>OX578282.1:30988656-32301156 GCA_951217055.1 Gerris lacustris | reverse complement strand
TTTGTTTGAATCAGAGACATAAAATAGTTTGGGCCTCCCCCTACCACGCTCGGTACCTGTTATAAGTTTAACCTGTTATAAGCGCTTCTACCTGTTACAAGTTTAACTCTTGGTGTTGTTTTTTGTAACGCTTTTCGAGTTTATGTGCCAAAGTCAAGACATGAAAATGTCGATAAGAGGGGAGGGAATTAAAAATTATTAGACAATAATGGGCTGTAAAAGCATACATCATTGAAATTAATATGTTATAGGATACGAGGAAGCTACATGCCACACTAATTAGGTAGGGTATTTTAACATTGTTTCCCTAGCATAAATATCCATTGTATGTTACATCCTAGGTCCTAGAGGATCAAGCATTTGCAAGTTACTCCATCCGTCGTGTAGGTTATGTTGATATACATAAAATTCATGGAATTTGAAAAATATACTTATTGGATTTATTCGTGCAGAACAAATAACGATGTGCCCGTTTTTCGCTGCTCAGTTTATTATAATTTAATTTTACTATCATTAAATATTTTTTACTTCATTTTATGTATTATATATAAAGAGAAAGTATTGTGATGGCGTGAAAATTCGATGTTGAGATTTTGATGGATTTAAACGTAAGGTAGATTTTATCATCAAAAAGATACAAAAAGGTCAATTTTGAAATCCCCTGAGCCCAAAAAAGTGTTTTTAAATAATGTCAGTCGGCAGTTAATGTAGACGCGAGTGCCTAAACTATTAAGTCGATTTCGATGGAATTTTGTGTAAATGTTCAGAAAAATTATACGCCGAGGCGAATTTTTTAGATGAATTTTAGCTGCTAAATAGACTGTTAGCCCTAAAATATCGAGAAAAAAAACTATTTCTCAAAAAGGGTCGGAACCGTTTTGATTAAATAACTAAACAAGCAAAAAGTAAATAACCACCTGTTGAACACTTTATAAATGTGGGTTATGTGTTTTTTATTGGATTTAAATTCATTCTTACTTTGTATATGAGACAATTTTGTTCGAGTTTGTCGAACCGATTTTTATTTAGTTCCCTCTGTCTGGTAATGCTGTGGATTGTCCTGAGCTACAAGTTGATAAAACTCTTGTGATATAACTAGATAGATTGATATGTTTGCGATGTCAAGTCGAGATGATATCTTAACTACATGCTTGAGCCCGAGGTAGTTTGTAATTTCGAGAAGGAAAAGGGTTGTTCGAGAGGTCGTAGAAAGGAGGCTATAACTCTTAACTAAAGAGAACAACATTTAGCGAATTAAGGAGACCGTGGAGTAATGATATAGGATATAGGCCACGCATCCATCCATTTTCTGTTTTATCTCTATTGTTTTGATAACGCTCTCTGTGTAGTAGATATCGAGAGTTTGTAAGTGTAAAACTTTAGAGTTACGTGTGTTTAAAGGCCCATGTGTGTATGCATAATAAGGTCTCGTAGGAGTGCCCTAGTGTGTTCGTGTCAAGAGAAAGCTCTTTAGACGCCTGAGTATCTGTTGATACTTTGTCTCCTATGTGTTAGTAAGCCCTCCTTTACGAGAGATTCTTGAGAAATTGGCTTTGATGTCTGTTGAGAGTAGCATCATTGCCTCCATTCTATCTCCCTTTAACTGTTATTATCTTGAGAACTCCTCACGGTCCCCACTCCATTCTCTTTCCTGCCTAGAAATATGCCTGCCTCTCGCTTTAAAGACAAATTATAGCCTGGGGCTAATACCTCGTCACTAAGTTTGTGTATTCATTCTATCAGTCCTTATTATAACACGACGGCAACAAAGCGACATTAGTTTGTCGTCTTTGACAGATTATGTTTTTTTTTTAACTTGCATATTTGTTTCGTACATTTATCAGATTTTGAATGTATATAAGAAGATTTATATTGTGTCTTTTCATACATTAGTCTCCGAATTATAATAAACACTTTTATAAGCTTTTAATTAGCTTCACTTATATGTCTGAGAGATATTTTGAAAGTAAAATTCGAAAATATTGTAAACATGCTTAAATATTAACAATTGATAATCACTAAAATTCACAAAAAAGCTTTTTTTTTTCTTTTTTTTTTTTTACTCGAGTATAAGTCAATTTGTGAAATTATTTAAACGTTAAAATAATCATTTGTTTTATAAATTAAATATGTGTATATAGACACAGAGTGTTTAAAAACAACTGCTTAAATTAACAGCAAAAAAATAAAAATTGATGAAAAAAACATCAGTGTCGACTTATGTCGTTTTGTTTTTTCATGACTTATATCTGCTTTTTTAAACTAAATGAAATAATAACAATACGTTTTTATAAAAAATAAATATATACGTTATTTTAAAAATAACTTCAGTTCATCAGGCTTAAGACCTATATTTATATATATATATATATATATATATATATATATATATATATATATATATATATATATATATATATATATATATATATATATATATATATATATATATATATATATACAATTTGTGTAGTGAGAGACACCAAGGGATGTGCCTTGCAAGCGTGACACATAGGAACTGTTCCAACATTAGACAATACGTCACAAAGATGTTGGCTCGGCATTACGCCATGTCAAGCAAGTGTTTTAGCAACTGTGTTTTGCCAGCCAAGCAAGAATGGTGGTGTGAGAGCACGCTCGTCTCTGATAAAGCCCTATACCTGATCTTCTTGAGTTGGTATAGGCCCAGAGTTGAGCATCGTCAGGGTGAGTTGAGCATCGTTAGGGTGAGCATCGTCGGGCCCCTGATGAGTCGGACGCGACGAAACGATGCAGGACATGGCGTAATGCCGAGCCAACATCTTTGTGACGTATTGTCTAATGTTGGAACAGTTCCTATGTGTCACGCTTGCGTGGCACATCCCTTGGTGTCTCTCACTACACAAATTGTGTACCTCATTGCAGTGTGCAAAAACCCGGTATTACATTGCTGATTTGATATATATATATATATATATATATATATATATATATATATATATATATATATATATATATATATATATATATATATATTTGAAGTACTCACAAACTCATTGAAACCCATAATTAAGTGTGGAGATACAATAATTGCTTATGAAGATGAATACATATACTTAGGCCAACGTATATCCCTTACTGATAACTGTAGTCAAAGAGAAATAAACAGGAAAAAATATTGGTCACTTAAAAAAGTTTTTAAATGGAATTTGTCAATTGTTATCAAAATTAAAGTGGTAGAAAGCTGTGTGTTCCCTTCAATGCTTTACGGATGCCAAACTTGGAAGCTCACAGCTCAACAAAGCAAAAAGCTTAACACCTCTCAAATGAGCATGTTCAGGAGCATATATAGCATTAAAAAAATAGACTGCCAATTGGTGTGGCACATAGCTTCCTCGCATCCTATCCACGTACTGCATTGGTTTTATGCTTTTTTTTTCAAGCCATTATTGTCAAATTTGTTTAATTGTTTCCCCGTTTATTAATATGTCAAAATTGTTTTAATTTTTTACATGAATTAAAGTATAAATTTAGTAAAAGTTAAAGAGCGCAGACTGTTCAAATTAAGCTTGGGATATCTGCGGGTTACTTTCGATTAACTGTAAAAGTTTCATACAAATCAGATACAAATGTTTGAAAACATTAATAAGAAAATGACAATGTTATTAAGCATTTAAAATCATTCCTGTTGTATGAAAGCAATTATTATGCTCGAAACAAACGAATGACATTCGACTCTTACTGAGTCATTTAAAAATTGTTAATTATTGTCATGAATCATAAGTATTGTCTCCAGAAATAAAATTCTTTGAGCTTATTTATCTGCAGTATACGCTTATATACCAATTCTGTGTAACCAATAAATCTTCTACTCCCGTGGTGTAGTGGTTTGCGCATCTGGTAACTACTTCAGGTGTCGGTGGTTCGAGACTCGTCCAAAAGAGAGAATTTTTACAGGGAAATCAGGCCGGCAGTTGATAAATAATCTATCACAGACGAGTGTCAAAACGAAAACTCGCAATTTCGTTAATTTCACTTCAAAAATATTTCACTTGGGCGTGTCTCGAAAAGCTAACTTCGTTTGTCTATTCATCATGAACTTCGGATGTCGTTTCATCCAATCCAATTTACTCTACCGAGGCTAAAGAAGTTTCACTTCAAAAAATTCTATGGCATGATGCTGTTTGGTTTAGGTTTGAGTACAATTGTTTGTAATAAAGTATAAATTATCTCTTGGTGATGAAAATAACTCTTGAGTATATACTCAATTCTTTGAAGAAACAAGTCTGTCAAAGATGTCAGGCTTATTAACTTAACTGCTCCAGCAGTTATTAGCATAGACATGGAAACAGATTTGATTTCAATTTTTTACTTTATTCCAGATGTTTTTCCAATTTTTTTTTTTTTTTAAATTTACGAGTAAGCAATGTGCAGATATTGATCTGGATTTCGTTTACATTGCTGATGATTTAATTTCCTTGAATTATTTTACTTTATTTGTGTTCTCTACATTAGGTGCTATGTGCAATTTTCGTACTTCTAAAGGCTGGTTACTTAGTTTTATCACATTTTTTTTTTTTTTTTTTTGTAAGTTTTTGTGTATGCCTAGAATTCTAAGAAATTGTAATTTTTATGAATAACTGTATTATGTAAAATATCTATGGAAACTTTTAATTATATAGCAAATCAATATTGCAATACAATATAATTTTATATTGATATTTATGTGAACTAATAGGTAAGATATGGGCAATGAAAGTTAAAATATGTCTAAATATAAAATAAAATACTGGTTTTACTGAACAATCAATGGTTATTACATTTTACATTAATTTATTCATAACTTTAGATGTTTTTTCAGTCTATTCACTAACTTCAAAAATTGAATCATTGTTATGAAGTTATAGTTCAATATTTTCTTACAAAGCTTGTTTACTATTTGGCTATTAAAATGTCCAGTCCTTAATTTTTTGATGTCTAAAAGAAAGTAGATAAAATAAAATAGACTGCCCCTGCCCATTAGTGTGGCACATAACTCCTCGTATCATATCATGTACGTTATTGTTAAATTATCATTAAAATTATTGTTAAATTACTTTATTGTTATATTGTTTATTGTGTAAAAACTATTAACAGTTTTAGCGCTCTTTAACACTTCATAGCGGTGTCGCTGTTGGCTTAACTATAAAATTTTATTTGAAAAAAATGTTTGTCTTATTGAATAGAGGATGTTAGATTTTTTTTCCGACCTAAAATTCCAATTTTAAATTTGAAGTTCACGTTTACGCAAGCGTTGCTCGTGAACGCTTGAACAGATAATGTTGTCCAACAAACTCGTCCTGGGCATTGGTAAAATGAACATGTCTACCAAATTTCATCAAAATCGGTCGACATTTACTCAAGTTATCATCGCACGTTTCATAATTAACCGACAGACAGACAGACAGACACGAGACCAAAAATGTTCCCTGATGTCTGAAACGGATTTCTGTCTTGGAATTTTTAAAATCGGAGGCATAAAAGTTTTTCGTTCTCAAAAGTGAACACAATGCTTTCGTTACCTTCGGTAAGCTCGGAAGCAATTGAACAAAATTTATGTGGTTATCATAGGTTTCACATAGATAAAAAATATTTGCATATTGTTAATCTGTCTTACTATTATTTTGGCACATTCTATGTAGTATACACTGCATACTGTCCACAAAGAATATAGTGTGTTGCACTCACGTATATCATTGTAAATAAAATTCAAGGAAGGAACATGGAAACTACCAACTTTCTATTGGTGATTTTACTTACTTATACCCTTTAGCTCAAAGGTAGGTACTCGAAGCATAGAGCTTCGATGAACTTCCGTCATCTGGGACTAGGTTTTTCCCCTTCTCTCGTTTTTATCTGATTCTACACTACTCCTACAGGTAAGCCTTGAGCCTTGTGGATTCCACTTCTGAGCTAGTCTTGCCAAGTTGCTTTCCTATCGGTATAGCCTGAGTCTAATCCATCATCCATCTCCATTTTTTATTGCGTACCACGTGTGTCTGGTTCGTTCTCTTCCACAACTCTTTATTTAAAATAACCTGCGGCCGCCTTATCCATAGGATATTTCTCAGATTCTTATTTACAAAAGTCTGGAGGCTATTTGCAAGTTGTAGAGTCATCTTCCAGGCCAGAGGTGTATAGGTAATGATTCGATTTAATTATGTATTCCACAATAAAGAGCCGTGAGTTTAATCTTTGTATAATTCGTAAAAGACTCCTCGAAACGTTTTCTCTATTAAACTTTTCTTATTTGGATTCGACAATAAAATGACCTAGTTTAATCTATTCAAAATCTCCGTCGAAGTAACTTCCTTCACAATCGAAACTAAGTTTCCAAATACATTGGCAAGTTGTTATCTCGAATGACAGTCATTACAGCTCTATAGTTGATTGAAACGTAGATTCCGCATTTATCTAGTTTTATCTATCTTCGAAGCTCCATAATCTACGCTGAATTGCCAATTTAATGTTACCAGTTAAAATCATTGCTGCTTCATTTATTATGTAGGATAATCTTCTAAGTTATAACCGCTATATTAACAAACATTTTAATAACTTAAAAAATGATTGAGTAAATACATTGTAGATTATGTATTATGGTATACCATAATACCATAAATTCTTGCTCGATCCTTAGGTCTCTTCATTGGCATATCTTATTAGCTTGCGGTAATAATCCTCAGTAATAGTAGATGCTAATAAGCGTAGATCTTCCGGAGGAGGCCACCTCAGAAATTTTGTTAATCTCGACACTGTAGTAAATTATATTAATTTGATACTCATAAATCGAATTCACGGACTAGGAATTTTCTGAAAATTTGACGTTCTCTTTTAATTGGTGGCTGAGGGTTTGATATTATTTTATTAACTTAACTTATAATATTTACAGTGGATAATTTAAATATACATTATTTACATTTATGTAAATATATTATTTAATAGTTTATTTATAGGCCAGGAGTTAGGTTTAGCTGTTTTTATTTCGTGGGTTCTTCTCATTTTCTAGGAAGTTTAGGAAATCTAAGAGAAGGTGACACTTTGCCAGATTACCGGGGGTGCTCTGGCTTAATGTAATTTTTTTTTTTGTTACTTTATGGTTTATAGTGATATAAAGTTAAGTTTAACTAGTTTTTTCAGTTTAATATTGTTGGAGTAGAATTACCTAGTAGTAAGATAGTGGAGAATATACTAAACTATGTTTTCCGTCGAACACAAGCATTTGGTTTCGACGAAATAACCTGGGTCAGCCTCCACAGGCAGGTTAGATGCCTTCAATTGAAGCTTTAGTACATGCATTACTACCCTTTACTCTTTTTCAGACAAGGTTGGCCAAATTCTATCCTTTTCTTTCCTCTCCCAGAACCCCTAAAATTCTGGCCGGGGGAAACTCACGACGGACTGTATCCCCCCCCCCCCTCTTCTCGAAACTTCTCCCCATCCTGGATACACTAGAAACATTTTTTCCTTTAGCTTTTTTTTACCTTCATTTATACCATATAGTATTTTGGCTTTATATTTATTATAATTTTCTTTGTAAATATTGCTCTATACTTGTTTGGCCCGGTTTCTTATTAATCGAGTGGACGGCCAAGTGTAGAAGTGAAATGTAATGGGGCCCCGAAATTCCTTCCATTATGTACATATTACCGAACCAATGTCCACCATTTTTTTCGATACGGTGCAAGCCAAGTAAACCATAGCTATTTATTGCGACCAAGATATGTTGTACTCTCTATTTTTAGTAGGGTTGTTATTTTTTTTTATCAGTTCTTAACATGTGTGTAAATAAATAAAAATCTCAAAATTGGTATTTTGCGCCCTTAAGTAACTTTTTTCTTTTCATTATATGTATATTGTATATTGGAAGGAGTATTAAAAATGATGTTGCCCTATCTAGATATTAATATTCTTGTTCTTGTTCATTCTTTGCCTGACTAATTAAGATCCATTGATAAGTTTTAACGGAATCTGTGACTGATACTGCTCATTATGCAAAAGATTTTGCATTTTAATACAAATAAAAGAAACCTTAACATTCCTTTTGTAATATCAATTAGTATAAAAAAGAGGGTTAAAAAAGGTACAATCTGTAGATTAAGTTAGATTATAATGTACTCTTGAAGTCGAGAAAAAAATGGGGATAAGTGTTTGATATATCGCTAAGTAAACGAGACGATGAACAAGCTTTGGGCATTAAAAAAAGAAAGGAGAATATCACGGAATAATATATTCTGTGTTTCTATGATAGAGAGATAAAGTCGGGGCGAAATTCTCCGCAATTAGTTGGAACAACAGGGCTGTATATTATTATTGCAAGTTAAAGTACAAAAGCCGGCCTCGGCCCTCGAACCGTAACCAAAGGATCCCTTGTGAAAGCGAAAAGGTTTTTCCGCTGTTTTAAGTCCGTAACGTTAATGTTCAGAGTGAAGAGCAAGGATGCTTGCCTTCGATAATTAGCATATTAATAATAAAACAAGAGTAAGGGGTGTGTGTACGAGCTTGTATAGAGTGAATAGGAGTGGGCTAAGGTTCGGACTACTGGAGCCCTGCGGGACTCCCCATGCTTAACATTACCCCTGACGTTGAAACATATTCAGCCTTCCTTAATATCAAGTACTCTGGGTAGAGGAAAAAAAGTAAAAACTAAACATAGAACGAGAGTACTTTACCCTCAAGGTCATCCTTTACATTATCTATGCTTTAGAAGATAAGGTTTCAACCTGTTAATTTATTTTATACTCGGATCCTTCCAAAAACCAACAGCATAAAACAAAATTGTTTTTCCTAAGAGTAAATAAGTAACCACATGTGTAAAATAAAGCTTATGTATAAAGATTATAGAATAAATATAATTTACAAATTTGAAAGGTTGGATTCTAAAATTTACTGTATTGTGAAATTAATTATTGCATAACAAGCCCTTTCATCTAAAGCTGGCTCCCACTGCCTGTGATTTGGGGAACCTCTCGTGGCAGAAGGCTTTCGCTCTGTCGAATTCTTAAGCCACATCTTTCCCACAGCGCGTGGCTAGGCGAATCTTGAGCAACCTCGATTGGATCGTGGACCACAACACGAGCCCCAAAGCCCCTGCCACTCTGTTTGACTTCAAAAAATGAGCAAGGAAGATGAAGTAGCATGGCAGCGGTATATGATATATTGTTTAGAGCTAAAGAAGAAGAACAAGGCTAATCACATGAGGCATCGGTCGATGCTGCTCTTCAATAAATGTAGGAAAAAGTTATTATAATGATTCCAAAAATAATAATTTGAGTAAATTTGATTTAGAAATTATAATCAAGGTTCAAGAGAGTGCAAGAAGTGCTTCATATTAATAGCAAAGTTCTGCTTAAAATACTCCACTTAAAACCACTGCCTAACCACCAGATAAATAGCTAGTCCTACTTATCTTGTCTCAGGTAAATGTTATCTTACTTAACTATAATTTTATCTTCAGAAGGCAATATTGCTTGATGGACGTAACAATACAAATTTTGCCCGATACAACTCGTTCCAAATTTTTCATATACATGTCATATTAGTCGGGTGTTAATTAATTGCTTCGGTTTTTCGTGGTTACATTCAATTATTTTTGAACAAATTATTAAAATAAATTTTTCCCTGGTAGGGGATGGAACCTGATCTTTATTATAGTTATAGCTATTTTATCAGGTAGTAGATTTCCCGGCCAGCACATTTGTTTTTTTTTCGGAGTTTTTAGTCGTGCTTTGGAGTAAGATTTCTATTAACGTGTTTTCCGAATTTCGTCGAGATTGGTCCTATAGTTTAGGCTCGACGCGTCTACAAATGCGACAGACGGCTGACTGACATTTAAAAAAAAAAAAAAAAAAAAAAAAAATACTTATTTGGACTAAGGGGACCTTAAAATGTGCAAATCCATCTCAATATCGAATTTTCGCAACAGCGCAAAACTTTTTCTTCATGGATACTTTTTATGCATAGAAAAAAGTAAAAATATAAAACGTGTAAATTCAACCAATTCTAATTAATGTATTCGTACCATAACAATATACGAGTAGGTTGAAAAAAGTATCACTATATTAATAAAGGACAACAAAAATGTTATTGGTATGTATACTGGTTTACAATTCTAAAATTTACCTTTTAGATGAAACCAGCAGTTTGAAACCAGCAGAAATGAAATAGAATGTATAAATTTTAACAGTAAAAGTACAACTCGGAGGAAAAAGTCATGTTTCTAGAATTCGTGCCAGATAGTTTAGTTTAAAGAGTTTTTTTTATGCGTGAAATTTCCTTCTAGGTGAACAGAATCGGCATTTTCTATTCATTATCCGCCTAATTAAATAGTCGTAATAAATTCCTTTTTCCCACCTCAGGGTGTTGGAAAAGGGCACAGGGCCAAAACTCGTAAAACCGACTCTGGGTTAAGGGAGAATTTTAGTTAATTATTTTAATATCTCATTAAGCCGTTTATAAAGCAAGACGGTTTAGGTTAGTTTTTGTGAGGGGGCCGGGGGAGCGGTGTCTTATCTACGCTACAATATATTAACGGTTTTAGATTATGCTCCCTCTGACTTGGAGCGCCCCAGGGTGCTTTTTGCCCTTTTCCCTCCCTCCCATCACGCCCTGAAAATTGTAAGTGGGCAAAAAAGCCGCTAATCCTATATTGGAGTGGGTGGAGTTAATTTTCAGTCCCTTTAAATATCTAATCGGCCTGAAAACATACGCTTGAGAAATAATTAGGTTTTGATAAGGAAAGGATAAAAAAAATTGATAATGGGATATTTATAAAGACCGTACTATCAAATGAAACTGAATTAACCAAATATTATCATTTTAGAGTTTAGCTTGAATTAACCAAATATTATCATTTTAGAGTTTAGCTAGAGTACTTTCATAAATATTTACGTGGAATAAGGTAATTCGCAGCCTCTTCAGATCATTTTCTCTTGAGTTCATGCTGATTTTATAGCTTACTAAAATATGATTTTTTTTTTATGTAATTAATCGTGTTTACCTACATAAATATATTAAAAAGATGTGACATCTCTTTTTATACATCATGAGATCTTACTATAATCAGTTTTATTTTAGTTTAATAGTATTATTAAGCCATATCTTGGGCAATGGCTTATAAAATAGGACAACGTTTTTTTTGTTTCTTTGCTTCAAATTATCTTTTTTTACTACTGATCTCAAGTTATATTTCTATAAAACGTTTAAAAATATTGGTTTAGAACAATTCCTATGATGGCGAGATAATAAAGCAGTTGAGATTAGTTAAAACGTGGGGTCTAATGAAACCTCTATGTACTGCCAAAAAAATTCTTCGAAAGAAAAAAAGAAAATAATTGTACTAATGCCACGTACATTCCATTATTATAACAATAACATGGGTGGGCCAATCTCATGCACCAGCAAGTAGCTGTGTACGGAACTAAATTAAGGTCAAAAATATGGTTGTGATCCCTTTTTGTTCAGGTTTTCGAGGATGTGGTGGTACATTCATGGAGGCTTTACCAACTTATACACACAAGATAAATTTACACAAATGATAAATTATTATTGCTACAGTAAATTATTATTGTCCGACTGGAATAATTGTCCAGTGTTATTTTTCTACTGGAAGTAATTTTAAAAAAATGAGGGCCTCAAAGAAAGTAGTACAAATGTTAGGTAGCTAATAAGTTATTGGATGAGGAAAATTCACCTTGTTTTCTGATAACAACTCAAAAAAGATAATAACATTTTTATAGATACCTCGCAATAATAGACCTTCTGTTGTGGAAAAAAAAAAATACTTATAATAAAAATAGATAATTTTTATATGTATTTCCAAGTAAAACGACTCATTGTCTGAATTCAACTAATTGCCCTTCGACACCATCACCAGACATGTCATGGTATGAAATTCCACGATTTACTGCCCAACCCAAGACCCTCTATCCAGTTCTTTTTTGTTAGAACTCGTCAAAAATTGCTTATTAAACCTATATTTTATTTGGTGTATTTAACACTTTTTATAGCTAACTACTTTACATTTATTGACCTATACCCTTTTGCATTATTATTTGAAATAATTGTATTTGTTATATAACGGTTTTTGACAATGGCGGACTACCCTCAGCCCAATTTTTCCGTTATTGTGAGGTTCTACCTGCCTATGTCTAATAATTATATTTTATTATTCTCGTAATTTAATGAAAATATTTATTTATTTATTTTTTATATAGTTAATATAATAACCTCATTTAATGCCTATTTTAGGGCTTAAGAAACAAAACGGACCTTGGTGTTTCTAACATAATTCTTGCTAGTTTTGCCAGCCACTTTCCTGAGGTACTTCATCTAAGCTCCTCGAATGCGACTTTCTTTTCTTAAGGTTAATGCTCGTGTTTCGTGAATATTTACGTTAATATGGGGGAATATATTTCTTTTTTAGGTAATTAGTTTCGCATTTTTGAAACCTCTCTCTTGCTTTGTCACTTCCTGTTTATTGCATTAAATGAAGTTTCCTTTCTAATGTGAGCATTTGAATTTTGAGCGCACTTTTCGACCTGACTTCTAGTTACTCCCAACTAAATTAAATTAAGATAAATTCTGTAACATGTTCCAAAATGTTTGGCTTGCCTTGAGATAATAATTATTTTTGTTTTGTTTAGGCTCAGCTTAATTACCTTCTTTCTAGAGCTAAGTGTAGCATGTTTAAGTTGCTCTGGAGTTTCTTCACTTAAATTTCCCATTTAAATAAACAAAAGAAAAGTTATGTTTTATTTGAAACACTTATAGAGTAGATATTGAAGGATTTTTATTTTTTTTAAAAAATACTCTTATTAGTAATTTTTTTTTTTCTCACTAAGGCGAAATATGGAATTAAAATGAAAATATGAAGATGAAAAAAGGTCGAAATCGTAGAAAAATTTATTAATATAAGAAAGATTTAAGGAGAGAGGCTGTGAGGTAAAGCTAACGTTATCAGTGAGGCAGCAGGAGTGTTTCCTCAGAGTTCTCCTCACATCTAACTCCGAATGAATTATTTTTAAAATCTTCGCTACGTTTTCTTACTTAGTTGCAGTTTTTTTCTTCTTCTTTATTTAACGAATTCAGACTACGTTTTTCTTTCTTTTTCTTATCTGGGCTGAGAGATAATTGTTTTTTTTCGGTTTTTTTCTATTCGGCTAAAGGGGTTTACGTTTAAAAAGGAGGGAAAAGGCTGATCATCACATGGAGTATAAGCCTTTATATTGTATGTACTTTAACGCTGAGCTTTTATACTAAATAAGTTTCCAAGAATTTGAATCAACCAATTTAATCAGTTTACTGTCAATCCGCAACATCAAATGTTTAAGAGAGGCTCAAAATTTCCACATCAAATTTCAGCCAACGCTATTAATTGGAAACCCTGCCAAGTTCTTATTATATTGAAATAGCAATTTGCAATATGAGTCAAGTTGGGCATTTTCTGTCCAGAGCTTACTAAAGACCCCGTCAAACAGAAGGTGGCCCGCCGCGCGTTTGACTACCTTAGTCCACAACGGATTGCTATTTTTGCAACTAATACAGTCGCGGACCTTGTAATTGTAATTAGGAGGTAAAATCCCTGGAGATTATTTTATATGGTCTCTAAGCGATACGAGGATCCTTCTGCGTTCCCGTGCTTGTCTGTCTGCCTGTACACATATTCCTGCACTCGTCTGTACTGATCTAATCTCCGAAAGTACCTGTCACAAAAATTTGAAACTTTGCAGTTATGTTATGTGTAATAACCAATCACAGCAAAAAAATATATATAGAAGCCCCAAAAATCTTTCAAAACTACGGAACGGAAATGCGTCATATGGGGCGTTAAATGAAAGAGGACGACGCCATATTTTATCTTTACCTCATGGGTAAAGATAAAATAAATCTGTCCTCATTTTACAAGGCAGTAGTTACTTAAAATATTTTTTAATCTGGTTCAAAAGTTTTCAATTATGAATCAACAGCATAATTTTTACTTCCCGCGTATCTAGACATTTGAAACTTTTAGAATAGCTCAGAACACGATGCAATGCAATATTTTAATACGTTTAGCCATCTTTCAGCAGAATTTAATTAGTTTTCAGCAAATTTTGCTGTATAGAAAGTTAGTTCGGAAAAAATCCGCAAGTTATTTTTTTTTTTTGACATGTCCCATGTTTACAATCTTCATTTTGACGGGTTTCTAATTTTTTGATTTTTTTATTATAGAGATTAACATTGAATGGCAGCGAAAAAGGATAAGTAAACAAAGAAATAAATTAATTGACGTGTGACAACCATGTTTGTTTACACTTGTGTCCTAGGTATTTTTTAATTTTAAAATACCTTTATTGAATAAAAAAAAAAAAACATATTAATACATAAATAATATTTTAGTACATCTATTGATCAATTTTATCGAATTTGAATTTTAGTACTACATAAGGTTATCTCTCCACTAGAGAACATGGAGTCCTGTGCTGTGGAGAGGGAGTTTATAAAGTTTACTCATATCTATTTTACAATAATTATTTTAATAAGAATTAATTTGTTATTTTATATAATTATATTATTTTAATTTTATTGATTTAATTATTTATAGTAATAATGACGAGTATATACATTTCGTATTTACACATTTTTGTTTATTTATTTTATTTTTCTTAATAGTTAAATTATATATTATATAAACTTAATGTATGTCAGCAATATATTTTTTTATTTTAGTTTTAAATAGTTCCAAAGATTTTATATTTCTAAGTTCATCAGCTAATTGATTGAATAGTATTACTGCTCGATAGGTCCAGTGTCTTTGGGCCATTGAAGTTCTAAGAGTTGGCACTATGTAATTACCTCTGATTAGACCTCTAGTAACTACTGCATGGTCTATTCTTTTTATATTATGTTTCCCTTTCTGAAGGTGGGTTATACATTTATATTGAAAATATTGTTTAAGAGTCAATATCGAGAGCTGCTTAAATAGTGGTTTTGAGTGTTCTATACGTCTTTTATTTAATATTATTCTTAAAATTGCTTTTTGCTTTAGAAATGTTGTTTCCTTGTTAGTGTCACAAGCTGATCCCCATGAGAGTAATCCATACTGTATTATGGAGTCAACAATGCCATAATATAAGACTCTCAGCTTTGAGATACTTAGATACATTTTAGTTTTAAAAAAAAAAAATGTTAGTGCGCGTAGTTTTGTATTCAACTTATTAATATGAGCCTTACAGTTTAAACAGTTATCGGTAGTGACTGCCAAATATTTAACTGTGGGAACCCACTCAATACGTGGGCCACTGGCAGTGCGGTAATTGGCAATTTTTATTATGTACTATTAATTTTGGGATTTGTGGCAAGGTACTTCGATGTAACTAGTAAGCCACTGCACATGTTTTTTTTACACTTATTGTTAATTCATTGAGTTCAAACCATTGTATTATACGTTGCAGGTCATTTTGGATAAGTGTTGCAGTTTGTATGTATTGTTCAGACTCACATAGAAAGACTAAATCGTCTGGAAATCCTACCAGTAAAGAGTTTGTAACTATTTTAAAAAAGCTTTTATCGGTTTCATTTTTCTGCATCTCTACTTCTTTACTTGTACACATTTTTCTTTTTCTTATCTTACTGTCCCTACACGGGGGCATATAAATGGCACGGTTTATATTCGGTGTTGGCGAGATCCGTTGTACAAAGATTTGTCCTTTTATAGGTTTAAGATCAGCTCTCTAGATGGTTGTAATTTATGTGAAGTAAATAAATTCGGAACTATTTTTTTTTCACTAACATTATAATATTATAACAGTGACAATTATATTATCAACATTACATATGATTCAACAAAGGGCTGCAAACTAGTCAGTAAAGTCTGTATTAGGTCAGTATTTCTGGAAATTGGTCTGTAAAGTCAGTTTTTTACACCTTGCGGATGCCCTGGGAAACTGAGGGCCAGTTTTGGTGCTGCCTGGGTATGGGTGTGGCACATTGCTTGTGTACAGTTTTCATAGCTTTCATGAGCAGCTACTACCTAACAGCTCCACTCTTCTTTAATTTAATTTTAATTTGTTTTTTATTGCAGGTGGCATTAATTATTGATTTTTCTTTATACTTCATGTGAAGTGTACGGCAGGTTTTATGAAAAATGGGAAAGTGTACTTTACGACCTTGATGTTAAGTGAAATGGATAATTGTTATTTTACACTTCGTTACGACGAAACTACCAATGCTGCATCCTGTAAAGAGTTGCAAATAACTGTTAGGTATTGGTCAGAATCAAATGAAAGGATTTTAACATGACATTTGCAAATATTTTTCATTGGCTCAGCAACAACTGCTCAAGATTTATTTGCCAAGTTATGTGAGGCATTAAATAAGGCTAAATTGCTTGTGCTTAATGATGGACCAAATGTAAACAAAGCTGTTACAAGACTTATGAACAAATATATGATTTTGTTAAAAAAAAAAAAAACTATGGTTGTCGTTGAACCTGTAACATTCATGTTTTACAATGCATTTAAACGGGGCATGAAAGTACTTGGAGATGATGCATCAAATCTATTTGATCAAATTCATGATTTTTTTAATGGTTGGCCGTCAAGGTAGGAAGATTTCACTGAAGTTCAAAAAGGCCTAAATTTGCCCATTCATAAATTTACTAAGCATGTGTCGTCAAGATGGTTATCCTTGGAGCAAGTACACAAACGACTTTTAGAACAATGACTAGCATTTGTTAAATATTTCCTCACATTTATCCCAAAATATAAAACTGACCTAATAAAATCCACAAAATATAAGAACATCGACACTATGTTAAAAATTGATACGATGAATGCGGAAGTATCTTTGTTTTTATATTATTTATTAAAAAGGAGGTAAGGGAATTGGCCCGAGCAGCTGTGATTTTCTCTGGACTTAGATGGGCCCCCTTAGCTTTGCCCATTTAATTTTCTGACTGCTGGATTGCACAGCATTACCTATTTATCGCGTTTCTTTATCATTTAAAGATCAAATTTAAATTTTTACAACTGCTCAGTGGGGAGAAGGGTGGCCAATTTTTAAAAAAAATAATTATTTAATTTGTCAATACCTTTTTTAAATGAGGATTGATGTCAGTAGTTTTAGTAGGTATTTAGTCAGTATTTTTACATAATTAGTCAGTAAAGTCAGTAAATTTGACCTTAAAACCAGTTTGCAGCCCTGTTCAACAGAAAATTTAAAAACGTAGTATATTCAAAGTTCTTATATAATTAATTATTATAATTGTTTATTGGTACTGCATCGCGTAAATTAGTTCCACATTATGTTTAATATTTGTTGGTGCTTTTGCCCCTAGTTAGTTTTAAACGTTCTAAAAAGATGTTAGTTGTTAATATGATATGCAAAGCTTGTTTAGCCGGGTGGATGGATAGCTGTGAGGTGTTGCTTAAAGACAGGTATTTCCTCGGGTTTTAGGTTTGGCAGGTATAAACTTAGTATAATGTATGGTGACAGTTAGCTCTGTAAGGTCCCTGGTTGGTGGAAGGGATAGGGTTTATAGCTCTCAGTCCGGGATTAGTTTTAGACCTCTGTAAACCTCCCTCTCATTGGCTCTCAAATCCTGATACCTTCTCAGAAGAGCAAGGTAGGATGCCTTCCTCTAATCCTTTTAGTTGCAAGACTCTTCGCTGGAGTAGGGGCCCCCGATAAATACCTCGGAGGGCCCCACTCCGAAACCTGCAGGATTTATGGCTCACTAATGCTTCACACAGACCGAGGGGTAGAAAGACCACTAAAACTAAACCACTAAAACCGAATCTCTCTCCGCTAACTTTTTACATGTTCCACTCTAAAACTGGGTTTGCCAGCGTCATAACTTAAAGCTTGGGGCCCTCACAACTCGGCTGTGAGTGGAATTTATTAATAGAATCACCGAGACTTGACAGTGATATCCATGCTTCTTCTCTTCGAGAAAACCTGCGAGCTTCTTTTAACTTTCTTTTTTTTCCTGTTTAATTTAAGATGTCTAAATAACACTTAGTGAGAACTCAATTGGTTTTTTATTAGCAACAAAGTAGTACCTCCAACCGAGTGACATTACTTCTCTTAGTTGAATTCAAGCCAGGATTTAGTAAGAAAACTAAGTGGATAATGACTCCAGCTAATGGATCTTTTACCCACATTAAAATCAATTTGAAACTCTAAAAATTAAATCTGGATATATATATAACTCTCCTGAACCATTTAATTTATCAGTATATACCCTTATTAAACTAAATGTAACCATTTACCAAATTGGATAGCCGTGAAAACTGCTGGGCACTACTTTCTCATGTATCTAGAGTTTTTAGAGAGTGAGTATTGTGGTGTCTCCAAAATTTAATTTTGAAATTTTGATGGATTTACATATTTTAAGGTCGCATTCTTGGAGTCCAAAACAATTGAAAAAAGTTTATCTCTAGTCTGTCTGTCGTCTGTGTAGACGCGCGGACGAAGTGTGGCCTACGGACCCTCGCTGTGTGCTGACTAGCACACACTAGACCTAAGATAAGAAGAAATAGTTATGGTAGTATAAATTAAATGAATTATTTTTAATCTCAGTAATTATAATCGGGGTTGTGAATGAGGGAGCCTCGAGGCCGGATGTAGTTTGGCTGTAGAAGTTACAAATGGTTGCTTCTAGTAAAGAGAATTTAAGTACCTGTATATTGTCCGTATTGTAGCGAGAGCCTGCCGTACTAATTTATTTATATCGACATCATTAAGGGAAGGAAAAATGGAGTATTGTTTTAGTCGGTTGTGTTTGAGTTGACATGAACTCAAATAATGTTGACATTACAGATTAAATTTATTTGAATTCGCCGAGTCGTGAGAAGTTTGCTCGCCCTGTTCGGGGTCCGATAGCCTCTGTGTTTGAATTTTCCGTCGGGTAACGCGGAGGGGTCGGTTTCCCCAGAGTTCTACAGCCCCTTTTGATATTTTATTTATCCCTTGTTGCTGTTTAATTTACGGAACCTTTATAAACAGCGAGTCGTTTTACCGAGAGAGAGAGGTAGAAACTCTTAGTTATAATAAACAGGAGTTGCAAGAGAAGGCGTCGAGAAAACCCTCGCGGTGAGAGTTCGGCTTCCAGGGGAGTTATCGCACCTAATTATGAATAAGATATATGTAGCCCGAGAGTTTAGGCCTTCCTAGTCAAACTACGGAACGAGGCTAAACTTGGTGGTGCTTCTCAGACCGTCCTGTGGGTCTCGACTGCACCCTGAAAACTTTAAAGCAACCTTCTCGACAACCTTTTCAACTGTTTAAACAAGCCCCTTTCCCAGTCGAATTTCTACGGCGTCCAAGGTTCCGAGCACAACCCTCCGACAAAACAGGGTTCAACAGTTGGAGTGAAACCGGGTTACGAGAAACTATAAACTCCGAACAGCAGGGTGAGGTCACCCGAACTCGCGGCCTTTCTGTACATGCTATAACAACACGTTTCTCCCTCCACTCACTGTTTCTGTATATTTGGAAATGTTGGCTAGAATCCTTCGTCCGAGTTGCAGCTACTCTCGTTTTACACAACCCACCCATTATTCCTGTAAATTTCGTCAGGCGAAAACTGCTCTTTTCTCTATAGTTTTCAACGGTGCACTAGAATTTCCAAAACCGTGCTTTCACAAATACGGCCGATATTCCATCCGGACCATTTATTAAGGCTGCACGGGAACGGGGGTCGACACACGCGCCATAAAATCACGCCTCTAATATTAAACCTAGAGACTTGAAAATTTGTATACGGATAGTTTGGGAAAAGCCACAGGGTTGTTAGTTTCTATTTTTTTCTTATCGCTTTTAGTTTTATTGATAAACAATAAAATGTAAGAGAAAAAAAAATTAAAATAAAAATTTCAAAATTTTAAAAACAGGCGGAAATTTATATTTGTACTAAGAGTAATTGTGTAAATTTTGGTTAAAAAATATTAAGCTGGTGAGGCGTAATCTTATGGGAACTTTTTTTTATATTTACTATCTGGAATGTGCTGACCCTAGCGGATTTTTAACAAAATACAATTTATTAAATTCTGATTTGTTGATTTTCCAATTTAAGCCACACCCACCGTTGTTTTTCACCCTTTTATTATGACAAATGAAATAAAAACAATTTCAAATATTCTTAAAACGAAAAAAAAAAAAAAAAAAAAATCGAAATAAAAGAAAAATTATTATTTTTAAATATATTTTGATAGAGATTTCAAGAAGATAGTAAATAATCTTGTAAAAACTAAAATTAAATAATAAAAAAAACCGCGATGAGAGGAGGGATTAAATACTAGTTAATAAAAAAAGTTTGAGAAAGAAAATTTTATTTTTTTGGATTAATTTTGGTCAGCGCCCAATGCTAAAAATTAAGCCACCTTTTTTCAAAAATAACACAATTGTATCTTGTTATGTGCCTCACCAGTCAGCATGCAAATGATCCAAGGAAAGGTGTATCGCTATAGTAAGGCAATTGATTCCTTTCTGACCCTACTATACCTACCCACTAATCAAGAATTGAAGTACAACTTAAAAAAATTTTAGTTTGATTATTAAGTTATATTTAATAGTCACATAATGTTTGCTTCCGAGTTTAACGAGGAGTTCTGAAGGGAACGAAAGCATCGTCAACATTCTGGGGAACGAATTTTTGTATGTCTCCGAAAAACATCTTGAACTCGTTTTCGTCTAGAAATCCATTTCAGACTACAAGGAACAAATTTTCATATCAGTTTATCGTTATAATACATTTTTGCGAACCTCCATATCTTAAAAAACTAAAGCAACCCACATAGATGATTCCATATTAAGTTCAACCTTCTGCCATCTGATCACATTTAATATATCGCGATCTGTTTTATTTGTCCCTTTTGTATATCATTCGTTGAATTTTGTGGGTCGTTTAAGGGTTGTGAAAAAAATTTCGTCTTTATACTATCATCGTCAACAATTGGCTATATTTCGCCCCTCTCCGAGGCATAGACGTGCCTGAAAACATCATTTCTACATTTTTATGGTTGTTTGGTAACGTTAAAACTATTACATATACATTACATAAATAGAATAAAATGCACATTGTAGCTCGAAAACATAATTAAAAAGAACATTATAAAACTAAACGGAATAAAAACATACCGGGTTTACGACATTGTCATACAATTTGTTACATAAAAAGTTTAGGGTCGGATTCTCTTAGCTAGTTAGATTCAAAACATTTTTTTCTGTGTTATTATTGTTAATTTTTACTAGTCTTATATTATTTTTTGTTATTATTAAATATTGTTAATGGTAAAGCAGTATGGAAGATAGTTTTGAAAAGTTTTCAGTTTTTACGAATCTAACTAGCTAGAGAATCCGACCCTAAACTTTTTATGTAACAAATTGTATAACAACGTCGTAAACCCGGTATGTTTTAATTCCGTTTAGTTTTATAATGTTCTTTTTAATTATGTTTTCGAGCTACAATGTGTATTTTATTCTATTTATGTAATATATATGTAATAGTTTTAACGTTACCAGACAACCATAAAAATGTAGAAATGATGTTTTCAGGCACGTCTATGCCTCGGAGAGGGGCGAAATATAGCCAATTGTTGACGATGATAGTATAAAGACGAAATTTTTTTCACAACCCTTAAACGACCCACAAAATTCAACGAATTTAATAATATTGATTAAAAATAACAGGACCCTATTGGGAATCAATAATGATCCATGAAAATAAAATTTTAATTCCTAATGCGATCAAATTATTTAATACTAGGTGACCATTCATCAAATATAAGATGCAAATATGCTATTTGCCCCACTAATTGCCAGACTTTTTCAACCTATGGTCCAATAAGCTAAGAAAAATTTGCGGAACTAAAATAGAAAAAAATTATTTTTGGCCTATATATAATTATTGATGCTTATAAATAAAAATTTCAATTGACCTCAAAGTGGCTTATTTTCATGGTAAATAGGTCCGATATGTCGGTTTTAAAATAATTAGGTTTACCAAAAAAAAAAAAAAAAAAAAAAAAAAAAAAAAAAAAATTAAAAAGCACATACAACTGTCTACAACAAAAGGTTCTTATAACTTTCGATAACTCTAAAGATTTTAGAGGTACTTTCAGTTAAAATCGTGGTTTTACCAAGGCCAGGTGGGGGTACACTTTATATGTATCACCTACCTTATGGATTTAAAAAAATGAGTTTATTTTCTGTTTTTGCTACTGTAAAATGCAACTTATAAAAAAATGGTTTTAAAAATATAAAGTAAAGCTGAGACAATATCCTACTAGATTACGTATGTCTGAACCAGTTTGTACGAATTGTAATAATTATTATCAATACAAAGTTAATGGGACGTATTTTTAAACTAGGCATCGCGTGGCTCTATCATTGAAGCGAGCGTATTGCAATGAAATACTGAATATTGAAATTTATTAATCATGATGAATGTCATAGTTGAAGATAAGTGGAAGAGGGTAGTTGTGAGGTAGAGTGGGGGTACTCGGTACAAAGCTTTACTTCCTAAACAAACCTATACACTATACCACTATAACAATCTTCACCACCCGCGGTAGCTTTTAAACAATTATTATAAATGTATCTCGTCACTACGCAAAGAATTTTGCTTGTATCAAGTTGAAATTTTGCATACCTGTTTCAATTGTGCATTAGATGGTGTATATGAAGTTTTATTAAAATCGTTTCGTTAGAACGTAAGATATCGGTAAAAAGGTTGTTTTCTCTATTATAAACGTTTAGGTCCGCTTTAATAGTTTTAGCGATCTTTATTAAGTCATAGCGGTGTCGCTGTTGGTTTTAGTAAAAAATTATTTTTGAAAAAATGTTCGTCTCATCGAATAGATGATGATAGAAACTTTTCCCGTCCTGAAATTCCAATTTAATTTTTGTACCTCTCGTTTACGCGAGCGTTGCGCGCGAACTCTTGGACGGATCACGCTGTCCAACGAACTTAGCCTGAGTATTAGTAAGAGGAACATGTATACCAGATTTCAACTTAATCGGCCAACTTTTACTCAAGTTATCGTCGGACACGTAAACGTTACACACAGACAGACAGACAGACAGACAGACAGACAAGATGCATATTTCGTTGAATGTAAGAAGCTCGCTTACGCTCGCTTCAATTAATTACAGCAACTATAATTTCAATAGAAACAGATAATGAAAAAATTAAATAATACACATGGTTTTAGTCGTTCAGTTCAATCTAGCCACACATAACAAATAATATTTGATAAGTCAAACATATAATATGAACAGCGCCGGTGCTACACTTTTGGCCGCCACAGGCAAGACGGTTTTTGGCCGCCCCTTTGAAGTAGGAATTTTTTTGACCGGGGGGGGGGGGGGGGGGGGGAGTTAAAGAAGGGTGATTTTTTGGGGCTTTCCTACATTTATGTGTTTGGGTTTTTACTTATTACACAAAAAATAACTGGAAAGTTTTAAATTTTTGTTTTGGGTTCTTTCGGGAATAAAGAACCTTAAACGAGCTCTAGGCAAAGTCAGACAAACACAAGAAATTATAATTGTTCTCGGTATGGTTTCGCCTACAAACCCTAAAAATGGGGATATACCTAGAGATTATGCAAATTCAACAAAAGTTGGCCTATAAGTTGGTAAGCTTCAATATTTTACTATTTAATCTATAATATTTCTATTTTAAGTTGGTAAAAATAGTATTGATATCATAAAAAATAGGCCTTAACTGTCATTGGGACATGGCTATGCAACTGAATTTTTGGATGTCTAAAATTTTATAATATTAATATCATTTGAGGAAAAAATTATAATATTTAAATATAATCAAACATAAAATATTTTTTTCTGGGGCCCTGAAATTTTCTATGACCATATTTTTTATATTATCCTTAGTGGACATTATACGAGTATTACAATCAATAACAATCAATCAACGATTATTGTGTAGGCTCGTATTGTGAATAATAATGAAACACGTATCCTCCGATACTTTATTTTATATTAGATTAAAAAGTAAATTTTTACTAATAAGCCAACTTTTTTTAACTTAGGTCAGTCACGTCTTCTATTGTTCTTGAGGTATAACAACTTAAAGTATTTTCAACTTTTTAAAATAAAATAATTTTTCTACTTTTAATTGCCCGGACAAAGCGAGAGGGCTGAACAAAGCCTATTTAATGTAACCTGGCTGCTTTTTAAAATAGTGCATGTCACTATTGGGACCAAGGAATATCCCATTTCTGTTTTTATAAGGGTAGTAACAATTAAAGAAGTGCCAGAGGAAGAAACCTATAACAGAACTGAGCTTTATATTTTTACTTTCTCATATAAAAAGAAAGTAAAAATATTTGTGATGGGAAAAAAATTCGATCTTGAGATTTTGATGAATTTACACGTTTTGAGGTCCCCTGAGTCCAAAAAAGCAGTTTTTTAAAAATGTCTGTCTGTCGCCTGTGCAGACGCCTGGAGCCTAAACTACTGGGCTAATTTTGACAAAATTTGGCATACCTCCATATTCAGAAAAATCATACCCCGGAATTAATTTTAGCTCCAAATTTGCGCTACCCCTCCAAAAACTCTGAAAAAAACGTGAAAAAAAATTATGTCTCGAAAACACTTCCGACGATTTTGATTAGAAAATTCTAAAATAGAGTCCATTTAAATACGAATCTAACGATATAAGCCGTTTTTCCTGGAAAGATCTAGTTCCTGAGAAAATAGCTGTAACCGCGGACGGAGAGAAGCCAGGATTGATTCCCCGCCGAGGAGAAGTTATTTTTAAATTTTGAGGAGAATGTTGAATAATAATTAAATGTACCTACTAAAACTAATATAAATGGAAAACACTGGGCTAAGTAATTATGAACTCTTATATGAAAAACTTTGTCTGATTTGTCTCGGACCGATTTTTATTTTATTAGAATTAAGAGAGATACATATTATATAAAAATTAACAAATTAAGGGAAGGGTAGAAAATATAACAGCTGTAAAAGGGAAAGAAAGTGATAGATAGAAGTGATAGATAGAAGAGTTAAGTGATAGATTAATAGATAAAATAAAATATGAGGTGTAATGGAAGGCTTGAGGAGGGTTACGTACGAGAGAAAGAAAAATGCCATACATAGATAAATATAATAGCAAAGACAGCCGATAGTTTTTTGTTTTTTTTGTTTCTTTTAGGAATAAAAAGAAATAACACCGGTGTAACCAAGAATAACCCCGAAATGCAATTAGCTCGGCTACTTAACTAAAACAGCCCCTGATAAGGTATTGTCTAGGGGTGTTACCTACTCAGTACGAGGGTTACGCACATTATTATCGTTTTGCTACTATAAATTTTGTTTTTCAATTTATAAAATAAAACAAACTGAGGGCGTCATCGGCCGCCCCCTGAGTTTGGCCGCCACAGGCGGCCGCCTGCCCCGCCTGTGCGTAGCGCCGGCGCTGAATATGAATATGAAGAGGGTATAGTTATCACGTGTGCAGGTTTTCTTGCCAGGTCTAATTTTTTCCCCCGTAACAACTACTACCGTAACAACTATCTGCCCTTTTTGGATTCCCAGTAAATCAGATCAAGTTGCTATTCATATTTTTTCTATGGCCCAGCAGACCTAACATTTTATATTATTAGAAATAGCAGAAATATATATAGTTTTAGGGGGGAAACCCAAAATCTTGATGTTTTTGACAAAATGGCGTAAAAAAATTAAACAATTTCCACAATTCTTGTATATTTTTGTAATCCACTCTTCAATACCTACCCACTCAAAGTAAAAAAAAAAAATAAATAAATTCGTGACATCAATTTGCCGCCATTTGGGATTTGAACAGCTGATAATTTTGAGTTCGCTATATTTTTGTATATTTCCTGTGTGCGCGTCAAAACGATCTTTAATACTGGAAATTGCCATGTTTTTCCCTCTTTTGACTTGTTTGATTCAAAAGTTACTGGAACCATTCAGATTGACAGACGCAGACAGACACAGGAACGAAACTATAAGCGTTTCTATTAATGGTTTTACCAACGAAACCCTAAAAATATATTCAAAGCAAAATATTTGTTTTATCCAATTTATATAATATAAGCTGCCATAAAATGTTGCTATCAATATCTTAGGAACTGGCTAGTTATTATACAGGAAAATCCACTTTAATGTATATTAGTTAGTACCTAGTAGATTTATATACTACAAGAGCTTAAGCCAAAAATTGGTTTAAAAAATATATAGCAGACAGCAGACGAGCAATTTATAAGCTTTTTAGCTGGATGATTAATAAAGAGTAGAATTACATTTTCACCTTAATCAAAACAGTAGCGCAATGCTTTTAAAATCCTTGCTATTTGCTCATTTCAACTGAGATATTTTTGCAACAATAGCGTCAACAGGACCCAAGGCTTGTTTTTAATATTAATTAAAACAATATTTTTTAAAGTTGTATGGGATGATTATTAGTTTAAAACCAAATGTATGAGGGGGTGTCGTTATATCATTCGAAAATAAAATCATCTACTTTACTTAATGGTCTAGTTATTGCAGCAAAAAATATTTA
Source organism: Gerris lacustris (assembly GCA_951217055.1). Taxonomy (NCBI): domain Eukaryota; kingdom Metazoa; phylum Arthropoda; class Insecta; order Hemiptera; family Gerridae; genus Gerris; species Gerris lacustris. The sequence continues at coordinate 32,274,608 of OX578282.1, read as the reverse complement.
TATTATTAAATTTAAATATACAGGGTGACCCGCGATAAAATGTCATAAAGAAACTGGGGGATTCTATGGGTCAGATGCAACAAAAAATGTCGAGTAAGCATAGGCCCTTAAGTCAATAGTTCTCGAGATATCGATTTATTTCCTTTTTTAAAGTGCTTCACGAAAAGTTTTAAAAAATGCCTAATATGTCAAAAACTAAATGAGATAGCGAAATTGAGCTAAGGACCAATTTTAAAGAGCATAAAAAAACCTTTCAGAATCATTCATTTATTTCTAAATTATCAGCTGCTAAGCATCTTTTAAGTTCTGTTACATTTGAAAATTTGGATTTTTTAAAAATCGACCATGAAATTCCTGAGCTTACTACTCTTAATTGAGGGATGTTAGAAGTGTGGAGTTTTCAGGAAAAACTTTTGCTTTTCATAAGCTTTCAAATGGTATAATTAAAGTTTAAGCTCAACGGACTAGTTTTTGAATTATGGTGGATTGAATGTTACCAGACGTGAAATGTTTTGGTCAGGATCACAACCAATTCTAGTACAACGCACAAAGGTTCCCCCGGACGAAACCACAGAACTTGGGGTTTCGTATAGGAAATTTGACGCTGAACAAAAAAGTTCCTATAAATATGGACCCGAAACAGTTTCGTTTTCGAGATATTCGCAAAAAAACATGAAAAAACACCATTTTTGGACGTTTATCCTTACAATTCTCAAATACAACGCTATTTACCATAATACTTCTTGAAGGAAACCTGGTAAAGAAAATAATTTTTCGTTGAATGACACCCTTCCCAGTGCTGTACGATAACCCCCTGATTTTCAACGAAATTTCAAAATTCTACGTTCCAGACACTTTATTAGTCAATCCATTAAGGTGAACTCCATCATCGCTCAATTTTAAAATATTATGTTGTAAAGAGCTAAAATTGGTATAATTCGACTCTCTACCAGATTTGCTTCGAGGAGTAATACTGTAAAAAGCGTAGTATTTGAGAACTGTAAGGATAAACGTCCAAAAATGGTGTTTTTTGCGAATATCTCGAAAGCGAAGCTGTTCCGGGTCCATGTTTATAGGAACTTTTTTGTTCAGCGTGAAATTTCCTATAAGAAACCCCAAGTTCTGTGGTTTCGTTCGGGGAAACCATTTTTGCGTTTGTACTAGAATTGGTTGTGATCCTGACAAAAAAAGTTCACGTCTGGTAACATTCAATCCACCATAATTCAAAAACTAGTCTGTTGAGCTTAAACTTTATTTATACCATTTGAAAGCTTATGAAAAGCAAAAGTTTTTCCTGAAAACGCCACACTTTTAACATCCCTCAATTAAGAGAAGTAAGCTCAGGAATTTCATGGTCAAATTTTAAAAAATCCAAATTTTCAAATGTAATAGAACTTAAAAGATGCTTGGCAGCTGATAATTTAGGAATAAATGAATGATTCTGAAAGGTTTTTTTATGCTCTTTAAAATTGATCCTTAGCCTAATTTCTCAATCTCATTTAGTTTTTGAGATATTAAACATTTTTTAAAACTTTTCGTGAAGCACTTTAAAAAAGGAAATAAATCGATATCTCGAGAACTATTGAGATATGGGCCTATGCTTACTCGACATTTTTTGTTGCATTTTACCCATAGAATCTCCCAGTTTCTTTATGACATATTATCGCGGGTCACCCTGTATATATATATATATATATTAAAATTCATATTTATATCAATATCTTATTTATTAAAATCTCAATTTTTCAATATTTCCATAAAGTGACATATATTAAAGAAATAATATTTATACATTTCTGTTTTTTTATTTATTTTTAAAATAATGCAATGGCCGACGTTATGTCAAAATAATGGGAGGGGTAATGTGGGCGGTTCCTTTTCCTCCCAAAATAAACAAGGGGTTGAAAAAACTTGTGAAAAGCAGCGCTATCTCTGGAGAGAAGGTCTCAACACAACTCACTCCCGTGGGCTCTTAAACATTCACTTCACAACTTATAAAATGTTAAGAAGCTTTGAATTATTTACTCTATATAACCAAAACATTATAAACCCTTTAATTGCGACCTTTGGCGGAAATCAGCTCAAAGCTGAAATAACCTGCTAAATTAGAGTCGTTAACTGACGGGCCAGTGAATAGAGTATCAACGATTTAACGTTGTTGAATATTACAAGAATGTCGACTAAATTTCCTATGTTGAAACAATTAAATTAGTCTAGCTAGAGTTACGTCAAGATACTCGCAACTACTAAGAACGTGTTAAGAGATAATAACAAGTGTTCTGACAGCCGAACAAGTTCTTATAATTATTATAGTGTAAACATCAAAAAGGCAAACCAGCGCTTCAGCTTTACACACCTAGGATGTCGATCCTGAGACACTTCCTTCAGTTTCGCCTGGTTAGTCCATCTTCATTCCACTGCATCTACAGCCCCATCATAACGTGGGGGCAGCATTCCTTGGTTTTCATTAAGAATAGTGAACATGACGAACCCAGTTGCCTTTGAAACCACCGAACACGCTGCACATGTTCATAGACCCTATACCACTGCAAGTCCGATATTATTCAGAATCAGCATAATTTATTCTTCTTACATTAATACATTAATACTAATTGGTTACCAACATTTATTTATAACATAATTTTTATCATTATTATTATGCTGTTCCAGTGAGAGACATTTAAGAGAACACATTTACCGCTTTAAACTTCATTTCACACTCACATATTTAACCATCATCTCACACCTCACATTTATCGGACTACTACATTTCATCCATCTTCATGTCAGTTAGGAATTATTGATAGGGTTTCGTACGTCATCCTTGCAACCCTTACGCCGAGGGTGGTGTCGCACTCTAGTTCATATCACCCGAACCGTTCAAGTACATAATTGGAATTTAAAACACTGGCGCAACTTTTTGACCCACAAATAGGAAAAATATAGAGAAGTCAAAAATTGAATATGCTTTTGCGCAATAAATATATACATAAATGTGTGTAGTTCAAACTTTAAAAAAAAAAAAAATCGATTTTTTATTTGATTGGGATATCAAATGAAAACTAGTAAAGAGGACATCGATCCAAGAACCCCTAATTCCACTCGTTGTTTTTTGTTTTTTTGGGGGGAGGGGGGCTTTCCATCTGCGTTTGTTTTATTTTTTTTTTTACTTTCATATTTGTATAAGATTTAAATAATGCGTGCGCACATGCGCAGTGATTTTTTTTTAAATTGTGAGTGAGGTATCAAATGAAAGCTACTGCTTTGTAGATTCAAATATATATAATGAAATTTCACCCCATCATAAGAACAAATTACACTTAGAACGGAAGAATTTTCAAATCTGCCCGATTTGAAAAGACCTCGCTTGTCCCCCTCGTTACCACAAATAAGTTACCAACAAAACCCGAAATTACTTACAACTAGAATAGCCTAGTAATTTTTTGGAGGGAAAATAAATAAATTTAAAAAAGTGTTATTTTATGATATGATAACGTATATGCTTAATAATTAATAACCTACGAAACCCAAAAAAGTGTTTTTTATTAGAGTCCGTAGGCAAAACCAAGGACCCTTATATTTCCTTTGCGTGTGTCTGTCCGTCCGTCCTCTCGCATGCTCTCACGGCTACACCTTTGTCCGATCACTTTGAAATTTGGCATGTATGTGTCTTGTACCTACCCACATATTTTTTCGACACCGTGAGGGGTATCATATGAAAGGGTACGTCGAGCTGATTACAAAAATATATAATTCTTTGGATATAACTTTGATAGGGCGAGCGTAGGCAAGTTTGAAGTGGGTGTGGAAGTGGGTGTGAAACGCCCCCCCCCCCCCTCCCCCTCTATCTCGATTATGTGAAGTGTAAAAAATCTGAAACAAATCCTGAACATTCTTCGACCAAAAAAGTAAATAGACCACTTTTTGGAAATTTCGAAAAAGATATTATTTTATTTTTTATTGACAAAATACTTTTTTTATAATTATGGTCTTTTCGATGTATTTATATGGTTTTAGTCCGGATCAGTGGCAAAAAAATACTTTATCAGAAGTTTGTTTATGTGTTTTAAGAATATCAGACCCATAGGATAGTTTAAAGTAAGCTTTTTAGCATTTTATAAAAACACTGTTTATACACTTGACGCAGTTAAACACTATGTAGTGTGGCCTACGGACCCTCGCTGTGTGCTGAACAGCTCACACTTGACCTGTTTATTGATTGGAGGGTCTATAGTAAATAATTAAAAAATTTTAAATACATTTATTTTTAATAACTTCAGTAATTTTGTTACATATTTCATAATTAAATTGCTTTGCATACCTACCTGACTAGACGATTACTGTTGCATCTTGTTCTGTTGCTAAAAAATAGTTTTATTCAAACCAGGGTGGTTTTTGTTCTGAAATAATTAATTAATTATTCCTAAAAAGTATGTACTTCCCTGTAATTTTTATTATTATATATCTATGTAACCTATTATTTTTATTACTCCACATTATATTCTATATTCATATTCAACCTGGTGTAAAGATGAGGTAATAGGTTGGGGATGGGATTCCTTTGAGTTTCCACAGAAGTCCCTGGTGCCAAACTCAATTGAAAGCCTGACTTTCATCCAGAATGGCTACTGAAACATACTGCTTTTTCGTAAGGGCTTATAAGATTTGTTAAATACTGGAATGTTCTGCTCTAAACCCAAATTGATGATTAGAAAAAATATTTTTTTTTTCAAAGATAAGATAAATTGTGCGAAGGATAAGTTTTTCTTGAAAATTTACTAAAAAATGGTAAAAGGCTAATAGGTCTATAAGGAGGAAGGTAAATGGTGAGGTTTGGGAATAATAATTATCAAGGAGATTTTCCATTTGGAAGGAAAATAAGTAGTTCTAAAGACTGCATTAAAAATATATGGATGAAATAGAGTAGCTTTTTTGGAAGGGGATGTTTGTTGTAATTAGGTCATGCCCCGGGGCTTTATTGTTCGGAAAGGATTTAATAATGTGCACAATATCAGATGGGTGGAGAGCAGGAGGGGAGGTGTCAACTGGAGAGGAATGTCAAGGTTACTAACTATCAAGTTTAAATTATCGGGATCATAAATATCTGGATGTGAAAGGAAAACAGAGGATAGGTATGAATGATACTTTTACACGTGTATGCCTCGGTGAATTTATTACCCTAGGTCAAACTTGGGGGCTGTACTGGATAGTCTTAACCCTTAAATGCTAATGTTAGTCGTATCGACGAGCACAGTTTGAACCTTAACCTTATACGCTCATATGCCATGGTGATGGGTACCCCATCCTTCTGCAGTGCTTGCACTGGTTAGTAACACACCTGCTAGTGTAGCGGTAGTTGTGCTTTTGAGCATACACTCGTTTTCTGGCAAATTCCCGTCAAAGCTACTTCGTCGATTTGACTAACGTTTAGTAATAGACGTAGGGAATTAATTGGTCGTCGAATGAGCCTATAGCCTGGGAAAATGGGCCTGGGGTAAAGGGCAACTGCCTAGGGGTAAGGGGCAATGGGCCTAGGGTAATTGGCCTTGGGCCAGAGACCAATGGCCCATAATGTGGGGCCTGGAACACTTAGCAAAGTGCCTAGGGCTTTTGGCCTGGGGCATGGGATTGATGGTGCATCAATGTTCACTCAATTTCAGATTCTTCTGATGTTCCTACTAAGTTATTTGTCATCAAAAGTTTATATATCTCACTAAAAGATTTAATAATGAGTTCCTAATAGTTTTCACTTTATAAAAGTGTAGTTTCAACCCAAAAAATGTATTTTCTGCATATGTTAGTCGAATCGACGAAGGTTTAGTAATACCAGCCATCCAAATACCATTAGCATTTAAGGGTTAAATGCTAACGTCACTTGCAATAGTCTATCGATATGCCAGGTAATACTACTTGTGTACTTAAATATTTAGGCTTTGAAACTAAATCTGTAAATCAGCACTTCTTGTGATAATTTGTCAGACTGTCTGAAGAGTAAGAGGTGGTAAGATTGATGCTTAGTAGACATTGATTCTTTGGAATGCTTGGCTGTGAATGCTTGAAGATAACTGGAAAGAAGGTAGAATAAAAGGCTATGGAATTAAAACGAAGAAGGACTCAGGTATCTAATTAAATAAATCAGTCAGGAACCAAGGAAATGTCTGCCGCTAGAACCTTAATTAACTTATTCCAAAAGAAAAGAAAGAAAGAAACCCTGCCATATCTGCTTTACCTTGCTAGAACTTATCAACTAAGTTACTTGTTTTAGTCTCTCCTCAACACGATTTTTTTTTTATATATATAAATATTATAAGTATATGATTTTGACTTATCAGATAATCTAGTAGTAGCAATTATCTTATTATAACCTTAAATAGTATTTATTACCTTCTCAAATTAATCAATTGTTAAAATGATAAAATAAGTTACACAACATGTACTTCTATACCAGTAATTCATGTTATGTTATGTGCTTCTTGATATTCACCTTAGCTCTCTCTAATGTAATCAATGTAACTTCGGTAAGATCGATTGATTGACATTGTGATTGAGTATAATTCCTTGCATAATCACATGATTGACGTTTGTTACATGACGTTTATAATCAAGTTAAACTGTCAGAATCAATATTATTTAGTGATATTTTAGCTTGAACATAGGTTGTCATAAACTCCATATATCGGATACTCCCATGTATCGGATATTGCCAAGCATTAATCTAACCAATCGATATTAAGTTAAGTTTAGTACCTTCTATGTTTAGCTCTTTTCTTTATCAAGTCTAAGTCACTTGGTAAAATCATTTTATCAATAGTCCAGTCACCAGCCGTTTTCGCTCTTAATTTTGGGAATTTTCATTGATTTTCTTGAAAATTTGGATTTAGGTAGTATTTATAACCTTCTTCAAAATCTACCCTTTGCCGAAGCGGGCTTTTACCCTAGGGGTGAAAGCCACCCCTTCTAGGGGTTGAAACATTTTTTAATTAAAATAAACTAGGAGATCGATAGATTGACCTATTCTAAGCAACTTTTGATCTATAAAGTTTTTTTAAAGTTGATACTTTCCGAGTTAATTAAGGATTGAAACTGTGCATTTTTCATTGAAAAAAACGCATGTTTTTCAACTGTTTTTCACGAATAACTTAAATGTTTTCATTTTATAGAAAAACTTATTCAGAACAAAAATGTAGCTAATAAAAAAAACAAAGAGATTCGTTTTAAGACTTCTGTAAACCCAATACAAACTGAGTTATTGCTCGTTGAAGGACGGTTATCATTCGAGAAACCCCAAATTGAAAACCTCCAACCTTAACTAACTTCAAAATGGTTACGTTTTTGGGGAAAACGCAAAAGACCTTTTTTAAAGTACACAAAATACCCTTTCAATTGAGCTCTAATAACATTTTTTTGCATAATAATTGACTGACTTATAACAAAAATAAAGTCACTTCTTTTGTTTTGTTTTGAAAAATTTAACAATTACACCCTCGCCATAACCACCCTAATTAAAATTAATCGTAACCTATTTGCAATTAACTTTATTTAGGTGTTATTGATATGATACAAGTGATTTGAACGGTTTGGAATGCTTATTTCAGAAATAATAATTGATTAAATTGAAAATTGCATTTTTGTAATTTTAAAAAAAAAAAATTCTTAAATAAACCAAAAACTATTCATGATATGAAAAAATGGTTCCTATGTTAAATGTAGGGTTTTTCTTATTGAACATTTTGAGTTTTTTTCTATCTTTGTATAATAAAAATTGAACGAGATATGGTGGTTCAAAGTTTGCATTCGAGCACTATTTGTAGCTGACACAAGCCTTAGAACTCAATCCTTTTAAAAAAATAAGGGTTGAAAAAAAGTTTTAACCTACATGACGTTAAAGCGATTGAAATTCCTTACAAAATGTTTTTTTAAAAAAAAAAAAAAAAAAAAGTTAATAGCCTTAAAAATAAGGGAATTATTGTCGAAAAACCAACTGTTTTTTTTAAAAAAAATTTGGAGTACGAATTTTGGAGCATAGGGACATAGACACAAAAATGTACCATATAATAAAGCAACAGCTGACACATGGTGAAAGCATTTTGACGGTATTTTCTAATCTATGTGTGTTTAGATATATACAGGGTGGTCCATAACCCCCCCCCCCCCCCCTCTTAACTTTGGACGATTTGAGATAAATTAATGAAACCTGGGGGATTTGTACGATAAACTTCGTAAAGGGAAGTTTATTTTCATGCAATCGCACACTAGGGGCAACCACCCATTTTGCCCCAGGCACTGAAATCTACCATTTGGGTATATAAAAAAAAGTTTAAAGTAAAATTTTATTATTTTTCACCGTAGAATTAAAATATTTTATCAAAAACATACACTCCAATTTAAAATTTTGAAGTTGGTTGGTCTAGGGGCAAAATAGCTGGTTGCCCTAATGCACGATTGCATGAAAACAATGCAACAACAACGTTCGAGAATGTCGAGAGATTATTTTAACCAATTATTATACATGTTAGAATCTACGATTTTTTATTTTTTTGCAATAAGGGGTAGTTTCACCCCTAAAAAATTAAAAGCCCGGTTCGGCACAGGGTTGATTTTGAAATAGAGGGTAAGTAAAACTCAAAATCCAAATTTATACGAAAATCGGTGTTGATTACCAAAATTTCGAGGTTTTTACGATTTTTTACCGCTGGTGACTGTATAAGTGTAAAAAAATAAGAACTTTATTTATCTGATCTGACAGTGACTGTCCGTCTTCCTGTGAACACTTACCACAGTAAAAACTAAAAGTGTTTATAAAAACAATAATAAAATAATAAATAATAAACCGGGGTAATCGTGGAATGACTAAACATTACTTAAAGGTAGCTGAAAAATTGCATTCCTGTTTTTGTACGTTTAGCAGAACAAGTTATGAAAGCATTAGAAAGTTAAGAATAAAAAAAAAAAAAAACTCGATGCCATATTACATAGAATTCTACAATATATTTGTACAATTGTTCTATTTTGCTACGTTTTTATTAGCTTGCTTTCTTGTTTGTTTGTCCGGTACAAATCTGGCTATCGATTTCTTACTAACTTCCTGAATAGCTAGACATTTAAAACTTTTATAAGAGCTCAGAACACGATGACAATGCTTTATTTTAACACTTTTAGCTATCTTTCAGCAGAATTTAATTGGTTTTCAGCAAATTTTGCTGTATGGAAAGTTAGTTCGGAAATATCCACAAGTTATTTTATTTGTTTTGCCATGTCTCATATTTACAATCTTTATTCTGACGGGTTTCAAATTTGTGATTTTTATAAATAAGAGACAAACAATGACAGCAAAACAGGAAATATATCGATTATATTATTTCAAATATATTGATGGCACGGTTTAGATTTGGTGTTGGGGAGATCCGTTGTACAAAGATTTGTCCTTTTATAGGTTTAAGATCAGCTCTCTAGATGGTTGTCTAATAACAATTATATTATCAACATTACATATACGATTCAACAGAAAATTTAAAAACGTAGTGTATAAAAAGTTCTTTTAGCGAATTTTCAAAGAAAATTACGCTATTGCAATGGCTTCAAAATTTTTGTAATGCGAATCTTTAAAAAAAATTTCCATGGAAATCCGTTTTAGACCATTCTGAATCGATTCCCTAAAATTTAACACTTTTTTTATGTATGTATGTATATATGTATATATGTATGTATATATGTGTCACTCCAGACGATATCTCCCCTTAGGATGCACTTTTTTTTTTTTTTTTTTTTATTTATTTTTTTTTTTTTATAACCGGGGGGACAAGTCCCAGAGACATAGACCACCAATTGGATCCTTTGAACAAACCCGGATTGTAGAAGGTATCTTCCCTCTTTATTTCTTTGACCTCTACTCCCCTAAAGTTTACTCCGTGACAGAAAGTCAGCATCTTGTTAGTGGGTATCTCTTTAAGTTCCCTTATTGGAACATTTGCCTCTCCGAAGATCAGCCATCTGTGCTTTATCAGTCCTGGGCAGTTGCACAACAGATGTAAGGGAGTTTCTTCTTCCTCTCCACACAGCCTACAAGTTGATTCGTTTACCAGACCTAGAAGCTGTAAATGCCTGTTCAACCGGCAATGGCCAGTCAGGAATCCCGTCAGTCTCTGACACGACTTTTTGTTTAGACTTAGTATGTTTCTAGTAAGTCCACGCGAGGGTCCCTTCAAAAACATTTTTGACTGCCTCATCCTGGGTGACTTTTCCCAGCTTTCCTGAAAATCTCTCTGGAGAAAGTTCTTCAAAGTTGTCTTAGTAGAACAACGTGCGATACCCACGATGGGCTCTGGAGCAGAGGGGATTGTTCCGGAGCCTTGTCTAGCCAGAAGATCCGCTTTTTCATTTCCCTCAATGCCTTTGTGTCCTGGCACCCAGAGAAGTTGTACCTCATTTACCTCAGAAAGAGCCTCCAGTGTTTCTTTGCACTCTAAGACTAACTTGGAAGTACATTTGGGTGAAGTCAGTGATTTGATGGCTGCCTGACTGTCCGAACAGATATAAATTTGTCTATTCTGACCTTTTTCCTTGCCCAAAATCGTTTGGGTACAGGCAAGTATAGCATACACTTCAGCTTGAAACACTGTTGCATGTTTTCCTAGACTGATGCTGATCTCACACCTGGGGTCTGCACAATAGACTCCAGCTCCTGACAATTCATCTATTCGGGATCCGTCCGTATACCACACATCGGTACCCGTGCTAGGTACAATTGTCCTGTTTCCTTCCCAATCCATAATAGAAGGAAAAGAAGAGCTCCAGGAGCACTTAAATTGCCACCTGGCAATGCAGTAATCTTGTATCATGACTGCCGTAGGGCATCTTTCAAGTAGCAGTTCCCATGCCCTCTCATGTCCGCCTCGGTTGTAGTAACCCAACCATAGACCGCTGCAGTGGAGTCGATATGATGCTGTCATAGCTTCATATCGAATGAATAGGTCTAATGGTGGAAGTCCCGCCAGTACCTCTAATGCTAGGGACGGTGCTGTCCTCATCGCTCCTAGAATTCCAAGACAAGCCGTCCTCTGAATATGCTCTAAGTTCTTCTTTCCTGACGACAGTTCGGTTCTTGGCCACCAAACCACACAAACATATGAAAGAATAGGTCTAACTATTGCCGTGTAGATCCAGTGTATGACTTTTGGCTTAAGGCCCCAAGATGGGCCAATGGCCCTCCTACATACCCAAAAAGCTGCCTGGGCTTTATTAATCTTACTTTCTAGGTGACTTGCCCAGTTGAGCTTCCTGTCCAGAATGACTCCTAGGTACTTAACTGTATCTGATAGTTCGAGACTCTTTCCTCCCAGGTACAAAGTTCGAAGACCATCAAGTTTCCTTTTCCTTGTAAAAGGTACCACCACAGTTTTTTCCGGGTTTACCCCTAGACTGTTTCTCTCACACCATTTTTCTATAGTGCGTAGTGCTCCCTGTGCTAAATCAAAAACGGTGCCAACTATTTTTCCGTTAATCAACACCGCTACATCGTCGGCGAACGCCTGAGTGTAGAAGCCTTCGTCCGTCAGACAATTAATGAGATCGTCCGCAACTAGACACCACAGTAAGGGTGATAGCACACCCCCCTGGGGGCACCCTCTCTTGACAACTGCTTTAATGCTGCAATTGTTCCTCTGTGCTTCAGCTACTCTAAGAGCCAACATCGAATGGATCCAGTCCGTAACTACCTGATGAATGCCATGGCTTCGTGCTGCTTGGCATACCCTATCGACAGGGACGCAATTGAAAGCTCCCTCAATGTCCAGAAACAAGCCCAACGCCAAGGATTTGTTATCCAGTGCCCCTTCTATTCTTTTTACTAGATGGTGAAGGGCTGCCTCACAGGATTTACCTGCTTGGTATGCGTACTGCCGTTTGCTTAGTACGTGGGGTATCGAATCTCTAATGTACCGATCTACTAATCTTTCCAAGGTTTTTAAAAGAAACGAGGTGAGACTTATGGGTCGGTATGATTTTGCTAGAGTGAGGTCTGGCTTTCCTTGTTTTGGGATAAAGACCACTTTCACTTCTCTCCAGCTTCTAGGTATCGTTCCATGGATGATACAGTTCCTTAAGATCTTTACCAGATCCCGGATAAGTAAGTCGATGCCCTCTTGCAGCATCTTAGGCCTTATCTCATCGAGGCCCGGAGACTTTAGGGGAGCAAAGCTTTTGACCGCCCACTTCACTTTGCTCTCAGTAATAATGGCTTCGGCTACTCTACGGTCCTCTTCACTAGGATTTCTGTTATACTCTTGCCATACATTACTTCCATCTGTGAACTGGCAATCTACTAAGTGTGATTTCATCAGATGTCTGAGTGCCTCCTCCTCAGAGGTGGTAAAGTTGTTCCCCTCCGTGAGGAGAGGTCCGTTTCCCACTGCCGGTGACTTGGAGAGAATACGTTGAAATTTAGCTGCCGGGGTCGCCTCTCCTATCTCACTGCAGTAGTTCTGCCACGAATTACGTTTGGCCTTTTTTAATTCTGTTTTAAAAGTTCTAATGACATCTCTATATTCTGCCCATAGTATTTCAGAATCTACTCTCCTTGCCCTGTTTAGAGAGCGTCTAACACGTCTGCGTAGGGTCTCAATATGCTTTGACCACCACGGAACTGATGACTTGACTGATCTCTTCTTCAGTGGGCAGCTTTCTTCGAACGCTGTCCTAATCGCACTGGTAAGATTAGAAGTGTACTCCTCAGTTTCCTCCCAGCCCTCTGGACAATTCCCAATCATGTCGAGATTATTGTTTAGTGCCCTCCTGAATTGTTCCCAGTCTGTAGAAGATGGGTTCCGGTAGAACACTACTTGAGGAGCTAGCTCCTCAAGACAGAACTGGATATGTCTGTGGTCCGACAAGGAGTCTTCCAGATCCACTTTCCAATTCTTTATTCTGCTCATAATATCCTCCGTGCAGAGTGAGATATCAATTACCTCTTTCCTTCTCTCCGTGAAGTAAGTTGGGACTGCTCCACGGTTGAGAATGTACAGCTCCGTACTCATTAAGTACTCTAACAGAGCTCTTCCTCTTGAGTTGGTATCTGTACTCCCCCACACTGGATTGTGGGCATTAGCGTCGCAACCAACTACAAGAGATAGGCTGTTGCTCTTAGCATACCTAACCAGATTTATAAAGTCTTCCGAAGGTGGAGGATCCGGTGAGTCATAGGGTAGGTAAAGAGAGCAGAAAATTATCCCCCCCTTAACATCCCCAGGTTGACTATCTACCACCTTAATGGCTACCATGTCCCTCATACAAAAACTAGGTAGCAATGAGGCCCCCACATTTTTAGTAACAATGCAGGCTCTCGGCTAGGATGTACTTAAAAATTTCAAACAAATTTTAAAATGTCAATAATATCAAAAGAAAGGATGAGTTCGTTGGCCAGAATTTTTGGAGTTCATTTAGGGGTCAAATTTTGACAATTTAGGGTCAAAAATAGCATAAAAACGTGTTATTTCCATTTTACCCCCTTTTATATGAAAAATATGAAAATATGATAAAAGTGTACATAACAACAATTACTGTACTCTTAAAGAGCTTTCCAACGACATGCATCTTGAAGGGTAAATACTATTTTGACTTTTGTACCCCTTACCCCTGTGTCCCAATTTTTTTTTCATTCATGCAAATTCAAAACCAAAATTTTCCTATATTATCATAAGCCAATAATACGCAGATTTCTTTGAAAATTCGCTCATTAAGTCATGGTGCATGACTGGACTCTTTTTATCTTGAAATTATATTTATTGATATTACTATTTTTTATTATTATGAGGTATAGTGTTTCTTGATTATTTAGGATAAGTTTTGCACTATTTTTTTATTTATTTATTTCTTTTTTTGCACAAATAGAAGAGAGTCGAATTACGAAACAAAGTTGGTGAGACGCTGAAAGAAATACGATAAAACCGGAAGTGAGAATTCGTGGAATTTTCAAAAAGATCTGATTTCTCAGTTGGAGGGAGTTAGCGCTGTTCAGCTTTTGCTCTTGTTATAAATAGCTCTATTGTATAATCTTAAGGTAGAATGCCCCCTAGATATTTTAGGATGGGGTAGGATACAGGGTAAAAAAGTATAAAATTGTTGAAGGAAGGAGGGAAAAAATAATAATAATAATAATAAAAAGTATACAATGGATAAAATACTGTTTGAGAGGTTCTATTATACTTTGATATTTGGAAGATTTCTCTTTTAACATAGCCCTTCGGCATTACTTTCTGACCCTTACCCTTCTCATATAGCACTTCCACGTGTTTAGATTATGAAAAAAGAAGAGAACACGCAATAAATTCAAATTTATCTTCTCACCTTACATACGTTTCTTATCCTTTTATTCCTATTATTCCTCTTAAACATTGCTTCACTTGGGAGGAATGCGAGGGAATCCATTCCTTCTATACAAGTAGATATCAGAAAAATATTGAAGAGAAAGTAAAATATATATTATTTCTTTTTTTTATTTTATTTTTTCACTACTCCATCGCAATATATATATATAAATAAATATATATATATATATATATATCTATATATATATATATATATATATATATATATATATATATATATATATATATATATATATATATATATATATATATATATATATATATATATATATATATTTCTATGAATTCTTAAGAAATAAAAAAGGTTATTTCTTTAAAAATGGTATTTCGCCTTCTTGAAGTATAATATTTCTATAAAAAAATTTTTTATATTCTAAAAATATTTTTCGTATGCTTTACTAAAAGATCATGTTTATATTCGTTTATCATCTTCCTTTTTGACTTGAAAGAATTTCTTGAAGTTTTTTTCTTTAGATGTTTGATGGACGTATTTCTTTTATTACAATACATTGCGCATTTAATAAATGACTTTGATTTATATATTTATTTATTAGTGATTTTGTGTATAGGCAGGGCCGTACTCAGGTGCTCCTGCGTACATGGCTAACCTGTAAAAGTGCGCTCTACCGGTCCGGGGACTCCCCCGAAACATTTAAGAAATTTTAACGTCAGTAAAACACATTTTTAAGCAATACTGGCTCTTAAATGTTAAAGAAATGTTTCATTTTTAGTTACTAAAAACTCAAATTTAACTCCATGCTACACTATAATAACTCCTTTTTTACGGTTCAAGATTAAATGGTTGATATAAATAAATTGGTTTTGCGTGAAGTCTCACGTAAAAAGGGTTTCGTTGGTATTGTAAACATGAAATTAGTTATTATAAGGGGGGGGGGGCAATTTTTGATAGATAAAATGGCATGCAAAATTAACATTTTCCACAAGTGTAATATTTTTTATAACCTACTCATCAATACCTTTCATTTAGTACATACCCCTTTCAAAATTATTTAAAAAATTACTTTTTTAGGCGAGACAGGAATTATACGTCATTTTGGATTCCCAGTTAATCAGATCAAATTGTTATTATTATTAGTAACAGCAGGAATATAGTTGTAGGTGGGGTTGTACGCAAAATTTTGATGTTTTTTGACAAAATGGCATGGAAAATATTAAACACTTTCCACAAGTGTTATATATTTTTGTAATCTACTCTTCAATACCTTTCACTCAAATTTTTTTTTCGCGTGACATGAATTATTCTCCATTTGGATTTGAACAGCTGATAATTTTGGGTTTGCTATATTTTTCCTGTGTGCGCTTCAAAACGATATTTATTACTGGAACGTTTCATGTTTTTATCTCTTTTGATTTAAAAGTTATTGGAGCCGTACAGAGTGACAGACAGACAGAGGAACGAAACTATAAGGGTTTCTTTTTTGGGTTTTACCAACGAAACCCTAAAAACGTTAATTTCTAACAATATTTTTCATTTTGCCATTGTTAAATAAGTACTATTTTTCCCTCTTCTCTATTTTGCGCCCTTCTCAAACCTGCGCCCTTGGCAGAGGCCACCTTCGCCACAGCCTCGGTACGGCTCTGTGTATAGGTTCAATATATAGATTCAAGAAGTAAACATATTAATTTCTCATATACGTAGTTATATTATAGAGTGAGTGAAAGTATAGTTAAGGGTCAAAACTTCAATTTATATACTCATGGCAGCAAAATTAAGCATTACTTAACTGTTTTTATGCTGGAATGTACTATTTCGCTGATTTGTCATTTAAAAAAGGCAGGAAAGTAGTTGAAACAGTCTGGGAAATAACAGTGTTTACCGTGTCATAACATGTCATAACATACGTGTCATAACAGTGTTATGCGTGTCATAACATCTGTTTTTGTTTAATTTTATTTTAATTTATGTAGTTTTATACTTATTTTATTACCAAGTAATGTTTATATTATCAATGCATGAATATTTTTACCTACGTTCCATTTAAATCTTAAAGCTTCCATCTAAGTAGCGTGAGTAGATAAAATATTGTATTCAACAAGGCAGCAAAGGAAACATTTCTGCCTCGTGTATTTATAGTCTCAGTTAGGTAAATTACCTGCCCCGGCAGTTAATGTTCATAGCCTGTCCTCGCCTTCGGCTCGGAAGCTAACTGAATCACTCGTCTGTAAAATTCCATTTTGTTTCCTAGTTACATAAATAACTATTTCTTTATAATAAAATATGTTAAATATATAAAAATTAAAAAAAAAAATCCTGTAGTGAAATCAATAGTGTTCATATTTTCATATAATTTTGCTGCTATATTTGAGTACTGTATCCTTCTCATTCTTACTCTCTGGACTTATGTTAATCAGCCCAAAAACCACTTGTGTGGGAAAAAAAGAACACCCCGCCAAGTCTGTGGTCCAAAAAAGTTGTGATATCAACTTGCTATCCCGCCAAGTGATGTTGACACTTTCTCCTGACCCAATACTGTCAACTTAGATTCTTATCAGCATCTTCTCCTTGGCGATTTGCCTTGCCATTTCCAGAAACTGGAATTTTAATATTCTTCAAACACCAATACTATTTCTTGTTTCACCTTCACGTTTGCCACATGAGGCTTGTGTGGAAAGATAGTTGTTCACCTCATAGTCTTGGTTCTAGACAACTAGATCTAATATAATGCAGGCTCATATTGGAGAGGAAAGCCTTTTAACAGTGTTGTTAAAAGTGGCATCGAGAAGAAGGCACTTCTCGATGCCACAATAATCATTGCTGTGCAGAGGATGCGTGGAATACAACCAGTTAACTTTGGGTAGTACTGCAGGCACACCGCCAAGGAGAAGAAGCTGATAAGTATCTAAGTTGACAGTGTTGGGTCAGGAGAAAGTGCCAACATCACTTGGCGGGACAGAAAGTTCATTTCACAACTTTTTTGGACCACAGACTTAGCGGGGTGTTTTTAGCGAATTTTCAAAGAAAATTACGCTATTGCAATGGCTTCAAAATTTTTGTAATGCGAATTTTTTTTTTTTTTTTACCACACAAGTGGTTTTTGGTCAGATTTCATGACTTTTTGTACGGTTCCTAAGGAAGAATTCTCTAAACTGATTATTCCTACACATTAGAGTCAAATAAAAGTGAAGTTAAGAGCTTGACAAGGTCTATGGAGATTAGAGAACTACGAGACCTGTGACATTGAAAGAACTTACCATTCTGATAGTAGAAGCATAGAAAACATAAATAATAAATAAATAAAAATAATAATAATAATAATAATAAAATAATAATTAATAATAATAATAATAAAATCATAGAAAACAGAAATATGTATTAATAAACAAATTATTCCCCCTTGAACTCAAGAGAGTAAGGTTGAACTAAACCTACAATACTAAGTTTAAAAGGTTCAAAAGATGAACTCGTAAATAGAAATAATTCAAACGTCATGTGACAAGCACGAAACTACTACACACCACACTGGTGTACCTCTGTATAATTGTCAGGCTCACCACTTCGTATGACGCTTACTTGGTTTCTACCCATTTTAGACTGTTCGCTAATAGCTAGCTTGGTTTCTCGCTCCACATTCAGCGTAGAAATGAGTTGAGGGGTTGTAAGGGGGGGGGGGGATGCACTAGTGAATCCAAAAAGCCCTCTTTCATTAAAATCGGTTCAGTAGTTTAGGCTGTAGGTGCGTCAACGTAAAATGAAGGAAGAATAAGAATAAGAAGTCATGAAAAGTACCATTTTCAAACCTATTTTTCTCTACTTCTACTTCACCGATTTCGACTTTTTTTTAATTTTGATCTACAGGACACGGCCTTCAAAGATATTAAAAAAATATTCAGGTAGCTTGTACGTATTCCACGCTGCAGACCCTCAAAAACCCTAATTTGTCACCTACAGTATATATACACTGGCAGCTTTTGTGAAATTTTGTCTTTTTGACTTGGCGGGGCGGAACGCTGCTGCGTTCCTAAATATAGAAGATAATAATATAGAATGATATTATTGTATACTATATATATATATGTATATTTGAAACATAGGTGCGATGACAAATTGACGTATCATTGAAATGTATTGAATTACTAAAATAATGATGTATTAATATATAATAATATATACGTTTGCTTAATACATCATAATTTGAGGGTAATAAAGAATAATTTATGTAATAATATTTTTTAAAATAAATAACGGGATTATTGAGAAAAGTATTAGTTTGACAATTATAATCTTGCATTGAATATAAAAATAAATTAAAGATTGTACTTTGATGTCCTCATTAGAAGATATTTACTGCTTTTTAACAATGCCAGTAATATATGTGATATATAATATAATCATATAGTAATATATGATTTATACGGCTATATTTCATGAAGTAGAGATAAAAGAAAAGGGTTTAAATTGCTTCTGGGATTAAATAAAATAAAATTGTTTTAGCATTTTTCAACAATACTCACACAACCCAGGGCTTGTAGTGAGTCACTAAAAGTCACTGAAAGTCACTTATTTTGACGAGAGTCACTTTTTTGTCACTTATTTAAAAAAAAGTCACTGAAAGTCACTTATTTGGGCTTACAAGGATAAAAAAAATTATTTTTATCTACGATTGATAAGAAATATAAACATTATATCTTTGTTTAGATGCGTAGAAAGTTATTATTTACGTACTTGTATTCGTTGCGCATGCGCGCGTCTCATAGTTCTGAAGTATTCCTCTTCTTTACCACACTAGTGCGGTAAAGAAGAGGAATTCTTCAGCTTTACGCACGATTACCGAGTTTGTTTACATTTAACAAAACTAATTTGCTGTTCTTTTATTAAAGTGACTGTTTATATCGAGTTTTTAGTGAAAAACAATGAGTGAATCAAGTGACATTGACGAAAATGTGGAGAATAATACTCCTCCAGAAATAATTAATTCGACAAAAAATACAGCTCAAGAATTTATGTCATCTTTATCAAGAGAGAGATACGAACTTACATACAGCAACTTTTTCTGTATTTATTATTTAAATCTAACAATCGTAGATAAAGTACGGTACGCAACTCGTGCGAAAACGGCATTTTGCATTGCTCCTGTGGTTTTACCACCCTCGCTATCGCTCGGGTGCAAACTCCACACTCGCATGCAAAATACTACTTTCCGCACTCGACGCGTAATGTACTATTGTAGTTTTTTAAATACAAAACATATATTTTAACTGTTTTTCAAAAGGGATTTTGTAAGCTCAAGACTTTTTTTAACTATGAATTTTATATTAGGCCTACTTTGAACTGTGATGAATGATTCAGCTGGCGTGTGTTGTGTTTTATCATCAATATTATATATCAGTCTTTACCTGTAGTGGTGCCGCCCGGAAAATCAACTTTTTCCGCCATTTAGAACGCAGTTTGCTGAGTCAGCAACATTTAAAAAAATCGTAAAAATTTTCCTGATCGAGTTGAAATATGGCACGAATATACCTCTGTATGACAAACAAGCCCACCAAATTCCATTTTGATATCGCCATTTTGAAGTTATCAATATTTGAATTTATAAACTTTGACGGTTAATAATGCCGAAAGTATAAATACGTTTTTGACTTATATCAAAAACCTTATCGTTGGAACCGGAAAAAATTAAAGAACAAATATAAAAAAAAAAAAAACAGATGAAATTCCATTAAATATTTTAAAAGTTATATAAGCGAATATAATTATTCATTAGTGCAATAATTTTGGTGACGTCAAAGTTTGTTTACATCTGTCAAAATAATACCGCCAAACTTCAAATAATTAAATAAAATACCTACATATATTAAACATATTTTTTTTTTTAAAGAATGATGATAAAAACAGTTACATAGTTCAAAACGGTCACCCATCCATGTACTGACCTCGTCCAATGCTGCTTCCTCTTGCTGCGAAGCAGCAGGAGAGGCCACTTTGGTGGCCTCCGAAGTGAGGAAAAGTTCCGAGATACCCCGTACCCGATTTTTTTTTTTTTTTTTTTTTTTCGTACAGTTACGGTACACAAAATTAAATGAATAAAAGCCGTTCTAAAATTTTTATAATTGCATTTGTTTAACAGTGCTAAACAACAAAAAGTAGCTAAAATCATTTTTTTTTACTCAAAATTAAGTCACTTAAAGTCACTTTTTTGGGGAAAACAGGTCACTTAAAAGTCACTTATTTTGAAAAAAATAGTCACTAAAGTCACTTAATTTTGAGGAAAATCTGCTACAAGCCCTGACACAACCATAATATATTATATATTATTTGTTGATATTGTTCGTATGTGGTAAATAAGTATTAATTTTAAGTCATAAAATTAATTCGTATAGAGTTTTCTGTTGAAGTTTTCCTTTTAGTCTAAGTATGTTCAGTCATGAGTATTCCAGTGAAAATCGAGCATTGAAGGACGTTACATTACCAACCTGATATATTTTTTAGTAATTTTAAACATTGAGTGATAGCGGGATGTTGATGTTTCGCTGATATAACTAAAGGCATTTTTAAGCATGTTGAATATTGATTATCTAAAGATGTGATTTAAAGAGTTGACATTTTGCTCATAAAAATCTTACAATGTTGAACGTCATATTGCATCAATAAATGTAGCAATGATTTTCTGTTCCTATAACCTAAGTGTACGGCCTAAGTACACGCTAATTCCAATTCAAATTTATATTCCGAAAACAGACGCGAGAATTAAACAGTGCAGTTGAAGTGGGGCGGCCATTGTGGAAGCAGGCATCTGATTTAGCACGCAGGATTCGGAGTCAGATAGTCTACCCTAATAAAGGTAATTTTTCTTTCCAATTCTGTTCATAACGTTTATACCTTTTTAGGTTTTCGTTGGCAAAACCAAAAAAAGGAACCCTTATAGTTTCGTTCCTGCGTCTGCCTGTCACTCTGTGTACGGTTCCAATAACTTTTAAATCAAAAGAGATAAAAACATGACACTTTTCATTATTAAATATGTTTCTGACGAGCACTTAAAAAAAATGAACTCAAAATTATCAGCTGTTCAAACCCACAATGGCGGATAATTTATGAAACACAAAAAAAAATTAATTTTGAGTGGGGCATCAAATGAAAGGTATTGAAGAGAAGATTGCGTGTGCGAAATGTTCGAGCTGTTGGGCCTTCAGACACAACTATTTTATTTAATGTTTATTCCGTTTATAACAATATACTTGGTTTTAAAAACTACTATGAGTTTAGTGTTGCTTGCAATTTATTTTTAGCTTCATCATGGATAAAATAAAACGCAGATCGCTAAAGCTGGGTTCATAGCACGCGTTTCTGACGCGCGTTTAAGCTCTATAGTTTACAACGTGTTCATGGAAGCCGTGGATCCCTTGCATATTTTTTTTCACCCTTCCTTTATTGTTTGCTTGCGCAGCGTTCCATTCAGATTATAAAAGCCATGTATATGATTAAAATGCAATACCAACTTTCTAAAAGGATGGTTTGGAAATGAAAAACAAGTGTATATTTAATATTTGCTATGAGGTAAATAGATGAAAAATAAACAAGAGGGAAGAAGACTGGAAGGTTTCATTCAGGTTAGCGTCAACGCGAGAAAGTTGATCAAGTAGATTGATCTTTCAATGTGGGACAATGAATTAAAGAAATTAAAAATTCTTGCTAGACGTTCTACGTCATTTATCGGAAGATGTGGAAATGGTGTTTCGTTCTCAGTATCTGAGGCATTCTTATGAATTAATACAAAATTATGAATAGTCTACTTCAGAAATTGCTGAAATCACTAAAATTCAGAATTTTTAAGATTTAATCGCCTTTTGAATTATATAATTATTTTGTCGGGAAAATAATTTGAAAATGCATGATAAAATATTCAATCCCGAATTTTCAAATTTTGAGGTGCATTTGAGACGCCTACATGATAAAACTGTTAGCGCTTGAATATTTCACGTGGATGTGAAAATAATAACTAATTCTATAACTAATAACACGGGACCGTTTTTTTCTTCTTCGTCTCTTCGACATAACTTTTTCCAATCATCTTCATTCGTCACATCAATGGTTTGCGTTAAAATTTTAAAAGTGCAATTTAGTAAATTTACAGGAAAATTAGCTATTGAGCATAAAATAAATGAACTCCATTGATCATTTAAGATAGTTGGAACATTAAATTTATTAATGTAGTAATATAATACCTTTTCTGTATTTATAATTTACTCTAGATTTCCTTCTATGGACTAACGGTTAGTCGAAAATACTTGTAAGTTCTTATTTTATCTGTAATATTTTTAAGCCTACTTAGGCCATTATCAAGCTAATAAATCATAATTTATTTAATATTATTTTCTTTTTAACATTTTTCTTACAAGTACCTGTTACTCCATAAAAGGAAATAAATAGAGAAATTAAATTTGTTTAATCTCCCGCCATGTTTCAAATTTAAGATAAGCGCAGAATATAGAGTTGCTTATTTTCAGCCACCTGATCTACTTTACTTATTTTCACCTACAACTTATGTATTTTTAGCCCAATTCTATTGACATGTTAACACTTACTTCCCCTCTATTATATTACAGGTCTCCTGTAAATTTAACAAAGTGTTTGACCTAAGACGTGTTTCATCAGCTGTGATATGATAGGAAGTTCAGACTTGACTGTTTCAGGTGACAAGTACGAGACTGTGTCGAGTGATAACGGCTACACCAAGTATATGATGCTCAAGATAAGATCCGTCACGCGATCTGACTTCGGCTCCTACATGTGTGTAGCCAAGAACTCACTGGGAGAGACGGATGGCATCATCAAGCTAGATGGTTAGTAACATTTGCGTTGTAACTTATTAATTTTTACTATAATTTCTCCACAGAATTTTTATTATTCATATTCAAGCATCAGTAAACAACTACACTAAATATAAAAACCCTCCGATTGACTTTTGTAATACTACAATTGTGGATTTGCCGACATTTCGGAAAAAATTAGTTCCTCCTCAAATTATAAACAAGAATAATACATAAGATCACTAGAAGAATGAAGAAAGAATTTATTTTTTCCGAAATGTCGGTAATTCCACAATTTTAATTTCAATTTTTGACTGATCCTAGCTCTGCTTAAGTTAAATTTATTTCACATTGGATATCCTCATAGCTTTATTAACTAAGATATACAACATATTGATAAACATAGTACACTCAACATTTACTGTACATCTTAAACATTTTAATTATTATTAGCTGAATCTCTTCGATTTTATTCATCCGATTTTAATGAAGTTTGGATGTCAAATTAGTTTCAACCTTCTGCACCCGTTTATTTCTATTGCATTTGGGCGTAAACATTCATGTATATATCTTTAAAAGCTCTCATGTGATTTTTTAAAAGAAATTTGGATGGTATGTCAAACGTGGGTAGCTAGGTGGATGGTATAGTCGAACTGATGGTCCCATGAAATGGTCCATGAAATATCTCTCACCCCTCTAGGATTCAACCTTACCAGATTCGTCGGTGTTTAGACATAGGTTTCAGGCGGTGGAGTTGCGAGCGCGCTAACCACTCGGCTACATCGGTCCCCTTGACATTTATTCTTGAGGTTCTATAATCTTAATAGTTATAATTATAAATTTAGACAATCTGTGTTGTCCATATCATTCTTGAGGTTCTCAAATCTTAATAGTTATAATTATAAATTTTGACAATCTGTGTTGTCCATATCTCAGCAGTTAACAAAACGTTTGGTTCTAAAATCTCTCTTGTCTAAGTTGCACAAAGCGTTTTGGAGACGCTATAAATCGATGTGGGTTTTGACTAAGTTTTTGACTTCAGTAGGGTTTCTAGTTAGTTAGAAATGTGAGAGAGCCCTAGTTTCCGGTTTAATTAGACAGTGAAAACCTGGACTATGATGGTCCAAATCCGCTCGATCTGATCCCAAGATGTTTGGAAAGTTAGAGTCGAAATCTTTGTCCCCCACCTGTTACTCTGTTTCTTAGACCACCTTCCGCAGTCTCCTAACAATTTTCCTTGCAATTGAAAACTTAAAGAAGAATAACTTTGAACTTTGTATGAACAAAATATAATATAGGTATATATATATATATATATATATATATATATATATATATATATATATATATATATATATATATATATATATATATATATATATATATATATATATATATATTAAAAAAAGGCTTTATAGCTTAATAAGAACGCAATAAATTGCGTCATTTTTACGTCCCAATCAACTGCAAAGGTTATTACAGGGTGGGGGATCCGGTCACTTTACTCATATCCTTGATGAGATCATCAGTGTGAAACACCTTTCTGGGATTGGAACTTACCACCGGTGTTTATACCTAGGTTTCAGAGGTGAGTGCGCTAACCACTCGACTACGCCGGCAAAATAAAAAAAGGCAATTAATTATAATATTCATCAGTTTCTTTTATAGTTACGTGTCCATATTATTGTCAAGAGAATAATAGATTACAAAGATAGAGTTTGGAATGAAACAAAATGTCGCCTGCCAAATTTTTTGTCCAAGTTTTCATTTTTTACATAAATAAAAGTATCCATTTTGCAGAATTTAATGAGCGCATACGGTTTAAACTATTACTCGACCCATCATCTGTGGGTTATATTCTACAAACCATCCAATTTTTTAATAAATCAGAGTACCTTTAAAGATACTTGTGTTAATAAAAAAACTTAGTGCGAATGAAAAAGAGAAACTAACGGGCGCAGAAGATTGAAATATATGGGACCAACAATGGATTAATTATGATCTACAACCTAATTCATAAAAATCGGATGATTTTAAGATGTGTTGGTTAATAAAAATGTTAAATAGACCGACAGATCGATAGACAGACACGACACCCAAATGTTCCCTGATACCTGAATACATAACAATATTTTCTTCAGAAAGACCACTATGCTTCTGTTACTTTCGGTAGGCTCGGAATCAACAAAAAATATGACTAGAAAACAATAAATTTAAAGTAAGTAGAAAGAAATGTTTTCCTATTAATTTTTTTCAATAATTTGATGAGTTTTGCTCTGTCTTAATTATTAAAAGCAACTGAAACAAAATCTTGGAATAAATCATAAAACAGATTTCTGCTTATATTCTTATTTCTATATTTTATGTGAATATAATGTACCAATAAGTAATGTTAAATTTATAATCAGTAACCAATCTTTACATTTGTTTCTTTTTATTATACTTTTTTCTTTTTTTTTATTATACGGAAAATTATCTGTTTAAAACAAAGAAAGTTTGCTAATCTTAATGAAGAGCTACATTTAAAATCTAAAATATAAGTTTTATCCTTGAAGGAAAAAACAAACTTTTCAATAATTTACAGAGAGTTTCTCCTCGTCCTAAGTGCACTCGGATTCTTTAAAGGTCCTCACAGAACCCTAAATTAATATTTAAAAACATATCTACTACTTATTCTTTGATACTATTATTGTTATTTCTTTATAGAGAGACAGTTATTAAATATTTTTTTAAGTATGAATACTTTCGTTCATTAACACTACAAGAAAACACATTCTTTGCACTAAATTAAAAAGTCTTGCTTCCTCTTGTCTTATTACTGACTGAATGGCTTAAGTATAATATAAAATATAATGAGAAGTCTCTAGCCATCAATCAACGGAGATTCAAATTAAAATATGTCATTAATGACATATTTTAAATATTTTTCTTAAAATTGTGACTCACATGAAGGAGAAGAAAAATGTTAAACCCAATTATCTAGGTTGACACATAGTGTTCTGGAAGGACTAAAAGAGAATAATAAAAATTTAAAAAAATGTATATAAGCACTACAATGGCGCAAAATAAAATATAATTAATATTGTTTAATCCCACTTGGTATGTGTGGTTGTTTCGATTTGCAGTAGTCATTTATTCTTATCCCATATTTGATGGACGGACGCAGTACCAATCCTAATTTCATTAAAATTGGTCACGCAGTTTTTAAGATATCATGGATGGTGGTTCGCATAAATGTTGTCGTAGAGACAGACAGATAAACATGAGACCAAAAATGTTTCCTGGTGTATGGAAAATGTTATATCGGCCTTGGACATTTTGAGTTTTTATATACAAAAAACTAAATGTTTAAATTATTAGGTCAACTATGGTGAGATCGATTATTGGAGTTCTCCTTTAGTAAAGTACAATATTTTGGAGGTTTCCTTGTATGCTCTTGTTTTTATCATGATCACTGATCATGAATAACTAATTAATCGAAAAGTGGTTTTTGGAAATAATTGCCATTTTGATTTTTTGACAAATCAAATTATATCTTTAAATTTGATTCTTTATAACATATCCATAATAGTACGGTGCAATTAGACCAAAACCCTAACATCCAAAGTAAAAGTTTCCCTCCAACTCCAAGTTGTTCTATGCAGTCCACATATTGTTTGGTAAAAAGTTACACCATTTTGAGCGTCGGGTTTGGCGGGGAGGGGGGGGCAAAGTTGGTAAATTATTAGTTTTACCCGTTTTTCTTAAATATTTCGAAAACTATGCGTTTTAGAGCAAAAAGAGCTATATACAAAAATAATCTACATTAAATTTTGAACAAAAATGGTCTAGCGCATAATCTTCCCAAAGTAAATGGTTCCAAAGTTACGGAGAGTGTAAAATAGACATTTTTCGTATTTTTTAGATTTTTGGCAAAAAAATGAAATTATCCCTCTAAGGGAACTAATTTTTTTTTACAGGTTTTAAAAAAATTGTAAAAGCAAATTGTGATTTAGTGGCCGGTGGTATGTTAGTGATAAGCCCTTGAAGGAACGACAACCTCACCACCATCTCAGGGGGCGCTACTTTTTAAGGGAAAAGTGGCTTCCACAGGCATAGGCCATGTAAACCTGTGGTACGGAGAAGACATTTTTCGTATTTTTTAGATTTTTGGCAAAAAAAATGAATTTAAAGTGATAACCACTTAGTTCAACAGTATTTTAAAGACGAACACTAATAAAAATAGCAGCACAACTTCACTAGAAATAACACTCACAAACGCATTTAACGGATGTCCGAATACAGCTAATAGAAAGTATATATAAATAAAATATACATTTCTTAATTTCAAGATATAGAAATAATAAATTTAAATCAGAAAAGATAGATATGGAACTCTGAAGTATTATATAAAAAATAAATCAAACAATAAATAAAATTATTACTATATAATATAGTTAAATAAATAAATTTAAAAAAAAAATTATATATATATATATATATATATATATATATATATATATATATATATATATATATATATAAATATATATATATATATATATATATATATATATATATATATATATATATATATACATATATATATATATATATATATATATTATATAACTAATTATATATATATATTATATAACTAATTATAGAAATAATAAATTTAAATCAGAAAAAAATAGATATGGAACAGGGAAATTGTAAGTGTAAGAACTTAGAACCGTTTCACGAGAGCTGTTAACAATAGAGAACTGTGTGACAAGACAATCTGAAAGGAACTGATTTGGGGGAGTTTTTTAATATTTGGATTAGAAGGGGAAGGGACTAGTAGGCTAGGGCTAGCCTGAGTTGTGTTTGTGTATGTGTTTAATTACAATACTACAATGTAGAGGCCCGTGGTTCAAATCCCGGTGCTGGATTATCTGTCTGTTTCCCTTAGTTAATAATAATTATAATTTGATTTAAATTAAAATTTAATCTTTCCGTAGTATGAATACAACCAAAATCGTAAAATATGAATATTATAATAGTAATAGTTTAAATAAGTGTGAGTGGATATTTGCGCACGCAATAAACTCACACATGTACAGCATAGTACATAGTAGTATAGTATAGAACAACGGTGGGCAACCCCCGGCCCGCGGGCCAATTGCGGCCCGCGGAAAGATTCTATCCGGCCCGCGAGATATTTTATAAATAAAGAAGTAATTTAAATAATTTATATTTTTAAATTTTATAAGAAAAAAAAAATAATAAAGTTTGTTACAAAGTAAAGTGTGTTGAACATCGTTGTATTTTCATGCCTCACCATCACTGAAATCGAAGCTATTCCAGAAACATTTAAAATGGAACTTTATAATCTCCATAAAAGAGTCAATTTAATTTTACATCTTTCCATGAAAATGGGTCGACTGAAGAATTTCCAAATTTAGTTGATAATGCGAAGTATATTTACTTTTTATGTGGATCAACATATCAACAGCTTTTCTCCAAGATGAAGTACTTAAAATCCAGATGCGCATTTGAAGAACAACTTGTGCTTGTACATCACTAATTGAACCAGATGTAGAAATGATTTTGAAACCAATATAGCATCATACATCACAACATTTTTTTCCAAATTAAAATTCTTTATTTTATACTTTCATAGTTTCAATTTTAATTCAATGCATATTTCACATGTAGAAATTAACTTCTTTTTTATTTATTTCTTATTTCCTGACTAAAAAAATTACAGGTGTTAAAGAAAGATGTCAATTAACTACTATTGACAAACACACACTAACACATATATAATATATATATATATATATATATATATATATATATATATATATATATATATATATATATATATATATATGCGCACTCTAACTACTGCGGCCCGCGAAAAAATAGTAACATTTATTTTGGCCCCTGCTATAAAAAAGGTTGCCCACCCTTGGTATAGAACACTCAAACATTATACATACTGACTGGGCATAAAAATGACTTGCACATTTACATGGTAAGGTCCCCTGTCCCACACACTCGCACTACTACTATACTACATTATATTATTCCACCTTCAATCTCTACTCCCAACCTCAACTACTTTCTTCCCTTAAAAATAAAAACTCTGTTGTCATTCCAATTCCAACCAGTTCTTAAAGAACTGCTTAAACTAAAGTACGATTCTTTTGGGAACGAAAATTCTTTGGGGATTAAATACTGATGAATCCTTTCAAAAGCTGCAGTTTTAAAAATATTAAGATTAAAAATTATACAATTAGATATCATAATTATCACATAGAAAATATTATTATATTTGAAAGTCATTTATGTTGGAAAGATATTCATAGTCCAGAG
This sequence comes from Gerris lacustris, assembly GCA_951217055.1. Classification (NCBI taxonomy): domain Eukaryota; kingdom Metazoa; phylum Arthropoda; class Insecta; order Hemiptera; family Gerridae; genus Gerris; species Gerris lacustris. The sequence continues at coordinate 32,245,119 of OX578282.1, read as the reverse complement.
AAAGTTCAGAGGGGGTTTCTCCGTACCACAGGTTTACATGGCCTAGGCCTGTGGAAGCCTCTTTTCCCTTAAAAAGTAGCGCCCCCTGAGATGGTGGTGAGGTTGTCGTTCCTTCAAGGGCTTATCACTAACATACCACCAGCCACTAAATTACAATTTGCTTTTACAATTTTTTTCAAACCTGTAAAAAAAATTAGTTCCCTTAGGGATAATTTCATTTTTTTGCCAAAAATCTAAAAAATAGGAAAAATGTCAATTTTTACACTCTCCGTAACTTTGGAACCATTTACTTTGGGAAGATTATGCGCTAGACCATTTTTGTTCAAAATTTAATGTAGATTATTTTTGTATATAGCTCTTTTTGCTCTAAAACGCATAGTTTTCGAAATATTTAAGAAAAACGGGTAAAACTACTAATTTACCAACTTTGCCCCCCCCCTCCCCGCCAAACCCGACGCTCAAAATAGTGTAACTTTTTACCAAACAATATGTGGACTGCATAGAACAACTTGGAGTTGGAGGGAAACTTTTACTTTGGATGTTAGGGTTAGGCCGTTTTTTGGACTAATTGCACCGTACTATAAGTAAAGGTGGCTATACACAAAGAGAAAATCCTTGAGGTTTAGACTGAATAGTCCACCAAGTGGAATACCTGCGCTGCGTACGTGTGTGGAGGCGGCCTTGAAGCCACCTCTAGACTACAGTCCCCAAAATCCTGAACAAAATTTAAATAATTCCGCCTTGAGGCCGGAACTCCACACTGACAACTCTCGGCCTCGAGGAGTTTTGAAATTTGTGTTGGGAAAGGTAGGGGTTTGGTAGAGAAAACCCTCAAGGAAATCCTGGAGGCTGTTTCCTTAAGGAAATCCTCAAGGTAATCCTCCCATGTAAGGTTGAGGGTTTGGAATAGGGAATCCTCAAGTGAATGAAGCTTTTTCCTTAAGGATTTGCTCTTCATGTATGGCCACTCCTTTATGTTATGGTAGAATTAATTAAATCTACTAATTTCCCCACTCTATTTATCTTTACGATGTGACAAAGCAAGCATAAATACGATAAAGCTTAGGTTATCTAGGCCCCTTTTCACACGGTGTAACTGTGGTGGCGCCACCAACTCAGTAGTAGAAATTATTTGGCCTCTTTCTAACCACATACAATTACACCTTCTGTTACTGAGACCAAGTGGGCGATCAGAGTGAAGGCGCCACCACATCGTTCCCCACTGCCAAATTACTTTTATTACACGATCACGTGGTGGCGCGACTCTTCTGACTCCGGGTCAATGGGGCCTTTTGGTGGTGCAGCCAAATCTTGAGATGGTCCGACTCTGGTAGCCCCGTGTAAACGGCCTCATGTTTAATATTACGACTTTATCGTGATACCTTTCTTGCTTCATTTTCACTATTTTGTTTCTTCTGCAGGTTCTAAATGAAACCCTAAGTGCTAAGTTCTAAAGTTCTAGAGGAAGTTTTTATAGGCCGCGAATCGGGTGTGACGTGTTCGTGTTCGGTTCCAAGATCTGCCTGTTCTAGATGTGACCGACCTCTTTGTCCTTGAATTGACGAACAGATTTGGTAGCTGTTTTGTTTCCCTGGTTTTTTGGTTTTTTCTGACTTCCATTTAAGCCATTCTTCAAGATTTTCCACGAAAACAAACAGGCCACCTATTATTTTTTATTCAGCGTCCAGGTGACATGTTATAAGCTGATCCATTTTACAACTTAGATCTTCTTTTAAAATCTGGACATCACTTAAGGCGGCTCTTTGAATTGCTAAGGCAGCTTTGCAACTGTACCACCTCAGTCCTTTTGTATATAACTAAATTAATTATACGGTCTATCTGGCTTACCTCTTCTTCCCTTTTTTTCTTTTTGCCGTAAGCCTTGTCGTAATACTTAGTTCCTTTGAAGACATTTCTTGAATGATTTTCTTTGTTTGACCTTTGACAACCGACGACTAAAGCTTTTTTAATAAATGACAAATATTTTTACTTACGTTCGACCTTCTAACTGTTTAAACTATTTTATTGTAACTAATAATGACTCTTGATGTATGATAGTATTTTAACTGTCGCTGCTTTAGCGTTAACTATGCTTTTTATTTTTCAGAGATTCCAGCGCCGTCTACAACCACCACCCAAGCACCTACCACGACGGAAATGAAGAAAAAGAAAGGTCAGTTTGAATGTTCTTGTTATATTATATATTTTAACTCAGTATTTTTTAAAGTTTTTTATTTATATTTTAGTTTGTCTGAGTTTACTCCCTCTTGCTTCAAGCCACTGCCAAAACACCAACATATCTGGTTTGATTACCGGAGAGCTGAGATATTTGTTTACACTAATATTAGAACAACAGCTAAATCTTTGTCCTGTAAAGTAAACGAATGTTATATTGTAATGTTTTTCTGATTGATTGGATCAATCATAATTTAAAACCTCAGTTGTTTAATAAATCTTATTGATATCACTTACTAATTATGTATAGGAAAGAAATATGGTGATATAGCAAAGTCAAGTGTTTATAGTGTCTGACCGATTTCAATTCTATAAAGCTTTCTTTTGACATTTTCATGTCTTGGCTATGCTACATAACTCGAAAAGTATTACTAAAAGTCTAGTCCTAAAAGCGTTGCAAGTGTAATAGGGAGTTAGAAGGGTATAGGAGGTAGACAATTAAGTCTGCCTTCATTCGGTATAGCGTAGCGCGCTCGGAAGAGCCTACCATAACCCCTCCCCTCCCGATCGGCTACCTGCCACACGTCTCACTCTCTTCGCTTCTCACTTGCTACCGATCCAGCATTCGCTCGCGCGCCCCAGCGGAGACTGACCATACAAATCGTTTTCACGGGGAAAAGATCGAGTTCATGAGACAATAGCTATAAACACAAAAAGTAATAGGTCGGGTTTGATCCTTTGCCGGGGTGAAACTATTTTTATGGTAAATTTTGATAAGATAGAAAACAACGAACGAAGTAAGTGTACTCGTAAATGAGAAAGTTTAGAATTAATTATATCGGCTAGATGTTTAAATCTGATCAAATAAAGATTTTAGTCATGAAATCCATCACAGCCGAATTATGGTTGGCTAATGTTTTACTATTTCTGTACAGAATTCACAAAAGTGAATGCATAATAACTTTTGTGTTTTTTGTGTAAACGCAATATTGTAAGTTAAACATTCCTTATAGACAATGTACTTAGATCGTATCCTTTAATCGCCCATATTTAAACCTTTTGTTACTTGTTATTAAAATATAAATACTCATTTTTTAAGTATATATTTTTATTGCTGCTCCCTGTATTCCATTACTCGTACAAATTTAGTTTGGGAAGAATGGATTTTTCCCTTATTTTTACTATTTATTTAAATCTTATTTTGTTATATTTTCTTTTTTTTCGAATTATATCGCCTTTGGGCTTAAAAAAATAGAATTGTGAATGAATGCTGAGCTTAGCCAAAGAGGTGGGCGGAAAAGGTTGCCAGGAACAGTTCGTTAAAAATAGAAACTTTATATTGGATTTCAATTCTAAACACGAAATTGTCAAATATAAAACTCAGACTTATTCCTCTCCCTCTCCACCATCTCCTCGCTTTGCCTCCCCAACCACCAAGCACAGTATCTATCAACCTTTTTTTGGAGGGGGGGGGGGGGGGGGGAGGAGCGGTATCTTTCGTTTAAAAAAGAAAAAATGATTGTGAAAACAACAGTCTTAAAGTTGACTGTGGGGGCAAATCGAAATTAAGTTTTATTTTTTCTTTTGTTTGTTCGTTTAGTTAAAAATGTTTATTGCCAAATAAATTGACGGGAAAAATAAGGTTGCTTAAAAGCAAAAAATCGTGTACGGGGTATCTCGGAACTTTTCCTCAAGTCTTCTCTCTTGCTGCTTCGCAGGAGAAGGAAGCAGTATTGGGCGTGGTCAGTACTTGTATGTGTGGCCGTTTTGAACTATCTGATTTTTTTATTATCATTTTTCAAAAATTTTGTTTTTACATTATTTTTATTTCATTTATTTAATTATTTTAATTTTTGCGGTATTTTGACCGCTGTAAACAAATTTTGACGTTTAACAAAAGTATCGCACTAATTAATAATTATGATCGCTTATAACTTTTAAACTAATTAATAGAATTTCATCGGGGTGTTTTATATTTGTTCCTTATATTTTACCTGTTCCAACAGGTAAACGTCTGCTCAGCCATCAATTGATCAGGAGGTCGGGGTTCAATCCCTCGTCGTGATACTCAGATTTTCAAGGCTCACTAATGATCACATCATACTCGCTTCGGCGGTACAATGTACAGAGGTATGATGGTGTGAAGTGGCTGGAACTCTTGGCAGGGCCCAAATGAAGGCCTAATTGCTATGTTCGAACAAGTGGTTCGTCCTTCCCGTACCTTACTACTACTACTACTACATTAATTAATGAAAACGTGGAAATGGGTCTTTAGTATAGTATGTTGGGTGAATGAAATATAGTAGATCATAACAGTCGGGGTAGGATAATGTCACGTCCGCTATGAAGAAAGAATCAAAGAAAATTTAACAGTCTGAGGTGAGGATTCTTACTGCGAGCATAAGTCGTCTTTTGAGGCAGTGAAGAAACTACTATGTGAAACGGACAGAGCTCTGGAATAGATCGAAAATAGGTTCAATTCCTAAGTTGGTGATATTGTAGAAGATTAAGGCTACTATCTGCTAATAAAGTATTGATTAAACAATTATACACATTTTATATGTAAGTCTTATTGGAAAAAATGCAATCTAAGAATCTTAAAAAGAGACAGGAAAAAGGTCAAAAACGAAGGATGAAGAAAAAACTCTAGAGGCGACAAAGACCGTGGAAATTTCATTGGAGAACTATTTGATTTAGTTTACATGAATATTTTTTCAAGTTATCTTGTAGTTTAGAATTAAAGCGCTGTTTGCTAGCTTTATGTTTAAGTATGTCTCTTTTTCTAATTGATCTAAGTATGCCACTAGTTATCCATTGCTTTATTATGCGGCTGCTTGCTGAAGGAAAAGTAATGTTACTAGAGGATTTTTTCATGATGCTGTTTAGGATATTAACGAATTTGTCAGTGTTGTCATTGACGTCTTTGCAGTCTGTTACCTCGCCCCATGTTTGTTGTTTTATTAAAGTGTTTAATTTATTGCATCCAAGCTTACCGAAGATAACGGAAGCTATGTGATCGTTCTGAAGAACGAAAAATTTTATATCTCCGATTTCAAAAATTCCCAGACAAAAATCCGTTTCAGAAATCAGGGAACATTTTTGGTTTCGTGTCTATCTGTCGCTCAATTTTTGCGAACTAACATATCTTAAAAGCTACTCGTCCGACTTTACTGAAATTTGGTAGATAGAAATTTTACTGAAAATGGTAGGTCATAAAGCCCATTGTTGTGGCCCACCTACATCTTCAAAAGTACTTATCTGATTTTTATGAAATTTTTATGGTTAGCCTAAGTAGCCCGCAGATAGCCCCAGATTAATTGATAGTTTAATTCATGTAAAAAATTAAAACAATTTTGACAGATTAAAAAAAACGGGGGAAACAATTTATTAAACAAATTATACAATAATGACTTGTAAAAGCATAAAACCAATAAAGTACATGCTTGTATTTATTGTCAGTGTAAACGTTGTGTAGTTGAAGTATAGTCGTTTAGTGGTCTGTAAAACTTGATGCGAAAGTTGCTGCAACGCTATTACCTATTAGTTGTTTACTACGGAATATGTGGTCTATTAGAGATACAGTCTGTTTAACCACCTTGGTTTGAGTTGAGATGATTGATTGAAGTATATTCATGTTCATCATATTTGATGGCTTCACTGGGTCCAAGTTAATAATTTTTTATGTACACTACAACACCACAGGCTTTATTAAAGTTATTACTTGCACATATACATTTATAACCTGGAATCTCAATTAATTGCTTTGACATGTTTTGTAGCCAGGCTTCATCAGATGCCACTAAAACAACTGTTTGGTTGTGGTTTCATTTGTAATGTCATTGCTACAAATTCATCCAGGTTCGCTCCAATGCTTATGACATTTTATTGCATAATAATAAGTTCATTACCACAGTTTCCGAGTGCTATGTTCAAATCAACAATGCTTCAACAATTCATGGTTTATTTGAGAGTTTATTATAAAATCAATTTTATTTAGATTGTCCATTACTTTCTAAGTAATGCTAGATTATTATTGTATTTATAAATTGATTTTAATTTATTGAATTATTAAATTATCATTCACATTCATGAACCATCTGGTTTGATTTGTGTTATGTTAGAAAATTTTACTCAAACGATACACTTAGTTAATATATACTATATGAATACACACACCTACATAATATAAATACATATCATATATTATATACAATGGTGTGGTATATATATGCGCATGATCTTTTCTCACAGAATAGTATTTCTATCTTAAGTCAATTTAGATCAATTAAACTATTAAGATATTAATTCAAAATATTTACACATATCTCTTATTATTTATAATATGCAGGGTGACCTAGTTATAATGGGACAAAAATCCTGATAATTACTCTAATTTTACATAGTAATATAAATAAGTGTAAGTTCCTTTTTAAATGTAATACGAGGGTTATATTGTAAGTAATTTTAATGGAAATTGAATGCACTTTAAAGTTTTTTGTTTTTGAGAAATTACGCATTTTATTTGAGAAAACAACAATAAATGGAAAAAAGGAGTGTGCATATATATATTTATATGAATATTTAACCTGTTCAGTATATTTTGCAATTAAGGTTCAAACAATTTTTCTTAGCACACTAAAGATAAAACGTAAAATAGTTGAAACATATTTTGTTTTTTCTGTTCTAGGGAGACACAGGCAGAAGCAAGTAAAGACGAGACCTTCAGAGAATCAAATCCTTGAAGAATACGATATTGAAGAGCTGAAGAATACAGGTAATTAAATTTTAAAATTAATAATAAATTTTAATCATTACTATTTTTCTTCATTTCAGTCTTAAATTATTGATAGAAGGTATTCGTTAAAGCTAGGAGACTTCCACCTGACAAACTGAGAGACGCTCAACTCGAGTTTCAAACTATGTGCAAGCAAGGGATATGCCGTCCATCTAAGATTCCATGGGCTTCACCCCTCCACATGGTAAGGAAGAAGACAACACCTGGCAACCATGTGGGGACTATAGAGGTTTGAATAAGGCTACAATACCTGAGCGCTACCCCGTACCAAATATCGCAGATTTCAACAGCGGGCTTCACGCGAGGAAAGTTTTTTCAAAAATTGACCTCGTCAAGGCATACTACAAAATTCCGGTGGAAGACAAAGATATACCCAAAACAGCTGTAATTACACCATTTGGTCTCTTCGAGTTCCCCAGGATGCCGTTTGGGCTGCGCAACGCAGCACAAACCTTTCAAAGGTTCATGCAGCAGGTACTACACGACCTCCCATTTGCGTTTTCATACCTTGACGACATCTTGGTGGCCTCGGAGAACGAAGAACAGCACCGGGAGCACCTTCATCAGCTCTTCAGGGTACTCAACCAGTTTGGCCTTACTGTCGATGTGAGTAAATCAATGGTGAGAAAAAATTGACTTCTTGGGTTACACGGTTGCCCCAAATGGCATCCGACCACAAGAAGATCGCGTAAAAACCATCTTAGAATATCCAAAACCCAACGAAGTACATGAGCTTCGCAGATTCCTAGGCCTCCTTAACTTCTACCGGCGTTGTCTTCCACGAACAGCAGAGAAGCAGAATATTTTGTTCGCCTTGATCCCAGACAACAAGAAGAAAGATCATCATCTAGTAGCTTGGACGGAAGTGGCTCTCAGCGCGTTCAATCAGTTAAAGAAAGACCTTAGCGAAGCCACACTTCTCGCGCACCCAAACGCCTCGGAACCCGTTTGTCTTACTTTCGCATCTGACACTGCCATCGGCGCCGCTCTTCAACAAAAGCAGAGATCCCGAGTAGTACCTCTAGCATTCTTCTCAAAAGGTCTTACTAATGCTCAAAAACTATACTCCGCTTACGATCGGGAGTTGCTGGCGATGTATGCAGCTGTTAAACAGTTCCAACCCCTTCTAGAAGGCCGGGAATTCGTGATCTTTACAGATCATAAGCCTCTAACAACCGCCTTCGAACAGTCGCTAGAACGAGCTTCCCGCCATCTCCATTTCAGATACAAAATGTTATCTAAAGTTGGCACAGGCTCAAAAGAACGATCAGGAGCTGAAGTCACTGCGGAAAAGCCAAACATCTCCCCGCCTTCACGACGTGCCACTGTTTGGTACAGACGAATTTTTAGTATGTGATAACTTATCACATACTAAAAATTAACACGAGTAAAACAAGTAACACGAGTTTCTTATTCGTGTTACTTGTCATCAAATGAGCAATTGAACATTTTACTCCCTTACCATGAATATATACAAAAATTTTATTATGGAACAGCCAATCAGGAGACTGCCCAATCCAATGGGTTTACTATTGGCTGACTGGAGAATCTATCTTGAACTTCCTGGAATCTAATTGGAGGAGTTGTTCCAAGAAGGAGCCGATCAGGAGCCCTATTTTGGAATTAGGGATGACCGTCGGTGCCTCCCTGGTTGTAGGTATGCATAAGCGCATTAGTTAATCCGAAAGTGGTCAGGGAATTAAGAGCCCAGGCCTTTCACTAAGCTGGTGTAAGGGTTTTTTGTTCCAACTGCACTTTTACCTGGAACCGGACTACAAATGTTCAATTTAAACATTTTCTTTAACAAAATAATAAAACCTTTTTGCTAAACATTTGGCAAAAAAGGCCATTTTATGACGTTTATTCCAAGAAACCCCTATTTTATGACGTTTATGCGTAAAATGGCTATTTTATGACAAAATCATATGACTATGACGTTTATGACTTTTTCCCGTCTCTGGTGATAAGTGATAAGTCAACAAATCAAGAACGACCTTACCTCCCACCAGAATTTCGATCCTCAGTATTCGAACAACTTCACGGCCAGGCACATCCTGGTATCAGAGCAACATCGAAGTTGGTAGCCACCCGTTATGTTTGGCCTTCACTCAAAAGTGACGTTCGCAAGTGGGCGCGTGCCTGCACGTCGTGTCAACGAAGCCAAGTGACCAGGCTTACTATCAGACCAGTACAACCATTTCCTCTCCTGCAAGCACGCTTCCTAGACATCCACCTCGACATAGTGTGACCTCTACCACCATCACAGGGTTACCGATATCTGCTTACTATGGTGGACCGGTATACTCGATGGATGGAGGCCATTCCACTAACAGAAATCACGGCTTCAGCTGTAGCAGAAGCGTTTTTCCGTGAATGGATCTCGCGGTACGGAGTACCATCAACAGTTGTTACAGATCAGGGCCGGCAATTCGAGTCAGAGCTGTTCCAGACTCTCGGGCGACTGTGTGGTTTCTCCAAGAACCGAACAACTTCCCACCACCCGCAAAGTAACGGCCTCGTCGAGAGATTCCATCGATCCCTCAAGGCTTCACTAATGGCGGGAATAGATGCAGCAAAGCAGTCGTGGACGCTCACGTTGCCCGCTACTTTGCTAGGACTTCGTACGGTCGTTCGAGAGGACCTAGGCGCTGCTTCCTGCGAGCTGGTCTTCGGACAGACACTCCGACTTCCGGGGGAGTTCTTTGCACCTGAAGCCACTCAACCTCCACCTACAGCCAAACTGCTCCGACTCCTGAAAGAACATATGGGAAGCTGCAGACCAACCCCACCTCGGTCATCGCAACCTCGCCAACCTTTCGTCTGCAAGCATCTGGATAAGCCCACCCACGTCTTCCTAAGGGTGGACAAAGTAAAACCGCCCCTTTCACCTCCCTATGAAGGACCCTTTGTAGTTCTAGACAGGGACCATAAGACCCTCTTACTAGATATTAAGGGAAAGGCCACAAGAGTGAGCAAGGACCGGGTGAAACCGGGTCATATTCTGGCTGAAGAATATCACGCCCCTACAGCGGAGCTACCACCAACGCTCACAACACCCAGCACGTCAGCACCAGCTGGGCCAATACCATCCAGTACGCCCAAAGTGACTACGCGATCGGGCAGACATGTACACATCCCGAAACGGTACCAATGAAGCTCCGAAAAGGGGGGATCCTCTAGAGACAGACTACAGGTCGCCTCTAGAAATGTTTTGATCTCCATGATTGTTATTGTTTACTTTTTTCTGTCATTGTATTTTCTTAACACATTACATTTTTTGCGTTCTACTTTTCTACTTTATCTCCGGTGTCGTTGCCTTATTAGTTTATGTTAGAAGCAAGACAAACTTCTACAACCTCATAAAGTTTAAACGATTATATTTAATACAAGACACAAAATAATACCGTTAGTAATCTTCCAAAATGTCAACAACTAAAAACAATAATACAATATTTTGACATCTGACGTTGACATCACGTCACAATATGCAAATTGATATCAAGGGAATTAAAACTTAGGATGTACCTCACGCTCATAAGACCTGTAGTAACATATTATGGCTCTGAAGCATGGACTCTCACCTCAGCTGATGTGAACCTACTAATGACCTTCGAAAGACGTATTTTACGCCGAATATATGGTCCCATAAAAGAACAAGGCATTTGGAGGATACGATACAATGAAGAGCTAGAGAGTATCATCAAAAGGAAAAATATAGTTACGTTCATAAAGGCTCAAAAAATTCGATGGCTTGGACATGTGGAGAGAATGACAGGCGAAATATTCCCGAGGCGTATGCTACACGAAAGGCTATTCATGAGAAGAAGAGGAGGTCGCCCTCGGATTAGATTGATGGATGTAGTGGCAATGGGAATGAGAAGTTGGCGCTCCATGACATCAGACCGAAATTGTTGGAGAGACGCGGTACAGCAGGCCAAAGCCCACCCCGGGCTGTAGCGCCACGTAGAAGAAGAAGATTCTGGGTAATATATTCGGCATAGAATTCAGGAAGTGCGGGTGTGGGACCAGGATGAACCCATGTTGGTTTCGACCGATTGAAACCTTCAGGAATGTTTATATCTGACAAAAAGGTATAATCCCAGGTCAAAAACTATACAAAGAACGAGGGCACAATAAAAGGTTTGACTTTAGATGGATTTTGGTCATAAATATTTGTTTTATGTTAATCGCTATGAGTTGACGACGCTCTTTGTTTTCATGTGTTTTAAATAAGTTTTTGTATTATTCTATAATAATAGTAGTAATAATAACGAATGTCTTTATATAAACTGATCTTTTAATACAAAACTTCACATAATAAATCTCAAACAAATCTGATTTATAAAGGTAAACAATGTCATAATAATAACACTTAGCAGGTTGTCATGGTAACTAAGATTAACAAATAAACTAATAAATAAAATAAATATTAATACAACTATGTAACTATAAACAGTTTTTAGTTGAATAAATTGTATAAAATTGTATATCTGAGTGAAATATATGTCTGTTCGGTTTCTTTAATTTGAAATAAGAGCCTATGTCACAGTGTTTATATAATATGTAAAGGCTTCTCAACTATAACTACATTTGAAACCCAATCTGAGGGTTCATTAACTGGTACTATAATATTTCTAGCTGCGAGTGAATCTAAGGTCTCCTTAAATCTATCTTTAATTTTTAATGGGATTCGACGGACCGAACTAGCATGTGGAATGGCGTCATTTTGTAGTTTAATCCTACAGATATCAGGAAAACATCCTAGCCCTGAGAAAACATCTTTATGACTATCATACCACACCCGCCTCGCATCATCACTCACTACATTTACACTTAGCTTTTTATCAATTTTTAACAAGGAGTCCACCCGCTTAATCAAACCTAATCTTAAGCATGCATCTAAACCTAGAATCGGAATTGTATTACCCCGAACTACTATAAAACTGACAATATCCATACATTTAGAAGTTTCTACCTCAGCTGAGACAATACCCACTGTGTCAATTTTAAACCCGCCATAAGCTTCGATTTTGGACAGCTCTAGAATTGATTCCCAACGCTATCTGTGCTTTAATTAGCTTTTCTTCCTGATCTTTAAAATCACATTGCTGTGATAAATATCTCAGATCTGCATAAAATTTTTCGAAAGGTTCTTGGCCTTTCTGCCGTCGACTTAAGAATCTGAAAACATTCATTATCTCATTCTTTTTCGGAACACAGTGTTTCTCTAAAACTTCTAATATGGATAACACTGTTTCTTTATCCTCTTCAACATTGTGTAAACTATCATACACTTTAAGGGCTTCTCTACCCATTACATTTTTTAGACGTGCGACCTGTATATCCTTTGATTTTTTGTCAGTTTCCGTCGCCGTAAAATATATTATAATTTCTCGTTTAAATGACATGAAGTTTTCGGCCAAATTGCCACTCATTTTAAGTTCAATTTTAGGTTTATTAAATTCCATCCTGACTCTTATTATTTAAAATTTTCAAAGTAAAATATAAATATACAAAATAATGCCAATGTTATAAAACATGGCGCAGCTGCGCCATGTTTTATTCTATAATAATAGTAGTAATAATAACGAATAAGTCTTTAGCTGTTTATAAACTGATCTTTTAATACAAAACTTTATATAATAAATCTCAAACATATCTGATTTATAAAGGTAAACAGTGTCATAATAATAACAGTTAGCAGGTTGTCATGGTAACTAAGATTAACAAATAAACTAATAAATAAAATAAATAATAATACAACTAGAGGTCGACCAAGAAGTCATGGAAATGAGAGGAGTGCGCTAGTGTCGTCATGTACAGTCAGTTTTTGATATAATAGACCACGGTCAAAAAACACAGTGTTGTTCTTTTGTTATTAACAATTTTATTTTTGGTAACTTCTATATTTTTTCAATATTTTATGCAACAGGTAACACTGTACCTGATAAGAAATCACTTAATAATGTACGATAGTATCTTTATATTATTATTCATAATAATATTCTTTCAATTGAAATCGATTTTCTTCTTTCATAATCTATTATTTCTTCCTCTTTAATTCTGAGTTATTTGGATTTAGGACAGGTGTGACTATAATTCGTATTGTATAAAAACAAATAAAACAGGAAACCTAACAGATTGGAAACCTTCTTGTTGTTGTTATTCGTGAGATTTGACGTAACTGCGCATGTCATACAAACTAGAAATGGGTATTGTCTTAGCACCCGACTGTACTGACTTCGGCACTACTCGGAAGTTCCGATTTTAAACGAAGTTAAGCTTTCCGTTTCTCCCGTGTTCATGACTTCTTGGTCGACCTCTAACTATAAACAGTTTTTAGTTGAATAAATTGTATAAAATTGTATATCTGAGTGAAATATATGTCTGTTCGGTTTCTTTAATTTGAAATAAGAGCCTATGTCACAGTGTTTATATAATATGTAAAACTCTTTGATTAAGACTAAAAATATTGTGTCTTTATATCGATATACTCTAATTTATCGATTCAATATCATCAGATATTGGTTTTGATACAAAACGTTTAAATGTATTAATTAGTTGGGTTTAAGGATGCGTGATGAGGGTTTGACCTGTTCGTGAAAGGTTGTGCTCCTAGCTGTAGGTTTACCATGAGCGCCGAAACCCCTTTGATCTGTCCCCGTATCTTCACGTTAAAGCCCCATTTAGTCCTTTAGAATCCTCCGGCAATAGGCTTCCTTGTCAACAGGATTATGTACATAACGAGTTTAACAGGATATTCCCCCGACATCAAATGGTTAAATTCGTCATTTTATCTCGATAGTTCCATTAAAGTACTGCCGTTTTGAACTATTTTCCTTTTTACGTTTATTCTTAAAATCGACAACCTGCATCTACAAAGAAATAAATAATCAGCCGAATTTGCCACTCAGAATCCAGATTTATTCATTTGTTAATGCCCTGCCAACATCTTAGGGTCTCCCCAAGTTCTTCGTCTATAAAAGCATGGCCCCCTTAGCTCTGTTGGGGAGAAGTTAAACAGTTTAAAAAATAACACGTTAAAAAGAAGTTAAATAGTTTGAAAAATATTTTAATTTACCCTTGGTATCCAAGGAAGTTAAACAAAACTGCTGGTATCCAGCTTCAAACCACCACCCTAAAGTGCAATTTTATCATAAATTGATAGCACTCAGGCTCCGGTTTATCTGTAAAAGTTCACCTTTCAAATATACTGCAACGTGTATGCCGCTTTTAGGAGGACATCACCATAGGCTCCACACAAGTTAACTTACCATGTACCTAAATCATGATCTAAATCTAAATGATTCTTATTAGCTCTATGCTCATATTTTGCCATCTATTAAATTCTATTTCATTGATTGACAATTTTAATATATATTTATAATGCAGTCCACAAATTTTATCTTTTTCTTATTTTAAACCTGGTTGTGGCCAGGTCAAGCTAAGAGATCTCTGGCGTGAAAACTAGAAAATCCTATATATTGTAGCGACAAATGAAACATAATATTTTTAAATCGATTTCCACGAGTGTTTGAGTTCCATATTTGAACTGGAACAAGAGCTAACATACGGTTTAACAATGCATAACATCATTGACATAGTGCCATGATAGATGATACTTCAACTTTTCCTATACTCTTACCTTTTTTCTATCTAAGTGCAATATACAACTTAGCTTTTCATTGAATCGCGAATCATGAATGTCTTTATAATGTACGGTATCATCAATTTCCTGCTGAGGCAGCATCTCAAATTTGAAAATCGCTTGTGGAATTTAAATTATGGTCATTATTATTCGAAGCATGTTTTGAACAACTGATCTCAGTAGCAGTGTAAACAAAAGTCTTTTAAGTGTGGTCCTGTGCATTACTGTGCAGCTACATAACTGTGTTATGTAATCACAGAAAAACCAAATTAAAAGTGAGAACTAATAAAATACTTGGTCTTTAGTTAGGGAAAATAAATAAAACCACTAATAATGTCATGTTCGATGATCACTTAAGCCTGTTAGTCACATATGTCTGGTGATCTTGACTCATAGTTTAGCTTAATCATATAAATACTAGGTTAAGAACCTTTTTATATTGTAATTAATGGAATGTTTCTCATTTTAATTAGTTTATTCATTGAATCTCAGATAGAGGTTTATTGGAGTTTATTCAATGCTGTTATCACACGGATATAACTATCTCGATCATAGATAAATTATCTCTTTATTGATAAACTTTTATACTATTCTAGGCTTCACTCCGCACTCCTCACGAGGCACATGCTAGGAATCAGTGGTTATGTTTTCTAGTCGTAATATATTAAAATATTATGTAGCTCTAGCCATTAAAATTAAATGGTCAAATAAAGCCTTCATAAAAACGAATCAAGACATTATTTATTATTCATTGCATCATTGAAGGGTAAAATCCTCTGTGTATCGCAGTTAAAGGCTATTTATTGCATATGGAAATGACTTATGTCCTTTAACTACTACGTGGAGCATAGGGCTAATCCAAGGCGCTCGAACCATAGAGCTTTAACCGTTGGCTTTAATCTGCCAACAGATCCTATTTTTGGCTATTACTCTTATGTCGGACCAGGTTTTCCCTCCGCTCTCGATACCTTCTGCTTCCACGCTCCTCCTCCAGGTATATCTTGGACTACCTCTGCGTCTTGAGCCTTGTGGGTTCAACTCCAGAGCTTGTCTTGCTATAATGCACTCTTCTCGACGTAGTGTATGTCACTTTCTGTGGCGTACCTCGATGTCTATGGATATCTGGTTCATTTTCCTCCGCAACCCTTCGTTTGAGATAACCTGTAGCCACGATATCTGTAGCATATTTTTCAGACTCCTGTTTACAATAGTTGTTATACAAATAGTCTGGAAGCTCTTTGCATATTGTAGAGTCCGTCTTTCAGGTTTCACAACCGTAGAGGAGTATGGACTTAACGTTCGAGTTAAAGATACGTAGCTTAGTGTTCGTACTAAGCTCCTGTGACTTCCATATAGATTGCAACATTGCAAACGCGCCCATGGCTTTATTCATGCGGTTATTATATCCTCTGCAGCACCTCCATCTGTAGTGATGATGCTTCCTAGGTAGCATAACTGGTTAACTTCTCCAATATCTTGGTTGTTGTTATTATGATTTTTGCTTTTGAGTTATTTCTACTCATGAACCGCATTTCCTTCGTCTTTTTAGCGTTAATATTTAATCCCATTTCTGCTGATTCAACCTTCAAGTTGCTCAATTTAGCTTCCATATCCCTGAAGCTGTTTGTTGAGACAAAGGTCGTCAGCAAAATCTAAATCCTCCAGTCTAGCCGCTAGTCTCCATTGATGCCTCTGCTTCGATTGATTGCTTTCCACATCACAAGACTAAGTACAGGATATCGAGTATCAGGAAGAGGATTGGCGATAACACACAGCCTTTATTGACTCCAGAGTTAACTTGGGTCAGCATACCTTGATTTCGAATCTGGTATGTGATGTGTAGCCTTCTTACATATGAGTATTTTTGACGATGCTGACTAGTTTTGCTACTATTCCATAAACTTTCAAGGCCTTCCTCTTCATTACACGAATGCCTTCTCGAAATCGACAAATATCAGGTAAAGAGAAGACTGGTGCTCTGTAAACTATTCCGTAATAATACCCAAGGTGTTTATTTGGTCGGTCCATGAAATACTTTCCATAAATTCTGATTGTTCTTGTCTAAGTTAGCATTTATTCGGTGTTTATAACGATTCAAAATCACCCTCGCGAGAGTGCCTGTATTTTTTTGTTAGGTGTTATATTCTTATAAGTTATTATATATATTATACGTCTTTCAAAACTTTTTTATATTGCTTACATTATATTTTATTTTAATTTACTTTTATTATTATTTTATTAAATTTTATTTTTCTATCGGATAGCTGTTTATGTCCTGTTCTTACCAACATCATTATAATTACACATATTTATTACTTAATAAATTAACGTAACGTAAATTGTTTTAATAATCTAATAAAATTTAAAAAAGTGTGAAAACTATGAACTTATGTATGTTTGCACTTACATTAGTGTTTACAATAGAGTATGGAATTTTTTGATTTAACATAAGTGTCCAACTCCTCTATATTTGATAATTTATAAATTCATTTTTAAATATTAATATCACATTTTATCAGATTATTCAGCTTTCTTATAAATGAGTAAAGAAACAAATATGAAAAGTAAATGCAGTCAAAACAATTCAGAATTAAAATAGAAAATAAATTGGCCAAGTGTATGCTTTTTGCAGGAACAAAGGGTCCGTAGGCAATTTAAGATATAGGAGAGTTCGTTAACAATCCTAATCAGCCCAGCCATGTCAAGATGGCGGCCATTTAAGAGTTTGTTATAGTTGTAACTTTTATTATTGCATTTTTATTGTCCAAACGCAATGAAACTAATCTGAAGTGTCTAGCCAAATCCGTTGTCTAGGTAATACATTTTTAAGATTTTGGGGAAGAAATACGTTTGAAAAAATCCTTAAAAATGTTTTTTGCTTTTTGAGAAAGAGAATGACTATGATTTTTTAAAACAATTTGTTCGATGATTTGTAAAATTGATATGTAAAAGGAAAGGGGGGGGGGGGGGGGGTACGAATATATATATATATATATTTGAGCGTATTTACTTACAGCGATCTTCTCTATTATTTTACACCCCACATGATGCCTTTCCGTTAAAGAAGATTTTAACCCCTTTAACTTCAACCCCTAGTTTTTGAGAAATGATTTTATGGGCTTTCCTATAATTTTCCCGTATTTGGGTTATTACACAAAATATAACTACAAAATTTTCGAATGTTTTTGCTGAGTACTTTTGGACATTAGGTGTATTACAGACAAGTGCAGGAATCTAGGGTTCTCGTTTTTGTGTACGGACCCTAAAAAAGAAGGCCAAGTCGACACCAATAATAATGTGAACTATACACAAATGACGATTTTAGGAATAAACATAAACAAATCAAGTGATGAATACTCCTGGACACTTTACTTACCATATTCATGCAGTATTATACAGTATTCTACATATTCATGCAGACAGACATACAGACATCATAAATTTAAGGCCGGTTGTATGAAATGAAAAAGTTTCCTTGTTTGTATAAAGTGCTATTTTGGTCAGTATACAGAAAATACTGACATCAAAGGTAACCTCACCACTTCGGGATCTAAAAGGAAATTTTGACAGATTCGGTTTGAGATATTCGAAAAAAACCATTAAATATCATCGTTTTTTTGACGTTCATCTTTAAAGTTCTCAAAGACTATGCCTCTTTCAATAATACACCTTGTAGCAAACTCAAATTACTGTAAAGCTTCAAATTCGGCGTCGAATAGGACCAATCCCAGCTCTCTACAACAAAATCCTGATTTAAAATTCAAACTAAATTTGAAATTCTTTAGGAATTGGAGTGTTGATGTAGTGATGGAGCTCATCTTGTAATAGATTCAAACAACTGTTGACGTGGAGAGACAGATTTTGTTTAAATCCATTAAAATCCTTGGAACACTCCTTCAAAAATCAAAACAAAAAATGTATTATGGGAACAGGCAACCGATAATAATTTTTCAAGGAACTTTTTTGTTTTTTGTGTCAATTTTGCTGTAAGATCCCAACACTGTGTTGCTTCCTTTGGGGACACCTTTGTAGATGATAGGAAGAAGGAAAAGCCTCTCCACAAAAAATTATGATTTATTTTCAAAGCAGCTTTCTGCCTCTATAAGGCCATCATACATGCCGAAAAAGGTGAAAATATGAATTAAACGCAAGAGCTGGGGGAGGCGTCTTGTGCCAGTCTCTGGCATTGCATGACTCACCCCGTCCCTATGAGCTCTTTTGTTTAAATCATGTTTTCATCTTTTTCGGCACTGATGATGGCCTTATAGAGGCAAAAAGCTTTGAAAATAAATCAAAATTTTTCGTGAATAGACATTTCCTTCGACCTAATGATGGATGGCCTCCACTAACGCACCATATTCTATCTCTCTTGCATGGATGTCGAAATTTAATCTTAAAGGATTGGAAGTATTATTCTGTTTCTCAATGTAAAATGAACTTTATATTTTATCAAACTAGCTATAACCTTCTATAAACACCACCATCTAGTGCTTGCGTACAGGAATTACGTTTCATCTGGGTCGTTTTTAATGTTTGTTTATAGTCACTGATGAGAGCTTCAAAAAGCCTGAAGGCTGCTATGATAAGTAAACAGGAGACAGTTTTTTCTAATCCTTCTATAATGTTCGTAGGTCAAATAAACAGGCTCTTTTCAATCATTTATTTTCTAAAAATACAAGACTAATGATTACGTTTGTTTATTTTTCTACTTAGTCCCCCCCCCCCCCAGCAATTAGTTAATTTTTTGTACCGCTCTCGTAGAATGAACAAGGGTGGGAATGAAGCCAGTTGTACACAAATTAGTAGTAGTAAGGTCCTAGTACTAGTACTAAACGGGTAGGACGAAACACTTGTTCGAACCTAGCAGTTAGGCCATCTTTTAGGCCCATTTTACTATCCCTGTGGTAGAGTTCAAGCCACTTCACACATATCTCTCTGTACATTGTACCACCGAAGCGAGTATGATGTTATCATTAGTGAACCATATAAATCAGAACCCACGACCTCGTACCGCTTTTGATTTAGTGGTGGCCGAGCAGACATGGTAAGTAATTTAATCCTCGCTGCCACGCCGGCTCACCACGCCCAAGAATTAAGTTCTTTTGGCGTGGGTGTGGGGATGAGCTTGGTTTTCATAAGCCGAAATTAAGTACATGGAAGATACCCTCTCATGGACAAGTAACATTTTGATTATATTATTGCACCAAAGAGGGCCGTTAACTCGCTGAAGCTCATCTCCGACTCCCACGTACCAGCCTCACTGAATTCGTGCTCAACTTACACCCACTTTATACCCACCCTGATGGTTCATTCTACGAGATCAAGATGAAAAAAATGACCAAACGTTAGAAGAAATGCATTCTGAAAGGGGGGACTAAGTAGAAGATAAAAATAACTTTTTATATACTATGTTTTTTAATTTTCTTTTGAATCATAATATGTAATGTTGATACTATAATTTGTATTGTTATATAAAATGTTAGTGAAATATAAATAGTTCCGAATTTATTTACTTCACACAAATGACAACCACCTAGAGAGCTGATCTTAAACCTATAAAAGGACAAATCTTTGAACAACGGATCTCACCAACACCGAATCTAAACCGTGGCCATCGATATGGCCCCGTGTAGGGGAGGGTAAGAGAAGAAAAATAAGTATAATTAAAGATGTACAGATGTAGAGAAAATAAACCGGTATCTAGTACACAAGTGTAGACACACCTGGTTGTCATACGTCAATTAATTTATTTCTTTGTTTACTTATTCTTTTTAGCTGTCCTTTAATGTTTACCTCTTAATAAAAAATCACAAATTTGAAACCCTTCATAATGAAGATCGTAAAAATATGGGATACGTCAAAACAAATAAAATAACGATGATTTTTTCCGAACTAACTTTCCATACAGCAAAATTTGCTGAAAACGAATTAATATCTGCTGAAAGATGGTTATAAGTATTAAAATAATGGATTCTCATCGTGTTCTGAGCTATTCTAAAAGTTTCAAGTGCCTAGCTATTCGGGAAGTTAGTTAGAAATCCATTGCCAGATTTGTACCGGACAAACAAACAAGAATGCAAGCTAATAAAAACGTAGTAAAATGATAAAATGTTGTCATTACTCTTGTAATCTCTTGCATTTTTAAAAATTAATTATCTGAAAAAGGGCCATTTATATTAATCGAACCTTGCACTATATAGTTTGCCTCAACGTTTTATATGCGCAATATTTTTTCAAACATATTCAGAGAACTCTTATAATATATGCAAATGAGTCTGCTGGGCTGCATACATTATTTAACTTAGCATAGACTTTGCAATAGTTTATAATTGTTAGTGGGTTTAACCTACTTTCCAAGCTAGAATTCTAGAGTTAATATAACTAATGTAAAGCTGTAATTAATTAATGTAAAACCAGGATTAATGTATTTAATTGAAACCCACTCTTAAACACTTTATTGACACCGCTATCTTAGAGAAACTTCTTGGTCCATTTAATCAGGAATGTTAAAGAATGAAACCGATAAATATTCTCGGCGCCAGACTTCTTGAAAACATTGCTTACTCTACATTAGCATATTCAATTGAATATCGACATGTGATAATCAATGGGCTATAGTTATCAAGCAGTGAGTTAGAACTGTCTAATTAAATAATCGATAAATATGATGTCCGATGGAACATCAATGTATAGGTGAACATCACGACGAATTTTTTCTCTAGTTAAATCGAAACGTTAAACGTTTTATCATACAAGAGGCTGTAGTCTGAATAAAGTGTTACAGAGAGATTATTAGTAATTATTGTTGTAGTGTATAGAATAAAATATGATACTATAGTGATTGTTAAGGAAATAGTTAAAATTTGGCTAATTTAGCAGTTTCTTTCGATATTTTGAGTTCTTTGACTGTAAATAAATTTCCAAGGGCAAATTTTATTAGTTTTACTAAATAAAACAGTACTAGCTCAGTCAATTTACGTAAGAAATAATGTTTTATTGAGTGTGTCATCGTCGATTTTTGCAAGGTTAAAGTTAAAAATCTGCTTTACAGTGTAATGCTTGATACTATTTCTGAAATAGCTAGTCAACATTTTGTTTTCGATAGCTTAAACTTTAAGATAAATTGAACTGATCTGATATTTTGGACCGCTTATCGTAAAATGACATGTTTATGCATCCGCCCGTGTCAGGATCAATACCATCCAGAGTGTGTCACAGCAGGTGATACAACGTGACGATGGGAGAAGTATCCATCTGAAACTTCGTTAGAAATGAACGGTTTTTAATAAATATTTTCATATCAGAACACAACGTTCTTAAAATGGACAGGTAAAAGTTTGATTTTTCTGTGTACTTTATATTTCTTTGTGTACTTATGTTATTTGTTCTGTTTGCAGGTCAAGACTTCACTCTGCCGTCTCTTGGCCCACCTGAAGAAGCAAGCAGATCATCTTGTTCTACTTATCCCTCCACAGTAGTCACCATGACTCTTTCCATCGCTACGTCATCAGTGGCGTATCACCTTCTTAATATCAGATGATAAACTTGTCCGGAATCCAACACGCCAGCCATCTCTTACCAAGCACTTCACAGCGTCAAAACAAGCGTTCTACTGTCTGATTTCCTACTTATAAATCTTTTTTAACCCTCTAGGTATTGGCAAAAATTAGGGTTTCGTTGGTAAAACCAAAAAAAAGACACCCTTATAGTTTCGTTCTCGAGTCTGTCTGTCACTCTGTACGGTTCCAATAACTTTTGAATCAAAGGAGATAAAAACATGATATATTACAGTATTAAAGATCATTTTGACGCGCACACAGGAAAAATTTAGCGAACAAAAAATTATTAGCCGTTCAAACCCAAAATGGCGGATAATTCATGTTTCGCGAAAAATGATATTTCTTTGAAATTTTGAGTGGGGTATTAAATTAAATATAAGGTATTAAAGAGTAGATAACAACAATATATAACACTTGTGGGAATTGTTTAATTTTCCTCACGATTTTGTCAGAAAAGTAGATTTCAGAATTATGCAATACTTAATAAATGTATAATACGTGATTTTGTTAAAAACTATTTTTGTCGTTAATTGAGAAGTGTCCGAAGACAGGTCGCAGGTCCGAAGAACTACTGTGCACCATTTAGTTAGTTTTAATTGTTAGTTATTCAGCACTTAATTATACATCTGAACCATAGGGGTTTATTATTTTCACTATACCAACGAAACCCTTTTTACGTGAGACGTCACGCACAACAATATTAAGTTTAACTTATATTATTGTGTTTTAAAAATCAATGTTTTTTTTTTCTTCTTCTTTTCTTTATGAATCGCCTAATCATAGAGAACTCTCCATATATGTAAAATAAAATAAATATGAATAATGTTAAGTAAATAAATTAGTTCTATTAATAATAATAGTTTATAAATATATATATATATATATATATATATATATATATATATATAATATATATGTATATATATATATATATATATATATATATATATATATATATATATATATATATATATACATATATATATTATATATATATATATATATATATATATATATATATATATATATATATATATATATATATATATATAATATATATGTATATATATATATATATATATATATATATATATATATATATATATATATATATATATATATATATATATATATACATATATATATTATATATATATATATATATAGTCTAATAACTTAATGTTATAAATCAGGTGTCTTTTCAATATACATGTACATTCAGAAACTTGACCAGAAATTGATTTGATAAATAAACTAAATTGATACTGATTAAGACTAATCTTATCACGAACGTTACTGACGTTTATTTGATGCTGAAACTGAGCTGATTAAGAACGCAACTGACGTTATTTGATACTGAGACTAGCTGATTAAGATCATTTGATACTGAGACTAAGCTGATTGAGAACGTAACTGACGTTATTTGCTAATGAGACTAAACTGATTGAGAACATAACTGACGTTATTTGATTCTAAAACTATGATGATTCAGCTTACGTGGTGCTAGATTAAACTTAAGTTCTAGAGTCAAAGCAACTAACAATTGACTCTTAAGTTCGTAATGATAAAGTTTGTAAGCTTTGAATTCAGCGGAAGAATTTATGAGAAACTACTAATCAAAATAAAATAAATTAAACATCAAGTATTAATTACTATGGAGCTTTTTATAATACAATTCAGCTCTGACTTAATGCTATCAATATGTGTGAAATATTAATATGCTATAAAGAAAAGAAATTATAAAATCCCTGGACTACCTTTTTCTAATTCTTTACTGTTATGAAGGAGCCCGGTAAATGACAACTGAGATGTGATATTTGAGTCAGAAAAGTCTGTTTACACACATGAGTGGTATAGGAAGAATTATAGTTATCAGAATTATAGTGAGAGAACGAGTGATTTAGTGAATTATATTATTTTAACAATATTTCAAGAATTTGTTTTATTTTTAAAAAAAATTGATGTTTATTTTTTAAAAGGAGGTGATTTGAGGATACAATTTTTGCTTGTAAACTTATAAAAAGATCTTACAACTATAAAAAAAAGAAGAGTAGAAATTAAAACAAGGAAAAATAAACTCATATTCACATTTTAAACTAAATTGATGAAATCCTAAATAAGGAGAAAAAATCCTGAAGAAATTATTAATTGAAAATTTAATAATGAAACTTTTTCCTTAAACAGTGTTAAGGCTTTGTTTGTTTGTCGCAGGAAAAATAACGTTTTATTGATTTGGACACTAATACCTTGGATATTTTATTTACCCTTTTTCCAAACGGTTTCATATTTTTTCTTATTATTTCATTTGTTTATTTTTTATTATAAAGCTTTATTTCAAGTGTGTTTCTTTAAAGTATAAAAAGTTTGGATGTAGCAAAATTATATATATAATGTTTCTGGGGATTTTGTTGTTTGTTAAAATGTTGGATACAATTGTGAATAACAAGAATATTATTTATATATATATATATATATATATATTTTTTTTTTTTAAGTTAGTAATAATTTATAGTAAGACCTTAAGGTTTGATGCTTTACAGATCGTATTGTTTGGTTTGGTTTATTCTCGGAAAATAGCGTCGGTTATTCTCGGAATATAGTTTCGCTTAATCTCGGAATATAGCTTCGCTTATTCTAGGAATATAGCTTCGCTTAAATATAGCATTGTTTCTTAACGGAACAAAGCTTAGCTCATTATCGAACACAGCTTTATTTATTATCAGAACTTATATTTGTTTATCCACGGAGTCCGATGATAGAGGTCATAGCATAATGTGTAAATTAAATTTAAAAACAGCCAATTTGTCCTGATTTAAAAAAAATAAAAAATCCAATACATTTTTATAACTATATTTAAATGTAAAATTTTATTTATCAGATTTATCGTGTGGTGACTTAGAAACAAATAAATCTAAACATAATTTAATCCGAAATAATTAATAACTAGATATAATAAGTAACTTTATCATCATTAAACTGATGATAACGCTGTTGATTATTCTTAATGACAGTACTTATCTACATCTAAAACGAAATACAAATACCATTCAGTCTGCATAAATGATTGCTAACAGGGGTAATAAAGGATAAAAAAAACAGGAGATTTTTAGTGTTTCCAAATCTGTGTCTTGAACATTAAGTAAGACCAATAATTAAGTTTTTATGAACTTCTAAACGTTTTCCTACCACTTTTCTTAAGTTTTTTCCCCCTAAAAAAATCTTCACTGTTTTTAACCCTGAATTTTCTCCAGAACAACAAAAAAAAACCTCTTTAGAGGGTTTAAGAGGAATAAAAGGAGAAGGGATAACTTTTTACAAATGAACTCCTTTTTTGGGAGTGGGAGTAAAAAAATACGCTTCTTCCAGCTTTAAATCCGATACCGCAGCTTGATTTTATTAAAGGAAACAGAAAAAAATGAAAGTAAATATATATATATATATATATATATATATATATATATATATATATATATATATATATATATATATAATATGAATGGTGGAAAATGAATTCCGAATTATATTCACCCTTGGAAAAAATCTTAGAAATAAAACAACCTTTTCTTTCTAGAGTTACAAAAAAATGAAATAAGACTATTTTTGAGGGGGAGGGAAGGTATTTTTTTCTTGCCCTGTTAGATTTGTAAAGACTTACAATTTTTTTTCTTCTTCCCTCTGGATTAAGTGCTTGGCTAAGCTGTTTTTTTTTTTTTTAAATTAAGTAGTTTGTATAATATTATTTGACAAATAACAAAAAAAATATAAGTAGAGTAAAAGTATACCCAAAAATAAAATTTAAAGAAAAAAATGTAGCTTCTCTTTCTATTTTTAAATTTTTTCTTTTTTTTAATTTTCTTGTTTGTCCCTTCTTCGTTTTTTTAAAGAATTAAGAGGTAAAATAGGGCAAGGGTGTATATATATATATATATATATATATATATATATATATATATATATATATATATATATATATATATATATATATATATATATATATATATATATATGTATATATATTTGGGGTTAAAAAAGAGCATTTTTTGAGTAATTTTTTCTTCAATAAGTTGAGATAGCTCGAAAGATATATAGATACAAGGAGGTTTTTTGTAGGACTTGTTTATAATATATTTATTTAATTTAAGTATATGTATATTTGTATACAGTACTATATCCTTCAAATTTATTTTAATTAGCTCATTGTTGGTTTAATAATAGTTAAAATTATTATTATGCGGAAAGAAGCCATGGATTTTTTGCTTCCTTCCGCGAGTGCAAGCAATTGTTTTACTAACAGCTATATCTTTAAAATGGACTTCATTCTATTTTGAATGAAATTTGGATATTTGGTTGATAGTGCCTCTGTTGGTCCCATATTCATTTCAATTATTATAAACTTCTCATTTAATATAAAATAAGTGTAACCTCCATTGGGAATTGAATCACATCTTTATCTAATGTGACCATCTGCCCCATAATAGGACGCGAGAAAGTTATGTACCACACAAACAGGCCAGTGACTATTTTTTTTTTTTTTTTTTAGTGATAAAAAATAAAAATAAAGTTTTTGATAACTAATGGTTGAATAATCTCGTGGAAATGGACTATTACAGTTTATACTTAATAATTTAAGTGGCATATGAAAATGTTGTTTGTTACTGTATGGTGTTGTTGAGTTTCAGTTCATTCATTATACTTTTTTTGTGTGTATGTAACCTCTAAATTTATCCTCTTGGATATTTTGAGATGAGTCAAGACAATGGCTGTTGAAGAAGAGGATAAGGGAAGATTAAGCCTCCTCTTGTATATTAAGGGGGTATTAATTCCACTACCCCTAGGATGATTATAGGACCCTGGCTCCTTGCCGTCGAAGCACCAACACGATTAGTGCATTAGTCCCTCCTCACCCCTCCTCAAGTCCCGACCGACCCCCTAGGGTAAGGGGGTAGAACTAATCTATTAGCGCCCCCCTCTAAAGTCTTCAGATCTGGAGGCCCCTCCCGCAACTCCTTATAAACTTGCTCGGCCCTTCATACTTAGAAGAGCCTAAGTCTAAGTCTGACCTCCTTCCAAACTTAACAGCTTACGCCAAGGCGTCTATAATTAAAGCTATTTCACAGTGTAGACTCGAAGAGATCATGTGACACCAACTTTTATTGTGCAATTTACAAATTTCCAGTATGGTGTTTTGATAAGTTTCTTTGTAAGGGTATTATTCGTTCTTTGAATTTTTAAACTACGAAAACAATGACAATCACAATTGCAAACCATGTAACAGGCAAGTAATTCTGAGTGATAAAGCGCATAAAGAACTAGCGTAAAAATAGTTTCCAGGAAAAACTTTTTGGATAAAATTTACATATTCTTAATCTGCCTGGAAAGAGCTTTACAATTATATGTTGACATGCTATAATATAAGCATGAACTTATCATCAATACCCACATTTCTTTTCAAAATACTAATAGTAGTAATTTTGTAATAATAATTACTTATTCTTTTCTACACTTCAATAAGTTGAAATTTATGCTCATGCTGAATAACAACGTTCTATTTTGTCGTCCGCCATATTGGTCGTCATCCTACAAATATTGAGATTGAAATTTCTGAAAACTCTAAAATTGTCACAAATGCTGAGATGTACCTGTGTACCAAATTACGTTCAAATCGGTCAATTTTTACGGCAGTTATCGTTAGACAAACAAAAAAACACGAACTTTCAAAATCCATAGTCTCTGAAATGAAGAACCCACTGCGCTCGTTTTATTATGATACGTCCTATAATGACCTACTATTAATGTCAATCATGACGCAATAAAGAAAGGTGAACGTAGAATGCTTTTAATAAAATAAAATCCTGTATATTGTACCGTTTCCAACTAGTACCTACTTGTATCAAGTCTCGGGCATTGTAATAATAAGTAGAATAAAATAAGAGATCTTGTAAAGATTTAATCGTCTGTTTTCTGTTTGAATGTGATTTAGTCTGATTTAAATCGTACGATTCGTATTCCTTGGAAAAATCTCATTTTTGAAAAATTTCCCCAATTAAATAATTTGTTTATAAGTGTAATTTTTCGTTGTCATCTCACGCTGATTTAATTGTAAATTAATAATAAAATACCTTGGAATGATAATGATGAAATGATTTCCAGTTAGCTGTAATTATTAATATCATGCAAAATCTGTTAACTTAAGCAGGCCTTCCACCACAGGCTGTTGCACTACGAAGTTAGTAGTTAAAATCTGTAGTAACACAAAAACTATTTATTTATTTAAGCTATTTAATGTTTATATCATGTCATTTAAAACAGTGTTAACATTTTCTTTGGCTACTATATTGGCGAAATATAGTTCTTAAATGTGAAAACCGTGCTACCTCGGTAGTAAATGGGTGATAATAATGAGTGTGCGCTATTTGCTTTTGTATTTGCAATTTCTCGGTTGAGAAATTGAAGAGGAATATATTATATATTGCAACATTGTTAGGGAAATGCTGAAGCAAACACTATTTTCACAACAAAGATTGAGGAAGGTTGTTTTGAAACACTCATCAACACTTGTTAATAAAGGAAGACAAAAATTCAGGAATATTTCAGGTTAAATATTACGCAGTACAACTTCGCCCTCGATCTCGTCAAAGAAGATCTCAAAAAGATGCTGAATGTTCGGAGGGATAATCGAAGAAGGTGGAAGAGTTACGACTCTCCGAATCTATAATCATCTGTAGCGATTCCATTTTGGCCTCTTTGATCAAACCGGGCCTCAGCTTTTTTACACTGTTAGAGATCATTTTAAAAAATAAATCAATTGAATTATCGTTTTTTTGTACCGCCAATGCATCAATTAGGCTTTGTGTTTCGATTCACTGAGATTCCAACATGTCAATGATTTTGTCATTAAGCCGTAAACGTTTTCAAGGAGGTCTGAATGACAGGATATCCCTCGCATTTCGTAAGAGCTTGTCTTTGTCTCTAGTATTAGTGGACTGGCTTGTCGATGTTTCTCGTTCGTGTCTGCGTCTGAATCGGCAGGGCCGAGCGGTAGCCACCTGGCGCCACCCGTATGCGGTGGACGGACTATAGGAATCACTCCCATCAAATTACATTGTAACTGTACTCTGCGTCTCTCTCAGACGCTTTATAGGAATCTCACCTTAGTTGAAACTTTGACTGCATTTCTCTGATAATTCTCTAATCTTGTGAGGTGATTATAAAGATGATGGAATTTGACCTAACAAGACGTAAATTAGTAGTGAATGATAACAGGTGGAACTAAACATTGAATTAGTTCATGGATGGGTTTCGTGGAAGGGTTTAGAGTGAGTGTTAATGTCTATTAGTATTGTTTACATTCAATTAAATTATCTTGTGGTTTCTATCCGTCGGCCATTGTGTGCTATTCATTTAGCTAAGCTTTAGTAACCAGTATATACAAAGGACCAATATTGTTGGGTCTGCATCTATATTAGTCCATTGGTTTACGTATATACATATATATATATATGTATATTGAAGTAATGTATCGAGTTGTTGGAGTATATATATAAATAGGTTTTGGTATCCTGTTTACTAGCTTCCCTATACCCTATATATTTCTGTTATCTCAGACACAAGTTATGTTATTCTTGATTAAACTTCAGACAATTCAAACTCGGATGAGCTCCCAGCACCGACTTTAACAATTAATTTGCGGCCGGTATAATTAACAGTATAAAGGTATTTTAAGGCTAAAATCATTATACGTATAAAATCAAAGTTTTAAGGAAAAATTAGGTATTTTTATAGATTAAGAAAGTTTGCCCATCGTTAACGCACCTGATATACCTCTGAGAGTACCTAAAAAAAAAAAAAAAAATCCTGTTATGTTACACATAATAACCTAAACTCAGGAAAAAGTAGGGAAGCTTTAAAAAATTATTCCTTCAAATAAGAGGGCAGAAGTTTAAGAGATAAAACATTTTTTAAAACGGAAATTCGTCATGTGGGATGTTAAATGAAAGAGGACTCCTCGAATACATTATATTTATGTTTACATATATGTGGTTTTGTTTTTGTACCAATTTATCTTGCTGCCAAAATTTCTTTATTCCTGTCCTCCAATTTATATTTTTTAACAAATCAACGAAAAAAATCAGTTATTCTTTGTCATAAGAAAAGTTCTTGAGGATTTTTTTTTCTACACGCATACTTTTTAATAAAACTGAGACACTGGAATAGTTTAATTAATAAACATGGAATTAGTTTATGGATGGTTTCGTGGAAGGGTTTAGAGAGAGTGTAACATTTGGTGTTATATATCTATATATATATATATTATAATTCTTCTCTTCTCTTGTCTAGTTCTCCTCCTGCCGTAAAAATGTCGGTCCCTAGATTAGAGGAACATGTATATATATATATATATATATATATATATATATATATATATATATATATATATATATATATATAATGTGTGTGTGTGGTTTGGATGTCAAAAATGCATTAAAATGCCTTTGTTTAACGTCATTTTAATTAAACAAACCGAACTCTTACGATTTGTTAAATTGCCCACACACTACACACTATTGTGTGACTGAAAGATTGAACTGTGAATTTCACGTTTGACCCGATCCTATGTCACATTGGATCAGATGTAAAAAAATATACAACTGAATCAATTTACTTTAAATTGTAACTATTATGTATCCACTTTTTAAATTTTATAATTCCACTTTAAATCAAATTATAATTATCATTAACTACGAGAGACATGCAGAGAAAAATAGACCCTAGCACCGGGACTTGAACCAGGGGCCTCCTATATATCCGTGCCTCCTATATGTCTCCCGTAGTTAATGATAACTATAATTAGTATGAATACTACCTAAAACTTAAAAATTTGAATTTTTATAATTCCGTTAAACACTTTTTGTTGGTGATGTAACTGATTTAATCTACAGATAACTATGGTCTCTATTATCAACCTTATGAAGTATATATTTTTTAATTATTAAATATATATTTTTTTTCTAAATACTAAATATTTTGTTAAATATTTAATACGTAAATAAAAATAATTAGTGTGTTTGATTCAATCTACTTATTATGGTCTTTATTACAAACTTTAACAATGATATAATGTCATAATCAAAAACAGGTCAAGTGTGAGCTAGTCAGCACACAGCGAGGGTCCGTAGACAACACAGTATTAAGTAAGTACCTATTGATGGTTCTTTTTAAAATGGTAAAATGCCTCCTTTGAACTATCCTATGGGTCTGATATTCTTAAAACACATAAAAAAACTTCTGATGAAGTATTTTTTGCCAGTGAACCGGACTATAAACATATAAATACATCAAAAATAGCATAATTATAAAAAAAAAAAAAAAAAAAAAAAGTATTTTGTCAGTAAAAACAAAAATAATTTGTTTTCGAAATTTCCAAAAAGTGGTATCTTTAATTTTGGTCAAAGAATGTTTTTTTTAGAATGTTCGCACTTTACATAAGAGGGGGCGAGATAAAAAAGGGGGGGGGACACTTTTTACACCCACTTCATACTCGCCTACGCTCGCCCTATCAAAGCTTATAACCAAAAGATTATATAAAATGAGAGCAGGCGACAGACAGACGGACAGACAGACACTCGCAGGAAAATGTAAGGGTCCATGGTTTTGCCTACGGACCCTAAAAATGAAGAGTGATTCAAAGTATTTTTTAAAAATATGATTATTGTCTATTTTAAATTAATATCATTCAAGTAACAAATCGATGACATTTTTAGTGTAAAATTCAATATAACATACTAGTTAAACAATCATATATTTACATTAACTGACAACTGTCATTTTGAAATGTCATTTGCATTGTTAGATAATTAACAGTGTTATGATTATGTAAATTGCAATGTAATTGTCACTGTTGTAAGTATTTATAGAAATGTATTGTTAAATAATAAATAAATATATAAATTTTCTTAAGCTTAAATCTCAATGTAAATGTATGTATTATGTTAAATAAATTATAGATATTGGAAAAAAATGTATCAATGTTAAATAAATATGTATTTCTTAAACATAATAAATATATCATAATATATATATGATAAGAGATGAGCATCAAAATCGCTATAATACCCTTGGTTATATGTTTGTATAAATTGTTGTACATAAAATCACTAGTATAAACGTTAAAAAAATATTAATATATATCAATAATCTGCATTGCATAAAAGATAAAAGAATAATAAATGTTTTTTGTTTTTTTTTTATTATAATGCATTGCGTTAAAAATGTAGTCAACCTTAAATAATTTAATATTCCTCATATAAAATTAGCATTCATCAAATAAAATGTATTCCTTTTTTGTGTTTATATTAATTTTTGATTATTATTATGTGAACGAATATACAGGGTTATTCAAAAAGGATGAACCTATGCCCGAAGCTATATTTTATTAATGATAAGTACTACGAACTTTTTACCAAATCACTATATTCTAGTTATAATCATTATCGTTATGTTTTATTTCCCGCCCTATTTTCAGTGTGGCCAACTGATTAGGGATTATATTGTGTGTCTTATCCAGGGCCTGACAGAGCGGTCTAACAACTATTTTTGCAGAACGGCTTCTGCTGAGTTGTTGTCATTCTGACTGTGTAAGCAACTGATCAGGGAGGGGTGTGTGTTTTATCCAGTACCTGACAGAGCGTTCTGACGACAATTCACGCAGAACGCCTTCTGCTAAGTTGTTATCATTCTGACTGTGTAAGCAACTGATCAGGGAGGGGTGTGTGTTTTATCCAGTACCTGACAGAGCGTTCTGACGACAATTCACGCAGAACGCCTAATGCTAAGTTGTTATCATTCTGACTGTGTAAGCAACTGGCCAGGGAGGGGGTTCGCCTTATTCAGAGCGCTCTGACGATTATCCAAAACTTAAAACGCGTCTTTTGAATGCAATATTTACCATTAAGAGAAGTTGCTTGAGGACTGAGAAGTAGGATTTGGAAATCAATTCATTCTTTTTAAATAACTGTGTATGTATTATAGTATTATTACAAGATGTGGTTTTATCTTTTTTGTTTTTAAATTTGTATTTTTTCTCATTACATAAATTGATTATTTTCTTCATCTTTTGATTTATGTTTATATTGATTACGATTATTATTATTATTAATATATAAATAAATTTAAAAAATGTAAATATTTAAGATTTATTAAAAAATATTTATTTTGTATAAATAAAAAAGAAAAAAACATTTAAGATGTAATAACACAATGAAAAATAGATGAAACTATTCTTTATATATTTACTGTTTTTTAAATTTTAAATGTTTCATGAAAATCATCGACATAATTAATTGTGCACATGATTCAATTAATCATTTTAATTAAGAATCATTATTTATAATTTTAAATATATAAGAAAATACATATATTTACTTACATAAATGTGATATAATTATTTTTTAATTTAATTAAAAATGACAGAAAATACATAATTAAAAGGAAGTTTAATTGTTAATGATTAAATGTTGCTTTCTTCTAATAAACAGCTATTTTTATAAATATACAATAATAAAATATATATGTAAATAGTAAATGAATATATTATATAATTTAAAAGATGTACAAATCCTTCATATATATGTATATGTATATATATATATATATATATATATATATATATATATATATATATATATATATATATATATATATATATATTTAAAGGATGCAATAAAAAAAAAGTATTATTTTGATAATCAATAAAATATAGCTTTGAATAGAAATAAAATATTTTGCGGCTCTAGTGTGAAATAAATGTTTCAAAAAGCAAAACTCTTTTAGTGTACAAAAGTAATATTGATAACTATTTAGTAAGTGAAAAATTTAGAACATTAACTTTGATATAAATAGCTATTTTCATTTTTCTTGATTATTCTAA
Organism: Gerris lacustris; assembly: GCA_951217055.1. NCBI lineage: Eukaryota > Metazoa > Arthropoda > Insecta > Hemiptera > Gerridae > Gerris > Gerris lacustris. The sequence goes on along the minus strand of OX578282.1, from coordinate 32,211,016 downwards.
ATAAAGTAAATAAATGCAATTATGTATGGAAATTATTTTATTTATACTTTGTCTATTATTTATGTTATTTAAACTTTAGTTTTTATATTTTATGCTGTTTAATTTGAAATGAGGCGTAAGTTTTAATATAAATTTCCAAGTAACAAATTTAGAAGACTCGAAAAAAGTATTAGATGTTTTTAAATGATTACATATTGTTTTTTCCCTTTATTTTTAGCTTATCTTTTAAATATATAATTCAATATCGAAATAATTAATCGCTTAAATGCTAAGAAATAATAATAATATATAATTTTTATAAACCAAACTTAAATGATAAGCTGGATTAGACAATGGTTTATAAATATTAAGTGAATTTTAACTATTGTAAAAAGTAAATTAATAAATATAATAAAATAATGTAAAATTAATAAAAAAAAAAAGTATATATTGTATCAAAGGAAATAAACATTTTGACTGCAAAGGGTGTTATTAATTTATTTACAAAAGGTTATACTTATGTACGTGTATGTACCTGAACTTACTTACCTTTGTGTGTCTTAAAGCGTATATTATGTACCCAAAATAATAGTACATAAATATCCGGTTAATCGAGTTACCAATTTAAAATTTGAATATTAAAGGAACAACGTTAAGTTTTAAAGAAACTCTTAAAACAAAAATTTACATATTCTTCAATTTATCCCTTTGATTATACATTCTTCTCTATTTTTAGTGGTCTTTAAGGATTTAATATTTTTTTAAAGCTATATTTCGTCCAAACCTGGGCATCTTCATGCCTTATCTGAATATTACATCATATGCTGTGACATTGATGAATGAAACAAAAAATCATCAAAAATTTACAGTAAGTACCAGAATTTGTAGTTATTATAAAAACAAGTATAAATCCACCAATTTAAAATAATATAGAAACAAGTAAATAATTAATGCGCCAATTTAAGATAATCAAGTAACAAGTAAAAAAAAAGAAATAAAACAATTTGAAGTATAAAAATCGATTTAACATGTCATCAATATCTGGAAAACAAGATATTTTAAGGGAAATCGATTTAACATGTTATCAATATCTGGAAAACAAGATATTTTAAGGAAAATTGATTTTTATGGTTAGATTCGCATCTACATTTTAGAATTTTTTAAATCGATTTCATAAGAACTTTATCTTTAAATAATGCCATTTTATTTATTTATCTATTTTTTAGAGCGCTTGTAGGGTAGCGCACCTAAATTTATTACATTTGTACAGTAGATACTATAAAATATTCAATAATATAAAATAAGAAAAAAAAGAGACTGAGAAATTATTAGAGGTTTTTATACTAAATGTGTACCTCACATAGGAAAATAAGGTTAAAAACCGAACAACATTTATGCCAAATTTCGTCGAAATCGGCCCAAAATGTAGGCTCCACATCTGCACAGACTATAGATTGATATTTTTTAAAACCATTTTTGGACTCTGTGGACCGATGATGGATAACATTTGTACTTCATTAAAATCAGTAAATAAAATTTTGGCGACATCAAAATACTTCATCTCTATATACTGTATGAGGAAGTTAAAGAAACGGTTAAGGCATGTATATTTAATAAACTGGTCAAGTATTTTTGTTTAGCACACATATTGTCTGTCAATTTAACAAATAGGAGTGTTCGTTTACAATCATATTCAGCAGTATTAAAATGGCGGCCATTTAAGATTTGGTTTTAGCTTTAACTTTTGAACCATTTATTATAATGACGTTAAACAAACGCTTATAAATTGATTTTTATTGTCCAAACACAATGAATCTATTCCGAAGTACCTAGCCCAATTCGTTCTCAAGATCATACATTTTTAAGATATTGCAGCGGGAAACCTTTTTTACACAAAATCTGCTATGTATAAAAAATTCCTTAAAAACTTTCCCGTTTTTTGACAAAGCATAACTACGATTTTTTTTTATTTATGTTTTCGATGATTTGTTAAAAAAAATAGAAAGGGGGTCACGGAAAAACAATTTTTAAGGACATAAGCAAAAATGAATTGGTACAAAAACAAACCAAATATATATATTTGTTCTCTGGAAGTTATCTTCTTTCATTTAACACCCTACATGATGCATTTTCATTCAATTTTTTTAACCCCTAGTTTATGAGGGATAATTTTTTTAGGTTTCCCAGTAATTTTTCTGTTTTTGGATTATTACACGTAACATAGCTATAAAGTTTCAAATTTTTGTGTCGAATACTTTCGGAGATCAGTGCGTTACAGGGTAGATAGACAGACAAGCTCAGGAATGTATTAGTCGTTTTTGCCTTAAAAATTATTTTTTAAACATGTCAATATTGTTTTGATTTTTTACATAAATTAAAGTATCAATTTAGCAAAATTTAAAGATCTTATCAATTTGGGACTATTTGCGGGCTACTTTCGACAAAACATTTAAATTTCATAAAAATCAGATGAGTACCTACTTTTAAATATATAGGTGTAAATAAATAAATGTATCTTTGTGCGCATGTGGAATAGAAATAAATGGGCGCAGAAGGTTGAAACTTAAATGTGACTAACAATGGGCTATTTATAACCATCCACATAGAAAAACGGTCGAGTAGTTTTCAAGATTTATTGGTTCGCAACAATTTGGCGACCGACCGACAAACATATACAGCCAAAAATGTTCCTTCTGAACCGGATGTCTTGAAATTTTTGAGATGGGAGATATAAAAAATGTTCGTTCTTCAGAACGTTCACATAGCTTCCGTTACCTTCGGTAAGCTCGGAAGCAAATATTAAATTCCAAAACAAAACTGTAATAATCTAAGATTTTATCATATGCTATAAAATATATTAATTATACATATCAAAGCTTTAAAAATATTAGGAAAAACTTTTATTATTATTTTTTTTGTTGTTGTTTATTAAACTTGAATACAAAAAAACACAATTACTCTTTTCTAAACTCATGAAATGTTGAGGACGAGAAGAAAATAAATTCAAGCCGTTGTGTTGAGAAGTCTATAGCGACATGTTGTGTGCTAAGTAATTCATCACAGTGTAAGTTGGGGGAGTTTTCCTTGGTATAGAAAAGCCTCAAGATATTTCCTGTCTAGGGATGTTATGGAGGCAGAGGGTTATTCAATGGGTTTCTCCTGTTTGGAAAGTAGATGGCAGCAGTGTAGCTATTTCTTGCTGACAAGGACTCGGACCTTGTAATAAGACTGTCCTTACATTGACATAGAGTCCTGGACAGCTATGTCCCTCCCTCTAGGTCCTTCTATTAAAACTGTTTCTTACTCAAACCCTTATGGCGAACCTACTTCCATCTCTAACACACAATAGAAGATAACCAAGAAAAACCTATTTCTTTTTTATTTGTATTTTTCAGAAGAAAATATATTTTATTATGTTACTTATTTTTACTTGCCCACACACGAATTACAACTACTTTCACACACAATATTTTAGGGAGAAAGTATTGTGATTTTGACAGAATTACAAGTTTTGAGGTGCCATGAGTCCAAAAAATTGTTCAATACGGTTTAGACGAGTTTTGATTGAAATATTCTAGAAGATAGTTTAAATACTAAACTAACCGTCTAAGTAGTTTTCCAGGGGAAAATCTAGTTCTTGCGCAAAGTGAGTTCGTTAGTTTATGCTTATTTTTACAGTTATTACACGTCAAATACACACATTTTTATGTATAAATACACATGACATGTAGAAGAGTAAAAATTCTTTTGAAGACAATTGATATCTACATTCACAATAATAATAGATTGATAGAGGTAGGTATACTAATATCTAGTATACCGGATACCGAGTACCGAGGTAGGTAATTATTTATGCCTTTTTTCTAAAATATGCTCTTTTATTTTAGTTTCGTGTACATTTTTAGGGTCCATAGACAAAAACAAAGACCCTTATACATTATTGAGCTTGTCTGTCCGTTTGAAACACACCTGATTTCCGAAAGTATCCGACAAAAATATTGAAACTTAGCAGTTATGTTATGTGAAATAAACCAATAACAGGAAAATTATAGGGAAGCCCCATAAAATCATCCCTCAAAAAATAGAGGGGTTGAAGTTTAAGGGGTTGACTTTTTTAACGGAAATGCAGCATGTAGGGTGTTAAATAAAAGAGGAGGACCCCCTGAATACAAATGTATATTTGATCTAAGAGAATAAATATGTCTATGAAGGAAGATTTATCTCAGCTTAAAGTAAGTTTATTGTACAAAAGTAGGAAACTACTAGTGGCATCTTAAGTACCTGACACTGAAATCGAATCTTTACAAAACTGAAGGAATTAAATTAGGCTACAAATGTAAACTAGAATAACAAAAAAAAAGGGTATGTTAAGTACAATAAGAAACAGGTTAAATTAAAAATAAAAAAAAAAATTAAAGCTAAAAATAACGTCAAGAAGGTAAAGTAAAATTAATAATCAGATGATCAATAGTGGTTGAAAGCCGACTAGAACGTCGGCGCGAGTCTATAAACGACTTTTTTATTCCTAATTAAGTGCCAAAAAAAGTAGACTGAACTTTCTAAAACCGACATTGCTTCTGTAGGGTGAACTTTTTTTAAAAAACAAAACAAAAAAACCATTTCAATTGTCCTGAAAAGAATTTTTACTCTACTACATATCATGTGTATTTATACATAAAATATGTGTATTTGACATGTAATAACTGTACAAAATAAGCATAAACTAACTAACTAACTTTGTGTTGCAACAGCCTATGGAGGGCATAGGCCAGCCAAAGGGCTTACACCACTTTATTTATAATGGATGACACAGGGTTATTGTGTCGCTCCATTAGTTGTATAAAACTAATAATTGGCATACACAACCAGTTAGTCGACACTTCGCATAAGTAGCTACCTATTTATATGGGGATGCTGAGTGAACACCGAGTAGGAGGGCTGGGAATTGAACCCGGTGTGTTCACCGATCAAAATGGTGTCCATCGAGCTGCTTAGCTATGAAACTTATTAATAGTAAACATCGGAGAATATTTATTGTTTGAATTAAGATATTTTCCCGGGTAAAAGTGTTTACTGGACCAGCTGACTTTTGGCCATTGTGAAAATATAGTGTGTAAATATGTTTATAAAATCAGGTTGTTGTTGCGACGGAAGTTGTAGTGTGCCTGGAAATTTTGTCAACGCTGTCAGTCGTTCTTAATGATCATAGCGATCATAATGATGACAATCGGCTTCAAAAGAGTTAAGTAAGTTGCAGTTGAAAAGAAGGAACATCCATATGAGGAGTGGTCACCTCTGGAACAACTCTCACATCTCCTCAGGTACATGGTTTTGAATATAACTACCATTAATTAATATTCTTTCTCAAATTAATTTAATATAACTACCATTAATTAATATTTGTTCTCAAATTAATTGAATATAACTACCATTAATTAATATTCTTTTTCAGTTTTAACTAGCACCGTTTAGTTTTCTTGTCACTTGAGTTTATTCACTAAACGGGAACTCGTCAGAAACTGATTTGTTAAATTAAGAAATAAAATATAATAAAAAATATACGTAGATATGTTTTTACAATACACATTTGTAAAAATTTAACTTTCAATCTTAAGTGGTTCGTAAGTTCTTTAGAAAAAATCTATTTACTTTTCAATCCTAATCTCAGATGGTCCTATAGACCATCTGCTTCCGGAAAAACTGACAGTTATTAATTATATAGGTAGTACCTATATATGAATAAGATATTTTAAAAAAAAAAAAAAAAAACGCCTAGGACATCTTAAATATTAAACAAAATAAATAAAATAAAATAAAAAAAGAGCTACGTTACAAAAATATTATTATATGAAAAATCTAATAGCAACATTTTATTTTAAAAAGTTTGAAAATTTGAGTATAAAATATGAAAACTGCAGCTTGAAGAAGAAAAACAAAGTAGGTGTGCAATGTTGGGAAACGTACACATAAAATGTTACCTTTCAGAACTCATGGAGGAAGGAGGAAGGAAAGGGGAAGGGATTGGGTTGAGGGGGGGGGGGGGGGAGTACATCGAGTGTTTTATTATCTTTAAAACTATAAACTTCTCTATTTCGGCTTGCTTTTATTTTCACTTCTCCAATTTCTTTTCCTACTTCTTGCCCGAGTTTTTTTGTGGAGAGAGAGAAGAAGTTTTAAGTCGGTTTTTTGAGAGCCTCGTATATCAATACGAACGAATAGTTTTTCTTCCTTCCATTTCTCCGTGTTTGTGAAATGTTTCAATGAAGAGGAAGAAAAAGTGAGTAAAAGTTAAAAAAAAAAAAAAAAAAAAAAATCATCGAAACAAGTTAGAGAAAAAAAAAGTTTCAAGTGTGTTGTAATACGCAGTTTCCCGTGAGAAAATCCCACATCCATAAGCAAAATGTATAATTTTTCTTCGCAGCAAAACTAGAGGCTCTGAAATCAGCTGCAAATCAAGGAATAGCAACAAAATCAATCTACACAAATTCGAAATAACTTTATTTATTTATTTGTTTATTTTTTGCAGGAAATCACTTTAATGGCTTTAGAAAAATTGAAGAACCAAAATGTTAAAGTTAATAAATTAATTAAAATAAAACCTAAAGAATGGTCTGCCAATGGCAATATGCGTGGCGCATGGCTTTCTCACGTTCTTTGATGAAGTTTTGCTTCCACGGAGGAATATTTATTGTATGCAACCGATTAAAATTAATTGGGACTATCTGTAGGATGCTTTCAACAAACCACCCAAATATATTAAAATTCGGATGAGTACTTTTAAACAAATAGGTGTCAAAATAAGTTGTTGGAAAAGAACTCAATGGAAGCAGAAGGCAAATTATGACCTACCATCGAAATTTCATTAAAGTAGGAAAGTCATTAAGTAGTTAAGTTCATTAAGTAGTTTTTAAGATAAGATGGGTCGCAATAGAGTTAAAGGACAGACCAACAGACAGACACAAACCCAAAAATGTTCCCTGATGTCTGAAACTGATTTCTGTTTTGGATTTTAGGTTTCTGTACAAAGTACAAAAAGAAACCTTATATAACGGCTCTGTCTGTCTGTCCGTTGGTGTCTGTCCATAGGTGTCTATCCGTTGGTGTCTGTCCGTTGCTTGTTTCAATTCATAAACTACTATAGCTAGGAACATGAAATTCGGACTGGACACTTTTTCGGTTTTTCACACCTAATATTTTCAAGATTGCAGCCAATATGGCGGGCGACTAAAAAATGTTTTTAGTCACCACGACATGTTATACATCAATTTAAAGGTCTTAAAGTGTAGAAAAAGAATATGCAACTAATATAATTTTATACTTAATAATTTTAACTTAATCGTACAGAAACCGGCGAATTATCGCCTCACGTACATATAGGTGAAGCGTGCCTTACTTGTTTTTAATTCAGATACATCAAATAAGGGTCGTTGTTCAGAAAGAAATTTTAGAAACTAAATTAAAGAGACGATTTGGTATGATACCCAGTCATACAGCAATTTTTGGAAACGAGATTGCTGACATAATGGAGAGGTAAGAAATAGTTGGCGGACTACCCTACCCATAGACACGGAAATTACACTTTAAGACTCGACAACTCCGTTAAAACCAAAATGAAGTATAGATTATGACTGGTGGTACTGCAAGCGACTACAAACGACAGTGTAACTTTTAGTAGGACGACTGGGATCGTCGAACTAAAATCAACTCTATACGCTTTTTAGTCCGCGACTACACTTTGAACGAATAGGGGATTTCTAGGAAGTATTTAAAACAAAAAATTGTGAAATGGATAATTTAGAGGACGCATACTTTTTTTTGGAGATCCCATAATTAACTGGGCGTGGGATGCAAATTATTTTTCTTCGTTCTTTCTTTACAAATTCTTTTACAATCAACAAACTTAAATTTTTTAATCAAACGGTATTTTCTTTTTAATATGATATAGACCAGTACAAATAAGCAAAAAAGGGGGGAAAAATTAAATACTAAACTTTCTTTACACCATCGTTTAGAAGGGGTTTAGGGAAGCATTTTCCATATTATCATATCGAGTGCCACCGCTTGCTTCCCCCACCACCCCCTATTGAAGACCCAAATTTGGCCTATTCACTGTAACGCCAATATCTCCGGAACAAAGAGTGATAACGATGTGCGGTGTTTTTTAAAGTCTTCTATACACTGTCCTCTTTAATTTGATACCCATATCAATTTGCTTTTCGTAGTCAAAGTGTACCAAAAGTTATAAAATATGGTAAAAAATCGACATTTCTTTTTTCTACTCTGAACAATTTTGATAATAACTTTTTTCCACGGGGTCGGCACTAAAAATGTGGTTAAATAAAACGTGTAGATTATTTTATTACCTTTAATTCGATGTATAATATGTCATAGCAACTCTAATGCAAGAGGGGGAAAAAAGCGGAAATAGCGGATGCGTGTAGTATGGAAAGCTGCTAATAGTGTTGACTGTGAACTCTATTTAGTCCAGGAAAATAAGGAATAATAGTGTAAATGATTTATAAAGTATTGAAACTTTGCGAAAAAACTCTTAAGGGTGTAGTAGTAAGAAACAGTAAAGTTCCCACCTCTTGAGGGCGGGGGGGGGGGGGGGAGTGGCCCCCTCCCTCCACCATAAAATCTAAAAATAATAATTTTTTTACCTTTTCTCGCAAAACAGTTTATTTTTTTGAAGAGAAATGTTTTTGACAAAAATATTTTCCCATAATTCTGCATAAAAAAGGTCCTATGCATGTTTAAAGTGATACAAACCGAGATATTGTAGTTGGAAAAAGATAAAAAATTGTAAACCGCATTTCTGCGAACCAACAATTATCTTAAAAACTATTCTTCCGATTTTAATGAAATTTAAGTCGTAGGTCACCATTAGGCAATTGATGGTCCCAAATAAGTTTCAACCTTATTTACACCTATATCTTCAAAAGTACTAAAATTTTAAACTTTGCACATCAACATTCTTTTAACTGTGATACTTTTGTGTGTAATTAAGTTTGTACATAAGTGCCTATATTAATTTGAATATTTTTCCGTTCATGTTATTGTTACTAACTTGTTTTTACTACGCCTACAGCAACTTCTAATTCCTGAAAATTTTATTATTTATCTCTCCGTCATTGTTGTTATCGATGTGTATGGTCCTACTTAAACCACTTTTAAATTTTATTGTGACCTTTAACCGCATGTAGTACTAACTGTGAAGCATGCTATAATTTGATAAAAAAAAAAACCTGACACTGACACTGACACTGACCACACCACAACCACAACTACAACCTCAACCACAACCATAACCACAACCACAACCACAACCATCACCACAATCACAACCATCACCACAACCAAAACCACAACCATAACAAATACCACAACCACAAAAAATACCACAACCACAACAAATACAAATACCACAACCTAAACTACAACAAATACCACAACAACAAATACCACACCACAACCACAACAAATACCACAACCATCAACACAACCACACCACAACCACAACCACAACCACAACAAATACAAATACCACAACCACAACAAATACCACAACCACAAAAAAATACCACAACCACTCAACTACAACAAATGGGGGCAAAATTAAATACTAAACTTTCTTTACACCATCGTTTAGAAGGGGTTTAGGGAAGCATTTTCCATATTATCATATCGAGTGCCACCGCTTGCTTCCCCCACCACCCCCTATTGAAGACCCAAATTTGGCCTATTCACTGTAACGCCAATATCTCCGGAACAAAGAGTGATAACGATGTGCGGTGTTTTTTAAAGTCTTCTATACACTGTCCTCTTTAATTTAATACCCATATCAATTTGCTTTTCGTAGTCAAAGTGTACCAAAAGTTATAAAATATGGTAAAAAATCGACATTTCTTTTTTCTACTCTGAACAATTTTGATAATAACTTTTTTCCACGGGGTCAAATACACAACAAATACCACAACCACAACCACAAACACAACAAATACCACAACCACAACAACAACCACAACAACAACCACAACCACAACAACAAACACAACCACAACCACAACCACAACAACAACCACAACCACAACAAATACCACAACAAATACCACAACAAATACCACAACAAATACTACAACCACAACCACAACAAATACCACAACCACAACTACAACAAATACCACAACCACAACCACAACAAATACCACAACCACAACCACAACCACCACAAATACCACAACCACAACCACAACAAAAACCACAACCAGAACAAATACCACAACCACAACTACAACAAATACCACAACCACAACTACAACAAATACCACAACCACAAAAATACAACATTACAACCACAACCATCACCACAACCACAACCATCACACAACTATCACCACAACCACAACCATCACACAACTATCACCACAACTACAAGCTACTACTCTAGCTATTGGCGAGCTGCTTAAGGGCTTCAAGTAGAGTCTTGAATCTCTCTCTACCAACTCGATTTTGACAGCTTGTGAGCGTTTATTCCTCATAAAAAAAAAAATTAAAAAATAATTTAAAAAATAATTAATAGAAAAAAAAGAAATAATACAAATAATGAAACACCACCCCCTATTGAAGACCCAAATTTGGCCTATTCACTGTAACGCCAATATCTCCGAAACCAAGAGTGATAACGATGTGCGGTGTTTTTTAAAGTCTTCTATACACTGTCCTCTTTAATTTAATACCCATATCAATTTGCTTTTCGTAGTCAAAGTGTACCAAAAGTTATAAAATATGGTAAAAAATCGACATTTCTTTTTTCTACTCTGAACAATTTTGATAATCACTTTTTTCCACGGGGTCAAATACACAACAAATACCACAACCACAACCACAAACACAACAAATACCACAACAACAACCACAACAACAACCACAACCACAACAAATACCACAACCACAACCACAACAAATACCACAACCACAACTACAACAAATACCACAACCACAACCACAACAAATACCACAACCACAACCACAACCACAACAAATACCACAACCACAACCACAACAAATACCACAACCACAACTACAACAAATACCACAACCACAACCACAACAAATACCACAACCACAACCACAACCACCACAAATACCACAACCACAACCACAACAAAAACCACAACCACAACAAATACTACAACCACAACCACAACAAATACCACAACCACAACTACAACAAATACCACAACCACAACCACAACAAATACCACAACCACAACCACAACCACCACAAATACCACAACCACAACCACAACAAAAACCACAACCAGAACAAATACCACAACCACAACTACAACAAATACCACAACCACAACTACAACAAATACCACAACCACAAAAATACAACATTACAACCACAACCATCACCACAACCACAACCATCACACAACTATCACCACAACCACAACCATCACACAACTATCACCACAACTACAAGCTACTACTCTAGCTATTGGCGAGCTGCTTAAGGGCTTCAAGTAGAGTCTTGAATCTCTCTCTACCAACTCGATTTTGACAGCTTGTGAGCGTTTATTCCTCATAAAAAAAAAAATTAAAAAATAATTTAAAAAATAATTAATAGAAAAAAAAGAAATAATACAAATAATGAAACACCACCCCCTATTGAAGACCCAAATTTGGCCTATTCACTGTAACGCCAATATCTCCGGAACCAAGAGTGATAACGATGTGCGGTGTTTTTTAAAGTCTTCTATACACTGTCCTCTTTAATTTAATACCCATATCAATTTGCTTTTCGTAGTCAAAGTGTACCAAAAGTTATAAAATATGGTAAAAAATCGACATTTCTTTTTTCTACTCTGAACAATTTTGATAATAACTTTTTTCCACGGGGTCAAATACACAACAAATATTACAACCACAACCACAACCACAAAAAATACCACAACCACAACCACAACCACAACAACAACCACAACCACAACCACAACCACAACAACAACCACAACCACAACCACAACAACTACAAATACCACAACAAATACTACAACCACAACCACAACAAATACCACAACCACAACAAATACCACAACCACAACTACAACAAATACCACAACCACAACCACAACAAATACCACAACCACAACCACAACCACCACAAATACCACAACCACAACCACAACAAAAACCACAACCAGAACAAATACCACAACCACAACTACAACAAATACCACAACCACAACTACAACAAATACCACAACCACAAAAATACAACATTACAACCACAACCATCACCACTACCACAACCATCACACAACTATCACCACAACCACAACCATCACACAACTATCACCACAACTACAAGCTACTACTCTAGCTATTGGCGAGCTGCTTAAGGGCTTCAAGTAGAGTCTTGAATCTCTCTCTACCAACTCGATTTTGACAGCTTGTGAGCGTTTATTCCTCATAAAAAAAAAAATTAAAAAATAATTTAAAAAATAATTAATAGAAAAAAAAGAAATAATACAAATAATGAAACACCACCCCCTATTGAAGACCCAAATTTGGCCTATTCACTGTAACGCCAATATCTCCGGAACCAAGAGTGATAACGATGTGCGGTGTTTTTTAAAGTCTTCTATACACTGTCCTCTTTAATTTAATACCCATATCAATTTGCTTTTCGTAGTCAAAGTGTACCAAAAGTTATAAAATATGGTAAAAAATCGACATTTCTTTTTTCTACTCTGAACAATTTTGATAATCACTTTTTTCCACGGGGTCAAATACACAACAAATACCACAACCACAACCACAAACACAACAAATACCACAAACACAACCACAACAACAACCACAACAACAACCACAACCACAACAACAAACACAACCACAACCACAACCACAACAACAACCACAACCACAACAAATCCCACAACAAATACCACAACAAATACTACAACCACAACCACAACAAATACCACAACAAATACCACAACCACAACAAATACCACAACCACAACCACAACAAATACCACAACCACAACTACAACAAATACCACAACCACAACCACAACAAATACCACAACAACAACCACAACCACCACAAATACCACAACCACAACCACAACAAATACCACAACCAGAACAAATACCACAACCACAACCACAACAAATACCACAACCACAACCACAAAAATACCACAACCACAACTACAACAAATACCACAACCACAAAAATACAACATTACAACCACAACCATCACCACAACCACAACCATCACCACAACCACAACCATCACACAACTATCACCACAACCACAACCATCACACAACTATCACCACAACTACAAGCTACTACTCTAGCTATTGGCGAGCTGCTTAAGGGCTTCAAGTAGAGTCTTGAATCTCTCTCTACCAACGCGATTTTGACAGCTTGTGAGCGTTTATTCCTCATAAAAAAAAAAATTAAAAAATAATTTAAAAAATAATTAATAGAAAAAAAAGAAATAATACAAATAATGAAACACCACCCCCTATTGAAGACCCAAATTTGGCCTATTCACTGTAACGCCAATATCTCCGGAACCAAGAGTGATAACGATGTGCGGTGTTTTTTAAAGTCTTCTATACACTGTCCTCTTTAATTTAATACCCATATTATTTTCCTTTCGTAGTCAAAGTCTACCAAAAGTTATAAAATATGGTAAAAAATCGACATTTCTTTTTTCTACTCTGAACAATTTTGATAATAACTTTTTTCCACGGGGTCAAATACACAACAAATATTACAACCACAACCACAACCACAAAAAATACCACAACCACAACCACAACCACAACAACAACCACAACCACAACCACAACCACAACAACAACCACAACCACAACCACAACAACTACAAATACCACAACAAATACTACAACCACAACCACAACAAATACCACAACCACAACAAATACCACAACCACAACAAATACCACAACCACAACCACAGCCACAACCACAACAAATACCACAACCACAACCACAACTACAACAAATACCACAACCACAACCACAACCACAACCACTACCACAACCACAACAAATACAAATACCACAACCTCACCACAACCGCAACCACAACCACAACCACAACAAATACCACAACTTCAACAAATACCACAACCACAACAAATACCACAACCACAACCACAACAAATACCACAACCACAACAAATACCACAATTAATACTACAACCATAACAAATACCACACCACAACCACAATTACACCAAATACCACAACCACAAGAAATACCACAACCACAACCACACCACAACCACAACCACAACCACAACAAATACCACAACCACAACCACACCACAACCACAACCACAACAACAACCATAACCACAACCACAACCACAACCACAACAAATACCACAAAAACAACAAATACCACAACCACAACAAATTCCACAACCACAACAAATACAAATACCACAACCACACCACCACCGCAACCACAACCACGACCACAACAAATACCACAACCACAACAAATACCACAACCACAACCACAACAACAACCACAACCACAACAAATACCACAACCACAACCACAACAACAACAACAACCACAACCACACCACAACCACAACCACAACTGCAACAACAACAACAACCACAACCGCAACCACAACCACCACAATCACAACCACAACAAATACCACAACCAAAACAAATACCACAACCACAACCTCAACAAATACCACAACCACAACCACAAAAATACCACAACCACAACTACAACAAATACCACAACCACAAAAATACAACATTACAACCACAACCATCACCACAACCACAACCATCACCATAACCATCACCACAACCACAACCGTCACACAACTATCACCACAACCACAACCATCACACAACTATCACCACAACTACAAGCTACTACTCTAGCTATTGGCGAGCTGCTTAAGGGTTTCAAGTAGAGTCTTGAATCTCTCTCTACCAACTCGATTTTGACAGCTTGTGAGCGTTTATTCCTCATATAAAATAATATTAAAAAATAATTTAAAAAATAATTAATAGAAAAAAAAGAAATACCACAACCACAACCACAAACACAACAAATACCACAACAACAACCACAACAACAACCACAACCACAACAACAAACACAACCACAACCACAACCACAACAACAACCACAACCACAACAAATACCACAACAAATACCACAACAAATACCACAACAAATACTACAACCACAACCACAACAAATACCACAACCACAACAAATACCACAACCACAACAAATACCACAACCACAACCACAACCACAACAAATACCACAACCACAACCACAACAAATACCACAACCACAACCACAACAAATACCACAACCACAACTACAACAAATACCACAACCACAACCACAACAAATACCACAACCACAACCACAACCACCACAAATACCACAACCACAACCACAACAAAAACCACAACCAGAACAAATACCACAACCACAACCACAACAAATACCACAACCACAACCACAAAAATACCACAACCACAACTACAACAAATACCACAACCACAAAAATACAACATTACAACCACAACCATCACCACAACCACAACCATCACACAACTATCACCACAACCACAACCATCACACAACTATCACCACATCTACAAGCTACTACTCTAGCTATTGGCGAGCTGCTTAAGGGCTTCAAGTAGAGTCTTGAATCTCTCTCTACCAACTCGATTTTGACAGCTTGTGAGCGTTTATTCCTCATAAAAAAAAAAATTAAAAAATAATTAAAAAAATAATTAATAGAAAAAAAAGAAATAATACAAATAATGAAACACCACCCCCCGATTGAAGACCCAAATTTGGCCTATTCACTGTAACGCCAATATCTCCGGAACAAAGAGTGATAACGATGTGCGGTGTTTTTTAAAGTCTTCTATACACTGTCCTCTTTAATTTAATACCCATAAAGTGGTCCACTTAAAAAAAATTACGAAAAATAGAAAAATGTAGAAGAATAGAATAAAGATTTTACGATATTAACGAGCGGGAGGGCTAATTAAATAAAACTGACAACAAATTAAAAATGTAGTATGTAAAAAAGATTTTAATAAGCTTTGATTTAATCTTATCTTTAGATGATTATCTAAGGTAGATAAGAATTCCAGGTGTTCCCTAGTGTTTTTAGACATAGTGTTTTTATCACTTTCTACCTGGTAGAAGTCCTACTGTTCTATTACCTTCTCACTTATTTCTCAACTTTTACTCTGTCACTTATTTCCATATCTGCATTTTCATCCCTCTTATCTCCCTTACTACACACCCCTCCGATTTATTTTTTTTATTTAAAACTCAAAAACACAGGATGATTTTGCGGTTCCGTTTACAGTTCATACTAATATTTCTGCTGCAATTATTTCTTACTGCTTCCCGTTATTTTAATTTAATATAATATTATAATAAATATAATATTATATTTATTTATTTCACTTTTTTTAAATTTTTAGTTGAGGCTACTTGCAAAAGATTGCTAAACAAAAAATGTATAAGGAATCTGCCGGCTTCGCCGGCGCCTGCGCCCTTGCGCCGGCCCTGTCAGTATCAGTATCCGTATCAATGTCAGTATCCCGTATCAGTATCAGTATCTCGTATCAGTATCCAGTATCCGTATCAGTATTCGTATCAGCACCCGCAGTATCCCTATCAGTATCCTGTTGTTTCCTTATCAGTTTCCCGTATTAGTATCCGTATCAGTTTCCCGTATTAGTATCCCGTAGTATCAGTATCAGTATCCGTATCAGTATGTCGTATCAGTATCAGTATCCGTATTAGTACCAGTATCCGTATCAGTATCCCATATCAGTATCCGTATAAATATCCCGTAGTACCTGTATCAGTATCTGTATCAGTATCCGTATCAGTATTCATATAAGTATCCCGTATCAGTATCTGTATGTCTCCCGTGGTATCCATCAGTATCTCAGTGGGGTATCAGTATCCCGTAGTATCCATCTGAATCTGAATCTGAATCTGAATCTAAATCTGAAACCGAATAAGAATGGGAATCGGAATCTGAATCGGACTAGGAATCGGAATCGGAATTGGAATCTGAATAGGAATCGGAATCTTATTCTGAATAGGAATCAGAATCTGAATCTGAATAGGAATCGGAATCAAATTCTGAATCTAAATCAGAATCGAAACCTGAATCTGAATCTGAATCAGAGATAACGACGACGACGACGACGACATGATGACGAAGCCTGCCGACGACATGATGACGACACGATGATGACGATTACATGATGACGTTATGATGACATGATGACGACACGATGCCGCCGTGATGACGACACGATGATGACACGATAATGACGATAACGACACGACGAGGACATTATGACGACATGACGACGACATTATGACGACATGACGCCGACATTATGAGGACATGACGCCGACATTATGACGACATTATGACGACATGACTATATGAACGACGACATAATTACAACATTATGACGACATGTCGACACTATGACGACACTATGACGACACTATGACGATACTATGACGACACTATGACGACACTATGACGACACTATGACGACACTATGACGACACTATGACGACACTGTGACGACACTGTGACGACACTGTGACGACACTGTGACGACACTGTGACGACACTGTGACGACACTGTGACGACACTGTGACGACACTGTGACGACACTGTGACGACACTGTGACGACACTGTGACGACACTGTGACGACACTGTGACGACACTGTGACGACACTGTGACGACACTGTGACGACACTGTGACGACACTGTGACGACACTGTGACGACACTGTGACGACACTGTGACGATACTATGACGACACTATGACGACACTAAGACGACACTATGACGACACTATGACGACACTATGACGACACTATGACGACACTATGACGACACTAAAAATTTTGATAATAACTTTTTTCCACGGGGCCAAATACACAACAAATATTACAACCACAACCACAACCACAACATTACCACAACCACAACCACAACCACATACACAACCCCCAACCACAACCACAACCACAACAACAACCACAACCACAACCACAACAACAACCACAACCAACCACAACCACAACCACAACAAATACTACAACCACAACCACAACCACAACAAATACCACAACCACAACAAATACCACAACCATTAGGTCCTTAAGGTCCTGTAGGTCCTTTTGGTCCTCTAGGTCCTATAGGTCCTTTAGGTCCTAGGACCTATAGGTATTGGGTAATAGGACCTATAGGTTTTAGGTCCTAAGACCTATGGGTCCTAGGTCGTAGGTCATATAGGTCCTAGGTCGTAGGTCCACCACCACAACCACAACAAATACCACAACCACAACCACAACAAATACCACAACCACAACCACAACCACAACCACAACCACAACTACAACCACAACCACAACAAATACCACAACCACAACCACAACCACAACCACAACTCAACAAATACCACAACCACAACAAATACCACAACCAACACCACAACCACAACTACCACCACAACCACAACAACAACCAAAGCCAAAACCACAACCACAACCACAACAAATCCTCCATAGACCTAGGTCCTATAGGTCTAAGTTCCTATATTACTTAGGACCTATAGGACCTACGACCTAGGACCTATATGACCTACGACCTAAGACCCATAGGTCTTAGGACCTAAAACCTTTAGGTCCTATTAACCAAGACCTATAGGTCCTAGGACCTTATGGACCTATAGGACCAAAAGGACCTACAGGACCTTAAGGACCTAATGGTTGTGGTTGTGGTATTTGTTGTGGTTGTATTTGTGGTTGTGGTTGTGGTTGTGGTTGTGGTTGTGGTTGTGGTTGTGGTTTGGTTGTGGTTGTGGTTGTGGTTGTGGTTGTGGTTGTGGTTGTGGTTGTGGTTGTGGTTGTGGTAGTGGTTGTGGTTGTGGTTGTGGTTGTGGTTGTGGTTGTGGTTGTGGTTGTGGTTGTGGTTGTGGTTGTGGTTGTGGTTGTGGTTGTGGTTGTGGTTGTGGTTGTGGTTGTGGTTGTGGTTGTGGTTGTGGTTGTGGTTGTGGTTGTGGTTGTGGTTGTGGTTGTGGTTGTGGTTGTGGTTGTGGTTGTGGTTGTGGTTGTGGTTGTGGTTGTGGTTGTGGTTGTGGTTGTGGTTGTGGTTGTGGTTGTGGTTGTGGTTGTGGTTGTGGTTGTGGTTGTGGTTGTGGTTGTGGTTGTGGTTGTGGTTGTTGTTGTGGTTGTGGTTGTGGTTGTGGTTGTGGTTGTGGTTGTGGTGTGGTTGTGGTGTGGTTGTGGTTGTGGTTGTGGTTGTGATTGTGGTTGTGGTTGTGGTTGTGGTTGGGGTTGTGGTTGTGGTTGTGGTTGTGGTTGTGTTTGTGGTTGTGGTTGTGGTTGTGGTATTTGTTGTGGTTGTGGTTGTGGTTGTGGTTCACAACCACAACCATTAGGTCCTTAAGGTCCTGTAGGTCCTAGGACCTAAGACCCATGGGTCCTAGGTATAGGTCCTAGGTCGTAGGTCCTATAGGTCCTAGGTAATATAGGAACTTAGACCTATAGGACCTAGGTCCTATAAATCCTAGGTCCTATAAATCCTAGGTCCTATAGGACCTAGGTCCTATAAATCCTTGGTCCTATAGGTCCTAGGTCCTATAGTCCTAGGTTGTAGGTCCTATAGGTCCTAGGTAATATAGGTCCTTAGACCTACAGGTCCTAGGTCCTAGGTCATAGGTCCTAGGTCGAAGGTCCTAGGTCCAAGGCCCTAGACCTTAGGTCCTAGGTCTGTGATTGTTGTTGTGGTTGTGGTGATGGTTGTGGTTGTGGTGATGGTTGTGGTTGTGGTGATAGTTGTGGTTGTGGTGATAGTTGTGATTGTGGTGATGGTTGTGGTTGTGGTTTTGGTGATGGTTGTGGTCTAAGGTCCTATATTACCCAAGACCAGTAGGTCCTAGGACCTAAGACCCATGGGTCCTAGGTCGTAGGTTTTTTTTTTTTTTTTTTTTTTTTTTTGTATACTAAATTACAGCATGCTCCACAATTAGTACTACATGCGG
Organism: Gerris lacustris; assembly: GCA_951217055.1. Classification (NCBI taxonomy): domain Eukaryota; kingdom Metazoa; phylum Arthropoda; class Insecta; order Hemiptera; family Gerridae; genus Gerris; species Gerris lacustris. Next base: position 32,190,872 of record OX578282.1, on the reverse strand, counting down.
TTAAAGGTCAAAATTACATTTAACAATGGGCTTAAATAAGAAAATAGACACCGATAACAACAATGACGGTAAGATAGATAATAAAACTTACAGCAATTGGAAGTTACTGCAAGCGTATTAAAAACAAGTTAGTAACAAATAACAAGAAAAGACAAAACTAAAATGAATATAGGAACTTAATTACAAACATAGTTATAGGCAAAATTATCACAGTTACAAGAATATTGATGTGCATAGTTTTAAAATAAATCAAATGACAAAGGGTTGTAGTAAATATGCTTATTAGAAAGATTAATAACAACAAACTTTAACAAATTTAGACTAACAAACAAATTAACAGCCATATAGTCAATCAAAATTGGTACAGAGAAATATACTTCAAAATTATTGAGCTTAACGAAGTACTCAATAGAGATCAAAAAGTAATGAAAATATTGTAATAAGATAGGAGCAAGAGGCTTAAGGAAATAATAAATTATAGGAATAGTAAACAAAGGTTATGAAGTAAGGTAGTAGTTGTTTTTTCAGAAGGTGGTGAAGATTTGGAGGCCACGGATCTCCTAGACTTACAGCAGCCCTAAGGAGTGAACTTCTACCGGGATCAAGTAGGCTACAGTTGAAAAGTATATGGTGTACCGACTGAGGTGATACACCATCACAGCTACATGCTGGAGAGGGCTCAATGTTGAGTCTGTGAAGATATTCTTTAAATTTACCATGGCCGGTCAGGAACTGGGAGAGCTGGAAGGATATTTCCATGTATCTGAGAGACATTCTGAAGTCCACTGAAGGGATAAATTGTCTAGTGACAGCTCCGGTAGACGAATTACTCCAAAGGTCCTGCCAGCACATTCTGCTGTCTGAGATAGCTTTTTGCTTCAAATAAGTCAAAGGAAACTTATGGTATTGAGCCAGCGCAGGGTCCAGCCTCGAAGCAGCCTTAGCCAATCTATCAGCGAGCTCATTGCCTTCAATACCCACATGGGCCTTAACCCATGAAAATGAAATATTTGCTACTCCTGCCAGACCCGGAAGAATATTCCTAATGCTTTCAATAAGAGGAAGATGGTTAGTAGGGTTTCTTAATGACTGTAATGTAATTTTACTGTCGGTGTAAATCCTGACGTCATTTCTATATGGAGATTCTTTAAGCCATTCCAAAGCCTTTAAGATAGCTAGCTGTTCAGCTTGATTATTGGAACAATGCTCAGCTAAACGGAAACTTTTCTCAGTTACAACAGAGTTATTGATATATACTGCAAACCCACAGCCGACATGCTTGTCCTCCTTACTTCCATCAGTGTAGATCTTCAAGTCCTGTTGATCCTCAATCTGCGATATAACAACAGGGCGATAATCGCCTGGATGGTTCCAGAATTTGAACTCTATAGGCTTATCCAACATATTACCATCCAAATCATTGTAGGAACCACCGACCTTAACAGATTCTATCCTACAAATCTCGTTCGCTTTAATACAAATGGGCTTAATACCTGCAACAACACAGGCAGCATTATATGAGATGGTTCTGTAACCTTTTATCAGCCTGATAGCAAACATCCTTTGAGCTCTTTCTAGCTTTTGCTAGAACTAGGTCGTAGGTCATATAGGTCCTAGGTCGTAGGTCCTATAGGTCCTAGGTAATATAGGAACTTAGACCAATAGGACCTAGGTCCTATAAATCCTAGGTCCTATAGGACCTAGGTCCTATAAATCCTTGGTCCTATAGGTCCTAGGTCCTATAGTCCTAGGTTGTAGGTCCTATAGGTCCTAGGTAATATAGGTCCTTAGACCTATAGGTCCTAGGTCCTAGGTCTTAGGTCCTAGGTCGAAGGTCCTAGGTCCTAGGTCCAAGGCCCTAGACCTTAGGTCCTAGGTCTGTGGTTGTTGTTGTGGTTGTGGTGATGGTTGTGGTTGTGGTGATGGTTGTGGTTGTGGTGATAGTTGTGGTTGTGGTGATAGTTGTGGTTGTGGTGATGGTTGTGGTTATGGTTTTGGTGATGGTTGTGGTCTAAGGTCCTATATTACCCAAGACCTATAGGTCCTAGGTCCTAGGATGGTGGTTTTAGTATTTTGTTGTTATGGTTGTAGTATTTGTTGTGGTTGTGGTTGTGGTTTTGGCTGTGGTTGTTGTTGTGGTTGTTGTTGTGGTTGTGGTGGTGGTTGTGGTTGTGGTGATAGTTGTGGTTGTGGTATTTCTTGTGGTTGCGGTTATTGTATTTGTTGTGGTTGTGGTGATGGTAATGGTTGTGGTTGTGGTTGTGGTTGTGGTTGTGGAATGATTGTGGTGGTGGGTGTGGTTGTGGTTGTGGTTATTGTATTTGTTGTGGTTGTGGTGAAGGTTGTGGTTGTGGTTGTGGTTGTAGTGATGGTTGTGGTTATGGTTTTGGTGATGGTTGTGGTCTAAGGTCCTATATTACCCAAGACCTATAGGTCCTAGGTCCTAGGATGGTGGTTTTAGTATTTTGTTGTTATGGTTGTAGTATTTGTTGTGGTTGTGGTTGTGGTTTTGGCTGTGGTTGTTGTTGTGGTTGTGGTGGTGGTTGTGGTTGTGGTGATAGTTGTGGTTGTGGTATTTCTTGTGGTTGCGGTTATTGTATTTGTTGTGGTTGTGGTGATGGTAATGGTTGTGGTTGTGGTTGTGGTTGCGGTTGTGGAATGATTGTGGTGGTGGGTGTGGTTATTGTATTTGTTGTGGTTGTGGTGAAGGTTGTGGTTGTGGTTGTGGTTGTAGTGATGGTTGTGGTTGTGGTTGTAGTTATGGTTAAGGTTGTGGTGATAGTCGTTCTTCTAAGAAAAATTTAGTTTCTGAGGAGCTATAAAAACAAAAATATCGGGCTTGATCACCGCCGGGTAAGAATTATTTAATAGTAAATGTTCTTATAATAAAAAAAGTAACCACAAAAATCCGAAACAAATGACAAATGGAAATTACTGGACTAATTAATTATCTACTCGTATATAATACCATGTCATATAACTTTATAAAATTCGTCATTAAAGAATGATGACTATATCATTTGTTACTATTAATAAAGTTGGGAGTAAAGATTTAAAATTATGAAGAGAAACGAAACAAAAAATGACCTACAAGTACCTAAACATTTAGGTTTTCATAGATTTGGGTTACTTCCTTTAAAAAACAAAAGAAACATTATACCTAATAGCTGCTACTATTCATTCACTTTAGACTTATTGACCTACAATTTTCAGTCTAAAATTACTCCTATAATATTGTGTATATATATATATATATATATATATATATATATATATATATATATATATATATATATATATATATATATATATATATATATATATATATATATATATATATATATATATATATATATATATATATACACACATATATATATATATATTTATATATATATTGTGGTTGTGGTTGTGGTTGTGGTGTGGTTGTGGTTGTGGTTGTGGTTGTGGTTGTGGTTGTGGTTGTGGTTGTGGTGTGGTTGTGGTTGTGGTTGTGATTGTGGTTGTGGTTGTGGTTGTGGTGATAGTTGTGGTTGTGGTAATGGTTGTGGTTGTGGTTTTGGTGATGGTTGTGGTCTAAGGTCCTATATTACCCAAGACCTATAGGTCCTAGGTCCTAGGATGGTGGTTTTAGTATTTTGTGGTTATGGTTGTAGTATTTGTTGTGGTTGTGGTTGTGGTTTTGGCTGTGGTTGTTGTTGTGGTTGTGGTGGTGGTTGTGGTTGTGGTGATAGTTGTGGTTGTGGTATTTCTTGTGGTTGCGGTTATTGTATTTGTTGTGGTTGTGGTGATGGTAGTGGTTGTGGTTGTGGTTGTGGTTGTGGAATGATTGTGGTGGTGGGTGTGGTTGTGGTTGTGGTTATTGTATTTCTTGTGGTTGTGGTGAAGGTTGTGGTTGTGGTTGTGGTTGTAGTGATGGTTGTGGTTGTGGTGATGGTTGTGGTTGTGGTTATGGTTGAGGTTGTGGTGATAGTCGTTCTTCTAAGAAAAATCTAGTTCCTGAGGAGCTATAAAAACAAAAATATCGGGCTTGATTCACCGCCGGGTAAGAATTATTTAATAGTAAATGTTCTTATAATAAAAAAGTAACCACAAAAATCCGAAACAAATGACAAATGGAAATTACTGGACTAATTAATTATCTACTCGTATATATTACCATGTCATATAACTTTATAAAATTCGTCATTAAAGAATGATGACTATATCATTTGTTACTATTAATAAAGTTGGGTGTAAAGATTTAAAATTATGAAGAGAAACGAAACAAAAAATGACCTACAAGTACCTAAACATTTAGGTTTTCATAGATTTGGGTTAATTCCTTTAAAAAAACAAAAGAAACATTATACCTAATAGCTGCTACTATACATTCACTTTAGACTTATTGACCTACAATTTTCAGTCTTAAATTACTCCTATAATATTGTATATATATATATATATATATATATATATATATATATATATATATATATATATATATATATATATATATATATATATATATATATATATATATATATTTATATATATATATTGTGGTTATGGTTGTGGTTGTGGTTGTGGTGATGGTTGTAGTTGTGGTTGTACTGATGGTTGAGGTCCTAGGTCCTAGGTCCTAGGCCTGTGGATGTGGTGATGGTTGTGGTTGTGGTGATGGTTGTGGTAATGGTATTTGTTGTGGTTATGGTGATGGTTGTGGTTGTGGTGATGGTTGTGGTTGTGGTGATGGTTGTGGTGATGGTATTTGTTGTGGTTATGGTGATGGTTGTGGTTGTGGTGATGGTATTTGTTGTGGTTATGGTGATGGTTGTGGTTGAGGTGATGGTTGTGGTTGTGGTGATGGTATTTGTTGTGGTTATGTTGATGGTTGTGGTTGTTTTTGTGGTGATGGTTGTGGTTTTGGTGTGGTTGTGGTATTGGTTGTGGTTGTGGTGTGGTTGTGGTGATGGTTGTGGTTGTGGTATTTGTTGTGGTTATGGTGATGGTTAAGGTTGTGGTTGTGGTGATGGTTGTGGTTGTGGTGATGGTTGTGGTCTAAGGTCCTATATTACCCAAGACCTATAGGTCCTAGGTCCTATAGGTCCTAGGTAATATAGGTCCTAGGTGACCTATTATAGGTGACCTATAGGTCAGAGTTGAAAAAAGAAATGTCGAAATTATATTCGAATTATAGGTAATAAAATAAGCTACACGTTTTATTTCACCACATTTTTAGTGCCGACCCCGTGGAAAAAAGTTATTATCAAAATTGTTCAGAGTAGAAAAAAGAAATGTCGATTTTTTACCATATTTTATTAATTTTTGGTACATTTTTACTGCAAAAAGCATATTGATATGGGTATCAAATTAAAGAGGACAGTGTATAGAAGACTTTAAAAAACACCGCACATTGTTATCACTCTTTGTTCCGGAGATATTGGCGTTACAGTGAATAGGCCAAATTTGGGTCTAAAATAGGGGGCGGTGGGGGAAGCAAGCGGTGGCACTCGATATGATAATATGGAAAATTCTTCCCTAAACACCTTCTAAACGATGGCGTAAAGAAAGTTTAGTATTTAATTTTTCCCCCCTTTAGGCCCTTTTTATGTCTATTTGTACTGGGCTAATACCAAAATAACTTGTTCTATGTCCTCCAGAAGACGTGGGGCAAGTGTAATATTCTAGAAGTGAATTAAGAGAATTAGGAACTATCTTAAATTATACTTTCATTCACAAAGGTTAATTCCATAATACTCGTAAAACATAGGTCACTTTGTATATTGTATACCCTAAATATAAATTAAGCATTTAGTTTGATCATTTTGCAGTTTGTTAACCGTAATAATACCATAGCGTGCATAAATGTTAAAGCGTTACTAAAGTGTTAATAGAGACCAGATGTAATACAGTTATGGTCGAAATAGAGATCCAATCTAATCACTGCTTGGCAATCTTGACACAATATACTGCTCACTATATCCTTTTTCTTTATATATATATATATATATATATATATATATATATATATATATATATATATATATATATATATATATATATATATATATATATATATATATTTATATATATATATTGTGGTTGTGGTTGTGGTTGTGGTTGTGGTGATGGTTGTAGTTGTGGTTGTACTGATGGTTGAGGTCCTAGGTCCTAGGTCCTAGGCCTGTGGATGTGGTGATGGTTGTGGTTGTGGTGATGGTTGTGGTAATGGTATTTGTTGTGGTTATGGTGATGGTTGTGGTTGTGGTGATGGTATTTGTTGTGGTTATGGTGATGGTTGTGGTTGAGGTGATGGTTGTGGTTGTGGTGATGGTATTTGTTGTGGTTATGTTGATGGTTGTGGTTGTTTTTGTGGTGATGGTTGTGGTTTTGGTGTGGTTGTGGTATTGGTTGTGGTTGTGGTGTGGTTGTGGTGATGGTTGTGGTTGTGGTATTTGTTGTGGTTATGGTGATGGTTAAGGTTGTGGTTGTGGTGATGGTTGTGGTTGTGGTGATGGTTGTGGTCTAAGGTCCTATATTACCCAAGACCTATAGGTCCTAGGTCCTATAGGTCCTAGGTAATATAGGTCCTAGGTGACCTATTATAGGTGACCTATAGGTCAGAGTTGAAAAAAGAAATGTCGAAATTATATTCGAATTATAGGTAATAAAATAAGCTACACGTTTTATTTCACCACATTTTTAGTGCCGACCCCGTGGAAAAAAGTTATTATCAAAATTGTTCAGAGTAGAAAAAAGAAATGTCGATTTTTTACCATATTTTATTAATTTTTGGTACATTTTTACTGCAAAAAGCATATTGATATGGGTATCAAATTAAAGAGGACAGTGTATAGAAGACTTTAAAAAACACCGCACATTGTTATCACTCTTTGTTCCGGAGATATTGGCGTTACAGTGAATAGGCCAAATTTGGGTCTAAAATAGGGGGCGGTGGGGGAAGCAAGCGGTGGCACTCGATATGATAATATGGAAAATTCTTCCCTAAACACCTTCTAAACGATGGCGTAAAGAAAGTTTAGTATTTAATTTTCCCCCCCTTTAGGCCCTTTTTATGTCTATTTGTACTGGGCTAATACCAAAATAACTTGTTCTATGTCCTCCAGAAGACGTGGGGCAAGTGTAATATTCTAGAAGTGAATTAAGAGAATTAGGAACTATCTTAAATTATACTTTCATTCACAAAGGTTAATTCCATAATACTCGTAAAACATAGGTCACTTTGTATATTGTATACCCTAAATATAAATTAAGCATTTAGTTTGATCGTTTAGCAGTTTGTTAACCGTAATAATACCATAGCGTGCATAAATGTTAAAGCGTTACTAAAGTGTTAATAGAGACCAGATGTAATACAGTTAGGGTCGAAATAGAGATCCAATCTAATCACTGCTTGGCAATCTTGACACAATATACTGCTCACTATATCCTTTTTCTTTATATATATATATATATATATATATATATATATATATATATATATATATATATATATATATATATATATATATATATATATATATGAATAAATACCGATTACCCGATTTTTGTGACCGAAACCTGAGTTTTGTTTGTTTTCTGTATATATATATATATATATATATATATATATATGCAGATAATTAGAGAAAAAGAGATATGTGTCTATGTCTATACCTTATATATAGAGGGGCGGGAGGTAGGAGGGAGATGTGTACTGTGTACCCCTCCTGGGATACTAGCCCCCTGCAGTCTAGGCCCAACTGGGCTTCAGATTTATTGCCTGTTAGGGTCCGATAGAAAGCGACCCTCAGTCTAGGGGTTGCGAATTCTACCAAACCCTCTGGACCTCTAACACTGTGATCCGACGTTTAGTTTATACCCATCCTCTACTTCACTCTCTCGCTCTCTGGACAAGTAAAAGGCCAACAATTACTAAACTATCCAGTTGAAGGGACTGGGTCTAGAATCTCACACCCTTGGGGACAGAACTCTGACAACTAGAAGCTTACAACAGACCAATGTCCCCAACTAGATTCACTGCGAATCTCATAGGGCTTGGAAAACTTTGGAATTTAAATCTCTCCAAATTCAAGTTGAAGTCTTCTTCTTATGTTAATCATGTTTGTCAAATAAAAATCTAAGTTAACTCAATCAAAGTTTTCTATTTACAATTAAAGAAGAAAGGAAAGAAAAGTAAAACTACACCGCCGGTAAATAAACAACCGATTCTAAGATTAACGCAAGTTAGAGCGATGTTTCATAACTATTAAAGGGTTTACTTATAAGAGCATCAGATCTTTAAAATGAGACGCAATAATATCTACAAGTAATAGGTAATTTTTTTTTTTTTTTTTTTTTTTTTTTTTTTTTTATTGTGAAAGACAATCAAATGTCCTCCTCTCCTTTAAGGAGATGAATGGATTCTTGTGGTCCAATTTCTGACTACCGTTTTAAACGTTTAATTATTTAAATTTGTAATGGTGCGTGTAATATCCTGCTTGAGGTCACGAATCTTTGTGGATTATTCTCGTAGACCTGAGATTTAAAATAGCCTCATAGAATAAAGTCCAACTTTGAGAGATCGTACAACCTTGTGTACCATTTCTCGAAATTTCCCCTCTAAGAAAGTTTTCTTGCAACAATTTGATAGTCTCGTGAGGTGTGTGATATGTTGCCACCATCTGTTGAATGAAAATATTTTCTAAACATACTGTCATATTGAATAAAAATGATATACATATTATATTTAGTTATTATAGTATCTCATTTTTAAGTCATGATACTCTTATTGCTAAGACATTAAAATTTAGGTATGTCAAATAATAGAAAATAATAGCAGGAACTGTAGAAAATATCTCAATGATAAATATAATTATATGTATTGGGACAGAAGAAAATATTCATTGCTGTCAATAGTATATTCAGAGATGTGATGTTCTATTCTCAGTGCCTGGGTGCATCAATATTTTCATCCTTTCTTCTTTAATTCTACGAGTAATTTGATCAAGTTAAGGATTACCAATACTAACAGAGAGCCACCTTTTAAAGAAAACTTTAAAAAACTAAATAAGAAAGAAGCATCCTGGCTAAAAATAATTTTATAATGAAAAGTCAGACATTTTTTCACACCTATGATGCTTCTCTTATCATCTATAAATATATTTTTTATTAATATTGTTAGTTGTAATTCTGAAGGTCTCCATTAAAGCGTTATCCAGATTAGCGAACACGAACAGTGCAGCAAGCATAGCATTAGTGTCTGCTCGTTGCTTGGTTCGTGTTTAAGCCTCGTCTAGATAGACGAGGCTTAAAAATTGCTAATGTCATTACGAATGCCCGTAGCTCAATTCAGTTATAATATTTAGTGATAATAAATAAATATAAATCAAATAAAATAATTTGCAATTACTTAAAATATTTTGCTAATATTAAACCAAACATTGGAATAAATGCAATAACGATAAACGTTTCTTTTCTAAAAGTAACTTTATTTTTCAAAGTGGTCCTTTTCAGTGTTAGACACTCAAAATTGATCGATTACAAAAATATATATGATAGTGTAAAGTTAAAATACAATAAAGTTTAAAACTTTTTTTTCTTTATCATGCAACTCCACTCTTTCTAACTATAAAAAATAGCATTAAAGGTAATTTGTATTATTATTTTTTTTTTTAAATCTTTTTTACAATTTTGTCTAGTTTGATGCTTGCAATATTATTTTGAGGTACTTTCTTGAGGCACGTGTAGATTTCTTGGTCGAAATTCAAATATAGAGAAAGTTATCTTGTTGCCCTTTAAATGCAGGCTTGTATACACGTAATGCTAAAGTTAAGCGTAGTAAATAAAGCCAGTAGTTGGTATTAGAGTGTGTGGATGTTTTATGAAGCCGTGTTAACCCTGTGCGAGATGTTCCTGTTTTTTTGTTCCTGTTGGTTGGCAATGGTTGATCCCACGGACCGGAGGACGTCCCTTCAGAACCCTCACCTGAATGCACAAGTATTCAGTCTCACCTCTCTCCACCGTTGTTTTTTTACTTTTTTCTTAAGAAAGAAAATCCACATCGTCACATGCACTTAAGAAGGGAAAATCTGGGAGATATATCTGGAGAAATATGTCGGACGAGGGCGTATTCTTACCTCTTGGATATTAGCCTCTCACAATATTGTCACCTTGGAAAACCTCGACCATTTTTCTCACCCTCCTTTCCCTTCTTTTTCCTCCCCTTCTCCTTTTCTACCGCTATTTCTCAAAGTCTTGGACCCTTCGTGAAAATGGGGAGTCTTCGAACATAGACAAACCTTTCCCCTTATATTTAGCTCTTCTCCGCCTCACTCTCTCTGCCTTTTTCTTCGAGAAATAAACTATAGCGAATAAATCAGACGGGGAACGTCCCCTATCCTTGGCCGTTAACTGAACATCACGCAGGAACATGGGGAGAATGAGGAGAGTTTGCAAAGACCTCCTGGCTAAATCCAGATAAATATGTTTCATATTGCAATGTGTTTTGTTTTTTATTCCAGAACTCCACAAAAGTTGTGTACTGTACTTTACTTGTCTTGTTAATGTATCTTCTAAATATCGTACAAATATACATTGAAAAGTAAAAACGTGACTTGATTAAACACTAAGAGAAAATGTTATCAATTTATTGACAAAACCAAACATGTGAAATTAACGTCTGATTTATTTTCAATTAGATAGAAGGCATTTCTTTTGTAAAGTATTCTAAGAAGTTCCGCTTGATAATAATCACGATTTATCGAAGTCGGTTTAGCAGTCTTTACTAGGGCTTCAATCACAACTTGTTAATAAGATATAATCTGGGAGATAAATATGTCAGGCGAGGACATATTTTTACCTCTTAGATATTTGAGACGATATATGTACAGTTTTTACTTTTTAGACAAATTATAACACCTAAAAAAACGTGTTAATTTATAGAAAATAAAATTTGTTGTTTTTAGCCATCAAAATACATTTTACCTGTATACTTATATTGGAAAAATAGTAACGCACAGATACTTTTGTTGCCATTGTCGCCATTCAACAGAACTAGGAAACTAGAATTTGGTTTTAAGGTCTATAGGGTATTAAACTTACAATTAACTTCCTTTTGCAATAATTCGCTTCCTCAGGAGGCATCTTCAAGCCTAAAAGTAGATTATATTTCATTTTAATCATTACATTAACTGACATAATAATAGAAAATACTGACATATATCGTTCTAACAATTAAATAAATAATGTATACGAATATGACATCACTAACCCTTACAATTCAATCCATGTTTATACAATATTTATTTTAACCATAAATAAAAAAAAAAAAAAAAATTAGTTCTAAGTTTTCACTATTTTATTATAATTATTTTTATATTTACGGGGATGCGGTAACCGCTATATGTACTTTTAATTTTTACTCTATCACATTGATTAATTGTTTATATAGTTAGTTCTATATACATTTTTATTATAAAAGATAGATGTATCTAATTGTTAAATATAATTACAGGTTTGAATTAAAAGTGTAGCATTTTATATAATAATAATAATAATAATAATAATAATAATAATAATAATAATAATAATAATAATAATAATATATAAACATATATACTAATATGTTTATATATTATTATTATTATTATATAAAATGCTACACTTTCAATTTTTACTCAACTACCTCACTCTAATGTGAAATTTTGCAAAGAAAATAAGCCTCGTTCACACAATGACACTAATGTCGCGACATTTAATGCCGTGACACTACTTGACACTCAGCATCTTAGTTATGGAGCGTTTAGTACCATGACATCTACTGTTCATACGACGACACTCGGCGACACTAATGTCGTGGCATTGAATGTCACGACATTTAGTGTCATCGTGTGAACGAGGCTTAAACACGTTAATTTAATACTCCAAAGATTTTAAAAATAAATAAAAGCAAATCTAGAATAAACTAATATGTATATATTACTATGTGTTATTTATGTGTATGTACTAATAGATAGAAATAATGTGTCACAATTTTATATTTGCCGGCATATTGTAAACAAAATGAGGATATTGAATATGATGTGATTGAATTCTTATATGATATATAAGTTTAAAGTTCTTTTCAGGTATATTAAGAATATGTATGTAAGTTTTCTCCCGAAAAATATTTCCGTCCATGCGAGTTCTCTATACGCCGCATAACTAGTAAATTTAAAACTTGATGTCATGTCAATTTTTATCTTAATACGTGTTTTGCTACTACTTTTAATCTAAATTCAGCAAAATCATCAACTACAGACTGACTTGACAAGTATAGATATATTTATACACTAATGGATTTGTAATGAAAGTAACCCTTTTATTGCAATAGTTAAATTTTCAATTTTAAAAATTAAATCATATAACGTTAAATTCTACAAAGTGAAAGAGAGATAAAGAAAATGAAACAAAAAATCAACATTTACACCGTCATAACTTTTATTAATAGAGTTTAAATTGTAGATTCATTTTAATCGGGCAAAAAAAATTGTTTAATGACTATTAATTACATAATAAAATTGGCAATTAGCTTTTTTATTTAACTGAGCTGTTAAAATGTCAATAAAAAAAAAACTTCAAAACAAGAAGGGTTTAATCTTTCTTAATTCAAGAAAAGAACAATAAAAATTAAAAGTCCTTACAGGATAATAATAGCTCGTAAAATAAAGCAGTTTGAAACAAATTATTATTATTATTATTATTATTATTCTGTTCTTTTAAAAGGCATTATGAAAAAATACTGACTTTTTTAAAAAAAAGAACATTGTTAAGTATATTATTTATTTTTTTTTTTAAAAATTAAGGGTCAAATGAAATAAAAAAGAAGCTTTTTTTAGAAACATTTATCACTAAGAGGTCAGTTTTTAAAAGAAGTATCCATTGGGAATTAAACATGGAGAGAGAGAATGAAAATTGTGAGGGGAAAAAAGTATAATTAAGTGTTCAGTTAGTGGCTATAAAATCTCATTAGACGTTAGCCTCACTCTTTTAGGGAGTTGAACACGTTAAGAGAAGCGTGGAATGGATACGGGGCATAGTCTGGAAGTCTGTAAGTGAGGCATTGTACCCTTTGCCCCACACACTCTACAACATACCCCCTTTACTATAAGTGAGGCATTGTACCCACTAGCCTCTCCACATACTCACCGTCCCACCTCAAGTGGCCACTTATTTCCCCTCCAAACTGGAGATATCATGAAAAGCTCTTTTTTCTTCTTTGCTTTTTACTCTCCAGAGGCTTTAAGTTGTTCTTTTCTTTTTTGTTTTTTTATCTCCTTGGGGAACATAAGAAGTTGCCTCACTAACATGCCAGTTTTTCATTTTAATAGGCAATAAATGTCTTGTGGTAGTTTTACCCTTAAGGGGTTGAGGGTTGATTTCTTTTTTTCTTTGGATAGAGCATTTTCAACTTATTTTTGATCTGGGTAACACCTTTGCTAGACATATTTTTTTGTATTTTTTCTTACAGATGAACGAATATTTTTATTTCTTTATTATTATTTTACATATTTATCCATTCAAGATTTATATATATATATTACTTCTTATTTTGTATTTACTCATATCATACTCTTACTATTTGAGTTTGTTGATTCTACCCCTTATGTAGGGTTGAGGATAAATTTATTTTTTTATATTCCGAATATAATACAACAGAACGAATTAAACTTAAGTTACTGTACACATTTCTTAATGCGCTAATGTGTGTAACATATGCCACATTTCTCTTAAAATTGAGCCCGGATTTTGTTGTTTTCTTTGTTTTTGTTTTTTTATTTATTTATTTTGCTTCCGAGCTTACCGAAGGTAAAGGAAGCATTGTGTTCACTTTTGAGAACGAAAAAGTTTTATGTCTCCGATTTTAAAAATTCCAAGACAGAAATCCGTTTCAGGCATAGCAACATTTTTGGTCTCGTGGCTGTCTTTCTGTCGGTCTGTGTGCCCGTGAATAATGAAACGTGCGACGATAACTTGAGTAAATGTCGACCGATTTTGATAAAATTTGGTTGACATGTTCATTTTACCAATGCCCAAGACGAGTTTGTTGGACAATGTTATCCGTCAAAGCGTTCACGCGCAACGCTCGCGTAAATGTGAACTTCAAACTTAAAAATTGGAATTTTAGGTCGGAAAAAATCATACTTCATCTATTTAATGAGACAAGCATTTTTTTTCAAATACAATTTTTTAGTAAAACCAACAGCAACACCGCTATGAAGTGTTAAAGATCGCTAAAAACTATTAATAGTTTTTACATAATAAACAATAAAGTATTATAACGCTAATAAAACAATAAAGTACATGATAGGATGCGAGGAAGCTATGTGCCACACTAATTGCCAGTCTATTTTTTATTTATTATTTTTGTGGCAGGAGGTGGAAGGCATTTTACACCCTTAGCTACATACGCATCCGCATAATGCAGAGTGTCTGACTCGCTGGTGTTTGCAAAGCAGCCCTACCGACTGAACCACTTTAGGCTTTAGGCTTTCGACCCATATGAGCACCGTTCGACCCGGCTCACTTCAAAAGCCAACGAGGCAGACCACGGCCACTACCGGCAGTCAGCATATGGACTGCCGGGGGGTGTGATTTTAAGAACAAGCACCTTTCTAACGTGCATAGGTTGGTTCTCAGCAGAGACATGTCTACTTTCCTCACCTCCCTGTGCCCAGAAATTGGCTACAAGGGAACTCATTTACCCCGAAGAGCAAGTTGTAAGCGGAGGGCAGATGGCGATGAAGACAGTCCTAAACTAATGATGGACCAAATCGCTAACTAATTCTAATATCACTGGTAAACCTAATCCTAGTATCACAATGCTTTCTGGTCTCGCCTCCTTCGTGATTGAATCACCGAAGGAACCCACTCCTCCTGCCAGACAAAAAAATACAGCCGGGGAGATTGGTAGCGTGACCAGTCCTAATCTAAATATTTAAACCTAAGATGAAAATGTATCTAATCTTATATCATAAATTAATAATTACTAACCTAATATCACAGATAGGTACTAGTAACTACTACAGTTCCTAAGCTAAACCTAATTCTAATATCACAAATCTCCGGTTTCCGCCTTACCTAGACTCTGCTGAGGGAGCAGATAAGATCGTAGAGGCCTGCTCCTCTCAGAAATGTCAGAAATGTCTGGCTGAACATTCGACTCCTTAGCTAAAGCAGTGGCCAGGTTCGCTAAACCTGGCACTCCGTCCTCAGATCTGCCATTAAGACACATTCTTCAATTATATGGAGAATGTAACTCACTGGCAGATCTGATTATTTTATTATTTCGATTTTGGTTTTATCCATCTTAATATGGATCTTAAATATCTTAAGGCATGTAGAAACCAGAAAAATATTGTGGCATCATTTATCAACTTGTATGTTATAACAATTTTATAAATATGGATCATGCTCGTCGAAACCATGTAAAAAAAGTCCACGGGCTTTACCTCTTTCAACTCAACCCTCTGCGTCCATTTTTTACTTTCTCATATAAAGAGAAAGTATTGTGATGGCGCGAAAATTCGATTTTGATGGATTTACACGTTTTGAGGTCCCCTGAGTCCAAAAAAGTGGTTTTTAAAAAATGTCTGTCTGTCGTCTGTCGTCTGTCGTCTGTGCAGACGCCTGGAGCCCAAACTACTGGGCCGATTTTGACGAAATTTGGCATACATGTTCAGAAAAATCATACCCCGAGGCGAAATCGAGAAATGAATTTTAGCTCTAAATTTGGGGGCGCTACCCCCCAAAAACTCTGAAGAAACATGAAAAAAAATTATTTCTCGAAAATGGTTCCGACGATTTTGATTAAAAAGTTCTAAAATGTAGTCCATTTGAATACGAATCCAACGGTATAAGCCGTTTTCCCGGGAAAAATCTAGTTCCTGAGATATTAGCTTAAAACGCGGACGGAGAGAGCCCGGGTTCGATTCCCCGACCAGGAGAAGTTATTTTTATGATAAATTTTGATGAAATGTTCAATAATATTTAAATGTACATTTGAAAACTAATAAATGGAAACACTGGGCTAAGTAATTATAAACTCATATATGAGAAAGTTTGTCTGAGTTGTCTCGGACCGATTTTTTTCTTTCCCAGTGTGCACAACTAAAGTATTAAAAAGTACTCATCCGATTTTGAAGTAATTTGGATATTTTGTTGAAAGTAGACCATTATATTTATCCAAATCTTATGGGACCATTCATCCAATAATAGGACACGAGGAAACAGTGTGCCACACATTTTTTTGTATTGATAATATATTCAAAAAATATGTTTACCAGTTAAATTGCTAAATACAAAAAAGGAGACATCAAAAGTAGTATTTATCGATACAAAAAGTGTCTGAACAAAAATGAAGCAGATAAATAATCTGCCAATCAGTGTGGGACATAGCGTCCTATGTACGCATATGCTTTAATGGTGTTTTGCTTTCACCGCCCATTATTTTCTAATTTATTTAAATTATTGTTATTGTTAATTATTATTGTTTTGAATTTTTACTTGGATAAAAGTATCAATTTAGCAATATTTAGTGAGTGTACATGGTTGAAATTAATATGGGAACCATCTGTAGGCTACTTTCGACAAACCATCCAAATTTCTTACGAATCGGATGATAAGTACTTTTAAAGATATAGGTGTTAATAAAAAAAAAATAGACGATTAAGGACGAGGAACCAATGAGCGCAGAGATTAGTCTCAAACAAATAAGCAACATCATCGGCAAAGCCAGTAAGACTTTATTTAAAGGGGAGCCTAAGAAACTGATCTATCATGATCAGTAACAAAACGAGCCCAAGAACTGATCCTTGGGGTATCCCACACATGACTGGAAGCTCTAATCTTATCTGCCCATTTACTTTCACACTTTGAACTCTGGCATTTAAATAGGAGGAAAATCAAAATAGGACCACGCCTGGGATACCGATTTTTTAGAGTTTTGTTATTACTAGGTGCTGTACTGTAAAAGAATCAGTAAATAACCACAGCATGTTCAATTATATATTATTAAAAGCATTATTAATTTGAGAAGAGGGTCCTTCGTACATTTGTTTTTTTGAAGAAGCTTACTGGCTAGGGTTAATAATTTTGGTCGAGCTTAGCCCTGACATGACTATAGATTTAATTAATTTAAAAAACCTTACTGAGTAAATTGGCTAACTATTTTTGAATCTAATATAACTACCAGTTACATTAATGGATTTTGAAATCGAATGACGTCATTATGTCTATTTTATCGACCACGCCTCCTTTTCTTAATGAACAATCTTGTGTTCAATATAATTTTTTATTTTTCAAGAAGAGAAGAATAAATTTTATAATTTGTTTTAGGAAGGGAAAAGAAAAAGAAAGTATAATGTAATTAGTTTTGTAAAATTTAAGTCAAAGTCTGTAGTAGGTAAGGAGTTTTATCTGAGAGTTAATATTTCTGCCGAGTGTTTAAATATTGTATAGGTATAGTAAGTAATTAAAAATGAAGGTATTCTGGCTTGTTATGTCTCTTAACTGTGAGAGGGCGGCTCTCTGAAGGCTTTACCTGTAAGCAGGTGAAGGCGGTGCCAACCTGAGGGCTGCCTTAATCCCGGTTAATAGACTTATAAAGCACTCAGGGAGGGGGTAAAACAAATTTTGATAATGGGGTTATCTAATAAAGCAGAAGAGAAGAAGGTTCAACTCTGTTCCGCTTCTCTTTAACAATAAATTCTTTTTCAAACCCATTAAACCTTCAACAATTCTTACCTTTTTTTTAAAACAGTCTAAGCTCACTAAGAGAGAAAAAGGACAATTCCTTTTTAAAATATTATAATATATATATATATATATATATATATATATATATATATATATATATATATATATATATATATATATATATATATATATATATATAATTGTGAATAAAAATAAAATAAACTAAAGATGGAGAAGGCGTCGAGGACAATGTCACGCTGAGAGATATAGCTGAAGGAAACAAATGACTCAAGTAAAGTGAAGAGTTAAGTTCATTATAACAGCTGAGTTTATTAGTTAAATTACATTCTTAAAGTGTTTCTATAACAGCTTTTCACTCCTAGAAAGAATCAAACATTAAAATTTCACTTTTGAAAAATAATCATTCCAAACGGTTACATCCAGTCCTTCAACTCCATCTTGTTTAATTATGATGTTTGACTCGAGGAGAAAATCTCTTCTGGATGCTTGTTTCTTCTTTTAAACCTTGAAGTCAAGATGACAAGTCTTTCCTTGTCTTGAATACCATTTTCTTTTCCTCGTAAAGAACTAAATATATATTAAAAATATAATATAAAATAAAATTCACTTCCTCCTTCTACATAAGACTAAATATTCTGGTCTATATAAGATAGTTTTGGTTTCCGTAGCTGTAAGACCCCACATTAGGGGAGGGGTCCAAGGATCAAACCCGGTTTAGTAAGCACTTTTTATAGTATTCACTAAGCAGCCTGACATACCCACAGGAATATAAGTAGAAATCATTCTCAAGGGGGTTCCTTATGATGAGAATCATTTTTAACTCATAAAAATAATTGACTCGATGATCTCGTTCGAAAAGATCGATAAAAAAAAATGACTCGATCGGTGTGAAATGACTCGTCGTGTGCAAACCCCTTGAGAATGATTTCTGTAATGTGTTGGAAACGTCGGGATTTACAAAATCTCTAACGCGGTCTCCTCCAGAAGGTCTAGATTTAGAAGGTTAATCTACTTTACTATCTACATACTATCTACACATCTTGCTGTTTATTGGTCTCATCTCTCTAGAAATAGGGAAGTGGTTTCGAGTAAAAATAAACCAAAATTAATCCGTTTTTTTACAAAAAAAAAAACTTAACAGTTGACACATCATGATGGGCAACCAAAGTTAGCAAAACCTGTGTATTAATGTATTAATTACTGCAGTTTTTTAGTAACCAAAGTCTTCGCATGGACTTACCGTTTTGCCGTTTCATTTAAGCCGGAAAATGTTTCGCCAAATGTGGATATAAAAGACGAACATACACACACAAAAGACTTCAAGGGAAACGCAGTTCTTGATATAGATGTTTTTTCTCTTCATAGAAAAGAAAAAGCTACCTTTAACTAAGGCATGAAGTAAAATATGATGTGCAAATCTTATCACATCGGGTGAAAGCTTTAATAGGTGTGGAGTGGCTTTAAATTCCAATTAACACAATATATGAGTAGATATAAACGGGGGATAGGCCACTTTTAATTTCTGCGTAATGTGACTAACAGTGTGAACAGGGAACATTTTGTGTGCCCCCCCCAAATAAAAACCATTTAACGTGAGACTTCGCGCACAACCCTTTTATTTAAATCTGTCAAAATTGTTTTGATATTTTACATGAATTAAAGTATTGATTTAGTGAAAAATGTAAAGAGCGGAGACGATTGTCATTAATCTGGGGGTATCTGCGGGCTACTTTCGCCAAATCATCCATGTTTCATAAAAATTAATTGAGTACTTTTGAAAATGTAGGTGTAAATAAAAGTATGTTTGTTTGATGTGGATTCGGTAGAGAAACTCATGGGCACAGAAGGTTTAAACTTGTAAGGGACCAACAATAGGCTAATTATGACCTACCCCTACCATCCAAATTTAGTAGTTTTTAAGATATGTTGGTTCGCCAAAATTGAGCATCACAGACTGACAAGGAACGGAAAATGTTTCCTGATGTCTGAAATGGATTTCTGTATTGGAATTTTTAAAAGCGGAGAAAAGAAGTTCGATCTTCAAAACGATCATATAACTTCCGCTACCTTTGGTAAGCTCGGAGGCGAAATGCGAAGTTATCAATTTCTTTTCTTAGAGTTTTAATTCATTATATATACCTGCAGAGGATTTCATAAAAAAAGAATACTTAGTTAAGTTAATTTTACATTTTTAAGATTGTAACTGTATGACATATTATTTGAAATTAAAAGAGAAATGTGAATTTATCAGACTAATTAAGCTTTAAAAGGCATTAACATATGAGCTGACGTTGCTTTCTTTTAATTATTTTTGTCTCTCTTAAATGTTAAATATAATTTCAAAGGTAGAAAATATCCTGTATAAACGTGAGGAAAATGATGCAAAAGTCTGTGATATTTTCATTTTCAAAGGTAAGCTAAAATACTAATAAGTCTAAGAGCCTTATGTCTGACTTAACAAAATCTTTCCTAATGAGATTTTTAAGGTAAATGAGGTATCAGCATGTAAAAGGAGAGGTATATTAGTCAATTATTATTTCAACAACAATTCAAAACCATTAGAAGACCTAGAACTTCTACAATTCAAAAGTATTATGGTATAACAATAACAATTATTATTTCTTTTTTGGTTAATTAAAAAAAAAAAAAAAAATCGGGTACGGGGTACCTCGGAACTTCTCCTCACTTCAGAAGGACACTAAAGTGGCCTCTTGAAGCAGCATTGGACGCGGTCAGTACTTGGATGGGAGACCGTTCTAAACTAACTGATTTATTATCATGCTTAAAAAAAAACCTTATTTTTAATACCTATATTTTATTTAATTATTTGAAGTTTGGCGGTATTTTGACAGATGTAAGCAAACTTTGACGTCATCAAAATGATCGCATTAATAAATAATTATATTCGCTTATAACTTTTAAACTAATTAATGGGTTAATTTCTAATTTCATCGGGGATTTTTTATATTTGTTCCTTAATTTTTTCCGGTTCTAACGATATGCTATATGTCAAAAACCTATTTATACTTTCGGTATTATTAACCGTCAAAGTTTAAAAATTCAAAAATTGATTACTTCAAAATGGCGACCAATATCAAAATGAAATTTGGTGGGCTTGTTTGTCTGTTAACCTTGAATTTTAACCTCGAGGAGAGAATTGGATCATGTGGTGAGCTGCCTGAAAACACACAAGAATCAATCTAAATCAATCAATCTGTTAGTTGATTTTATTAAGGATTCGAGCGAACTTGGCTGTAAAAAGCCTCACAAACACCCTAAAGAGTTATTTATGGTTTGATAGTGACTGCTTCAAATTAAGAAAACGTAATTTCAAACTCTTAAGAACCTATAAGAAAACTAAGTCAAATTTTGTAAAAACCCTCTACCTGGATTCCAATAAAACATATAATGAGAATTTGATTGCTGCACTCGAAAAAGCTAACAACACAAAATATGTTTGGTCGATTATTAACCGATTCCGAGGAAAAAAGTATTTATTTTCGCCTGGATGTACTACGGTCGAGCTCGTTTCCCACTTTAAGGCGCTGTTAAATCCTGCACTAGACGTAAATTATACTTTAAGCTTTGCTGAACCTTATCTGGAAGTCGTTGAACTTGATACTCCCTTTGACATGGCTGAGCTCAAGGAAGTTCAACTTCAAGGAATTCAACAGAATTTATAATAAAGGGGAAGTGCCGGCCAGCTTCGTGAAATCAATTATTTCCCCACTTCATAAGAAGGGTGATCCGGAGTTAATTGCAAATTATCGGGGTTTATCATTTATAGATTGCATAGCAAAGCTTTTTTCCGGAATTTTGTTTCAAAGAATGATCAAATGGGTTGATAAAGAGAAAATACTGGGCGAGTTTCAGGCGGGTTTCCTTAGCGATTATTTTACGCTAGACCAAATATTTACCCTAACTAATATTGTCAAGTTAAAGTGGGCTGCGGCCAAAGCTAACAAAAAAATCTACGCTTTCTTTGTAGACTTTAAATCCGCATTTGACAGCATTAGCCGTAAAGCCCTTTTTTACAAGTTATCCAACATCAGTCATCTACGAGAGACTTGGACTGCTGATGATGGCGTTTAGCCGAAACCGGTCCAGAGATCTCCAGACGGTAGGGATATCCTCATTTTAAATATATATATATATATATATATATATATATATATATATATATATATATATATATATATATATATATATATAGGTATTTAAAATTATAATTATAATTATAATAATAAATAAAACGAATATAACGAATTTTAATACTTACAACTGGTATGCTCCACGTAATTTTTAAAGGGGCTGCAACGCATCTCTGCTTATTCCCAGCCGGTTGCCCTTTCATACATGTTCCAAGGTGCCTAAGCTTTTTAAAAAAAATCTTGGTTTTTGGTTAATCCTATGTCTTACTTCTCAAAAATATATGAAGTCCGGGTTCTTGGAATCATAATTATGAAAGTTGATAGCGCCCCACGCTTATATTTAGTGACATAGCCATACAGTGTGATCGCTCGTAGTACTGTGGCTGTTTAAAAGAAATTATTTTCTCATTTTTATTACATTATTTATAAAAGCGTGTTTTTATATTTTTAAAAATATAATACTTTTTAGTTGATTTGTTAAGAAAATAGAGAGGGAATATGAAAAACGTAATTTTTAAAGACACGTTTCAGTTTAAAAGACAACCCCTTGCTTTTGAGGAATGGTTGTTTAGGGCTCTCCTATATTGGAACGAAATTCCTTATGTCCTTAGTTCTGGAGCCCGGGAGTGAATCCGAAAAATACGACCAAAATCACCGTCACGCAAAATCCGTCACAAAATCTACAGATGACGATAACTTGAGTAAAAGATCACCGAGTTAGATGAAATTTGGTACACATGTTCATTTTACCAATGCCCAGGCTGAGTTCGCCGGAAAACGTTATCCGTCCCCAAGCGTTCACGCGCAACGCTCGCGTAAACGTAAGCTTCAAAAGACGGGAAAAAGTGATATTAAGGAAGCCTGTTACTTGACTTGTTTTGATTGTTTTTGTTATATATGTCAAAAATATCACTTTGTTTTGTAAATAAATAAAATATAATCATGTAAAATTTCACCCTGATACAAGCAGAAGCTGTAGAGTAGGAAAGAGATATATTTTATAAATTTTAAATTAATTGGCCGGGTAGGTAGAAAACAGTCCTATTTCAATCCTCCTTTAACAAACATACTCTTTCACTATAAACTCATCATGATCAACTTTTTTCTTATATTCAATATATATTTATAGTAAGACGCTTGCTTTAATTATACAAATAGAGATTTTCTTTTAATTTTGCCTTAACTCTGCTAAGTACAAACAGTTCGTTACTTTTAATTTTGTCTCTTTTCTAACTCCGCCATGTATAAGTAGTTAGCAATGTATACGTAGTTAGCAGTGTGATTTTATAATTTATATTTAATGAAAAATGTAAGGAACTTCGTTCCTACCACCCGGTAGGAACGAAGTTCCTTACATTTTGCGGGACACCCGTCCCGCGACACCACACGTATTTTTTATCTGGTTTAGGTCATTATTCCTAACACAAATGAAAATTTTTCAACGTTGAGTTAGTTACTTTTGGAGACAGGTGCGTTAGCAACAGAAAAACACAGGAAATTATAAGAGTGCTCGCTATTTTCCTACACTGACCTTAGAAAGTCTAAATTTCTTTCTACATTTAAATGTGATTTTGTATTTTACTGTGTTAAGCCCCATTCTAGTAGATTTGAGTGGTGCAAGCTCACATTATCGGTATTTTAGCTTTCATATTATTTGTTTTTAAATATAAATCACATCAACATTAAGTTATAGCAAAACATCCAAGGAAACTGGAAAGAAATCAGTTTATTGTGTCTTCTAAAACCTTTTAGTTTTCTTTAATACAAGGTCTCGCATTGTGTTTCCATCCCAATTTATTTGTATGATTTTATCAAAGTTAATCAGTGCCTCAAATGATTTACAGCTAAAAGGGCATATTTATGATGATCAATGGTTAGTAAGAATAAATTATATTCAATGTCGATGTATGTGGGCCGAGGTTTGGTACCTTTGGAGGTCGATACAGCCTCGGTCATGTTTGAAACAATTCATAATAATTATCCAAACTGTGACAAATGGCTGTCAGCGAAGGGAGAGATGACGTAGAGAGAGAGGGAAATCTGATCAGGTATCTCCGGTATACCCTTAGTAATAACACAGTGTATCCCAGACGTAGGACTACATAGTGGCTACAGGATCATGTCGGGTGTGGAGGGGAAACACAGCTACCAACACGTTCACCTACGTTCCATCATTATAATTATTATGTCAACAGATAGATGGGGACATGGAGTGACCATTAACACCTTCCATCGTTGTTTCATCTCACCGTCATACTCAACTACGATTCCTCTACTATCCGTCTATAACCAGTCTATCATCAGTCATCCGCTTCCTAATAATATCACCGGTTATTTGGGAGAGGCGAGGAATTAAACACGTCTGTTGACAACACCTCAACCATTAGTAGACACCTGGTAAATCCGCATCTGTTTTATCAAACCGTGTGAAAAATTTGTTTCGTATAATGAATTAATGTCATTATCTACCATTTCTGTTAAATTGAAAGCAAAAATAAAGTTGCCACGTATGTGGTCCTCGCTTTTGCCTACGGACCCTAAAAAACAGTTTAAAAAAAAAAAAAAAAAAAAAAAAATGAACAAGGTTATCAAAAGAAATATATCTGTTGGAGACCAACAGTTGTTATTTGTATTTTTTACTTTATTATTTATAATGTATTCTTTTCTTTAAAAATGGCACTATTTAGCACAAGACTTCTTCAAACCAACACATCACTTTCTACACGTGCTTTCTGCACTTTCTACACTTGCTACAATTACGCTATTGCAATGGCTTCAAAATTTTTGTAATGCGAATTTTTGAAAAATTTTTCCATGGAAATCCGTTTTTGACCATTCTGAATCGATTCCTAAAATTTAACACTTTTTTTTATGTATGTATGTATATATGTATGTATATATGTATGTATATGTGTCACTCCAGACGATATCTCCCCTTAGGATGCACTTAAAAATTTCAATCAAATTTTAAAATGTCAATAATATCAAAAGAAAGGATGAGTTCATTGTCCAGAATTTTTGGAGTTCATTTAGGGGTCAAATTTTTACAATTTAGGGTCAAAAATAGCATAAAAACAGGTTTTTTCCATTTTACCCCCCTTTTATATGAAAATATGATAAAAGTGTGTATAACAACAATTACTCTACTCTTAAAGAGCTTTCCAGCGACATGCATCTTGAAGGGTAAATACTATTTTGACTTTTGTACCCCGTACCTCTGTGTGCCAATTTTATTTTTTCACCCATGCAAATTCTAAACCAAAATTTTCCTATAATTATCAAAAGCCAATAATACACACATTTCTTTGAAAATTCGCTCATTAAGTCATGGTGCATGACTGGACTTTTTTATGATCTATTGTCTGTATTTGGTTTCGGAACAAAAACAGACAATTTATCTATAATTTAACTTCACTTTCAATTTAACAACTCATGTAAAACAACTGCTGGCTACCATTTTACACATCGTGGCGTGTGCTACATAATTTACTTATTTTTTATATTATAATGCTCGTTCGTTAAACCTATCTTTTGTTCGCATTACTTTATTTTCCCTTTTAGGGTGGTCCTTTGGGTATATGTATTTTCTTCATTTCAGACAGTTTTTTGGAAATCATTACTTAGATCCTCATGAAAGGTGTGAACCCTATGAGCCTAACAATATCAATAATATTAACTGAATGATTTTCCAACTCATAAATTTTAATACTTCATTTAATATAATATACGAACAGTGCAGGGAGAAAAGTTTAAATTTCAAAATGATTTAACATTGAAAAGCAAACAAAAGTGAAGGGGTACTTCTTTAGATTGTTACTCCCCTATATTATTTTAGAATATAAATGACTTTGACTAAATAACTATTAAGACAAAGGGATATTTAGTCCAATGTACTTTGGGACAAAGGAATATCACACTTCTGTTTTTATAAGGGGAGTAACAGTCTAAATAAGAACATCCCGTACACCTACTTTAGATTGTTACTCCCTCTATTTTTGTATGATGTGTGCAGTAGCTGGAACTCTCATCCACGGGCCTAAAAGATTGCCTAATTGCTAGGTTCGAACAAGTGGTTCATCCTACCCATCGAGTAGAAAGTATTAGATTACTACTACTACTACTACATGGCGTTGCTTGGTCAATACCAAGCAGGAGTGCGTTGCTGGGTCAATACCGGTCTGAGAACTGAACACTGATCTAAGGTCACCATCCATTCATGACCAACCCCGATGCTGTTTTACTTCATTGGCAGGAGAGTTAACTGCTGTCCTATACAAGCTATCGAGGCCTTAACCTTGCAGAGTTAAAAGAGGAATATCCAATAGCAATAAGTGTTTAGAAGGAGGATCAGGTCAACTTGTCAAATAGGAAAAAGTATAGAATATTCTTAAGTATCAAATATATTAAAAGTACTGGCCCTAAAAGTGTGGAAGGTATGATATCTTAACTGTGGACTGCCATTTTTGGAAACGGATATAAAAAATGAAATAAAGCTCTCTGTGAAATTAAAGTTTTCTGACTCTCCTTAATTTTGCCCTGTTCCCTTCATATTATATTGAACTAAATTTGTAGATTTTATCGAGATGTTAGTAAATATTAGGTGTAATTAAGAAAAATCAATTAAGAAGAGCAAATAACTCTATGAGTAAAATGTATACCAAAAACACATACAATATCTAATATAATTACCCTTGAAGATACCCCCAACTCATATAATAAATTAAAAATTAAAAGAGGACTTGCATATCATCATATGTATGTATATTACAGATTTGCATGTTTCGTGGTTTCGAGTAAGAATGAATGAATTATAAATGTTTATGAAAATAATTGTCTCTTTTTTACTTATTTTAAAGAACAAGTTGAATTTGCTCAATACTTCCCCTTGCTGCTATGGCACGGTATCCATGATTCCGGTTGAGTTGACACCCCATCTTAACAATGGCTCGCATCTATCTATCCCTGCTACCCTCACTGCAACCTTATCAATCTCCCTATGTTGATACAAAGGAAGCAACGGCTCCCTCGAAACGTTTCCTTCTGCCTATGCTAATTAGCTCAGTGTTAACAGATGCTTATAATAGGCATGAAAAGTACAAGAGCAAGCAGTTTATTTCTTGCTCAGTC
Organism: Gerris lacustris; assembly: GCA_951217055.1. NCBI lineage: Eukaryota > Metazoa > Arthropoda > Insecta > Hemiptera > Gerridae > Gerris > Gerris lacustris. Next base: position 32,163,855 of record OX578282.1, on the reverse strand, counting down.
ACAAGGAAAGACAAACGATTCACCTTTATTTACTTTTTTATAGTAAAATAATATAGTTGAAGCGAGCGTCAGCGAGCTTCTTACATTCAACGAAATATGCATCCTGTCTGCCTGTCTGTCTGTCTGAGTGTAACGTTTAAGTGTCCGACGATAACTTGAGTAAAAGTTGAATGATTTGGTTGAAATTTGGTATTCGTGTTCCTTTCACTTATGCTCAGGCTAAGTTCGTTGGACATCCGTGCAAGAGTTCACGCGCAATGCTCGCGTAAACGAGATGTTCAAATGTAGAATTGGAATTTCAGGAAAGGAAAAGATTTTATCATCACCTTTTCGATGAGGCGAACTTTTTTTTCAAATAACATTTTTTGGTAAAACCAACAGCAACACCGCTATGAATTAATAAATATCGTTAAAACTATTAAAGCGGACAAACGTTTGAAATAGAGAAAACAACGTTTTCACCGATAGCTTACGATCTAACGTAATGATTTTAGTAAAACATCATATTCAACGTCTAAAGTACAATTGAAACAGGCATGTAAAAGAGGTGGTTAGAGGAACTTGATGCAAACAGAAGTTTGAGTAGTGAAGTGATACATTTTATAATAGTTAAAATGAGAATGGTGTAACATGTAAGTTAAGGAATATTATGTGGAAAGGTACCCTTCTCCCTCACTACCCGTCTCTCTATTCATCCTCTTTAACTATCAAGTCATCATGATAAACTATTTTCTTAATATAAAAAATTTATTGCATTACGCTTGCTTCAATTATAAAGCCACGCGATGCCTAGTATAAGCAAATAAACAACTTTTGCTTCCAGCCTAAAAGGAAACTTTTTTTCTCCTAAATCAAAACTTCAGAAATCCAATTCAGACATCAGTGAATATTTTTGGTCTTATTTTTGTTTGTCTTTTCTGCCGGTGGGTTTTTACATCAACATTTTTGCGAATCACTATATTATCTTAAAAACTACTCGGATTTTAATTAAATTGGGATAGTTGATCTTAATTAGCCCAATGTTGGTGCCATAATAATTTCAACCCTCTGCGTCCATCGCTTCTTTCCACGTGTGCACAAACTTCTTTTTATTAATTACTATCCCTTAAAAACTACTCATCCAATTTTTCAGAAATTTGGATGCTTTGTTGGAAGTAGGCCACAGATTAGTACCATATTAATTTTAACAATCTGTGCAAAATGCAATATTGAATAAAATTAGCGGGACTTCATTTGGAATCGAAACACATCTCAATATCATGTGACCATTCGTATATTAATAGTGGGGGGGGGGGCACATTCTAAGTCAGTTTTGATTGGGGGGGGGGGGGGGTATTTGTGGTGGTAACAAGAAAAGGGAACTACTTATTCAACAAAGCAGCTGCCCCCCCCCCCTACAAAAAAAAATCCCCGGCCCAAGCAGCAACAACAGGTTTTAGAACGTATTCGTTAGAAAATGTTATGCTGATGCATACTGCAGTACAATATCTTACTGTAAGTCATGGGCATCGTCTGCAGTTAATTATTGGGTGGGGATTTATGGCGGGGGGTCCGGGGGGCTCCCCTGAAAAATTTTGAAAATATGACCTCTCAAAACTGCGCTTTTATGCATTTCTGAGGTGAAATTGAATATGAGGTGAATGTAAAAAATATGTATTAAAAAAAAAACATGGAACATGCTTTAGTCTCATTGAACATGGAACATTCTTACCAATGAAAGAAACATGGAACATGCTTACCAATGTTTCATTTCCCTAGAAATGGTTTGGTTGTAATGGTTGTATTTGAAAATCATTAGAATATTTTGTAACTCTTCCACGTCACACATCCGCGTTCCCCAAAAACGTGACACTTTTTTGTAGTTAGGTCAAGGCTAAAGCATGTTCCAGTATCTAGTATTTTTTTTTAATATTGGGTCTGGGGGGGGGGGGAGGCACGTGCCCCCTGTGCCCCCCCCCCCCTGGATACGCCACTGGGGCGCTCTTTTCTTCTTCTCGTGAACAGCCACTCATGTAACATCCCCTTTACGGGATTCTATCTCCTGTCTCTCTCTCTCCAGATGTTCAAGCCATACTCTCTAATTATTCATTATACTGTATCCTCCACAAAACAGAGCAATGTATTCTGTGGAAGCTACATCTCTCAAAGGTGATGAGTACCTTCACATCAGGTTTGGTGAGGGTCCACGCTTCAGAGCCTGGATAATTCAATAGGACAGCTGAAATATCATCATCATGTTTAACTTCAGCATTAGATTTGAATGCTGTGCTATGCCTGTTCTCCATCTTAACTTTGCCCTTCGTATCTAGACACTAAATGGTGAAATAGCGATGTCAACCGCGACGTTTCGCACCCATAGTGTAGGGAGAATCTTCAGTGAAGTACATGTTGTCTAGATAAGTTGTATTGGGAGCATATGTTGTCCTAAATAAGTTGTGTCGGAAACATCTATAGGGGAGTACATGTGTCCTGGAGAAGTAACAACTTCTCCAGGATAACGTCCCTTTAAAGATGCTCCCAGCCCTGGGTGAGAAATGTCGGGACCTAGACCCTCCATCACGCGGTCACCACTGAAAGACCTAGAACTTCATGTTGTGACCAACCGTGGAAGCCTAGGCAGGGCCGGTTCAAGGGGTTATTTTGGGACATGCGAGATCTAGATTTGACGCCAATATGCACATTATGTATATCCAGTGCCTGATAGGGGGGGGGGGGGGGTCCTCCCCCGGGAAAACTTGAAAAAATAAACGTTCAAAAAAAGCATTTTAAGCAGTTTTCACACTGCAATCAGGTGGGTTTCGTGTAGAAACTTTTATAATTTAAATAAGGATTTTCAAAAAATCTTAGTGCCGATAATTTTATTTTTTTGGCTACATTTCACCCCTCTCCGTGGCATATTCATGGCTAAAAACATCGAAAAAATTTCATTACAAATTGTTCTTAAAAATCTAGATATGTAAATTCAACAAAATGGTTCCGTCATATCTTTCGTTAACAATATAAAATTTAAACATTAAAAAACTAGGACAAAAACAAAAAAACAAAAATGTAATGTTTTTAATGTGTTAAAATTTAATGTTTAAAACAAAAAATTTAATGTTTTTAATGTGTTAAAATTTAATGTTTAAAACAAAAAATTTAATGTTTTTAATGTGTTAAAATTTAATGTTTAAAACAAAAAATTTAATGTTTTTAATGTGTTAAAATTTAATGTTTAAAACAAAAAATTTAATGTTTTTAATGTGTTAAAATTTAATGTTTAAAACAAAAAATTTAATGTTTTTAACAAAAATTTAATGTTAATCTTATATTGTTAACGAAATGATGACGGAACCACTATGTCACTATGTGGTCAAAAAACTTTTCTTCTTTTTTAAAATTGCTTTTCTAACGTCTTAAGATTACGTAAGAAAGAACCTTGCCTTTAGCTATGTGATATTTTTATTATTTTGTCGAATTTACGAATATAGACTTTTAAGAACAATTTGTAATGAAGTTTTTTCGATATTTTTAGGCATGAATATGCCCCGGAGAGGGGTGAAATATAGCCAAATTTAAAAATTCACCGTAGTTGAATTTCTTTATCAATTACCCTTCATCGACCCACAAATAATGGAAATTATAAGAAGGGAAAAATCAAACTAATCTATGTAATACATTTATTTATGTTAATAATTTTTTTAAAAAAATCTTTGGGGAAGACGCTGGCTTCGCCAGCGCCACGTCCCGGACGGCGCCACATGCGGCTGCATGTCTCGCATGGCCCTTGCGCCGGCCCTGAGCCTAGGTAAAAGGATAATGAAATAATATTTATGTTACATATGACTTTAGACAGACATTACTATTTAGAAAAAGATAAGTTTTGCCAGTGGTTAAAGAAACTGTTTCAGTGAATATTTAGAAACCAATACTGAAAAATGTGTAACTTCTAAATCTAAATGCATTGCTATTTCCTGTAACTCCAGACTTGTTTTATGATACTGTAAAAAATCTTTTTATCAAGTAACGAACCTAATCGTAAATTAGATTGCTTTTTCAAACTATTTTTAATTAAAAAAAAAAATATAGGTAAATAATATTTTAGAGAAGATAAATTATTCAAAAATAGTATTAACTGTTTCTTTTCTCATTTTAAATTTTACCTTGAAAACCTCTACAAATATACATTTTTAATAAAAATTGTGACAGAGTGACTGATTCTTTTTTAATATTTTCTTTCAGACTTTAAACTCTTTTTTAATTAAAAAAAGAAATTAATAAATTAGTTTTAAAACCTTATTAATAGGACCCTTAAAAAAGAATTAAAGGTTACTTTTTTCCTTCAAGTCAAAATATAAAAGTAGTCGGAAAATTTATATACATCAGAAAAAGGTGGGCAAAGTCCGATATTTTTTTTTTTTTCTCTCAGGGAAAAAACCTGAATGATGAATAGGTATAAATCAAAATGAATTAAAAAAATTGGACCCCACTCCTCGTCTTTTAGTGGAATTTGGGGTCTCTAACCCCCTTTGGTCCGGTAAGGGCTGGAAATGTTTGGTTGAAATTAATGGACTATGGAGTCTGAGGCCGAGTTTCCTTCTGTCCCCCCCCCCTTGCTACCCTTTGCGCAGTTTGGACCGTCCATCATGGTTTTTCTTTGGTCCATTTAACGCCATTTTATCCCCCTTTCCTCTTCACCCTCAAGGGTACAATTCAAAAGTTCTTTTCTTTCAAGGAGAGTGGTATTAGTGGTAAAGGCCTCCTTTATTTATTTCTAAGAAGTAAGGCTGAAATAATTTTTGAAAAGAAGAGAAAAAGATCTCAACTAGAAATGGAATAGTTATAGTTTAAAATTTCTATTGAAATGTTTCTATTCCTGCTGTTTTTATCAAATTAAAAATGTAAAAGTTTGTCTGTATGGTACTAACTCTTTCACACTTATAATCACATCGAATAAATGTTTAAAGTGGCCGTGCCCTCTTTTCAGAGATGGTTAATATTATGGTCGATTGGGTCAGATACACCGTACCGGTCTAAAACTTCAGCAGATTCCTCGGCTGAGTATTGGAGGAGGGCAATACTTATACCATATCTCGATTCTATGATTTCATCACTTGAGTGTAGAGTTTCAGAGGAAAACCTCCCAGGATATCTCTTACAATAATTTCATTCATTTATTCATTATGAAGGATATATGCATAGAAGTGCTAAAAGAAAGGGCCCATTCTGTAACAAATTTTTACAATTTAAAAGATATTGATCCTGAAGTGGAATTGTGGTTTCATATGTGGACAGATAAACAACTTGACAAGCAGACTGGAAAACATTGAAGTAGTGGATATTATTAAAGAAGCTAAAGCCTTTCTTTTCCAAATATTAACAATGTTTTATCCATCTTGATTGCTTTACCATGTAGATCAAGAACAATTGAAAAATCATTTAGCACCCGAGGCGGGTAAGAACATGGGTCAGATCTACAATGGGTGAAAGCATGGGTCAGATCTACTAGGGGTGAAAACAGGCTGAACGGATTATGTTTATTAAGAGTTCATAGAAAGCTTGCGTCAGAATAAAAGAAAGAGATAGAGTTAAAAGAAATTAATAATTTTGCTAATAATCCTAGGTTATTAATATTTTAATATGGCAAAAATTAAATTATATACATCCAAATGAAATAATTTACCACCATAATTTACAGTTTATTTTACGTAATTGCTTCTTTTATTATTAATCTTAATAATGTACTTGTAGGTTGATTTTGTGAAATTATTTATTATTAAAACAAACTTGGGGATGAGTTAATTAATTTACTATTTTTGTGTACTCTTTTTTGTATACTTTTTTTGTGTACTCTATTTTGTATACTTTTTTTTTGTGTACTCTATTTTGTATACTCTCTTAAGATGTTTCAAACTACTCCAATGCTACCCCCCCCCCTACAATTTATAGAAAATTTGTACATGTTGCCCCCCCCCCGAGTCAAAACCTTGCTACGCCCATAAATCAGCTCATTGTTGTCCCATATGAGTTTCAATCTTTTGCGGCCATTTGTTTCCCTTCCACATGCACATAAACATGCATTTATTCACACCTATATCTTCAAAAGTACTCGTCTGATTTTTGTGAAACTTGGATGATTTGTCGAAAGTATACCGCAGATAGCCCTAGATTAATTTCAACTGTGTGCGCGTTTTGAATTTTGCTACATTGATACTTTAATTCGTGTAAAAAAATTTGACTGATTTAAAAGCGGGGGAAAATAAATAAATTTGACAAAGCAAGCATATAACTATTAAAATATACAAAATAGGAACGGAGGAAGCTATGTGCCACACTAATTGGCAGTCTGGCTGATTTATATTAATTTTTATAATTATAAGTATTTAACTTTATTGAAGCATTAGAAGACAACGCAAAATATTACCAGAGGCTTTTGTCTCACTTAGGGAAACGATAACGAGACGTTACCTGGGCCTCCCTTCGTTTGAATTTGTCATAATTCCTAGTTAAATGTTACCCTCAACATTTTTTAAGGGTACTGAATTTTTAGATGACACTAATGTGCAAAAACTATTTTATCGTACTTTTTACGTAGTCCAATGTCTCTGTTCTTAAATAGGTATAAGTCAAATTCTTATGATCGTAAAAAAAGAACATATGACTTGCAGTTAAGAATTCTTTTTTTAAATGGTTATCAGAGAACACTTAAAGAACGAATTTGAAACGAATGGATAAAACTACAGTGAGGGGATAAAGCTGAATATTTCCTCTTTATTTCTTCAGTACCGATAGATTTACGAGGTCTTTTTCTTCGCCCAACTCGGAAAGAAAGTATTCATAGCTTCTCTGGAAAGATATTCGAGTACTTTGGGGAGGGAAAAGGTAAGATGAAAACCTATTGGCAAGTCAAATCTGTCTCGTTTTCTAACTTGCCGTATCGAAAAGGAGGAAAAAGAAGAAAAGTTGCTCGGCAAATAGTCACGAGGTATATATCTATATAGAATAAAGAGGCAATTCTATGAGCAATTCAAGAATAATTCTAAAAAAAACAGCAAGTATTTGAAGGAAGAGGCGAATGAAGGAGAATGGGCAATTCCTTAGCAATTCTCTAAGCGATTCTCTAGCTATTCTTTAAAGGAAATAGACAGTAAGGGGCAAGGAGAGAACTAAACTGTTTTAAAAGAGAGCGGAAAGAAATAGGGCTATAAATGCGGAAAAAGAAGATAGGGTTGTAAAATTTCACAAGGATATCCCTCTCAGGTTTAAAATACACGTTCACACACAGGATCGAGTTTTTTTTATTATAAGGAATAAGGATATTTCTAAGAATTTCTTAAAGGCGAGTTATTGCCTAGAAGGACGAATCCTCCCCTACTCTTTTTGTGCAAGTTTTTAATATAGGAAAATATACAGGATGGCTTGGTTGGGTTGTGGACTGGCTCCGTGCATTAGGAGCGAGGAATATGCTAGGGTTACGTACCAATAGCGGAATCTTACTCACCCTCTCAGACCAGTCTATTTATTGCCTCCTCCACCTCTCTCCGTGGCAAGTATAGGCTGAGAAGAGAAGCTTTAAGACTTCTCTTACACCTATACTATGGATTATTTTAACGCTGTCTTCCTTCTTCCCTCTAACACCCCCTTACAAATCGTTAAGCAAAAGCAGTAGACGAAGAAAAAAAATGCAATAGGAAGGAAGGTTATTGAGATGTTGGAAGTTAAGAATTTATTCATATAAGGATATTTGTTTGAATACTTGCGCCTAAAGACCTATATAAACTATATGGATTTGGACGGAGAATTCTATTCTATAGTTAAAGATCATAGAATCACTAGAGCCTTAATGCTTTCAGTCTAATATATCGTCTACAAAGATAATTCGCTCAATTACGCTTGATAATACAAAAGATTGCTTTAATGTGTCATTTATTGTGACTGCTTCTAATGATGAACAAAAGTTCTAAGTGTAAGTTACAATTTTCCTTTCGCCTTAAAAGGGCTAATAACTGAAGCGAAACAGCTAAGTGGAAATAAAAATAAATACTAATTCAAAATGTCGTATTTATTATAACATATAAGTTTTCTCTTTTTATTGAATAACACAACTACATAAATTGTTATATGTGATACTGATACAATGTTTTTCGGACGGTGAATTACATAATAAAGGAAATAATGAATTGATTACTTTTTTTTAGCGTGAATGATTCAGAATATGAACAAACAAAATAGTAAAATAACAAGTGAGTGAGAAAATAAATTAATAATTAAAACAATATTTATAATAAGGAATGATATGTGTAAGTTGATTAATAATTAATTATTAATATGTAATCCCATATTTTTTACTGCCTCCTCAGGTGGCGAGGTGGTTTATCAGGGATGGATTGAGAAGAAAGGAGTTCTTCTTAAGGATTGGGGGTATTTAAGAAGAACTCGTGGAATTTATGGCATCGGGACATAGATTGGTCTTAGACAAAAGAAATATTGAGATTATTATGGAGAGTGCGGTTGTTTTTTATGCATTAAAAAATAATTACATTTTTCCAACACGAGGGTAAATCCACAACTTTAATTTAAAATTTTGACTAATTAACGCTATCCTCAATTGTTTTAAACTTAATACTATTATAAAGAAACAAAACAAATTCAGTTTGAAAGAGACAAAAATTCAGAATATTTAAAACATAACAATAAAACAAAATATAAATAATATACATAAAAGACAAAAAAACAAAAACTAATAAACGAACACAACATCCACTTTAGCCAAAACCACTGGAAAGAATTACAGTCACAAGAAATGGTTGTTTTTTCAAACAATCATTCATTTTCACTTGCAGACAATTTCCCTCGAGATTGTTCTTACGATGTTTTTACAAATTCGTTTGATGTTTTGATCTCTGAGCTGAAGATTTCTCCTTTTTCAATATTTTCCCAAGTGGACAACGTTTTTTGAAGGTAATCAAGTCAAGTACCTTCCTCACTTTCCCCATTTTCATTCTAAAAAAAAAAACTTAAATCTAATCGAGTATTAAAGAAGAAAATATGAAATGAGGAAGTTTTTTTTTCGTTTATAACATCTTCTTTATTCTTTGATTTTTATAATTTTATTTCAATTTCATTTTACTTTCTTTTATTTTTTGGTGGAGAAATAAAATATTTCCTCTACCTGTAAGTTTCTTTAGTGGAAAAAGTTAAAGGAAATACTAGATGGAAAATTTTCAGCCCTCTCAGTTTTTCCTTTATTCTAGTTAAAATCTCGGACGAAATTAAAAGATCTGCTCCTCTCTCCAGCTCTGTTAGCTTGTCTTCAAGTTTTGAAGTGGAATTAATTAAAATTAACAATGCGGTATTACAAAAATTTATCCAATAATTGTTTCCCTTTTTTTTGTTCTTATTTAATAAGAAAGATGTCAAAGACATTCAAGTAATTACATACAATCATTTTATATTTCTAATACTTTAACAATATAAGACAAATAATTAAATTATTATAAATGAATGGCAATTTTAATGCAGAATCACGATTAAATTTATATAGTTTATTCTGATTTGACTTTCAAGAATAGAATATCATGTTAACGTAAAAACAAAAAAAATTAAGAAGTATTAGCATCTGTGGTTGCTCATTAATATATATATATATATATATATATATATATATATATATATATATATATATATATATATATATATATATATATATATATATATATATATATATATATATGTGTGTGTGTGTGTGTGTATATATTCCATTCTTTACTCTAGTTAGAATACTCTAATAGCCTTCTATGGTGCTAGAATTAATTGATTGGGATAAAGAACAGGTAACATTTTAATTAATAAGTCAATATGTTCAGTGTTAAATGAAATTCCGATAGTTTAACTTGCCTTTTTAACCTTTATTAATCCCTGTTTTAGAAGCTAATGCCTCCTTCTATCTGAAGTTTTAATACATTATTCGGTAGATAATTATCAGGTTTTAACTTGTTACAAAGTGTTGTGGTTTTTATTAACACTGGCGGGGCTCCGGGGGGTGTATTTAGTCTTACACGAGCTAGGATATGAGAGAAAAGGGATGGGAAACCCGACAAAGAAAAGCGTGTTTTCCTGCACTCCCCTGGGAATATTAATGGAACTCCTTGTGTAATTAATCGGACGAGAAGGGGGCGGGAGGTCGGAGGAGAAGGCCCTTGAATGTTTTGTCTGTTCAATTAGAAGGGTTTTGCCATATTCCCTTTGGCTTTAGTTACATGGGAGGTTTAGGGATGATCCTTAAACCCGGGGCCGAGGGATTAGTAGCGGCTGTATCGGGGCTGTATCCCCCTTGAGGAGGGATCGCGAGATACAGGTAATCTAGCAGTGAGGCCGGCTTCCTAAGTATTCCAGCAGACCTACAACACCCGGCCAACCTTTAGTAACAGACACCTTCAAACCACCTCCATATTTTAATAATTGACTAAAAGACTAAAAAGCAGGTTGAACATGCCTCTTCACAAGCCTAAACACCCAGGGTACCCTGTGGTGAAATTCACGTAGAATTATAAAGGAAATAACTTGCGCCTTTGAGAACTCCCTTCTCTATTCTAAAGAATATAAATTATTAAGTTCGGGTACCTCTTCTTCGGCTTGAGGAGCTGTTAAAGTATGCAACATATTAGAACACATCAACCTCTCTTCTTCGAGCTTGTAAAATACCTTCTGTAAATCAGTACAAGACTTTTAAAAACCCTCGAATGAGGACGTACAAGAAGAAAATTAAAAATATCCTGACACAATTTCTCTAGAGATACCATGAACACATTTCCTAATCCATTTTACGCACACTCGAGTTTAAGTGATGATTATCCGATGACGATATACAAAGTTTATTTTAAACATATATTCTCAAAAGGTCTGTTGTCTGCCTCAGGTCTTAAGGGTATAAAATAAAAACTAAGTTTTCATATTTCTATGCGATATTTACATTTATCAACATTTTTACAAATTTAAAAACAATATAACCAAAGCAAACAAAGAAACAACAATTCGTACAATAAAAAATGTAATAACAAAGCTTAATAATCTTTTAGACCATCCAAAACACTCGTACTAAATTTTGGATGGTCTAAAATGTCTAAATGATCATTAAGGTTGGTTATTATTATTACTATTACATTTTTTATTGTACGAACTGTGTCTTTGATTAATTTGGTTATATTGTTTTTAAATTTGTAAAAATATTGATAAATGTAAATAAATTATTGTTTTAGCTTGATAATGGCCCAAGTGGGGCTGAAATATTGCATAGAAATATAAAAACTTACTTTTTATTTCATACCCTTAAGGCAGACCTTTGCAATCTGAGGCAGAGAGCAGACTTTTTGAGAATATATTTATAAATGGGTAATTCACTACTTCATATTTATTTTAAACTTATTTTGTGTCAAATAGATTTATTTAAACATTATAGAATCTACATGTTCTGGTAATTAGTCGAGTATTGAATAATACCAGCTTATTCGCATCTGTAGTTAACTCGTCATCAGAGATTGTTAACAACAGAACGTAACGCCACGTCAAATCAAACTTAGTTGTAATAGTACATTACGCGTCGAGTGCAGAAAGTAGCATTTTGCATGCGAGTGTGGAGTTTGCACCCGAGCGTCAGCCAGGGTAGTAAAACCACACGAGCAATGCCGTTTTCGCACGAGTTGCGTACCATACTTTATCTACGATTGTTAGATTTAAATAATAAATACAGAAAAAAATAAACTTCCTGTATGCAAGTTCGTATTTCTCTTTTGATAAAGATGACATTAATTCATTAGTTGCATTTTGTGCCGAATAAATTATTTCAGGAGGCGTATTATTCTCCTCATATTCGTCATAATCACTTAAATCACACATTGATTTTCACTAAAAACTCGATATAAACAGTTACTTTTATTAAACAAACAGCAAATTAGTTTTGTTAAATGTAAACAAACTCGCTAATCGTGCATAAAGGTGAAGAATTATTCTTTTTTACCACCCTAGGGCGGTAAAAAAGAGGAATTCCTCAGAATTATGAGACGCGCATGCTTAATGAATACAAGTACGTAAATAATCACTTTCTACGCATCTAAACAGACATACAATGTTTATATTTCGTAAAAATTGTAGATAAAGATTATTATTCAGGACGAGTCTTTAAATTAGTTACTTCTACCTGAAACAGTATTAAGAAGGAATAAAACATAATGTCTCTCCACATAAATTGAAATTACCTAAATATCAATGCAGCTTTCAGCCTTCAAAAGTTTCCATAACAAATATATATATATATATATATATATATATATATATATATATATATATATATATATATATATATATATATATATATATTATATATATATATATATATATATATATATATATATATATATATATATATATATATATATATATATATATATATATATATAGTATATAGTCTCCTGCTTGTCGGAGTGTCGGTCATTCCCACATTATTGTGATCCGACATATCTTAAAAACGACTCGTCTGATGTCTTGGATGGTAGGTCATAATTAGCACTATGGTTGGTGCATATTAATTTCATCCTTCTGCACATATTTGTTTCTCTTCAATGCGCACAAACTATTTTTTAACACTTATATCTTTAATAGTACACATCTGATTTCATTACTTTATGCACGAATTATATATTGCTTAAAAATAAGTGTGATTACTGGAAGTCTAAACAGACAAAATCTCATAAGACCATTGGTCCAATGATATGATGTGAGGAAGCTATGTGCCACAAAAATTGGCATACTATGTTTGAATATGATTACTAAAGAGGCTCAGAGAATTTTATAACGTTTAAATACAAAAAAAATCGTTACTTGACATCCCAACTTCTCTCCGTCAAAAATATGTTCATTTTTCCAATTTTTATAAATAGTTTGACCGACTAAATGAGAAGGTGTATAGAATATTATATATTATATTCTATGTTGGAGACCGGCCTGACCGAGTGATTATTGTACTCGCAACTCTGCCCTCCGCATGAAACCAATAAGGTAAAAACACCGACATGTATGTGATGAGTGATGAGTTGGAATCACAGAGAGGTGAGACATGTTTGGCACTGATGATGAGTAGATGAGTAAAGTGCCCCCCCCCCCTTCCACCGCTGTGATAGCCTAATAATAATATGTTGATTGGACGTAAAAGAAATAAATAATAAAAAAAACCATTTTACGTTGGTAGGATATTTCTATACACCTAAACATATATCCACGCACCCAAAAAGAAAATCATTGATATCTGGTATTTAAGCTAAGAAAAAGGAGGATTTTTTTAAAAAACAAACAAACTCAGAAGAAGAAATATTTTAAAAGAAGATAAAAAAAATAAATAAATAGGAGCAAGTCAACAACAACAAAAAAGTATATTTTATAGTAAGAAAGTATGAAAGAAGGTTGGGTATAATATTTTTGCGGATCTGAAGAAGACAGGAATTTTCCGGTGTGTTGAGCGGGGAGGCTGTTTGTTGGGAATACCGTGGCCATCTCCTGTAAAACGTCAGGTTGCTTTAGTAAAGTCCAACACAGTGAAGACAAAGACTGTGGAAGGACCTTCACTGCCTATTCTCTTCACCCTTCAACTCATTTTAACAATACCAACAAGAAATAAAATAAGAAAAGAAGCAAAATGTAACTACTTCGTAATCATGCAGTTGTAGTTAGACTTGAAAAAAATCTCTTAACATAATCGGTTTAATGCTAAAACTACAAACTATCGATATTTATAAAGAATAAAGTGAAAAACAATAATTACCCTCTTAGAAAACGATTTTAAAATAAGTACCAAGGGGTAAGAATGATGATAGTACCATGAGTTGGGGGTAGAACGATGATAGTCCAATTATCTGTTACAGGATGTGGTAGAGTTTCTGTAAATCATGGTTTTATTATCAGTCTATGATCAGTTTCTATTCTGTATCGTAGTCAACAGCAGTTCTATTAGTTAGTAACATTCAGAAAAGCGGAAAAAAATGGTTGTGCGTGAAGTCTCACAAAAAGAGTTACGTTAGTATTGTGAACATGAAATTAGTTAGAATAGGGAGGGGGAGGGGACACAAAATCTTGATGCTTTTTGACAAAATGGCGGGGAAAATTAAACAATTTACACAAGTGTTATATATTTTTGTAATCTACTCTTTAATACTTTAATTGATACCCTACTCAAAATGTTAAAAAAAAAAAAATTTCGTGACATGAACTATCCACCATTTTGAATTTGAACAGCTGATAGTTTTGAGTTAGCAATATTTTACCCATGTGCGCTTCGAAACGCACTTCAATACTGCAAAGTTTCATCTCTTTATTTGTTTAAAAAGTTATTGGAACCATACAGAGTGGCGAGGGTTCTTTTTTTGGTTTTACCAACGAAACCCTGAAAAGGAATGCAATCACATTGTTTTATGTGTTTAACAGCGTTTTATGTTTTACTATTCTTAATAATTTTTTTGTGATTAAATACAAAGATTTTTAAAGAAACTTAATTTTTTACTTTTCCTTATACTTGCATAATATAATAATAAAGTTTTTTTTTTTTTTTTTTAATTATAATTGTATTAGAGTAACACAAGTATTACACTTTAATTTATTGAAGCTTTTAAAAAGAGTATTATTGTCTCTTTCGAGTACATATTCGAATACTGAGTTTTCTAAAATACCATTTAGTTGTGACTATCATCGTTTTTCACCCTTACATTTTATTTTATTTTAGATTTTTAAACAATATTTATTTTTTTCTTTCTCTGATAATTTTTTAAAAAATTTCTAATTACATTACCTAATAGATTAATAACAATAACATAAGTATTAAAATTTAATTTTTCGAAGCTTAAAAAATTAGTATTAGAGTATCTTATGAATACGAAAACTTTCATTTTCGTTTTCTGGAATTAGGAATTTAATTTTGAAGAGCACATTTTCGCGAGCGTTGCGCGCGAACGCTTGGGCAGACAACGTTGTCCAACGAACTCGTCCTGAGCATTGGTAAAATGAACATGTGTACCAAATTTCATCACAATCGGTCAACTTTTACTCAAGTTATCGTCGTACGTTTCAGACACATACAAAGACATGGAGCATATTTCGTTGAATGTAGGAAGCTCGCTACGCTCGCTTCAATTAATTATTAACATACGCTTTTCGACATTTTATATCATCTTCAATGTTGTGTTAGCATAGGCCTCGCGGGTACGATACGAGCGGTGGCTAAGATAAGAGAAAAATAACAGGTTGGGCGGTATTTTCCATCAGTTTCCTTCTATGTTTACAAGACGAGAGTTTCCAATCAACTTAAAGACTCTGAGCGGTGAGCGAAAATTAATGTCTAAACTCAGCGGCAAGATTTTTCGCTTAGAAGCTCGTGCTTTTCGTAGCAGGTCGTCCTCTACTTCTATTGTACTCGATGTAAACATAAACGTAAGCACAGTGGCGTAACTATGGGCCCGCGCGGGCCCGCATTGCGGGGGGGCCCCCATTGCCAGGGGCCCCCAAATCCCGAAATAACTGGAATTACTTTGCTCATTGATTTTCTTTGGCGAGGGGCCCCAATAATTTCTTGCGGGGGGGCCCCCAATGGCCTAGCTACGCCACTGCGTAAGCAGCACTGATCTGCCACCCTGCCATCCACCACCCGCCACTCACCGCTCGTATCATACCCAAGGTCTATTAGAGGTCGACCAAGAAGTCATGGAAATGTGAGGAGTGCGCTAGTGTCGACATGTACAGTCAGTTTTTATTAAAATAGACCACTGTCAAAAAATACAGTGTTGTTCTTTTGTTATTAATAATTTTATTTTTGATAACTTCTATATTTTTTGCAACAGGCAACACTGAACCTGATAAGAAATCATAATAGTATACGATAATATCTTTATATTATTATTTATTGATTATTCACAATAATATTCTTTAAAGCTAAATAAATTTTCTTCTTTCTTAATCGTTTTTTTTCTTCCTCTTTATTTCTGAGTTTGATTTGTTACTTTTTTATTTCTGTTTTACTTGTTACTTTCCTTATTTCTGGATTTTAGTTCTTACTTTTTTGTGAATTATTATTTGTACTATAACCTCTCTCGGATTGTTTTTGGCAATTATCTCTTTGGTAAATTAAATTTCCTGGTATTATTAAAAACATGGATAATAACACGAATTCAAAATTAGGAAGAAATTATAAAAATAATGAGATTCTAAGATAAGTTTTCCTTAAAATATAATGGGGAAAAGCAAACTATAAATTCTCTAATATTATTTTGATTAATTGTCATGGAGAGCAATCATTTTTATAATAACAAATAAATATTAGGTTTGTTCCAACCCCATTATTTGTAGTGTTCTTTGCATTTGCATCATCGCATGGTGAGTGGTACAAAATCAAAATTGTTGTGTGACAGTTGTGACTATAATTCGTATTGTATAAAAACAAACAAAACAGGAAACCTAACAGATTGGAAACCTTCTTGTTGTTGTTATTCGTGAGATTTGACGTAACTGCGCATGTCATACAAACTAGAAATGGGTATTGTCTTAGCACCCGACTGTACTGACTTCGGCACTACTCGGAAGTTCCGATTTTAAACGAAGTTAAGCTTTCCGTTTCTCCCGTGTTCATGACTTCTTGGTCGACCTCTAGTAAAGATTCTACTAGCTACACATTTTAATTTACTAGCTTCATGACAAATACAGTACAAAGTGGGGATAGACGAGGGCTGTGGAAAGATTAAGGAAACAAAGGTAAGGGATAGATCGAAGGCGGAACCAGGACCAGGTATAGGGTTAGTTATAATATGTTAAAAATATGTTACCAATGCTATAAATATGTTACCCGACCTAACCCTATAACGTAGTTTGCCTTTAAAATAAATTATTTAAAATCAAAATACTTCAAATGATAATTTATGGGAAGTAAAATGAAGCTAGAATTCATTCAAAAACTTTTATCGGACAATAAGTAAAGGATGTTTGAGGTATATAACTGAATGTGTAAAGAAGTTAGTTCTATTCAGAATAAAGTTATAATGGGTGTTATAGAGGCGATGTGAAGTCTACTATGGTATCACCTTGGTGGAGCTACAGGTCTCCTCTATTCACTGGGTGTGCTCCAAGGAAACGTCTCTCACCCTATTCTATTCAACCTGTTCACTTTACTTACTTTTCTTTCCTTTACGTGGAGATACACAGTAAAAAGAACATGTCATGTCTATATACCTAACGTTTCTTATGCCACTCGTACTTTTTATACTTTGACACTATTTAACAAACTAAACACTCAAGTACAAAAGAAAACATAACATTAATTCTTGAAATAGCTCTTTTGTGCTTTGATGGTTTCTAATCAATTTTAAAGAAGAAAATAAAGAAATATATCAAATATACCGCAGTCAGGAATTTATTATATATATATATTTATTTTACTTGTTTCTACTAAGATTTAATAGAATTAATTAGTAATAAATAACGCAAAACTTCATCAGTTCATTGTACTAAAAAAAACATTATTTATGAATACGTTGGTTAGAAGTCATCAGTTCACAGCAAAATAAATAACCTTTGGTTAGAAATAAGTTAATCTGGTTCAGGTTAAAAATAAATTTACCTAAGTTAGTAAAGAAATATATTGGCCAAATTTAGTTAGAAATAGGTTTACCTATATATTAATTGACTTAAGTTAATTCAGCCAGTTATATTATATACAAAAGGGAATGTTAAAATTGTAATTATCAATATTCATAGTACATTAATTTCGATACATAATTGCGTTATTATATGTTTCCTCTGAGTCCATGGTACTAATAAGCGGTCATGCAAGGAATCTCAGCTGACGACTATACTAACGGACAGACACTGTCGTCCATAAGACTATCCTTAGTTTATTTGATTTTTTATTCCTGTTGGGTTTTCGATTTAACTTTCCCGTCTCCTCAGTGGCGGCGCTTTCCGTCTCGTCTCTGATAACCTCCCTATTCCCTTCCCCTTCGCTTCCTCTCTCTGACCATGCCCGTACCGGCACCTCTTCCTCTCAAGTTTTTTTTTCCATTTTAAGTTTATTTTAATAGTAAACCCGTTTTAAAAGCATTACCTTAAAAAGTGCTAGACAGTTTTGTGTGATGTCAACATCGAACTTCATCTGCCACCGACCCCAGGCCTGAGACATCACCATCTCGCACCTACGACCTACGTAGCACCAAGTAAGCCTCATCTCTCTCTCTTTTTTTCTCTACCTCTCCCTCTCCCTCTCCCCTTTTCCTACAATTCCTTTTTAGGGTTTCGTAGATACAAAAAAAAAAAATGTTATAGTTTCGTTTCTGTTTTTCTGTGTGTGTGTCTTTCTGTTCGGTTCCAATAACTTTTAAATCAAATATTTTGAGTGGGGTATCAAATGAAGAGTAGATTTCAAAAATATATAACACTTGATTAATTTTCCACGCCAATTTGTCAAAATCATTAAAACATTTCATGTTTACTATACCAACGAAACCCGCGTTTACGTGTGAAAAAAAAAAATAAACAGGTAAATCTATTAAATTGGTTTTTCTAGGGTTAAAAAAACCTAAATATTTATATTGTCTTCATTTTATTATGTACTTTATTTTAACCTTTCGGCTTCAAGATAGTTATTTTTATTTTATTTTATTTTATTTTTTTTCATTCTGAGTAAAAACATAGTGACTCTCACTAACTGAGGTTAATGATATATTAAATTGAACATAAACAGAGTAAATTGCGTTTGACATAAATTGGAAACAAATCAATATTGTCCACAATCGTTTTAACTTAAGTCAATTTGTGTTCTTTTTAGTGGATAGTAAAAAATATAACAATTATAAAACTAGGGGATTTAAACCAACATTACTAAATTCATTAGAGGAACCTGGCGCGGGAATGAACCCACAATCTCGGATTGAACCATGACCTTAATGCATTAATGGCCCAACAGACGTGGCTAGTAATTTAACTCACACGACTACGCTGCCTCCCCGGTTTTACATGTGGTCGTGTAGCTGCTTAGTTAAATGTTTTTTAATCTTACACGAGACTAAAAACCAAATTGAATTTCCATTGTACTTTGTTCATCAAGAAAAATTATATGATAATTCTATTGATCATATTTTAATAAATTGAACTCAAACGATTTAAGATATTGTAACGCTCAGTTGCTAACGTACCTTTAAAATTATTTATTTATTTAAACAATTTTGTAAGAGCCCTCTACAGATTTCGACACGATAGGGCGCTCTTGAACACAATGTAATTATATAAATATACAGTCTATGAATTAGCTAATTAAAAAATAATGTTAAATCAATTAATTAAATAGAGATACGACATTAAAAAAAGAAAATGAATAAATAGTCGAAAATATTCATAAAAATTATACATTTCAAATTCATCATATTAAATTCAATCATACTTAAATTTCACATTACAATAAAAAATGTGCATAATTGTAGATTTAAATTCTTATATATTATGAAAATAATATATATATTTTATGAAAGTAAAATTATATTTCGTTTATCAAAAATAAAAATTTAAAATCTTTTAGAACGTAATCGAAGAAAGTTTCGAGTCTATTTTTCATTAAAAAAAAAACATTTCAGTATTAAGAGATGAGAAAATTCAAAAAGGAAGTTTTTGGCGAAAATTCAGTTTGAGAGGATTTGGGATGGTGGATTAGTTAAAGGTTGACCGCATCACGGCATCGTCCAGGGAAAAACCAAACAGGGATTCCATTCGGAAAACTCTCAGGCAAATTTTATCAACATATAAAACAAGAATCTCCTTCTCCACCCTTTTTTTCATATTTCGTAAAATAACTTTTATTTTCTCTACCGCCTTCAGTTTCTATCTAACAGGAACCTCGTGGGATTTTAATCACAGGGACCAAACTTTATTATTTTTTTTTTAACTTTGTCCTAAACTATAAATTAAAAAAGGCAACTCGATTTTGGTCACAAAAGGTAGGAGAAAAGTTTTACTTGAGTGAATCATTTTTTCTATTTATTACATTTTTTTCTTGTCTCGTTATAACTTTTTGACAGACATTCTATACATGCATAGTTTTAAGGTTACGGAATAACGATTGTAAACTTGTTAAATTTATATATATATATATATATATATATATATATATATATATATATATATATATATATATATATATATATATATATAAGCAATGTAAGCTTTCTTTCACATCTTGTTTTATAATTTTTTCCGTTTTTTAACACCCTAGAACGACTTAACCACACAGTATATAATAATAAACAGGTCAAGTGTGTGCTAGTCAGCACACAGTGAGGGTCCGTAGGCAACACTGTATTGTTTAAGTATAGTTACAATTGGTGGTGCTTTTTAAAATGTTAAAAAGCCTACTTTAAACTATCCTATGGGTCTGATATTCTCAAAACACATAAACAAACTTCTGATAAAGTATTATTTGTCAGTGAACCGGACTATAAACATATAAAAATATCCAAAAGATCATAATTATAAAAAAAAAACGTATTTTGTCAATAAAAACAATTTTTTTTTTCAAAAAGTGGTATCTTTACTTTTGGTTGAAGAATGCTCAGAAATGTTTTCAGATTTTTCGCACTTTAAATAAGCGAGATAGAAGGGGGGACACTTTTCACACCCACTTCAAAATCACCTACGCTCGTCCTGTCAAAGTTTTACTAACATCATACTATGTGGATCATATCAATATGGACCTTTGTAGAAATTAAAAATCAACTTAATATCAGAATGTCAGGTGAAATTAGTAGTAGGACTAAGTTTACTGAACAACATTTTTGTAGAAATTTAAAAAATTACAGAGTTTATTTAAAAACTTACTCATGGTGAATAAGAGCAAACTTAATCAGTATAACAACCAAATCAGTGGATTGATGATGATTAACTAAAGACCAATCTGTATTAACTATTAGCTATTGTTGTTTTTCAATATATTAAGATAAATTGTGCTAACAAAATTGCTGATAAAAATTAACTGATTGTAGAACAGTTAACAATTTATCAAACTATTATTAAAGAAAACGGAAGAAGAAACAGATAAAATACACCCTTTCTCTAGGAATCGAACCATGCGTCACTACTAAGTCTTTTTAATATGTATATGCTTTTGGGCTAGGGCACAAAAAACGACATGAAAATGTGACGCTCTTAAATTAATATTGTTCTATAAAGTTAGGATATAACAGGGGGTAGCTCGGTTTTCACTTTTTTTTACAACTATATTTCACCAGTAGAAGCGCTGAAGCATTTAAATAGTGCCAGGAAGTTAGGAGATAGCTCGGTTTTCACTTTTTTTTACAACTATATTTCACCAGTAGAAGCGCTGAAGCATTTAAATAGTGCCAGGAAGTTAGGAGGTAGCTCGGTTTTTACTTTTTAGTATTATATCTCGCCAATAGGAGCGCACCATGGCAACCGTCTTTAGAGGGGGAGGTTTAAACGTTGGTAAACTCTTGGCTACACTGGATTCAATGCCCAAAAACATATCCATGAATCATTGTTTTTCCATGACTGAAGAAAATGTCAACACTGTCTTAACTCTGAGTTATACGAAAGATTATATAAATTACAGGTTATAAATATATATCTTATTTTTTATAAAATTAATTTAATATAATTATTTAGAAAACAAATGTTTGTGAGAACAAAGTTATAATAATTGTCATTTAAATTTATTAAAGAAATAAAAGTAAATATATTCTAAATGTGTCCGATTCCAGGTTGATTTTTGTTTGTCTTTCCTCTAAGATCCAGTGTTACCTAATCCACAAACCATCTCATCCCGATCTAACTAACACAAGTGATATTTCAAGGCATCAATATCGTTTTTCATATCTATATAAATACTGAACACTTATTATGGTGGATGCATTTGACATTTTGCAGAGGTGCCTTTTAACAATTATATTTATTTTTTCATGTTAGTTCACGCTATTTGAACAACATTGTATGACGGTCATATATTTTTGTTCCGGGTCTTTAACGTGTGGTGGTTAAAGACCAATCTGAACCAGAACACTTTCTCCTGATACGATAAAAGTTCAAAAATAAAATAGAAAAAAAGTAGGGAAGTAATCCATTAATTTCTCTATTATCCAAAAAGAAAATTAGTTTTTAATTGGTAGAAAGAGTTTGATAAAGTTTTTAAAGGCTACACCACATGCACGTGTGTGAACTGGCCCGTATATAAGTCTTTACCAGATAAATCTATTATTTCCAGGGAGCTAACCCCCTCCACAACACTTTAACCATTCCCCCCCCCCAAATAAAAATCGTTTTAACCCCTACCATTTTGGCTTTTAAAGCCAATAAAATTAATAGAGCATTTTAGAAATCAGTCCTCCTCCCCTCCCTTTACAGACTCCATACACTACCTCCAGTATATGATACGGATGACTGGTTCACCTAACCTATTATCTGCACTGGATCGAGGGAGCCGAGCAATTACCTGAAATCCACTATTTTCTCCTTATCAGAAACGAGTAGAAAGTCCTCATTTTAATAAAATAAAACAATACGTATTGGCAAAAATGGAGATAAAAAAGTCTGGCAGATTAATGTGGCTTGCTTCCTTAAGTCTCGTCACTGGACTAATGGTCACATGAGCTTAAAATAAAGGATTAGATGTAAATTACAAAATATGATTATTAATAAAAAAATATGTTTTGCTCGAGAGGATGAAATGTGCGAACGTCGAAATGAATCTAGGACTTTCTGTGACCTGACCCTCATTTAGCGAATACATTTTATTGAAATCCAATTAGTTTAAAATTGCCCCCTAATTAACGTAGCTATATTATAACTATGTGGGTATCAACTGAGTATCAGTCAATAGCTAATTGCAAATTAGGATGAGGCAATAGCTAAAATCAATGATTTTGATATACCAGCGTTCCAAAGAAATATGTTACAATCTAAATAAATTATATTGAACAGATTCAAGACAAGATCATTCTAGTTTTATACTACCTTGTCCAAAATATTGGAAAATCCAAAACTTTGATTCTTATTTTTGACTAATCCTCGCTATCCTCAATTTCTATTTTGCTATATTGTTCAAGGCTAAGTGCATTATTGGACAGATATTATTATCTTTCTAAATTCTTTTAGAACTCTGGCAGTTCTCAATAGTGGTTTATAGGCTTCATAAGTAAGTTATCATTTGATACCCAAGGATAATAAGGGAACTATAAAATCTAAAAATCATTAAAGTAGTGCTGTAATTATTAGTATCACAAAAGTAAATTTGAGATAAGGATGACACGTTCCTTTTAAATATTTTGATGACTGGAGTTTACATCCTGTTTGGCCAATTTACTTGTGTAGCTGCTTAAGAAGGAACCTTATCTGCCACTTTATTATAATAACATCTATTTTAAGGAAGGGTATAATATATGTATCCTCTTTTGTAAATGCCGTTTTAAGCTCAAATTTCCCTCGAAAGTCTTTAGCTAAGAAATATTTAGACTAATTAAAAGGATTATATTAGGTACCTCGAAGAAAAAAGAGGGAGGAAAAGTGTTTAAAGACAAATTGCTTGTAATGGGAAGACTTAGTTTCTAAGAGGAACAAATCGTTTCTTATATCGAATAGTTTGTCCAAGAATTTGAGATGCTGCTAATTCAACTTCTTCTTCTTATCACCTCAAGTTGATCAGATACTAAAGTTTCGAAAATCTTTTCCTCTACAACTAAGAACATCTTAAGTTATACCTTGTTCTATATAGTTCTTCTAAAAGTGGGATTTAGCTTTTGAGAAGTGGTAAAGCCATAGGTTTTTGAGACTTGGTTGATAACGTGCTTCGAGGGGACTAAATTTCATGTCCTTCCCTTCTTCCTCGTCTCCCCCTCTGTTTCAGTGTAAGGAGGCTAAAAGTTGGAATAAGGGCGGAGTGAACGTGATCTCCGTTCCCCTACATCGTCGCGGTTTTACTCTCCTAAGGTTTTTAAGCGTTAAAAACTCTTTCGTAGGTGTTCCACCTCCAAGTTAGGATAGGAGGGCTAAAGGTCCTCGAATGCTCTAATCCCAGGTTTGGCAAAAGCCGAGCCAACTAACGATCTAACTTCTACACGGTGAATCTGAGGGACCGAGTCAACTACTCTAGGTCCGGGGGGTTTGAACCTCCTCGCAAATACTGTGAAATATCTAACAGGATATACTTACTACTAAAGCAGGCCCTTCCACGCTAAACAAACATTTTAACACAAAACTAAAAATTAAATTCTTCTTATTAAATATTGGAAAAGAGTGAGATGAAAATTAATCAACACATCACGATTTATGTAACGAAAAGTGAAAAATTTACTAATATGCTAAGACTAAACAGAGTTTAATAATTTAATACGAGTACGCACCCTCTTTTTACTTTCTCACATACGTAGTACAAACAAAGAAAATGTATTGTGATGGTGCAAAAATCCGATTTTGACGAGAAAATGTCTGCCTGTTATCTGGTCTGTAGTTGTGGCCTAAAGTACCTAAATCAATGAAATTTAGCATACATGTTCTGAAAAATGATACCCATAGGTGAAATCAAGAAATGAATTTTAGCTCCAAATTTGGAGGTGCCACCTCCTAAAAAGTTGAGAAAAAAAACTTTAAATAAAACAAACTATCGAAAACGGTTCCAACGATTTTGATTGTAAACATTCTAAAATGTATTTCATTTATATACAAATTTCTGTACTCATGCAAGAGATATTGCCGAGAAAAATCTACTTTTTGATATAATATGTAGTGAAGAAAATAAATTTCAATAACAAATAGTTGAAAATCTTAATCGAAATGTTAACACTTTTTAAATAATGATAAATTATAAATTTATTAAATTAGACATTTATGGGATTTAAATTCAGTATCACTATTTGTTAGAGTTTATCGGACCGATTTTTATATATTTTTCCATTGCATATGTTGTGCTTAACAGCGTTGTTATAAATACTCTAGCAATATTTAATTAAGATTCATTATTTGATTAAGTTAAATACAGATAGAATACATTCAGAGTTCGCCTTGTATATCTACTTCTAGTAGGTATTGTATTAATTTTGTTACATTCGCTTGTTTCTACCGTAGTCAGTCTGTTTTAATGTGAACTAATAAATACATAAATTCTGATAATTATTGTGAAAAGGATAGAATTGTATGAGATGCTTAAGATGCTCTCTCTAAAATCAAACAGCATAAACCAACATCAATCTAGGTTTGATTCCTAGAGGAGTAGATAGTGATTTAGATTTTTGGTCATTTTGAGAGATTCGTTACATCACTGTGCCTAATACTACAGTTAACAAAAAGATGGAGAAAAAAAGGAAAATTCTGCCGCTTTTCATATGAAAATATCGATTCAATATGAAATATCGATGAAATTAGTAAATTGTCCCTTCAAAAATAACTAATTATGGCTTATCATCCAAATTTCATTATAATTAGAAAAGTAGTTTTTTTTTACACTGTTGACTGTTGTACGTAATAAGTCGTGGTACACCGAAACGTATCCCTAAGCCGTATAATTATAATAATTATTATAAATTATATATAATATTAGAAAGATAACATTTTTTGTGTATGGAAAGTTAGTTCGGAAAAAATCCGCTATGTGATTATCATTTATCTTTGTTTATATTTATTCTTGCAGATTTTTTTCGAACTAACTTTCCAGCCAGAAAAATTTACTGCAAATGTATAATTCTGTTTAAACATGACTAAAAGTATTAAAATAAGAGCTATTCTAAAAGTTTCAAATGTCTAGTCGGGAAGTTAGTTAAAAATTGATTGTAACATTTGTACTGGACACACAAACAAACAAGAAAGCAAGCTAATAAAAACGTAGTAAAAAGGCTCACTACTGCAATATTGCGACTGCGGCTAAAAGATTAAATTTAAAATTCAGGAATTTAAAATTCCTGATATTTTAATTTTACTGATTCTCGTCATTTTTACCTGAATTTAAATAATATACATATGTGTTTTCCCTTAAATATACTTTATTTTTTTGCCATTACCACTAAGAAGTAAAAATTTAATTATACTAGATATCGTTATTGGCCCTATGAGATAACATAATTTTGTATGGTACTAGGTCTGTAACTAAAATGTTTTAATATGATATGTTAACCATTATATTTAGGTAATGTTAATTTTACTCAGTGCCGGTTTTAGGAGTTTTGAGGCCCTAGGCCAAATTTTACTAGCGGTCCCCCCCCACATTGTTTTTTCATCCTAGTTTTTATGATCCATAGAAGTTCTATAATTGGGCTTTCTTTGAATTTTTTTACAAAACCGTTATGGTTCGTAGGCCTAACTTAACTTAACTAATGTCAAGAAAGTATAT
This sequence comes from Gerris lacustris, assembly GCA_951217055.1. Classification (NCBI taxonomy): domain Eukaryota; kingdom Metazoa; phylum Arthropoda; class Insecta; order Hemiptera; family Gerridae; genus Gerris; species Gerris lacustris. The sequence goes on along the minus strand of OX578282.1, from coordinate 32,137,475 downwards.
TAAATTGGATGATTTTTTTAAGTTCTTGAATAAATACTTTTTAATTTGGTTTTACGAAATACAAAATATGTGGTTAGGTTTTAATAAATAGGCAGATAAAACTCACACGTTTTATTGAATTTTATTTATTTGTGGAACCTTTTTTAAAAACTTATAAAAATAATGTAAATGTATAGTTCAGGAGATAGCGTGCAAAAGAGTGTTTGACTAACATCAAGTTAATCTTTTGGTGCCTGTAAAAAAATGTGATCGGCTAAGTTCGTCGACGGAACATAAGCTCGTCAACTAAAAAAAAATAAAAACGATAGAAAGCGGCCATGTCCCGGCCATTTTAGTAAACAATTTGATTTTCATGATCCCGAATTCAAAATTAGTTAGTAGCCCAAAAATCAAGTTGATGTTAGCTTGTCACTTGATAAGTGACCACTCTTATTTGGAGTAATAATTGAATAACTAATCTATCAATAAGAAATACTTCTTAGAATATACTGAGTCAAAGGTGCTGAGCGGCAAGCCATAACAATGTATTGCCCATATCTGCGGCCCCCCCAAGACCGCGGCCCTAGGCCGCGGCCTAGTCGGCCTAGTGGTAAATCCGGCACTGATTTTACTAGGATTAATATAAAACTTTTTTTTATATAAATTTCCTTCTAAACTTTTTTTTTAATTTTCACTATCCTAAAATCCTAGTGAAGCTATCGTCTATTCTCATATATCTACACTAGCTTCCACCTGTTCTACTACTCTAGCTCACGCTGGGTATTAGTGGCTATGTTTCCCATAATCATTTAGGCCTAGCAATTAAAGTGCCTAAATAGTTTTGTTTTCAAAGCCTTCTTGGAATAATATTAGGACTATATTATATATCATTCATTCCGTTATTAAGAATATCATATTCTCCAAATCGTAGTTTGAAGTCTATGTTTATATTTCAAAAATAACCAATACAAACTAAGTAGTATAGTAATATATAACAATGCTAAAAAGGTATAATAAATAAGACAATAAACGTAGTCAAAACCAATTAGACTGGGAAGTCAGTGAACAGTCATCAACCATCAACCATGATGGTGCATTAATTTATTAATAAATTAATTACCAGTCTCTTCTCTGAATACGGCAGTTGCACGAGTAAATATTTAAAAACTCTAGTTCTAGAAAAAAATAATAAAATAATAAATACCTATTCGATTTAAAGAGCATTAGTGTGAGGTTTAAGAACCCCAATCCCAATTAGAAATTAAATCGGTCAACAATTGCGGACGCCATAAGAGCTCAAAGTTATTTTTTTTAAAATATCAAATATAGCTCTATTTAAGGTAGAACCGATGGAGGTACGACAAAATGTCATAGAACCAAAGTCGTAGATCTTTTAAAATCATTTACCGCTGGTGCAATCTGCTTTTCGATAGGACTTCCTGTTTTGCCGCCATAAGCCTCCAAATGAACTTTAAAGTTGCGACCGCATCTTTAATTTTTTAAGGGGGGAGTTTTAAGGAAATAAATACAATTATTTTAAAATTTTCGGATTTTTCCAGTCGGTTTGGGCCAATTTCCGACCAAACGCAAAAAGGTGGTCTAGAAGTACCCAAACATTTTGATTAGCGAGTCTGTGGGTTTTGGTTATGATGGGTCAACACAAACGGTTCATAATCTCCTTCACTGTCAACCTAAGTTTTTTAGGTTATTATTTTTATACAATTGTTAATAACTTTGATTCTACTCAATATTTTTCGATGGAACCAAGCCTAGAAATTGCGCAACCTGTTTCCGCTCACCTCTGAAAAAAAAATTGATTTTGCTTAGCCAGTTTTGCGCCTATAAAGTTTGACTGGAGCGACAAACACACATACACGAAAAAAGTTAAGGCCGGGTTCGGTTTTCGGAATGTATAAAATGAAAAAGTATTAAAAAAAAATCAATTCTGACCAATGTACAGACAAAACTTTAATTTTATAGGTGCATATAGATATATGAAAATAGACGATAGCACTACAAGCGTTAATTCAAATTAACACTACAAGAATCAGTCATTCAAATTAAGGTTTTTTTTAAAAAACAATCAAAATTTACTTTTCTAGTCAGCTTGAAAATAAGAATACAACCCAAGGAGTAGTTAAAATACCGCAAAAATGAGTCTTTTTTATAACTTCAGTAGACCAAACTTCTGAAGAAGGGGAAAGATAGGATGAATTCCAACAATTCCTACAATTAGAGGAGGCTATTAAGAAGAGGAAATGTTTACTACGAGGAAACTATTTATATTACTTCGCATAAGTAAGTTAATATTCTATTCAATATGCATAGATACGATAAAAATCTCATTCTATACAACCATGCTCATAAATTTAATAGTTTGCATAATCCTTTGTTCATTTGTAGAAATAAAGTTCAAGTGCACTTACCTAAAAAAAAATAAAAATAATAATAAAAATAGTGAATTAAAAAGTTTTGTACATTTATTTGTGGGGTTGAATGCTTCTTTAAGTAGTCTGGTGCGGTGACTAAATAAATCAAAGCCACTAGGATTTTTAAAAGCGTAAAAGAAAAGAATGAGGGGGTTTATTTATCCGTAGTGCAGTGTAGCTCGGGTTGGACGGGGGGAATATAATTTAAATGTTAGGTCCACGTCCAAGAGATAGAATAGAGAAGGGGTGGTTTCAGATAGTGCTGGCGCCAGTGTGGCGCCTAGAAACGCAGACGCCTTGCGGCTACGTACCACCCCTATCTCTAACAGTGGCAAGAAGACTCCGCACATTCTATCATACATTTAAAACGGCTTCATCTTCAAACAAAAAAAAAAAAAAAAAAATCATTCTCAACCCCAAAACTTAACAGCGAAATGTAAGATGAACTCTTAACCCCTATAATTCAAGTAATATGACGGGATCAACTTAAGATTTTATTTGTTAAGGCTTTGATCGCATTAGTAGAGAATATCAAGTTGATTTGGCGAAACCATTTCAATGTCTGTCTTTTTTAACTTTTTCATTCTCTGATTTGACGACTATGTATATGAGAAAAAAAAATCTTCGACTGGCAAAATGCGTCTCTTCAGAATCGGCGTCTTTACGTTGTTAAATTTTACGAGTGTCGTTTGCATATCTAAAATGTGATGTTTTCTCGTGGCTGAAAGAAAAGCTTTAATACTTTAGGAATACATTTCTTTTCCTTTGGATCTTTTTGTAATAAAAGTGAATATTATTACAGTGTTTACACTACGGTGCCTGGTTTACGCTTATTTGGATTCAAGGCTAAAGTGATTTTTCAATGTGAGAAATCCGCAATTACTAAAGGAGAAGAACAGATTTCCACACGTTAGTAGTATTTAAATTAGGCCTTATTTATACGAGATCCTGGAATCCGGATAGGGATTGGAAGATTCTAACGAAACCAAGAGGTAAATGGTAAATGGCACCTTTTTACGTTCAGACTTCGATTCCGGTAGGCGGTTCGTATGGCATTCTCAAATCCAGCTGCTTGGGACCGTTGGCCGCCTTAATTCTATTTAGGATCAAGCAACTGATATTACATTGTGCTATACGGACTCAGTCAGACTATATATTCGGAATCACTTAGCACTCAACCTATTTGCTATTTACATTAAATAAAATATTTTAATTACAAATTTATTATAATAACCTAATATAATAAACTATTAAATAATATACAGGATGGCCCAAAAGAAGGTAAGAAATTGTAAAGGCTAGAATTGCCGAACTTGATATAGTAATTCCTTTATTGATTAAGACGTTCACTAAGCAAGGTTTTTTGTGATAAAAAAAAACTTTAAAATTAAAATGGCGGACTTTCATGAGTAATTTATGGTATCGTAATATTTTGAGAACAACTTGATCTAGGACCTTGAAATTTGGAATTTTTTTATTTATTTTTATTTTATTTCTGACTTTTTTTTTATTAAAAATGACGGCTATAAACGTATTTATAGAAGCCAAGTCCTCTTATTAATGCACCTCGGAAATTGTGAATGCCAAAATAGTCAAACATGATATAGTTATTCCATTATTGATTTAGATGATCACTAAGCAAGGTTTTTTATGATCCACAATTTTAATTCAAAATGGTGATCATGGAGATTACAATATCTTGAGAACCACTTGATCTAGGGCCTTTAAATTTGGAAATTAGTTACTTCTTATAACACAAATAAGTTCTATGAAGGAATTTTTTAATTTGACTTTTTTATTTAAAATGGCGGTCATATAAGTGTATAAAAGCGATGTCCCATAACTTAACTATTCACCACTATAAATAGGAAGCCGTAAACACTTAAATAGCCGAACTTGATATATAGTTCTTAATTAATTGGTTTAGATGTTGTTTTTCATCATGTTGAAAGTTCGTAATTTTAAATTAAAATGGCGGACTTTCATACGTAAGTTTTAAGATTGGATTGTAATACCATGAGAACCACTTGGTCTAGGTCCTTGAAATTTGGAAATAAAAAAAAAAGATTTTTTATATCTTCTGTTTAAATTCAAGATGACGGCCATTATGCATTGTATAAAGAAGTATTTTTAAGCCACTTGCATTACAAAATCTTGAAAACTGAAGACGTTAGAATTTTATTTTCTATTATAATTTAAGATGGTTGACAATTTTGTGTAATTTTACTGTATCTTTAGAACCTTGAAATTTAGAAATTGGTCACTTTTTATGAAATAAAAACCTTCAATAAAAGAATTTTAGAAATCTGAACCTTGAGGGGTATAATCAAAGGTGGAGGGTAGGGGTAAAAAAAGGGTGAATAAGCCCAGTCCCAAACAATTCTTACTAAAAAGTTTAAATTTTAGAAAAGAAGCAAGCAGATAAGTTCTGCTTAAAAATCTCTTGAAGTTTCTTTAAGATTCTTAGGACGAAAGTCCAATACTAAAGAATAAAACATAAAGATATAAAGGAATAATATTAGCACTCCGAAAAACTGAGACTATGATACAACTATGGTCAATTGAGTACGATATATATCATTTTAACATTATTTTCTCTCAACATTGTGTTGAGAGAGCGTGTTCAATATATACTTATTTTCCAATTCTCTTGGCCTAATCATATAAATATCCTTTTTAGGGTTTCGTTGGTAAAACCAAAAAAAAGAAACCCTTATAGTTTCGTTCCTGTGTCCGTCTGTCACTCTGTACGGTTCCAATAACTTTTGAACCAAAAAAGATAAAAACGTGAAACTTTCCAGTATAAAAGATCGTTTTGACGCGCACACAGGAAAAATATAGCGAACTCAATATTATCAGCTGTTCAAATTCAAAATGGCGGATATTTCACGTCGCGAAATTTTTTTTTTTTTTTTAAATTTTGAGTGGGGTATCAAATGAAAGGTATTGAAGAGTAGAATAGAAATATATATACCACTTAGGGATAGTGCTCAATTTTCAGCGCCATTTTGTCAAAAAACATCGAAATTTTGCGTGTCCCCCCCCCTAAAATCGTATTTCCGCTATTACTAAAAATATAGAAAAATATGCAAAATGTGTGGTCTGCTGGGCCATAGAAAAAATAAGATTAGCAATTTGATCTGATTTACTGGAAATCCAAGATGGCGGATAATTCATGTCACTCGAAAAAAAATATTTTTTTTAAATTTTGAGTGGGGTATCAAATGAAAGGTATTGAAGAGTAGAATAGAAATATATATACCAATTAGGAATATTGCTCAATTTTCAGCGCCATTTTGTCAAAAAACATCGAAATTTTGCGTGTCTCCCCCCCTAAAATCGTATTTCCGCTATTACTAAAAATATAGAAAAATATGCAAAATGTGTGGTCTGCTGGGCCATAGAAAAAATATGATTAGCAATTTGATCTGATTTACTGGAAATCCAAGATGGCGGAAAATGCATGCCACCCGAGAAAAAATATTTTTTTAAAATTTTGAGTGGGGTATCAAATGAAAGGTATTGAAGAGTAGTTTACAAATATATATACCACTTAGGGATAGTGTTTAATTTTCAGCGCCATTTTGCCAAAAAACATCGAATTTTTGCGTGTCCCCCCCCCTAAAATCGTATTTCCGCTATTACTAAAAATATAGAAAAATATGCAAAATGTGTGGTCTGCTGGGCCATAGAAAAAATAAGATTAGCAATTTGATCTGATTTACTGGAAATCCAAGATGGCGGAAAATGCATGCCACCCGAGAAAAAATATTTTTTTTAAATTTTGAGTGGGGTATCAAATGAAAGGTATTGAAGAGTAGTTTACAAATATATATACCACTTAGGGATAGTGTTTAATTTTCAGCGCCATTTTGCCAAAAAACATCGAATTTTTGCGTGTCCCCCCCCCTAAAATCGTATTTCCGCTATTACTAAAAATATAGAAAAATATGCAAAATGTGTGGTCTGCTGGGCCATAGAAAAAATAAGATTAGCAATTTGATCTGATTTACTGGAAATCCAAGATGGCGGAAAATGCATGCCACCCGAGAAAAAATATTTTTTTTAAATTTTGAGTGGGGTATCAAATGAAAGGTATTGAAGAGTAGTTTACAAATATATATACCACTTAGGGATAGTGTTTAATTTTCAGCGCCATTTTGTCAAAAAACATCGAAATTTTGTGTGTCCCCCCCCCTAAAATCGTATTTCCGCTATTACTAAAAATATAGAAAAATATGCAAAATGTGTGGTCTGCTGGGCCATAGAAAAAATAAGATTAGCAATTTGATCTGATTTACTGGAAATCCAAGATGGCGGATAATTCACGTCACTCGAGATTTTTTTTTTTTTTTAAATTTTAAGTGGGGTATCAAATGAAAGGTATTGAAGAGTAGATTACAAATATATATACCACTTAGGGATAGTGTTTAATTTTCGGCGCCATTTTGTCAAAAAACTTTTCTCTCCCCCCCCCCCCTCCCGTCTAATTTTGTGTTCACAATACCAACGAAACCCTTTTTATGTGAGACTTCACGCCTTACCAATTTATTATTATTACTGGTCTTATATTTTACTGGTCTTATATTACTTTGCTAAGTTTCATCGCACATTTCCGTTTCCCCAATTTTGAACCACTTCCCGTGATTCAATCTTCCCCAAATTTTGCACATAGATACAACTAAGGTGAAGAATACAGAAACCAAAAAAACAAAAAATAAAAACAAAATGGCGTCAAATTTATTTGCTTTTTAAGTTTCATCGCACACCTATTACCCTAATTTTGAACCACTTACCGTCATTCAATCTTCCCCAAGTTTTGCACATAGATACAACTAAGTTGAAGAATACAGAAACCAAAAAAACAAAAAATAAAAACAAAATGGCGTCAAATTTATTTGCTTTTTAAGTTTCATCGCACACCTATTACCCTAATTTTGAACCACTTACCGTCATTCAATCTTCCCCAAGTTTTGCACATAGATACAACTAAGTTGAAGAATACAGAAACCAAAAAAATAAAAACAAAATGGCGTCAAATTTATTTGCTTTTTAAGTTTCATCGCACACCTATTACCCCAATTTTGAACCACTTATCGTCATTCAATCTTCCCCGAATTTTTCACATAGATACAACTAAGGTGAAGAATACAGAACTCCCCCCCCCCCAAAAAAAAAAAAAAAAAAAAAAAAAAAAAGTTGAAAATAAGACCAGTTTTGAAAAATGGAATTTTTATATTAATTATTTTTATTTACCAATATTTTACTACGTTTTTATTAGCTTAGTTTCTTGTTTGTTTGTTTGTTACTAACTTTCCGAGTAGATAGACATTTGAAACTTTTAGAATAGTTCAGAACACGATGACAATGCAATATTTTAATACTTTTAGCCATCTTTCAGCAGAATTTAATTCGTTTTCAGCAAATTTTGCTGTATGGAAAGTTAGTTAGCACCTGGGCTCCGCCGGGTACTTCAGCTAGTAGGCTATAAAAAAGTGAATACCACGTTTTGTATGTGAGTACAGTGTAGGGTTGGGACTTCCAAAGCTAAACATTGATGTTTTCGATGTTTAGCAACCGAACCGAACCAACATCGATGTTTGCTAAAATATCAAAAGAAAACATCGATAATTTAGATTTATCGACATCGATCTCCTAACCCAACGAGAAAAAGAAATAAACAGGTCAAGTGTGTGCTAGTCAGCACACAGCGAGGGTCCGTAGGCCACACTGTATAGTTTAAGTAATACCCTATTGATGGTGTTTTTTAAAATGCTGAGAAGCTTACTTTGAACTATCCTATGGGTCTGATATTCTCAAAACACATAAACAAACTTCTGATAAAGTATTTTTTTTTTTTTTTTGCCACAGAACCGGACTACAACCACATAAATACATCGAAAAGACCAAAGTTATAAAAAACGTATTTTGTCAATAAAAAATAAAATAATATTTTTTTACGAAATTTCCAAAAAGTGGTATCTTTACTTTTGGTCGAAGAATGTTCAGAAATTTTTTTAGATTTTTTGCATTTCACATAAGCGAGATAGAGGGGAGGGGGCACGTTTCACACCCACTTCAAACTTGCCTACGCTCGCCCTATCAAAGTTATAACCAAAGAATTATATATTTTTGTTATCAGCTCGACGTACCCTTTCATATGATACCCCTCACGGTGTCGAAAAAAAAAAATTTTAACCCTCAAGTTTTTTACCCTAATTTTTTTTGCAATCGATTTCTAACTAACTTCCCGAATAGCTAGATATTTGAAACTTTTAGCATAGCTCAGAACACGATGACAATGCATTATTTTAATACGTTTAGCCATCTTTCAGCAGAATTTAATTGGTTTTTAGTTAATTTTGCAGTACGGAAAGTTAGTTCGGAAAAAATCCGCATGTTATTTTATTTGTTTTGTCATGTCCCATATTTACGAAATCTTCATTTTGACGGGTCTCAAATTTGTGATAGATAAACATTGAATGACAGCAAAACAGGAAATATCGATTATATTATTTATATTATTTCAAATATATCGATGGCACGCTTTAGATTTGGTGTTAAGGAGATCCGTTGTACAAAGATTTGTCCTTTTATAGGTTTAAGATCAGCTCTCTATATGGTTGTCATTTATGTGAAGTAAATACATTCGGAACTATTTTTTTTTTTTCACTAACATTATATATTATATAACAATAACAATTATAGTATCAACATTACATACGATTTAACAGAAAATTTAAAAACGTAGTATATAAAAAGTTCTTTTTATCATGAAATTATTTACTCTGTAACAGTATACCGGTCACGAGTCCTGAGAATTGCTTATTTTAGATTTGGAAAAAAGAAAACTCAGAAAAAAGCTCAGATTTCTTGCCTACGTACTTCCAAAATATGTCCTTCTTTCCTGGAGTTATCCTGACAAGCGTGGCGTTATATAGCCTCAAGGAATTCCAAGAAACACGAGGCTGAAATAATCGCATTAGTGGTTAGAATCTCCACCAGATGGCTCTTAATGCCGAAATATAGCGCCAAACTGTCTCCCCCCCCCCCCCCCCCCTCCCTACCTAGCTCTTATCACTAAAGCAATCCTAATCTGGATGAAGAACAAGTACAGCATCTGGCTCATCTTGAATTATAGCGACGACTTAATGTCCAAATCAGATTGATTTATAATATTATACTTGGATAGAAAAAATGTATTTTCCGCATTTCCTAGTGAAATTACGAATCTTTACGAACATCTGGAATATTTCTTTAATATTCGACGATGGTCAAATCCACAGGGTTGCAGTCTGCCTACTAGTGTACTGGATTTGAAGCTGATATCGAGCTATATTTCGTCAACGGTCCTATTGTCCATTTTTATTATATAAAACCTTTTTTAATATCAAAATGCTAAGAGTATTTGAGTGATAAGGTTATCTAATATTCTAGAGATTATAAAATATTTCCATTCCATGAGTTTCTCTTAAATCTTCTTGTAAATACCATACTCATCCTTACCACTAACCAATCTAACTGTTAAGAATCTCCACTAACGAACTCTGTGGTGCATCACCTAGTGGAGAGGTTAGCCCCGCTAAAGGGCTTATGCAACTATATATGTAATTGGTGTCGCTCCATTAGCTGTATAAATCTTACAATTAAGAAAAAGAAAAGTCTAAAGTGACTTCTAAAGCGAAGCTGACCCAAATACTTCTCAATTCTTCTAGTTTCTCAAATTAAAAATAAATAATGAACTATTAGACTATTACTTCACATGATTATCAAACTAATAAAAATGACTATCAATGTGAAATATGTTTAATCTCTAATAAATTAGAACCAAGAAATAAAAGATATCATTACTCGACCCAAGCCAATCCCTGATTTTATTATTATTCCTAAATGCATGGATTGTACTATAATTATTGATATTTACTCATCCAATAAAACTCATACAGGTAATTGGTCGGTATATTGTCAAAACAACACTAATTAGATGAAAAACTGATGTAAGTGTTCGAAACCGTTCTGTACCAAAATACCAGCCATTCTAATGTTTTAAAAATTGACATTTAAGTTTTTTATTGTTGATCATTAACTCATTTCCAATATTAGATTTAATTTGGTCCATTTTATAATTTTTCTCATGTCACTATAAAATTTAATTTGTCTTCTCTTTTTAGTATATTTTGGCCAAATCCATCTTCAAATCACTCGAACCAGAATTACAAATAATATGGAAAATGTACATTTTTGCCTCTCTTGCCATTTCCGAGCTAAGAGAGAAAACTCCATAAAGCTAATGAGAAAAGCTAGCCTGGGACTCAGGGGGACACTCCCCCCCCCCCCCCCCCCCCCCGTCCTGTCCCTAAGAATTAAATTAATAAGTGAAGAGGGGGCGATTCCCCTCACCAGAAGGGAACACAATCTAGTTATAAACCCCCCTCTTGCCTCCTAAAGTTCTTTTTATTGCGGCTTGTTTAATTATTCAATAGCCCAGAAGAGCTCGCTGCTCTTAGCTTATTATTATATATTTTCAACCTCATCTCACTCTCTCTTTTCTTGTATCTAGTCTAGACAAATAAAAATATTAAAATTATTTAAAAGGATTAACAGAAATAATTAGAAATTAATACTGTTAAGTTTAAATAATAATTACATACTTAATACCGCAAAAAAGATCAAATTTATTAGTTCTGTCGTTAATCTCTTTAACATGATCTCTTTTGTGGATTTTTAATAGTGAAAATCATATGTACATATAAACTAAAATTCCTAAACTCCTATTCCACCTCCTTGAGGTGTAAAATTTTGATATTTATATGGTCAAAACAATAAAGATTTACTTTTGAGTCTAAAGAAAGAAGGGGGAGTAAAAAGAAAGAAAAAAAAACTCGTCGTTTTCTATCTAGTTAATATTAGGATATCCTTAGGCCTGATTTTTAGGCCCTTTTAGGCTTGGTTCTTTCCTTAGGTTTTGGTTTTGCAATGTGTAATTTGATTGCTTTGACATATTTATATTCTCAACAAATAATGAACTTTCTTAGTAAAACAGTTTGATTTCCGTACTCATAATTCCACTGTCTAAAAATGCCATCGAATTGTTGAAATCATGTCGTATTGTGCAAATCCTTGAAAGTAACGATAGGCATGCACTTTCGATTTTGTAATCGCGCCATTGTTTAGCTACCAAAATTAAACACGCATATTGCGACTAAAAAATCTTATCGTTAAGAAAACGCTAGCAGTATTCATGGTGAGTCCCACTGACAAGCATATATCTGCACGTACCAGCGACTATTCAGTCGCGCTTTAGATGTGGTCTGGCATATCTGTGCCTTCCTCTTTTCTTTTTGTCCTTAATTGATACGGACAGACTGTAATTGACTTTCTCTATCTTGTGTTATGACAGGGAATTTTTAGTAGTAAATGTTCAAAACTATTTGTACTCATATACTATAATTCTTAAAAAAATACTTGGATAATAGTATCTATCTATAACAGGATATTATCTATGATAGGATTCATTTAACTTGTAGAACTGTCCCTTTAAAGATTTAATTAATCCTTAGCTTGAAAGAGGATGACCGCAGTAGCGTTGTTAGCGTCGCTATACTTTCACATCACAAGGATCCAAAGAGCGAACTCAAGTTTTAATGTAATTTTTTAACTAACGCGTTCACTGACTACAAAATCTTTGTAACTGCGATTTTTAAGTGTAAGCGAAAATAAATCGCCACACAGAGGGCCTTTTAGATATAATAGACCTTCTTTTCTTGGTATCCTTTCGTATCTTAGGTATGCCCCCTTATTTGGTTCTTTTAGGGGTAAAATGGCCACCATTTTGGAAATGCGATATATATTTGGGAACCAAATTTCAATACATGTAAAATAGTACCCAACTTCAAATTATCGAAAAATAAAAATTTTGGCCATGGTTACGGCCCCCTAAAATTTTCTAAAATTTGACTTTTTTATATCAACTCCCGGAAATATCATTAGACCACAGAGATGTATATTTTTGTATTTTTGCCTCATTTTTAGGACCATTCGTAATGGGGTAGAGGGGGGGGGGATTTTTTTTTTTTAAGTTTTAATTTTTTCGGGGGTAAAATGACCGCCATTTTGGAAACGAGGTTAAAATTATACCCAACTTAAATACTACAAAAAATTTAAAATATTGCGATGAATTCGCAATTGATCGCTGATCGCAGAAATTTTGAGTGGTTAAGTTCGCAATATTTTTTCTGTTTTGGGGCAAAAAAGTTTCACTTGTATACCAAATTTCAAATCTGTAGGTTCAGTAGGTCGGGAGATATACTCGACGGATATATGTGACAGACGAACGGATTAACTACCAAAAGAATAAGGTTTTCTAGGATGAACTCGAAACCCAAAAAATCACACTTGTTTATAACCTGAATCTTCTAATCGTTCCTTTCTTATTGTCTCATCTTCGTGGAAAAACATTGATCATGGATATATTTTTGTGTCCGCTCCTGGTGGAGATATATTGAACTAAAGTGAAAACCAAGCTACCTCCTGTTATATTCCAACTTCTTGGTTCTATATTTAAGAGTGTCAAATGTTTCATGTTATTTTTATGTCGTTGTTTGCGCGACGGAAATTTCTTCTTTTTCCCCAGCCCAAACATATTTACATGTAAAAAACATACATATGCATGCTACTTTTTATACATGTATATTTTACTTTTTAAAACACCTGTCCCTCAGTTATTCTGATATTTTTGCCTGCTGATATCGAAAAAGAAATGTAATCAAACACTTGTTAAAATACTTTTTAAATATGTCTAATAATAAATTATTATGTAATTAAATTAGATATTATAGAATTTAAATTCACTAACACCATGTATATGAGAAAGTTTTATTCGAGTTTGTACAATTCATGTTAACATATATTATATTAGTTGAGAATGATCTCATCTTTATTTTTTTCCTTTTGTCTTACATAAAGCATTAAGGGGGGAAAATCAATTTGACATTTTCCTTAGGCTCTTCTCTTTTCATTTTATTATGAAAAATGTATTCATTCAATTCCTGTTTGTATACAAATTGAACAAGAGGTCTAAAGGTATTGTTTCTGTTGATTCTTTATTTAATAAGAAAACAAGCCTTGAAGAGGGAAGAAGAGAAAGATGGTCTAACCAAAAAACAAGATAAAATATAATTATTGGTGACAAAGCCTTATCACTTTACTTTTTCATAGAAATGATACTCAGAATATTATTTCTATATCACTTTCTTACCTCCACCGAGCTAAATAATGATAATATTTATTATTACTTAATATTATCTGTATTTCATTGTTTTTACTTCAATCATTCTTAATAATTTTTATAGAATTTATTTTTCTTTTCGGCCTACATTTGTATTAAAAATTATGATTTCTTAAAATAATTCACACAGAGCTTATTTGTATTAAGGCGATATGAAAAGAAGTAAATATAATATTATAAATATAAAATATACTCACTCGAATATCTATGAACAGTATGTCCAGGGATGGAGTTGTCTATACGGGTAAATTCGAATTGTCGAAGAAAAGTCACACTTCATAATATCTCCTGCTTGTTCTTAAATTAAGATTTATACTGTTAATTTTTGTTCAAAATGTACCCTGTACCCAAAAATTACCACTTTTTAAAATCTAACATAAGGAACCCGGACTAAATTTTGACTATTCAAGAAGAATGTATTCTTTATAATATTTTTAGATACTATTTCAAATTTATTTTTCACATCAAAATGTCGAAAGTTGAATTTTAAAAATCATCCCCCCCCGCCAAGGTAACATTTGTCTGATTCTATTAATGAGGGATCGATTTAATTGGATCATTGAGTGCATTAAAAGTTGAAAGTTAAAAACAATAAGAAAGCATCTTATTTAAATCTTATTTATTATCTATACATCATTTATTTGTGTTATAGAAGGATTATTATTTTTGAACATTTTTATTTCTTAATTGATTTCCCCTTTAATAGTTTTTATGTTGCTTTATTAAATTAAGCAATACCACAACTTTTAATGCACTTAATAAGACCTTTAAATCAACCTCCCATTTCTTAGAATAAGACAAATTGGACTTTTTAGGGAGGAATTTTAGAATTCAATTTTCGACATTTTTGTGCAAAAAATAAATTTGGAATTCTATCAAAAAAATATTATAAAGAGTACATTTTTCTTGAATAGTCAAAATTTGGTCCGGTTTCCTCGCGTTAGATTTTAGCAAATTGTGCTTTTTGATCAAAAAGTAATTTACTATCAATCTTCATTTAAGAAGAAGCAGGAGATTTGACGAAGACTGACAAAATTGATTTTTTTGGAATTTACACGTATAGGTAACTTCATCCGTGGACATAATATATATATATATATATATATATATATATATATATATATATATATATATATATATATATATATATATATCATCAGAGGGGATGTGCCACACAAGCATGACCCATAGGAACTGTTCCAACATCAGACATTGCGTCATTAAGATATTGGCTCGGCATTCCGCTATGTCCTGCATCTCACAAATTGTGTAGCCTATTGCAGTGTGCAAAAACACGGTATTACATTGCTAATGTGTTTTGCCAGCCAAGCAAGAATGGCGGTATGAGAGCACGCTCGCGCTCGTCTATGATAAGTCCTATATGTTGGAACAGATACCTACATGTCTGATGTTGGAACAGT
The DNA here is from genome assembly GCA_951217055.1 of Gerris lacustris. Lineage (NCBI taxonomy): Eukaryota > Metazoa > Arthropoda > Insecta > Hemiptera > Gerridae > Gerris > Gerris lacustris. The sequence continues at coordinate 32,122,359 of OX578282.1, read as the reverse complement.
TCCTATGGGTCACGCTTGCGTGGCACATCCCTTGGTGTCTCTCACAAATTGTGTGTATATATATATATATATATATATATATATATATATATATATATATATATATATATATATATATATATATATATATATATATATATAATATACTCCGTATATACACACTCTTACTATCCGAAGGTCAAGTAAGCATTAAAAAGAACTCAAAGATCTTCCTGAGAATACAGTCATTGATTTTGCGAATCCCGACGTTTCGAAACCATTCCAGGGATTATTTTCAAAAGATTGCTTATGATAAGAGAGTTGCAAAGCCTCTCGCTATGAGCACAAGCAACTTCTTCCCCAAAATCTCTGACGCAGTCTCCTCCGAAACTTCATGTTCTAGATTTATTGGAGTCGTTCCGAGTCCGTTTATGTAGTGAAGACAATAGCGGCGAGGCTTAACAATAACAACATACCAGAAATGAACGTTCGTCATTGATTTTAGAAGTAGTAAATTCATGGGGAGTGGTTTACGGATCGAAGAGGAGATTACATTGAAAAAGAAAACATTTCACTGAGTACTTTTATGTGAAGATAAAAAATGTTTATTACATTAATCCAGTTATTTTATAGCTGCTCCTTGTATAGATAACTTACAGCTAATGCCTATTCAAGAAATAGATAAGAACAATAAGAGATGGCTCTCCAAGGAAAAGCTGTATTTTCTGACTGGTTTATCTACTCACTTTGTTTATTTTTCTACTGCATTCATTTAAATATTTTCTTTGTAATTCAGACATTTCCCAGCCTGGATTCAAGGGACATTTACTAACTAGGTATAACTTTCAGTGTCGCCACCTGAATAACACAAGTATGACCCCATTCAACTTTCATACTTCCTACTAATATAACATTTTCCCTTTAACAAGTTCAATTACTGTTCTGAATGAAAAGCAATACATAAAGAAGTAACCTGATCTCATTTCCTTTCGACAGGTTGTCCTAAATTTCATTTTATAACTCAATATATTTTCTACATTATTTTTTAAAAAATATAAAGATTATTATTATTATTATTATTATTATTATTAAAAGCGAACAAGAAAAAAGGGGGGAAAAATATAAAAAAGAATTTTCCGTAATAATAAGGCGGATAATTAGGCCAGCAAAATAATTATACATGTAAAATGAAACACAATAAAAAGGGCTTATTTTAACCTTCCTGTAATCTAATATAACTTTTATAATTAAATATTTTTGTCAGTAATAAAAAAAAGAATCACTAATTTTATTAAAACATTTAATATTTTGAATGAAAAAAAAAAATACTTTAATTTTAATAATGTTTTTTTTTAAATATGTTAGATATATAAATTTAAATTTGAATGATGTAAATGTTAGTTGGAATTAAAAGAACGTCCATTATACGTATAATCAATTCACTTGTACACCCTCTGTAAACAAAATATTTATGATAGATATTAACTGTAATATATAAACTGTTAACGTAAAATAGCAGGGTAAGGATCCTGTTAAAACAATTTAAGGGTCAAGAGCTTATTGTCTTCAATTGTTTACAATAAAAATTACAATGAAAAAAAAATATTGTTATACATAATCATTTAAAGATTATTTATAATATTTCAAAACAAAAATAGTCTGTCAATTAGTGTAGCACATTGCTTCAGAAAGATAGAAACAAGACCAAAAATGTTCTCTGATGTCTGAAAAAAATTTGTTTCAAAGTTTTTTTTAATCATTTTCGGTGGCCGAAAACGCTTCCACCAAGCAGTGCGTTAAAACTCATTCGGATGTACCTCCAAAAGCGTTCTTCAGCGTTCCGCAGATCCATATAAATTTTTGAATTCCCATATTTTCACATTTAAGAATATTATGAGCACAAGAACGTCTCCGCTTCATACCAATTGTGTGCCATGCATTTGTAAGTAGTAATAATACAGGTGTTGGACACGGTTGTACGAGGATTGGTAATCGCCCAACCGGCGTCGGTCTTGCGCGCTGTGTGAATACGCACTCGCTCAGTCTCACGCGCAGTGTGAAAGCCGCCTAATACTACTAATCCTTGTTAGATATTGATCAATGTAATAGGGGAAAAAAATTTTCTTTCACAACATTGTATTTAATCCTTCAGAAGTATATTTACCCTCGCTTGTTTAATTATTTATAAAATCGATGTTGAACTTGATTTAATCTAAATGAGAATCTATTTAGATCTGATTAAATATTAAAGAAGGAGTAATAGGATCAAGTGCATTTCCTCATCCTATTGTAAGGTAGGACGCCTTTAGTTACTATTCTAGATCAGAAATCCTATCCTCGACTTCGTGTTAAATCACATCCTGGTAGTTTCCAAAGATCCAATGAATATTTTATTATGAAGGGGTTCTGGTATAATTGAATTTTGAGGATGCAGTTCCATGGTTGATCAGGTCCGGGGTGGCTGTGTTCCCTGGAGTGGCTGCAACTGACTTTACATTGCGGAAGGACGAACCGTATGATTTGTGTGATTCTTCATCCTGCGTATTCGTCGACGGTCTCCCCTCCTTTATCTCCTTAGTGTCAAGAAGAAGAAGTTATATTTCCTGGACGGATTTTTACCTCCCTAAGACATCCTTTAAAATCCTCTAGGGACGAATAAAACTAGAGTTTAGAAGGATTTCGGCGATCCCTTTTCCCTCCGTACTCACAACAGGATAATTCGCTTTTGTTTCCACGCCCTTCTAGGTATATAGTCCCTAGAGAAAAACGGAGGGAGGATATAAACCGATTGCATTAGAGACCGAAGGTTTTTGGGACGGGTCGGGCAAGGTTTGGCTGTAGAAGTAGGGAGTGAATGCATGACTCCACGGGGGTAGAGTGTAAATCTCTGTTTAGGTCATTGTTTATTCATCTGTAATAGAGGTTACACTGCGAGGGAACTCGGGCTGCATTGTATCGACAACACTGACAGTGATTTCCTTTTTTCTTTTCCCTCTTTTGATTTCATGCGTGTGTAGTCAAAGTTACTTACGGAAATGAGTCGACGCATGAGAAAACTTTAAACAAGCTGATTCATAACATTCCGAACAAAACCTTAACTAAAAGAAAATTAATGATGCGTAACTGTTTAAGCTTACAGCGTTAGTGAGGTTAGATAATTATCACTGAATTACAACTATTAGTTAGCTATCACGATTATTATTATTATTTAGTATAAATGTTTCTAAGCAAAAAGTATATTAACAATGCTAAAATAAAAATATTTGTGCCTCCGAAGAAACAAAGATTTTTGGGAAAATTTGTCAAAACATATATTGCCAAAAAACAAAAAATGTGGATTCAACACTTTATATGTTGATACCACTGATTTTTAACCATTAGCTATTTTTATTTATAGGTATATCAATTGATTTTCAGGGTCCGTAGTAAATAATTTAGACAAGATACTATGTTTCTTGCCGATGATATGTTTTCTTCTCTTGAGGCATCTTCAGGCTTATTAACATTTTTCTTACTAAAATTTCATTCAGTCGAAACAAAAATGCTTACCCTCTTCTTATCATAACATAAGTAAAACTTTGTGATATCATCAAAAATTTGTTTTAATATCTTTCACATCATTGCATAAAACCTATTTTGATTTCTCTACACGAGAAAGAAACTGACGTATAAAAAAGCTATGATGATCTCGATGTCAGTTAATTTCAATTTCATGTTTTATGTGTATATAAAGGTAATAATTGTTCTTTCTTCGAATTAATTCTTTTCTCTTTCTGGTATTTCAGACATTTCCTGAAATTCTTTAGGATAGTGTTTGATCGAGAAATCTTCGCATTCTTTAAAGTCAGAGAAAAAAAGGTCTTTAATAACCTGCTAAAGAGTAATGGTATTAAAGGAATTTAATTTTAAAAAGTAAAGGCCTAATCAATTGTCTTAAAGGTTCCTGGTTAAGGATATTCATTGTAGAAAAAGAGCGAATACTTAATGATAACCATTAATTAAATAAAGTGGCTAAGTATGTGCTGCCAGAACATGTAAAGTTTCTGAAGGCAATTTTACAAATTGGACTCTTTCGTAACCAGCATAATCAGCCCAGCAATACATTTTAAACCATTTTTTTATAATGGCGTGAAACAATACTTAAGAAAATTATTTTTATAATCTAAACATAATAAGGGTACGTTTTCCTCCACGCGTCTCCAGCGCCTATTGTAACACATAGTATGACATGCGCAGTTATGACTTTCGTCACACAAGTCAACAGATATGTTCTCTAATGCTAGGTTTCCTTGAATGATTTTAATACGGTGCGAATTTAGGTAGTCCTAAACCCGTTCCAACCTCACATGGTTTTATTACAGTTCAAGCAACTAGCGGGGAAATAATTGTCAACTATAATATTGTTCAACATTCTAAACGGGTCGAAACAATTATCACTTCTCATGGTTTTCTAAGATTGTATAATTCTGCTGAATTAGTATTCATATCGAATAGAGACAAATGAAATATCTTTTCAAATGCTACAAGAAACGCCCAGTATTTCTTGTCGTATTTAGGTAATTTAATCATTTATTTAAATAAATATTTAATTATAATAAATTATATTATATTAATTAAATTATATTTTTATATTTATACTAATTTATTTAGATAATTTAGCTGTGAATTGGTTCGTTTATTTAAATGTATCCCTTAGTTTCGGCACTGCATGTGCGAGATTCACGAAGGATCGCTAGCGACATAGGCGGCTCTAGAGCAATATGTTTGGGGGGGGGGGGGGGGGGGGGCTAACGCTGGCGGGGGTGTGGGGGGATGGAATACCCCTCAGGGAAGCGGGGGTCCTCCTCCGGAAAATGTTTAAAAATGACTTTTTTAAGGTATTTTGGTGTCTAAAAATACCTGTTTTGTTAGAAAAAAGTCTAATTCATAATGATAAATTAAAAATTTCTCCAAGAAGAAGAATGGACATGAATTTCATTACTAAAGATATTAGTAAGCCAAAGCCACTAGTAAGTTGGCTCTACCTATGGAAGGAGCTCAAGCCTTAGCAGATATTATCATTACAAACAATAAGGTAGAATTTTCAGTAAAAAGCTTTGCCGCATATAAATCTCCTGGCTGTGATGGGATTATGTCAATAATGCTCCAACCAGGCCTGGATCTGATTATTGACGATTTAGTTAAGATCTACCGAACTTTCCATTCTCAAGGAACTATTCCCTAGCTCCAGGAGGGAGGTACGCATTGTTTTTATACCAAAACAGGGCAAACCTGACTTTACTCTTCCTAAATCTTACTGTCTTACTTTGTTCTTATTATAGAACTTGGAAATTCTGGTGGATAGATGGATTTGGGACAACATGACCCAACCATTAAGCAAGCAGCAGTATGCATATCAAGCAGGAAAATCTTGTGAGGCAGCTCTTCACCATTTAGTCTGCAACATCGAAAGAGCCCTCAACAAGCAACAGCAACAGCTGATGCTGGGACTCTTCATGGACATCGAAGGGGCTTTAATTGTGTTTCTGTTGAATCTATCAGCCAAGCTGCTTCAGACCATGGTGTCCACCCAATTATAGTGTCATAGATCAAATCAATGCTATCTCTTAGACTAGCTAAAGTTGAGAGAAATGGACGCAGTATAAAAGTGGCTATAAGGAGAGGCTGTCCACAAGGTGGAGTTCTTTCACCGTTTCTTTGGTGTCTTGTAGTGGTAGTGGATAGTCTCATAAAGCTTATTCTGAAAGATGGGATTTACATTTAAGCTTATGCAGATGATTTAGCAGTTCTGGTTCAGGGCAAGTTCACTACCACAGTATTTGAGCTGGCACAAAGAGCTCTTCACTCTGTTGAAAGATAGTGTTATAATCACGGCCTCAGAGTTAATCCCGAAAAAACAGTGGTGACACTATTTACAAGAAAAAGAAAATTGGATGGAAGTACAGAACTGATGCTAAGTGGTTAGAAGCTTAACCTCGCAGACTCAGTAAAATACCTAGGTGTAATTTTGGATAAAAAACTGACCTGGAAACGTCATCTTTCAGCAAAACTGAATAAGGCAATGGCGGCCTTTTGGGTATGCCGGAAGGTCATTGGTCCCACCTGGGGATTACAACCTAAAGTACTTCACTGGATCTTTACTGCCATGGCGAGACCAATTCTTTCCTATGCATGTGTCGTCTGGTGGCCAAGGATATCCATAGGAACTGCAAAGAAATCACTTCAGCACCTTCAAAGAACGGCTTGTGTCGGTATACTATGCACTTGAGTCTATGCCATGCTTACCACCTTAAGAGATATACCTGAAGTACGAAGCTATGCTAGCTTCATATCGCTTGCACTATGCTGGTTTATGGATGGGATATGACATTATAGGGCACAGTGTAATATGAAATTTTATCACAGAAATCTGCCCGAAAGTAGTGATGCTAAAGGACTCTATGATACCACAGTGGGATTTTGACATTAGCTGGGAGTATCTGCTTCCTTTAAGACAAGACTGGGAACATGGAGATGATCCTTAAATGCCACCAGGAACAGACATGTGGTTCACCGACGGGTCCCGAATCGAAGAATTATCAGGGGCTGAGGTTTTCTGTACAAAACCCCAATATGAGCTTAGGCAAATATGCCACTGTATTTCAGGCAGAGAAATATGCAATTTTGGCCTGTTTTCAAATTATCCTGAATAAAAAAATCTTTAACAAAAGAATCAGAATCTACTCTGACAGCCAGGCAGCGATCAAAGCACTGGTTGCACCAAGCTATACATCTAAGCTGGTTGCTGAGTGTAAAAGCTATCTTAACATTCGTGGCCAACTTAACAAGGTACAACTGATATGGGTTCCTGGACATTGTGGCATTGAGGGGAATGAGATTGCTGACCAGTTAGCTAAAATGGGTTCCAATTCTACCCTAATTACACCAGAACCAGTTGTTGGCTTGCCACGTTGTGGAGTAAAACAATCCATAAGCACTTTCATGAGGCTAGATATGAAAAGAATATGGAACAGTGCTTCAGGTATGCGAAAATCTAAAATGATGATCCAGGAACCATTTCAGCATCTTACCAGATCGCTGCTCTCGCTCAAAAAACAATCCTGTCATCTTTTGACAGGATTTCTTACTGGACACTGTAGGCTAAATCGACATCTACATCTGCTTGACCTAGCAGAAAGCCCAGTGTGCAGGCTGTGCGAGGAAGAGGCTGAGACCCCTTCTCATCTTATTAGCAGCTGTCCTGCATTAACACGCCTGAGGTGGAGAATCTTTGGCTTAGCCATCCTGCCAATTGAAGAACTAAACAAGGTGCTCACTTTCTGTTGGTCTGTTAGCTTGCTAAGAGGATAGAGTAGTGTAGGATGGACTATTAAACCGGGTTTGCACCTTGGATCCACTCGTGAGGTCTTAATGCTTCGGACTTTTTTTTATAAAAAAAAGTCTCCCGGAAAAAAAAGCCAAAGCCACCATTTTAAAATTTTGGCTTACATATATCAACTTTAGATACAAACAATGGAATAAATTACAACAATGTAATACAATACAAACAAATGGAGGAATCAGATTCAATCAAAAGTTAAAAGAAATACAAGTTTTAAACAGCAGAAGTTATATACTGCCACAGAGGATTAATTCAGGCCAACAAACTCATCCAAGCTATTAACCAAATAATAATTGTTGTGCCATTTTGCCACCGAAAATGGCGTTTCCGCGGGAGAAAAATGTCTTTCTAAAAATCGTTTTAAAAATGTAATAAAAATAATAAAGTAATCAGAGTGATTTATCAGAGTGATTTTAATTTCTATTGATTAGCTTTTAGAGAGCAAGAAATATACAATAACAATTTGAGCAAACTAATAATTATATTTTTTAACTTTGCTAATACAAGATATAGTTTGAACTAATCACAAACAATAATCTAAACCAAATGCAGTTTTCTTGGCTCCACAATCAAATATTCTGACATCTTCACTGGATATGGTTTCAGGAAAAATACAGATATCACGAAAAATACAATTATTAAACTAATGAAAAGTTTACCCATCAGTAATACAACAAACATATGGCTCATATTATGCTTATGCATATTTAGCCTTTCCTTTAACAATTCTTGTGATTTTTTAGCTAATAAAATTTTTTGAACTCCTAAAAATTTTTGGGGGGGCTTGGCCCCCCCAAGCCCATACCTTCGGCCGCCTATGGCTAGCGATTGAGATTATGACTGTTTCTGGAGCAGGCAGCTGTAATCGCTCAGCGATCGACGCTAGCGACTCCACTGATTATCGCTAGATTGCTCGGCTAGGAAAACAGTAACATGCAAACTCGAATGAGGAGTTTTGCGTGATAGTCACTGGGCGACTATCGCTGACTGTCTGTCACTGGAGTCGCATCTAGGAAATCGTATCTTTACTACTCCGAAATCTTTAGGTAAACGGTAAACCGTTCTTTATATAGTAATTTATATAATCGAGTAATGTCCTGACGGCCCTATTATGTATTGTATAATTTATGTGTTTTAAGTGTTTTAGCTAAAATAAATAGTTTATTATTATTATAATGTCCCGGCGGCGACGAACGACTCACCTCGAAATTTTGTTATTGCTAAGCTAAGGCAACCACATTTATTCCAATAAAAATAAATGTTTGTTTTGATTTGTTGGTCTTCAAATAGGTATAATAACATATCTGAATTAATTTACTTTTTTTTTTCTTTTTTTTTCTAAATATAAAATTAAGCCCGTTGGTACGGGCTTAAAGGCTCATATATGTATATTTAGATAGATTTCAAAATATGAGTGTTGTGCACAACTAAAAAATTTGGTTGTGAGCATTCGCGAGAGGAAGAAATGTGCGCTTAAAATCAATATGAGACCATCTGTGAGCTAACTTTGACATACCATCAACATTTAATTAAATTGGACAAGTAGTTTTAAAAAGTTTCACAAAAATATTGACGGACAAAAAAAATAAAAATTTAAATTTGGAGGATAAACAAATAGAATGCTGGAGGATGCAAAGATTTCGTTAGACTAAAGGTTCATATTGGTAGAAAAGAAATAATTTTTTAAGGATGTGCATGTGCATTCGTACGATAATATAATATAGTATTCATAAGTACAGTGGTATCGATTATTATTTGAGGTATTATTACACAAAATATGGATTATCTAAGGATTTAAATTGCTAGATAAGATGCTATTGTTTAATGATTTGCATTAGTACACACATATCGATTGTCTAAGGAAATTCATTTGTTAAAAAAAGATAAGGATTTAGATTGATAGAAGGGAAGCTATTGTTTCAAGGTATGGATCGGTACAGCAGTATCGATTTTCTGAAGATATACATTAGAAGCTGAAAGAAGCAGATGCGGCGCTCCCCTTGTTATAAGAAATTCCGGATTGAATAGCAGGAAAAGCAGTAACTGCAGCCACCATGTTCTCTATGAACCATAAGAGAGAGCCGCCATGACTCATTTTATTCCCACACTCGTCCCTTGCTTTAGCGTTACGCATCCATGCATTAAACACAGCCTCTTCACCTTAACCATAAAATTTCTTAAAGCTCTCTCTCTTTTTCAATAAAACTTTCACAATCAATTCTTTATATGAAGTAAAACCGTGGTTATAAAGTTGGTTCAGGTGTGCACGATGCACATTCGTAGTTTGTTTCCCCCTTATGTTTCCTAGTTCTTTTATTATAGAGCTTACGTTTAATTTAGGGAAGATTTAAAGTCGGACGACTCAAGTTACAGTATCACTAGTACAGAAGACATCCTGCTATAAACTAGAATATAACTTAGGTTATATCTGTTCCAGGGAAACTTGGTTACATTTAACAAACATTTTTCACAATACACTAAACTTTCCGATTCTCGAAGAATGGACCAGAGGATGTTTAGCGAGCATTAAGAAAACCGTCGGGCGACAATTAAAGCTCTTAATTTAGTTGTCTGTCTTTGAAAAAAATGACATTTTTCTTCCTCCCAAAGCTGTTGCGATTATTATTGTTATTTTTTATTTTCGTTTATAAAGAAAGAAAATATTGTGATATTTTACACTGATATTCATATCGAGTTGATGAAGAAACTAGGTGAAAAAATAAAATAAATAGTGTACAAAGATCCAGGAGGATATGGACAATGAGTTTTCTTGGGCTAATTGTTAAGGTAATTTAAACTTGTTCTAATATTGTGGAGAGTATTGAAGTAATGAGTAATGAGTATTGAGTAATTGTTAATGACTATGTTCTTCTTCGGAGGATAGCTTTATGATATTTTCTCAGTATCTGATGCTGTGATCTTTCCACTCTGGGCTAAAGATATATTGGGATAACACCTGTCTCGATCTGTTCGTCTCACTAAGCCAAGGTAAACCAAACTTTACTCAACTAAAACTTTGGCACAACAAGCTTATCTGGTGCCAAGACTTGTCCGGGAGGGAAGAGAGAGGGATTGGACGAGCCGAGTTACACAAGGAACCTTCCCCTCCTAGTCGAGTTTCCTTGCATAAATCTTTGCGGTACCTCGACCTCTTCTAATCACTCAGACTCCACCCCCATCCCGGAGATTTATTAACATCGAATCAAAATCGGTTCTAATTAAACAGTAAAGACCTTATCTCAAGTCGAGACTCCAGACAAAAGCTGCAATCCAGACAGAGATAGATAAGTCTTGGAGAAAGTAATTCTCACCTTTAAGCACCAATTTTGCAACGAAGAGAACCGTGAGAAAGTTTTTAAGGTAAAACCCCAAGTTTTACTCACATCTCTAAACCCTTCCCTCTCTTACCTCTTCTTCATGATGCGTTACAACTAACAACTTAAACTGGTGAGAAAGTTTTTCAGCCCAAAGAGTACAAAGCAAGCTCTTGGAAAACAATAACATTATCAGGCTCCCATGTAAACCGATACCCCCCCAAAGCTTAACCCCATCGATTGCACTCGATTAATACTCTTTACACAGACACCTTTTATTACTTTAAATTTAAATTTACGTGTCAAAAATAACATTAAAAAAACAGAGTTACTTTCATTAACATTGATTACATTGATTACAAATGTGTCATAAACAAGTGTTTTTAAAAAAAGCACGTTTTTAATAAAAAGCGTTGTCCAACGAACTCGTCCTGTGCATTGGTAAAATGAACATTTCTACTAAATTTCATAAAAATCGGTCGACATTTACTCAAGTTATCGTCACACGTTTCATAATTCGTGGACACACAGACAGACACGAGACCAATGTCCCCACAAATGTTCCCTGATGTCTGAAACGGATTTCTGTCTTGGAATTTTTAAAATCGGAGGCATAAAAGTTTTTTGTTCTCAAAAGTGAACACAATGCTTCCGTTACCTTCGGTAAGGTTGGAAGCAAAATATAATGATATTTAAATCTTGGAAGTTGTTTTATACAAGTTTGAAAATGTAAAAGTAATCCAGGTAACATAAGATATAAAACTCTTGACTGAGGTAAAATAATTATTTTAATATAAATGGTTTAATATCTTCATATTGCTTATTACAAGTAAACAACGCTTGTTAATTTAAAGAAATGTGTCTGTAACATGTTAATGATACCATGAGAAGACACTGTAATACTTTTATATTTAAGCAAAGATTTCCTTTTTTTTTAACACACATCAAATATAAAAAATATGAATAATAAATAATCTGAGATACACAATTAAAAAATATTTCATTTGTTTTTTCAACACACCCTCTCAATTGAAACATTTTTTTTAAACTAATTAAATAAGTCAAATGATTAATAATTACACTTGTAAACAACTTTAAAGGAAACAAAAAAAATAAGTTAAATTTTACCAACAAGTTTAAGCCTGTGCTTTTCAAATAAAATTTTTGCTAAGGGCTTTGTTAATGTATCTGCCAATTGGTCATTACTGCAGACATAATATATTTTAATTAAGTTTGCTGAAACTAATTCACGAATGAAGTTGTACTTAATGCTCAAATGTTTCATTCTTTTATGAAACTCTGGGTTATGTGCAGTCTTAATTGCACTTTGATTATTTGCATAAATTGTTGATGGTACTCCGCCACTTAAGTGTAGATCGTCAAGCACTTTCTGGAGCCAGCAAGTTTCAGTAGCAGTATTACATAGGGCAATAAGTTCAGCTTCAGTTGATGACAGTGAAACTGTAGGCTGTTTTCTTGAAGCCCAAGAGACAACATTGTTATGCAGAAGAAAAACATATTCTGAAGTGGATTTTCGGTCTGAGGAGCCTCCACCCCAGTCAGCGTCAGAGTAACCGATTAACATTTGACCTGCTGTGATTGTTTTAGTTCTTCGATAAACTAATCCTAGATCACTGGTACCTTGTACATATCTAAGAATTCTCTTTAAAGCTTGCCAAAGAGATTCTGAAGGTGAATTCTGATATCTACTGGTATAACTTACAGCAGCACTTAGATCAGGTCTTGAGCCCAACATAAGCCACATTAATCCTCCGATTAACTGATGACAAGGTAAATTAGTATCTATCTGTTCCTTTTCTTTATCAAAGGTAAATTTGGAATCCATAGGCGTTTTAATACTTTTGCATTCTGACATGTTGAATTTTTTTTAAAGTTTTTTAATGTAGTTCTTTTGCGACATTGTTAAAACACCCTCTTCACGATTATAATTAATTTCAAGTCCAAGGAATTCTTTTGGTTCTCCAAGATCTTTCATTTCATATTTTGAAAATAAAGATTGTTTGACATTATTTATCTCGTTTATATCAACGCATGCGACTAGGATGTCGTCGACATATATAATAATATATATGTAACCAGTTTTTATTTTCTTAGTAAACAAACAATTATCTGCTTTACCTTGCTCAAAGCCTATGTTTTTGAGTTTAGAAGTAAATTCTTCATTCCAACACCTGGGTGCTTGTTTAAGGCCATAAAGAGATTTTTGCAGACGACATATTGCTCCAGGTTTATCTGAACCAGGAGGTAAGCGAATATAGATTTCTTCATTAATACTTCCGTATAAGAAGGCTGTTTTTACATCTAGATGGCAAATGTGCATATTTTGCTGTAAAGCATTGGCTAAAAATACACGAAGAGTACTAAATTTCGCTACTGGAGCATAGGTTTCTTCATAATCTTCTCCCCTGTGCTGTAAAAATCCTTTTGCAACAAGTCTTGCTTTATAGAGTGGTTTATCTTCACTTCCTTTTATTCTAAAGACCCATCTTGTTGTAATAGCATTTTTATTTATTGGTTTTTCAGGGCAAACTGTCCATGTTTTATTTTTATGTAATGAGTTAAGCTCTTCATTTATAGCTAGTTTCCATTGATCTTCATCTGGTCTTCCTATTATATCTTCATACTTAGTTGGTAAATCATAATTAAATGCATTCATAGCTAGTGCTGACATATCAAAACATTTATATTTAGAAGGGAGTTTAATTTCTCTTTGACTTTTCCTCTTTGTCATAGTTTGATCAGCATCGCCATTTTCTTCTTGATTTTCATTTAAATTTTCTTCATCTAAATCACTTGAATCAGAATTGTTCGAAAAATTTTCTTCATTAAATTTTACATTGCAAGATATTATAATTTTTTGTTTTTCAAGTGACCACAGGCGATATCCATTCTGTGTGTATCCCATTAAAATACATTTTTCATTTACTTTATCAAATTTATTTCGTTGAAATTTTTGAGTAACGACGTATGCTGTACAACCGAATGTTCTTAACTTTGTAAAATTAGGTTTCTTAGAGTACCACATTTCTGCCGGTGTTATTCTTTCTTCAAGTGCAGAAGTATAAGTTCTATTTAATAAATATGCAGCAGTATAAACCGCTTCATTCCAAAATGTTTTACTAATTTTACTTCCAAGTATTAATGCTCTTGCTTTTTCAATAAGAGTTCTGTTTAGTCTTTCAGCAACACCATTTTGTTTTGGTGTATACGGTGATGTAAAAATCATTTTTATGCCTTGTTCTGAACAAAATTCTTGGAGTGAATTTGATAAGTATTCTTTACCATTGTCACACCTGACAGCGTGTACTTTATAATTTGAAAATTTAGTATTAACATGAGTTATATACTTTCTAAAATATTTTTCTACTTGTGATTTTTCTTTTAAAGTATACACTTCACTAAAGTGTGTGTAGTCGTCAATGAATGTACGAAAATATCGCGACCCATCCCATGATATAGGTTTAATTGGTCCACATAGATCAGTATGAATTAATTGAAGAGGTCCTTTTTGATTTTGGTCTGTGTCCTGTATGAGGAGTTTTAGTTTGTTTTGATTCAACACAAGTTTCACAGAAATCTTTTTGTTTTAAATTTTTAACCTTCTTTATTAGTCCATCTTCAACCATATTTGAGAATGTTTTATCTGATATATGACCCAATCTTTGATGCCATATATATTTAGGTATTGTTACAAAAGATTTATTTTCATCACGTTCAGCTTTAGTAAATTTTATTAAGTATAGTTGGTGATTTTCAACGCTATCAAACAAATGTTTTTCTTTAGAAAAAATACTGGCTTTACCTTCATTAAAGATAATTTTTAATCCACTATTTTCCATTTTCTTTACTGACATTAGGTTACACGATAGTTCTGAAGAGTAATACACTTCTTTTATTTTACATATTGTTTTTTCACCAATAAGAGCTCTAATTGAACCACAGTGAGTTGCACTGATTTTCTCTCCGGCTTTGGCTACACCTATAACTAGTTCATTATCAAGTTTCTTACAGTTACTCAATAGTTCTAGATCATTCACTAGATGTTCCGTACAGCCACTGTCTAAAATAAAGATATTATGCTTATCTGAGTATATATTTTTCTTACTTTTATTACCTACTTTATTAGCCACAGATAGAAAAGCCATATCCTCTTCATCAGAGTTACTTTCTTGATGAACGTAGCGAGCAGTTGATGTAGGTTTTGATTGTTTCTTGTAATAGTTATTTATCTTCACTTCCTTTTATTCTAAAGACCCATCTTGTTGTAATAGCATTTTTATTTATTGGTTTTTCAGGGCAAATTTAAAAGCGAACTTCATATGTTATTGAGGATAAACCCAAGTATGTTTTAAAAATATTAAGAAACCTAGCTTGGATATATTAAATATACAGAGAGCTCAACATTTCATTTTTTTAATTGAAAACATTTTACTTGCATGTTAATGGAAATTTAATCCAAAAAATACTAGCAGCATATAATAAAAGGTATGCTTCAAAAGTTACTTATTTTTCCAATGGTGGTTTTAAAATTATTTCTTATCACACATCAGTTCTAAAGATATAAGAGATTTATTAATATAATTAGTGGCATTATGAAAAAAAAATCATAAGAATTTGCTGTCCTTTAACATATTTTGAGATCAGAGTAGCATATCTCATTGATTCTTGAGCATGATAATCTTAGTTATGAAGGAAACCAACATATTTGGTTTCCGTCTGCAAGTACAGAGGCCCGCAGGGAGTCACCGTTTTTTAAAACACTAGCACACATGACTTAGTCTTTATAATTTTATGCAATTCAATGCCATTTAAGAAAAGTAAAAATAACAATAGTTCAAGGAAAAAAATGTCGTCATCCAAGTGGCGACCGTTCTTGTCCAGATATTGTTGAAGACGAGTAGCAAAATGTTCATAACCTTTCAAGCATAGCAAGTGGTAGTACTCGAATTTTTCGAGTCATGGATTCCGATAGACTTTCATGCATGGGCGTAGCCAGGGGGGGGCAGGGGGGGCCATGGCCCCCCCCTAGGCCGGCTCAACTCTCAAAAAAAAATACGATTATTATACATATACAGGTTAAAATAAAAAATAAATAAATAAAAAGTAAAAATAATGCTGTATAATAATAATAATAATATATATATATTATTATTATTATTATACAAATTTATTTTATGGCTAGGGGGTCTTCAGGTAAAAAAATGTAAATCTCGTTTTAGTTGTCAAGTTACTACAGCTGTGGCGTGGCTGCACTGGTTTGGTTAGCATTGCTTTGATAAAAAAGATGCCTATGATAAGAAAAGAAGCTGGACAATAATTATGTTTTCCTTCTCTCAGCCAGTGGCGCACCCAGGGGGGGGGGACAGGGGGCCCGGGGCCTCCCCCCAAAGCTAAAGACCTGAAATTTAAGCAATTGCAGTTTCACAGCAGATTTTAAAGTAATAGCGTTGTGATAGTAAAAAAAAAAAAATATATATATATAATAAGTAATTATATACCTAGTTTTGCCCGACATTGTTTTGTTATTTGGCGTTAAAAACACGTCCCCCCCCCCCCCCCTTCAAAGCCACAGACCTGAAATTTAAGTATGCAATTATGCATCACATGGTCAAGTATTAGTGTTGTGATAGTCAAAAAAATAAATAAATGTAATAAGTAATTATATACCTAGTTTTGCCCGACATTGTTTTGTTATTTGGCGTTAAAAACACGTCCCCCCCCCCCTCCAAACCCACAGACCTGAAATTTAAGTATGCAATTATGCATCACATGTCCAAGTATTAGTGTTGTGATAGTCAAAAAAATAAATAAATGTAATAAGTAATTATATACCTAGTTTTGCCCGACATATTTTTTTTGGCGTTTAAAAAGACCCCAAAGCCATAGTCCTAAAATTTAAGTATGCAAATAAGTAAGTATTACTTAATAAATAAGTAAAT
Source organism: Gerris lacustris (assembly GCA_951217055.1). NCBI lineage: Eukaryota > Metazoa > Arthropoda > Insecta > Hemiptera > Gerridae > Gerris > Gerris lacustris. The sequence continues at coordinate 32,105,725 of OX578282.1, read as the reverse complement.
ATTACTTTTTTTTTTTTTTGTGCAAGCAAGTCAAAAAAATAAAAAAATAAGTAATTATAAACCTAGTTTTGCCCGACATATATATATATATATATATATATATATATTTTTTTTTTTTTTTTGGCGTTAAAAAAGAAGATGAAGAAGAAGAATTGAAGTAAGTAATCCTTAATCAGTTTAGGTTAAGGATCTAAAATAGGGATGGAGCACTAAGTTACATATATCTCCTGGGTAAAAATATGTCGTCTATAGTCTATAGTCTATAGAACTTGGAAAAAAATCTACATAAAATTACGACTGTGCATGGTCAGAACTTTTTAGTGGGACGAATTTCTTCCCGACTATTATTATCCATTGTTTATTTTGAATGAAAGGTTACAATATAAAATTTTTAGATCAAGTTTTTAATTAAATATTTTCTTGTTTTAAGGGTTCTTATTTTAATCTACAGTTTTACTTTAATATATTAATTAAATTTAATTAAAATAGTTCGTAGCAGTCATTAGAATAGTTTTTAATTATTGAATAATTAATATTAATTAATTTGGAAACTGGTTCAATTGTAGAATAAGATTTTAAAAATTGCAGATACCCGACCTTTCGCAAGGAAGACTATTTTTTGTATTTATTGACTGGACTGTTAGATACCCAACTATTTTTATTTGGTTATGGTTTTACATAAAACTCAGTATGAGTATGGTTCTGCATATTTGATTCTTAAAAATAGATTAATTACTATTTATTTAAAATTTAAAATTAGAGATGTAGTAGTTCAGACAATATCTCATTGGAAGCGCTAACGTCGCTTCAAATACTCTCTGTCCAATCTTAATGTGAACTATTTTACATTAAGAGTAGATTTATAAATTTAAACAGCAAGTTTTCCTTAAAAAATGTATTTCAAATAAATAATTTTTTCCCCTATAATTAATAGTTCTATTGAGTTTTTTTTTTTAATTAAAATAAATCCTTTTGAAAATATTAATAATGGAACTGTCAGACTCTTGGCATTTTTAAGGAAAACACTTTTTTGGTTTTACATACACCACACCACACACACACACATATATATGTGTATATATACAGGGCTCGATTTGAGGCGTTCCGGGACCTCTCTCTCTCTGATAAATAAAAAAAAATAATCGGCACTAAGATTTGCACTAAGAGTGTGGGTTTATGTCTAAAACTGTTAAAATTTCAAGATAAAAAGAACTTTTTATAAACTACGTTTTTAAATTTTCTAAGTTAGTTAGAAATCGAAATAAAAACGTAGTAAAAATGCTGTTTTTGAACGTTTATTTTTCAAATTTTTCCCGGGGGAGGACCCCGGACCCCCCTTCTATAGGGGAGGGGGGGGGGGGGGGGGGGGTAGAGGGTAGGTTGTAGTTTAGGCACCTATATATATATATATATCCAAAAAAATTAGCCCCCCCCCTAAAGGCAACCCTGGCTACGCCCATGCTTTCATGGGCTTTCAGGTATCCCTATAATCATCTGGTGGAAGATCCGAGGCCCAATGGGGCCTCCATATTCCCGCTCAATAAAATGAGACACCCTGTCAAATGTTTACTTACAAAAACAATGTATTCTCTTGAGGCAAGTAGCCCCATCCTGTTGAGACCAAAAACTATCTATAGAAATCCAATGCCTCCTCAAAAGCCATGGATTATCTTGAGGTATGGAAAGAAGCCCGATCCTGCAGTTACCACACCCCATGAACAGCAATTCAATGTCTCCTCAATTGGGGCATCAACAATTGTCGCAACATCGCAAGGTAAAGCTACAAGATAACTCTCACTCTGCATCCTTTTCGTGTTGACAAAGTAAGGCCCAATTACGCCAAATCGGACTGTAACGCAACTCTTAGCTACTCCCTCACTTTTAAGAGACTTTTGAGGGGCCTTTGATAGACTAGATATGACTTAGATCTAATCAAGCTCTATTGGATGCCATAATTAGAGTAAATGGTGCACTATAACGTGGTATGCTTAAAGTTTATGAACAATTTTTTTTTATTCACCTTAAACAATATTTGGAGAAGAACGACCTCCTCTTGAATAACGTATTTTTTTACTCTGAATGATTACTGTTTGTTCTTTTCTTAAATGGCACTGTATATGAAGACTGTAGACATTAGAAAAAATTAAAATTAAAACATGTTCAAAACCATCTTGTTTGGAGTCTTCAAACTCGTAACATATCCCTGTTAAACCCTGTATAATTGGTAAAATATATTGTAGGTAATAGCTTTTCATTATTTTACTAAAATAATTATAGCGGATGTAGATTTTTAAAATTCTTTAGAAATAGTGGAACATTTTATACTCATTTATTAATAGCATTGACAAAATATCACTAAAAAACGTTAAACTGATTCAATAAATTTGAGGGGACGTTATTTCAAGCTGTAGCCGTTCAATGGCAGTTAATACTGTTTTGACATTTAACTTATTAGAGCTGAGAATTGATAGAATCCTATTTTAACCCTCAGCAATTTTTCTTTTTCAACGACTTATTTAGCACCTCAAATTTAGAACAAATTTATTGGATAGCATTTTTAAGGTGATTTTTTCTATTTTAGAAAAAAATGACTTTTAATAGTCCAGTAAAAAGGTACCAGGTGTCCATTATTGCCTTTAATGTAGCCGGGTACTTTATTCTCTCAGTTAAACCTTTGATAACGAGGAAGGAAATGAGATTTATCGTTTCTTGAGTCCAATTTGGGGAGGGGTCCTATGGGACGAATATGTTTTCACTCGGGGATCGGACTGCCCCTAGCATTAAAAACGTTTCTCAAGAAAACCATTATAAATGAAAAATTCTATTTACCAAAACTAATAGAAAACAAGTAAGCATTATTAAATTAAAGATTTGTAAAATTACTTCGGGACAGAATAACTTGCAATACCCAGTTTTTTAAGATTATAAAATAATTTAAACAAGTAAAAAAAGATGGTGTTTAATGGAGTGTTTTCTTTTATAAAGCTGGAAAGGAATGCTATTTTCGGAAAGCCTTGTGAGACGGGATGGAACGGTATGAGATCGACAAGTCAGGATTAGAAGCAACAATAATCCTCCGGCTTCTGAGAGCAAAGTGGATTTTCACCTTGATGTCACAAGAGAAAGCGCTTTTAACTCAAATAAGGCAGGCTTAGCCCCAGTTCATCTCTCGTGGTATGCGCATCTTGCATACCTGTCTTTTGAAGTCTTTCCGCAACCCTCTTCACCTTCTAATTTCTTTCTCTTTTTTGATATTTTTCTAGCTTACTTGAGACTGTGTTTCAAGAAAGCAACCGTTTATTGTCTGGCTTAGTTTAAACTTGTATTTTTGAGCTTCTTAAATTTTATTTCTTGCCTCTTTACCTAAAAATAGAACTTCGAATTCTTAACTAATTAAAAAAGTAAGTATGCCCGGAAAATATTAAATCAAATGTTAGAAAATAAATCACGCACATACACGCAAATACATCCACTACTTGCTTTCTGCCTTCATTAGTGCCAACAATCTATACATTTCATTACATCTCTTATTATTCTTGAACCAAACAAAATTTTGGAAATGTTACTTTCCGTGAAATGAAAATCTTCTATAAATGGATTTATCAATCTTTTTAATTTAAGATGGTGGCCTCTCTCTCTCTCTCTCTCTCTCTCTCTCTCTCTCTCTCTCTATATATATATATATATATATATATATATATATATATATATATATATATATATATACTATATATATATACAAATATATATGCATATAAAATCAAAGTGTGTTTCAATTACCTTTTCTCAGAAACTGTAGACGCTCTTTAGAATAAAATTATTAAATTTCCTCTTATTTTTAGTTTATGTATAAGGTAATACAAATAGAAAGAATCAAATACCTCTAAACTCCACAAGATTCATTCAATCTGTCGTGTGATCGTCGTAATTCTTCAATTTCTCGATATTATTCAAAATCTTTCATACATAATTTACATAATATTAAGAAAAGATTTCACACTTTTGAATAATTCTTCTTCCCTTAAAAAAAAAAGGAATTTATGGAAATAGACGGAAACTAATTTATAAAATGATGTATAAAAAAAACCAATATGGCTATCGAAAAAACTGATCATAAAATGTTTTTATAAAACAACGGCTTTGTGACACATTTATGACTACCAACAATAATAAATTGTAAAAGTTCGTAATTATTTTTAGAGTGCTTACCTGATTAAAAAAAAAAGTTAAAGTTATAAAGAGGTAAGTGTGTTTGTTTATTTTAATATTGAAGCTTTAAAATCTTCAAAACTTTACCTGAATAATGACTGAAACTTTATAAAGTTTCCCTTGGTTTGTCAGGATTGTCATAAGCTAATTACCATCACATATTGAAAAACAAGAGATGAGCAGTGACGATATATAAAAAGAAAATAAATGTTGGCAGATAAAGTTGAACTATGGAGGAATTATTTATCTTATAGAAAGGTATACTTGGTGCGATTTTCAGCTCAATCTGCGAAATAGCATATAAATTATTTTGCGTTAAGGTTTCAATGTTCAAAAGTCGATATTTTCAAAATGCCGGCAGAAATCGAAATTCAGTGGAAATGTTTTTCTTATAAAGAGGTATAATAATTAATATAAAATGCCATTTTTCAAAACTGGTCTTATTTTCAACATTCTTTTTTGGTTTCTGTATTCTTCACCTACATTGTATCCATGTGCAAAATTTGGGGTAGATTGAAAGACGGGAAGTGGTTCAAAATTAGGGTAATAGGTGTGCGATGAAACTTATAAAGCAAAGTAATATAAGACCATGTTTTTAGAGGTCATCCAGAAACCCTTATGCTTACGGTAGTTCCTCCGTCCGTCCGTCGCATCTTGAAGTATATCTCCCGACCTACTGAAGCTATAGACTTGAAATTTGGTATACAAGTTAAACTTTTTTGCCTAAAAACAGAAATTCTGTTGCGAACCTAAACACAAAAAAATTCTGCGATTTGCGATCAATTGCGAATAGATCGCAATATTTTATATTTTATGTGATTTTCAAGTTGGTTATCAATTCAAAGGTATTGAAATGAAGATTACAAAAATATATCGAGTTTCCAAAATGGTGGCCATTTTACCCCTAAAATAACCAAATAAGTGCATACCGAAGATACTAAAGGATAATTATATGCATACCTTGTTTCTTAAATGTGAAACTTTTTATTCATATTTTTTTTAAAAAAACTAATACTAATGTATTATGAATTTATGAAAATGTATTTATGAATTCTTATGACCGAAGAAACCCATTTAGTAACTTGCTGGCAAGTACTTGACGGTTTTTTTTTTTTTTTTTTTTTGGTTTCTGTAACCTAAATTGTTTCCATGTGCAAAATTTGGGGAAGATTGAAAGACGGGAAGTGGTTCAAAATTGGGGTAATAGGAGTACGATGAAACTTACAAAGGAAAATAATAAACAGGTCAAGTGTGTGCTAGTCAGCACACAGCGAGGGTCCGTAGGCCACCACACTGTATAGTTTAAGTAGTACCCTATTGATGGTGTTTTTTAAAATGCTAATAAGCTTACTTTGAACTATCCTATGGCTCTGATACTCTCAAAACACATTAACAAACTTCCGATAAAGTATTCTTTTGCCACTTAACCGGACTACAACCATATAAATACATCGAAAATACCATAATTATAAAAAAACGTATTTTGTCAATAAAAAATAAAATAATATTTTTTTCGAAATTTCCAAAAAGTGGTATCTTTACTTTTGGTCGAAGAATGTTCAGGAATTTTTTCAGATTGTTTGCACTACATAAGTGAAATAAGGGGGGACACGTTTCACACCCACTTCAAACTTGCCTACGCTCGCCCTATCAAAGTTATAACCAAAGAATTATATATTTTTGTAATCAGCACGACGAACCCTTTCATATGATACCCCTCACGGTGTAAAAAAAAAAAAAAAAAAAAAAAAAAATTACCCTTAAGTTTTTTTACCCTAATTTTTTTGAAAAATAGTTTTTTTAAGTCGCTATATTTTTAAAATATGTGGGTAGGTACAAGACACATACATGCCAAATTTCAAAGTGATCGGACGAAAGGTGTAGCCGTGAGAGCAGGCGACCGGACGGACGGACAGACACACGCAGGAAAATATAAGGGATAAGGGTCCTTGGTTTTGCCTGCGGACCCTAAAAATTACATATACACAAGAAGGAAGTGGACTGGAAGGTTTCATTCAGGTTAGCGTCGACGCTAAAGAAAATTAGTAAGGAACCAACTTTTCGCGCCTCAAGATGACATTCGTAGATTAAACATGAAACATGACGTACGTCAGGAACGCGTGATATGAACTCAGCTTAAGGGCGCGGGTTCGGAATGACTAACCAGATCGACTGTACGATCTAATGGCGGTGTGTTGTGGTTAGTGTTATGGCGGTTTTAAATGTGACGGTAGCAACAAATAATTGTTGTTGCCTAGGGGTCCGATGGAATGTAGCGATAGACCTGGTTATAAATATAAATGGTTTTGGTTTGAGCGTGAAGCTAGAACGAGTGCTCACGTTTACAAACTGAGTAGTAAATAAACAACAAAATAAAATTCACAAAATGTAGTATGATGGACGAAGGTGACCTTATTAACTATCCAAACTAACTTAACTCGGTCAGAGAGGTCGCAACCACTCCGGTCGTCCGTTAAGACAACTGAAGGTTAATGAAAGTGGCTCGGTCGAACTGGTTAGTGTTCCTGAAGGCACCGCTTACTGCTCTGTCAACCTGGTTAGTGATTCCCAAAGCACCTAAATGGTCGAAACCGGTGTGCAATTAACATCTGTCGTTCATATGTATAAAAAAACAAAAAAAAAACAATTTTTTGTGGAGTTTTTTTTTAATGTTAGGTCCAAGCGTTTCACGGATTGTTGAGTCACGGATTATTATTTATTTTCAATTCAATGTGAGTAATTGATACATTATCTCCGTGGAAATAACTACTTTTTGTAAATAATAAATTATTCTTCTAAAAATATCATAAATAATAAATAAGTCGAAACGTGTATATCGTAAAAGCTTACATATTTCTTGAATAAGCAGTCCATAAATAAAATAAATATGTGTATACCTATTTTTAAATTACTTTTAACATTATACTTACTTAAAATTATATAGGAAGATTTAAGTGGGTTCTTAAAAATTATGAATAAAATATTATACTTTATATATAATATATATATATATATATATATATATATATATATATATATATATATATATATATATATATATATATATATATGTTTCTTTCTATACATATTAGTTTTATTCTATACTGTTACTGGTGCATAAGTATTATATTTCTGTTGTCTATTTTCTCATGCCTGTGAATCTAGAGATCTGTGAAGCGGAAACATTTTGTCGACTTGTTTCATATTTTCACGGAATATTATGATGTTTCCTTTTCCCCCTCCAAGCCGAGAGTTTCTCGTGGTATCGAACTCACGACCCCTGGTTTGTGCTGATATTGCACTTGTCTCTAAAACTTCCAACCTGCCAACGTATTGAACATTTTCTTTCTCGTTTCCCCTTTTCCTCTATATTATGTATTGTTTTCTTTCTAAGTCATTTAGTGTGTGTTTCAACTTATTGGTTTTTTTTTTTCTCTTTCTCTAGTTCATGTGAAAGGATACTATTTTCTTTTTGTACCCTTCCACTTGACTATAAGATTATTTTTCCAGGAAGATATTCACTTTGCTCTTGGCAAGTATATTGTGTAAATTGTCTTGGTCCTTCCCTATACTGTCCTTGGTTTGTATTTTGTGCGTTACCGATGTTTTTTTTTTTGAGTTCTCTTCCCCACCGGTTTTTTTTTTACAAGAAACCAAGAAAACAGTCATCCAAGCGAAGCTTAGCTTAGCGTGCCAAGTGAATATCAGCAATTTTCCAACTTCTTTACGTTTACCCCCTCCCCTCTTTTTCACTTCAAGAAGCAAGGAACACCTTTTAACAGAATAATTTTTTTACTTTATAACACAAAAAGCACATTTTAGACACTAACACTAAGTCCTTATTTAAGTAACATATCTTTTCCACTTCACGTTACTTTAATGGTACGAGGGTCTCTATTTAATAATTATTTTCTCTTTAAATGTTGTTTAATTTTAATTTTTTCAAAAATTAGTTAGTTGCATTCTTTTGATCTACCTTTTTTTAATCTTGAAAGGGGGTGGAAGCAGCTGGCATATTTCGTTGTCTCTGTCAGTGAGTAATTTAGATTTATAGACGTACTTAAATAGATAACACCAAGTGACTGTTATTATGAAGACACTTTCAACTTTCAAGCACAGAAATATAATAAAAAATCATAACTGTGAATAAATATTAACATCTAATATAGTGGGGAAGGATCATCTTGATAACAAAAAATGTCTAATATCTCTCAAATCCCAACTTATCTTGCTACTTAGTATTATATTAAATGCTGGTGCTCACTGTAAGAACTGAAGCAATCGAAGAGCCCCTCACATAGTAGATAGTAAGAGCAGAATCTAATATTGCCTCTCTAGCAAGGGGTTCACCCTCATGTGACAGCCCAGGCTTATATTAGCTGCAAAATGAAAATGCTGCGTATCCTAAGTATTGATCTATCCCGCTACTTGTTCACTTAGCTCGTTCTTTACTTATTTAAAATGAAACAATGTTTATTTAAGAAAGAATTATGAATTAAAATATAACAATCATTAAGAAGTTAGAGTTGATCTCTAAAAAAGATTAGGGAATATAATTATTTATTCATTTTAATGCGCATGCGCACTTTATACTGAGCATGCGCAAATACCAATGCTCGGCTCGTTTGCTCTGTTCAGTTCGGCAGTCTGGACACGGCTTTAGGGAAGATACTGACAAATACAGATAGGGACAGAATCTATTTTTTATTCCATTCTTTCATTCTATATTTAAAACGAAATACTAATTTAAATTCCCAAACAGAGTTTGCAGAATTCGTTCTTTAATCCAATTGCAGCTATTCCAGTAAAATTCTCTTATAACTTTGTACTTGGAATCTTCAGTCTAATGATGGTAGAAAATAAATAAAATAGATGGATTATAAGCAATGGTTACAGCCAAGGCAGTGGTTAGAAACATAGAGAGGAGAATTGAGAATTGGTTTTTACTGCAGGATTTGGAGATGAACGGCTTGGTGCTACCTCACACTTTCAGACCGTAGAACTACACCAGAACACACTCTGTGAAAGTAGACCTCGCTTAAGAAAAAGAACACAAAAAATCACCTACATCCATTTAATTAAATCAAGGAACATCCATGAAAAATTTCAATATTTTTTGTTAAACTTAAAAAAATAAATAAAACAGTTTGCCAATTAGTAAGGCACATAGCTTCCTCGCGTCCTATAGTGCATTCTTTAATGAGTTTATGCTTTTACAGCCCTTTCTATCAAATTTATTTCATTTCCCTTTTATTTTAAATAATGTCAAAATGGTTTTGATAACACGAATAAAAGTATCAATTTGCAATATTTAAAGTACGGAGGTGGTTCAAATTCATCTGGGGTATCTGCGGGCTACTTTCGACAAATGGTCCAAATTTCTTAAAAATCAGATTACTTTTAAAGATATTGGTGTAATTAAAAGTATATTTGTGCTGTGGAAGTAAAATAATTAAGCGTAGTGAAATAATATATAGGACCTGTCATCCAAATTTCATTAAAATTGGGTGAGTTGTTTTTAAATATGTTTGTTCACGAAAATTGAAGAAAAGCCACTGAGAAATGATAAAATGATTAAAGATGGATAGGAAGTGGTTAGAGGTGTTCTAATTATGTCTAAATATGGAACATTGTATAATCTAAATTATCGATATTTAAATGTAATATGTAATATCATTACATTGTACAGCAAATTATGTCAAAGTTTATTTTTTCGTGTTTAATGATGTAGAGCAATCATTCGGTAAGCAAAGGAACTGAACTTCATTTCTCACTTTCTTCTTTCAAAAATTAATTAAAAAATCAACTTCCTACTACTCCGATGAAAACTAATCACGGAATAAAGTGCATAGACTTTCGGTAGAAAACAAAACTAACAAAAGGACATGTTTAGAACGTCAGAGGGCATAGCAACTTACAGTTTCATAAAGTTTTATAGAATTTGCTTGATTGCAAAAAAAAAAGCTATTCATATTATATGTACAGCATTTTTATTTTCAAACAGTTAAATTCCGGCAAAATCGATACTTAATATAGCTTCTGCGTTAATACTACTTCAATGATCAAAGATATTGTTTAGGTTCTCTGAGAGAAAACTTTGATCAAATAAATGTTTTTTCCCAAAAACTCGTTTATTTCTAACCTAACCTTTAGAATTTTAATGGTATTATTTTTTAATTAGATATGTTTTTGGGATGGGGGTCAGTCAAAATTTTTCGTCCCGAAGAAAAAGGTTTTTTTTTAAATAAATATAGCACCAGGAAGTTAGTAGCTAGCAGGAGGTAGATAGGTTTTCACATTTTAGTATTATACATCGCCAATAGGAGCGCTGAAGCAAACAAAATATTTTTAAAATTTTTATATAAAATGATATCAGAATCAGAGCTACTAGTAGACCAAACCTGAATTTCTTCTATTCCGGAAAACTACTAAGGTTGCTGCACTGGATTTAATGCCCTAAAACATTTACCTGATCCAATGTTTTTCAAGAAATGGAGAAAATGCGTTTTTTTCCAGCATTAACAACGAAATGTTTGAATTCAAGCCTTGTTTTTTTTAGGGATGATTTTTTGGCGCTTCCCTATATTTTTTCCAGTGTTTAGGTTATTTATTACACATAACATAACTGCTAAGTTTCAAATTTTTGTCTTGGGTACTTTTGAAGGTACAGATGGGTTAACGATCTTCAGACAGACAAACGCAGGAAATTATAAGGGTCCTTGGTTTTGCCTATGGACCCTAAACATTGGAATAATAGATTTGCGTAAATGACCTAACATTTATAAATATACTTTCTTCTGAACTTTCTATCACAATAGAACTTTTTAGCATTTTATCACAAATATGTTGTTTCACTAATTATATTTATAATGTACGTGCTATATGTTTGCTTAAAAATGTTATTTTTACGTTAAAATAACACAATTATAATAACTAATTAAATACATATTAATTATATATAATTAAGCACATGGTAATTAATGTGATTATTATTACAATACGCCAACGTAGCTAACTTAATTAGCAGTCTAATGTTGTAGATAGAGTAAACCTTTAAGCTAATTCGGTGAAACAGGGGACGTGATGATCTTCCAATGATGTTGTGCTAATTACGCTAATTTCTCAACTCCTTATCAAAAAAGCTTATCAGAGAGGTAAACTTATATTTTCTCATATCGATGGTATCTTGGATTAGCAGCAATAAAACAAGAGATGTGAAGTATCTGTAATAAACATTAAACTTTTTTAAATAAGTTTTTACTAAACCGTTGGGTATAGTGGGGTTTGTCACAATTTTGATGTTTTAATTTTTCTAATTTTTGTGATTTTTTTTAACATGTTTCTTATTTTGGGTAAACGTTTTAAATATTCAAAGTAAGGAGAAAATTGTTTTTGTTTAATTTTCCAAATGTTTAGTTTTTTTGTGACAACCAGCTCCTTGTGATAGCTTGTCACTAACAGTGAGGCAGGATGTCACAAGATATAAATAATTTAAGAAACAATAAAATACTTTTTATTAAGCAAAATTAACAATGAACAAAAACATTAATATTATATTTAAAAAAACAAAAACGGAAATGGCTCTCAATTAAAGCAGAAACCTCTCAATTTAATAGCCCTGACAGCTTCCATCACAGAACCATGATCAGAATATCGCGCCCTTTTGAAGTGAATGGTTTGTACTCTCTAACCATTTTCTCAGGAACAAACATTCTAATAGACCAACAATTATTCAGTATTCAGGTAACCATAATAGTTATTATACAAATACGATTTATAAACTATTAAGAGTATTTTTGGTAATAGAAATAGAATAAAGATGGTTGTCACAAAGTTTAAGTCTGTGGCAACCAACTTCTCAAGGCTTGTGACAACCAGCCCCAGAGCGCCATATTATGTGTTTAGTCTCTTTTATAGTTAGTGGAAAAGGTTAATTTATCGAACAAGACATAAAAATAAAGGTGAGATCATTACGCTACTTTACTCACTGAATGCAATAGTCTAAATTTAATAGAGGGAACAGGAAATTTAAAATAAAAATGCTGTAAAAGTAGAAATCAACTCGCCAAAATGCTTAGAGTGACGTTTTAGGAAGACAAAATGACGAATCCAAACACGCTTAACAATGCTGTTCCTAATGAAGGTCGTAAAGCTTTACTGCCAAGACAGACAAGCCCCACTCTCTCCTAATATAAAAATATGTATAAGTTTTACGATGACGAGCGTCTTTTAATACGCGGATGACGACTGCGAATTGAATTAATGATTTATCTACCATCTTTGTGATACTCTACCAACATTCTGGTAGATGGATGTTAAAAAGATTAACTAACTTGTAATGGATTATGGATCGACTAACCAACGTGGGTGTTGTGTTAATCCTTATGCTTATTTAGAAAATAATCTACCAACTCAGGTGTCTGCTATAACCATCTAATGTACATGAGATGTTAATCTACCAATGTTCTTGGATGTTAATCTACCAATGTTCTTGGATGTTAATCTACCAATGTTCTTGGATGTTAATCTACTATTAGTAAATGTTAATCTACTACTAGTAAATGTTAATCCACTACTAGTAAATGTTAATCTACTACTAGTAAATGTTAATCTACTACTAGTAAATGTTAATCCACTACTAGTAAATGTTAATCTACTACTAGTAAATGTTAATCTAATACTAGTAAATGTTAATCCACTACTAGTAAATGTTAATCTACTACTAGTAAATGTTAATCCACTACTAGTAAATGTAAATCTACTACTAGTAAATGTTAATATACTACTAGTAAATGTTAATCCACTACTAGTAAATGTTAATCTACTATCTCATACGAATGGTTAATCAACTATCTCATCTGGGTGATAATCCACAACGTATTTAGTTGTTGATATACCAACTCTCGTGAATGTAAATCAACCAATGCTCTTGCATGTTAATCTACAAGTAAACGTTGATGGTAATCATCTATCTAAACGCGTTTTGTTGTCATTATACCGAATCACGCAAAGGATAATCAACCAATGTACTTAGATGTTAACTTATTATCTTCAGTAAAAATGAAAGAACTACTATGTATTTTGGATGCAAATTGTTAATCTATTATAATCTACAAACGTATTGAAATGTTAATCTATTGCCTATTGCCTTACTTTTGTAGATGTTAAAACGTTCTTAAGCGAATGATTATCTACAATTGTACTTAATTTATCACCTTACATAGATATCAATGAACTCGCAATTGATAATCTACCAAAGTATTTGCATGTTAATCTACCGATTTATTGAGATGGTAACACATACACACTTTTCTTTTTTTTTTCTTTTTTTTATTATTCCGGGGGGCTTTTTACACCCGAAGATGCAGGCCACTTAGGTGGGCCCATACATCAAACCCTGGTTAGGGACCGAAATCTTCACACGGTCGTGTGAAGATATGGTCGTCAACCATGACTCCCCTCCTAGTTGTATTACAACCAGGAGTGTCAACGTCATGGTTTCCAGGCCGAAACCTGGTGGCGCCACTCTTTCGAGAAGCTTCCCATTTGTTTACAATGCTGGGTGGAGAGCTGCGGTCACCTTCTGACCCGTCTCGATGCTGCTTAACTTGCCTTATCGCAAGGCGAGCGCTCTAGCCTCCGAGCCACCCAAGCCCCACACACACACACATATATATATATATATATATATATATATATATACACACACCATCTCACTGGTTCACTTGAGCGTTGCTCAACCACACCATTCAAATAAGTTTATTTAAAACTTGCAAAATAAAATACCAACTTGAATTGATATTTTTTGGGAGTAAATATTGTCTTAGAGAATTCCACTAATATATCTAAAAATATCTTAAAGTTTTATTATGACAACAGTAAAATCTAAAGAGAGAGGGGAGAGAAATAACGTCACGAGTCTTTTCTCCCTCATTTGCTAACTTCGATTTAAGCCGAAAAGGAAACATTTTCTTCAGTATAAAAAAAATAAAACAAAATAAAATAAGTCAATAGGTTGGAAAAATCCTTCATATTGAAAGATTTTCCGACCCCTCCCGCTCTCTCTTAGTACAAATGGGAAATAGAACGGTGAAAAGTCTTAGGAGTCAAATGAAACGCAAAAGGAGAGCGAGGTTAAAAAACTTGAGAGAGGAAGAGAGACAAAAATACGAAGGGAAAAACTCTTATCAAGGATATAAGACGACGGGAAAAACCATTTCCCTCTTTTTGAGGAGAAATCCGAGGAAGGAAATTTACATAAATACCTAGAATATGTCTGAGCTTGTTGGACCGCGAGACGGAAGTAGCTATATTAGAAGTGTTTCATGGAAAGAGGGGATGCCAATGTCAAGAAAAAAGGTAAAAATAAATGCATATATATATATATATATATATGAAACATCTAATCCTTATATATTACTGTATTGATCTTCAGTCTGGTATTTTTAGGCTTCTGCAGAGGAAATAGTTATTAAAAGGCAGCAAAATGGAATTTTGCTATTACATTTTGACTGACGAAGCGAAGCCGAGGCAGGAAAATGTTAACTACCTGCTAAGGTGTAACCGAAGCAGGTAATCTTTAAACGAATCAGAAATGGTTCCTCTGCTGCATAGTTTCATACAATATGTTATCTACTAACTAACGGCAGAAAAATTATACTAATTATTATATTCCTTCCTTATAGATTTAAAGAAATGAAAGTTGTAAAAATACGAAAGATCCCGTCATCAAGTGAGCGCTCTAGCCTCCGAGCCAACAACATACACACAAACACAGGCAAAACGAATTCAGTGTGCCACTTTTTTTAAACAGCTGATTTTTTTCTCAATTTTTAGCGATTTTGTTTTTTTAATATTTCTTTAAAATAATAAAATTTGTTTTATTATTATAATTTTTTAAGGTATTTTTAAAAAAGATATAAATATTTAGCAGAATATTACGCTTAAATATATAAAAATGTGGGAGAGTTCATAAACTGCGATGTAGTAAAGTAACCTTTTCTTAAAATTTTGCTGCCTGTCTGTTATTTTGCCAACACGTTGATATTTTGGTGACACTTAACTATTTTGCTGCGTGTTTTTTTTAGACATATTACAAAAGAATCAAGAAAAATTACATTTTGCAGATTGAAAACAGTTCAACAATGCTTAATTTTGCTGCCGTGATTAGATAAAATAATTAAGTTGGATGGAAAAAAAATTTGTTTATGCTGAGATTTAATGCAACACTGCAGCTTACAAATTATACTTAGTAAGTTGACATCAACATTGAAGAGCCTCAATAAAATTAAGGATCAAAGTAGGAACTTTGAATGCATCTGAATATTATTAAGGCTGACAGATTGCCTTAGTGGCAAAAATTTAAGGGTGCAAGAAAAAATTTGACGCTTTTTAACCCTTAAATACTAATGGTAATTGGATGGCTGGTATTATTAAACCTTCGTCGATTCGACTAACATATGCAGAAAATACATTTTTTGAGTTGAAACTACACTATTATAAAGAGAAAATGATTAAGAACTCATTATTAAATCTTTTAGTGAGATATACAAACATTTGATGACAAATAACTTAGTAGGAACATCAGAATCTGAAATTGAGTGAACATTAATGCACCAGGTCCCATGCCCCAGGCCAAAAGCCCTAGGCCCTTTGCTAAGTGCTCCAGGCCCCAGGTTACCGGCCATTGGTCTCTGGCCCAAGGCTAATTACCCTAGGCCCATTGCTCCTTACCCCTAGGCCTATTGCCCCTTACCCCAGGCCCATTTTCCCAGGCTATAGGCTCATTCGACGACCAATTAATTCCCTACGTTTATCACTAAACGTTAGTCGAATTGACGAAGTAGCTTTGACGGGAATTTGCCAGAAAACGAGTTTATGCTCAAAAGGACTACTACCGCTACACTAGCAGGTGTGTTACTAACCAATGCAAGCACTGCAGAAGGATGGGGTACTCATCACCATTGCATAAGAGCGTAAACGGTTAGCAACTCTTAGGCTGCACGAGTGGTATGTGGACGAAGTAGGATTTACACTATCACTTTGGACGAACATGGAAAGTAAGCCTTCAGCCTTCTGGATGACCGTCCCAGAATGAATTCATCCTTCTTTACACATTTTCATCTGGATATCATAGGTTTGTTCCAACCACACTTCAAACTGGTTTGGAACTGTCTGACGCATGCGCATCGGACCGCATTTGAACGTTTTTTGCTAATGCACATGCGTCGTACAGTTTGAAACTACATAGTTTGGAACTAGTTTGAGGTGTGGTTGGAACAAACCTTATGTGTTTCCAATTCGTTGAATGTGAAGAGTCAAAAATAATGACTCTTTAACTTAATCACACGTAAACAAATTATTGAATTAATTAATGCAATTGAATTGTCCACAGTGGACAGCAGCCATGCTAATCCTAGTAGGATCAAATCAGTGTACGCTTTTATCCCCCACACTTGACTTGCTATAATCATTGCACTTATTAGTCCAAAAGTATTCATCCCACTAATACGCTTCGAGGAACAACATCATGATACCATCTTGCCACTTGAATGATATTGCCTACTGCAATTAAATATATATATATATTTGTAAATGAAGGTGATCCCTAAAAATTTGTTTATTCTCCTGAGGTTGTGGGTCTGTTGGGATGAAAAATGTTTAAAACTACTCGTCTATCTCATTCTTGCTATATTTCGACCTCGTTAGGTCATTTTCAAGCATCTACAACAATGACATTACAATCAATATTATATATGTTATATTGATTGTAATGTCATTGTTGTAGATGCTTGAAAATGACCTAACGAGGTCGAAATATAGCAAGAATGAGATAGACGAGTAGTTTTGAACATTTTTCATCCCAACAGACCCACAACCTCAGGAGAATAAATAATATATATATATATATATATATATATATATATATATATATATATATATATATATATATATATATATATATATATATATATATATATATATTTTTTATTTTTTTTTTAAATAACGCCTATGCCGTTGGCAACAAGGCCATTCGGCTTTCTGCAATTAAATAATAATTAAAAATATAATGGTTTGCTTAATTATTTAAATGGAATGGTAAATAAAGGGAATAAATAATATAAAGGTTAAAACACAAACCGGGTGGGCTCTGGAGGAACAATAAATAGTAAATACGGCCTCTTATCATGTTAAAATTTGTCACTGTGCGTGAGCTCTGGATGATTCATCGGTTTGAAGAGTGAGGTTTTCATTCTTAATTATGAAAGGGGTATAATTCTTTCATCTTTTATGTACTCTTAGGAAGAAATAAAAATGAAAGGGAATTTACTCTTATCACTTTGGATAAACAACCAAAGTGACAAGTTTAAATGGGCCTCGAGCATTGCCATGAAGCAAACAGATTCCCTTCGTCAACATGCCACGGGTTTGTTTTGCATGGCTCTGCCAAGTTTCTTGAGGGTCTGGCAGTATCTTAAAGCATTGATTGATAATCTTTTCTGCAAAAATTCTAAAAGCAATACCCTTTTTCTAACCCAGAAAATTGTCGCCATTATTTATTTATTTCTGAAGGAGAATAGCAGAGAGCAAGCGACGATTAATGTAGTGGCGCCTCTCTTTACTCTCTGGGGTATGGTAGTAAATCTAAGTTTCATTTACCGTCACAATCGAGCCGAGAAAAATCTTAAAACGCACTTTGCGGGAAACGGAATGAGGGCGCTCATCTTAAACCTTCACCACAACAAGAGTTTAGAAGCTACTGACGTCCGGCAAAGCTCATTCACTTCAGCTGTCTCCCCACTACTCATACTCAGCACTCAGCAGTGGTACACGCTTTAAAAAAAAAATTTGCTGCTAGAGCTAAGCGCCTTGTAACCTTATTTTCAGGATGAACCTACATTCATAGGAGGATTTGAGTAATATGGAAGTGAATTAAACAAAATCTCCCTTAAACAATTTTAAATGTGCGCTGACTATTAAAATTAGTACCATTTGTGGGCTACAATTAACAAACCATCTAATTTTATTTAAAAAACAAATGAGAACTTTTAAAAATAAAGGTGTTTATACAAAAAAATACCATTAAGCACTTGCCAGCAAGCTACTAAAAGGGGTTTTTCAGTCATAAAAATTCATATATTGAACATTATTATTATTGATTATTTTTTTAACTAAAGTATATATAAAAAGTTGCACTTTGGAGAAGCAAGGTGTGCATAATATATTATCCTTTACCGCTCTAGGAATTTACTATCTTAGGTCTTAGGTATTTTTTTAGGGGTAATGGCCGCCACTTTGGAAATGCGATATATATATATGAAAAATATGGATTAGAATCTAATGTTTAGGCAAATTGAACTTCTGGAAATTCTATTATGTAAGATCATCATCATCTAAGTTTCAAATAATCATCTGTGACAAAAAAAACAACAATGTTTCAGCAAGTTTGTTAGCTAGTGGGTAAGCCCCTCGTAGTTTAGTATCTTATTTGTGATAAAGGAGGTTTACGAATTTGCAAAGATTATAAATTTCCCACAAAATTTTTTTTTGTTTTTCTCAGAAGATAAAAATGGATGGGATTCGAACACACATTTTCAGAGGATCACAAAAATAAAATTAAATAATAAATACTCAATTAATTCATTTAAATGAAAAATAGATATATATTTTTGTTTGTTTTTATATTTTCTTTTTTAAACTAAAATGTTATTTGTTTTATTAATTTATTTTCTTTTTTTGTATTGTACCTATATATTTCTTCCATATTTATTTATATATATAAAAAAAAAAAATTCTCGGTTCATTTTTTCCATCATTTCATAAAATACAAATATCAAAACATTACCTAAATAACAATAACTATAAAATACTTCTTTTTTAATTATTAAGTTTTCTTCCTCATGTTAGTAAACGGTTTGGACTATCTGTGCAAACATTACCTAAATCTAAATCCATATTATAATTACCATTATTATACATAATAATAAACTTCTTTCTTTTTTAAAATGATAATTTATTACAATTTTATCATACTGCTGAAAATCCTGATGTATTTGTGAATGGTTTATAAATAATAGGAATTAACAGTTTTCTTTTTCTATTTTCAATAAAACAGAGCAAATTTAAGATGAAAAAAGCTTAAGAAAAAGCTAATAAAGAACTCAGAATACTTGCAATAGAATTTAAATTTATTGGTAGATTATTTTTACGTCATCACAGTGAAAATAAGTCTTAAAAAGTTAAATAATTTTACCATTTTACTGTAACATAAATAATTAAATTAGCTAATAGTGAACGGTTTTGACCACTTTAACTGATTATTGCCAGATATTAATTAATTAGTTCATTATAAGTAATCAGTTAACAGATCAGTTAAACTGCTAATTAGTTAACAAACTAATTAATGACTCAACTTACTAATCAGTTAAAAACTAATTACATAATTATTATTTAGTCAACATACTGAAAAAAGATACTAAGTAATTATTAATCAGTTAACAAACTAATTAATGATTAATCATTAATCAGTTAAAGATAACTAAATAAAATTGTTTTTATTAAATTATAGCAATGAATAAAACTCAACCGAGCAATTGAGATGACAAAATGCTAAAAAAAAAAAATCTGAAAGAAATTGTAATTGATAAAAATATATACTTACATATATTTTTTTTTTATAAAAATAAATAAAAATATGATTTATGAAAATGGACTTAATCAAATTTATAATTACCAGTTAATTATTATTGTGCTCTCTTCCAAAAAAATTATATATTTAAACTCAATTATAATTCTTCTCAGATATAACTCTTGAGAATTTTTTATCTATATGGGTTTGCTTACATAATGATGCATGTTTTCAGAGAGGAAAAAGGAATAGGGAAATATTTGTAGACTCAAGAAATAACTTTTGACAAGCCAAAGAAGGCAAGTGGGACTTAAGTGTAAATAGGTGCTAATTATTTAATAAAAAATATATTGTTAGTAAAAATGACAATTCTGCTACCAAAACTCAGTTGACTGTAAAAACATTTTAATATTAATTAACATATAATATGTCAATATAATAATATAATATGTTAATAATAATTTCCTAGACCAAGTATAATTAGAGTGATGCACTAAGCTAGTCTTCTTTCATACTAATTTGATGATTAATGATTTGTATGAAACAGAAGGATCTGTGTGTCTTTGTTAATAAAAAAAAATGTATTTTAAGTGTACTTTTTTAAAAAAATAAAAAAGTCAGAAATATTAAAGTGAAAAAACAAAAACAAAAACTGATTCCATTTGTCAATAATTATTTCGTTTGGTGGTGTTGATATTTTGCCTTCTTCCACTATTTCCACAATAGACAATTACTCTTTTTATCTCCTGTGTGTAGAAAGTTTGCAGTTAATTTATTCTTATTCTTACTCTGTTTTGCTTCTTTCTTCCAAGTTTGAGATTGCCAAATAATCTAAAAATAAAAAAATCCTCTATACTCTATAAATCTAATTGACGTGATCAGCAGTTTGAAAAATGTCTCCCATCTCTGGAATTTGAATAAGAGGATAAAATATACTTTTTTATAACCAGATCAATTATTCTTTTTAAACTTAACAAATACAGCTTCAAAATGGTGCAGGGGAATCAGTCAAGACTAAGTTAAAAAGAAAGTAATAATTCTTTTACTAAAGTGAAAATATTTTCCAATGACAAAAAGGCGTCATCGTTAAAGAAAAGAATAGTAAAGGAGAACAAGGAGTCATCAAATGCCAACTAATTTATGACAAACCGTAAAGTAATCGTAATCTGAGGAGAATGGATTACGAATCTTTACAGCTACGCAAACATATATCTTGCTTCCTTTTGCTTTATTGTCTCTTAAAATAATGATGAGCCCATTAAAGTTAAAAGTCAGTTCTACTTTAATAAGATGAGGAGAAGTGGTTCCAAACTCTTTACCTCAGTATCCAAGAATGTCTTATTGCTAATAAATGTCTGTTAATTATTACCATTCTTTGTAAATATATTCCTTTGGTACTATACTTCATTGGTAGTAAATTTCTTTGTTGCTATAATTCATTGTTAGTACATTTATTTGTTACTATAATTCATTGTTAGTACACTTCTTTCTTAATACACTTCATTGTTAGTACATTTCTTTGTTATTACCTTTCTTCTTCTTAATACCTTTTCTTTCAGAAGTTACCCACTTATCTGAATATTGAATTTGACTAGAGATAATAAAATAATATAAATAGATAAGCAGTGGAATCACTTGATTAGCAATAGATAAAGATGAGGACCCACAAAAATTAACTTTACTATAAAAAGCTGGCTTTCACACTCATAAGAGGTTGTTTTGTACTTAGTGTTATATTTGTACTGCTCTTACGATAAAACGCACTCTTGCCTTAAAATGTTTACCCAAAATACTTAATTGTAATTTGTGTTTTGAATTGTTTTATATAGTAAATATTATTATTACTTATTATAGATTTTGAAAGCATTTATATAAGAAGCTATTCTTTAGCGACATCCTTCTTTATTCCAAAGGATTTCAGCAGAAGGAAATAGTCCCCAGGCCACCATAAGAAGTGAGTCGCTGATTGATAAAGTTTTCTTACCTTATGGAATCGCTTATTTATGCCGTGTCCACCGATGAATTGGGTATATGGCAACTGGGCGCTGGGCCATTTCTTTTTTGTTGACATGCCAAACTTGCCCTTCTGCGGGAACATTGAAAAGAGATAGATAAAGTTTTGATTTTCACAGGATCGTTTATTTAAATTATTTCAAAAACAGTGGTAAAAGTGGCCACCGATGCGAGTGGGCCGTTTTCTTTTCAACGTCCCCGCAGAGCGATATGTTTGGGGCGGTGGACACCCCAAACGGCCCACTCTTATCGGTGGCCACATGTACCACTGGTTTTTTAAATAATTTAATTAAATGATCCTGTGAAAATCAAAACTTTATCTATCTCTTTTCAATGTTCCCGCAGAAAGGCAAGTTTGGCATGTCAACAAAAAAGAAATGGCCCAGCGCCCAGTTGCCATATACCCAATTCATTGGTGGACACGGCATAAATAAGCGATTCCATAAGGTAAGAAAACTTTATCAATCAGCAACTCACTTCTTATGGTGGCCTGTGGACTAAAATTACAAGGAGGGGACATTAATTATTAATTTATTGTTGTGACATTATTTAAATAAACGTTTTTCTTTTTCTATTTAAAGGATAGTAACACACCATAGCAACCATAACTTTAAATCCCTTCAAAATAGACAATAAGTTTCAATTAAAAATATTATAGATAATAATCTCTCACTATATTTAACCTCGTGACTTTCATGGATTTTAAAAAGTAGTTTTTATTTGGAAAGTTGTAACATAAAGAACAAAATTTGTGGTTACTGAAACCACAATAGCTATTACTCAATATGAATTGCTTTAGTTACCATAATTAGACATAACTCATTATGATCATTGTACAGGAGTTGGAGCGTTGATGGTGTCATCTTAATGAATTAAAAAAAAAATGTCTCTCCACATAAATTAATACTAATTTACCAGCTTTTGGCCTTTATAAGGCCTTCATTAGTACCACTAGTGGTAGAACTAGAGTTGCATTAAGTTAATGTTGGACATATCAAAAAAAGAACTAGTGTTACATTAATTATGTCAGAGACTACATAAATATAAAATCACTCCCTTCATATTCTTTTATTTATTTAACTATAATTCTTCCATAAGCAGGACTGATGGTAGTCTTACCAGTATGATTTTACATAAAGACAGTTTCTTTGAAGCTATCATTAGGTTAGGCGCATTGAGACACAGCACAGAAATAGACGAGATTGCGTGAATCGAGACACCACATCCACTAGACTAGATTTGGGTAGGACACGTGAGGCGTAGTACTGCCCTGCCCTGCCCTGCACTGCGGTTGAAAAAAAACAGTGCTGCCCTGCATCTAAATGTGCGTCCGGGTTTTTGGTCACTTCATTGATGGCAACTGGCAACCACCTAAAGTGATTAAGAACTGGTAATTTTTAGCTATTGTGGTTTTCAGATAATAAACAGATCAATTTTCATCTTAGAGCCTTATTCAAAATGAGTAAGTTTAATCAAATCTGAGTATAAATAAAATATTTTAAGAAATTTATTTTATTATAGAGAGCCATATAAACTACTCACAAAGACCTCTAACATTTCCTTACTTCCTAAACCATTCAAAACACATCTTGTTCCTCCAGCTCCACCCAGAATTATTATTATTTATGTATTATGCTTTTATTATTATCATTTATCTTTTAAATAAATAAATATATTTAAAAAAAAAAAAAAAAAAAAAAAAAACCAATTGATAATTAAAAAAATAACATATATAATAAAAAAACTGATTTTTAACAAACAGAAAAATATACAAAATCAATTTAACACATGCAAAAAAAAAAAAAAAAAATCAAATATATTAAAATAAAAAAGATTAGAAGAGGTAAAGGTAAATTAAAAGAAAATAAAAAGTAATAAATAAAAAATCAATCAAACAGAATTTAATTATCTATTTTAATGGGAACCGTACCAAGATTGTTAATGTTTACATTTTAGTTTCATAGATGGATTTTTTTTAAATTTTGATTTAATTATTTTGATTTGAATTATACTTTTCATGTTTTTATTTTGACAATATACTGACATAATCATATACAGTAGAATTTCAATCGAACCCAATTATCCAAATTCAATTATTCGGATCAGTCACAATGATCTTGAACGTAATTAATTTGTTTTCTTTTTTCTGTTATTTTTTATTGTCTGTTTTTTATCGGTATTCTGTTTACAATATTGTATTTCATGTTTTCTTCATATTCATTTTGTTAAAAAAGGGTGTTTTGTCTACAATTACATTTTTTTTTTCTTCCTGGACTATATCCAATCAAGCAAATTTAATCGTTTATCAGCCCTATCCCCAATTAATTTGGATAATTGGAGTTCTACTAATAATACAATCTTATGTTACCACAGGGTCTATGCATCTACAAATAGATTTACTAGAGTATAATTTTACTCACATCTCTATTGAATCTAGAACAGTAGTAAGTTGAAGGTTGTTTTTGGGTGGTCTCACGTGAGGAGATTTTTTAGTTTTTAGTAATTTTCAAGATATATTATGTAGATACCACTTTTTTTTTTTTTTTACATACTATAATCCACTGACGTACCTGTTTCTAAATTTTATCTAAAATTTCTAATGACAGGTATGCTATTTTGATTATTAAACATTCCAATGTACCCTCAGTAAATTTACATCATATCCAAGGTAAGCTTAACAGTACTGTGAAGAGAATTTTCAAGTGATTTTTTATAAGTTTTTAAGAAATTTCAGTCACATGTTTGTTGATGTTACTTTTAATTTATGTAAATTATAATCAATGTTGTTGGTAGCTAATACCAATAGTTTAAAACTTATTTTCCTGAGAAAAAGAACAGAGTCTCTTAAGACAAAATAACTTATACGTCCTATTACATAGACTTAAATGACTTAAGTTATATTTTACTCTAGAAGAGAATAGTGTCAATGGCAAATTGATTAAAATTAATGTATTTAATCTCTCTTGGAGTTGAACTCAGATTGTCAATGCTTTGACCATAGAGAAGACTCTTGAGAAGCAAATCATTAATTAAACAGTAAATAATATGTTTTTTTTAAATTAAACTTCACACTTCTGAAGTAATTATAGATGTGAATACTAGATTTAAACAAATCTCTTAGTCTAAGGATGTGTCAATTAGTGAAGAAAATGTATTAATGCTCTTGGTATTAAACCCAGACTGTCAATATTTAGATATAACAGAAATAGACATTTAGAGATCATGAGATAATTATAAGAATTAAAAATATATCAGCTTTGATTTATTTATTGTTTTTCGTGTTGATTTCTTAACTTTTAAACTTTTCAAAAGTATTTTATATAAATAAATGTATTATAATTTTTTGTCTTTTTTATTTTTACCAAATTAAATACAAGTAATTAGAAAGATTATTCCTGTATCCGTAGATAATTTACCAATACCTCTAACCAACATTGCAAAAAAAAACATGTTATTTTAATTCAATTGAAAAAACTTCTATTTTCTTGTTAATCAACTATTTAATATGCATTGAATAAAATAATAATTATATCTGAATAACTCAAAGGGTAATTTTGATCAGTTTATTGTAAAAATAATTAAAAAATAAATTATTACAATCACTGATGATGATTAATGTATAATATAATTCATTAATTGTTACGTTGTCTTGTAAACTAGATAATAAGGATGATGGAAATTAATTAGATGTCCCTGTGTCATCACCACAATAGGACCAAAGCAATTCCAAGGGCAGATGATTCAATCAATTCATCTTCAGTTGATCATCATCAATGAAATTATTTAAGCATTAATGTTGACAAGTTGTATAATTTAATTTTGGTTATACATATGTCAATGTATATGGGCCGGTTTTAAGTTTTCAGTCAAGTTTCAGGTTTTACAAACTTGTTTATAAAATCAAAATACCATAGAGTTTTGTGGGCATGGCTCTATGTCAGTGGTGTGATTATCTGAAGAAGGCTACTTTAGAACAGCCTAAATTTAGCCAAATTTAGGGATATTTCTAATGTGGCACAACACCTGAGTTAAGCTGGATCCTTTTTTTTTACGAATTTACACACCGAGCTCAAAAGGTAGAGTTGTATTACACTAACACCAACATTAATCACACATGTATCAGTCCAATGATTTATTCATTATGAATAGATAAATCGATTGGCAGTAGTTACTGATTTTCACTGTTTTAATTCAATATTTCTCTACTAGATATATATACATTTTTATTTATTTCTTTATATCTCTTATACTCAACTGTTTTGTTTATAGTGAGTAGTAATCAGCAACTTAGGATATATAATAAGGAATTCAATGTCAAAGGTTTCAGGAAATATTGCAACATTAAGGACGCTATTTTAAACAATTTAATTTGTTAAAAATATTAAATTTAATTGCTTGAAACCAGTCATGTTTAGCTATAAAGATTTTTTTTTTTTACTATAAACTGATTCAATTTTGCTCTCTGAGGTTTTATTTACTATAAGTAACAAAATTTGTTTACAAACAACTAAGTGGATCTTAATTACATAAGAATTTTCTGGGTAAATTAAAATTTTATGACAATTACTCACAAAATAATGACAAAATTAGGAGCTTCAGTGGAGGTCATAATGAAAGATTGAAAGAAATAGTCTCTCCATGTAAAAATACATTTATTTTTCAAACAAGATTTCAGCCTCTTTAAAGCCACAATCAGTGCCGGAATAGAAAAAAAAAAAAAATAAAATTACATTAAAACCATTAATAACGTACGGTAAGTCTACACTATGTCAGAAACCAATGTTAGACTCAAAGCTTTGAAAATAAAAATGTAACAACTTTCAATCTGAAATGATGATATCTACTGATTTGATTGATTCATAGTTACAAGAAAATTTTACGATTACATTAAAGTATTATAAAAACCAATGACTATTTAAAAACATAAAATATTGCATGCTAGAAATAATTAAACAAAAAAATAAAAACCAATATCAAATAAATGAGATTTCCAAATCAAAATTATAAAATAGTAAAAGTGAGATTCTGATTTAAATTATGATTTTGGATTGTAATGAGATTTTTAAATTAAAATGGGATTTTGTCAATTAATGTTATTTTGTTATTTTTTTTCAATAAATAAGAATTTATTAAATTTTAAATTCTGTAATCATTTATTTTTCTTTCTTCAAGTGAGATACCAAATAAAACTTTAATCATATCAATT
The DNA here is from genome assembly GCA_951217055.1 of Gerris lacustris. Taxonomy (NCBI): domain Eukaryota; kingdom Metazoa; phylum Arthropoda; class Insecta; order Hemiptera; family Gerridae; genus Gerris; species Gerris lacustris. Next base: position 32,078,669 of record OX578282.1, on the reverse strand, counting down.
ATTATTTTTTTAAGAGAGAAATCAATTCCTGCATAATCACAATAATTTTTATCAGATTTTTTTTTTTTTTCTTAAATAACAAATAATCAAGGAAAGAAAATCTGATCATCTTTACAATACATATTATATATATGTTTAATTAAATTATAATATACCTATATAATATTATTTGTAATCATCAGAGACGGGAAAAAGTCATAAACGTCATAGTCATATGATTTTGTCATAAAATAGCCATTTTACGCATAAACGTCATAAAATAGGGGTTTCTTGGAATAAACGTCATAGAATGGCCTTTTTTGCCAAATGTTTAGCAAAAAGGTTTTATTTTTTTGTTAAAGAAAATGTTTAAATTGAACATTTGTGGTCCGGTTCCAGATAAAAGTGCAGTTCGAACAAAAAACCCTTACCCCAGCTTAGTGAAAGACCTGGGCTCTTAATTCCCTGACCACTTTCGGACTTAACTAATGCGCTTATGCATACCTACAACCAGGGAGGCACCGACGGTCATCCCTAATTCCAAACTAGGGCTCCTGATCGGCTCCTTCTTGGAACAACTCCTCTAATTAGAATCCAGGAAGTTCAAGATAGATTCTCCAGTCAGCCAATAGTAAACACATTGGATTGGGCAGTCTCCTGATAGGCTGTTCCATAATTAAAATTTTGTATATATTCATGGTAAGGGAGTAGAATGTTTAATTGCTCATTTGATGACAAGTAACACGAATACGAAACTCGTGTTACTTGTTTCTTGATTAATTTTACTAGTGTAACTAGTTTCTTAATAGATTCTACTCGTGTCAGAATGCCGAAAACTCCTGCAAACAAATTAGCGCTTAAGCGTAAGTGGGTGTCAGAGGAGGTGGACTTTTCTTTGGAAGGTGAAATATTCTTCTGTAAGCCATGTGATAAACAGGTAAGTTCTACACCTATACTTTGTATCTTAAGTCTTCAAGGTCTTAGCTTCATTGGATGCTGGAGAGGCGCCGTCAATTCGCAATGCAAAAGAAGCCCTAAAGGCTCCAGGACTGGAAACCCACCTGAACTACATCAACGACAACTTTGGGACATTTCCTGACATAATAGAAGGTCTGCAAAAACAGGATATGCTATTTCGGCGTCGAAAAAACAGGATATGCCAACGGCGTCGAAAAAATCAAGACCCTTTGCGGTACCGTTTGGGTTGGAAGAGTGGGGGAAAAGGTGAAAGAAAAGTTCACTGCTGTTCTCTCAAGGAATCCTGGGTGGGAACACGCCCAGGCCATAGCTACCCGGTTGAAGGGCGTGCAAAAGCAAAAGCAAATGACGTGTCATGCATGAAATTTATTCCCACCTCATCTGCCGACGTCGAAAGGTCTTTTTCCAAGTTTAAAATTCTACTGACGGACAAAAGAACCAATTTAACGCTGGAGAATATAGAACAACACATGATTACTTTTTACAATGTTAAAGCATTTTTCTAATTATTATCATTTATTACATAAATTGTAAATATAATTTTGTATCTATGAAATATTGAAATCTTTTTTGAACTGTTTCACTCCAAAATAACGAAATGCTTCACATAAAGGCTAAATTTTCACAGAAAATAAACGTCATACTTGTGGCTAAAAGGTCATAAAACAACCGATTTTCTAAAATAAACGTCATAAAACAGGATAATAAAAGTCATAAAAGTCATAGAATAAAGGTCATGAAATGGAAAAATAAAAGTCATAAACGTCCCGTCTCTGGTAATCATACATAAGCATTAGTATTGTTACATAATAACATATTTTGTAATCATATACAAACATTAGTATTATTATATAATAATACACAAATGGATTCATAATAATAATATTATTGTAAGGTTTACACTCTTCACATTGTAACATTTTTTTTTTAAATTCTCTTTCTTGTTTGTCTGAATAAGATCTAATAAATTATTTTTTTAATGTATATGTCAACAAATTTTAAGAAAAAAAATTGAAAAAAAAGTTTGAATTTTAATGAATTTAAAAATATTATTCCAAAATTATAAATATGTAAACATTTAATAATATTGTTATATATTACCTTATCAACAAAATACATATAAATAGTTGGTATAAACAAATCAAACTGTTAAACAAATAATTAACAACTTGTGCAATTCTATTAGGTTTGTTCCAACCACACCTCAAACTAGTTTCAAACTGTACGACGCATGTTCATTAGCAAAAAACGTTCAAATGTGGTCCGATGCACATGCGTCGGACAGTTCCAAACCAGTTTGAAGTGTGGTTGGAACAAACCTATTATGTTAAAAGTCCTTTAATTTTAGCAGGTTGAAAATAAATACTTAGGAATCTAAAAGATTCCCTGTTGCAATTTAAGAAAATACTGATACAAAGGAAGAGGATAATTATTATATTGAGACTAAAAGTGAACCAATTACACTCAAGAATTGAAAACAATTACTCAAGAATTGAAAACTGAAAGGAATAATTTTCAATAATAACAAATTATAACATTAATTCTAAAAAAATTGTTAAGAGGACCTAGGCAATATATTTAAACTTTCATAAAATCTTTTAGTTATATTATTTTAAACAATGCAACTAGTTAGTCAGAGTAAATAGTGATCAATTATTAGAACTTTTTGATTCATCGCAAGCCAATTGCATCCAGATCAATAACACAATTTCTATTTAACTTAAGTGACATCTTCTATACTCAACCAATAATTATGGAAACTAAGTTTATAGAGGCTACAGAACATCTCTAGACATTTTTATAACTTCATGAGTTGATGTTTTACTTTTTTAACCAATCTTGTTTATTTATTATTTTGTTGACATTATAATAACGTTCCACTTTTTAAGCTATTGTTGACATTGTTTTCTTTTTAAATATAATACAGCAGAACACAATAACGGACCCTTCTATAGCAGACAAAAAATATTTAATTAAATGAAAAAAGGTTGTAAATTTTATCTGTATTTCAAAGCAATTTGAGTCATAGTCTGAATTCAATGAATTTCTGTTTGACACCAACACCATCACCTGACAAGTCTTTCTATGAAATTCAACGATTTTCTGCCCTACCCAAGACCCTTACTCCAATGAGAGACCTTCATCCAATGAGACAAATATCGCTTATTAAACCTAGGTATATGGCTAGCTTTTATTTTATGTATAATAAAAACTTTTATATAGCTCTAACTACTGTACTTTCATTGACTAACACCCATTTGCATTATTAATTTAAATAATTATTAGCTATGTAACATACTTTCATAATTACAGACAACCCTTAGCCCCTGTTAGTCCGTTATAATGAGGTCTAATGCTTATAAGTTAGAAGTACAGACATACTGCAAAGTAAAGCAATTGTGTATTTATTAAACTAAAATTTTATGTGAACCAATTACAATATTATAGTTTGTTTCCATAACTCTTTAGATGTGATCTTTAGTGAAGAAAGTATCTCAACTCTCTGGTTATAAATAAAATTAAACAATGATCTGATCCATTATCATATTTGGCTGGCATAACACATAAGAATTTTAGTAAAATTTAAAATCTATATAAGTCTCGTTTCAGTTAACATTTTGAAACATTTCAAAGCTCTCTTTACTCACCTACTAGATATGATCATCATTGTGAAACACATTTCACCTCACTGGGATTTGAAACATCACCAGACAATTTTTAAGACTTTGGCTTCAGCTTAATAATTAAGAGTAATTTAACCACTCAGCTATGTCAATCCCCCTTAAAAAAAACTAATTTATACTGTAACTAAACTTGCAATTCATTAACTTTTATCCTTTTGTAAATTACACGGGATTTTGAAAACCAACTAAAATCAAAGTTTGAAAAACTTATTTTTTTAAAGATCACAATACCTTGTTAAGAAGATAACCTCCTTCATTAGATGTCATTATCATGTAAAAATTGAACTAGAGATATTTTAATTGAAAAGAGGAGAATCTGAAATCTCTATTAGTTGTTTTAAATGATGAAGTCATCTTCTCTCTAAGGAATATTAAATAATCATATTTGTTAAACATGATTTTTTAACTAAGACATATCTTGGGAGACACAATACTCAAAATATAATAACACGATATTTTTGTACTTTATTTGGATTTAATTATGAAATGGATTTTAAAATCATTAATTAATTTTGATTAATTTAGAAAATATTTGTTTGCAGTAGTGTTATGTAGTTGTTTGTAGCTCTATTATTCCTTTGTTGTCAAAGTTAAATTAATGGTACTTTTTTACTTTGACCTTAGGGTGGGTACTTTACCACCTTAGGGTGGGTAACAAAGTAAATTAGGTCAGATGTGGCAAGATTTTACTTGGTTACCCACCGTTTGTTTATATTATTTTTTGACATTTTTTTCAAATTAAAAATTGACAATCTTAACTGGGGAATGTTCAAATATTCCTTTGGGACAAAGGAATATCACACTTCTGTAAATAAAAATGACAATATGCGTTAGTCTCACTATCTAGTAAGGCAAAGAATAGTTCACTTTGATATAATAATAAATAAAAAATTAATTTTATTTAACACCATATGATTAGCAGACAAAAGAGAACAATTCCAAAACTTTTTTTAATTTAATCTTCTTCTCTTTAGTATTAGCATTTTTTGCTCTTACTTGAAGGACCTGATCAACACATTTTTAGGTTATTACTGGACAGGAGATCTGCTTATCAGTTTGAAACATATGTCACCTCTCTGGGATTTGAACTCACCAGATATATCGGAGTTTTGTCCTTGGCTTCAGATGAATATGCAAGTACACTAACTACATGGCTACAGGGTTCCCCTTTTTATTTCTTTAAATTAAAAAATCAATTCTCAAAGTAATTAATTATTAATTTTGCATTTATCATAAATTAATGATGATTGAATGTTCTCAAGTTCATTAAGCGAAAGCCTCGATGCAATAAAATATCTTTATTTCCAACCTAAATTCCCATAATTTTATTACTATTTTTTATTTCTGTTTAATGCATTATTAATTAACTTATAAATTTAAAGAAAGTTGAAATCCATGGTAATTCATATATTGCAGTTTAAGTTATCAAATTATAATTAAAGAAGAAATGGAGAAAAAACAGATAAAATATTCCCTCCTCCTCAGGGAATTGAACTCAGGATGTCTAGATTTACTTTCTACCACTAACTCGGATTTAGCTCAGAGCTTAGAGCTATAGAAGATAAAAATCTACTCCTATTTGCAAAGTCCAACTTTATCATAATGTTTTCTGCCTAAAGGTAAAACTCACTAAGTACATTTTTTTCAAGAATGGTCAATTTAAAGTAATGGTCAAAGGAACCAAGAAAGGATGCATAGTTACCCAAAAAGAAAACTCATTACATTCATTTCATAAGAATTTTGTGGAAAATAAAACCCAATATGTTTAAAAATATGTGAAAAATTTGATATTTGTTAGTTAGTGACTTTAACCTTTAAGCAGACGATTTCATCATTTATGTATTTAGTTAGAATAATAATGTCATTAGCAATTACTTTTTAAATCATAAAAAAAGTCATTACATTTTGAAATTTAAACAATTAAAAAATAAACATTAATTTTGTTATTTTCTTTTAGCATGACAGTTTTTAATTGATTTGTCATATTTTTATTTATAGTCCAGTCAAATTATACACAAAAAAAGGGCTCAACCTTGCAAAAGGTCATACAATTTTGATTTATTTTTATATGTTATTGTTATAAAACAAGTTTGACCTAAGCCAATTGTTGTAAAACAAGTTTGAGACTTTGAAAAACCTGTGCAAGCAACAATTTTCAGACCAACTTCGTCAGGGAGAGTTATCCGTCAAAACATTCACATGGAACACTCTCCCAAACGTGATTTTAAAATTTGAATTTTGTGAGGGAAAAGATTCAATATTAATATTTATATTCTTTGAGAACGACATTTTGATAAAATACATTTTTTTAGTCAAACCAACAGGAAGATTGTCAAATCTATTTAATTGTATCTGAACGTTTTAAAAAGAGTAAATAACATACAAAAATTATTTATAAAATTAGAAAAGAATCCGGAAAACTCTGATGTTTTTCAATACAACTCTGCTCGCACAGGTCTTTCAAAGCTGCAAACTTGGCTAAGGTCCTAACAAGATAAAAAAAAATTATAACTACATGACCTTTTTCAAGGTTGGATTGACTGGTCTAGTATTAATTATTTTCTATATTGTTTCTTTTTTTTCAAATAATTAAATTTTTCTATTTTTTTCCATCTAAAAAATAAATTAATATCAAACATAACATACACAACATCATTATAACAATTGTTAATTCCATAAAAAAAAAAAAAATAAATAAATAAATTTCAACATAATACTAAAAACACTTAATAAAATTACAGTAGAAGCCTTCTTCAACAAGCAAATAAAAACTTTTAAAACATGACAGTAAACTTTCAAAAACAATTTAAGGGATAGATGTCGACAGATATCTTCACATAATAGACCTTATATCTTTTCTATATAATAGGTCCAAAAGTACGGTAACATGGGCGTAGAATGAGGACTCAACCCTCTGCTGAGAGGGCTTCTACTGTATGATTGATTTATTTTTTTAGTTAGTCAAAATAAAGATTTAATAAATTAATAAAAAAATTAAAAACACAAAAAAAGAAAACATTTTATTTAAGAATCATCATATAAAGATGATCAGTCTTTAGTAGCTTAATAAAAATTTTAATAAATAAATTAAAGAAAAAAAAAATTAAAAATAATTTTTGGATGAAATAAATAAATAAATTACAACTTAAAGCTAGAGGTAGGATAAAATGTATCAAATAATATTATTTTATTTTAATTTATTTAACTAATTATCACTGTATAATTATTTACATAATTATATAGTTTTATTGTTTGTTAAATTTCGTGATCAACACATCACTAGGTCTGTACTTTATTACAAGACATGTCAACTACTTGATGTTGTAAACTTTAGTGGGAAATATGTCTGACTTGAAGAATTAAAGAATTTTGTCTTAAAGAATTTAACCATATATATCGGTATTTTGCACAGTGGTTTTAGGCCAATATTATATCACTCATTTTGATCCTATCTTTATTTTTAAGTAACTAGAAATTATATTATTCATTCCAATACAGTTTCATAAAGGGAATTAAATAAAATTGTACAAATAATCTAATGAGTGCTCTTGAAAATCATCTGAATGTTTTTTTTTTTGCGTCTGGAAATAGTACTGCAAAACTCTATTCAAGACTTTACCATTAGAGTGATGATTTTTGGGCTTTAATTGCAAATTTGGATAAGCGTGAGTACTTTAACCAACTCTTAGGGAATCAAAGCCAGACATATTACCGTTTGGATTTTAGTTTCAAAGGAAATCAGCTTAAACCTCTCTGCCACCCTGCATTCTGTTGTATAACTATTAGTACTATAAATTATAGAAATCATAAAATAGAGGATAATTCCAGCCTATCATTCACACCAAGTCCCTTACATGTACATAGTTAGCTTTAGTTAAACATTTTTAATTTTTCCAAAATAATTAACTCACATTAAATTTTTTATAAAATTCATAAATATCTAATAAAAACAAAAAACCATCCAAACTCCAAACCTCTAGCTACAAAAAATAAATACAACATCTAAAAATCTACACTTAAAAATTGATACATTGAGCCCAATATACCAATTTCATGTCATTCTCTTAATGATTAAAAATAAATAAATAAATGAAATATAATATTTTGAAGTATTATTATTATTTTTTTTTATGAAATTCCCCCCTTAAACATTTAATATAAAATACAGTTTAACGGATTGTGCTTAACAATGGTCCAAAATAATTTTCTTTTTTAATTATACATTCAGGTTTTTATATTTTACTTAGTAAAATTCATTATTATTATTATTTATCATTTCGCCTATGTACAACAAACACTAATAAATAACTAATTTAATAATCTATATTTCTTTTTTTATATATACAAAAATTTATTAGGTTCTCTTTTTTTTCTTCTTTATACATATATTTCTTTTAGTAAAACTCCTAATAAATATAATTAACATTATATCAGTAAATGTTTTGAGATAATAACTAATATATTACCCACTTTTTTTTTTAAATAAAAAAAAAGGATTAAAGGTAAGAAAGGCAATTAATCTCTGAGATTCAATCTATTATCAATGTTATTGTTATTATTTTTAGTAGGAGTTTTATTTATTTAAATAACGGTGGGAAATAATAGAATACCGAACATGTGACACATGTCACATAATACAGGTTTTAATCTAACCTGGAGGCACAGGAGGACATACAGTATAACGAGTTTTTTTTTTTCAAAGCTCCATATTTTTTTCAGTAACTACAGTGTACAGCTTTGCTTACATTTCTTTTTTTAACTTATACTAAATTAAATAAATAAGATTCCACCGCTCAGAGAAGTGTCAAATAAAAAGGTCAGCCTTCAGAAGAGTAAGTTTCAGCGATGCCTGACGACAGCTAGTTGAAGAGATATTGCAACAACTAAATCACTCTCTTATATCGGAAAGAGAATTACTCTACAAAGTTGAATTTTGTTTTCATCTTGTTGAGTTGTTTCTTTACTCACCAGATTGATCCGGTAATGACCTTTCAAACAATGCTAAGGCTCGGTGGATGAATTCATATTGTTCAGCGGTTTGAACCATTCCACCCCTGAAAAATAAGTACATAACATTAATTTTTTAACTTAAAAAATTATCTTTATACTTACAATATTAGAAGCCCACATTCATCACTTCTCCCCGAATAGATAGAGGGTTAGAGGTGGTTAAAGGTAAACATCTAAGCATCTTAAGACAAACATGTGTTTGAACCATTTGATGGGAGAAGTATCAGCTCCCGAATAGTTTGTTAGTTGACAATTTAGAAAATAGAATAAGCCCAAAAAATAATGTAAAACATTAAATGATCATATTATAGTATGTTCCATTTTACAAGATCATATAGTATGTCCCATTACATGCTCATTTTAACTGTATTTTATAATTTCAGCATATGAAATACCAATCAGCATGTCTTATAATAGTATAAAATCCTATAATAACAGTACAAATAAGACTACAATAACAAGAATAATTACCTATCATATCTCATGCGGCAGACAATGCCTAGTATGTCAACGTTGTTCTCCCAGAGAAGCTGGTTGACTCCTATAGATATGGCTATGAAGCAGCCCGTACGTCCGATACCAGCTGAACAATGAACTATTACAGGTCCGGCTGCCAATGCTTGGCTAGGCCTTGTGCGAGGAGACGGAGGTATGTTGCTGTATACCACATCCAGACTATTACCACCTACACTCTCTACTGAACTCTGTGCTTTCATCCACCTGCAAAAATGAAATTGCTTGTTATCACACATAAGTTACTAATGGTGGTGACTGATTGTCAAGGTTTGTGTTTAGACGCATACATAATGCAACACACACTTATTATTATTTCCACTTACATATTATAATGTCATGTTGTCAATGTAAAATAACTTCAGCTAAAGGGGGGCTTAGCTGAAGTTATTTTACATTAACAACCCCTCCCCAATTAACACTTCTCACACTGTAGCAGTCATCTACCAGAGTCACGGCTGCAAGCCTGACAATGGTTGGGTGTACACATCTAGCTCTCTTCCATCACCACCAAGAGAACCTGAGATGAGTGTAACCTATGCGGAGCAACCGGCAATCACTTTATATTTAAATATATTTTATTATTTAATTAAATATATTACAAGAACAGTTTATTGAGTGTTACATCCTTATTTTTATATATCGACGGTAAAGTTCTGCATGCCACTAGCCTTCTCACACAATACACCACCATAGTACATCATAAACCACATTCTTCACCAATCTACACTTCCCTTCAAACACACATGTTTTATTATCGTGTAGTCATTATCCTATTTCACTTATTACTATGTAGTAACTATCCATTTGCACTTATCCTATGTAATTATTATTTAGTATTAACCCTTTATATATGCATATTCTTATTTATCATTAATTTCCTATTGCACCATTGCACCTTAAAAAAATTTCTTTTTACTATTAGTATTGTTTTTTGACACTCAGGTAGACCAACCTATGTGAGGGAAAAAATAAAGCCACTAGGCCTGTGGGAGGGGTGAGACAGCATCATTTGTTTGTCAACAAAAGAAGGCTATTTTACTCCTTTAACAAATCTCGATCTTTTTACCTGATTTTGCCACATAGATTTTCACTTCTAATTTGTGAATATGTTTTGAACTTCAACGTAAGAGTTTATTTTCTTTATAGAATCATTACATGTAATATCGGTAATAAAATTTTATATAAAGTGTAGGCTTAAAACTACTTAGATGAATTTGCGTAATAGATGATGATGTAATTGTAAGAACCTTTGTTAGTTATTAATTCAGTCAAGGTTTACATTTTAATGTATTAAATTTTTGTACAGTGTGAAAAAGTTGTAGTTATAATTTTTCGGCAACTAAACAATAAACCCTATTAGTAACATGGAAGCATTGTCCTTTTTTTTTATGTATAGCTGAATTTGCTAATAATGATAATATTTTTTTCTGTTCATACTGCATATTTCATATTATTTCGTACATGATTTACGATTACGATAACAATTACAGAGTTTATTAATTTAGGAAATGTAAAGATTCAAGCGGTGGAGGTTATAAAGTCTCTTCAACCGGTTACCCTTAGGTCCGCGCCCCTCTACTAGTGATATTTATATTTGCCTTGTTAGCCCAATCTTCTCAAATTCAAAATCCAGCACTCTCATTGGCTCCCCTACTCATTTTTTTTTTTATTTTCCCACGCTGTCAAAACTCAATACTAATTGTAAAAAGAGTATACTTACATCTTTCTTTTCTCTATTTACAGTCCAATCCCTCTACTTGTAAGTTAAGCTAATTCATTTTTTTACCTAGGATATTTGTATCAGAGTATTACAGCTCCCATGAGGTCTTAACAGTATGAGTCGTGGCAATTTCCTTTCAAAACTAGAAGTATAGTCAGAGATGTTTACCGAGGTTAGCTTGAGTTGACGGGATAAAACCAATCCGAATTCTTTTAAGGGTCTTTAGGGATGAAAATTAAGATAATTATTTTCTTTTAATTCATTTATAAGCTATAGTTCGCCCATACTTGGGCATCTTCAGGTTTTGAACTGAAAAGGGATCAACTAAAAAGAAAATAGACAAATATTAAATTTAATTTTTACCAAACTGTGTATATTAAATTTTTAACTTCTCTATATTTTTCTTATGTATGGGTCAAAAAGTTAGGCCAGTGTTTTAAATTTTAACTATCTAGCTTGAAAAGTTCAGGAGATATGAACCAAAGTGCGACAGAGAGACAGACACATCACCCACAGCATAAATAAGGGTTTCGAGGATGACCTACGAAACCCTAAATAAGGAACTAAACCTTTAACAGGCAATATATCATTGCAGGATCTGAAAAACTGGAGTAATCAATAAGTCTAAAATAGAAATAGATTTCACCACCTAAAATTGGATGAATCAATGGGTATAACTTTGTTTAAAGTTCTTCTTCAAGTTTGGCTAATTTTTATTGTAATGTGATTAGATCACATACCTCTTATTAGATGAAGCGGAACTGGAGCTGGAGTAAAGAGGGCTGTCATAAGAACTGTTAGTCCTGTAAGGACTCCTGTCAGATTCTGTCGTATTTGGACTGTCAGTCTGTGACATCTTAGCACTGCCCCACGAAGGACTGAGTGCTGTGTCGTAGCTACCACTGCCCCCTGTAGAGAGTTTTTCAAACTTCCAGAAGACAGAATGAGCAGTGTCAGTGGTTGCTGCAGAGTCAGGTCCGCTCTGGTAGTCTGCTGGGCTGTTTGAAGACTCGGAACTAGGCCTCGTCCTTCTAACAGGAGAGTCGCTCTCGTTCTCAAACCTAACAACAGAAACAAACAAATCATTAATTAGTAGAATAGATGTGCACTTGGGTTTGACTTTAGAAACAAAATAAATACTACATATTTTATCACGTTTTATTATAATGCAAGGTTTCTACCTCTTAGCCGTCATCAGTGTCAAAAATGAATAATAAAATAAAATCTTCAACGAAAGCACTTAACAGCTGAGAGACTGAAATCCAGCTTTAATTTTTATATATATAAATAGTTCATTAGATTTAATCTTACTACCAAATAATTAATTCTTCCACTTCCTTTATTTATAGTTTTTATTTTAATTTGGTATTTTAAATTTTATTTCTGGTCATATAAGAGAGAATTATGATTTTAGTACTACATCAAATTTATCTTTGTTTACATACAAACTTCTTATAGGTAACAATTTAATTCAAGGTTTCCATTTAAGGATCAAAGTTTAAAGAAATACGACTTCAGTTCTACAATAGGTTGTTACAATGTATAGGTGTATAAATCTCATTATGGGATAAGTAAGATGGCAATTATGGTTAATCACAAATCCCAACTACAATATATAAATGTAAACAATTAGCACACTTAAGAACCAATCATTACAAACATAAATTTGAAAGACTTGAGGTAACCCTTCTCTCTTGTCATACCATTTAACCGAAATTATTGGCACCTTTCTTATATGAGAGTGAGTCTCAAGTTTCAACCCATACTGTTTAAAAAGAAAACTGCTTCAATCTTTGGTTATTGTGTTATGTTCAATAAATCTATACTCCAATAAATAATATCTAATTTAAAACTAATTCTATATAATATCTAAGTATCATTAATAATAAAGGGGGTCCAAAGTGCCATGAGTTGATTCCAGTAAAAGATGGTACGTCTATGCTCAACTTGGCAGGGGCACTGTCATGCCCCTGCCAAGTACAAAACACTCAAGTTATACATAAATTAGTCACGTAGAACATACTAAGAAGATGCTAACTAAGCAACATTAAAAAAGGTCTTAGTGAAGACAGGAGGCAAAAATGCTTGACAAATTATAAACAATTATAAATAAAGTAACATAAAAAGACTTCTACTTTGCATCATTAGTCTTTTGCAGCAAAAAAAAAAATCAGGTGTACTAAGCTTTTCAGTACACATAATCACTTTCAATTACAGGTTTTTGTGGTTTATCAATATTTGCAGTTAGTGATGTAAAATACCCAGGTAATTAAAACCGCGGGTAAATACCCTGGGTATTTACCTGGGTAAATACCCATTTTGGGTAAATACCCAGGTATTTATGATAATGTTTAAAGTTACGACTGCTACGAGTTTAATTTCAAACTTATTTATTGTAAAAAAAATATATTATGAAAGTTCAAGTAGTTATTAAGTGATATTATGTCTCAATAATATTATTGAATGGATATTAATAAGTTAATAAGAAAAATAGTCCAGGAGATAGCATGCAAAAAAGTGTCTGACTAAAGTGTCTGGACAATGTGATTTTCATGATCCTGGAGTACGAAATTAGTTAGTAGACTTAAAATCAAGTTGGTGCTAGTTTGTCACGTAATAGGCTGATAAGTTAAATATTACTCCAAATCAAAGTGGTCACCTATTAAGTGACAGACTACCATCAACTTGATTTTTAGTCTACCAGCTAAGTTAGTACTCAGGATCATGAAAATCGCATTTTCCACCAAAAAGGGCTTGACATGTCCGCTCTCCACCCGTTTGTTTTTTTCAAATGCCTATTGCCAAGCTATGTCCTGCTGACGAACTTAGCCGACCACATATTCTTAAAAGGCACCAAAACATTTACTTATACACAAAATTTTAGCTTCATGTTAGTCAGACACTTTTTTGCACGCTACCTTCCTGGACTAAATGTATAACCTAATTTTCAAAATAATAATTCTGTCCTTTTCCTTCAAAATGGTGGTGTTTTCACTGCACATACCTTCAAAATAAGCATTCTGTTTGAAATAATTGAATCTGTATAACTAGTATTAATATGTGCACCTACTTAGAAATAATAAATACCCGTAAGCTGGGTATTTTTGGAGGCTATTTTTTAGGAATTAAGTGAGCTTAACACATCCTATACTCCCTAAATGACATTTATTAAAGCCATTAGAGTATAGAAAATGCTCAAAACCTCTTAAAACACTATTTAAATCATTATTTGTCATAAATACCCTCATTTTGGGTATTTACCCTGGCCTCAAGTAAATACCCGGGTAAATACCCATTTTTATTTACCCTACCCGCTGGGTATATACCCGGCCCACATCACTATTTGCAGTAAAAATAAACCTACTTGGTGGAGAATAGTTTTCTTGGAGAATCGAGGAAGGTTTTCCTTGGGAATGATACTATTCATACCATTTTATCAGGAACTAGATTTTTCCCGGGAAAGAAGACATTTATTTTTATTCTGATAGTTATGAAGAGAAAATAAATAACATGATTTTTAAAAAGCTTTTAGGTGGCACCTCTTCTAAATGTTAGAGTTATAACACCATGTATAGTTTTTCTGTACATACGATGTCTGATCAAAAAGTATCCGTATCAATTTTTATGGGTCAAACAAATGAAGCTGTGGGGGAGGGGCTTGGTGTACGGTTTTAGGCATGCCTAGTGAGCATGCTCATTTTTTGTGTATGTCTGCAACATGAGTCAGTTGTCGGTAGGCTATTAATTAGTGAGCAAGTGCAAAAGAGTGTTGTCAGATTTTTCTTTTAGACAAAAAAAAGTCGAACAGCAATTTTGTTTTAAGCTTGGCCATTCTCAAGTGGAAACAATCCACAAGATTAAACAAGTGTTTGGGAACGAAGCGATGAGCACCACACAAACAAAGGAGTGGTACAACTGCTTGAAATATGGCCGCTCAATGGTCAGAAGTTTTGGCACAAACTTTGCTGAGACCCTCCTGAGGCCAAGTCGTCAGTCAAAATGGATTGAATGGACCCAAAACTAATGTTTACCTAGTCATTCGGTGATTCTGCATCACCGCCTCAAAGATGGCCGCTTATCAGTGCTGAGTGAAGCACGTTCTGGGATGCCCTTATTGAACAAGTAAGGAACTTGATAAGGATGAGGAAGTAAGGATGATGATCAGAGAACTTGTAGACAAGGAGGAACTTGTAAACCCCCCACAGCTTCGTTTGTTTGACCTTAAGGTCGGATTGAAGAATAATTCTTACAATTAAGGTTGGATATTTTTTGATCAGACCTCATATAATATCAAATGTCATTAAAATTGGTTTAGTATTGTGTCATTACAGAATGGCTTTTTTTTTAGTTTAAGTTCATCGAGATCTCAAAATCAATTTATTTGAGCCCCCACAATATTTATCTCTCTATTTACTACCTATATGAAAAAGTAAAAACAGAGTGTGGAGCCACACAATCAATCACAAAAAACCAGATCAGTCACATTCAATCACATTGGTAGAGTCTGTGTTCTAGAAGTTTTTTTACTGCTTATAGAAGCACTTAACATCTGCCTGAGGAGAATTGAGAATTGTGTTTATTTTAATAAGTGGAACTTTTTATATAGAACTTTTTTTAAACAGTCTATGTTATCTAATGGTGATGTAGTATGCACATAAAGCTAATAAGAATATAATGGAATCGTGGCAGTTTTATAAAAATACATTGTAAACAACAGATTTATTGCAAAACTAAAGTCGATATTCTACAAAGAGTGCTGGAACTTTGAACAAACTGTTATCTTTGCTTTGTGTGCATGCTTGACATGTATAATGCCCTTACAGGAATGATGTATCGACTACTGCAGTGGTTCCCATACTGTGTGCCCGGCGCCCTGGGGCGCTGTGGTTGATTAACAGAGGTTCCACCAACTTTCCAAAAGTTCCACTGAAATGAGAGTAACGTAGTTTTAGAATCTCACCATCCATTGCTGATGCAATGATATGAAGCGACATTAACCGGACACTGTAAACTGCTAATTAACTAGTTGATCAACTAATCAACAAATACACAAACATGTCAACAGCATCCGATTAATTCTATCATATGATAGTTCAAAACATACTAACTACATTTTTTGTGGAGTTCTTATACTAGGACCACACACAATACTCGATACACACTGATCATTAAATATACCAACCAGAATTTTGAAGCAACTTAATTTTATAATCCTTAATTAAATCCTTTTAACAATGTTATAAGAGATATTCAATGAGCAAGGTGAAAAGTTTCTACACAAAACTTAGGTACAAAATAATTCAGATATAGGCAGATTGACAAGTAGAGTTGTTTGTAGCTCCCCTGGTATTAAGTTCCTTAACAAAATATCTTGTCCATAGCTCCCACACCACACAAACAAGGGACAGGTTAAAGTCAAGGAATAAACAGAATGGTAGTCAATAAATGGCTCCACCAAACAAAATTATTCTCAAAATAAGGCTCCACCAAGCAAATAATACTCAAAAGATTCCACCAAACAAAGTGGTAGTCAAAACGGGGCTCCAACAAGTAAAATTAATAACTAAAACTTAAACAAACTAATAACATTAAAAAAAAAAAAGAAGTAAGAAATCTTTTTTTTTTATTCATAACGTGTTTTTTTTTCTATACTTGAAAAATAGAATATTTACCTAAAATATACTGACAACTATTGAAAATCATATTCCAATGAAAAAACTTAAATTACTAATAATACTTGTAATGTACTAACCATAATTATCAAATCAAACAAGAGAAATCTAGAGGGAACAACAATATTTAGTCATTTTAAATTATCTTTTACAGTATATTTATAGGCATAGGAACACTTCAAAATTGATAAGTGGAGTTACTCAACAACAACAACCCCAATTTCAATTGGCATGGGAAGATTGATATACCTGAATTGTCTCTAAAGGTGAAGTTTATGATGAAATAAATGAATAATTATTAATTAAAATGCATAATATATTATCAGGGAATGTATTTGAAGGACATTCTTTTAAGATTTTTTGACAACTTACCATTTTTGGAGCTGTTGGTAATTAAAGGTATGGAACAAAATAGGAAAAAAAATAAGAATGGAAGTTAGCAGCAGATAATTTCACTTTGACATAACTCCTAATTAATAAGAATCTTTTTGGAACAGCGAAGTCAAACATTCACAAAACACTGAACAAAACTATGGCCACAGCAGGAGATTGTTAAAGCTGGAAATGTACTGATTGCTTTAAGGCTCCCGCAGACGACTTTTCCTACCGACAAAAGTCGGTAGGAGACGGTTCAAATAGAAACAGGTGGAACCGCGCACACTGCCGACAAAAAAGTCGGCCTGACTTTTTGTCAGTAGGGAAAGTTGGTGAGGTTCAATTTTTTGACCGATCCGATTGTCGGTGGAGGGAATGGAACACATGCTACACTATGCCGTCGCGCACACCACCGACTTTTAGTCGGTCGAGCCCGGCCTCCGTCCTGTCTTTCTAACGTTCTGTTTTCAAGGATTGAGAAGCAAAGTTATTTTTTAACGATGGAGATCGATCTGGAACTTATAATATGTTTAATTTGAGAAGAGACCTTTGCTCTATGATACGTCCAAAAAAATCGGTCAGAGCAAAAAAAAACACTTGGCTAAGTGTTTTCCATTTATTAGTTTTCGTTGGTACATTAAATTATTATTGAACATCTTATCAAAATATATTATAAATATTACTTCACCTGGGCGGGAAATCGTTAGATTCGTATTTAAACGGACTGCATTTTGGATTTTTTTAAATAAAAATCGTGTTGGAACTGTTTTCGAGAAATATTTTTTTCACGTTGTTTCCAGAGTTTATGGGGGTAGTGGCCCCAAATTTGAAGGTAAAATTTATTACTCCATTTCCCCTCGGGGTATGATTTTTCTGAACATGTTCGCTAAATGTCGTAAAAATCGGACTAGTAGTTTAGGCTCCAAGTTTCTGCACAGACAGACGACAGACGGATATTTATAAAAAAAAAAAAACGCTTTTTTGGACTCAGGAGCCCTCAAAACGTGTAAATCTATCCTCAAAATCGAATTTTTTTGAAAATGCCTTAGCACTTCAATATCCATGTCCGGAAGCGTAAATATGGGAAAACACTAAAGAGATTCTAAAGGACTGCGCGGTAGTAGGTGGAAAATCGGCACCACATGTGCGTTGAGTCGGTGGGGACCGATTAAAAGTCGGTCAGAACGTATAATGGCACTACCTACAAAAAGTTGGTCGTCTGCGGGGGCCCTTTAAGAGAAAAATTATTGGGGAGAGTATCTGGGCCAGTAGAAAAAAACCAGAAAGGCTAGAAGATGGACAGTTGAGGTGCAGAACAGGCAGAGTCAATATAAGATAAATATTAACAAACCGAATGCAATGGCAATTGCATGTCTATGACTGCAACTTAGACGGATGGGGTCTGTAAAGAGGGACTAAACAAGATGAACCCTTGATTACAAACAAATTTTCCTTTTACTTTAATTAGACAATTAATAATGATTATTTTAATTTAATTCTGTGAAAATTGAAATCATCATATTATCAAAGTATAAATGTTTTACCTGAAAACACCATCCCAGGGTAGAGGACTCTTGAAAAATTTATATTCTCTGTCATGTTCGTCTAACTGTCTAAGTCTCTTCTTGCCACCTGCGGAGCCCGGATCAAGCAGAGGTGATCTCTGATCAACATTGTGCGGCGACCTCTGATCTAAATTGAGAGGTGACCTACCACCTAAAGATGCAGGTGATCTCTGGTCAAAATGGAGGGGTGATCTTTGACCCAGTGATCTTGAGCCAGGACTAAGAGTCTCAGGGCTCTTGAGTTCCAATGTTCCGAGAGTTAGGACAGGGCTTACTGTGTCTTTTATAGGACTTGGTGAACTCAGCCTAGCAGCCGACGCTCGTCTTTGGTGACCACCAAACCTAGAAACAAATTTATTTAAGAATACAATTTATTTTTTTTTTAAAAAAAATTCTAATTAAAAACAAATGGAGCCTAGGTTTTATAGTTTTCATATAAGATACAGTAATACTTTATAATAAATTTGAGGGGATTGTAATTTTATTTTTAACTGAGTTATCACAATATAAACAAAATATGCATACCCTTATACCAAAATAGAAATTATATTTTATTATTCACAATACATTATTTTTATATTTTCATACATAAATTTGCCAATGTTGAGGGGTAAATCATTCAGCACTGTGATTTATGCCTAACATTTACAAACAATATATTCTGGCACAACTCCGAATCTTGAGGTTAATACTCTTGGCAGATGTTTTGAACCTACCTATAAGCTTATGTTTTTTTACCATTATAATAACTATAATTTTACTTTTACTAAATATCAGATGATATTAGTACTTCGATGAAGGAATTTCTTACCCATCCCTGTCCCTAAATAAAAAATTGAATTCTTTTTCAAGAAAAAATTAAAACACTCGCTTTAAAGATTCGCACTGTATTAAACCAAACCCTTTTGCCTCTGTTTATCCTAGCCCCTCTGGTTACAAAAGAAAGTAATTTCAATGAGTTAAATTAAACTTAATTTAACAGTACACCCTATTTTCAATAATTATATATAGTTATGATGGACGGTGAGGTGTAGTGTTACACCTCACCATCCATAAAAGAAAGTAATGAAATAAAATTGAATCTACAAAATAATACTAAAAGAACATAAGAGTAAAAAACAATGAGAATGATAAATTGATTTCTTCTTAACGTCGATACTCTCTATCACACCACCGTAAACTTAACTAAGTTGATAGCAAATAAATAAAGAAATTGTTTGTTAGGAAAAAATTAATAATTAAAGCTCTTATAAGCTTTTATCATAAGCTTGGAGATTCACATTTTTTATTTATTCGGATATATATTCATATTTTACGATTTTGGTAGTATTCATACTATGGAAAGATTAAATTTTAATTATAATCAAATTATAATTATTATTAACTACGGGAAACAGACGGAGAAAAATAGACTCCAGCGCCGGGATTTGAACCTCTAACCAACTAAGCTACGCAGGAGAATGATTTTCTCTGACGTTAATGATACCATGTCCCGAATTTTAGTATATAGAGGCCTGTGGTTCAAATTCCGGCGCTGGAGTCTATTTTTCTCCGTTTCCCGTAGTTAATAATAATTATAATTTGATTTAAATTATGGATATATATAAATAAAAATTATTATATACATTTTAAACAAAAAAAATAAGAAATGTTAAGTAATAAAAAACAAAAAAATGTTGTAAAATGTTACATAATCAATATTTTATTCAGAAATATTTTTAAATCATCTGATTACAAATTGTACTTTTGTTAAATTAAATTATAATTAATATTATTTTAATTTTAGAATAAGTCCACAGAAGATGACCCTACAAAGGGTTGAAACTTATCATATAATGAAATAGTGTGCTTGATGTTTACTGATGATAAGCCATCTAATTACTCATACATAGAAATTAAGGATTGTGAGGTTCATTCTAAAGTAAAAAGCAGGATTTTGCAAACTGGAAAAAATATTTTCGGAAATTACATTTTTTTGCACTATTGGTAAATCCAAATCGTTGATTTTTACTATTGACTGATTCTCCACTATCCTTAATTTATACACAGCAATAAGGTTAGTTCAGTCAAAAATTCATTGACCCTCATCCTACTAGGAATAAGTTGTATTTTTTCTGATTATTTAACGTCCTGATCAACACATAGGACGGGGGATCAGCCACTTTACTAATCTACTCAATGTGTTTATAAGGGTGAAACATGTCTCACCTCTTTGGGTTACTAACCAGATAATATTGGTGTTTTAACCTAGGTTTCAGGAGAGTTTGCGAGAACCCTAACCTCAGCTACACTAATCCCCACTAAGTATAGTATATATCAAAGTTGGTAAGTTTAAAGAATAAAGACAGCAGATGAGGTACCTAGCTATTTCTACTTCTTTGGTGAGACTGAGAAGTGAGTGAGTATTGGGTGGAGTCTTATGATCCTGCCACGAATCAAACCAAAAGTGCATCACCTTTCTCTTCTCATTAGCGTACTACACAAACAAACACAGAACAAAAATTATGTACAGATTAAACAAACATATATAAGTGAATAAAAATGTACACTATTTAGCACCTTAAGATAATTAATTATTTTCTAAACCTTGGTTTAGTGGAGTTTGCTCTATTATTAGTCATTTAGAAATAATTGTCAGAAAAAAAATGTAAATTATTTCATTTATTCGTATTTTATAATTTTTTCTTGATGGTGAACCCTTTTTTAAATTGTTTTCTATAAATAAAATAATTTATTTGTTGACTATAACTTATATTTTAGTCGATTAAACATGATTATTCAAGCTATGATCAAGTTAAGCAAATGGAAAACTCTAGTAAGGAGTAGGCTTTGTCCTCTAATGAAATTAATTTAATGAGGACAAGGCCATGCATGTTTAAAGTAGGATAAAGCAGTGTATGTGTCATGTAAACACACCTCTACTGATCTTCTGAATAACCTGGTCACATAAATTGGTGATCAAACCCACAACACAAGAAGGTATAAAAAATAAATACAAATTTCACAAGCTTTAAAAATCTTTGTTTAAACTCCTAAATTTTAAAATAAAAAATCCTTTTGTAATTTTCCTTATGATAAACAATCCAACACATAAAAGTTGCAATTTTTTCATGGTTTAAAAGTTACTGTATCAAGAACCTTCACTGAACAAAAACACCATCAGTGATAATATTAAAGAATAATTACATTAGGATGATTTTACTAGACTATACTAAATTTTTTTTTTAAAAAAAGCCTAAATATAAGAGTAAGCAATAAGTTTTCAGCACTAAAAACTCTGATTTATATATAAAACTGAACAGCCAGCCAAGTCAACAGTTAGAAAAGTTTTAATAGCTGTGCAGTTTGATTTCTAAAGCTGGATGGACCAATGAAGCCATACAGACAATAGAAAGGGGAAAAACTTTACTAAACTCAAACCAATGCACAGGTCTCAGGTAACTGAGGAAAAATAGAAAAAGGATCTAGAAATGTAGGAAGAATCTTTAAGAGTAATTAAAAATAGATATTACAATACCAATGTCAAACATGGAAGACAAGAAATACTGTTATAAGCAGGATAAAAGTCTTTACTAACATCTGCACCAAAAGAATCATGGCTAAAACGAGTTAGCAATTAAGTGCTTTGTTGCAGCCCTGCATACTACAATGTTTTAAAGGGAGTAAGCCAAGGAAGTTCAAGTCTACAAAACAATTCATTAACATTAATAAGTTCTCAGTCAATACATCCAATCATTTGTTAATGGTTGTTTTAAACTAATTGCTTAACCCTTATTTTTTTTTAAAAAAAGAACACATTTTTCTCATAAAATTTATGAGCAGCCTTGACTTAAACAAAATTTCATTCTTAATATGATGATATCAAGGTTATTTATAGCTTCTCTTCTTTAAAATAGAAGCTAATAACAGCTTTAAGGACATTGCTAGTTTTTTTTTGGTAATTATTCCATACTCGAGGAAAGTTTCAATTATAATTAAGAAATAATAGTGATAGCTTGTGGATATAAATATTATTACACCTGTCAGTGCAACAAAGTTAGATGGAAGCAGCTGACCTGTAAGTCTAGCGTTCTGACTATGTATCCATCCTTATTGTTGATGGCAGCAGTGGTGACGGTGAATGGTCCATAGTTGACACTGGAGTTAAGCTCCATAGGAAAGTAAGGTTCACACTTAGACTTTGATTTCTCCCATAGTTTGGTGATCATCACTATCACCGGTGCTTTCTCTGACCACACCATGCACCAAAAATCTGTCAATGTGTGTGCCAGCGGACCTTGAGTCCCAATAAATGCTTTCTCCTCTCCATCATATCCCTGAAAAATAAAACAATTTAAACATTGTAAATTTAACGTTCCAATAAATTAATTGGTTTTTGTATTTATGCTTTTATTTAAAGTGAATTTTTGAATTAAGAGTTGTCCCGAACTAGAGAGGTTGGATTGGGTTTGACATTGACCCTGTTTGTCCTTGTCCCAATCTAGAGAAGTTGGTTTTGAGTTTAATATTGGCCCTGTTTATCCCTTGTCCCAGTCTAGAGAGGTTGGTTTGGGTTTGACATTGACCCTGTTCATCCTTGTCCAAATCTAGAGATATTGGTTTGAGCTTGATATTGGCCCTGTTCATCCCTAGAACAGAGATATTGGTTTGAGCTTGATGTTGGCCCTGTTCATCCCTAGAACAGAGATATTGGTTTGAGCTTGATATTGGCCCTGTTCATCCCTAGTACAGAGATATTGGTTTGAGCTTGATATTGGCCCTGTTCATCCCTAGTACCAATCTAGATAGGTTGGTTTGAGTTTGATATTGGCCCTGTTTATTCCTTGTCCCAATCTAGAGATGTTGGTTTGAGTTTGATATTGACCCAGTTCATCCTTGTCCCAATCTAGAGATGTCGGTTTGAGTTTAGTATTGGCCCTTTTCACCCCTTGTCCCAATCTAGATAGGTTGGTTTGAGTTTGATATTGGCCCAGTTCATCGCTTGTCCTAATCTGTAAGACCAAACTAACAGAGAATGATTTATCCAGCAATATTTGCTTTACTCAATTTGAGTCTGGCATTATGTATTAAAACAGAGCACAGAAAAATTGCTAACATCTTCTCAAATTGTGTAAACTTAAAATATTTCCTAAGTTCTACACTCTTTATTTAATTTATTGTCGAATGCATAGATTAAGAAGGAAAAAATATAAAATGTAAATCCCACAAACAATTAAAGAAAACAATATTAAACACTGATCAATACGAGTAAGGAGTGTATCTGCTTAAGGCTGGACCATCGGTACATAAAAATGTTATGTATAATATTTTTAGTGTTGTGTTGAGCAATTATTGTAGTGTGATGATATTACACCATCTTTTGTATATATGAAAGATTGTATTGTGATATTAATGCATAGTTGTTGTTTCAACGGCTTAATTCTTGTGTAATAACGTTAAAGAGCAGATCCAAAGGCAAACAATCATCACCTTCCGACACAAAAAGTTTGAAATAATAATGAAATAGAATTTTCAAAGAGAACTCACTCTAATATAGTTGGCATTAATATAGCCAGCCAGATTGTCATTTGAAGGGTCCTCTGAGGGAAGTCTGACCCTTGTAGCTTCATTTGGTATCACAGACATGTATCTGAAAACCACAAAATTTCAATTAACAGTTCGTTGAATATTAATAGTTATCTTTAATGGAACAAAAGGGTAAAGCATATAAGGTGACAAACATACCTGTTTTTGGCCCATGAGCCAGGTACAGTGACCTTGTCAGGTATGTTAAGCGGAAGTTCACAGAACTCCCTGTGTATAGAGCGAACATCTTTCAGGCAGATACGCAATTGCTGCCTGTTCAATACGTTACCTACTGATAGTAAAAATTCTTCTGTCGTACTGAAACAAAAATAATAAAAAAAAACTCCAATTGAAATATAAATAACACAATATAAAGATTTAGAACAATGTTATGTTAAACACAAATAGAGTTCTTGCATTCCATCATTAATTGGTACCTAAGAAGATGTT
Source organism: Gerris lacustris (assembly GCA_951217055.1). Taxonomy (NCBI): domain Eukaryota; kingdom Metazoa; phylum Arthropoda; class Insecta; order Hemiptera; family Gerridae; genus Gerris; species Gerris lacustris. The sequence continues at coordinate 32,054,155 of OX578282.1, read as the reverse complement.
ACACACCTTTTATCAGGAGAGTTTAGTATCGTACACCGATAAATTCCAAACTAGGGTTAGTGAGTCAAGTGAGGGAGCTGGCTATCAATAAGTTAAGGTGATACAAGGTCGTGGGTTCGACCCCTGCTATGATGCACTGATTTGCATCTAGAATTGAGAATGGAGCAAGGTGATGTCCCCCTCTAAGGCTACGGCCACACCGGAGCTACCTCGCTTGGAGCCTAGCGGCTTGGTGAGTCGCCATGTAGAGCAGAATGGACTGTTCGTCTAGCGACTCGCTAGGTGACTCGTCTAGTAACCAAGCGTGCGGTGTGGCCGGTCTCATATGTTCTAGAAGGTTGGTTCACATGGATTACACGCGCGACTCACCAGCCACTAGGCTCCAAGCGACGTAGCTCCGGTGTGGCCGCTATCAATCCAGGCGCCTAGTGGCCTGGCGACTCGCCAAGCCACTAGGCTCCAAGCGAGGTAGCTTCAGTGAGGCCGCAGCCTAAGGGGTTCTATTCCCCCAATGATTTGATGCTCTGATTTATATGGTACACACCATACTTGCTGCAATACAATATACAGAAGCATGATGTATGAAGTAACTGGAACTCTTCACCTCGCAGTAGAGAGTTCAGCCTCGTGCTAGTAAAAGGGTCTAAAATGTGGCCTAATTGCAAGCTTTCTTTTAATTGTCTAACTAGTACAATTCAAGTACGTGGCAAGTGACCTAAGAAATTTCTCTAGAAGAAATTAATAAAGAAAAAGAAAGAATTAATAAAAAAAATTGATTGTAATCAAAATAACCTATGGAATGCTACTAAAGATAAAGCATGGAAGAAGGAGCAAAATGTCTATATATATGAGGAGTGGTTACCATTCCCTGGTGGGAGTGACCGAGACTCCCTGAGAAGTCTGTATAAGATCTATAGTTAGAGAAGCACTGGATCCTCTTCTCTCGAGCAGTCCCTTAGGTTTGCCCCTCACACCACCTGATTGTTCCCTACCAGTACAGCTGCTATCTGAACTTTCCCCTCCGCTGTAGTTTATTGTATTACTTGCAGCTTCACCTAGTAAAAACAAATATACTCTTATTAACTCAAATTAGGTCATGGTTTTCTCAGGAAAAATATGGAATAAACAAATTATAATAGCACAAATGATGTGATGCACAATAAATATTTTCATTTGGACATGGTCTATTGTATAAATTGTTATTAACAAACAATCTTTTGGGACCAATAACACATCCTATCATTAGGTAGGTAACCTGTAGTGGATCATTCAGCCTACCATTAGGTTTACACCTGTAGTGGATTGTTCACTTAAGGTTAGCAACACCTAAGTAATATAAGTCTATAACTGCAATTGTCCAAATTTTTATTATAATTGAATCTTAATTTATTTACTTTTATCCACTGTACTGTGTTACTGAATCCAGCTGATTTATTATTAATTCTTTTTTAAAAATCTAGATAACCACCATCGGACCAAACCTACACGAATAAAACACTTTTCCTTTCTAAGTCAAAAGATGATCTTTTGATTCTCCTTAAATGTTTCAACACATTTGCTTTAAATCCTTTAGCATTGAAACTCAAATAGGTTTAATCCGTACATTAGTCCCAATGAGAGGATCAAGTGTAATTTTTTCCAGTAGGATTTAATCTATTTTTGGATTATCTTGGCATCAACCCAGATGTTTTAAACAGGCATCTGGAAATTGAATTAATTCAATAAGTTATCATATTAAAAAAAGTAATTTGTTTGTGTATATCTTTAAACGGAATTAATGAAACCAAGCTGAAAATCTAATCTAAAAAGCTTAAGTGGAAGGCTCAAGCCAGTCTAGTAATAACATGTGGTTATGGTTATTCCGCTACTAAAAATCTTAGCAACTTAATTTTCTCTATTATCCAATGACAAATGGGTTGGCTTCTGAAGGAAAATGAATTGTTTCCTTAAGATCAGGGATCAGAAAAAGACTGCTACATTATTTAGATTATTACATTAAATATGAAAGTTAAAGTACAGTCCAATATGGTTGCCACATGATTTCTTTATTTAAACAATACTTTATTATTGACCTAATTTAATTTTTAAGATAGTAATGATCTAACAGTCATGGTACAGAGATAAAAACAGTCACCTTTAATAAAATAAGTAAGTAGTAACAGTACCTGGTACGTGGGTGGTAGTGGTTGGCCTGATGACTGGGTGGCAGATCCACTCCTCACTGCTCTCCCCCTGGTTCTTATCACTCATCTGCTTCTTGTACCACACTATCACCTAAAAACAAAAATCTCACCATTAGAAACCAGGTGATAATTACATTTATACTACTTTAATCCCAGCCTACATTAAACAGGTAAAAGGATTAAAGCACAAAAAACTTTCTTACAAAACCTTATATTGAAAATTGAAGAGAGACAATTCTTCCACTAATTCTTAAAAAAAGCTTAAAGTTTTAAATTTAACACTTGAATAAAAATAAGTAATTTAAAAAGTAAGTTTTAATCCCTACTAAAGAGAAGGCTATGGGTTCAAGCCCACATGTTCTTGTTTTAACCCCCAATACTAACATTTAAAGTGCTAATGTAAGGACAGTTAGCAAATTCAAGTATCATTAAAAATAGAACCTCTCTTCTCAGAAAAAATTCTGATAGATCCTAAAACCTTAAAATTTTCAAAATATATCAGATGCTCTGATTAAATGAGCAAGAGTTGTTTGTGTCCAACCAACTTTTACATTAATTAACCCCCAAAAACTAAACAATAAAAACAAACTGGATTTCCACTAAACCCATGTGGACCATATTTATTTTATATCTATTTTTATTCTATATTTTCTTATGGAACTATTTAAATATTATTCTATAAAAGTATTATTCTAAGTCGGATCGTCTGCCGTACCGCTATTGTTAACCCACTAATCTAAGTTTTAATATCCTGCTGAACCACCCGCGTAATTTAATGATTTTAATTTAATATATTTATTTATATGTGTACACCAATTACCAGCTTAGTACTAGTTCACCGAAAACACCAGACACAACGCTGCAGTATCAGGTTAGATCTATACTCTTACCCGCTTACTTATATCTTTATTCTATATTTCATTTTATCTTGTATCTTTATTAAAGAACCAATATTATATATTCATACAGTCCACCCCCCCTCTATACGCCGAAACCTTTACCTAATATTAACCAGCAAATTGGATACCTCCCTTACCTCCTAAACTCTTAGGAAAAGAAGGTCCACCATGTTTTTTTTTTTGTTTTTTTAAATATTTGTTTTTTGTTTTTGTCAAACAACACTGTTTTATTTTTTAACAGAATGTTTTAACAAAAAGGTATGATTACACAGCAGACTTTTTGAGCTAGAGTGGCCCTATCGAGCTCAGTCTAAGAATGAGTCTACAGCATAAGCAGAACATAGGGCGTGCTAGCAATGGTGGCCCTTCACCCCTCCTTTTGTAGTCCATCGTTAGAAATTTAATAATTTCCAATTCTGTATAAATTAGTTAGTACTTATTATACGAAAATACTATTAATTAAGTTTATTTTTTTCTATAAATTATACTTAATTAATTAATAATCCCATGAACTAATTGTCTTAAATATACTATTATATAAAAATATTTAATTTATATGTTTTAAAGAATATTTGCAAGAATTTTTATGGAGTATTATTTTGTCAACTAATAATTATTTTACTTAATTTTGTCAAGAAAAAATTGTTTTAAAGAGTAAAATGTACTCATCAATTATATTAAAATAATTTACCTATTAAATGTCATATTTTTTTTAAATTAAAAAATAATTTTATACTTAGCTCTAAATTAGATCTCAAATCTAAATCTAATATATTTAAGGATTGATTGAATTTGACAATCTGTTTAAGCTTATACCTTATAGAATAGAAATATTATTCAAATTTTTAGGTTTTTGGTAGTATTCATACTATGGAAAGATTAAACTTTACTTTAAATCAAATTATAATTATCAATAACTACAGGAGACATACAAAAAACAATAGACCCCCGCACTGGGACTGTATGTCTCCCGTAGTTATTGATAATTATAATTTGATTTAAAGTAAAAAATAGAATTATTATTTTATATTTTTATTTTTCTAACGGTAAATATTATAATCGAAGGTTTATTTTTAAATACATTACACAATTAATTAATTAATATCATTAGATAGTTTTTAGTTTAAAATATTTTCTGAGGAGATACATTTTTTAATTATTTACATTTTTTATTCTTGCACAACTATTTTTAGGTAAATTTAAATATTAAATTAATTGTAATATACCATGGTTGATTTTTCACTATTTAATAATCTTTCTTTATTATAAAACAACAGTATGTAGACTGTAATTGTGATTCATTGTTATTGAATAAACTATGTCCTATGGATAATTCTTATAGAATTAAAAATGTTTTTACATTTATGAAAGATTTATCAATTTTATGTCTTATAATTTCAAATGAGTGATTATTTGTCTTGAGGTTATATGTATTTTACCACAGGGAGAGAGGTCTATATTACTTCCTGCATCACAGGTTTAACAAGGAACGTAGCGCCACCTCAAGATTATGAGTTGTTTTTGAAAACATCTACAGACTCATTAAATGATATACTGCTAATGAGTCCGAAATTACATTTAGATCTGAGGCATCAAATGTATCTCGAAATCCAAATGGATGAAAGGTTGTATCAGCATGTGTTATACAGATTTGATAAAGCTCTAATTTTTGCCTAAAGGACTTTACAACAATTAATAAAAGATGATGGTGCCAATCATCGTAAAACATCTATTGATTCACAGCTACATTTATATGGATGATATTTTAACTGGCAGATACACCATTGAAGAAGCCAAACAATTTAAGCTCAGCTAATACATTTGTTAAGTAAAGGTGGATTTGAATGGCAAAAATGGGCAAGTAATTACAAAGAGATACAAGACGATAGCGAGGATTGTGGTAATGATAACCATGTATTGTTTCTTCCTCCTCTGAAGATCAAATAATTAAAATTTTGGGCATGCAATGGAATCCAAAAGATAAAAATTTATTTTATTTCATAACAATGTCCCCAATGGACTCTTACAAAGAGAGCAGTTTTATCGGTAGGGGGAAGGGTTTTCGACCCTTTGGATATCTGACTCCAGCAGTATTTAGAGCAAACATATTTTTGCAACAATTGTAGACACATAAACTGGAGTGGGACGACTAGCTTCCAGAATTACTTTCATATCTTTGGGAGAAGGTTTAATCATGAACCCACTGAATTGGAATCTATTAAAATACCAAGGAGTTTATTTTCATCTAAACGTACTTAAAAGACATTAATCGGATTTTCCAATGCCTCTTCGTTAGGATATGCCACAGTAATTTACTTGAGGATAAACTATCATAATGAAAAACCGGCTAATTGGTTATTAGGAACCACCTGATTTAACCACTTAAACTTGGGGTTGAAGTCACCGAGGGTCCAATAAACAAAATGAAGCCATTAATAATTGCATTTGAGATACAATATGGGAAACATTTTATTTAATAATAGTCAACTGATTCTATAGGACAAATGTAATTTCATTGCATCATAGTTTTTGCAGACTTGGTATTCCCACTTTCAGTATCATTAAAAAATAATCAAATGTCACCAAATAGTAAATAAAAGTTAATTACCTTGGTACAGCAAGTGACACCCATATAGGGTAGGTCTTAAAACAATATGAATTGAAAAATAAAAATTGAATTGTCAACAAGAAAAATAAAATCAGACCTAACTTAATCGAAGAAGTAACTAAACACCATCCAGTTATTATTTAAGGTATCTTCTGGGTACTATCCAGTTTGAAACAACCCTCACCACATACATTACACCATAGCTACCCTAAGCCTAGCAGCCTCTACTGTGAAGCTATAATGACTAAGAAAAGAACTTTTCTCTTGTTTATCAGTTCACTGGTGATAATCAACCAAATTTGTTTAAACCAGTTTGCATTAAACATAACTTAAAGTGGTTTCATGACCACTGATCAATTTTGCTATTTACGAGGACAGATTTATTCAGCATTAACCATGAGTCTTCTCGTATGAGGCACTAAAGCCTAGGGTGAACTTGAGTCTCCTGTATTTTCTCTTTACAACTATTTCTAGTCATATGTCCTGGGCGCCAATCTTTCATACCCATTGCCAATTGCCACCGGGTCATTATAAACTCCATCCAGCCATCTAAACCTGGGGTGCCCACATCTGTAATAGCCTCTTGTGTATCATACATTTCGGGATTTTATCTCCGTCATTCTCTAAACGCCAAGCCAAAATTAAGCTATCGAGTCCTAATGAATCTAACTATATTTTCCCTTTGATTAAACAGTTCTTCATCATATCATATCCTCCACACGCCCTGAGTAAGTTCCACAAGCTGAGTGGTTGCACGGTAAAAACAACTAATTTTATGCATTACTTTCTCATTACATCATATTGACATTTTTTTTTCTTTTTTTCTTTCTTTTTTACAAATATCTAGGGTTGTTCTAGAAAATAAAATAAGAATAGAGGTAAGCTGTAAGAATACAAGAAATAAATAAGCAAATAACCTATTTTTACTTTTAAAGAAACATTCTGTTTTTGAAAGGCTAACAAATATTTGGAGGAAAAATCCATTTTTTATATTTTTTTAGTCATGTCAAAATAATCTAAGATGTAGTATGCATGTAGTAAGATGTAATTAGAGTCATGTTAACAACTTAGGTTTAGCAAGAACAGCACTGCATCTGTTATACAGTATGTATTCTTACGAGCAGAGAGAGGAGGAGACAGAGTGGTACAGCTGCCAGAGCTAAGATAGGTTGATCTCCTGGTTCAACTGCCTCCACTTCGACACTCCCTTCCTCATCCATAACAGCATTATCTAAAACAATACAACATAATATTAAAAACAAAAAATAACTAATCAAAAGTGCTTTACACTAAAACTAGGCAATTCATTCCAATTTAATATTGTATACATATATTTATATTGGTAGCCCCACTCTAGGGTCCCCGGCTCATTTCTATTGTTGTTGCTTGACCCTAGGAGGTTCCTGGTTAGATTCCAAACAAGACGGTTAATTTTAGTCCCCATTCGGTAGTAACATTTTCAATGGAGAAGTACTTTTATTGAGATAGTTCCCATTCTCTAAACAAGACTGTTAGTTTTAGTCCCCATTCGGTAGTAACATTTTCAATGGAGAAGTACTTCTATTGAGATAGTTCCCATTCTCTAAACAAGACTGTTAGTTTTAGTCCCCATTCGGTAGTAACATTTTCAATGAAGAAGTGCTTTTATTGAGATAGTTCCCATTTTCTAAACAAGACTTTGAAAAAAAATAAACAGGTCAAGAGTGTGCTAGTCAGCACACAGCGAGGGTCCGTAGGCCACACTATATAGTGTTTAACTGTAAAGTGTATAAACAGTGTTTTTTTAAAATGCTAAAAAGCTTACTTTGAACTATTCTAAGGGTCTTATATTCTCAAAACACACTCTGGTAAAATATTTTTTGCCACTGAACCGGACTACAACCATATAAATACATCGAAAAGACCATAGTTATAAAAAAACTTATTTTGTCAATAAAAAATAAAATAATATTTTTTTCGAAATTTCCAAAAAGTGGTATCTCTACTTTTGGTCGAAGAATGTTCAGAAATTTTTTCAGATTTTTTGCACTTCACATAAGCGAGATAGAAGGGGGGGAGACGTTTCACACCCACTTCAAACTTGCCTACGCTCGCCCTATCAAAGTTACAACCAAAGAATTATATATTTTTGTAATCAGCTCGATGTACCCTTTCATATGATACCCCTCACGGTGTTGAAAAAAAATTTAACCCTTATATTTTTTTTACCTTAATATTTTTGAATTTTTTTTTTTTTTTAAGTCGCTATATTTTAAAATATGTGGGTAGGTACAAGACACATACATGCCAAATTTCAAAGTGATCGGACGAAAGGTGTAGCCGTGAGAGCAGGCGACCGGACGGACGGACAGACAACACGCAGGAAAATATAAGGGTCCTTGGTTTTGCCTACGGACCCTAAAAATCAATACTATTTTTTCAGCACCTAATGATACAGCAATTTTATGAGATACCAATAAAATTAGAATTGTTAGGAACAGCTCGCTACCCGCTTACTGCCCTTCTAATTACTACCGGTATCTTATTACAAATGTGAAATGAATAAAACTGTTAAACTCGACACAAAATTATATATACTTGGATTCACTTCATTGTTACAAAAAGGAACTGACATCAAAACATTTATAAACAAAAACATGACACCTCGTGCGTTGCCGGTCTAGTTTACCGTGTTCCGGACAAGAATAAAGAAAGATGTCTCTTTGCCACATTAGTATTCATCTTCAGTGACAGTGGGAAGAGATGAATTGTAAATGAAAGAGTTATATGAAGTAAAGATAAAGGGTTACATCTGACTTAATATTTAACTTTAAGCCTCAACTCCTGCACTAACTTACTCTTTCTCACTTGTGGTTGAAAGGCAACTATGTACAATTAAGCTAGATATGGGAGCGTCTATGGAAATCATCTTAAAGGAATAACACAAACTGTCTCTCCAAGTTAAAAAAAAAAAAAAAAAAACTTTCATGCCAAAGCAGCCTTTAGCCTTCAAAAGGCCATCATCAGAGCCTATTGCAGAAGAAAAAAGTTAATTAAAAAAAAAGATTTAATAAGTTATTAATTAAGTCTACTTTATGTCGAAGATCGGCGTGAGACTATTTATTCAGTCACACTCATGTGACTACACTGCTTAAACATAAATGTTAACTTTGGATCTTCAATTACAGTTTGTAAAGTTCAATACTTGACAGATGTTATCATATTGGAAAACTGAACAATGATGGGTCCAGGCAACCTGACATTGCAGTCCAATGATAAACTGCAATCCTTTAATATTCCAAAACTAAATAAACTAACTTAAGTTCACTGTTCGATTCGACTAACTATAATGAATACTAAGAACACATACTAAATTTATCTGTATTAACATGATTATAGTTGGTTGTAGATAGAGGACGCCATGTGGTGGTAGTTCCCATGTGATGAGGACCCGATCTAGCGCTGACTAGCAACGCTCTCCTAATCTCTTCTGCTCCCTCATTCCTCTCTCCTTGTGCTGCCGTCCACCTCTCTATAACGTTTCCTTCACATCCTAAAACAAAAATTATATCAAATATATTAATATTAGTACAGGTAAATTTAAAGCAAAAAAATCTTAATACAGTGGCACCTCGATTAACTGGTTTTTTCACTTAACCGTCAAGCCAAATACACCCTTCTACTCCCTTCTCTCACTTTCTTCTACTCCACATACGAGATACAAGTCACAAAAAAGCATGATCACCACTGAAGGACTTTATCAAACAACAAAAATTACTTTTCATTTCTCTTTAAGTAAGAATTTCCGCTTTTTCGCTTAACCATTTTTTCAATTTCTGTGACTGACTGTAAATCAAGGTTCTACTGTAGTCTACATTTCATTATTGTTAAAGACATAATGGGATGGCTCTTCAAATACTAGAATGAAGATATTACAGATAATTGGAAAATAACTCTTAAAAGTTTAGACTCTTTTTCTGAAATAAAAGCCTTGGAATTTTTGGCCTTGGAAGCTGAAAATAACAAGAGAATACTATCCGTATTTTAAAGCTTAGTCCACACTAAAAAATATGTTATGAAAATTTCTAAAAAATGTTCCCAAAGAATGAAACAAACTAAAAAACATTTGACTGAAAAACACGTCTCATAAGATTGTTTGTAAACGTTTATTTGTTTTCCATTCTACATAGGAAACAACAGTCATGCAAAATTTTGTTTTCCCTCCTCTACGGGAAACAAAAAACATGCAAACATTTGTTTTTTATCCTACAAGGGAAATCACAAACATACAAATATTTGTGGAAATATTTGCAAACAGGTTTTTAAGTATGTTTTATACAAGTGATCAGCATTGTTACAGACAAATGTTTGTTGGTGTGCACAAGGGTGTGATCATGTGATCCTCATGATGTAGAGTTCTTTAATGTTTATAAAATTCAATTGATATCTCAATGGTTTTTTGATCTGAAATAGGTCGAGAAAAGTTGAATAAGATAATCTCCGCCGTCAATCTTCAAGAATATATTTTTAAATAGAATACAGCTAAAATAAATACAAGACAGAAAAATAAAAGGGATGTAATGTACTATATTTTTCTCCAAAAGAAAAAAAAAAAAAAAAACAAGAATATCCATGATTGAAATTTAAATAGGTTAGCAAAAAAAATATATATATATATTTTATAGTTAACTTGTATTTTTTGCAACAAAAAAAATCTGTTTTCCATGGGATTTACTATAAATAAAGATATCTGCAATTGCACAAAACAGGAAATGGGTGGCGAGAGGAAATTGTAATGGGGAAGAATACGATTGCAAAGCCAGTAGTTTTTTCTCAGTAATTTCATAGAGGAAACTATTGTATATAAACATTAATTCAAGTAGCTTCCAATTCTCTAGTAAGGAAGGAGAGTTTAGAGAAGGGGAGAGCTAAGATAAGTAACATTATTTACAAACAAACCACTGCCAGACCTAAAATAAGACTTAGTTGAGTTAACTCTTAGTTTCTTCACTCAATTTTCTATTCATAGGCTCAAGAATCAATTATTATTTTAAAAATAAAAATAAATTTGATATGATAACAAATATTTTTAAAATTATAACTATTGTAAAATTGTTTTTTTTTTTTTAAACCAAAATAATCCATTAAAAATAATGTAACAGATATTTTATGTTTAAGAAATATTATTCCATTGAGAAAGATAACAAATTATTTTCATTCATAATAAAATACTTTAATTCCTATGAATGAATGGTTTATCAATAAAGATAGGTTTTCATTCATGTTCATAAAAAAAAAGGTATAATAAATCGAAAGTAGTAATCAAATGATAACGGTGGAATTCAGACCCTTTCGAATAACTGAGTAATTTACTGATTATTTTTTAATCATTCATAACATAACAAATCATTTATTCCAATTACATTTTTGTTGTTGTTGTTGTGTAGAAATGTTTCTTTTACGTCCTGAACAACACATCATTATATCAGCACACAACACATCAGGTTATTACAGGACGGAGTATCCAGCCAGTTTACATCATCTACTGGATATGATCATCAGTAAATAACACGACTAACCTCTCTGTGATTCTAATTCACCATTTAAACCTAGGTACTTAACGTAGGTACTTAACTAGGAACTTAACATAGGTATTTAAACCTATGTTTCAGTGTGAAGCATGTCTCACCTCTATGGGATTTTAACTCACAAGATATATCAGTAGTTAGACCTTGGTTTCAGGGGGAGTTGTGAGTTCACTAACCTCAGTCCCTTATGTATTTATTGTAAACCAAGTAAAACCAGTGTGAAACTTGAAATAAAACTGTGAAATAAAAATACACAGACATTAAATAAAAATAATAAATTAGGGATTTCAAGGTATTTATTAAATTTTTCAAAATAACTGATTTTTACAATGAGAAAACTAAGGGCCAAACCCGTCAAAAAGAAGGGAGGTTCTTGTGCAACAGCTACGGTGAGATAAATAACATACTATTCTGACCATATGGGAGTCAGCACTGCAATATCTTTATGCCTTGATTACACGTAACGAGTGCAGTGTTCTCGCCCGAGTGCTCAGCTGGTATAAACATATTACCAAGCACTCGGCAGAGCGTTCGGCCTAGTAGGATGGCGAGACAGTCACTTGGACCCTTTTCTATTTACTAGACCGAGTGCTCAACCCCCACCCTACCGGCACTGACTAACTAGCCCTCTCGGCATGTTTAAACACACACTCGGTCTGTACTCGCCAATCGTTTCAACATTCGCGTTCAAGTTACTTTATTAGTACCTCGAGTTGCATCATCGAGATACTCACTATCGAGGTATCTCACTGTTTTTAAAAATGGCTAATAACAAATGGGACTGTGATACGACAGTCAAATTTAGTCAAGGGTATAAATTACCTCCATGTTTGTGGAACTTCAAGTTTTCGGACTAAAAAAATAACAAAAAAGTGATGCGACATATGTTGCCAATAGCTTAAAGCTATTTGTAGTTTAATCTTTGCAGGTGTAGCTTCTCTCATAACAGTATCTTCTCTCTTTGTATCATTGGAGTAATATTTTCTAACAATTTTTAAAACATTGTACGTCCATTCTTAGAAGCACTCTAAATTCATCAGGGTCTTCTAACTCCAATTCACTAAAAAGTGTGTATGTTGCACCATGATCTGGTCTCCTTACAATCTACTGTCTTGTCCAAAGTCGTTTATCTTCATCGTGCAATAATTCATTTAATTCTTTTATCAGGAGTGGTATGAGCAGCTTAGTATAGGTTTTAATGTATGTTTTACAATCCATGTTTCGGTATACAAAACTAGCCTGGTTTATGATCGAAAGGAAAATGACTCGCCGCAGAAGTCGAAAAGATAAAAACACGTATAAATACTTTCTTGCCAACACCACACTCTCGGCCTAGTGACATTTTTTTTACTGTCTGCCACTGTACTTGTTATAAGTAATCAAGGCATTAGGTAGACTAATTTAAGATCAACACTGACAAGTTCAAATAAGAAAAAGAAGGGTAAATTGACTATTCAAGAGAGTACTTAAGGAGATCGGATTGATAGCCAGGTGAATTATAAATAGACTTAAATAATTACGAATATTTTGGAGTGAGATATTGTTTATTGAATTCAAAATGTGCCCTATAGATCGGAAGAAATGCAATTCCATGTCACGGCATTTTTGGGGAGCATATTATGCAACTTAGTTATATAGCAGGTTCTGTATCCGGCGATATTCTGAAGAAGACTAGGTTTCAAGTTATGTGAGTCTCAATGTTTTGAAACCACTGCAGGAGGTAATTCTCACGGGTACACTGATACAATATGCTCATAATGGGAGTTATTGGCAACTGGAATTGTTGCTAATGATTTACTTATTGCAGACTTCCTTGGCAGTGAATACTGCAAAGGATCCAAAATATTGGGATTTAAAACCATCTAAGATGCGGTCTGCTCCAAAGGGTACAGACCTGTTATGGAGCTTGGTCTTGGACTCACAAGCCGATGTTATGAACTTGTTTATAAAACTAACACTAACCAAATCTCAAACATAGTCACCAAAAGATTAGATACTTTTATTCAATTTACTTGAATTTAACACTATTATGCTCAGCTTCCATTTTATTCCATAAGGGTCAGTTTCCAGTTTTTATCTCTCTCACTTTTCAAATGATAACTGGTTTAAATTTGTTTGCACATTAACTAAATTTTATGAATATATTTGTAGATATTAAATTATGTCATACAGGATGCAAGGCATCCTATTGTAACATCCTCGGGAAGGAAAACTTAAAAATAATTACATCATATATTTTTTATCATTATTTTTCCCTTTTAATATCTTCAGTTTAATTCTGATAAGTTATAGAAACAGAACATAACACAACAATTGGTAAATAAATAATGTATATTCTTAAGGATAAGAACATCTCAGAGATTTAATATGCTCTCCCAAAACAAAAGTTTACCCAGTTTAGGAACCTAAGTTTAGGCAACAACAATGATCTTGGTTTAATATACACGTGAGACGTTTTTTTTAAATAATCATGCATATGGTTGTAAAAAAAATGGCCATCTTCCATCCTGTAATGATCTAAAGGTGGGGATACACTAGAGCATTCGCCCCCAATGAGCATATAATTTGCCCTAAAGGAGTATGCGTTCGCCCCGTTTTACTTAGATATGGACAGGGCGAGCCAAACGGAAACGCATGCTCATTTGGGGCGAATGCTCAAGTGTATCCCCGCCTTAATACTGTTGTCAATTTGGGGATGTAAAAAATGTCAAAAAAAATGATTGGTGGCTATCTCACCACTCTTTCTTTAGTTGATAACTAAAGTTCATGTCAATTTTAAGTAAACAAATGAGTTACTAGGTGACTAATGTGTCAAACCAGACACCTCAATGCAATCCTGAACATATTCCTACTGAGCCAACAAAAACTATTCTTCTAATAATTTATTAAAATTCATCTTCTCACTGCTTGTACTTCAATACAAATGAAAGTGCTTGAAAATATCTTACAATTTGAGAGACAAATTGTAAGAGGAGGAAGGTGTCTGGTTTGACACATGAGTCACCTAGTAACTCATTTGTTTACTTAAAATTGCTTTCCTCTACAATCGTTTACTAATCCAAGCAAATGTATGCCAAAAACACATTATATATTATTTTATCCAGACTTAATACGAATAGAGGTAAGTAAGTAAATATTAAACTAGATAATATAAATAAATCCCTGCATTAACAGTTGAGTAATAGAAAATTCTTGGTATTTTATAATATCTTATCATACTTAAAGCAAATTTATTAACAAGTATTTTGAATAATCCAACTTAACTTGACTTTTTTTCATTTCAGCTGCTAATTTATTTTGTAAAATAAAATATAAAAATACATCAAACTAATTCTAACCACAGTATTAGTAAAATACATTTTTACGATGTATCAGTATACATTTCATCGGAAATAATTTAACCAAGTTGTAAAAAGAAATGTTTGCTGGTATAACAATCCCAGCAGGCTAGCCACCTTGCTTCACTGTTTAACTAACAGTAATTCCCTACACCTCAATGACATTTAGAGAGCAAAATCAAGGAACAGTGTTCAATACCTATCAGTGAATAATTTTAACTCTCCTAAAAGTAAAATAGGTACCTCCAATTAAGTATTAGATGGTTATAGGCACAATAAATTGTTACATAAATAACATACCAATACCAGCAGTGTAACTAATTTTACAGCTCTATACATTTTATTTTTCTATGGCAAAGTTTTTTTGACATGTAAACAACCCTTGATTGTAACAGTAAAAGACTTAAGAAATAGTATAAGTACATCAAGGCACGAAGAGAAAATTTTACATTAAACAGATAAAGAGGAGGACATCGTTATTGAAAGTGACTAAGGGAGCAGTAGTAGTAGTAGTCTAGTACTTCCTACTAGAAAGGGTAGGACGAACCACTTGTTCGAACCTTGCAATTAAGCCATCTTTTAGGCACTTTTTACACCCCGTGGTGGAGAGTTACAGCTACTTCACACATCATACATTGTACCGCCGAAGCGAGTATGGTGTGGTCATTAGTAAGCTATATAAGCGAGCGTCAAAGCGTGGGGGAAGAGCTCCCCATGGGGGGAGTCCCTCGCCCTGCTCCGCCATCGAACCATAGATACAAATCACATCATCATGTCATGGATCGGACCCACATCAATCGGACCACATAAAAGAGTAGGGGAAGAGTGCCCCATAGGGGGTGTCCCTCGCCCTGCACCGCGATTCATAGATGCAATTCAGAGTATCATGGCCGGGGATCTAACCCAGACCTCGAGTCGCCTCGACTTATTGATAGCTGAGCGAGTGCCTTAACCCATTGAATGCGTAATCTAATTCATGAACCTACCTTAGTGACTGAATAGAATCTTTAAAAGTTAATTATAAATTTAAAAAAAAAAAAAAATGTTTGAATGCACTGTGGATACAAACGTCAGCGGGCCTGACGGAGCCTTGCAAGATGGTTCTACTCGAGGCACGGAGAATAGAGCTACAGAGGGCTGAAAGGTAGGGCTTGGATCCACTGTGGATCCACCCGCCAGGCACGTTAGCACGGCATGGATCCACCCGCATTGAATGGGTTAAGCCGCTCGGCCACACTGGCTCCCATGCTAAGGGAGCAAAATGTGGTAAAAAAATTAAGATAAAATTTGATCTTGTTCCAATAATACACAGTTAATAGCCTGAGTAACTTATAAAATGAATCCAAATAAAAACACGTGTGTAAAAAAATAAGCCAAGTCTCGCATAAAACGTTGTGAGATCATTGGTTTAGCCAAGTCTCCCCTTGTCCAAGTAAGCTCTACTAGGTCTAATACATCCAGTACAAGTAAGGGATGTTGTTTGACTCTCCCCCTCTCTAATTTCTGTCGCCCACAAACTGAAACTTTTCTTTCCCAAATTACTCTGCACGTTTAAATTTAAAAACATTTTCTGACTAGGCAATTACTCAGCACAAATAGGTTAAACAGTTTATTGTTATTTAATTTATATTTTGCCTATGGTTTATATTTATTTATATGGTTATTCCTATGGTTTATGCAGTGTCGTATACAACTTTGTATCCTTGTGCTGTGCAATTGTCAAGTCAGATTTTTTTTTCGTTTCTTAGCCTCTTGTTTTTTGTTTTTTTTTTGAACACATAATATGTACATATTATATAAGAAGAGATAGAAAAGATAAGGAAAGAACATGATAGAAAATAAAAAGTAACAGGAAATAACTGTCATAGTTTAGAAGAAGGGGTTTGAAATGAAAAGACAAAGCAAAAGTATGCAATGCATGGGGTGTTCTAATTGAACTAATCAATTATCTGGTGTACGAGTGTATGTTTATAATCTTCGAGTTCAATACCTACTCAATAAAGATCAATCACTCTTATTGGGATATAAAATTCTATTATTGAGAGTTAAATAATGCTTTAGTTTTTAAAATCTCTACTAGAAAGAGCTAGTAGCACAAGTTATATTTTTTTTTATTAATTTTGCATACTTGATTTTTCTATTAGCCTTGGCTAATAGAAAAATCGGGTGTATGTTTTGAGAGAGGGGCAAAGAACCAGATTTGTTTTGATTTTGTAATTTTTCCTTATTTGTACAAAACTCTACCTATATAAAAATATAAGTTTTCAGGATTGCTAGAAGGGCCTTAGAATAATGATGGGTCAGTAGATCAATGACATTATACAAAACTTTAGGCTCATATATCTTATAAACTAATATGGGTAAAGGTGTGAAATTTTTATTTCTGGAACATTTTGTAAAATGAACTTTGACTTAAAATTAACATATCATAATTTATAATTAATTTTACATATCTAAGTCCTATCTTTAATTAGATAATAAGAGGGGTCCAAAATGCCTTGAGATGGTTTCAGTAAAGGATGGTACGGCTGTGTTGGACTTGGCCGGGACACTGCCATGCTCCCAGATGTTTAATACTACATTCATTCAAAAATTAAAAAAAGAATCCTTTTTACTTGAGGATATAATAAATCCATATTACGGAGCCATAGACCGTTTCTAGAAGCTAGTTATTATCATGCCGTATTGAGATGTCAACCAAAATTCTGTGGTACGAACCCATACAAAAAAGAAACAAATGAAAAAAAAATATTGTTATTGTATAGCAAACATTTAATATCGGTTTCTTTAGGTATGTTAATGGGTTATCATCAATAAACTGATAAGAAGGTTTCATTTTAGCAGGTTAAAGGGGAAATGAAATAAAAAAATATTCATTTTCAATTCTGAGAGCATGCTACTCCTTCAGAATATAATCATTTAGATAATTTAATATTTCTCTTCGACTAAATTATATAAAATTGTACTAGATGATAGAAGTAAACATTATAATTGAGATAAATATAAAGAGATTTATTTTCTAGTTATGAACAATATTAAAAAAGATAAGATATCACTCAAATCCTTAATATAATCTAACTTTAACCATTTGTAATCCATAGACAATGTGTTTAACGAAAAAAATTGTTTGTTACTTGCTTGGCAAACGTATGAAGCATTAGAAGATAAAACAAAATTATTAATTTCTTATAAATAATTATTGATGTCGGTAAGATCATTGGAATATTTCGTTTTTTAACTGTATTAACGTGTTATCTGTACTTCGAACCTAATGTTAAACTACATGTTTATAGGTTTTCAATTGCTTCTTCGAGGGGGTAAAACATAGACCGAGAAATGGCATTGAATCTAAGATGACAAAATATTTACAACAAGCTAACAAGTTTTGTAGTTGGGATTTAAAAACAATAATAAAACAACGTGTATATATTTCACAATCGAATTATATTTAATGTTAATTATACCGTAATTGATTAATTGTATGCTACTTGTTTAGAAGAGAATAATAATGTTATAATGTAAACACATAGTTGATAAAAGATATAAGAGTAAAGAAGATAAGAGAAGGAAAAGAAAGGAATATAAACAAAAGGCTACTCATGTATTGATCACTTCTCTAAGTTTGAGTCTCGTCGACCCCGAGTCGTAAACAGCTCAAACATAACACTAAAACTAAAAGGCAAACAACGTTTCACCCGTTTTTCTTACCATTTAATAGAAATGAAACTCCGAAGCACAAATAAACCGCACGATAACCCGAAAAACAGGCAGATATCAGACCGACTTGACTTTTGAAATAAATAGCAGCCATCTTGGGCCCCAGGCTATCAGGTTTGCCAACCTTCCACCCGAGGGGGGGGGGAGAGTCACTTAAATTTTCTTATTTCACGATCGATTAACACACGACTTTAGATTTTAGTTTTTTCTTTTTTTAATAATAACAAAGAACGATAATTATTATTATATACCTAAATTTAATTATGACAATCTTATAACTTCAATTTAATAATCGAATAGAAAGAAAGAAGGCTTACTATTTCTGGGGTTCAAGTGGGGACAGGAAGTGATAAACTGAAAGGTTTCCCTTTACTCTGATGTGTTTGTTTTTTTCGCTTGGGCTGGCAAAGCAACAGCTGATTCCTACTTGATATAATTATCTACATCTACTTACTGAACTCAGAAACGAGTACCAATCTTCTATCTGCCATTCTTGCTAATCCATTGAAGAAGGAATCTTGTATCTTCGCTATCCTAAAATGTTATTTAATTATTTTGCAATCGATATCCGCCTATTTCTTAATTATAAAAAATATTTTCTATTAGTGTAATGCTATTTCATATTAAAATTTTGCCCACTTGGCGTAATTTTATTTCATATTACTTTTATGTCTATGAATATTGCATAGATTTATTTTGGTGCATGAATTTTAACACTAATACACGATATTAGTTAGGTATATAAATTCAAAAAGTGGTTCATACCATTATTGCTTTTTTAACTAATAAATTTGTACTGCGGAAAGATAACATTTTACTTTGTCAAATTACATTAACTACGGGAGACTAGACCCCAGCAGAAAAATAGATCCCAGCACCGGGACTTGAACTACGGGCCTCTTATATATCCGTTACAGGCGCTCTTACCAACTGAGCTATACTGGAGAATGATTTTTCTCTGTCGTTACCGATACAAATTCCCGAATCCAAGCTAAATAAATTTGATTCATTGTTACGTTATTAATTGTAAAAAAAAGTGTTAATGCTTGTGACATTTTTTTCTTGATTTGTTTGTGATGTAAAATTTTGTATAAACTTAAAAAGCCACTTTCCGACTGCCTTGAAAGTGAAAGCCGAAAATTGTACTGATTATGTACTTTACAGGGTCCTTTTTGGAAATGTTATCGTTTTTCAAAACACTAAAACAGAACAAATTTCAATTAACTAAGACTGCATTTGGCCTTCTGTAATAATCTGATTTTCTGGGACGAAATGCCGAACGCATTTTCTATACCTCCCTTCTAGTTCTTGATAATCGGTAGAAATTGGGTCGCCCTTTTATTTATGATCGATTGGAAGAGCTTACTTTATCCAATAAATCAGAAACAATTCGTACTCATTCTAAAATATGAAAAAAATTATGTATGAGGCTCTCTCGCATTAAAAGTGAAACTTAAGTTCTAGAATGCATGGCTCTCTTTCATTTTTTGACGAATTTATTATTTCAGGATTAAGAAATGGTCATGGGAAATTTAATTGAAAAAAAATATTGCTATGCTAGGCAACCGGCAACCACATTTATTCCAATAAAAATAAATGTTTGTTTTGATTTGCTGGTCTTTAAATAGATATAATACAATTAATCTGTAAAAATGTTTCACTTGGACGAGTCTCGAATCGCAAACTTCGTTACACGATGTCACTATATGAAAAAATTCACTCTACCGCCGCCAAAGAAGTTTCACTTCAAAAATTGTCTTCGTCGTCTAACAACTCTTTGTAGATGGTGACAAATTCTCCCTCTGGTCCTTTCTTTTTCAGGATGAATGAACAGCCGAATATCTTCTTTTAATTTTTGTTTCTATTTCTTCTTCTTCTACGCCTTGCTACCGAAATAGCTAACAATTCCCGTTAGTAAATCGGATCATGATTATCTGAAACTGAATGCCTGTACTGCCGTCTTTCTCCGCAGCATGAACACTCTGCCTGACACCTTCACTCTTCGTACACGCCCGTCCCGTGCTCGGCGCGGTCTAACATAACTGCGAACCTTTAATCTAGACGAAATTACATTATATATGTTATTATTACAAGATGTTTGACTGTGACACTGCACAAATTAAAAACATGGTTAAAAATGAGTTTAAAAATGTTTAGCTTTGAAGTCCTTCCACACTTTCCTGGCTCTATCGATTATAAGCTTTCGGTCCAGTAAATGACTTTTATGTGAAAAAAAAAACGATCCCCTCAAAGCGGCTGTGGGCCATTGGTGGGTTGTTCTTCAGCCCAAGTATTATTTTCTTCTTTTTATTTATCAATTTTGCAAAAGTGAACCGTAAATACTTGTTTTATGGGGTATGAGAAAAATAATTATAAATAAAGGCGTCCTTGCAGAAAGAGGAAATGCTTAAGGTTTGGTTTGGACTGAATAGTCCAGACCAGAGGATGAATTCCTCTAAGTGTGTGGAGGTGGCCTTGAGGACGCCTGTGGACTTCAGTCCCCGAAATCCCAAAAAATTATATTTCCTCCTTGAAGCCGGAACTTAGCATTTGGATGCAGCGTGGACTGAGTTGACGTCAGCCTCGAGGGTTTTTGAAGTTTGTGTTTGGAAAGGCGAGGGTTCGGAAAATAAAATCTCAAAGAAATCCCGGAGGCTTGGTCCTTGAGGATTTCCTCTTCGTGTATGGCCGCCTTAAGACATATTTCTACTCTAAAAATGAACATTTTCCTTTTTTTAAGTTTATTTTACTTCCCGTTCAATTCAACAATTTGGTCATAAGTCATTATAAACAGCTTGGTTTTCCCGGGAAATCACTAAGGGGTTTAAGTCCGACGTTTCGCTTCCACTATTGGAAGCATCTTCAGGGGTGTGGTGCATCGTGATGTTTACTTGAAGTAACAACAAGGTATACAGTAACAGTATGTCTTGTTGTTGCTTCTAGTAAACATCACGATGCACCAACCCCTAAAGATGCTTCCAGTAGAGAAAGCGAAACGTCGGACTTCAACTCCTTTGTGTCGCGGATTTCACCGGAAAACCAAGCAGTTTTTTACGAGTCTACCCACGGAAGCCTACGCACCAAACTAACATTTAGGTCGTTAAAGGATAGTACTCATTAGACATCTTTTCGAAGAGATCTCAAAAAAACAAAACAAAAAAAAAATCTCTATAGGATTTAAAACCAAATATGTATAGTGAAGGTCATTGTTTCAAACAAATATTGTACCATTCAAGATATAGATTTATAGTTGCTACTATAGGGCTTGACGCCGTGAGTTGCTCGGATTTAGAGTATATAAGTAATTATAAATATAAAAGAAACAATTACGAAGTGCTTTAGCTTTATCATCCCCGATTACATTTAAGATATCGTTGCTCAAATGCGCCTTATTCTAGCATACAATCATGAGACTTACTTTTCAGCAATGGGATGCTTATCTTTAGATGATCATAAACATGAGATGATTATCATTATCAGTAAAGTGATGATAATAATAATTACGGCCGACTAAACTACCCTTAACCTACCTTAAGGCTCTGCCAAAGAAAGGAGGAATCACAATGCAACGTACTGAGAATTCAAGAAGAATAGCTCTCAAGACCAGGAGAGATCAAATGAGAAATACCTTGATTAGACTTGGGTAGGACACCTATCATGAAAACTCCTAAAAATTGGCTAATATAAACTAATATGATCATGAACACTCTAGAAAACGCTCTACTAGATGGTTTGGCCCCATAAGAGATTCTTCTTATGTGAGAGAGAGAGAGACTACCCCCAAAGAATCCTAGAAGTTAAATGTTAAGGAAAGAGATGAAGGAAAGGAGATCGTGGACAACATTTGCATCAACCTAAGAATAAAGAGGATCGTGACTGCATCAAGCAAATAATTTTTCTAAAAGGCTACAGCCAGAGTGCCCGTTCATTCAGGGCCCAGAAGTGAAACAGAGTGATTAAAGCAGGGTGACCACAGTGAAATAGTGGAAGCAGGTGACTGGTTCGATTTACTTAGCTACACGCTACACCGTTCATTGCTCAGATGTAACGCTCAGGAACTGTAGATGATTATTATATTACCTTTTTTGGTACTCTTTCAGTGGCGTACCAAGGCGGGCGCGAAGGGAAATTACGTCATGTGAGATGTTTAATAAAAGAGGACTCCCTGAGTAAAAATATATTTGTAATTTTAATTAATCCACCTAGCTATATCAACATGGTGGCCATTTAAAAGTTTGTTTCAGCTACACCTTATGAGCCATTTAATATAATGGCGTGAAACAAACGTTATGCATTATATTATCCAAACGCAATGGAACTAAGTGTCTAGTACCTACCATCCGAAAAAAAAAAAATCTACTTATAAAAAATTCCTTAAAAACCGATTCTTCTTTCTTTTTGTCAAAGAATAACTATGATTTTTTCGTTGATTTGTTAAAGGAGGAGTAGAGGGGGGGGGGGGCTAAAAAAAGCAATTATTGGAGAAATGACGCAAAAATGAATTGCTACAAAAACGAAACCAAGTATTTATTTGTACACGCGAGCGTGTGAGTGAGGCAGGCCCGTAGGGCCGGTAGCGTGGAACAGGGGGCCTGTTGCCAAGAGCCACGGGCCAATGCCGGAATTTCGGGCATGGGGCGCATAGAGCATAGGACCTAGGGCATGTCGCCTAAACCTGGGACCGAGGGCCTTGAAAAGCAAGTATTGTATTTCGTGAACGGACGTACTTAGCCATAAATAGAATATCATAATGACATTAGGAAAATCATGTATTATGTTGTATAGTTTCGGGCTAGGTCTCTAAATAATACTCAACCGGGTGGTGCTGGGTGTCTGTTTCACATAATTATAATAAAAGATTTAAATGTTATAGCTATAACAAACTTTTAAATGGCTGTCATTGTCCCTTTGGTTAAATCGCCTACGGACTCTTTCTATGCTGACAACACACACATGACAACTTTATTTTATATTATTAGTATAAATTATTATAATATTATTATTATTATTTTATAATAGGTTGTACTTTTTGTGTACCAGGTGCAGTTGAAGATATAGTCAGTTTTTCTTTTTTAGGGTTTCGTTGGTAAAACCAAAAAAAGAAATATTTATAGTTTCGTTCCTGCGTCTGTCTGTCACTCTGTATACGATTCCAATAACTTTTGAATCAAAAGAGATTAAAACATGAAACTTTCCATTATTAAAGATCG
Organism: Gerris lacustris; assembly: GCA_951217055.1. Taxonomy (NCBI): domain Eukaryota; kingdom Metazoa; phylum Arthropoda; class Insecta; order Hemiptera; family Gerridae; genus Gerris; species Gerris lacustris. The sequence goes on along the minus strand of OX578282.1, from coordinate 32,030,633 downwards.
TTTTGACGCGCACACAGGAAATATAATTATACGTAGCGAACTCAAAATTATCAGCTGTTCAAATTCAAAATGGCGGATAATTCACGTCCCGCGAAAAAAATATGTTTTTTAAATTTTGAGTGGGGTATCAAATGAAAGGTATAGAATGAGAGTATATTACAAAAATATATAACACTTGTATATAGTGTTTAATTTTCCGCGCCATTTTGTCAAAAAACATCAAAATTTTCCGCGTTCCCCCCTCCCCTAAAACTATATTTCTGCTGTTACTAAAAATATAAAAAAAATATGCAAAATGTGCTGTCTGCTGCGGGCCATAGAAAAAATAAAAAAAGCAATTTGATCTGATTAACTGGGAATCCAAAGTGGCGGTTAATTCCTGTCACGGGGGAAAAAAAAAATGTTTAATTTTGTGTGGGGTATCAAATGAAAGGTATTGAAGAGTAGATTATAAAAATATAAAAAATTGTGGATAGTGTTTAATTTTTATTCCATTTTGTCAAAAAACATCAACATTTTGCGTGTCCTTTTTGCGTTATCTTTGAATACTAAAATTTTGGTTGTGTGTATACTAATTTCATGTTCACGATACCAACGAAACCCTTTTTACGTGAGACTTTATTTTAAGATAGTGGGGGTCCACTTTAGTTTTCAATTCTGGACAGTTTATTATTCACAACATTAACTAAGTTGAGATGGCATGAGCATCCCACCGTAGAGCGTAGAGAATACTTTTGTAGAGGTTAGCGGGGGAGTAGGAGTCCACTTGACTTTTGAACCACCTACCTACCTGTCGAAATGATTATTATATAATATAGTATTGCAGGTCAACTGGACGACCAGTAAGGATGGGTATATTTCAGGAAGGGGTGGGTGTTTCTCTGGGAGGCGACTCAGTGGGAGTAGAAAGCGTAGGAGGGCAGCACCCGACTTTAGAAACTGCCTACCTTGTTGAAAGAATAATAATTATAGTATTTCAGAATCAGGTAACGTTCAGGTTGTTGGGGGGGAGGGGGGTAAAGTTAGAGTTCGCGTGGGCAGGTTCACTGGTCTAGGGGTAGACACTCCTACGCTTCTCAAAACCACCCCGTCTCTATAAAGGAGGCGCGCCGCCTTTATACGCGGCACACATGGGGGAGGAGCCGAATTGCCGAATGCCTCCCCCCGATTTGCGAAACACCTAGTCCACCTAATGTGGACGTTTCCACTCGCCCACCTGAACTTTCGGTGTTGGGTGTTTTCATCTCTAGTCGGTTTTTTTACACACATCCCCCCCGAATGCTCGACTTTTTGCCACCTTGCACCCTTTCCACACATTCGGTATTGTACCTGTACCCCTGTTTCTTTTATAGTATTCCTATTCCGTATTTACTACGAATTACAATTATCATTTATTGTATCCTAGTTTACTGAAGGTAACGGAAGCTATGTGATCGTTCTGAAAAATGAAACATTTTTATCCTTCCGATTTCAAAAATTCCAAGACAGAAGAACAACAAAATTGTTGATCCTGTGTCTGTCTGTCGTTCATTTTTTTGCCAACATATATTAAAAACTACTGGTACGATTTCAATGAAATTTGGATGTTACGCCCTGATTAGCCTATTGTTTGCCTAAATAAGTTTCAGCTTCTGTTCCCATTTGTTTCTCTTCCACATGTCCACTGACATACTTTTATTGACTCCTATATCCCGCTCCATATAAAATTAAGTGAGTTAACGTCCTAGTGTTTTCTCACCCTCCCCCTTTTCAAAATGATGACGATTTTGTTATTTATTCTGTGTGGTAAATCTTCATTATGTGCCCCATCTATATCTAAACGTCCAATTTAATTCGGGTTTTAATCGAAAAAACCGACTTTCCATACTTTCCATAATTTAAGTTATTCATCTATCTTTTTTTATAAAAACATTGACATCTTGGTGGGCAAGTATTTTGCGGCGCCCCTCAGGCCCTAGCGCCCTAGGCGGTCGCCTAGTTCGCCTATATGGTTCGCATATAAATATTATATATGTATTATCCTATTAATATATTTTTAGTATTATATGAAACATTATGTAACATATTGTACTACCTATATTAATTTATAAAACATTAATTAAACTATATAAATAGTCTGTTCAATAAGTATCAGGACTGATTTTTTCCTTCAAATGATAAGGAGTGTAGGGTGGTCTCCATGGTTAGCATTGGTGGTGTGGATGTAATATTAAGCTAGGAGACCCCATTGAAGTTTGAAGATCAAGCCCGATTGGGAAAGTGTGTTCAATTATCGCGTCTAGAGTTAAGAATCTGCGAACTATCGAGCAGCGTTGTGCCACCAAATTTTGCTTTAAACTGAACCAAACCAATCAGCTACGGGAACTTATGATATGATCGAGGGGCTTTTAAGGACGAAGCAACGTCCAGAGCGCGTGTTTTTGAGTAGCTATAAAAATAATTCAAAATGGTCGTAAAGACCCTCCACGACCAATAAAGGCCCGCGTGAGCAAATTAAAAGTAAACTCAATGCTCATTGTCCACTCTGACGCAAAATATGATGTCCTCAAGGAGTCTGTGCCTACTGGACAAACAGTGAAGGGCTAATTTTACGCAGAAGTGTTCAAACGTGTGAAGATTAGTGTCCACCGTGTCCAAAAAATCCAAAGAAGATCGCCAATACATATCTGGATGCTTCTCCCAGTCACACGTCGCAAATTGTGAGGAAAGCAGTGCGGCATAATACAACGCTGCCCACACCACCCTACACTCCAGCTTTGACTCCCACCGACTACTTTTTGCTCCCTCATATCAAAATTAGCTTGAAAGAACTTAGATAGGGGACGATTGAATCAATCTACATTTTTTAATATAAAAATTTGTATATGTTTTATATTTTTAACATATCAGGGAAAATATTTGGTCTGTTGGTCATCATTTTGCCAACCACCATAATGTCTTAGAAACTACTTGTAATGAAATTTGGATTTTTTATTTGATTGGTCCTAATTAGCACCGAGATTATCCCATATTAATTTAACCCGTCTACGCAAATTTAATTAATTAAAAATAAGACATTTATTTTTAAACAACAGGTAGCAATCGAAACCGTTCCTAATCTCATGTGACCATTTGTCCAATAATAAGGACGTGAGGAAGCATTGTGCCATTCAAATTGGCAGACTTTTTTTCTGAAACAAGACAATTTTATTTTTGTAATCGTTTTAAAGCAATATTTTTTTATACTTTTTAGTTTTAGAATGAGAAATAATTGTGACCCTGTTTCACTGTACATTTAGTCTTCGTGGTACGAAAAACAGGAGCTAAGAAAGAGCGAGTATGTTACTAAGACATATGATACAGGGCTAAAAACTGTAAACTTAGCCTGTTGAACCAGTAACTCGGGCATTGTTATATAAGAAACAAAGACAATAGAGGAAATTACACAATAACTATAAAACTGAAACAACGAGTCAACACTGAGTTACACAATGTAACTCAAGCCTCTAATATAATACTCTAGTACTAGATAATATAACTACTCGGCTCATCCGACTGTACTCACCTTCTCTAGCCTTCACAATCACACTATACTCACTTTAATACTTCTACTTCTCAATGAAATCATCTGCAGCTTCGTAAAAAGTTTTACTCTCTTTTTCTTTTTAGTTTTGAGCCAGCGTTGTTAAGATAATTACTTCTCAATGAAATCATCTGCAGCTTCGTAAACATGCTTTGCTTTCTCTTTATTTTCAAAATAGTGCTGTCAGGATTATCACTTTAAACTTTAGAAATATTTACTTACACCCTAATAAGTCGTTTACTGTTAATGTTATTAAAATTTATCACGTGTAAAAATACCAATTTCATTTCAATATTTAAATGCAAGATAAAATCGTCTCCCAATTAGTGTGGCAGATGGCTTCTTTGTTTACTTAAATGATGCTATGCTATTACCCACTACTGTCTAATTTATGTATGTTTCTCCCCTGTTTTAAATTTGGCAAAATTGTTTTGATTTTTTACATGACTAAAAGTATCAATTTAGCAAAATATTTATAAGCGCAGATGGTTGAAATTATTATAAGACTATCTATATATGACAAACATTCCAAATTTATTTAAAATCAGATGAGTACTTTTTAAGATGTAGGTGTTAATGAAAAAAAAACTGCGTGCACATATGAAAGAGAAAGAAATAGGCGCAAAGAACACCAATGGACTAATAAGGACTTGTCATCCAAATTTAATTAAAATTGGACGAGAAGTTTTTAAGATATGATAAGCAAAAACAGAGCGACATACCGACTAATCCATATACAGATACGGGACCTAAAATGTTCTCTTGAAGTCTAAAATTGATTTTTGTCTTTGATTTTTTTGAAATCAGAGACAAAAAAAAATGTTCGTTCTTCAGTACGAACACTTAGCTTCCGTTACCTTCGGTATAAGCTTAGAAGCAAAAATTGAATTCGCGCAATTCCAATACTTTCTCTCAATATATATCAACCTACAACGTATATGAGAAAGTAAAAAGAGGGAAGAGAACTAATTCTATAATTAAATTAATTAAAGACTGTAAGTTCTTAAGGGAAATGGTTGGGTTTTTTTTTTATAAAAAGAAACAAAGTGTTAATGAGAAATGTAAGAGTAATAATGTTTTATAGTGTTGTGCGAGCGTGTGGGTGCGAGGGCGGGTTGGTTTATTCAAAGGTTTGAATATAGAAGTGAATGAAGGCGGGAGTTAGATTCATGAAGGCTTGGTTGGGAACAATTCAATGGTTGCTAGCGATTCACAGCACACACCAACACCAGTATCATGGTTTGAAGCAAACAAAATCGACCCGAGGGTAACGGCTCCCTAGCGCCCTCTACCTACCCTAGCACTCAAAACTGGCTCTACCGCAACATAGCGCTACAACTGTCTACTCTTTAACCTAAATATACCGTTCTAGAAACTCCTTCATTTACTTCTCTTCTCAATTATATATTAAAGAAAAACGGGGAAAAGAAAATTTTTTCTTCCGAGCTTACTCAATGCAACGGATGCATTGTGATCATTCTGAAGTACATAATTTGTTTTTTCTCTGATTTATTATCATCCGTTTCAGACATCAGGGAACATTATTAGTCTTCTGTCTGTCTTTGGGGCATCTGTCAGTTAGCTTTATTGCGAACCACCTCATCTTAAATTTGAATGGTATGACATAATTAGCTATTTGTTAATGCCATATTAATTACAACATTCTGCGCCTTTAACATTTCTTCCTTCCTCGTGTGACCAAATTTGTTTTTATAAACAGGTTAACAACTATATCTCTAAAATTAATCATCCGTTGGAAAAGTAGCACACAGATGGTCCTATATTGGTCTGCACCAATTTGATATGGTTTGAAAATAAGTGTGGCCTCACTGAGAATCGAAACCAAATCTCATGCAATCAATCTTCCAATAATAGGACGCGAGGAAACTACCCTGGCATTTGCGTTTATTAACTTCTATATGAATTGATTTCAGCGCTGAGGGAATCTTCAGAAGAATACCCGTTGTTTAGAAAAAGTAGTAATGTGTATTCTTTCAAGCAGTATGTACTCTTCTTAAGATGCTCTTAGTACCAGAAGCAAAACGCAAGAACATACATCAAGACTTCTAGACAAAGCTGAAAGCTCGAAATTTTGATATTTGACCACCTAGACGTTAAAATCTCGAGCGCTTATTGGCTCCCACCCTAGTGTTTCGAATTCCCCGCGCTGTCAAAAATTAATTACTAATTTTAAGAATACTGTAATTTGTATATTCAGGAGAATAAAATCAGAACTCTTTATCAAAATTGCAGAAATTACTTACGAACATCAAACAGGTTCTCAAGTGAATTTAAAGCAGGATGAGGAGTTGGGCGAGGCGACATTTTGAGCCCATTGCTTTTTATCATATATCGGACAATGTCATGAAAACCTGTCACTATGAAAGTCATAGATACATGAGTGGTAGATGGCAGATGTTACACCGACGACATTGTCTTGATGATATTGTAGATATTTGTTATCTTACAAGTGACCTAAAGAAAGAAAAACACAAATTTTGTCAGTAAACTTCAGAGCTTAAGGTTGAATGCGAGAGATATGCTAAAAGAAAAAATGAATTTAAGAATAATTTAAAAAAATAAAAGAGGTAGAAGGGTAGACTTATCACAAGGCGTTCTCGAATGGATTCCGAGAGACTAAACTCTGAAGAGCAACATACACTCTCTTCAAGATGCTTCTGGGAGCTGCTGTTACAAGCACTGGAAAGAAAACATGTTAATTATAATCTACGTTAGTTGAATAAGAGAGACTGCGATACATATGCAAAGACATGCGCTTAAGAATGTAGATGTGACAGTAAGAGTAATCTATAGCTTGAAGAAAAGACTAGATCGGAAGATAATTGGTGAAATCTTTTTAAGAAGAAGTGGCAGTAGGCATGACACATCGCAAGAACAAGAAGATGACAAACGAATAAGACAAGAGAAATCCACGTGAAAATTGTGAAGGAGAAAACACTTAATAAGGTAGTCAAAAGGAAATTTTGTAGAGGAACTGCATGAAAGCGGAGGCAGAAAACCAAAGCAACGTTTGAAAAATACTCACCGCAGTTCATTTGTAAAGTCTAGCCTTTACCGGAATCATTTCGAAACTGAATGATAAAGATAAAAAGATAATCGTGTAAGATGTCGAGAAAAAGTAAGAAAAAATATAAACTAGATAAAAAACAGCTGATTTGCACCCACTTAAATATTATTATTGTTTATGTAATGTAAACGAACGATGTTTAATTTAGCAAATAAATACATTGATGCATATAATGATGATCAATTTTTAAGACGATGTTATTTATAAAAAATGTATTTTAACAAAGATGAGATTTATTAAGAACATGGGAAACTAATTTGTACTTTAGAGATCCTAATGATGAATCCAACAAGTTACGAAAGGTTGGTTATGTAGATTTAGGATAAAATGTTTAATTGATACATCGTAAAAGAGGTGCAGTTCAATAACCAAACAACTTCTTCACACAAAATAATATTCACCATAATCATTTTGTGTGAAGACATTGTTTGGTTATTGTACTGCACCTCTTTTACGATGTATCAATTAAACATTTTATCCTAAATAACCAACCTTTCGTAACTTGTTGGATTCATCATTAGGATCTCTATTTGTAAATCATAAAGTACAAATTAGTTTCCCATGTGTTCTTAATAAATCGCATCTTTGTTAAAATACATTTTTTATAAATAACCATCTTAAAAAATTGATCATCATTATGAGTCACTCCCTCACATAGGAGAAAAACACATTCGAGGATTTTAATTGATAGTCGTATCTAATAGTCCAGGAGATAGCGTGCAAAAAAGTGTATGACTAACAGCTAGCTAGAATTTTGTATACAAGTCAATCTTTTAGCGCCTTTTAAGAATATGTGGTCGGCTATGTTCGCTGCGGGACATAGCTTGGCAATAGGCGTTTGAAAAAAACAAACCGGTGGAGAGCGGCCATGTCTCACCAATTATGGTGGACAATGTGATTTTCATGATCCTGAGTACAGAATTAGGTAGTAGACCGAAAAATCAAGTTGATGTTAGTTTGTCCGTTGACAGGTGACCACGTTGATTTTTAGTAATATTTGAATAACTAACCTCTAACCTATATCAAGAGTGAAAATAACATCGACTTGATTTTTGGTCTACTAACTAATTCTGTATTCAGGATCATGAAAATCACATTGTCCACCATAATTGGTGAGACATGGCCGCTCTCCACCGGTTTGTTTTTTTCAAACGCCTATTGCCAAGCTATGTCCCGCAGACGAACTTAGCCGACCACATATTCTTAAAAGGTGCAAAAAGATTGACTTGTATACAAAATTCTAGCTTGATGTTAGTCAGACACTTTTTTGCACGCTATCTCCTGGACTATAACAGTTATTCACCTTCAATTCGGTAATCTGAATAGTCAATAACGCTCATGGCACATTTAATATTAAAGTTCTTAACGTCACATACACATACTCGACCATTTACAAAATTAATTTACATGCTATTAAACTGTCATTGTTGTTTCCACAAAATCAATATTACAATACTCCTTTAAATATTTAAGATTTGAGATGGTGATAACTGGAAATGTAACATTTTGGTCTACCAATTGCTCCCGTGTCTATATTAATAAATTATATCTTATACTACCCGGATATTACTGTCGACCCGTTTACTTCTCAAATCGGCTATATTTCGACCATTAACCTATGGTCATCAGTATGCCTAGATTGAGAACGCTGCGAGAAATTTACATATAGAATAGGAACAAAAAGAAAAGGAAAAAAAATCCGTTTACCTACTTTTTCTCTTGTAATTTTGTTTGTGCTGATACCTATTCTGCAGTACTTTTTCTGTGTAAATCTTGATTGTCATAGTACCCACTCTCTTTTAATTTGTCATATGTAGAGACCATTCAAGGTCCATCATCATTCATTAAATGTCATTTGCTACAAAGTATAAAAGAAGAAGTATAGTATTGAAATAGTAAATTGAAAAGAAATAAAAAATAGAATTGGTCACTATATGGTAAACTTATAATGAACAAAATAAAATAACTATACTCCAAGAGAGAGCCAATGAGAGCTCGTGATTTTGGGTATGTTATGATGCCAGGTTAAAGGATGATGGATGGATAGCTAAGAGAAAGATTTCACGGATTTTGGGCTTTTCACCAATATACTTAGTTTTGAGCAGTCAATTCTGGAGTAAAAGAGATCAGCTCTTACTCCGGCGTTCATATACTCAAAAAACTGAGGCAGAACTTAAAGTCGAAACGTTGTTATCCATCTAAAAGCTTTTAGCATCTTAATGTTTTACAGTAAGATTATATTGTATAAAGAAAAGATAACAGAAAGGGCCAATGAGGGGTTCTGAGAAGGGTTAGAGAAAGAAAAAGGGCTTATCCTCGTTGAGTTGTTTAAACGCGGGGAGTATGCTAAAAATGTTAAGCATATATGTTTAGTGGGTCCAGTATATTTTAGTATTTCCTCTACGACTAGGACTAAGGAAATTAAGTTAGAACTTGGAACAACAACAGTTCACATTATAGGAAAGGCTACTTCTTAAGACGTAAACAAACCGTAATAGTCCATTACGCGTCGAGTGCGTAAAGTAGCATTTTGCATGCGAGTGTGGAGTTTGCACCCGAGTGACAGCGAGGGTAGTAAAACCACACGAGCAATGCAAAATGCCGTTTTCGCACGAGTTGCGAACCGTACTTTATCTACGATTGTTAGATTTAAATAATAAATACAGAAAAAAAATAAACTTGCTGTATGTAAGTTCGTATCTCTCTCTTGATAAAGATGGCATTAATTCTTGAGTTGCGTATTTTTTGCCGAATTAATTATTTCTGGAGGAGTATTATTCTCCACATTTTCGTCAAAGTCACTTGATTCGCTTATTGTTTTCACTAAAAACTCGATATAAACAGTTACTTTAATAAAAGAACAGCAAATTAGTTTTGTAAAATGTAAACAAACTCGCTAATCGTGCGTAAAGCTGAAGAATTCCTCTTCTTTACCGCCCTAGGGTGGAAAAAAAGAGGAATTCTTCAGAACTATGAGACGCCCATGCGCAATGAATACAAGTACGTAAAAAATCACTTTCTACGCATCTAAACAGAGATACAATGTTTATATTTCGTAGATAAAATGTATTTTTCGACCCATAAATAAAATTTGGGGGGGGGGGACAGTGATAAAGAGTGTGATTAAGCCAAGTTCAAACCAGGGAGTTGAAATTTCCAGGAAGGCTTTTCCTACGGTAACATGCACCAGTTATTTAAAACTTTAGGTTACATGTATATATTTAGAGGAAGAAGAGGAGGGTGATCGCCCAAGCTCAAAATCCTGCTCCCAGGAAGTTGAAATTTGGATGGTAAGTAAATTCGTACATAAATTATCATAAGTAATTCCGATGTAGATTCTTAGAAATAGATTTTATCAAAGGGTTAATCAAAAGCCCTATTCTTATAAACTGGAATGTTTGAGGAGAGGCTTTTCATTAGATCGTTAGCTCCTTGTAAGTGGTAGTATATTAAAATTCAATTCTTACTAGTTTAAAATTTGAAAGGTGCGAGACGACGGGATATTAATTTTTGCTTAAAAACCTCTGTTTGTTGTTAAACTAGATAAAAACTTCTAGATCCTAGAAGATACTTCGTCCATTTCTAAATTGTAAAAATATAGAAATATGGAAAAAAGTGGATAACAAAGATAAAGGCTAAAACCCACGAACAAGATTCAATGTAGCGTTACATCCCGTACCAAAGCCCGCAGATATACGGCTACTTTCATAATAATTAAATCAATTACTAAATGAATTAATCAATCACTAAATAAATTACATTTAGATCTCTAGAGAACCATCAGTTCCCAAATTCCTATTTGAATGCAAAGGTCTAATATTTATTTTCAGATTTAAAAGAAATAAGATATTTTATAATGCTCAGATTCCAGTTTTTTTTTTAATGAAAAGCTCTGATAATGAATCATATAATCTTATTTCCAATCCGACAAAAATATTATAGATTAACAAATAAGCTATAAGACTCTCCCTTTAAAATTATTTCCAAATTTGTATTTATTTATCATTCTTAAATCTAGAAATGATCTAATGTATCGTAAAAAGTACGAATGAAAATGAACGTAGAATTCCTCCTTTTATTCTTTTTTCGAATACATTCATTTTTTTGTCCAAGTAAATCTTAAAGACTTCTGAAGTTTTTTAAGTTGCCCAGACTAATAAACAAAGTTTTGGAGCTGCTGCCTTCGGTAATAATGTATCTTTTGTTGGCTCCTTGCTATAGATTATTACTTACACTTATACATCCTTTTCATTAAATGTGATTCTAAGTATATAACTGTAAAACTAATCGACCAATCAAATGATTAGTAAAATTTATAAATTATCTATTTGTAGAACTATACTAGACTATAAGACTTTCAAATCTTAATTGTCTCTTAAATATACAAATTTATGTATTTTAAAATTCTTTTTTTTTTTTAAATTTGAGTCTAAAATTCTTGACGGTAATCTAAAAAATCAGTATAATTATATCTAATAGTAGTACAGGTAAAATAGACCAAAAATGTATCCAAAAAAGAAAAAGATTTGTCCATTCATAAAACTTCCCGTTTATGAGTTCTTCTTGGAAAAAAACATTCTTCCATCCCCTAACTCTTTGGGGTAAGACAACTTGGGGGCTCTTTAGGCATTTAACATTACATTTGGGGACTCTTCAGGCATTTAGTATTACTTTTGGGGACTCTTCAGACATTTAGTAAAACTTTTGGGGACTCTTCAGGTATATATATTTAATTCTACTGCCAATACAAAGTCATAAACCAAGCTTTATGAATGGACGAAATTTTTCTTTTTTCAATCTTCCATTGTACTTGTACTATAATAAAGGAAATATTGCAAGATAAAGTAGATCTTATATTTCAATCAGAGTTTACATCCCTCATCCCTACAATAATCGAAATATTATTGTTCATTTTATAGAAGCCAATAATCAGAATGCAATAAAATTAGCAGATTAAAATTTCTGTTTTAAGAATATTTACGATGAAGAATATTACGGTGTGACAATGTTTAAGTTCGATATATAGTTGCTTTAAATTTTTGGAAGTCGTGTGTGACAATGTCCAAGCTACAGCATATTGAATTTTATTATATTAAAATAATCAAATTGAGTCCATATATTTTAAATATTTTTAGTTTTTATTATGGATTACATTATTTTATCATATTATTTATGTACTATGACTGATTATTTTACAGTTAATGATTATTACAGTTGATTATGTATAAGGGTTGTAAATAATTAAATATGTGTAGAGTTGTAAATAATTACAATTATTATTTGTTTTTAAATCATATGTTTCATTTGAAACAACAAACCTGGTAGATCAGACTGAATTCGTTTATAATTTTTATTATGAATTAAAACGATTGATTTCATTCACAGTTTTCGTTATGAATCGAAACAACTAATTAATCATTAATCTCATTGATTTCATTTATAGAATTTTATTTCAGTGTTATTATTTTTTAATTATTAATTGAGATAATTAATTATACATCTGATTGATTTTATCAATAGTGTTTTTTATTAAGAATCTTATTGATTTCTTTCATAGTTATATTATTATTAATTTTTTAATTCGTATATTAAACAAATTCTTGACATATTTATTAATTTATATTTTATCTATGATTGATTTCAGTTACTATACTTTTATTATCAATGAAGATTATTAAAAATGTGTAGGAATAATAATTATTACCAATTGAGACTGTTGATTGATTTCATTCATAGTTTTTACAATGAATTGAATCACTTAATTATAACCCTCATTGAATTTATTTTTAGTGTTTTTATTCTTTTGTATTATTACGAATTGAGACAGTTAATTGTGCATCTGATTGATTTCATATATTGTTTTTTATTCAGAATTGAGACTATTAATCATAAATCTTATTGAAGAATTTCATTCTTTTTTTTTTCTTTTTTTATTAAACAATAATAAATCTCATTGATTTCACTTATAGTGGTTTACTTTATTATGAATTAAGACAGTTGATTATAAATATGATTGACTTCTTCTTAAGTTTTTATCCAAAATTGAGAGTGTTGAATTCTTTCATTCATAGTTTGTATTATGAATTGAGGTATTTAATTAAACACATGATTGATGATATTAGTTTACGGAAATAAAACATAGTTGAATTATTATGTAAATTATATAGGTACTTATTTTTATTGTTTATGGGTACAAATTCAATTTCTATTAATTTATTTATTTTTATAATTAATCTTCCAAATACAGGAATTATTGAATATTTTATTTATATGGAAAGGTTAATTTTGTATATTTATTTTTTTAATATGAATTAAATTATTATTTGTTTATAATCATTAAATTAATTTTTATGTTTCAACTAAATTATGTATTCTTAAGAACAATTTATGTACTGTTTCAAAAATTCTATGAATTATGTATTTATTTATTCTAATTATCTTTATTTATTTTAAAAATACTATTGATTTTTCCCAATTAAAATGTTGATAATATTGATTTTTATTATGGTTAAGAAATTTATTTGTTATACAGTTTTTGGTGATAGTAATTAGTTATTAAACATTTAATTAATTGTTGTTAATTAATCTTTATCGGTTAAATCAAAATGACATTTTTAGTTACTTACCCGATTATATGGTCTGAAAATATAGTTTTTTATTGAATGAAATGACGGGGTGTCTTGCAGGATTGCATAACTTGTCAGGGTTCAGTCGAGTTGCTGCTATATCAAGGGTTTAGGCTTGAAGGGTAAGCTGTTAGCGACACCGCCTCTTTGGCCCTGAGAGCCAGACAGGGATGACGCTAGATGGTGGCCCTCCCGCCGTCAGGGCTCTTCAAGCAAAAGCCCCCCGAACTGAAAACCAACCCCTTAGCAATCGATCCAAGCCGAGGACCAACCGTGCACTGAATGGAGAGCTCGGCGCGCGGGTCTTGAATGGCCTCCTGTATTCGGGTGTCTTCGACCCGTTGCTTCGGCCAACACCGTATCGCAGCTTTATAAAGTGAAAGGGGAGCAACATTAAAATGAAAGAATTAATTTTTGTTTTCCAAAACAAAAAATAATTACATAAAATACAATAAAATAAAAGAAAAAAAAATATAATAAAATAATATTCAAAGAGTAAATTTTAACCCACAGTTCCAAAATCTTGAATACTATTTTCTATTTACGTTTATTAGATAATTTTCGATATCACTGACATATTTATTTGAAATAACATAATTTTTGCATGGAAAAAGCAACGTATTCATCTTAAAGTTTATAATTAATTTTATTCAACATTTGCTTCCGAGCTAACCGAAAGTTAACATGGTGATCATTCTGAAAATTCCTGGACAGAAATCCATTTAAGACAATAATGTACATTATTGGTCTCGTGCATGTCTCTCGGTCTGTCAGTCTGTCTGTTAACATTTTTGTGAACCTCCTCGATTTTAATGCGTAATAGATTTTAATGAAATTTGGATGGTACGTTATAGCTGCCCTTTGTTAGTCCTATATTAATATCAACTTTTAACACAAATATAATATTAAAACCTATAATTTTAAAAGTGCGCATTCGATTTTGAATTAATTTGGATGGTTTGTAAAAAGTAGCCCACAGATATAGTCTCAATTTAATTTTAACCGTCTGCGCAAATTTAATATTACTTAAAAGTAAGTGCGACCCCCCCCCCCCCCCCTGAGAAATGATCAGATCCAAATCCCATACGACCATATTTCCTAAAACTCTAAACCAAAATAAATGCAAAGTGAGTGACTTCACAAGTTGGGATTCCATGAATCTTTCAAATAAAAATCACTCTTCATCAAATCTTCTGCTTTTTCTTAAATGAAGATTTTTAGTATTTCTTTTTGTAATACTAAATCTTGTCTTTTTGTAATACTAACTCCCCCCCCCCCCCCAAAAAAAATAAATAAATAAAAATATGAGAGGAAACCGGACCAAAATTGGACTATTTAAGAAAAAGAATTCTTCTAATTTTTTTGGTACTATTCCATTTTTTTCTCATAAAAATGTTGAAAATCAATTTTCAACCCCCCCCCCCCCCCCATTTATAATATTCAGATTTGTTTAATTCTAATATATCAGTGTTCTATTTAAAGGTGTTGATGAGTGCATTTGTTTTGGTTTCGCTTTTTTCAGAAAAAACAATATGAAAACTTTTATAGAGGAAATCTTACTTATATTTTAAATATTATTTATTTCTATAATAAAAGAATAATAATTTTGAAACGCAATTTTTTTTAACAGCTTTCAATAGCTTTCATATTGCTAATATTTAATAAAGCACAACTTTTAATGCACTAATGAATGAGACTTAATAATCTCACGCACTAATCCACCCCTCATTGATTCTCTTTAGAATCAGTCAAATTTGATTTTTTCTAAATTATGGGGATGATTTATGAAATTTGACTACTTTATGAAAAAGAAACTTAAAATGAATAATGGTACTTAAAACAAAAATTAAGAATTCTTTTTTCTTGAATAGTCCGGTTTTCTCCGGTTTACTCGTGAGCGATTTTAGAAAATTGTACTTTTTGGGTACAGGGTATATTTTGAACAAAACGAAATACTATAAATCTTCATTTAAGAACAAGCAGGAAATTTTATGAAGAGTGACTTTTCTACGGAAAAATAAAATTTGTTTGGCATAACACATAATAGCGATTCGGGGACCACCAACCTATATATATATATATATATATATATATATATATATATATATATATATATATATATATATATATATATATATATATATATATATATATATATATTCATATTCATATTTGATCAAATAACGCATTCTGAAAATGGACTAATATATACGTATACAACAATACGAACATATAATTTTAAAGGTATAGAAGTATATTTTTAAGATATTGAGACAACCTATCTTTCTATGTACTTCTGGGCCAATTTCGATTAAATTTGAGAGCTATATATAAAAATTAATTTTAGCTCTAAATTTTTTTGGAGTTCTGGCCCATTTAGTACGATTTTAATCATATAAGTATTTTTCCTAAGAAAATCTAGTTTCCGAGATATTGATGAAAATAGATCTGTTTTATAGCTGAAAATCGAAAACGAAATGTGAACCAAACATCGTGCTGCATATACATCATACATTTCAAATATATTTAATAATAAATTATGTATTATATGGAATTTAATTTCAGTATCACTATAAATTTAATACAGGGTGTCCCGCGATAAAGTAATAAACAGGAAGAATTTTCATATTTTTGAGTTTTTGAAAAAAAAAAAATTATAAAAACTTCTGCTTGTTCTCAAACCATTAAAAATTATATTATTTTTCTTAATTTTGTGTCCAGGGTTTTCAATTTTTTGCAAATATAAAAAAAATACTAAATTTACTAAGTAAATTACCATTATTGTTGACGGTATCGAAAAATATTATTAAGAATGGCAAAAATCGTGTATTACATTTCGTTTTTTTTTTTTAAAAAGTAGTTTCAGAAATAATAACTTGTAGCTTGTAGCTGATTTAAAAAAAAAAATAAACAATAAGTTACCAGTACAATAAATCAAGTAAGACAATAGCGTTGAGTTAAAGCAATTAATTACACAAATTATTCAATTTTATCCTTAAGCATGTTGAAAACGCTTTAAGATAATTTTAATTTAAATAGAGTCGAGATTCCCTCAGTAGGTCGCAGAACATTTGACTGATCTTTCCTTTATTTTTTTTTTTTTAAACACTATGGATGGAGTGATTTGTGACAGCTGAGTTCGCACGAGTTTCGTACCGTACTTTACCTACGATTGATGGATTTTAATAATAACCAGTTACTTTATTTTAACAAACAGCAAATTAGTTTTGTTAAACGTAAACAAACACGCTAATCGTGCGATAAGGTGAAAACAGGGGTAGATACAGAAATGAAAAATATTTGTAAACTTCGAAGCAATAAATTTAAAATTTCAAATGGTTTTGTTAAAAATAAATAATTTTACAGTATTTATATTTTATATGTTTATTATTTTGCTTCCAAGCTTACCGAAGGTAACGGAAGCTATGAAATCGTTCTGAAGAACGAAAAAATGTTATATCTCCGATTTCAACAATTTCAAAACAGAAATCCGTTTCAGACATCAGGGAACATTTTTGGTCCCGTATCTACCTGTCAGTCTGTCTAAGGCTCAATTTTTGCGAACCACCTAATCTTAAAAACTACTTATCCGATTTTAATGAAATTTAGTAAGTAGGTCATAATTAGCCCATTGTTGGTGCCATATAAGTTCAACCTTCTGCGCTTATTTGTTTATGCTCACAAATATACATTTATTATCAGCTATATTTTTAAAAGTATAATCATCTGATTTTTATGAAATTTGTATGGTTTGTCGAAAGTAGCATGCAGATAGCACCAGCCAAATTTAACCGTCTGCGCACTTTAAATCGTGCAAAATTAATGTCTATATACTATATAGCCTAATGGCTAACTAACTCACTGACTGACATTAATGTTAACTCACTTTCCAGAAGAGCTAGAGACTTGCGGTTTGCGCCATTCAACGCGCAACGTCCATATTGTGAACCAAAATAATTATTCAAAGTTCACTTTTCCCCCTTCTTTCCCCTTAAAAAAATAAAAATGGCCGACTTGAAAAGGTAAGTCGTATTAGAAAACGGATAGCACCAGCGGTAACTGATTTTAAAAGATCTACAACATTGATCCTACCTTAGATGGTAATAATTTTGGTATTTTTTTTGTTTTTTTCCATTTTTGTCTTTGAATGACCATAGTTTCTATAATTGTTGGCCGATTTTATTTCTGATTGAGGCACTTGAATCTCACACTAATGTTCTTTAAATTGAGTATATTTTATTTCATTAGTTCATCCTATTTGCTGAGAACATGAGAGTAAACTTTTTCCCGTGTGCTGTGTCACGTGACCACTTTAATATTGTGTCGCATATCATTTGAAAGGCCTTGATAAGTACATTGAAGCTATTTTATTTGTTTATTTTGTAAACATTTTGTACCGATTTATAATTTGGTTGTAGGTTAAAGGGTTTAAATAATTTTTTGTTATTAGGTTTTTTATTTATATTTATTTATTAGTTAAATTAATGCCCATTTGTATTGTTTGTTTTTTAAAAATATAATTTTGGTACCTTTAAAAAAAGGTTTGGGGGGGGGGGGGGGGGGTCATGGGGGTCATAACCCCTCTGTATCCACCCCTGGGTGAAAACTGAATTTTGCTTTGCTTGTGTGGTTTTACTACCCTCGCTGACGCTCGGGTGCAAACTCCACACTGACATGCAAAATGCTACCTTCCGCACTAGACGCGTAATGTACTATTTTCGATACCATACAATACAGTTTACTTGTGGCAAGTTTTATAGCTTTCATAAAATTGAACACCCTGTACAAAAATTTAATTTTTAGTGGTTTAAGAACATGCATTTTGTTTATTAAAAATGGCTTTTTCTCGAAAAGCCAAAAATAAAAAATCCTCTCCAGTACTTTAACGTGAGACACACTGATAAAAGAAGGTGTTATTCGAGTTAGTCTCACTAAACACCTTATTAATTTAACGTAATCAAATCACCAAGAGAAACAATCTGAAGTGAGAAAGGCGCCAACGATTGTGCGCATGCTGTGGTTACGAAGGCATAGCAGATAGCAGGGATCACTCTTAAAGGAGTTGCTCATTATGTTACTATCAACTGAGCTCAAAATCAGTGATAACATAATAAAAGAATTCTGGAATTCACACAACGTTTGACTCACACTCATCTGGAAGATGTTGAGTTGGAGTTAATGAAACCTTGTCAACATATTAATTTTACACCCACTGACATCCGGTCACTACCGGAAAACCTAATATACATTATTATGACTTATGACATCAACCGCAAAAGCCTCCGTACTTAAGACAATTATTTATAATGGATACACATATTTATATTACGAGTATAAGAATTGATTTAATTGTATGACTATACCTATATATATAGTATTTGTCGATCAGTACAATACCCAAGTAAAGGTGACGTCATTCCTTAGAAACGGTAACCTAGAAACGCTAACCTAACATTATTAACTAACACGTCCAAATAGTGCGATAAAAGGCTACAGGTACAGTGGATGCGTATTGGGCGGGATTTAGTGTCTGCACATCTTTTTTTTTTTTTTTCCTTAATACTGCAACTACAATTCATATATAATTGTTATAAGCAATAAATATCTAAGAATGTGTGACTTGAAGTGACATGATGTAAGAAACTATCCAGTGATAGCACTTACTGAATGAAACAGAATTAATTGATAAAAAGGAATTAAAAATTAAAATAAACTAAATAAATCAAATATATTTCAGTTATCTAGAGGTCTCTTGGCCACTGCCTCTTCAGGGTCTAGTAGGATTGTCAGGAATGGACCGGGAAAACAGACAGTCGACTAGTGGATTAGAATGGTCGGAAAGGGAATCGTGGAAGGGTTTGTATCTGGATATGGCTAATTCTCGGACAAGGGGTACTTTAAGGTCGTTATGAAGGATAAAATTGTATACAAAGAAGCGAGCGTCGGCTATTTTTCTTAGGATTTTGGATTGGAGAGATTTGATACAATAGGAATTTGAGGGCTTGTTGCAACTCCAGAGTTCTACACCATATGGGCTTAATTGTGCTATAAATCAGTACTTTGTTCTGCATGTTGAGTTTAAATGTGTTGTGTAAGAGTCTATGTAGGAGTTTATTGCGTGTATTGAATGTTTGACGTATATGTTTAGTGTGATGTGCCCATGTTAGACGACGATCTAAGTGTAGCCCCAGGTAGCGGGTGGAATTTGAATGAGAAATAAGGATTTGGTTTAAGGTAACTGGTTCACACATGCCGTGCCTTAGAGCAGAGGTCGCGTGGGAGCTTTTTGTTTTGTTTACTTTGATTCGCCATTTCGTAACCAGGTTTCTAGGAGAAAAAAGTGCTGTTGGATATGATCGGAGGCTGTACGAGGAGACTTATTTGAGGGAAGGATGCATTTATCGTCGGCGAAGGAAGCATTGAAGGGGAACATCGGAAGTATAGATGGAATAAAGGATAGGACCTAAAGCGCTACCTTGGGGCATGCCCTGCGCATTCTGACTTGGTTTGTTTCTGTCAACCAGCAGATCCCATGGATGCTTTTTTTATCTTTGTGAAAGTCCTTTATTAAAGATATTATTGTTGAATGGTAGAAAAGCAGAACACGTGATGGAAATGTTTGCTGCAAGGATCGATAAAGGAGAGTACAGAATGTTATTCCGCAAGACCTTTCAAGGGATTCAAAAAAGTTTTAGGAGTACCTATTTAGAATATTACTGCAGAAATGTCTCTGTCGTGGTAATGTTTGTTTTTCATGCCCCACAACACTTTTATTAAACACCACACAAATTATTTTAAAGACTTAAACAATATTATAAAAATCCCAGGGAAGTACTTGCAACCAAGTACTTTTTAAGGTTTCCTAGGTAATTAAGCATATAAGAAGCTTGCGTTATCTAATAATGAATTAACATTTTTTTAATTTCCCTACCCGGCCCTATATGAAAGTAAAAAAAAAAAATAGATGGAAGCCCCTCCCCCCCCCCCACACAAAAAACAAATAAAACTAGTGGAATAAGGGGTCCCGGGTTCAATCCCCCCCGGGGGGGGGGATGTTTTTATCGGTAATAACGACGAGGTTAATTACTTTTTTTAAATTTCCACAGATCTAACATAAGGTATTTACCATGAATTATTTCAAAATTTAGGACCAGCCGTTATAGGGTTGTTAGTGGGGGGGGGGGGATTTCACTTAGGTCGGACGTGATCTGACCAAGGTGTGTGCGCAAAAGGACGAAGTGGCTGCAGCCCGTGAAACCGCTCTCATAACATTCAATTCTTTGTTTTGATTAACGTCCAAATTCGACCGAACAAGTTTCGTCCGCACACGCATCCCCTGAAACTATAGCCTAGAGTTGATAGGGGTCCACCTATTTCAAAATGTCCATAAATATCAGAATTATAATGAAGGTTGAAGCTGGTGGAACATATAATCAAATAAATACCAAGGAAATACAAGAGAAAGGGTGGTATTAGTATTTTTAACACTGCGTCTAACAGTGTCTCTTGAGAGCTTCTTACTTAAATTAGACTCAACAAGTCTTCTTGGAAACACTGATGATGTAATCTTTAAAAGGCAATAAAATATTTTATGTGGCAAGACCTCCTTATAATGTTTTATTAAAATGATTCTCCTACTATGATTTTTATTACACGTACACGAGTAGTAAGAACTATTAAAAAATCGGTCCCGGACAATTCAGACTAACTTTCTCATTCTCATATAATCTTGGTCCCAGATCCTAGAAAACATAAAATGTATTGTTATCTATACGAGACTACGAGACACGAGACGGATTAAAGGCATACCCTGTGTACCAATTTGGACCATTTCAGATTTATACCTTCCTGTGTTTAGTCATTATGACTGTACCAAATTTTGTGCGGAAACGTTTGAACTCCGTACCCCGTACCCCAATTATTTCTCGAAAACGGTTCCGACGATTTTGATTTAAAAAAAAAAAAATCTAAAATGTAGTCCATTCAAATACGAACCTAACGATATAAGTTGTTTTCCCAGGAAAAATCTAGTTTCCGAGATATTGATGAAAATGAATCTGATTTTGTTGAAAATCGAAAACCAAAAAGATTTTGGGATCTGGGAACGAAATCATATGAGAAAGTTAGTCTTAGTTGTCTCGGACCGATTTTTTCTACCTGTTCTGATTTTATATCCTTAAATTGAGTTTCCAAAAAACTTATTACTGGTGCTGCAAAGTCAACTCCGATTGCAGCTATGGAGATACAGACTGGAATCGAACCACTCCCTATTAGAAGAACCGCAGCAGTCATTAGGTTTTCATAAAAAGTCCAAAGGCTGCCTGTACATCACTGGGGAAATCTTATACCGGCACTAGAGCGCTTGAAAACTCAAAAGACAGTCATATCAGTGATCAGTGGCAAAGGAGCTCTGTATTAAGCACAATATCCCATGGGGTGACCAGAGCCGTCCTTAGGGCGGTGCGACCAGTGCGGTCGTTCCAGGCCTCGAGCCTAGGGGGGCCTCGCGCCTAGCAAGGGCTTATGGTTTTGTTTTTTTATAATTTTTTATTTTATGCTTATAAAAACGACCCAAAAAGTATGTGTACGGAATATAATAAGTGTTATTGAAATTCTATAACGGCAATGAGAAAACTTTAGAGCGGGACAGACGTTATTAGGGTTTCGTTGGTAAAACCAAAAAAGAAACCCTTATAATTTCGCTCCTGTGTCTGTCTGTCTGTCACTCTGTACGGTTCCAATAACTTTTGAATCAAAAGAGATAAAAACAAGAAACTTTCCAGTATTATAGATAATTTTGATTTTGACGTGCACACAGGAAAAATATAGTTAGCTCATAGTAAATATAGGAAACTTATAGTGAAGTAAAAAATTATCAGCTGTTCAAATCCAAAATGGCGGATGATTCATGTCACGGGGGAAAAAATATGTTTTTAAAATTTTGAGTGGGGTATAAAATGAAAGGGATTAAAGAGTAGATACTGGGGTGACCAAGAGCAGCTGACTGTAGCCTTTAATGATTTAAATCTCCTAACTCCTCGTTATTCACTGACCATTGGCCCCAAGGTCAACAAAAGCACAGCACATTCCTCAGAATTAAGACAAAAAGTTCTAGAAACAGTAATACAGCTGTATCCCGAGGATGAGTGGCTTCGAATATATACATATGGGTCTGCTGACCCGAATTCCCAAACTGGGGGAGCAGGAGTCTTTTCTTTTGCTTTTTCTGGCTCCTACCCTGCTAGCAGAAACACTTCGAACTTTAACGCTGAAGTCTTAGCTGTCATGAAGGCTACCAATCTCCTCCGTGAACATCTGGGAAAACCCCACATCGCCTTCCTAATAGACTCCCAATCGGCGATCTCTGCTCTTGTGGGAACATCTACATATGACAGAAGATTACTTATACCACAAAAAAGGCTGTCAGTGACCTTATAAAGCAGGGAAAAGATATAGTGTACCAGTGGATCCCTAGTCATAGTCATGTAGGCATTGCTGGCAATGAGAGAGCGGATGAGCTCTCTCTCAGGACAGCTCTCCCTCAAAGGAGGGATCGAAAATGGACCAGCCACAGATGCCTCTACCTTACCGCAATATATACAATGCTCTTAAACGGAATATGAAGGAGGCTATTTCTCAGAAACACAGATAAAAGGCTAACTCTAATCTAAACTATGGCAATCTCTCCTAGAATCTAAGATACCTGGTGATCTGCCTCGTCATATCTTCACTGCCAACTTTAGATTAGCCACTGGTCATGACTACCTAGGAGAGCATCAATATCGTATCGGAGTAATAAAAACCTCTGTCTGCCCCATTTGTAACGACGGAAGTCTGAACAGAAAACACGACGTCTTGCACTGGATTGCTGCAACAGCGACTAAACGTAGAAGGACAAAGCTCTCACAAGCGGCTATCTTCTCTTTATTGGAGTGTCAGAGGCATAATGGCTACAATTCCAAATGCTTGGATGCATGGATAAAAAAAATAAAACACAAATAACATTTCACAAGGATAAAAATATAATCATAGACAATTTTTAGGGACCTCAAAAATAAATAAATTTGTATATGATTATATATGTATTTAAATTAAGTAATATAATTATTTCCTCAGAGGACATTAACTATGAAACGTTAAAGAGACACCCCAAAATTCAGTTAAGGCCCTATCCCAGCTGTGGTTTAGGCCTACTTTTTTGCGATAATATTTTCCCCAACTTAAAATAGGAATATTTTAGATTAAAAAGTAAAATTTTAAAGCTTTGAAATTGTACATTCTCTAGATATACTTATCCATTATTAAGTCCATATAGGCAAAATCGAGGGCTCTTATAATTTCCTGCATTTGTCTGTCTAGAGGGCATGACCGAAGGAATTACATACTAATATGTAATATGTAGATTTTGCTTAAACTATACCACTGTACGTTATACGTCAGTACTGTTACTGGCACTCGAATCAAACCTATTGTATAAATTTAAAGATACCTAATTCATAATATACCTGTGAATCAAAAAAACGTATTCCAATTACATGTTTATTCAGGGTCTACAAAAATATTATGCATTATGCAGGTTACTATCGTATATTTGTGGACAATTTTATTGAAATAAACTATGAATACTGGGTAGGCCCCTTGCCGGAACTAGCCGTGTGCATAGGGTCAGCCGCACGTCCACCCGGCCCGTAATAAAATAAAAATAATAAAGAATATTTTTACTAAAAAAGTTAAGTTAGTTTATATTTTATTTATTATTATTATACGCAGTGGAAGCGTGCTGGGCCCATAACCTCTTGAGAGAAACACAGTTTGATCGATAGAACACTTAATATATTGTTATAAAACAAAATACATAATTATTATTCTAGGAATGAGAATGAAATTAATACTTCGAATAACATTAAAAACAATTTCAGTAACCAAGGTGGATTGTGGATATTGAAAAATGACTGGTTAGTCAAAATAAATTAACAATTATTATTAAGGTATATTCTTTTCCACATAATAATAATTACAATTGTTATTTGAGACAGTTGATGTTTGCTTATTAAGATAATATTATTAATATAACATTTTTACTATTAACATAACCTGATTTTTATACAATAGGGTATTTTAGACAGTTAATGTTTTGTCTAAATGTAACTTTCTTTAGTGTGAGTTTTTTTTTTTTTTTTTTTTTTTTTTTTTTTTTTTTTTTTTTTTTTTTTTTACTAGCAAAATATGCCTATACAGGGTGTTCCACTGAACACGATCCACTCAATATCCCCGGAATCTACTGCAGGAAGAAAGATGCGGTTCGCTGGGTTTTGCACTTTGAGCGCTAAAATGCTCTGCAGCAGTACTTAAAATATAAAAAAAAATTACGTGTGGTGTCGCGGGACACCCGGTAAGAACGAAGTTCCTTACATTTTTCATTAAATATAAATTATAAAATCACACTGCTAAGTACGTACACATTGCTAACTACTTATACATGGCGGAGTTAGAATAGAGGCAAAATTAAAAGTAACTAACTGTTTGTACCTAGCAAGAGTTAAGGAAAAATTAAAAGAAAATCATTATTTGTATCATTAAAGCAAGCGTCTTACTATAAATATATACTGAATATAAGAAAAAAGTTGCGATCATGATGAGTTTATAGTTAAAGAGTATGTTTGTTAAAGGATGTTGGATTGAAATAGGACTGTTTTCTACCTACCCGGCCTATTAATTTAAAATATTATAAAATATATCTCTTCCCTACTCTAAAGCTTCTGCTTGAATCCGGTTAAAATTTTACATGCCTGTTTCAATTGTACTTTAGACAATGTGTAAGAAGTTTTATTAAAATCGTTATACGTTAGAACGGAAGATATCGGTAAAAACGTTGTTTTCTTTATTTTAAACGTTTGGGTCCACTTTAATAAATTTAGCGATCTTTATCACTTCACAACAGTGTCGGTGTTCGTTTTACTAAAAAAAATATTTGAAAAAGTTGTTTGTCTCATTAAATAGATGAAGTTGGAATTTTTTCTTGGATTAAATACGCATATAATAATATACCTAATATGTATATTGAAATAAGCGTCAGCACAGATCAATTTTACTTTTAACAAGACCGTGATTATATTTTCTATATTTTCAAAACCAAGTGACATTTTGACACATAAACAAAACACGTCAAGGAACAGGCTTCCTTAATAACATTTTTTCCCGTCTTTTTGAAGCTTAAGTTTACGCGAGCGTTGCGCGTGAACGCTTGGGCGGATAACGATTTCCAACGAACTCAGCCTGGGCATTGGTAAAATGAACATGTGTACCAAATTTCAACTAACTCGGTGATCTTTTACTCAATATATCGTTATCGGAAGATTTCGTGACGGTGATTTTGGTCGTTTTTTTGGATTCACTCTCGGGCTCCAGAACGTGCCATAAGGAACTTCGTTCCAAAAGTTACCAGGAAGACATATTTTTAAGGCTATTGAGTTAGATTCTATGGCTTAAAATAAGAACTTTTTACTCATGGAATTTTTCCTCCAAGCATTGAAGTTTCAAAATATTAATTTTCAACTCAAGTTTACGGCAAAAACAATAGATCTAAGAAAAAATTTAAAAAATAAAAAGTACTTATTTTGAGCCATAAAATCGAAATCCATTCTTTAAAGAATTAATTACAAGCACCTTTTTTCTCATTTTTTTGCTGTACTGAGTACTTTTTTTAACGAAATAAGTTGCTAATTAGTAATTAGGTACACTTTAAATAGATGTAGATTTAATGACTCAAAATAAGAAATATTTATTCTTGACATTTTTTTCCTAGACCCATTATTTTAGTTGTAAAACTGAGTTGAAAACTCAAATTCTTAAACTTTAGTGCTTTCAAGAGGTCAAAATGATGCTTAAAGTAAAATAATGCCAAGAGTAAAAAGTTCTTATTTTAAGCCGTATATATTCTAAATCCAGTCTTTAAAATGTCTTCCTGTTCACCTTTTTCTTAATTTAAGTACTGCTGCAGAGCACTTTAGTGCTCAAAGTGCTTAGCATTTTTTCTGTAGGCGCATTTTAAGTTAATATAGAACCACGCAAGCCGCGTCTTTCTGTTTGCAGTAGTTCCGAAGTGGTTCATGCTAGGTGGGCACCTTGTATATATGCATATAATATAGGAGAAACATTAGTTTGTCTTAACATCATAAAATAATGTTTTTGTTGAAATTTCTTACAAACCTTATGTGTGTCCTAAAAAATTCCGTCAAGCACTTGCCGCGCATGCTACGAAAAGAAAATATGTATATAAAGTTGCACTTTGGAGAAGCAAGGTGTGCATATATTATTACCTTTGGCTTCTTACGTATGAACTTATTAGGTTCTTTTAGAGGTAAAGGCCGCCACTTGGGCAACGCGATATATATTTTTGATCCACATTTCAGTACATTTAAAATAATACCCCATATAAAAATTTCAAAAAATAAAAATTTTAGATCTCCATAGTTACGGCCACCTAAAACATTTATTATGTATTTTTAGGACCTGTCCTAATAGGGTTGCGGCAGGGAGCATTTTTTGCGTTTTGTTTTAATTATTTCAGGGGTAAAATGGCCGCCATTTGGGAATCGCGATATATATTTGTAATTCAAATTTCAATACCTTTAAAATTATGCCCCAATCAAAAATTACAAAAAAATGTAAAATATTGCGATAAGTTCGCAAATACTCGCTGATCGAAGAAATGCTGAGTATTTAAGTTCGCAATATTTTTCCTGTTTTTGGGCAAAAAAGTTTAATGTATATACCAACTTTCAAATCTCTAGCTACAGTAGGTCGGGAGATATACTCCAAGATGCGACGGACGGACGAACTACCGAAAGCATAAAGTTTTCTAGGATGGACAAAAATATTTAGCCACCTTGGAAGGGGGCCTCAAAAAAATCTAGCACACGGGCCTCAGCAGGTCTAGTTCCGTCTCTGGTAGGCCCCCGTATTGAGTAGCGCCCCAGGCCCCCATCACTGTTGGTACGCCACTGAACTGGGCTTAAGTGTTAATTCACTGTAATTTTAAGTTTTAAGTTGCCGGTTAGAGAAGTTCCGTAAAGTGTGAAGTCGGCAATACACCAAGGTAGAAGAGAGAATGTTCCTGGGTTTGGTTTTAAAACTCTGGATTTTGTAGACACGCTTTCTTTAATCTTATCTTATATCTCTTATCAATGAGTTTTGTCCTTGTTATTTTTTATAATTTGAAAATCTAGAAGTTGATGTAGTTTTTTTTATTATTATTTTTATATCGTGCTCGGAGTTTTTATTATTAATTTTTCTTATTTTATTAAATGGCTCATGCATTTCTAGGGAGAAATATTTTTTGGAATTTAATTATTAGAAAGAGTGTAAAAAGTTTCTCGAGGATGTCCAGTTCTCTGCCCAAGGTTTTCGCCACTAGAAACGACTACCCATCTGAAGGAATTGAACTGTTGAGGAATAAGTAAGAAAAATAAATTTTCCTTGGTTTTGATCGTCCACTAAAATTATAATGTTCGAATTTTTGTATAGTTTATTTTCATCCTATTGAGAGAGCTAGGCGTGACCGTGCTGCTTAACACTTGTAGGACAAAATGTAAATTCATCTGCTCTTAACAAAAACCTTTACCATCGATAGTACCGACTTGCGATATCTAGTAGGGACACTGTACACTTTAGTTCTACCAAATCAATAATTAGAACAGTTAGAAGGGAAGTAGAGTAAAAATAAATAATTAAATCAAATTATAGGAGTTCATAGTAGCCGTGATCCTAAAAGACATATCTCTATGAATCAAGGTTGAATTCAAGGGTTTGATCCCATGCCTACTTTGATTTACATATAACTTGGCAGTTCATGGGTGTGGGATGTGGCTAAATTCCACATGGAGTTTATAAATAAGATTTAGAAATAGGTGGCCTAAATGCTAGGTTCAAACTAGTAGTTCATTTTCCCTGCTACATCTTACTAGCTAAATCTAAGTTACAATAATAAGAAAATTACTTATAGAACCTTCACCAAACTGCATCAGTTTTTCACCTTTTATTTTCAGGTTAATAATAATTATTTAACAAGCAGAGAAACTGCTGGTCTATCTGCTATCAATGGGCCTGTCATAAAAAAAACTGGATGATTTAACTTTGCTGTGGGTAGTTGAGTGCCTTAATGGCTTGTGAACTCTAATATAACAGTTATATATTAATCTTTTGTTCCAGGTATAATTTAGAAGAATGGGACTCGAAAGGAAGAGGAGATATTACCAGGTCTGAATTATTGAAGAAGGTACAAGGAATGGATGCTCTCTATATCAAATTAGGGGATAAGATTGACAAAGAACTTCTCGATGCTGCTGGTTTGTAAACGTACATTACATATGACTATTGGGCATAATCAGAACTTAATTAGATATTCCATGTGAATCAAGTTTTGATCCATTTACATCCTTGGGGATTTATAAGATCTTCTTGGAGCCAAAATCCAAACAATATCAGTAATCTAGATTTGATAATTTGACATATTATGAGACATGTTCATTTCAAATTATTTATTTTTATTTTATTTTAAAAGTGATAGAGTGTGAACTAGCTTTTTTACTCTATTATGTGTAAAATAGCTTTTATACTTTACTATGTGTAAAGTAGCTTATATACTATTACTACGTTCACACATCGTTTTGAAAACGATCCGCTAGTTCAAAACGCTGTATGAACGGAGATCGACGGATCGTATCGGGTTAGATCCGCTCCACCAAAAATACGTGATCAGATTGGGGGATCGAATTCAAAACGCTTGTGTGAACAGGTTGTGGAGGGGATCGAGATATCAGGTTATTTTACTCTTTTCCACTTTGTTAAGTTCCTATGTTTTCGTGAGCTTCCGTTTCTTTTTTTTAAACTGCAAAAACCTTTTTAAACAAAAGTAAATACTATAAAGAACCTGTTAAAACTTTTAATAACTTGTAAATAAAATGTAAAAATTCGAGGACATATTAGGTAACTAGAAAGAAGGTTTTACTCGTGACATCACCGTTATGAAATATCGAAAACAAACATTTCGATCACCTGTATTTTTTGGTGTATGAACGCGAATCGTTTTGAAAACAAATTGGATCCGAAACGCTTTCAAAACTATGTGTGAACGTAGTATGGTTAGTGACTTGTAATAATGCTGATAGGTTTCGTTATACTGATAAAAAAGAGAAGGGAGCCAATGAGAGCTTAAGATTTGGTGGGTAGTAGGTCAGGCCAACTAGCCAAAAAAAATATCACCGATGAAGGGGTGAGACCCTCAGGATAACCATTCGTAACCTCCACCACTTGGATCTTAGCATATTTGTTGATAATACTATTTCAGGAAGCTTATACGCCCCCCCGGGGGAGGTAGGGCGGTGATTTTCTACTTACTGTTCAGTTAGCATTGGTTCTTAGTACAGTAAATACTAATTGTAATATTAGTATAGTCTCATGATATTATCTTGCCAAGTCCCGCTCCATCTTCCCCCAAGGGCGCAGTCCTTGCCTTCAACTATTAAATAAATAACTTTCAAAAAATCGTACGTAGGGTTAAGACTAAAACTAAAAGCAATATGAAAATCCCAATGGCACAGATGTAGCGCAATCCACTTTCTCTGATTCTATGTGCTCCCCCTGTACCTGGTAAACATGAAGGCACTACATGTCAAATATTGCACTCAAAAGTGCCTGGATGAGCAAAGAGATTATTAACTCTATGTCTGACGGAGTTTTTATGCTGTTAGTCAGAAATAAAAGTAATGAAGTGATGGAGAAATGTCCCCTTTCTCACTTCACTGTCTTTTTGATTATATATCAAGGCTGTTCCCGTGACTGATGTTTAACGGATAACGGAAGTTCTACTGTATTAATAAATATGGTTTTATGTTTGCTGTTTAGGTAAGCAGTTGAAGGTGGTTGCAACAATGTCTGTGGGAGTTGATCATGTAGATTTAGCCCAAATGAAAGAAAGAGGAGTTAAACTGGGTTATACACCTGATGTACTGACTGAAGCTACGGCAGAGCTCACCATGGCTCTACTGCTAGCTACATCTCGTAACCTGTTCACAGCACATCATCAGCTTGCTACGTAATATCATTATTCCTGATTCTTATCTAGCGTTTACAACAAATACTGGAAATATATGAATGAATAATCATCAATTATCACAAATGACCATTATTACTAACCACAGTTAGTTTATTTCAAATCATAGAATAATGTTATTATAATAATTTTTAAGTGTTATAATAATTATTTATCTACAAAAATAATATTTATTTTGGTAAGAAAAAAGAAAGGATTGAGATCCCTGAACTAAATATTGAAGTTTCACAGTTTTACTTGTTTGTAAATGTTTATTGTGTCTGTGTCCTAATGATTGTCAGTTATCAATGTATGCTTTTAACAAAATCTTAAGGGCTTCACAGAAATGGGAGCTTTTAAGAGATTTTATAAGAGCCTGGGAATTGCTCCCAGAATGAGTTGGTCTTAGTTGTTTATTTTAAGACCCTCTCATAATGTTACTGAGGCAATATTATCTCTGACCAGGGGCTCTTGTCATATTATGACCAAATTTATTTTCATCTTGGAAATTTCATAATTCATAAAACAGTGGACCGTTTAATGTGATTATGGGTAATGTTATCAACTTCTTAGTATGATAAAAATAGCTTGAAATGCATTGAAACGCTTGAAACCCACAACCAATGCATTAAAAATGTTCTGTTTGTTATTGATAACAATAAACTTTTGTTTATTGTGATCAAAGTTGAAATAATTTACATTTTTTTATAATAATTTTTGGGAAAACGACTGGAGCACTGGCACGGTGTTTCAGTGAACATCTTTTTTCTCAGAGAGTTAACCTCACCTCTCCCCATTACTAAGAAGGACTGCAGTCAGATCTCTAAACTCAGTGTGTTTTAATCTTACAATGATTCAAAGAACTCTTCATCAACAAATTTACATTTGTTCGTACATTCCTAAAAATTATTTTAGTAGTTCTGTTCTCTGCCTCTCTGTAGTAACAGAGAGGCAGAGACTAAATTTTTTGTCAGACTAAATGTTAAACAGAGATTAAATATTTTGTTCAGTAGAAAAAAAAATTTAATCTCACATCACCTCTAAACGAGTTAACTTGTTTGTGATAAAAGGGTTAAAGGAATATCACTTATTAATTGACATGTTTATGATTGTTGATAGTTTAGAGGTGGTTGGCAGGCGTGGGAGCCGATGTGGATGTGTGGTCCAGGACTAGAGAATTCTACTGTTGGAATTGTTGGCTTTGGAAGGATTGGACAGTCTGTGGCAAGGAAACTTCTCATGTTTCAAGTATCAAAAATCCTCTACACCAGTCGAACTGAGAAACCGCAGGGTATGATGTATGAAGTTAAATTAAATTTGAATCTAGTTAGCATTATAACTTGTAAAACACTTACCAGATTGTGATGAAATTTGATGCAATTCTTTAACTGGGCAAGAAGATGGGTTGATCAGATTTCCATGTTCCTGCAACAAATAATGTTTGAACAAATTTAATTTTAAAACATATTATATACTCCAGGAGTATTCAGAAAGTATTTACACTAATCCCTTGATAACCATGGAAGTGACATTCCACAGATATAAAACCGCGGGTAACAACTGTCAGCTTGCCTGCTAATGAGAAATCCTTATTAAATTGTTTTTTTGAGAACTCAGGTCGTTTCTAATAGGTAGCATTCTTTTCCTCTTCATCCTGTAAGTGTTACTTTGGAATTGTGATAATTCTTTTAGTTCCTGTACTGTTAGGTCCTCTGGAACACTTTATATGAGCATTTCTTCTGTCAGCCTCAGTAATTTCAAACTGTGCATTATCAAAAGTTGGGATAAAAAAACCACTGGGTATCGAGGGATTACTGTATTGTTTGGCTAATAAAACATATATAGCAAATAGAATCAGATTTTATTTTATTAATCATAAAATCTTACACTAGGAGGCACCTATCGTACCTTGGTACTAACTTAAAGATATGCTTTGTTAAAAATTATTATAATTAAGCAGTTCTGCTCAGTTTCCTTTTTCATATTATCATTTGTGTTACACCTTTGTGCCTCAAGAATAATTTAACTTTTTTCTCTCTCTTTCTTTTATGTCTTGAACAACACATCATTAGGTATGATATGGGGAATCACGCCACTACTCATTTAGTCGACATGATCATCGTAAAACATAATCATATCGTGAGTGAAACATGTCGACTCTGTGGAATTTGAACACATCAAATTTGCCAGTGTTTAGAACTAGGTCTCAGGTGGTGGAGTCGCGAGTATGCCAATTTAACTTTTATGTGTTATGCAGCAATAGCATCAGGGCTTTTATTCAATATTGTATACCACGACTTTTCAGAGTGACTGAATGCTTTAGCATTGATTTTTGTACCTTGAAACACTAATTCCAAAATTTCTCTGATAGTCCCCGAAAATATTAGGTATGCAATATTTTTTTTGTAAAAAGAGTTCTTCATTTTCAGTAGCTTAAAAAAACTGAATACCTGCCATATTGAGTTACAGTCCTGTACTAAAAACCCTGTATATTTTACTACTGACCAATTGATTTTAAACAAGATAAGAAATGCGAATAGATTCTTAATATGGACATCAATAAACAACATTACTAGTTCTTTCCTGAATTGAAAAAAGCATTTTTAAGTTCATGAATTTAAAATCACTAGGTGCACCAGGAGATATGTACAGATGGTTCTTAAAGCGGCCATAAAAGAAGCGGAAATCATTGTGGTTTGGACTGAACAGTCCAGACCAGGAGGAGTTCATGTATGTGTGCGGAGCCTTGAGCAATGTGGAGGTTTACAGTCCATTGTGTTAAAAAAATAAATATATAAGTAACATTTATTTTCTTTATACCTTGAAGTAAGTAGTCTAATTATTTAATTCATTAAATATATTTGTTGCTGCTTTCTAGGAGTTGCTATTGGCGCTGAAAGGACAAGTTTTGACGACTTGTTACAGAGAAGCGACTTTGTCATCTGTTCAACTGCTTTAACTCCTGAAACAAAGGAAATGTTCAATGCTGAAAAATTCTCTAAAATGAAATCCACTGCCATCTTCATTAACATTTCAAGAGGAGGTCTGTTATTAATTGTTATTTAACTCCTGCTGCCTGCTATTTAAGACATTTTTGTGGATAGAAAAGTAGCATTCTTGCTATAATTATTTATTATTAATATAAATGTTTTTAACTGTTCAGGTTTAGTTGATCAAGAAGCCCTCATTTCTGCACTTGAAAATAAAACTATTCGAGCAGCTGGCCTTGATGTAATGACACCCGAGCCCTTACCTACTGATCACAAACTTCTTCAACTTGATAACTGCTGTAAGGCAATACAAGTTTGAACTTAATATTATAATCAATAATATGAATATGCTCTTGAAAAAACATCTGTCCGGCAAACTAGATAGTGATACTGGATTTAAATCCAATAATATTTAATTTCAAGACCTAGATTTTGGTGGTCAGTTAGAGACGACCCAAACATCCAGCAGGCAGGAATTTTGAAGAATCCAAGTTGTTCAGGCCACTGGGTCTGTCACACTTTTTGAAGAATGTTTTTAATTTAATGAATTTAATATTAAACATATTTAAAAAAAGACACTCCATTTTTGATTTTCATCAAGAACTAGAATTTTCCCTAGAATAGTTAAATTTGTATTTAAATAGACTACTTTACTTTAAATCAAATTATAATTATCTTCATATTTTACGATTTTGGTAGTATTCATACTACGGAACGATTAAATTTTAATTTAAATCAAATTATAATTATTATTAACTACGGGAAACAGACAGAGAAAAATAGACTCCAGCACCAGGCCTTGAATCACGGGCCTCCTAAATATCCGTTACAGGCGCTCTTACCAGCTGAGCTATACTGGAGAATGATTTTTCTCTGTCGTTACCGCTACAAATTCCCGAATCCAAGCTTTCAATCTTTTCTACAAGTCTAGCAAGCCAAATATTCATGGCAATAGAACTTGACCGAGAATTAACACTTATAATTATAAAGTACTCAATTAGTACCTGTACCTAGTAGAATCGATTAGAAATTAAAATTTTTAAGTTTTAGGTAGTATTCATTCTGCGGAAAGATTAAATGTTACTTTAAATCAAATTATAATTATTATTAACTATGGGAGACATACAGAGGTAAATCGACCCTAGCACCGGGACTTGAACCACGGGCCTCCTATGTATCCGTTACAGGCGCTCTTACCAACTGAGCTATACTGGAGAATGATTTTTCTCTGTCGTTACCGATACAAATTTCCGAATCCTAAGTCCTAGTAATATTCGTATGTCTCCCGTAGTTAATGATAATTATAATTTGATTGAAAGTAACATTTAATCTTTCCATTGTATGAATACTACCTAAAACTTAAAAATTTGAATTTCTAATTGATTCTACTAGGTACAGGTACTAATTGAGTACTTTATAATTATAAGCGTTAAGTCTCCGTCTAGTTCTATTGCCGTGAATATTTTGCTTGCTAGACTTGTAGAAAAGATTGAAAGCTTGGATTCGGGAATTTGTAACGGTAACGACAGAGAAAAATCATTCGCCAGTATAGCTCAGTTGGTAAGAGCGCCTGTAACGGATATATAGGAGGCCTGCAGTTCAAGTCCCGGTGCTGGGGTCTATTTTTTTTAATGATAATTATAATTTGATTTAAAGTAAAATTCTTTATTTATTTTTGCCTTGGGGGTATGATAGTTAATATATGTACAAAAGTAACTTGGGTTTTGGGTCGACATAGTAGTGGTAGTCTAGTACTTCCTACTAGAACAGGTAGGACGAACCACTTGTTCGAACCTTGCAATTAGGCCATTACTTAGGCCCTTTTTACGCCCCGTGGTAGAGAGTTCCAGCCACTTCACACATCATAAATATGTGCATTGTACCGCCGAAGCAAGTATGATGTGATCAATAGTGAGCCATATAAATCAGAGCGTCACGGCGAGGAATCGAACCCCATCTCGTTCCACTCATGGCCGAGCAGGCGTGGTTTAACCCACACGGCCACGCTGGCTCTCTCGGTCGACATAGTTATTTAGTATTTCGACTAAGTCATTGTACTCCATCTCGAGTGGTTTTTGGAGCGGCCAGTTCATATTTCTGATAATTTTCTGATGTAATGTAGGACTCAGGGCGTGTATAAAAATACGAGATTATATTTTATCCAAGGAAATTCCCTTCAATTCCATATATAAGTCTAGTCTTGTTATTAAATTCGAAAATGTTTCATTTTCATTATATGGTGTGAAATGAATATTTGCAGTAAGGGAAGGTTCTTTGTTTACATTGTGGTTATCATGAAAACTGCTGAGTCGTGTCTCATCTTCTGTTAAATTATTCCTAATTTTGGATGCAATATTTTTGATTATAATATAAGATTCTTCTATTTCATCTCGGTACTTAATTTCTGTACCCAATTCCTTTTCATCATTTGTTAGGGTATCAATTTCGTTTTGAATATTTAAATATTTTGTCCAGTTTTCCTCCAAAATTGATTACCTATTATCTACTTCAGTTAATATTAATAATTTATCAGATTTAAATAAATTTAATAATTCAGTAAAATGTGCTTTTAATACGCACCTTAGTTTCCTTAGTAGTTCTGTCATCCTCGTCGCCAATTAATATGTACAAAAGTAACTTGTTGAGTCATTTATTTCTAAACACAATCTGATTCATATATAAAATGTAACCGTTAAGAAGGTTTCAGTCAGGTAAGTAATAACAATAAGAAATGTCCCTAAATAATATAAATAAATATGTATCAATAGTTTCGACTATTTAATTGAAAATAAAATTTCAGACATGTAAATCCATCAAAAACTCAATCAAATTTTTACTTCATTAAAGTTCTTTTTTTGTATATTATTAAAAAGTAAAAAAAATTAATTAATTAAAAGTGTTTATTCAAATTGGATAAGATGGAAGTTAAATGTTTTTCTTAATGTAAATCTTGTGCAAATTTTTAATTACTCTGCATTAGTAACTCCTTCTTTGCAGAGTCGAATGAGGTTTTGTTAGTATTATTTAGGTAAGAGAATATATTAGGAGAATAATAAAACTATATTTGGTCCAGCTATTGATAATGGATATTAAAATAATGGATGTCATTTAAATTATAGATTAAGTTCAAGGAGTTGGAAAATTTTTAAACGGAAATACCCATGTGGGGGTGTTAAATGGAAGAGGAGGGCGTCCTGAGTTCAAATATATGTGGGGTTTTGTTTTTGTATCAATTCATCTTTCCACTATGTGCCCTTAAAAATTGCATTTTTATGTGTCCCCTCCCCCTCAATTTCTTGTCATCATCAACAAATAAATCTTTAAAAAATCATTTATTCTTCATCAAAATCAGGTTTCTAGGAATTTTCCATAAGTCTTAAGAAATTTTCATGTGTTCTTTTTATACGTTTGTAAGGTAAAAGAGCCCCCCCCCCAAAAAAAAGACTTTTTTTACTGCATTATAAATGGTCCAAATTCTTTTAAATTGACTTCATATACAAACGGCTGAGCTGGATATGCTGGTCAACGAACTCTCCGATTTTTGAAGTGAAACTTCTTTGGTGGCGGTAGAGTGAATTTTTTCATATAGTGAAATCGTGTAACGAAGTTTGCGATTCGAGACTCGTCCAAGTGTAACATTTTTACAGATTAAGTGTATTATATCTATTTAAAGACCAGCAAATCAAAACAAACATTTATTTTTATTGGAATAAATGTGGTTGCCTTAGCGTAGCAATATATATATTTTTTTTCAATTAAATTTCCATAACCATTTCTTAATCCTGAAATAATAAATTCGTCCAAAAATGAAAGAGAGCACTGCATTCTAGAACTAAAGTTTCACTTCTAATGCGTGAGAGCCTCACACATATTTCTTTTAAATTGCCTACAGACCACAGATCCATGGTGTGTATCGAAAGGATGAACTTGCAAACTTTTTCTAGCATTGGCAATTCACTTGCTAGTAATGTAACACAAATGATTCAATGTTTATGATAGTATATATTAATTAAAATATATACATATAGAATCTGTGAGAACCTCTCAGAGACTGGGTTCAAATCAAATGATTTTAGTGAAATCAAACTCTTGAGCAATGTGGGGGTATTATAATTTCTTCTTGTGTTAAAGTATTTTATAGATAACAATATTTACTATAATTTTATTGTTATTTTGTCTTAACTATTAAATTCCTTAACATTTTTAGGTTTGTTACCCCACATTGGTAGTGCAACATTCCAGTCGAGGCAAGCCATGTCTACGCTTTGTGCCAATAACATCATTGCTGCTCTTGAAGACAAACCTATGCCTTCTGCATATCCTCTATAAAAACTATGGATTTGAATATCATTATAGACTTAATATAAATTCATTACATTTTTTTTATTATTTTTTATCATTTTGAATGCTAAATAACAAAATTAATAATGCAATTAATTTTATGTGTTTCTGGGATATTATTAAATTATATTTATTTTAACAAATTTTGTTCGACATTAGAAGAAAAAGGGAAATTATAAATAATTTTTTAGTCACTGTCATTTTTTTTTTTTTTTTTTTTTTTTTTTTTTAACCCTTTACACAACAGTGAAATGTGATTTTTAAGGTTAAAGTGGTTTTGTACTAGTGCACTCCAGGAAAAGAAGCAGCTAATTAGTGCCTAGGTACAGCCAACCTAAACCATATCAGAACAAACAACAAATTATGCTGAGCCACAACGAAGAATGAGCTGCTTGTTTGAGTAATTCATTAGTTGTTAGTTGTAACAGGAACTTCTTTCAAGAGTAATTTTTAATCCAAGAAAAACACTATCGTCTTACAAGAGTAGTTAACTCTAAGAGTAATAATGTTGCTTCTTAAAAGAGCAGACTTTTACTCCAAGAATAACATAGTATTTTTTAAAAGAGTGTATTTTTAATCTTAGAGTTGATTACATTTTCTTTAAAGAGTTGATTCCAACCTAATAATTTTAATTTAGAGTTTGCTAGCTGACCTAAACCCATAAAAAATAGGCAAATTATCAAAGTTTGTAGCAAAAATCATAGAACAAAGATGACCATCATAACTTTAGTTGAAAATAATATACTTTTGTCGCCTGTACGATGAGGTACCCTAAAGGGAAATTCAAGGCCGTATTTTTTACGGAGGTACACAAATAAAAATAAATTTTAACTTAACATGTCAACAGTAGAATTATTACAACAAAACAAACCCAGAAACAATTGTAAGAAATACGAGTCCATATCGATCTTCTTGCGCACTAAGCAACGACACGTTCCTTGAACACTAACGCGAACACTTTTCAACTTGATATTCTATGAACCTCGTAAAAGGAAGTTCGGCCTTCGTGACTCTTTTTACTAAACAAATGTTTTCTTTTTAATAGAGAGGCCTAAAAATTTTGACATGTTTATATTATTATGATGCTTAGCAACGACTGTCTTGAATACTTGAATTAAACCAAAAAACTAACCAAATTCGAAACCACTGCTCCGGCAGCGATATATTCAGAAAGAAGTTCTCTAATTTATAATTTCATCTATTACAGTGTTTACTACCTTTTGTTTTGCTGAAGTCAGTATTTCTATGAGTTTCTAATTGACATAGTCTGTTCTTTATAATATATTGTCTCAATATTTTTTTATGCACTGAAATAATTTGTATATTATAATTATAATATATTGTAAACATCTATGTAGAAACAGTTAAAGGCAAGTACACTTATAACTTATTAACTTACTAACACTGTCGTGCAACAGCCCGTGGAGTATATGTAATGGATAACATAGGGTTAGTTTGTCACTCGATCAGCTGTATAAACTTTATCATTAGCGTGCACAACCAGTAAACAGCTACCCATTGGTTGATTCCCGGTCCGGGAATTAAACCCTGGAAGATATCCAGCATTCCCAGTTAAGTTCAGACCCTCGAACTTAAAAATAAAGTCTTACATCTCATTTTTATAAGTTTGAAAATATGAACATATGAAATTAAATACTTTATTCACAAATTATTGTTTACCTAAAGCATAATAAAAATATGTCTTTTAGTATCCAATTCTGATTTTAATGTATTAATTGAAATAAAAGTACACACAAAGAACCAAATAATAAAAACATCTATAACATAATCTAAATGAGTCACAAATGTAAACGTCATTATTGTTTAATAATATTTCACAATATATAGGTTACATATTATAATTTACTTTAACAATTAAAAAATAAAATTTATTTTCAATTTATTAATATAATTTAACAAATGTAAAGTATATTACAAGAAAAAACTTCTTTTTTCCTATCCTTTATTATCGACAAAAATTGAAGCCATAAATTCAGGCATTTCTAATGTTTTTTGGAGGACATCGATACAGATAATTTTCTAATATATAGTATGTTGTACAGCCAAAATATAGCTATTCAAGTTATAAGAATAACATGCTAGCTTGTTTTCTAACATTAATAAAATAATAAGAAATAAACTACTTATGATCCAGTGCAGTTGAAGCGGTATAATAAATTTAAAAAAATAAAATAAAATATAGAGAATAAATATAATTTTTATTAATGAAATATCCAGATATATATATTTTTAATTTAATATTGTTATCTATTCTTACTATCAGATATAGAGAGTGGAGGAATTTATGCTTATTATATAACATCAGTTTTAATAACAAAAAATAAGAAATGTTGAATATAGAATGTGTCCCACAATAGATTACTGAAGACGAAAAAATTGTTTGTAGATTTTCGAGAAAAAGGTAATTATTTTTATAAAAATCATTATATTTGTTCTTAAACCACTAAAAATTATATAAAATTGGTAGTATTGAAAATTATGAAAAATTGGTAGTATTGAAAATGATATAAAATTGGTAGTATTGAAAATGATAAAAAATTGGTAGTATTGAAAATGATATAAAATTGGAAGTATTAAAAATGATATAAAATTGGTTGTAAATTGTTATGGTTGACTATAACAAAATATTGGACAAATATGTTGTAATAATCAATCATAACAATGTACACTTAAATAATGCAGAAGGTTTAATCTAAAATAATATATATTATTGTTAAAACAAAATATAAATACAAATGAAATGTATTTCAATTATTTTCAATCACAATTATACATAGACAATTATAGTTATACATCACATTTATATAAAACTAAGAGTGACAGTGACTGACTGATCAAAAATTCTCCTACTTCCCATTGACATAGAGATTTGAAATTTGGTACATAGATATGAATGTACCATAAATAGAAAAGTGCGGCCATTTTGATTTCGATATATGTCCGCCATATTGAATTATAGCCGCCATCTTGGATTTATTCATCACTAATTCTCCTACTTCCCATTGACATAGAGATTTGAAATTTGGTACATAGATAGAGTGTACCATAAATAGATAAGTGCGGCCATTTTGATTTCGATATATGTCCGCCATATTGAATTAAAACCACCATCTTGGATTTAATAACTCTCTATTATCTCAGCTTCCAGTGGACCTAGGGATCTGAAATTTGGTACATAGACCTATTGTAGCTAAAGAAGAAAATTAAAGGTACTTTCACTTCCGCCATCTTGGATTTAATCAGATACTATTATCTTAGCTTCCAGTGGATTTAAAGATCTTAAATTTGTTACATAGACTTATTGTAACTAAAATTGAAAATTGAATGTAGAATAAAATAGAATAATTGAAAATTATAAACTAAAAATGCATAAAAAAATAATATAACCTACTTTTACTAAAATACGAAATTATGTAACAATAAAGATATATTAATCATATTGTTTTAATTATTATTTACACACAGCGCCAACTTCTAGACGGATAAGGTGCGCAAAGCACACCGATCCGGCTAGTTATGTATATTTGTAATTGTCATTTGTATTTATATTGTGGTGAAACACTAATATAATATTATTTTAGATTAACCCTTTGACTGCGGCATAGAAGAGAGAAAAAAGTGCTTCCTGGGAACGGATTTTTTTTCTTCATTTATTTATGTTAGTCCGGACTCAGGTATGCATGAAATTGCATCAGAATCGTTTTTCTAATGTTTATTGTTTATAAACATACCAAAAACATTATGACGCACCATGTGCGTCATGCAGCCACAGAAAGGACAATTTATCACTGAAACGGGCATGACGCACCATATGCGTCACCATGACGCATCGTGTGCGTCATGGTATTATTATTATATTTTTACTTATTTTATTATTCAATACGTAAAAAAATAACAAGTTTGTAAAATGTATCGTGTAATTGAAACATGTAAACATTAGGACCTTATTAATTATTCATAACTATTGATACATGTATAAAAAAAAAAAAAAAAATTTAAGGTTTCTTTTTACCCCAGCCATCTAAAGTATTTATTTTAGAAATTAATATATATCGGAAGAAAGAAAAATTAAAATAAAATAAAAAATGGGAAGAGCAAAATGTTAGGAAAACGGTGTGACGCACCAGGTGCGTCATTAATGACGCACCGTGGGCGTCATGTCGTTTTGAAGAAATCAATGTTTAGTGCCCCAGTTAAAAAAATCTAAACTTGTCAAATAATATCCCTAAAAATTATTAAATACACAAGTAATGCTAGCTAATGACTTACTTTTATCAATAAAAAAATGCTATATAATTTACCTTATGCGAGTAGCGTACTGAGGGGCCAGAAAAAAAGAGAAAGCAAAAACACGCGTTACTAAGCACAAAAACAAAGGAAACGAGAACGACTCACTCCATACAAACCTTGGACTAGTACGAACATGACCACCCCTCTTCCAAACCGATATCATATGGCAGAGGCTCCCCCACTCCTTTTTTGGAGAGAGGCTTTTTTTCTGTCCATGACGCACCGTAGGCGTCATGCAGTTTCTCTAAAGAGACAATATGTGACGCACATGGTGCGTCCTACCGCAGTCAAAGGGTTAAACAATCTGTTTTATTTTAAATGTGAATTAATTGCAACTAAAGATCGACCTAGAAGACAGCATGGTAAAGCAAAAAAAAAAAAAAAAAAAAAAAAAAAATTAGAGTTGAGTTTATGATTAGGGCTCAAGATTTTAAAATCCTGAGCTCTCATGGCTCCCCACTCCATTTTTTTTTTTTACTTTCCCACACTATTAATACACTAAGACACATTTGGCACAGACTGTAGCTTGGATTAAAATCGGAACTACCGAGTATTGCCGAAGTCTGTTTAGTCTGGTGCTAGTATTTTTTCTTTTATAAATTACTGCTCTTCACGACAATTAATCAAAATAAAAACAAAATAGTATTAGTGAATTTCAAGTGGTTTTTTTTTTGTGTCTATTTTATTAAAAACTGAATATACAACACTAGCGCACTCCTCAGATTGCCATCACTTCTTGGTCGAAATTTGACCAAGAGTCCAAGAGTATTTATTTGTAAGTTATTTTTTACTGTATCCACAAGTATTTTTTAATAACTGTGGTTAAGAATTGCAAAAAAGTATAAATGTTAAATCAGTTTATTTAATTTATCAGGATATAATTTTTGTTCATTTTCAGAAATATTGCATTTTGAAAAAAAGGCCCTGGAAAAGTAGGTAACTGTACACTACAAACGGACTTACTTAACCATAACTATGTTTTATATTTTCGGACTTAGTTAAGTAAGAATACTTTTTAAGCTATTTATCCCAATAATATCAGAAGCTTTGTAATGAATTATATAATTTACCATATAATTAATAATTCAATTTTTTTTTGGTAGTTTTCATACTACGGAAAATTTAAATTTTAATTTAAATCAAATTATAATTATTATTAACTACGGGAAACTCCTGTATACAGGAGACCCGTGGTTCAAATCCCGGCGCTGGAGTGTATTTTTCACTGTCTGTTTCCCGTAGTTAATAATAATTATAATTTGATTTACATATAATTAATATTAATAAATAATGAATACTGCTTATCAAACTAAATTTAAAGGCCAGGAATAATTTAGCTATAAGGTCACATATAAATAAGCATTTTACGTAACCCTAATATAAAATTATGAATAAATAAATACATATCTGTAATTTAAAAGTCAAGGCCATATTTTAGTGTAAAATAGAGTATTTTTTATTAGCTTGGTAATAGAAATTAAACAATCTTTTAGTTACAGAAACAGCGGTGATATGAAACATAGTAAGTTGAAACAAAGCATTTGAACTAAATAATTGTACATCCAAATATATTTAGATATAATGTTTATAGCTTTTACTTTCAGGGTAATATCAACAACTCCGGGTATTCAGCTGATTGTTATAGTTTCTGCAATTGTTTTCAAAATTATACTAGACTTTGGCTGGGGATTGCTTTCATAAAGCTTGCCAAACACGTTGTTATATACCCGACAGGTAAACCAGAGTGTGTGTGCTATCATAAGTGTGAAATTA
Organism: Gerris lacustris; assembly: GCA_951217055.1. Lineage (NCBI taxonomy): Eukaryota > Metazoa > Arthropoda > Insecta > Hemiptera > Gerridae > Gerris > Gerris lacustris. The sequence continues at coordinate 31,986,850 of OX578282.1, read as the reverse complement.
TGTCATAATTTGATATCACATTCGCTTTGGCTTATCAGTTCAGGTTTACCTGTCAGGTATACAGTAAAGTGTATGGCCCTCTTAAGCACTACTGCATTATGAAAATAGATCACATGAATAATTTATTATTATTTGATTAACAATATGTGTTAGAGACATGAGTTATTCAGTCAGCAGATTACAAATGAGATTTTATTGAATTTATACTTAATAATAGGCTTAGATATTGACAAATGCTTAGATTATGTACTTATTTGGTTTCATTCAAGTAAAGAAAAATATTATAGCTGTAAGAACACTAAAATTTTGGCATCACCATTCCTCAATTTTTTTTAAGAATACTTTTTGGTACCTACTCTTTTACTTTGTTACCATAACAAAAATAAAGTGGTGAATAACAAAGTAAAAGAGGCGCCCCATACGCCTCTTTTAGTTTGTTACCCACCTACATTGATATCCATAAAATGTTGAAAAGTAGGATAGGTAAAAAAGTTAATAACTATTAAGACAAAGGGATATCACACTTTTGTATATTATAATTTCAAAATATAAATGGTGGGTAACAAAGTAAAAGAGTGCCCCTATGGTACTCTATGACCAATATTCAATTCTTCCATTGATAAGCTTGTTAAAATTGAAAAAGTACTTACCACCCCCTGAGGATAGGATACCACCAGATCTACCAGGGGAGTTGGTTTGGCAGCGTTTAGTATCCCTACTGGCCTCTAATATCTGCACCACATTTAGGTCATTGACAATCGTTGTAAAAGTGAAGATAATATAATGATGCATTTGTTGCAGTGTACCTCCCTCCTTTAAATATTCAAAGTAATTTAATCCATTCATTTTTAAATCCTTTATATTAACTTCACTTTTGTGCCTGGGTGCCTGACGTCAAAATCTTTGGAAGGCTAGTTAACCCACTTTCAGTTATCCAATCGAGCTGAAACTTGGCACATAGACTCTCTACCAATACAAAAACATTTTAACAAATTAATTAAATTTAATTAATTAATATAATAAATTTAATAAATTAATATTATAAATTAATTTTTCAATTTAATTAATTATCTTTTTAAAAATGAATGGATTAATTAAATATTTAAAAAAATTAAGTAATAAAAATTTAATTAATTAATTGGTAGGTATATAACATCTTTGGAGGGCTAGTTAATCCTCTTCCAGCCGTACAATTGAGCTGCAACTTGACACATAGACTTTCTACCAATACAAAAACATTTTAACAAATTAATTATTTCTTTAATTAAAATAATTATCTTTTTAAAAATGAATGGATTAATTAAATTTAAAAAAAGTAATAAGAATAAAATAAAAATGTAATTAATTAATTAATTTGTAGGTATATAAAATCTTTGGAGGGCGAGTTAACCCTCTTCCAGTCATCCAATCGAGATTAAACTTGGTACATAGACTCTCTAGCAATACAAAAATATTTTAACAAATTAATTAATTAATTTTTAAATTTAAATAATTTCTTGTTGAAAATGAATGGAATAATTTAATTTAAAAAAGTAATAAAAATAAAATTTAATAAATTAATTTGTGGGTATACAAAATCTGTGGAGGGCGAGTTAACCCTCTTCCATCGAGCATCCATCGTCATCCAAGTGAGCAGAAACTTGGCATATCGACTCTCTACCAATACAAAAACATTCTAACAAATTAATTAATTTTTAAATAATTATTTAAAATTAAAATGAATTATTACCAATACTTCCCCTCACAACCAAAATGCAAAAATATAAAGGATTTATAATAAAAACTTGGTTTTTATGGGCTGTTATTATTAAAAATGTTTAACAGGTGATTGTTTACACTTGGTTTTTGATTAAATCAATAACTCAGTAACAAGATTTTTCACAGGAAAACTACTTGTGTAGTTTGATTTTAAATACAAATGGCCTACACTTTGGAATTTTTAATCCTACAATTTTTTTGGTCCAAAAAAGTTTTTGGATGGTAGCACTCCCAAATTTAGAGAAAAAAAATTGTCAATTTTTCTGAATACAAATGCCATCATTAAAATTGACAAAATTGGCCCAGTAGTTTTTTTTTTTGCTGTTGGTGGAGCTTGAGCTCCACACAGCTTCAGCTGCGCACAGAAGATTTACTAAAACCATGTTTGCACTTTAGCATGTGAGGTCTTACTCCTTCGGACTTTATTTTTAAGGCCCCCCCCCCCCCCTAAAAAAAAAAATTCACAGACTACAGGCAGACATTTCTTAACCACTTTTTTGGACTTAAGGGAGCTTGAAACTCATAAATCTATCAAAATAGAATTTTTATACCATCAAAATACTTTCTCTATATATACACATATACTATGTATATGGGAAAGTAAAAAGGGATGATCCTATGCCACGAATAATACTTATAATAAAATTAAAATAAAGAGAAATTACATTACCTAAAAAAGATTTTAATGCAACTATTAGTGTTAGTAAAAAAAGAAACATCCCTTTACTAACATCTATGTTATATAAAATCCACATTTCCTTGTCTATTGACGACGTTTTAGGTTAAAGTGCTCAATGTTTTATAAGTTGTTATATTTTCCAGTTAGTAAAATGCCTCAACAGTTGCACATTTTACCTCATGAAATGAATCTGTTTAGGCAATCTCAAAGAAAGAGTTTAAGGTAGTAAAATATTATCAGCATATTTTTAACCCACGCACTAGATTAAATTGGTTGCTTTATACTGTCAATGAAACTAATGTGGGCTGAACTGAAGGAGATGATACGGTCGAGAATCACTTGGCGGCACAACTTTGCTCATCATTTATACACTTAAGAGATAATATTCCTTTACCAAACAGTACATTTGTTTGGTTTAAACATTTGAGAAATGATATATTATGTATGATTTGTTCGTAGGAGAGTTTATATCTCTTTGTCAAAAAATACGTTGGAGTGAGAACCCGCCATATTTGCTATAAACCGCCTCATATTCTTCAGTTTTACCCTACTGTGTTTATATAAACAGTAACACCTCTATAAAGTGACAACTGAAAGGACCAACCAAAAGTGGTCACCTAACAAGAGGGGTCACAATATCAGGTTTTACGTATATATAAAACAGACAACAGAAAAAACCACACTCATAACATTATGTATGTATTAATATATTCTTATATTACTGCATATATAACAAATCTGTACAATAGTAAATAAATATTAGTCATAATAATAAATAAAACATAGATGATTATGTACATATATGTGTGACATTAAATGTATGTACTATTGAATATATTACAGAAAAATGAATGAGGCTATAAACTTCAGTTTGCAATAAGAACAAACTTTTGTATCAGGTAATAATTAATTATTATAACTTAATGAACTATTATACTAATTATAAATGAATTAATTATTTAAATTTGAAACATGCTATCCCCTCTCTAATATAGATTTTTTCTTACTGATATATTCAACAAAGATTATGCAATGAACATGGCTTGGCATCGTATATTGAATAGGTTCCATAAATAGATAATAGGAATAAATATACTTAAATGTGAATCAGATTGAAGCCTCTGTCTTAATTCCTTAAATAATTCTTACTTTGCACATTCCGAGGAGACTTGCCATTTTGCCTGGAGAGCGATTAGTTGTTAGTCATAATTAGCCAAAACTTCTAGAGCCTAAATAGATCTAAAAAAAAGAGTTAGAGTGAGACTTATTATGTATGAAGACTCCTGTAATTCTTCTAATCATGAGTGCCCAAAGCCAAAACTGATCCAGAGATATACTAGATTAAGAAAAATTAACAGAAAACCTCTATTTCGTGAATCATTTTTATACAGAGCTCCTTCATTCTAGTCAGGAAATAAAAATGTTTCATTAGTTTGAGACCATTCTCTTTTTAACACTAATTAATACTAGTACTAGCTGTAGTAGAAAATAGTACACAACCAACCAAAAATTAAATTTATAATAAACTTTCTGATAAAAACCATTCAACTCAACTATAATTTGATTTTTTTTAAAAAAACAAAAACAATTTACTTACACATAAAATTATTAAGTTGTCCAATTATTTACCTATTTCTATAATTAACTAGTGACCCACTGTAATTATTAACATTAAATATCTTTAAAGCACGGTTCTGTACAAATTTAACTAATTAAAGATCTTACATATTTATTATTTAAAAAAAAAAATGTTAACACAATTAACTTAAACTAAGTGGTACTTAAATAAATAACTTATTTTTACAACTGCTGCACACTAGATATAAGTTCTCTTATCCTATCATAAGTGTTGTAGCGTTGAGAACTGCTGAATTCCCTGTGTAGGACTGAATTTATATAAACTTTGGCCGATGAGAAATCGGATTCCAGTTCGATCATCTTGGATAGGACTGGAAGACCGTGTTGACCTCGTGATACTTGACAGATGAGGAACGACGCTGAATCCTGCATGATGTGAAGGTTCCATGAAGGGAATTCGCAGTTAACTTCGTGCATGAGGTCATATATAGTGTAATCTTCTGAGTAGGGTTCATTTATTTTTCTCTTTCTATTATTGTTGTCGAAAGAATCTTTCTCATAGAAGTGGGATAAGTATGTTTCATGTTCTTCGTTACTCCCATCCGAGTCTAAACTCTCATTGTGCTCGATAACACTTTCTGAAGTGGTAAAATAACGGTCGAATTCAAACGGTTGTTTCTTGTTGTCTTCCAGGATTATTTCTTCTGTCTCTCCGAATATTTCTTCGACTACACGAGACCTTTTAATATCGACTTCGCCAGAAGAAGAATCGGCTTCGGCAGACCTTACTTTAGCATTTTTATGTCCATTTGTTTTTACATCACTCATTACATCCATAATCGAGCGTTTTATAGCTTTCTGTCTTTGAATATCTTTTGTTTTGATTCTGTCGACAAAAGAAATTTCCAATTGATCACGACATTTCTCCAGTTCGATATCAATCAAGGACTGTTTGGATTTGGCCTGCTTGGATTCAAGTAGTTTGATATCACGTTTTTTTTCAAGGACCTTGGAGCTTACAGCCCCTTTGTTATCGATGGTCTGAGTGACAACCACAATATCGCTACCTAAGGATTTATTCACCTTGACCTCTTTGATCTGATTTGAACTCTGAACCTTGTTAGAAGATATCGGTCTAGAATGAACTTTAGGTTTCTTATCTAAAATAATAGAAGTGTTTTTATTAGATTTATCAATTTTAGGTGTTATAACAGCACCGGAACCTTTAAAATCCAAAGTTTTGGAAGGGATTTTACACTCGTCAATAGATATTTCAAGCTCAGGCAGTTTATCAGACGGTTTCATGGGTACAACTTTAATAGGTTTACTGGCCGCAGCCGAACCTGTCATTTTAGCTATAGTTACAACATTTTTAGACTTTTTGGAATCCGAATGTTCTTTCTGATCGGATTCTGACAGCTTTGTAACAACTATGTCGAGTCCTAGAGAGCCAGGGTTTTCAAGAACAGTGTCTATATTATCTTCATTAAAAATAGGTTCTACTTTAATGTTATCTAACTTGATAAGGTCTTCATCTCTCTGTTTCATTTTCATTTTAGGTGAATGCACTTTAGTTTCATCTTTAGAAGTCGAAGGGGAGGTGGAACTCGTCCCTTCTTGTTGTTTTCGAAGGAGTGAAGGTTTTTGGGTTAGCAAAAGAGAAGGTTTGGAAGAGCCTGTAAGTAAAGATTTCACTGCTGCAGAATGTTTAGGAGTTGCCACGGTTACAGGTCTAGATGGCGCAGAACCAGGTCTGGCAGGTGTTCCGATAGTGGGCTTGGGCGAAGACACTCCATGTTTGGCAATAGATGAGTTTGATTTATTAAGACCGGATACTCCACTCTTTGGCAGAACTGTAGGTTTACTAGGGCCTGGTTTTGGGGTACTTTCAGCCTGAGGTCTTAACCCAGACTGTTTAGATGTAGAAGGTTTATGGACATCAACTCTAACTACCTGGAGTTTTGAGTCTTTATCGTTGAGGGCTTTAGAAGTAGATGCCGCAGTCTTATCAGATAGTTTCTTCTTGGGAGTCGGTTTGGACGGTTCGTCGTCACTGGACACGTCTTTGTCTTTTGCGTTACCGAACAATTCCTTGACTGAAAACTTCTCCTTACGAACCCTGCTCGAAATTCTTAAAGGTGTTACGTCGACCGCCTTTTTAGAAGGACCGGCCTCCCCAGGCGTCTTCTTAGAACTTGACGTCGAAGGCATCGCAATCGGGAGACGTTCAAAATAATATAAGAAAAATAAATAAAACCTAGTTAACGCACAGTGCTCGACTAAAATTAATTATAAAAAGTGAAACTGCACCGACGCGAATACCTGTTAAGTTATCAATTCATCTACACTTCGAACATAAACCGAAAACAATAAGATATTCATATTAAACTGTTGAAATTATTTCCACATCTGTAGACTACAATAAAAACTTACAGCGAGCTTCAAGCTGGAACAAATTGTTGAACATTTATCGACATAAAGATCATACAAGCAGTCACAACAAGAAAATCAAAGCGACAAAGTTAAAACCCGCTAGTTTTGAAAATAATTTCCACCCGGTAAATTAATCGAGAGCAAACCACATACAAAATTTAACAATATCGTCAAAATTATACGATTACAATTTTATGAAATAAGAAATAAAATAAAGTAATTATTATTCACAAACAAAAACATTCGACCTCCGTCGAGCGCTGAAAACGAAAACGTAAATACAGTGTTGATCGTTAACAAATAATTATAGTTAAACAAAGCGCCGTTATTTATAATTTAATTAAGTAATTAAAGAGTATGTTTAACTCTATTTATAAGTGATATAATAAAATAAATACATTTTTTAATTATTTGTAAAATTTAAAAGATTTATTTAAAAAAATAAATTATTTCAATTCTTGAATATAACTATATTTTGTGGTTGAGACACTCAAGGTTTTAAAAACTATTTTGTACTTGTAGATCGTAGATCCGCTTCATTCCGTTTGGATTTGTGAAAATGTTTAAAATTTTCAGATTAGATAATTTCTCTCGTTTTAAAAATAATAACAAGAACATTTTTTCTTAAAAAAAAAAAAAAAATCTATTTTTGTCTTTTAAAGAAACTTTAAGAAGGAAATTTGTATTTGAAAGGCGCAGTAATGTATACGTTTGTATGTTTCTCATTTATCTCGCTGCATTCTTGACCGAGCTTGAACTTGAATGGGCTTGAATTATTTTTTTTTTTTTCAAAGTAGGAAAGTGGGTTAATTCAATAACTTGTTGCTATAAATGGTAGCTTATGTGGACATTTTATTGTGACAATTAGTTAGTGTTTGGGCAAATCAATTCTTGTTTACTTTGAAGCCTTTTAGTCAAGAAGTTTTCTATGTATTGATTCTCCTTTATACGACTCAACAGAAATAAACTTTAATGAGTACCGTGTTCTATTTTATATTTCCGAACTTCTCTCTATTTCTTATTAGACGCTGTCAGTTTCAAAACAAATGATTTGATTTTATCCAATCGCTAAGTCTTCATTCTCAGGTAGTGTATACTCTCCTACTATTTTGTATTATAAAATGGTGTGGGGGAATTCTCCCATTACCTTTTCCACTCGCAACGAAAGTACGGTATGGCTATAATATGTTCAATTACATTACATATTATCAATGTATACCACACATTTTTTTATTAAATAAATTTCGGAAAAATTAGTTGTTTAATTTATAAAAAAAAAAAAAAAAACACTTTTATTTTTCTTAAAAAACATCTCAAAACAGTCCAAATCTGTCTGTAAGATTCATAGTGGTTTCTTTTACAACTCTTCTACATGCCAGTGGGAGGTGTCGATAAGCTTCATATCTCCAGATGATATAGTTTGTCATTTTTATTATTGTTTTATGTTTCATGACACTAGTGGTGCTACTTCTATGTTGGCTTTATTAGTTTTACTGTTCCTTTATGTTATTTATTATTTTGCTCTATGTTATTTAAAATCACAACAATCCAAAAAGTTAACTACTGTAAAGTTGGTGCTCATATATAGAGACTATCACAATATTAATATTTTAGTGAAAAAGGAAGCCTCTTAACAGGAAGTAACGCATTAAAAAAATCTGTATTAGAAAATTTTTCTGAGCTATCTTAGGCTGACCAACAACGACAGGCTGACAACTTATTACTGGTTTGATATTATGCTGTGTATATTACAAAGAATAGGTATATTGTTGACATAAAAAATTGATTTTTAAGAATTTGATGGATTTACATGTATTAGGGTCGTCTGAGTGCAAAATATTGTTCTCTTTTAAACTTGTCAGATGACTGTACAGACTTGTGGAGCCTAACTGGTTTCCATTCTTGTGGTGAACTGTAGTGTAGTTATAGTACACTAAACTAATAGTGTAGTCTGGTCAGTTGCATTAGTTTAATGTTTGTCTAACTTTAACAAATGATGATCACTTGGTGCTAGGTCAGGGGGAGTAACTCCCATCTCAAGTCAGCCAAGACTTGAGTGGATCTTAGCTGTTTTCTTCCACGAAAAATGATTGCCCTCTAATGATTTGTTGCTTCTTTTATGATGTTCAAATAGGGTTCAAGATGGTTGTCAAGACTTATTTGGAGGCATTGTTAAACTGATACTGACAGTGTACCACTCTATGCATTGCCCTCTTATATACTCTTGTCTTATCTGATCTGATACAAATAGTTGTTTGTCAATCGACCAAATTTATAGAATTTTCATAACACCCTTTGTATCTTTCTATATCGTATTGCATCGAATATAAGACGCACCCTGTTTTAAAGGGAAAATCTTCTGTTATTTTTTTTATCAACTTGTATTGTTGGAATATTAAATCTTTAGTTAGATGTGAGACAGATGCCATGCTGACAAAGAAATAGCAAATGTTGATTTTGAAAATAAAATAAATAAAGAAGAAATAAATAGGTACAAAGGAACCCCTTTCACTCAAAATCTCATCATAAATTGAACATGTTAAAATTCCTGAAAATTGATGAAATAGGAGGGCCAGGCGAATAATATCTTGGCTAAATTCAGAGAATTGGATGCAAAAAGTAAAAACAAGATCCCAGCCCTTCTCTTGAAAGAGAAGCTCCTCGAAAAAAGGTTGTTAGACATGTAGTAGTTTTGTATTACACTCTATCGATATTTTTAAAAAGAAAATCCTTCAAAGGTCTAATGGGTATTATTAATAAAAAATAAAAACTTAAATTCTCATAATTTTAATTTGTTGAGATATTTCAACCCCTCCTTGGGTTATTATCGATCTTTTCTTAAATCCCTGAATTACTCAGCACTTGTATTCTATTATAATTTTCTCTATCTCCTAATCATTCATTACAATTTCTTCAAATGTGTGCTACACATCATTGTCACAGCTTTTAATCTTATTTTAAACAATTTAATTTACACATATTACTAATTATCTTCTTAAGAGAGAAAAAGCATTTGATTTAGACTTTATAAAAAGTATCACTTCTGATATGATGATCCCCTTTATTTTTTTATTGATTACTTAAACCATAAGTTTCTTAAGTGAAAATTAAGTAAATAAAAAAAATCAGTGTATTTTTAAACCATGATTGAAAACTATATATTACTGATTGGTTTAGATATTTTTTTTATTTATTTCTTTACCTTCTTAAAACTGATATTTTCTCTGTTAGAATAAGTTTCTTAAATTTTCCTTTAATAAAACTAACTTCTTGTATTTATGTATTAGAAGAAGGAAGAGATAAAAGAAAGATAACCTTTGTGTTACAAAAGAAAGATTTTTCTATTTAAAGAACTTCAAACAGAACTGTGAATATTTGTTTCCTTGACATTGTTCCTTGACCTTTTTCAAATAAGTGTTAAAAGTAATGCCGTCTTGATTTTATAACATACAATTGTTTACTTGTTTAACAAATAAAATGTAATAAAGAATTGATTGCAATAAAATATTTAAATATTAAGTATTTTAAAACTTAATGATAATTACATTAGTAAATTTGATAGTAATAATAGCTAGATTAATAATTCAAAAAATCATAATAAATTATAAGTTGGTTCATTTTTATTATTTTTTTATAATTACAATTTAAGTAAATTAATTAATAATTAAGAGCCAGATTGTAATTTTAAAGTACATCTATTCTCTGATTTAGTTGCACATTTTAGTTGTAAATGCATTTTGTTTAATCTTGCATTTTCTCACTACATACCCTCTCAACTAACCATCCTGCTCATGTAGGGTAAGTTAGAACTTATTTCTCTTTCTTATTACTCACACACAATCTCTTCACACTCAGCAACAGCACTAGTCTACATAATTTGTCAGTCAGTGTAGAATCAGCTTTTTATTTTGATTTTAAACATTTTTTTATTCCTTTTTGCAACTTTTATTGGTTAAAAAGAATAACATTTTTAAAACTTGGTATAGAGTTTCAAAAAATGTGCACCTAAACAAATGTGCATTTAAAGCACTTATCCTGAAGGGTTAAGATACTTACTTAAGTTTCAAACTAGGGTGATAGAGGAGTAAATTTCAATCACTTTCAAGTGAGGTTTTGCAATCTTTTGGGTCAAAATCTATCGGTCTTGAAATTTTTCCAATTGTGACTTTTGAATTTTTTTATGTAAGAAATGATGGAAATGCGCCAAAGTTCCTCAAATTTTACTTCACATACCGTTTTTTTTTTTCCGGGGAACTTCTTTTTTTATAAAAAAAAAAAAGTCCGAAGCAATAAGACCTCATGTGTGGATCCAAGGAGCAAACCCAGTTTAATAGTCCATCCTATAGTACCCTATCCTCTTAGCAAGCTCACAGACCCACAGAAAGTGAGCACCTTGTTTAGGGGAAGTAACTTTAGTTCTTCAATTGGCAGGATGGTTAAGCCAAAGATTCTCCACCTCAGGTGTGTTAATGCAGGACAGCTGCTAATAAGATGAGAAGGGGTTTCATCCTCTTCCTCGCACAGCCTGCACACTGGGCTTTCTGCTAGGCCAAGCAGATGTAGATGTCGATTTAGCCTACAGTGTCCAGTAAAAAATCCTGTCAAAAGATGGCAGGATTGTTTTTTGAGCGAGAGCAGCGATCTGGTAAGATGCTGAGATGGTTCCTGGATCATAATTTTAGATTGTCGCATACCTTAAGCAGTGTTCCATATTCTTTTCATATCTAGCCTCATAAATGTCCATATGGAATTTTTCACTCCACAACGTGGCACGCCAACAACTGGTTCTGGTGTAATTGGGGTCGAATTGGAACCCGTTTTAGCTAACTGGTCAGCAATCTCATTCCCCTCAATGCCACAATGTCCAGGAACCCATATCAGTTGTACCTTGTTAAGTTGTCCAAGAGTGTTAAGATAGCTTTTGCACTCAGCAACCAGCTTAGATGTATACCTTGGTGTAACCAGTGCTTTAATCGCTGCCTGGCTGTCAGAGTAGATTCTGATTTGTCTGTTAAAGATTTTATTATTCAGGATAATTTGAGAACAGGCCAAAATTGCATATATCTCTGCCTGAAATACAGTGGCATATTTGCCTAAGCTCACACTAAGCTCATATTGGGGTTCTGCACAGAAAACCCCAGCCCCTGATAATTCATTGATTCTGGACCCGTCGGTGAACCACATGTCTGTTCACATACCGTTAAAAAATGTATGTGCCATTATAAATAATAATCATACTTAAAGAGACAGGCAGAAAAAATATAAAATTTAACTTGACTTTAACAGAATTGATAACTTGACTCTAACGACTTAATATATTGTGAAAAAACAGAAAAAAATGTGCTTAGGGAAATCCACATACCCAATGCATGGAATAAATGAAATAAGTTTGATGGGACCTGATTTGTCAATCTTCAAAAAGGATTTCAGTTCCACGTTCCACCACATTTATGCTGTTGAGTTGGGATGTCTTACTGCCAAGAAAGGAGAGAGTGTATTTGTCTTTGAAGGAACTTAGATTTCCTAATTATAGCTTGTTATGAAGGCTACCAAAAGAAGCCCTTTAGGACAGGCTTTTGGACATCTTGGGAAAATACTCTAACCCTGCCTGTTATCATGTAACTGGACCAGATATTTGCAGTTGGGCCCTTGTGGGTAAATTCATTTTGAATTTTATTTTGCATTTTTCTTTACTAAAATTTTCAGGAATTAAATATCAGGCCACCATTTCTAGAACAGAGCACATATTCTTCTCTTTGGATTTTTCTTTAAGCCTATGAATATTCTAATTCTTTTAACATTCTATTTTGTATAAATTTATTTAGATCTAACAAGAATTTTTAATTTGTTGCAGATAACATGGAGAGTGAAAAAGTGAACGGAACGTATACGAAGCCGGTATCAGTAAGAGATTCTCCGCTGATGAAATTTTCTTCGTACCTACTTGCACTGAGACCGTGGTCTCTCAGTGTGTCCCTCATGCCTACACTCCTTGGCTCTATGTGTTCCTACAAGATGTCTCCCCCTGAGGTAGAGTTCAGCTGGATCATTCTGATCCTAACTCTGCTTACAGTCATATCTGTTCACTGTGCGGGTAATGTCGTCAATACTTACTTCGATTACGTCAAGGGTATAGATGGAGGCAAGAGTGACGATAGAACACTAGTCGACAATATATTAAGTTTAGATGAAATTGTTTCCTTAGGAGTCATATTGTACTCAGTTAGTTGTTTAGGCTTTATTATTCTCGCTATAATATCACCAGCCAGAATGGAACACCTGGCTCTTTTGTATTTTGGGGGTCTGTCAAGTTCTTTCCTGTACACGGGTGGTATTGGATTGAAGTACATAGCTCTAGGTGATGTTCTTATTCTAATTATTTTCGGACCGATTTCCGTACTTTTTGCTTTTATGTCACAAACAGGCAGGATTGAATGGAGCACTATATACTTCGCTTTACCTCTAGCCGTAAACACTGAAGCGATTCTTCATAGTAATAATACCCGAGATTTAGAAAGTGACAAGCGAGCGGGTATAGTCACACTAGCTATACTTGTAGGTCACAGCGCTTCACGTGTCCTCTACGCTGTTCTTTTATTCACGCCTTATGTTTCATTCTGTGTTCTTTCACTCCGCTACTCCGTCTGGTATCTTCTACCTCTTGTAACTCTTCCTGAAGCCTTTAGAATAGAGAAACGCTTCCGAACCTCTCCTTCTATACAGACAGTACCTAAAGAAACGGCCAAACTTAATTTATACTTTGGTGCATTATATGTATTAGCCATAGCACTTACCAATGTCAGAAGTCTTCCATTTAGAAATTAATTTATAATAAAGTATTTATGAAATATTTACTTAAATTTTTATAAGTAAAAAAGTATTTTAGATTAATTTTATTTCTTGAAAAATCACTTGAATGTATCATTGTTATTACTAGCGAAAAGCCACAAGTGGGGTGATGGTATTCTTTTAACTTATTGTTGGACTCAATTACCACTTTTACTTACATAACAGCTTGGAGGTCAAATCTACGTACCCCTTGAGTGATTTGATTGTTCTTAACATAAGCAAACTTCTTAGTTGCCAATACAGTAGAACCTTGATAAGAAGTGTCTCAAGGGGAGTGGGAAACAGTCTTGTTATCGAGGTGCTCTCTTTGTTGAGGGTCGTGTTATCAAGGTTATTTTGGCTATCAGTCGTGTTATCGAGGTTAATCGGGCGGGGTTTTTAAGTCTAGACCTGTTCAAGGTCGACTCATTCCTGTATAGAGTCGTGTTATCTAGGTTGACTTCTAAAAACGACTTGTTTTAGAGGTTCTGAGTTGCGTTGCGAATTAGAAAAAATCCGTGTTATTCAGGTTTTTTTTGGATAATAATAGTCACTTTATAGAGGTTAATTTAACATTATGTGTTATGGCAATCTCAAAGGAATTTGAAAATTGAACTTGTAATTGAGGTTGTTGTGTTATTGAGGGTCGGTGTAAGCGAGGTTCTACAGTATAAGGTAAATTTTTAATATGCTTCAGTTGACTCCTTTCAAGTTGTAATCTATTTTGTAAATTAAGATAAACTATCAAACTGTCATACATATGTGAATAATTTTATCTTATCATGCCATAAATATGTTGTACTGTGGACATAAAATAAAATGAAATTTTACATTCTGTCATGAAAGGAGTATGTAGCTTTGTATATTTCCAAATGAAAGAAATGGGGATTTTATAAAATTTATTTATTAAAGATTGAATTATATATTAGAATATTTATGTAGAATATTAAGAAGAACTTAAAATTATATCAATCCAAAGCATTATTTATTAATAATAATTTTAATTAAACAAATAAATTCGTGAGGATGTTATCAATGTGAAAGCTTTCTAGAATATAATAATAGTTTATTTATTGAAATTTCTTATACAGGAATTGCTTTAGGCGAATCTCTCCTTTTATACTATCTTATAGTTCAATTTTATATTTTAGTTATATTTAATATACTTCATCACCATTGACACTAGGTAAAAAGGATTTAATTTTACAAGTATCTCTCTTTAAAAAAGTTATGTTTTCCGAGTCAAGGAATTACATTGTTGCTTCCAGACAAGTTTTCTTGGCAGACGCTAACTTCAATTCAATTCAACTTCAGTTCAATTTTATATTTTAGTTATACTTAACCACCTACCTTCATCACCATTGACACTAGGTAAAAAGGATTTAATTTTACAAGTATCTCTCTTTAAAAAAGTTATGTTTTCCGAGTCAAGGAATTACATTGTTGCTTCCAGACAAGTTTTCTTGGCAGACGCTAACTTCAATTCAATTCAACTTCAGTTCAATTTTATATTTTAGTTATACTTAACCACCTACCTTCATCACCATTGACACTAGGTAAAAAGGATTTAATTTTACAAGTATCTCTCTTTAAAAAAGTTATGTTTTCCGAGTCAAGGAATTACATTGTTGCTTCCAGACAAGTTTTCTTGGCAGACGCTAACTTAGTCCTCAGAGATTTGTCGCTCTCGGAACACACTGTATACTTTTCAATCCATCTGAGACACCTTCTTCATTGATGTCATCTGCCTTTACATCTGGCCTCATATTCTCTCTTTGGGATTCTTCTGTCATCCATTTTTTGCACATGACCGTATCATCTGCGCTTGCCATCTTTATTTTTTTTTCCTAATGTCTTACTCCAAATCCTAGCCTGATAACTGTGTTTGTGACTAAGTCTTAATCTATTTTTCCACCCACTTTCGCTAGATATATCTCATTTCTTTAATTCCTAGCCTGATAACTGTGTGTGTGACTAAGTCTTAATTTATTTTCCCTGCTACTTTCCTGAGATATCTAATTTCTCCAATACCTAGCCTGATAACTGTGTTCCTGACTAAGTCTTAATGGTGATTTTAGATACTCTTATTATAGTAATAAAAGGATTTCACATGTCATTACACGAGTAGTACATTTGCCCAGCTGCTTCCTCTACCATTGTGAAATAAGAATTAGCAGTCGGCTGCGGGAACCAGACGCTTGCTAACTTGTTACAACAGGGAACCATTCCCAAAATGGCTTTAGCTAAAATACAAGGCATAACTAGGTTCATAGAGATTTTAATTACAATATAAAAAAAACCCAAATTTGAAGGTACGAGATCTTAAAGATATTGTATAAGCAATAGAAGTGGCAAAAAAAACTTAAATTTATTTTTTTAAGTAATTAAAACAAAATGTATTCTTATTTTTGTTTGCAATTGTCACTTTACTTAAAAAAAAATATATATATACACACTGGAATTATTTGGATAGTTGATAAAATTTTGGGTAACTCTATCTGTGGGTTTTTAAAAGATTTTTCTCTAATTTAATGTTGATGAAGTATTTTTTTTTTTAAAAAAACTAATAAGTTTATGACAATAAATATATATATATTTTTTACAATAGCTTTTAATGCTGTAAATAATCTCATCTATTAGGAATCGTAGTAAATAGTTGACTTAAAAAATGTTTTTTTTAAATAAAAAATATGGAAAAGTTATCTGAGACGTATTACTGGTTACTTAAGTAAAAACGTTTTTATAAAAATGATCAATTATTTATTTACTGAAATAGTTTAGAGAAGAATTTTGTTATTAGATAAAAGAAATATATTAGAGTTTATTTATTTTCTATTTTATGTTAAATTTAAATAATTTTAAATATTAATATATTTAAATAGTTTTACCTTATTTGAATTATTATTTAATTTTATTTATTTATTCGTTTTACTGATTACAAAAAAATTATGATTTTTTTTTTTTTTCTTCATTAAATCTATTCCATCATTACGTATGAGATTTTATTTGAGGTAAAATATACATAAATTGAAATTTGTTTTATTTACTTCAAGATGTAAGAGTGGCCTGAATGTTATTCTGCCTTTTATTAGCATAATATTAATTTTATACTTACTAAAGCTAGGTACCAAGTCTTGCTAAATCATTAATAATTCACTCTGATGGTTACAGAAGTGGGGTGGATGAATACAACCTTTGATTTAAAAAATACTTATACTTTCTGAAAAAAATACTGTATGTACAGCATTGCAAGTTCTGACTGTCATATCTTATAATTATCAACGGTCCGTTATCTGTAACTCGGATTATCTCCAAATTATTAACGCTCTACTGTAGATTGTAAATAAATACAAAAGTTTTATGAAAAAATTATTAACAGCTACTTAAATTTAAAATCTATACCTAGGCTTAACAATATTTATTTATAAAAAAGTTTTTATTATGCGGTTTCTTACAATGCAACCGTATAATTAAAACAACATCACATTTTATAATTTTTGTCGTTATTTTCCATTTAATAACTGATGATATGACCCATCAATAGCCATTCATTTGTTGCAGCTATAAACAATGAGCGGGGGGGGGGGGATAGTAATAATAATGCAAAGTTAAAGTGTAGTAATTTATTACTTTAAATACTACTACTATGTTAAATGGATTTTTTTGGTAAAACTGCAGTTCCTATCCAGCCACCTAGGAACAGAGGTTAGAAAATTTGGGGGCCTCACTCAAATGTACTGTTTAGGCAAAGGGATATCATCTCTAAAATGTATTAATTATAAAGATGTAATCTTCCAAATGTATAAATCTTGAAAATGAAATGTTTTGACAAAGGGATATAATCTCTTAAGTGTATAAATCAAGCAAAATTGCGCCGCTTAGCAATTTTCGACTGTAAGGATAACTGGAGAGAAGCCAGAAAAAGAAAGATTTTTATTTTTCGGAAGATTTTTCTATTGTTACGCCAAGAACGTTTCCAACCGCTCTTGTAATGTGTCTCTCATATCTGGGAATTGAAGTAGGATTATCATTAGAGTTTGTTGTTGTAAAAAATAATACTGTTCAAACCAAATTAATATTTTTAAAGAATCATACTAAAAACCTATACTTTAAGAAATCTTTGTTTAAGAAAATTATCTTTAATAGATCTTGTGTATTAATATTATTTATTTTTATTTAAAAAAAATACATTAATAACAAAATATTAACTTAATAAATTTATTTTTGATAAGATCAATTTAAAACATAATTATTTATTGGCAAAATGTACTTGTAAAATAAAGTGAGACCATGTAACAGGGCGCAAAGTGGAGAAATATTGTAATCATGAAAACTTAGTGTTTTTTTTCACCTTATATCTTAGAGCAAATGGTGGTAGACAAATTTTCAAAAATACCAATAATCGTGGACTTTATTTTAAATTTATTGTTTTATTGTTAAAATTTTGAGAGTTTAGGTTGTTAGAAAGTCCCGAAAATGTAGCTACACTACACAACTATACAATTGTTAGATTGGAATTTTTAAAAGTGGCTCTGTTATAGTGGCTAATGTTTTCCTAATTAGATTCATAATTGAAGTACCACCTATTTTTTGTGCTATCATTAGACTACATAAGTGTTATTATTTAGTTTCCTTAGTTAGTTATTTGATGTAAAAGTTTGACTAAGTCTCCGAAGAAACAACAAATGGAAAAATCATTTCAGGGGCTTGATTTCCACACAAAATATTGTGCCGGTTTGGAAAGCAGAAGTAATGTTTGGTATTAACTGAATCGATAAGATGGATAAGATTTTGGTTCTAAGATAAGCACTTGTACTTCAACACTGAGACACATACACACACATATATATCTATATTTATGTATTTTTTTTATTTTTTTGAACAGCATAAACATGGAAATTTATGATTAATGTAGAATTGTGTTATTTTTTTATTTTAAATAAGGAATGATTAATTATGGCAAACATTGAAATGAAAAAAAATAGTTACATACTAATTTTATTTGTTACTTAATCATAATTTAATAATTAATAATTTAACTTATCATTAGTTATTTATAAAATGTAAAGGAATTTATAAATTGTGAGTTGATGTGTTAGGATTTTTTATTCTTTTTAAATCATGAAAAAAGGGGATTTTTGTAGTAATGTTCAATATAACTATTGTATTGTTTATGTTGTGTATTTGTGACTGACTTTTTTCTTTTTTTTTATCCAATAATTTTAATTGATATTATTATTATCATATCATTATTTTAAAAAAACCTTTGTTAACATATTTATAAATTTTAATGTAAATAACTTCATTTTTTAATGAAAAATAAATAAATTATTGTTTTAGTTTTGATAAAAGTTTGAAATACAAATTTTTGTTTAAAATGTATGTTTTACAAATTATAATTTTTTTATTTTCTTCCTTTATATTTTGGTGAAAGATGGTTCCTATTGATGGGTAAGTAGTCATAATTTAAATTTTATAAAAATAATTACTAGATCAAGAAAACTAACAATATATTATAGCCCAGGAGATAGCGTGCAAAAACATTTCTGACTAACATCAAGATAGAATTTTGTGTATAAGTAAATCTTATGGTGCTTTTTAAGAATATGTGGTTGGCTAACTTCATTTGTGGGACATAGCTTGGCAATAGGCAATTGAAGCAAAAAAAACAAAAAAAAAACTGGTGGAGTGTGGCCATGTCCTACTTACTCTTTATGGTTGACAAAGTGATTTTCATGATCCGAAGTACGGAACTTAGTTAGTTAACCAATAATCAAGTTGATAATACATTTTATAAGTTAGTTTGTAAAATATTACTCCAAATCAAAAAGGTCATCTGTTAAGTGACAAAATACCATAATAGTATATTATGTTACTAGGCTGTGAAGTGAGCCTTGGCAATATTTACTGTCGAGCGAAGCGAGACAGTAAATGTAATTGCCGCGGTAAAGAAAAAACACTTCACAGTCGTGTAGCATATGCTATTTTTTCTGTGGTAGCAGACAATGAAAAAACATTAAATATTAATCAATATATAATAATAACAAATATTAGTACATACTTAAGACTTAAAAAGAAGCTTAACCTTAATAAGAGGTTACACTATAAGAAAAGATAAATAAAAAGCATACTAGAAAAAAAAGCGTACTAGAAGCATTTCTACAAAGATTGCAGCGCTAAATCGGAAGTTTTGATAACTACCAGCTGTAAAGAAAAAGTTCTTTTTACGTCCTAGGACGTAAAAAAATTTTCTTTACAGCTAGGAATAATGAAAAGTTTTTTTAAGCCCACGTAAAGGAAAAATGGATTTTAGCTATGGTTTTTAGGCTCTAAAGTTACTATCTCATAGCCTACCACGGAAAAACTTGATTTTTTGTCTATTAACTAATTTCGTACTCAGGATCATGAAAATCACATTTTGGGCCATGGCCGCTCTCCACCGGTTTGTTCTTTTCAAATGCCTATTGCCAAGCTATGTCCCGCAGACGAACTTAGTCAACCACCTATTCTTAAAAGGCACCAAAAGATTTACTTATACACAAAATTCAAGCTTGATGTTAATTTTTTGCATGCTATCTCCTGGATAATGTAAGAATATCTTTTGAAGGAATTAATTGTTAGATTAAATTTTATTTAGAGAATGCTATTTTAGAGTGAAAATGTGAATGATTGAATGACAAAAATTGTATTTAAAAAATTTGTTTTTATTAGGGTTTCGTTGGTAAAACCAAAAAAAAGAGACTTATAGTTTCGTTCCTGTGTCTGTCTGTCAATCATCAGCTGTTCAAATCCTAAATGGTAGATAATTCGGGTCACGCAAAACATTTTTTTTTAAAAAATTTTGAGTGGGGTATCAAATGAAAGGTTTTGATGAGAAGGTTACAAAAATATATAACACTTGTGGAAAGTGTTTAATTTTCCGTGCCATTTTGTCAAAAAAACATCTAAATTTTGCGTCCCCCCCCCCCCCCCCACCCTAATTCATGTTAACAATATCAACGAAACCCTTTTTACATGAGACTTCACGCACAACCCATTTATTAAGGGATTACAGTAGTCTTTAACTATGTTACCCATTCTAAGGGGATATCATACTAAAAGAAGTAATTTATGGCAATGCTTTAGTTTGTTACCCACCATTTATTTGTTGACTTGATAAGGAACATAAACCTATTTAGACTTAATTAACAATATTAATTGGGATTGTTAAAACCAATGAGGATTTTTATTGGGATGAGAAAGGGGGAGGGGAAGAAATGAAAGAGGTAGATAATAAAGGAAAATAGGCGTCCCAATACATTCGCCTCTTTTAGTTTTTTGTTACCCCTGTATATTAATAAAAGAAAATCTGGGTAGGAGGAAATTTTCAGATGACAGTCTATTTCATTTATGGGAAGACTTCGCCCATTGGCCAAGAGATAGTTAGATAGTTTGGCGAAATAGTTAAATTTAATAAATAAACCAAATATGTATGTACCAAAACTTGTATTATTTAAATAGAATATGTGTATATTTGTTTAAAGCTGATTGCAGCTTTTTTACAAAAGAGTTACAATAATAATATAATTTTTACAATATGGCTCAATAACATTAAGTCAAAAATAATACTGCTTTTACTATGGTTACCACATTATTTTATATAAAAACGAAAAGTTAAAGATATAAACGAAAAAATAAAGTACTATTATTTAAATAGTAGATAGTAACTATCTGAATCTTTCAGTTTTGATAGATTCAGATTATTAGTTACTATATGCATTACAAAATTACCCGCCTAATTCATCTCAATTTTAAAATGAAAGAGGTGAGGAAAAAAGTAAAAGAGTGCTGGAATTACTTTACAGTGAAATCTGCTAATGTTACCTCTGTGTGTAAGGTGTACACCTATTCAAGTTGACCACTTTTCTTTGGACCCTGTATAACCATTTTGTATTTCCTAATTTGGGTAAGGTGGCCAGTTTTGGTTGGTCCCTTTATGGAGTTTTTACTGTATAATCTTCACACAAAATAAAGTTACAATAAAAATTGATTTGACATTAACAGAGGAGAGAGAGAACTGGCCAAAACATATGGAGAAGGGAGCATTAAGTGGAAGAGTGGGAAGATTAAAGAGTGACAGGGTTTAGTCCAATATTTGAACAACCTTTGGAAGGTTTGGGTCTGCCAAAGTGCTTATACAGTAGAACCTCACAGTAACGGACCATTAGGGGCTAAGGGTTGTCTGTTATTATGAAAGTCCGTTGGATAACAAGAAATACTTCAAATCATTTTGCAAAAGGGTAAATGTCAATGAAAGTTTTGCTGCATAAAAAGTGTTAAGGTGGATTCACACCTTCGATCACGGTACGGTCAGGTTAGATCAAGATCCCTTTCTATGTTTTTATGTAGGAGCATTCCCACCTCCGGCACGGTCTGGTCAGGGTTGCTTGCCGAGCGTGAGTACCGTGATCAGACCGTCAGTGTGAGAGGCCTACAGACAGTCAACCCTCTGTTCGCCTCCTATCTACTGGGTTTTATTGCCATTGCCATAGTGTTTTTACTAAATTTATTTCATTTGAGAACTTTTCTTTACATTATGTCTTATAATTGTTTCTTATTTTGATTATTGTTTTGTCCACCAGTTGTGGATACAATTTTGCAAACTACCCTTCTTTTCTTCTTGTTGAATATATATTGTGTACTAAAACGTCTTTGAGACCGAGGCCTAACTTCTTCCTCCTCCTCTAAAAGAAGCGCTATTTTACACAGGGTTAAATTACGTTGAGGGAAGGAGATTCTGCCTTTGACTGACTGGGGTCTGCCCGGACAGTGGGAATGGGTTGGACCGAGACCGGGCCGTGCCTTGTCTGTGATCAGCCCTGACCGTGGCCGTAGGTGTGGATCCACTTTTAATTGTACACGAAATTGAAGATAACCTTCAAAATATGTTTACTAATGGTTATTGATGAATACTGAACCTGGTTGTAGGGTCTTGGGTCAGGTGGCAAATTGTGAGGTTTCACCAAAGAATCGTGAGGTGATAGTCTCGAACGGAGATATATTGTAACAATTACAATATTTTTTTTATTTTATGTATTAAATTTTTTTAGTCCCCTATAAGGGACATCAGCTGTAGAAGGGCCCGTTATTGTGAGGTTCTACTGTAACTATATCATATGCATGCATGGTGCGGGGTTGGTATGACACTCCATCAGCTGTATGAACCGTATTATAATGACAGTAGAAGGTATAAATTGGATAATAATCATTATAACTTTCACATTCAATAAACCCTCCTGACTAAGTTAGTTTTTTTACCAAGATTTTGTGAAATTTGCTTATGGTAAATAAAACGACAAAGAGCAAAATTGACCTTTTTATTGTTTCAACTTAAATTTTATTCAAATAAATTTATTAAGAATAAAGGAGAGTTTGTTAACCAGCATAATTGGCTCAGCCATATCAAGATGGTGGCCAACACCTTTCTATGAATTTTTACTGTCCAATGAACAAATCCAAAGGCTCTAGCCCAATCTGTTCCTATATATTAAATATATAAGATATTGATTTTTAAATATTTTAGGATGTTAAGCACTTCTATGGTTTGGTTTCCAGTAGCATTACCTCTGCCTCAGAAGTATAGGGTTACCAACCCTCACAGGAGAGCGCCTCAATCGAGCCGAGCCAGATGCCCAATACTAAAGAGCTGAAGCTGTTTTATGGTGTGTTCTTAAGCAACCAATAAACATACTTTGTGAGTCATAATTAAACAGCAATGTGCTGCCTCTTGTCCATAAGCGTTTATTCATTGAGCTATCTCAGCAGCCCAACTATTCACATCTAGCCATCACAGCTGGTTGCAGATCTCTTGCGATCGAAGATACAAACGGCCAAGGGTCTCAACCAACCAGCTCGCTGGCCTGGGTACTGAGTTTGTACTATGACCAGTGGCGGCGTGTCATTAAGGGCAGGTGGGGCTAAGCCCCACCAACTTATTTAAAGAAAAGAAAAACTATTTAGTTTTCAACACAAATAAAGATTATGTATAAATTTTTTTTTAGTGTTCATATAGTACAATCGTATGCAACCACAGCCTCGGCTGATTTGGAAATTGTGTGTTAGGATATTTTATTTTATTTTTAAAACATACGTAATGATACAAATGTTTCCAATAAATGGTTATTATTATTATTATTATTATAGTACAATCGTATGTAGATCCAGATCGTTTAAGGATAGTCGTCCACTGGAAGCGTGTACGAGCTTCGCACTAACCAATGTACCCTCGTCCACTGCGCTACTCGGGCGGCCACACGCTAACCAATGTACCCTCGTCCACTGCGCTACTCGGGCGGCCACACGCTAACCAATGTACCCTCGTCCACTGCGCTACTCGGGCGGCCACAAGCTAACCAATGTACCCTCGCCCATTGCGGGCGGCTACGGGGGGGTATGTGTGACAAGCGGAGATCCCTACAATCAATACAATAGTAGCCCTACAATAGTAGGGCTCCATCCCCCACTCCGCCGAGATATTTTGAGGAACGTGACACACTTTTTATAGATGCATTCCTTCTCCTTATGGACTTTCTCACCTTGGGTGGGGTCGTTGGTTTCGTATCTGACAGAAGGGTCTATTATTAGGGCTTTTTTTGGAATTATTCGGGAAGGCCAAGATGTCACAGAATCTCGGAGAGCCGTCATCGTCTATGCAGTGAACCTCCTCGTAGCAGGTAAAATCCTTCTCTGTGAGTAGCTCGATAAGTTTGTGCTCTACGTTGTGGTGTCGGCGTGTTACAAGGAGCATGTTGTTATGACAGTGTCCGAGCACATGTGCTGGAGTTTCAGGCTCTCTTCCGTATTTACAGCAGAGGTTCCCAACATCTCTTGTATTGTGGCCTGGCACATCCCGCAAAGGAGCATAATTAGTATTTAGCTTGATTGAGTTGGTCCGCTCGGAACCAGAGAGAATTTTCCTTTTTAAATAAAATTAAAAAGCGTTGCTGACTATGACTTAGCCAAGAAATTCCAGCATTAAGACATAAGACACCTGTTGTAGCTCTTCCTATTGTATAGTCTCCTCCATGATCTACATCACTGAAACTCTAGAATTCCAAGAACCTTTTTGATCTACAGATTTATGCTGTCTATATGCACTCATCTTTTTAAATTAAACCTATGTTTAAAGGCTGGAACTTTTTGTAAATAAAACTTTTGCATTTTATTTACTAAAACCTCCTTAATATTAATTTATAACTTTTAATAATTTATATTTTGATTATTATCAGTATTTATTATATTTCAATCTTTCTCAAAAACCCTTTCCTGTTATATTTTTGTTTTAATGAATCTAAGATTTAATTTGTTTTGACAAGTTTAAAGATTTGAATAAAATTTTATTAAAGAGTTTTAGCTAACCATTTCCTAAGAGTTAGTTATTAGTGAAGAAAAAAAATTAGTAGTTATGAAGAACAAAAATTCAATTAAAGGATGGGAACCTGCAGTCCAAATGAAGCACCCTGATAATATACAGTCAAGTATTTATTCCCACGCACGCCCTTTTATACCTTCTTATGAAAAGGTAAACATATATTTAAGAGATAGTTGCTATGAAAAACACCTATATTTTTTTTGTTTTTAATATCAATATTGATAATTATTGCCAATGTAGAAATGAAATATTAATAGAATTTCCCTTATTTCATTAAATATTCAGGTTTGTCAAACATGCTTTTATCTCTTTTTGCTTCTGAGCTTATTGAAGGTAACAGTAGCATTGCAATCATTCTGAAAAACAATTTTTTTGTCTCCTAAATAAAAATTCATTAATAGATCTGTTTCAGACATCAAGAATAATTTTTAGGCTGGTCTCTGTGTTTCAGTCTGTCATTAAAAAATTTTGAAAACTACCATATCTAAAGTAGACATTCTTTTAGTTCAGTACCCCCGTAACTAATAAGACTAATATAATAAGGGATATAATTTAAGGATAATATATAAGGGGAAAATATAGGATAGAGGGATAATATAAGGGATGTGTAGTCAAATTAGCTACTAGCCCTCAGTCTAATTAGTTATAAACACAAAAGGATACTATCCCTTTTTTTATACAGAAGTATGATGTTCCTTTGTCCCAAAGTATTTTGGACTAAATTATCCCTTAGTCTTAATAGAGAATCAGACTAATAGGGAGTTATTATTTCTATATTCCTTTGTTTAATTTTCCCAGGTGATTTCAAATGTGCAATAAAACAGAGGGTACCAAACTAAAAGAGTGCCTTAAAAACTACTTGTCCGATTTTAAAAAGGTTTTATGGTGCGACAAAATTAAGTCATAGAATTACTTTCATAATAATTTCAGCCTTCTGCAAATGACAAAGTTTCTTTGTTTGTTTGTTTAACGATAACTGGCTTAAAAAAGAATATGTAACTAGCAAATGTTTTGCAACAAATATGGCCAAAATGATGGTGTTAAAAATTAAGTTCATACTTATATGGCATATTACATAAAATAATTTTCAGGTTTTAACCGAAAAATGATCCTGGTAGCCATATTGAAGTTATAGTTTGGCCGTAAAAAGACCAAAATTCTACGTGAGTTCTTTATGCACCCCATCACTAGTTTACACTCAATCACTGGCACCGACTCCTAAGGGCTTGAGGGTGCCCGAGCCCCCTCCACAATCTTGGATTTGAGTGGGCTGAGCCGCCCCCCCCCCCCCCCACCCCCAAAGAACTTAAAGGAATTTCTAATATTTTTTTTTTTTTTTAGTTGGATGAATAACTCCATAACTTTTCGAATTTTTATTCGATTTACATGCTATTTTCTCATTTGACTCAATATGATACTTGTTTAAACAAATTCTTCGCTAAAAGTTTTTTTTACAATTATAGAAAAATTAAATTAAATTAACAAATTAAGTGTTTAATGCATTCTGCAAAAACACGCATGGTTAGTCTCATCTTTTAGTCAAAAACACATAATATGTCTACCTATATCAGGAAAATTGTAAGGATATACCCAAATAAGCTGTGAGAAGTAAACATTAAACACAAAAACTCTGAAAACTTTACCCGCTAAGGGGTGGGGGAGGGGGGGGAGGTCCCCCTTATCATTTATCCCCAAATCATTTCACTCTGATTTTACTGATTTAAAAAACTGAGGACACTGATAATATATTAATACGGTTAATGCATTGCCTGACTATTTTTTGCTTCCCATCGTTCTGAAGAGCGACATTTTTTTATGTCTTTGAATTTAAAATTAGTAATCCGTTTCACACATAAGAAAAAAATTTGTGTCTCCTGCCTGTCGTCCAAAATATTTGGACCAACAACCAACATAAATTAAAACTACTGGTTCAGTTTTTAAGCTATTTGGATGGTTTGTCGAAAATAACCTACAGATGGTCCCGTTCAGTTTCAACGGCCGTGGCACATTAAATATTGCTAAATTGATCATTTTTCTTCATTACTTCATACATTATTCATGCAAAGAAATAAAATAATTATTGTGGCGTTTTTATTTAAAAAAAAGAAAAACGGAAATTAAATTAATTAAACAATAACAGGTCATGAAAGCAAAACATTATTTGGACATACATTTTTCTCCTCGTTGCAAAACCCCCTATTTCTTCGCTTTATTTATCAACCTTCAAGTATTAAATTTTACCTTTTCCTTATAACATTCTTATGAATTTATCGTTCCTGTAAAAATGTATTACTTTCTCATACAAAGAGAAAGTATTGTTACGGCACAAATATTTGATTTTGAGATTTTTATGTGTGCCATATTTTTATGTGGTTTTTCTACTCCCATCATGGCACGTGACATATTTTATATATGTGATAGTGATAACCTAGAATTACAATTAAATGTTTAATTTGAAGTATTGTTCTTTATTTTCAAATCCCGTGTTACCTCTTGTTAGGCCTACATAATAGACAAAGGATGAAAAGTTTATTTTAGGTCTACTCATGCCACCTAAAAAAATATGTTAAAATTACACCTAATAAGGAATTAAATGTTCCAAAAAAATGACTGGGGGGGGGGGGGGGGTAAAGCAGCCCCTGCCATACACGATGGTAGTGTGTAGTCACGGGTCACCCTGTTTTTCCTGTGGTTGGGCCAAAAAGTTGCACCAGTGTTTTCAATTCTGCACTTAGCTTAAACGGTTCGGGCGCTATGGACCAAAGAGCGACGGACAGACGGACACATCACCCTCGGCTCGAGGGTTTCGAGAAGTATCTACGAAACGAGGTTCTGAGAGAACCTCGTCGAATAAAAAATTCAATCAAATGTTAAAATGTTAATGATATAAAAAAAAGGATGAGTTCGTTGGCCACAATTTTGGAGTTCATTTTGACAATGTAGGGTCAAAAATAGCATAAAAAGTGTTTTTCCATTTTACCCCCCTCTTATATGAAAAAAAAAAATATATATTTATGTATTGTACATGACAAAAGTGTACATAACAACAATTACTGTACTCTTAAAGACCTTTCCAACGACATGAATCTTGAAGGCTATTATACTATTTTGACTTTTGTACCCCGTACCCCTGTGTACAATTTTCATTTTCTGAAAAGTAGTATCTTAAACATATTATCAACATGTAGTATATTCGGAATCAGTGCAAAATTTCCTATAAGGCCACCTACGACCAGTAATAGCTGCGCATGCGCAAATGTTTTTTAAATTTATTGTTTGTATCTTTTATAATACGCAGATTTCTTTGAAAATTATTTTATTAAGTAATGGTGCATGACTCGAATTTTTAATTTTTTAATTATTGTAAAAATTGTTTTGTTTTCTTACACGTTTTTCTTAAGCAATATTTAATGTGCGCATGTGGCTGAAATTAGTCTGGGGTTATTTGCGGGCTACTTCCGACATTCTACTCAAATTTCTCCAAATTTTAGATTAGTACTTTTGAAGTATGTTTATGTAGGTAAATGAATGTATGTTTGTGCGCATGTGCGGAAGAGAAACAAATGAGTACAGAGCATTGAAACTTATATGGGAACAACATTGGCTAATTATGACCTACCAACCAAATTTCAATAAAATCGGACAAGTTGTTTTTAGGATATGTTGGTTCGCAAAAAATTGAACGACAGAGACTGACAGACCAACCGACAGACATGGGACCAAAAATATTTCCTGATGTCTGCAGCGGATTTCTGTCTTTGAATTTTTGAAATTGGAGGCATAAAATATTTTCGTTCTTGAGAACGAGTGCATAGCTTTCATTATTTATTCTATTATATTTATAGCAGTATATTTATTTATTTCAATCTTTCACTAAAAAAAATTCCTTTTCTTTTATTATTTTTGTTTTAATAAATCTAAGATTTAATTTGTTTTGACAAGTTAAAAGATTTGAATAACATTTTATATAAGAGTTTTAGCTAACCATTTTCTAAGAGTTAGTTGTTAGTTAAGTAAAAAAGAGAAGAGCGATGAGGAGCAAGAATACAATTAAAGGATGGGAACCTGCGGTCCAAACGAAACACCCTGATAATATAGAGTCAAGTTCTTATTCACACGCACCCAAATTTATACCATCTTATGAAACGGTAAACATTCATTTAAGCAGGGCCGTCTTATCCGATAGACACAGTAGACAATGTGCCTAGGGCCTACGGAAGTCATATACAAATGAATTTTAAACAGGAATGACCCTGATTTATAATACCAAAGGACAGACTTGGCATTTGCGAAGGGTGCCAAAATCTTATGAGAAGGCAACGAAAGGAAGCGAAAATCTCATTGTCGACTTTTTTTTGTTCGTCGGCCTTTAGGTTCTCCTTCGAGGGTAAAAATTAGGGGCATACCTGTAAGATCATTGCCCAGAGCGCAAGGGGGCCTGAATTGGTAAATATGCACTGACCTGACATCCACTTATTTCTAATTGTTCGACTGATTTCGTCTTTTTTTTTTTAAATCTGTTTCTTTTTAAAATTTAACAATTTTCGACTTAGAACTATTTCGGTGTCAATATTTTTTTAAAAATATATATAAAATATCCACTAACATACGTACGGGAAATGGAACTAGAGGGTTATTTTACGGGTGGAAAATTCAGTCAGGATGGCTAAAATTCTTCAGATTGGTTGAGTAAACACCCGCAAAACACAATAATAAGAATAAGTCATATAAATCCTTAAAGGCTTGAACTAGTTTATTTTTAAATTGATCTTTATTTATTACTTACTGGTTTGAATGATATTGATGTTAGGACCCGGTGAACATGTTCATGCTGATGTCGAATGAATACTCGAGGATATGGTATAATGAAGTGGAGGGCAGTCGAAAAATGGTGATGAAGAAAAGTGCTAATGTCTTCTTACATAGGAGCTACGTTATAAGAGGACTCCTGAAAAAAAAGAAAACAACAGAGGCTAAGAAAATATTTAAAATGAAACAGTATGTATATTGAAGAAGTTGTATAGTATATAATATAGGTAGTTAAAGTACACACGCTATAGCATACTTGTCAAGCAGGCACAAATGGACATGGTACAAGCATGCTTTCACAAGCGTCAGTTTGAGTTTGTGTTTACAAAATGTCGAGTACGCACGACGAAGATGCACTCGCTTGGGCTGCTTTTGTTGTTGTATGTAAAAGAAAAAGAAAAAATTGGTTGTGCGTGAAGCCTCATGTAAAAAGGGTTTCGTTGGTATTGGGAACATGATATTAGTATAAGAGGAGGGGGGGGGGACAAATTTTGATGTTTTTTGACAAAATGGCATGAAAAATTAAACACTTTCACAAGTTTTATACATTTTTGTAATATTCTCTTCAATACCTTTCATTTGATATCCCTCTAAAAATTAAAAAAAAACATGTTCTCCGTGACTGGAATTAGCCGCCATTTTGGATTTGAACAGCTGATAATTTTGAGTTTACTATATTTTTCCTGTGTGCGCGTCAAAACGATCTTTAATACTGGAAAGTTTTGTGTTTTTATCTCTTTTGGTGCAAAAGTTATTGGAACCGTGCAGAGTGACAGACGTACAGAAACGAAACAAGAAGGGTCTCTTTTTTTGGTTTTACCAACGAAACCCACAAGAGGGCGTCCCCCCCCCCCCCCCCTAACATTTGGACGTGATTAAATAATAAAGACAAATTAAAATAATAGAATAGGTGGCACTTGTTTAGATTGTTACTCCCCTTATAAAAAATAGAGAGGAGTAACAATCTAAAGAAGGTGTAGGGAATGTTCTTCTTTAGACTGTTACTCCCCTTATAAAACAGAAGTGTGATATTCCTTTGTCCAAAAGTATGTACATTGGACTAAAAATCCCCTTTTCTTTATAGTTATTTATTCAGTCATTTATATTCTAAAACAACAGGGGAGTAACAATCTAATGTTAGAAGTTCCGAATAGGCCAGTAAAATTAGACCTTAATTTCGCAAAGCTTGATGTAGTACTGTTTTTTTTATATTTAGTTCGGAGTTCGGACCAGTTGGAGTTTTGTGGTCCATGATCCTAAGTTTGTAGCTTCGAAAAACCTGAGCTGGCTGCGTAATACGTGAAAAATCTGACTTTTTAGGTCTTGCTGTATTCCTCGTAAACTATGCGTTATTCGATGTTAGTTGTTTCTCACTATTTCTACAGTTCAATAAATTTACAAAAATTTAAATCCAACGGCAACTCTGTACGTCTAATAGGTTCCGAGATATGACACTTCATAAATTAGCAATTTTTTTTTTTTTTTTCAAAAAATGAACATTTTGAGTGTTGTTCTTGCTGTGGATTTTGGGCCACACTTCCTCTGATCTTATTCTCAGATTAGTTTTTTTGCTTGTTGGCCCTTTTTTTGGCAACTGGCTCACTAATAATAGCAAACTATTATTCCATATTGGAGCCTGTGACCAATATATAATATATTACAATCAAAATGTTTGGATATTCTTCAGTGTAATAAGCATATATTAACAGGATTTGAAATCCAATTAAAGGACACCGTGAAACAGCTGATTCAATTTGAAAGGAATTCTTGCTTTTGCAGATATGATAGCAGAAGAGTTAAATATTGATCTTCAACCTCCTCCAACTACTACTCCTCGGCACTCGGCGCTACGTATACTAGGCGCCAAACATAGCCTCGCCACTCCTCCCTATCCTGCGCACGTCTCCTCCAGTTTTTTTAACCTTTATCTTTATATAAAAAGACGAACTCTGTACAAAGGATACCGCCAAAACCGAATCTAACCATGCCATCGATATGCCCCGCGTGTAGGGGACGGTGAGAGAAGAAAAATGAGCCCAAAATATGGTTGCCCTCCCCCCCCCCTCCTTAAAACGATGAAAATCGTCTTAAGCTATTTTCTCAGGAACTAGATTTTTCCCGGGAAAACAGCTTTTACATCGTTAGATTCGTATTTAAATGGACTACATTTTAGAATTTTTTAATCAAAATCTTCGGAACCGTTTTCGAGAAATAATTTTTTTTTCACGTTTTTTCATAGTTTTTGGGGGGTAGCGCCCCCAAATTTGGAATTAAAATTCATTTCTCGATTTCGCCTCGGGGTATGATTTTTCTGAACGTTTATGGCAAATTTCGTCGAAATCGGCCCAATAGTTTAGGCTGCAGGCGTCTGCACAGACAGACAGACAGACATTTTGTTAAAACCACTTTTTTGGACTCAGGGGACCTCAAAACGTGTAAATCCATCAAAATTTAAAAATCGAATTTTCACGCCATCACAATACTTTCTCTTTATATGAGAAAGTAAAAAATCAATAAACTTATATGCTAAATACACTTTAAAAATTAGTAGTTTTTAGGGTCATCAGGCAAAACCAAGACCCTTATATTTTCCTTCATTTGTCTGTCTATCAGTAAGGCACCTGATCTCAAAATGTTCGGAACACAACAATTTGAATTTTTTATGAAAATTTAAAATTTCCCAGAAAGTGTTTTTTGAATCCTTTTTAGTATTTTTGTATTTAAATTCAGTAACTATAAAGCCGAGTCCACACTATGTCGATCCACTCAAAGGAAGTCGAATCGACAACAGTAGTGGGGACTGGGGACGTGTCGAAACATGTCGCCCGACTTTTGAGTAGGTACAAATTATTCATTCTGTCCAGTTGGGTTTTGCTGAGTGCTTTTATTGGTTCTGCTGAGTGCATTTGGTGGTTTAGTGGTATTTTTATTTGTGGTTTTTATTTTGATTAATTTTATGATTATGAATTGGAGTGACGAACCAATTATATCTATTGGTTAATTATATCTATCTAATGTACCTTGATCGGAGTTTATTGTAGGATTCAACTCATTCACAATATTATAAAAATAGATACAAAAGGCATGACTGACTAATAGAAATTGCTGTTTCTTTTGGCATTAAGAAAGTTAAAGTTTATTAAAAAAAATAAAAATTTGCAAAGCCAGTTTGCTGAGAGGAAGAAGGAGAACGAGTCGAGAAAAACTGGGACTGGTGTAGAGTAGGGTTGGGAAATCGATGTTTTCGGTACATCGACATCGAAAGAACAAACATCGATGTTAGCCAAAACATCGAAAGAAAACATTGATGTTTTCGATACATCGACATCGGTCCTCCAACCTGAAGAGCAAAAGGTCCCCACTTTCAAAAAATCTCTCCTTTTCGTCCCCGATTTTCGTTGTCGTCCATTTTTTAGGGTGCGTTGCATCGATAACATCAATCTTTTCGATGTTTCGGGAAAACATCGATGTTGACCGATACATCGAAAGATCAACATCGATGTGTTAAAGTCCGATACATCGATGTTTTTGATACATCGACAATCTAGTGCAGAGAAAGCGTACTCCGGCAAATGGTTTGCTTTTACAAAACAATGATGTTTTTGCTTATCTGAATGACGTGTCTTTTACAATTATTTTCGGCGCAATCATACCTAATAAATTTTCAAAATCGGAATTATTTATTCGAAAAAAGCTTCGAAAGCCCATGTCACACATGTACTCCAGATTCAACTCATCAACCTTATCAAGCAATAAATCCATCATAAATTCCTTCGTACTATACTTTTTTCTATACCTCGGGCAAGGCTGGGCCTTATACTAACCTTCTTTGGCGGCGACGACGATCTTGCTGGCCTCCAACAATTGCAATGATAATTGCAGCTGCCGGCGCCACTGCAGTATCTTCTAAATCACTCATTTGTTTTAAAAGTTAAATTGAATTAAAACTAGGTATATAATTCACTATTTGTCGCTCCACACATACGGAGGTTATGTGGAAAAGTTAAAAAGTCGACTGTGTCGATCGGCATAGTGTGGACACGGCTTTTCTTGTATGTTTAAAAGAAGTTTTGCTTGAGTCCAATTTTTTTTAAAAATGTTCTCCTACTTTCCCTTTTAAGGTTGACACATACTGTACCGGCCCGGCTTAATCCAGAAATCATCCCCTCCTTAGAGAACCTAATTTTAATATACATCGAGTCGACCCGGAAATCTTAAGACGACCACGGATTTGCTGTGGCCGAAATTGGCAAATGGATTCTACATCTACTTCTTTTTCCTACCAGTTTTACCGTTCCAGGCCAACTCGAGCTGGTCTAGTGTATTACCATAGTAATTGAAGATTTGTTAGCGGAGTCTCGAGCCGGTGTAGTATACACTACACCGGCAATGCAATGCATTATTTCTATCGGCCAAAATCCGGGCTGACTCGGACTGGTCCAGTTTACGTACCCTAATTTTATTGAATTTATTTAATTTCATCGACATAAATCCAGGCCGACTTGAGCCGTTCTATTGTGCAATTCTCTCTCTAATTCTATTTAATGCATACATAATTCTATCAACACAAATTTGGCCCAATATACAAGGTCAATAGGTAGCCTATTTGGTTAGATCTATTTTTCACCCCCGAGATATTATATAACAAGAAAATAGGTTTTTAAAAAATTACACCTAGAATTTAATAACAAGCCAACCTGTAGATTATAGAGGCAGATAGCTATTCACCAAGCCGTTGATCTGGTTAGGACATAATTATGTATTAAATTTGCACCTTAGTGTAACAGCCTGTCGAAGGCCTAGGCCTTCCTGTTTATAATGGATGACACGGGGATATCGCTTTATCAGATGTATAAACCTTTCAATTGGCATATACGTAACTAATTAAGTCTTCACTTCACATAAGCAGCTGCCCTTTTATACACCGAGCATGTACCCTTAAGGCTCATTCACACTGGGATTCCGGAATGCGATTCACGAATGCGATTCGTGTATGAGATTCAAAAAAGTATCAAGATTCAGTATCTCGGCGGCTTCTTCCCCCCACTTTTCCTAGTTTTGATCCCACTTTCATTATACACTATCATATGTATGTATTTAATTTTTAAATAATTAATTATATTATATTATTATTATATTCATAACTAACCTATTTTATTTAAAGTAAATAAAACAATTGAAAAAAAAATATATATATTAAATAATATATTACATTGATTTATTAATATATTTATATAATTAAAATATTTTATGCAACGAAAATAAAATTATTTATAATAAAATATTATAATTAATGATATTACAGTAATTATTACGAATTTATAATTAAAATATTTTATTCTAAGAAAATAAACAGCAAGAGGATTGAAGCAGAATGCGATTCAGAATCGCCTAGTCTGAATGGGCCCATATAGCGCAATGTATCATGAGCCGCTTTCTAAGAAAAATTCTAAAAAGAATCGAGGCGGCTCGGGGACGGGATACTCGATTTGAGAATCTAATACGAATCGCCTACCGGAATCGTAGTCTGAATGGACATAAGCAAAATACATAGGCCGCCTGGTATCATTAGAATCTTCGATTCGTGAATCGCATTCCGGAATCTCTAGTGTGAATGAGGCCTTACCGGAATCAAAAATTGAACCTGGACCACCTACGTGATAAAAGAAGATGATAGCAATGAGTTACCGGGGACACGGATTAAAATCATTAACGCTATACAATTTGTGTCACAATCAAATTATCAGGAAAACGAAACTAAATTACTAAAAGACTAAAGGAACAACATATTAAAACTCTAAAAAAAAAAAAATAGTTTTTATAAGGAGTGAATTTCCAAGAAACACTCTGGCCGACCCCCTGTAAAAAAAACCTGTCTTCTTCGAATCAGAAGAAAACACAAGACACTATGATGAACTTTTAAATCCTTACACAACAACTAAGCTAAATATATGTATATTTAATTATATATGTTAGGTGTTAGGTTCAGAAATCCTCGATAACATCCGGTGTGGCTGGCTCTTTCCTTCTTCAATTTCGCTTGAATTACTATCACACTTGCATTACCAGGAATTGTTTGTAAAATAACAGAAACGTTCACCTGATGGTTTTGTGATTTATCTAAGTTAAAATATCACCTACATGGAAAGTTTAGTCCGAAAAAAATTAATTGAAGTAGAACTTAAACTGGCCGAATGTAACAAAATGATAGAATATTCTTTAATTTTGCAATATTGGGTCACTATAACAAACTAATAGTATCTGGAGGATCCCCACCAAGTTGAACACATCCATATCATCCTTTATATACAAACTGGGAACCAACTCGAGGCACTTTGACCCCCCCCCCCCCCCTCTATTATCCTGTTAAAGATACTTGATAGATGAATTTAATTTTTAATTACAGTGCATTACAAACTGAACCAGACTAAAAATGTCACACCTCTACCTATTAGTTACATGAGATATATGACCCTAAAGTTTTGGTAGTTTTGGGACTGACTGATTGATTCATCATAATTCTGACACTTAGAATAACACATATATATATATATATATATATACATATAAAGCAAACGCAAACTCTAAGGTGCAGCAGCCCGTGGAGGTCCTAGAGTCCTAGGTCTGCCCTATTGTGGACGTAAAAATAGAGGTTCACACACCCTGTTGTGCCACAGATAATTGTTATTTTTGTTTGATACCCAGATTCGAAAATGTACCGGCCAAGATCCAGTTAATACGATGCCCACTAGATGCGGACGAACACAGTAAACAATTGGGTAAAGAAGCGAAGGACAGAGCTACTGAAACAAAGAGTGGACCTATATGCGATGGAGACACATGTCAGATAGGAATCAAATAACAACAACAAACATATTATTTTTACACTAATAAGTCTTTTTATTTAGTTATTTATCGCTTTTAAGTTTACATTCTTCTTTTTTACCCGGAACTTTGAACCCAAATTCAGCACGAAGGCATAAACAACGTAGGAGCAAACTCGGCTTAAGGCCCCTATACACGGTCAAAATGTTTGCGCAAACATTTTGACAGTGTATGGGGCTGTTTGATGTTTGCGCAAACATCATGTTTGACATGTATGGCCTAAATTTGCCCGACATCAGGTTTGCGCAAACATTTTGCTCAAAATGTTTGATTGTGTATGCGAGGGCCTTTAGTCCTGACAGGAATACAGGATGGGAGGAATCAGCTACACATTTTATTTTCACATCCATTTGATATGATTATCAGTTAAATTATACACATTACATTTACCTTCTTAATTTATATGATGAATGTCTCTATGATGGATTTTTTAGATGTAAGAAAAATCGACGATTTAAAACATGTTGTTCAGATGAAACGTTTCGACCCTGACTAAGGTCATCTTCAGTCTTAATTTATTATGAAGTCATTATTCTATCTCTCTGGGGGAGCGTCATATTTTGGTCTTTGTCAAATTTTAAAATTATTTTAATCTAAATTTAAAAAACATAAATGGTCAACTGACCCACTACAACATACTGGTTATAAATTTCAGAAAATTATTAATATATTAAACAATTAAATGGTAACAGTAACAAATTTTTAATGAAAATCATAACAAGTACACCAACAATTAACGCAATAACAATACAAAAATAAATTAAAAGACTTTCTCTCTAATCAAGTTAAGTTTTCTCTCTAATCTCTGATTAGAGTCTTTTAATTTATTTGTGTATTGTTATTGTTAATTGTTGGTACTTGGTACTTCTTATGATTTTCATTAAAAATTTGTTATTGTTACCATTTAATTGTTTACTATATTTAAAATTTTCAAAAATTTATAAGCAGTATGTTGTAGAGGGGGTAAGAAACATTTATGATTATCAGTGTGGAACTTGGAACTTGTCTTTCCACCTCGCAAGGGATATTGATAATGACCTTGGTTTAAGGTCAGAATTTTACGAGTACATAACCTCTCGCAAACTCTGATACCCTACTTTTCACATGGTATACTGTTGTGTTGTATAGCATATAAGCTACTTTACTTATGGTATAGTATTGTGTAGTATATTATATAAGCTATTTTACACATGGTAGAGTATAGTAAAGTACAGTATACCTATAAGCTACTTTACACAGCAAAGTATAATTATATTTATATTATTATGTTACTTTACACATAGTATTGTATAGAAATATACATAAGCCACATTACTCATAGTGTAGCATATAAGCTACTTTACTCATAATCAATCTTATCATTAGAAAGGGACATGTCTCACATTTCTAGAAATCAAACTTTATGTTACTGTGGGTGTTCTGGTGTTGGTACCAAAAAGATTTTACTGATTCCCAAGGATTTTAAATGGATCAAAACTTGACTTATATCTATATTCTTTTTACATTATGTTCTGATTATCCCCAATAGTCAATATTTAATGTTTTATTACAAACCAGCGCATCTATAGTTCTTTGTCAATCGTATCCCCTACTTTTAGTTTAGTAAAGCTAATCGTATGTAATCTTGGGTTTTTGATCTAAGGGACGTGTGGGTGTGTAGGAGGGGCTAAGGATTGTTAAATCCTCTCCCCATTCCACACTATAGACAGCAGATATATAGGGAGTCTGTTTAGGTTTAGAGCCCTTTATAAAAATAGGATACATCCGAATTTACCTAGATGCATGTGTAAAAAAATACCTACCACCTACGTCCTTTA
Organism: Gerris lacustris; assembly: GCA_951217055.1. Classification (NCBI taxonomy): domain Eukaryota; kingdom Metazoa; phylum Arthropoda; class Insecta; order Hemiptera; family Gerridae; genus Gerris; species Gerris lacustris. The sequence goes on along the minus strand of OX578282.1, from coordinate 31,948,653 downwards.
AACTTTTTGCGAGAAGGCTTTACAGGAAGGTAACCGCGAGCTCTAAAAATTAAGCCTTTTAGGACACGAAAGGTTGAAAGCAAAACAAGAACACACCTAATAAGAAAGTAATGCTTCCTAGATAACAAGGAACTTATTTCTATCAAAGACATAATCCAAACAAATCAACTATGATGGGTAAGATACAGAAGAGCCAAAAACCTACGAAATCAGGCTCGAAGAGAATAAAAAAGCGAGATGTATTCAGGACTCAAGTGAAATGATTGGCTAAAGATCGCGAAGCTTGAAAAAATGTTCTTTATCCCAGTTGGTAGAATATATTACGACTAAGAAATTAAGGATTTTACTAGTTTATATATTGGAAATACTTGCGTCAATTTTAGAGGAGGACGCCGATTATAATAGAGAAAAGTTACAAGGTTTTATTTAAATTAGTTTAAAGTACAACATACCTTTATTCTATTGGTTATGGAGGAGGTTTCACAAGATGTTAGAATCGTAAATTTAAGTTTACAACTAAGAGGTTATCAGTGATAAGGTGATAAGGCGCGAAATTAATCTGTTGATAATTTCGTAATAATGAAAATACTTATTAAGGAATGGGAGCTCGAAGTAATATAAATGGCATATGGAAGACTTATAATATAATTTAAGTAAGTGTTATAACGTTTAATAAAGTTATAAACATTTAAATATGTGCAGTTACTATTAGCTTGATAAATAATAACTAGAAAGGGAAACGTATTTATTGCTTTGGTGGAAAATACTTATAGTTATTGATAAATGAAAGAAGAAAAGTTGGCCGAACTGGAAGAGAATTATAGGACTAAAAAGAGATGGTGATACTCAAAAAATATTAAATACACTCTAAATTAAAATATTATTACGCTGCATTAAAATTATAAAGACAAAATTAACGATGTAACTAATATCTAATCATAAAAAAAACCGTACGTACACAACCCCAATTTATTAAGTAAAGTATTATTTATCTCTAAATAGGTTAATTTGAGAATCTATTTAAAAAAATATCTAATTAGGTTCTTTTGAGAATTGATTTAAATTACCTAATTAATTTTAAAACTAATAATAATAATTACACATTTATATTTAAAAAAGATTGGATTATAAAAAAAGTTTTAATAAATAGGGATTTTTTTTTTTCGGCTGCCAACATAAATGGCCACACTGATTTGAGAAACCAGTTCTTTTCACGTACTTGACTATTCCATTACGTTCGTTTTTAAATCTGGGAATAAAATCAGTGTTAAACAACTGTTAACGGTGTTAAATTTAATTTAAATTTCAATGTGTTGTGCTATTTCAACTCAATACAAAGTATATTAGTTAGTGACTGAAGATATTTTCTCGTTTTGAAGATGTGAAAGTTTGGTTTTATGTTGAAAGTGATTTCGCAGTTTGTTGGTTGTTGAATTGCAGTTTAACCGTATTTTTTTTATTAAGGGGTAGGGGGTATTAGAGGTTATAAGAACGGCTTTGTTTTGTTTGTTACCTCAGATATTTCAATATTAAGGTTTGCGATTGTAGTCGATGAGTTACAAATACACTTCCGAACTCTCCTATGCCTGCCTGAGGCCTTTCAACTTGGCATCCTTCCAGTTACATCTCGAATTCAACTATTTAGCTTTTCCTTTTTAACGCTTATAATACTTCATTAGAAGCATAAACAAGCCAGTTAATAATGCCTACTACCACTCCGACTTTTAAGGTTAGTATTAGTATATACAATTTTATCTTTACGATTTTACGTTCGATTGATCTATTTGGGCGATTTAATGCAGTATTAGATAACCAGGCATCCCAAAGCTCTTTTATGTACCGATCTAACGTATTCTTAGAAAATAAAGTTACTAAACGTAGACCTATTTAGAAGATCGTTCGATTGAAAAAATTTGTATCTACTTACGACTCACGGCAGCAAAATTAAGTAATGCTTAATTCTGCTGCCGTGAGTAAATAACTGTTTTTAGGCTGGAAAGTAATATATATTTCGCTGCTTTGTCAACAGGCAGGAAAGTAATTAAAACAGTCAGGGAAATATTTCTCTGCCTAAGCAGGAAAAGTACAGTGTGTGTCATAACATCTGTTTTTGTTTGTGTTGTTAGGGTTTTGTAGATTCTTCTCAAAACCCTTATGCCGAGGGTGATGTGTCCGTCTGTCCGTCGCTCTTTGGTTCATAGGGCCCGAACCGTTTAGCTAAAGAGCTGAAATTTGAAATACTGGTGTAACTTTTTGACCCAACCACAGGAAAAAATATACAGAAGTACAAAATTAAATATGCGCATGCGCAATTCGCAAAAATGTTGTAAACTCAAAAATTTATATTTTTTTTAATTAAATAATCAAATGAAAGCTGCTGAAGAGTAGGACGCAAATATATATAAGCTTTTGTAAATTTTGCATTCCTTATTGGGTAAAAAAATCAAAATATACCCAAAAAAAAATCCCCCCCCCCCCCCAACCACTATACTTCGGCTGGTGCTAAAATTTCGAAATAATTCATGCTAATGCCTTATTGTGGAGCGATGAAAATTCCGGGAGTTCATCCCAAATTTAAAAAAATTGCCAATTTTGGGCGCGAAAATTTGAAGTGCGCCAAAAATTTTATTTTTATAAAATTTTGAGTTGGGTATCAAATGAAAGCTGCTGAAGAGCAGGACGCAAAGATATATATACATTTTCAAATTTTGCATTCCTTATTGGGTAAAAAAATCAAAATATACCCAAAAACAATTCCCCCCCCCCCCCAACCACTATACTTCGGCTGGTGCTAAAATTTCGAAATAATTCATGCTAATGCCTTATTGTGGGGCGATGAAAATTCCGGGAGTTCATCCCAAATTTTAAAAAATTGCCAATTTTGGGCGCGAAAATTTGAAGTGCGCCAAAAATTTTATTTTTTAAAAATTTTGAGTTGGGTATCATATGAAAGCTGGTGAAGAGTAGGATTCAAATATATATTTGCTTTTTTAAATTTTTCATTCTTTATTCATTTTATAAGTCAAAATATACCCCCAAAAAGTTCCCCCTCCCTAAAAACTACATAACGGGTGGTCCTAAAATTTCGAAATATTAAATTCATGGTTATACCTTATGGTGAAGCGATGGAAATGGTTTGAAAAAATGAATTTTTCTAGTCGTTATTACCGATGAAAAACATTGTGACCCCCCGGGGGATCGAACCCGGACCCTTGAGATCGAAGAATAAAATCATAATTACATAACGGGCATGCTTAATCTTCTACAAAACCCTAAAGTACTTGGACGCAAGTACTTCCCTGTGATTTTTTTTATTTTAATTTTGTTGTATACTTGTTTTATTACAAAGCAGTGTTATATTATTAATATGATTACCTGAGCTTCCATTTTTTTTATCTACATTCTCGTCACAAATTGTTACATTTTAGAATAAAATTAAATAGAAAATAAAATAAAAGACTTTTGCATTATATGGGTCCACATATTATACATATGAGTATGAGGATTGTTCTATTTTATATAAAACAAATCACAAAGTACTGAAACACAAACATAACAAATTCAATATGAATACAAAAACTTATATCATATTACGTGCAAATTTAACAAAAACTGCACCTGCCTACAAAATTGAATCTAAACAAATTTTTAGGAAACTAATATTGGCAGACTCTATACTAATATTAATTGAAAATATGTTACATCCTGTTTTTAGTGCATGAAAAAAACAAAAAAAAAAACGATACTGAACGTTTCAAAAATCGTATTGTAAACTTGTGAAGAAAAATCATTATAAAAAATGTCGATGAAAATCCAAAATATTTTGAGAAAGTGTGGAAAAATTATTTAATTAAATCCGGTCTTAAAGCCTGGTTTAATACGCAATCCAAGTATACTTGGTCCAAGTCACTTAGATCAAATTCACTTGGTCCAAGTGTTTGTGGAACTTTGAAGTAAGGTGTACACGATCAAAGTATACTTGGTCCAAGTAGTGGAACTTTGATACACTATAAAGTAAAGGTTCGACTCTATTAACGGCTATAGGGGAGACGGCGTTTAAAATTGTTGATACAGTAACATACGTATAGATAAGAGAAAGGTCTGAGTCAGATATTGTTGAGATTTTAAAGGCCAATTACTACCTGATATGAATATATGATATGAGCGCTATTTATTCAAAATGACTAAACAAAGGGAGGAGGAATCCTATAGCAATTACTTTATACGTTTGAATGGGATGATCAAAACATGTCAATATGGAGGACAAGAAAGATGAATTGATGTTAAATAAACTATACGTTCAATAAAAGAGGTTAAGTTAAAAAAAAAATACTATAATAGAAAAGCTTTGAAACATAAACAGAAAGTAATTGAAAAAGGAGATAAGGTATACTATAAGAAGAATCCAGGAGATAAAAGAAGGCATGAAGGGAAAATAGTTAACAAAGAGGGAGAGAGTCTTTTGAAGTTGAAACCGAAGATGGTAGAAAGTTAAGGCGGAATCAGATTCATATCAAGCGAAAACAAAGAAATTTGTATTTCGTATCATAATATTATATTATTATATTAACCCTCTTCCAGTCATCAAATCGAGCTGAAACTTGGCACTTAAGACTCTATGCCAATATAAAGACATATTGCCAAATTAATTATTAAATTATAATTATTATTAGTTAATAAATTTAATTCTTTTTTCAAATTTAAAATCAATAGCAAGAAATTTAAAGAGTCAATACCGATATTTACCCTCACACCCCAAAATATGTAAATATAAAGGATTTATAATAAAAACTTGTTTTTATGGGCTATAATTACCAATTAATAATATTTAGTTAGTTTTATGCCAGTTATATTATGTAGCATGAATTTTTTATATTGTAACATAATTTTATTTTGTATATTTGGTAACATTGTTATTTTTATACTAAAACAGTATTGTCTAATTGTGTGATAAAATTAAAGTGAAGAATATTCTATGCACATCTACATCTACATCTCTATCGCCTCTATCTGTCAATGCGGTTTTGTAAGATCATAATCATATATTATTTATATAAAATTACACAACTTGCCATATAAAATTATCATGAGCACTCAGACCAGTGAAATTAAAGTTATTTATGCTATTCAATTTCAGTATATACCATGAACGGGTTCATAGTGATCGTTCATAATTAAAAATTTAAAACGAACAGTGAGTTACTAACTCGATGAGTGTTCCACACACATTTCACATTCAATCTTATTTATTATAAAGATGTACTAATGTATGTAGTATGTAATTAGCATTATACATTTATGAGGGAATCCACATGTATACATTTTTAGTCTGAGTATAATAGCTACGTTTTAAAACTCATTTCTCTGACCATGACTCTCAAGTTCATAACAATACGTTAAATAAAGAAATAACATACAGACCCATCACTAATGAAGGTATATGTGATCTGAATGACATTTGAAACAAATTGATTACGATACAAGGCTGCATCTTGAGTTTATGGTCGCAGCTAATAAATTCATTTGTAAATGCTTTAGAGAGTAGCCTACCGCTGAAAAAGAAAATCATATAAAATCCAACAAGAAAATCGTTAACAATAAAGGTAACTGGTATACAGAAGAACTTCGTGTTATTAAATTACAGTTGGATAGTACAGTGGATAAATTTGATAGAAAAAGTTTACGGACAAAGTACAAAACAGCTCTGAAAACAGCAAAAAGAACCTTCATCGACAACATAATTGCAAATTCAGATAACAAATCAAAGGCAGTCTGGTCAATAGTAAACAAGTACAAAGTCAATAACAAGTCTGGATCGACCAGTTGTTTATCTGCTAATACTTTAAACGACACAATACCAAATATTTCAAATATAAATCCAACAGACTTTTTTAAGTACAACACAGTAGGATTTGACTTTAAAACTTCAAATACAAAGGAAGTGGATGAAATCATAAAAGAAAAAATTGGTAAGGCGTGAAGTCTCACGTAAAAAGGGTTTCGTTGGTATTGTGAACACAAAATTAGAAGGGGGGGGGGGGGGGGAGAAAAGTTTTTTTGACAAAATGGCGCCGAAAATTAAACACTATCCATAAGTGGTATATATATTTGTAATCTACTCTTCAATACCTTTCATTTGATACCTTACTCAAAATTTATAAAAAATATTTTTTTCCGAGTGACATGAATTATCCGCCATCTTGGATTTCCAGTAGATCAGATCAAATTGCTAATCTTATTTTTTCTATGGCCCAGCAGACCACACATTTTGCATATTTTTCTATATTTTTAGTAACAGCGGAAATACGATTTTAGGGGGGGGGACACGCAAAATTTCGATGTTTTTTGACAAAATGGCGCTGAAAATTAAGCACTACCCCTAAGTGGTATATATATTTCTATTCTACTCTTCAGTACCTTTAATTTGATACCCCACTCAAAATTATAAAAAAATATTTTTTTTCGAGTGACATGAATTATCCGCCATCTTGAATTTCCAGTAAATCAGATCAAACTGCTAATCTTATTTTTTCTATGGCCCAGCAGACCACACATTTTGCATATTTTTCTATATTTTTAGTAACAGCGGAAATACGATTTTAAGGGGGGGGACACGCAAAATTTCGATGTTTTTTGACAAAATGGCGCTGAAAATTAAGCACTACCCCTAAGTGGTATATATATTTCTATTCTACTCTTCAGTACCTTTAATTTGATACCCCACTCAAAATTATAAAAAAATATTTTTTTTCGAGTGACATGAATTATCCGCCATCTTGAATTTCCAGTAAATCAGATCAAACTGCTAATCTTATTTTTTCTATGGCCCAGCAGACCACACATTTTGCATATTTTTCTATATTTTTAGTAATAGCGGAAATACGATTTTAGGGGGGGGGACACGCAAAATTTCGATGTTTTTTGACAAAATGGCGCTGAAAATTAACCACTATCCCTAAGTAGTATATATATTTCTATTCTACTCTTCAATACCTTTCATTTGATACCCCACTCAAAATTTAAAAGAAATATATTTTTTTCGCGACGTGAATTATCCGGTATTTTGAATTTGAACAGCTGATAATATTGAGTTCGCTATATTTTTCCTGTGTGCGCGTCAAAACGATCTTTTATACTGGAAAGTTTCACGTTTTTATCTTTTTTGGTTCAAAAGTTATTGGAACCGTACAGAGTGACAGACGGACACAGGAACGAAACTATAAGGGTTTCTTTTTTTTGGTTTTACCAACGAAACCCTAAAAATGACAAAATGGTCAAGAAAGTCTCAGTGTAACAGAAATAAGTCAAATGAGAGGACAAGTCATTTCTAAGCTCGGACAAGTCATTTTTCTTTGTAATGTTGATAAAGCAAATGCATCAATATGATTTCGTTTGTGGAAATTGAATCTAATACATCTTTTCCTGCAGAAATTACCATTAAGTTGGAAAGCCAGTTTACTTACAAAAACTGCATGACAAATAAAAATGTAAAAGTTATTTACATCTGTTTGTTATTATGACCACAAAAATCTAAATGACTAAGTGAAACACAAGAATTCACACTTCCACACTCATAACATATTAGGAATAATTTTAAGTTCATCACAATTAGTGGCGTAGCTAGGGCATTGGTGGCCCCGGCCAAAAAAAAAATTGATAAGCATAAAATAAACATTTGCGTTCTGAACTGAATGGGGCCCCCCTGACAATAGTATTGTAAGGCTGGGGACTGGGGCTAAGGTTGGGAGAGTGACTGAGTGAGTGTGAGTGAGTGTTTGAGTGAGAGTATGAGGAATGTGCGAGAGTGAGTGGGAGACGAAGATGGCCGGCCGGGCAGACTGCTTTGTCAGCTTTTTCTCTCGGGCCCCGGCCGTGGGAATGCAACCGCGGCCCGGGCCGGGAGAGAGGGAGCGGAGGCAGTCAGTCGAGCTTGTGGCATGGTAGAGTAAAGAGTGGACAGTGCTCGGTACTCAAAGATGTGGATTACGTGTTGGTGTGTCTGGAACGTGTTGAGCGGTGAGTCCCAACCATAGCCCCTGGGCCCAGTAGTTTCCTTTTTTTTAATCTAAACAAAGACTGTTTTTGTATTAGCTCTTTCTGTTAAAAATCTTAATGTGTAAATTAACTTTATTAATTTTTTTAACTTAATTTTATTTTCCTTTTTTTTTTTTTTTTTTTGTTTCCAATGGAGTTGAGTATAAAGTTATGCTGTTAAGCCTCTATTTTTCTTTTTGTATGAATGTATTATCCAGTAAAACTTAGAGTGCCTTAAGCACTGTTTTGTGGACGCAATGTTCGTTTATATATTAGTTCAATGATTTATGTTTTGTTTCCTTGTATTTTTATATCCTACGACGGTGGAACCAAGAACTTAATTCTATCTTATTTTTGTTTTGGAGTATAATTTTCTATCATAGGGACCCGTAGTTTCGGGGGCCTTATTTCTTTTTTTTTGTCTTTGTTATACTTATACGTAGATGATTCTTTTCTTTATTTGAATGTCTTATATGTACGATTAGTTGCTATTATAGTGAATTATATTCTTAAAGTGATTAAGTGGTTATTTCTTTTACTGGATCCCTGACCCTTACAATTGGTGTCAGATGTGGGGTCAAACGTAACTACTAGATTACTAGGGTCATGGGAGAACGGGAAGAGGAACTCGGTGAGAGGCTTGAGGAGCTGCTCCTAGCCAACCAGGCTTTTGAGAGTCGCGATAAAGAGAATCGCAAAAGGATTCAAGAACTTGAAGCCTCCGCGGCGGCCGAAAAGCGGAAGGAGATGGAGTCACGTCTGGAATACCAGGAAAAGCTGCAGGAGCTGGAACGTTTGCGGGAAGAGGTGGAGCTTCGGAGGCAAGCGAACCTGGAGTTGGAACAAAGAGAAGAAGAGAATAAGAGGCGGGCAAGGCGACGCGCTTTAAGCCCTGATCAAGTTAACCCCGAAACTGACCTGCCGGGTGTGAGTGGGAGAGGTGGATCAGGAATGGTCGTCCCGGCCTCGGCGGGCACAAAGGTCAAACGGGATATGACGTTGCAGAATTTGGTGCGGCCCTGGTCGGGGGAAGAGAAAGAAGAACTAACGGTCAGAGATTTCTTAGCGAAGTTAGAGAGAGTGGGGAGATGCGGACACTGGAGCGAAGAGGACTTAATGGTGGTTTGTGAGATGAAACTTACTGGACCCGCCGCCCAGTTCGTAGCGCGACATCCTGATCTCGCGAGGGCCCAAGTCGGGTTTGAGGATTATAAGAGGGTACTGATAGAAAGATTCGGGGACGTGCATGAGCCGGAATATTACGCGCGAGCTTTGCACGCCATTAAACAGGGGCGCGAGGAGAACGTTAGGGAGTTCGCCGCACGATGTGCGGCTACAGGCCAAAAGAGCTTACGGCCCTTAAAGGGTGCATTGGAGACCGAGTGGGCTCGTAATCAACTGGAACAAACTGTGTTGGCGGCATTCATCAACGGCTTAAGGGGAGAGCCTGGGAAGCAGCTAGCCTACCAACCGCCCACGGACATGAAAACGGCCCTGAAGCGCGCCATTTTGGTCGAGCAAGTGCACTCGGGTCAGTCGACGTCTGGTGGCTCCTCTGAGCCGGTATTCGAAGTTTCGCGAATGGGAAGAGGGGCGGAGTATCAAGGTCAACGGACTAAGGTTACCCCTCCCGAACCATTCAAGGGGAATTGTTTCCGGTGCGGTCAGAGGGGGCATATGGCTCGTCAATGCCGAGTGGTGCGATCAAACGCATCTCTTGGTGGGCAAGGAAGAACCGGCTCTGCCTGTTACATCTGCGGAGCCACGGATCACTGGGCCCGGGGTTGTCCTAGGAACAACCAAGTTCCGCGTGTGCGGGCAATAGAGCCCCCACCGAAATACCCAAACGCAGACGATCCGGCCAAGGCCCCCGGGCAGGATCAACAGTAGGAGGGGGCACAGAAACAATTACTAACGTGGCGGTAGGATGTGATGGAACTATCTCTGTCCCGCTAAGATTGTCAGGCGCCCGGAAGGTACTTTTAGTAGACACTGGGGCGGGAATATCGATACTAGCCAAGGCCGTAGAAGGAGTGCCCGTGGAGTTGGAGACCGTGGATGCTCGCGGAGTTACCGGGTCTCGGTTACCCATTCGAGGCAAACAACGGTTAAGCGTTAGGACGACAGACGGCTATGTGGGGGAGCACGATTTCTGGATTGCAGAGTTGAGGTTACAACAAGATGGCATTTTAGGACGTGATGTTATGCGTAAGATGGGCGCAACCGTGGACGTTGCGGCCGGAAAAATGCTTAGTGGGTCGGGAGGGGCCGACGATCCGACCGTCAGTGTGATTAATGCGACATGTTTTCATCGGAATCGGCCGAACAAAGGCCAGGAAGGCGAGGTGAGCGGAATGCCGCGACAACAGGGACGGGAAGGGGAGGTGCCCGCCGAAATGGGTGACAAACCAAGAACCTATGCACAGGTACTAGGTCAAAACTCGTGCCAGACAACCGCCGTTACGGATAAGGAAAGCGTAGGACTTGTCCATAAGACTAAGGGAGTACCGGTCGAGAGAAAGCTACCGAGGCCAGGAAAAGCGAGGTTAGGATGTGAGCGACGCGAGACAGTTCCTTCTGGAGTGAATAAGGCGGAGGCATCTCAGGTGGTAGAGAAGAGAACGACTCCCAAGGACGGGCCAGAGCCCGATGTCACCAACGGAGAAAAGGAGCGGATCCACTGGGCGCGAGCCCGCTGCACGACCACGATACAACCATGGTATGAAGCCATCCTATCGGTGAGCCACACAGACAAGGAGTCAAGGGAGCCTGTTTTGCTCGAACCAGTGTCGTTCAATTCCGGACTAAGGGTGGCCAGGACGGTAGGGCAACCTAGTGAAGGCCGGTTGTGGATTAAGGTGGTGAACTTGTCTGGGCAGGAAATTCGAATATTGAGGGGCCAGCGATTGGCAGAGATCACCCCGTACCTGGAAAATCCAGAAATGGACACTTGTGTGGGTTTAGTGGACCAAGGGAAGGAGACCGAAACGGAAGACTTCGAGGAGATAGTCAAGCGGAAACTGGAACATTTGAATCGAACCGAACGGGATGAAATGACAAGTATTCTACAGAACTACAAGGACACCTTTATGGAAGGGAATCAAGGTAGACTGGGGTGCACCTCTCGAGTGGAACATCGGATTGATACCGGAGATACGAGACCAATAGTGAAGCGCCCTTACCGGGTGCCCTTCCATCAACGAGAGGAGATGGATAAACAAATCCAAGATATGCTGGAGCAAGGTGTGATAACCCCTTCGGATTCCCCTTGGTCAGCTCCGGTAATCCTTGTACCAAAGAAAAGCCCTGATGGCACCCCGAAATTCCGATTCTGCACCGACTTCCGAGAACTAAACTCGGCGACCCGTCAAGATGTGTACCCGTTACCACTCATACAAGAGACACTAGAAGGGTTAGGGGGAAGTCGTTGGTTCACTACCCTGGACCTAGCTAGTGGTTACCACCAAATTGGGATAGCGAAGGAAGACCAATGTAAAACGGCATTTAGCACCCCGACGGGGCACTACGAATACAAGCGTATGGCGTTCGGTTTGACCGGCGCGCCGGCTACGTTCCAACGCATGATGGACACACTGCTGATGGACCTAAAAGGGACGGAAGCATACGTATATCTGGACGATGTAATAGTACACAGTAATACGTTCGCGGAACACTGTGCGCGCATTGCACGATTGCTCGACCGCTTCCGTCTAGCAAATTTAAAGGTGAGACTAGAGAAGTGCACCTTCGCTGCCGGAGAGGTGAACTATCTTGGACATATTATCAGCTCCCAGGGGGTGCGCCCTGATCCGGGGAAGGTCCAAGCCGTTCGAGATTACCCGGTGCCTGCCTCACGAAAGGAGGTGCGTGCCTACATCGGCCTAGCAGGGTACTACCGAAGATTCATACCACACTACTCGGAGTTGGTAAGGCCGCTGACTCAGTTGACCAGCGAAAGGGCACCATTTGTCTGGGACGAGAAATGTCAAAAGGCGTTTGAAACCACCAAGCAGATGCTTTGCGCCGACTTAGTTTTGGCCTATCCCGACTTTCACCATCCCTTCATCTTAGCAACCGATGCGTCTGGAGTGGCCCTGGGGGCTGTTCTGTCCCAGGACATTGAAGGACAGGAGAGACCGATTTGCTATGCAAGTAGGCAACTAAACGCAGCTGAGCGAAATTATAGTACTACGGAGAGGGAACTTTTGGCTGTGGTGTGGGCCACCAAGGTGTTTCGTTGTTATCTCTACGGAAGACGGTTCACGATTGTCACGGATCACCGTGCACTTAGTTGGATGTTGAGTTTAAAGGATCCCTCCTCGCGACTAACACGCTGGGCACTCCGGTTAGCAGAGTTTAACTACACGGTCGTTCACAGGGAAGGAAAAAAGCATTGCAACGCTGATGCACTTAGCAGAAGCCCTCCCGTCCACGAGTTGGCGCCAATAACGGATTGGACGAACGATAAGGTGCGGGCGGAACAGATGAGGGATCCCGGTTGCCAGGATACCGAAAGGAAATTTGCGTTGGGAACATTTAGGGACTCCAGTGGTGTACTCTTCAAAGGAAAACCGGAGGAGGCTCGTCTGGTAGTACCGCGAGAAATGATCCCAAAGATTCTAATTAGATGTCACGATGCGCCGGCCGCGGGACACCCCGGCGCGGAAAGAACACTCGATCTGATACGACGAAATTACTACTGGCCCGGAATGAGCGATGAAGTGAAGGAGTATGTAAGGAATTGTAGGAAGTGTGCACTAAGAAAGACACCTTATCAGCCTAAGGCGGAACTGGGACAACCTGTTTTTCCGCAGAAACCATTTGAACTCGTCTCAATGGATATAGTGGGACCGTTACCACAAACGGGACATGGACATCGGTACATTTTGACGATGATCGATCATTTTAGTCGCTACGCAGAGGCGGTCCCCCTAAAAACGCAGACAGCCACTGAGATCGCAAACGGATTTATCGCTCGGATAGTGTCAAGACACGGAGTACCGGACCGCGTGCTGACGGATCAGGGACGCAACTTCGTTTCTGAGACTATGAAACAAGTGTGCCGCACCCTAGGGGTTCGCAAGATTCAGACTACTCCGTACCACCCCCAGTCCAATGGCGCCATAGAGAGGTTCCATCGTACCTTGGTGGATATCCTGTCACATTACGTACACCGCGATGGGCGTAATTGGGATCGTTGGTTGAATCTCGCTCTAATGGCCTATAATAATGTAACACACTCTGCCACGGGTCACTCTCCAAATTATCTAGTTTTTGGCAGGGAGGTGACCACTCCGTTTGACGTCAATCTGGAAGTTCAGCGGGAAGTTAGAGCTACGGCGGACGATGCTCTTTCGGAGTACCATACGGAGCTAACGCGTAGACTGCGGATAGCCCATGAGGCTGCCAGACAAGCGACCAGGAAGGCCCATGAGCAAAATGCCCGGCGTTATAACCAAACGGCAATCAACCGCGAGTTTGCTCCCGGCGAATGGGTGTATTTGCATGATCCTAGTGTCAGGGAAGGTCACGCCAAGAAGTTTAGAAGGCCATGGACTGGTCCTTACCAAGTTATAGAGAAGCTTACCGGACTAAATTATAAGCTAGACCTACCCCCAGGAAGGAGTCGAGTGGTACATGTAAACCGACTGAAAAGATGTACAGCGGGGGCACCAGTTCGGGTGGAGAAACCATGTAATCAGGGGACCCCTCGGGTCGTCGGTGTGCCCAATCGGCCTGATGAGAGTATGGACCCCTGGGGGGGCACTTCTGAGGACGAAGAGGAGGAGCAGCTTGAAGGGCGCCCTAGCTTAGGAAATGGAATTCGTTCTCCCATCGCTGTTGAAGATTCCCCTGCGTCTTCGTTAGGGAGACCGGAACCGCTGTCCGAGTGGGAGGACTCACCTGCAGTCCCGGACGACCCCCGTGACCGAACCTGGGAGCCGGTGGGGACCGAGGAAGAGGATCCCGAGGAAGGGATGGACGGTGAACGTTCACCCTATTTGTTAAGGCCTAGAAATCAAGACGTACTTTGTTGTTGCAGGCGGAGTTGGAGCTGGTGGATCTAAGGAAGGGGCCGTGGAGGAAGTTTGGAAAGGAGGCCTGGTGTTCTTACAGAAGGAGGAAGTTTTGCTGAGTGGAGACTACTGGACCGTGGTCTTGGATCTCGCGGTAGGCCATTCGCACCAGGAGTGGGAGAACGTAAGACTATCAATCGAAGACATCAGAAACAAGGTACAAGAGTATGAGATAAACGACCCGAGTAGTTACCTGTTAGAAGTTGACCGTTTGGACATGCTAATGAAAGAACTGGCGAGTGGATATTACATCCTTCAAGAAATGCTTCCGTCTAACGCCGTTAGAGGTAAACGAGGCCTATTTGATGCAGGAGGTTACTTATTGAAGGTGCTATTTGGCACTCCAGATGCTAGGGATCTGGACCGTTTGGATCGCCACATGTCATTACTCGACAACCAAGGCAAGGACATCCTGCATGTTATTCACGAACAACTAACCATCACCAAGCGAATAAATCGTCACGTGGTGGAGAACAGTCAGAGGATTAAAAGTGTCGCCAATTCAGTGCAGGTGTTATACAACAACACCCTGGAGAAAATAAATAATGTTACACGCCGGGTCGCCCTCCAAGGGGAAGCCGCCTCCGCCCTCCGTTTGATGGAAATAGGACTGATGAAGGCCTGTTTAGATTTAGCTAATCTTAGGGAATCATTAGGTTTAATTGCACTAGGTAGATTAAGTTCATTCTTGGTTCCACCGTCTGATCTATTAGAAATTGTAAGAAGGGTTGCGTTAAATCTTCCCAGGGAGCTAGCTTTGGTTACGGGGCTCAGCCTGGAAGACATGTACGAGTACTATGAGTTAGCTCAAGTTAGTGCGGTCGCCACGCGACGCGGAATTCATGTGGTCGTTAACTTACCCTTACAGCGTAGTAATAAACTGTTTCAAGTGTACCATGTGCGTGAATTGCCGGTGTGGTACCCGGAGACTAAGCAATCGATTGTAGTAAAAAGTGAAAGTAAGTACATTCTTGTTAGTGACGATAAATTATCTTATGCTCTCGTGAGTGAGGACGAGATGGTGCGATGTCGAGGAAGAAAAATTCGCGTGTGCGCGGTCGAATTTCCGATAACCCCGCGAAACGTTAAGTCGTGTACAAGTGAACTATTCTTTGGGGGCAAGGAAATGCACCCTTGCACCCGTCAAGTGCTGCTCTCTCCTCACCGGCCCAGCTGGATCTTAGATTCCCAACGGGCCTGGTGGATCTATAGTGTCGTGGAGCGGACCGTCGTCACCAGGCGGTGTGTCGACCATGGCCGGGTAACTACCGACGAAATATACATCAACGGGGTAGGAGTTTTGGAGGGTCACCTACAGTGTGAGTTGAAAGGCGCACAGTTTGATTTGCACCCTCATCAAGCTGGTGTTCTCCAATGGAATGTGACTAGAAGTGCCTTCTCGCTTCCCACCCCCATGGGCAAGACCATCCTCAATCTACGGCAGCATTCAGCGGAGAGAGTCAGTCTAGCCCTGCACCAGTTGAACGCCCAAGCCCACTACGTTAACCAGGCATACCCTACTGGCTTGGACATTGATAAAGTCATCGGGAAGGTAGAGGAAATCATGGTCCAAAGCAAAGGAAAGCGGACAATGTGGATTTACGGTGGATCAGTCAGCAGCTTGCTCTTAGTCGCCGCTTTAATGGCTGGCCTTTATTGTTGCTGGAGAAGAGGTCAGCGACAGGAAAGGGACTTGGTGACCATCACCTTGGAAGGGAAGCAGCCGACCTACCCTAAACCGACAACAAGGAGCCTTCCACCAGAGGCACTTCGAGTAGCATACCCACTGCCCTTAACTGAGGAAGGGCCAGAAGGTGATGCCAATTTAGCATCACCTTCTTCATAGGGGGGGATAGTTGTAAGGCTGGGGACTGGGGCTAAGGTTGGGAGAGTGACTGAGTGAGTGTGAGTGAGTGTTTGAGTGAGAGTATGAGGAATGTGCGAGAGTGAGTGGGAGACGAAGATGGCCGGCCGGGCAGACTGCTTTGTCAGCTTTTTCTCTCGGGCCCCGGCCGTGGGAATGCAACCGCGGCCCGGGCCGGGAGAGAGGGAGCGGAGGCAGTCAGTCGAGCTTGTGGCATGGTAGAGTAAAGAGTGGACAGTGCTCGGTACTCAAAGATGTGGATTACGTGTTGGTGTGTCTGGAACGTGTTGAGCGGTGAGTCCCAACCATAGCCCCTGGGCCCAGTAGTTTCCTTTTTTTTAATCTAAACAAAGACTGTTTTTGTATTAGCTCTTTCTGTTAAAAATCTTAATGTGTAAATTAACTTTATTAATTTTTTTAACTTAATTTTATTTTCCTTTTTTTTTTTTTTTTTTTGTTTCCAATGGAGTTGAGTATAAAGTTATGCTGTTAAGCCTCTATTTTTCTTTTTGTATGAATGTATTATCCAGTAAAACTTAGAGTGCCTTAAGCACTGTTTTGTGGACGCAATGTTCGTTTATATATTAGTTCAATGATTTATGTTTTGTTTCCTTGTATTTTTATATCCTACGACGGTGGAACCAAGAACTTAATTCTATCTTATTTTTGTTTTGGAGTATAATTTTCTATCATAGGGACCCGTAGTTTCGGGGGCCTTATTTCTTTTTTTTTGTCTTTGTTATACTTATACGTAGATGATTCTTTTCTTTATTTGAATGTCTTATATGTACGATTAGTTGCTATTATAGTGAATTATATTCTTAAAGTGATTAAGTGGTTATTTCTTTTACTGGATCCCTGACCCTTACAGTATAGAAGTATAATTCAAAGTTAGATTTTATTATGCTCTAAAGGGGCCCCAATCGACATTGGTAATATGTATATAGTAGTTTTTTTTGGAATGGGGGCCCATACGCAATTCCCTTGGCAATAGTTACGCCGCTCTTTCTTGCCTCTTTGGTTGTAAACAAACCAGGGCCGGCCCGGGCCCCTGGGAAATAGCCCCCCCCCCCCCCCCCTGTCGTCGGCCCTGACAGTTAGTGGCAGTAAAGTAGTATAAACTGTTTTTAAAGTTTAAAAACCTGAAAAGTGTGTAAGGCATCGATAGGGTTTCATAAAACCTTGTGTATTATCACATCCATCCCCCCCCCAAAGTGGAAAAAAGTGCTATTTACTGACCTCCCCAAAAATTTTAACGACGCAGTCTGCGTCATAACCCCCCTCTGTGGGCACCCCTGTCTATTGTAGTGGTTATTCGTGTTAGCAATATCATTCATATATTTATTTATTTTCTTATAAAAGTTATAAAATTTAAAAATAATTGCTTTTCGCTGGATATGTCGTGAGTATAGAAAAAACTCGGGTTAATAGCCTTGCAGAGCTCTGGGTACTACAGATAAGAGGTTGCTAGGTTTAAGCGGGTAGTTATTGTTATCAAGGCAAAACTGATAAGTTACCGATACTTTACCAAGAACTTTAAGATGATAAATCATTAACTCATTATTATTTATGAAGGACAGTAGGTTTGATGGAATCGATTTTATTCCTTTTTTCTGAAGATAGAGGAACTCAAGGATGTTTCAAAACATTCATCAACAAAATCTTTATTGAAATTATTATTTATTAATAATTTAACTAAATTAAAATTATATAAATATTATTTTTATTCAACTTTTATGTATCATAAACCCGGGCTCTAACTTTTTTTTTTACTAAATTTATTAGTTTCGCGGCTAACGCGACTCCCTTAATTATTATGTAACAACGAAGTGCAAGTGCAAAATTATAATTTTTAAACCTGTAAAATTTTAATTAGTGTTGCAGTTCATTCAGATTGAAACATTAGTATATATACTGTCCAAATAAATATCAAACATTTCTCCTACTTCATAAGGTCAGTTTTCACTTTAATGGGTCTTCAAAATATTCTTCAATTTATGAACAAAACTTCCGAATGTGTTTTAACTACTTCCGTGTGCATGTGAATAACATGATATTATACTTCTCTTCTTATCTTTGCGAGGATCGTTTCTTGGTTGTCTGAAGGGAAAAGGCCTCAATATGAGAGGCCTACATAAAATACATCTTACTCGATCAATCTGATTGTAATTCCGACTGACTCAATCAGAAAGGAACCTTCACTATCAGTCAGAATGATAGCGAATGAGTTAGTTTCAGCTCAGTTGATATCAAAGTATAACCATCAAGTGCGGATTTACCATCAAGGTGTGGATTGGCCATTGTCTTGACATTGGCAATGCTAAAAAAGTTAGACGCGTACGTTGGGTTACAGTATTGTACAACAAACGTGAAAAGTATACTCATTTAAACTTTCTGAGTGAGATCTAAGAGACCAGTGCTAAAGACCTCAATCAGTTAATCAGTTTTTTCACAGCGCATGCTTAGAAAAATATTGATAAGCGCCACTACACCAGAATCATAGTAGTCAGAACGACAGTAGTCCCTTCACTTTCACTAACTTTGATGAAGTTATAGTACTTCAAAATATCTAGAATCCGTCAATCTCATTCATCCATCCATCATCAATATTGAGCTTACACGGACAATCATGTGACATGTGATCAATCCTTAGCCGGACTGTCAATAAGATTGAGTGTGAATTGTATATCCTCTTTTTGTTTTAGGTTTTAAGAAATGTAGTGTTTAAAATCCGAGGCTTCACTTAGTTAATAGAGATTTTGTTTTTTTCACAAAATTTTGACTATAATACATTAATAACACCAAATTATGTCTTAATTTCTTATTTAGTCTGAAAATTGGTTAAATAAAAGAAAGTACTATTCACGATAAACAATACTTTTTTAAATAAAAAGAAACTAATATGACAAAATATGTATCCATGAAAAATGTAAGAAGGATAAGCTTAAAAGAAGGATTGATAAAAGGATCGGAATATGAGTTAACTGTTGAACCGGATATCACGTTTGAAGGAAAAGCTTATTCAATTACGCTTTTCTTCTTTTTTTTTTTTTTTTACAAATTTGGGATTTTTCTCGTAAAATCCCTTTTAACTTGTTCCTTGTGTCTCTTTCTTTTCTTTTTCCTTGTATCCTTTCTTTTCTTACAGTGTATATAAAAAGGAAATATACCGGTATCGGATGTTTGAGGTCAATTCATATCATAAACGAAAAACTCCTTTGGAACTTACTCGTTTAAAATTTTACTCCCAATAAAGTAAATAGAATGTAAGGAAATAATAAAGGATGTGATATACAAAGAGATTTCAAAGAAAGGTTCAATTCATAATGCAATTTTTCAAATTATTATCCTTTGCATCCTCCCCCCCACCATTATATGACAAAATGTACAACATTCTTTTGAATGATTGTTAACATTCAATATCATTTACTGGGTCATACACGTGTTCGCGGGATTAAAGGGTGAATTGTGCGTGGGAAGTCGTATTTTTTATTTTTTTCATTAACAAGAAAAAAAATTATATTATATTTATATTTCAAAAAGTTACTCCTTTAAACTTTCCAATTCTGAACGACATTTTTTGTCCGACATCTCTGACTTTTATCATTATTAGATAATTTTTTTTTCTTTGGTATGTAAACGATTATTTAAATTGGCCTTCTCACGGCCATTAGTATTGTCAATGCTGAGAAGTATTAACATTATTTTTGGTTGTATCCGGTCGATATTGATGTTATAACTTGAAACTTGTTAAGCTGCTTAAATTATAGTTATTTAAAAAGATCATTTTATTAGTTGTAAGCTACTTATATAGTTAGTAAGTGAGCTTAAAATTATTAAGTTATATTTATTATTCCAAATGATAATAGCTATTGACCTCGTAATTTTGTAGAAATTATAATTTTCAAACAAAAATGTTTCAATTCTAGTAGTGCGTTATTCTTTAGATAATAAGTTTTTCAATTCCGATGTTTCGAATAACATCGTAGGCAGTGGCATATCCAGAATTCCATTTTTTTGGGGGGGAGGAGCTGATTTCTGGAGGTTTGGGGGCTGGGGGTGGGGGTGTATGGAATACCCCCAAAAAAGCGGGGCCCTCCCACGGGAAAAAAAATAAAATTTTAGGTACTTTAAAAGCAGTTTTAGTTGGCAGTATAAAACTGCTTCTAAATAGACGCACTATTATACTAATTACTTTGACTGTAATGGTCTTTAAAAATAAAGCATGCATCAAATCTCATACCATAACCAATAAACAGCTTGTAGCAACCTCTAACTTTATTTCTAAAGTTATTTAGAATATTTTATTAATTATATATAAAAATTCTGGGCTAATTCGGATTGTACGTGCCCTCGAAATTTCTTCGAGTTGGACCTCTACCTGGTTTATATACAGGAGGGTTGTTTTTCTTCAGAAAATGAGCCTCCGCTCATTTTCTGAAGAAAAACAACCCTCCTGGAGCACCGCGAAGCGGTGCGGAGAGGCTTTTGAAAATTCAAGGATACACAAAATTAAGGTTTTTAATTTAATATGCGGGATTTTATCACCTAACCTCAAAGTGGGGCACGTACCGTATAATCCGAATTTACCAAATTCTGTAATAAATATTTTTTACAAATTTGAGCAAAAATATATGTGTTTACTTTTCATAAAAGTTAATTGTTTGATGAAAGTAATTCACGTACTACTGAATTTTCCTGTCCTGTCCAAAGTAGGCCCTGTAAATTTGTTTGTTTGAAACTTCTTAGAAATTGTTTGAATCCAATACAAATTAACAAAAAGAAGGTAAGCAGCTTACAACATGTAACGAATGACAAAGTTTTTTTTGAAGCGAAACTTCTTTGGCGGAGGTAGAGTGAATTTTTTCATATAGTGTAATCATGTAACGAAGTTTGCGATTCGAGACTCGTCCAAATGTAACATTTTTACAGATTAATTGTATTATATCTATTTAAAGACCAGCAAATCAAAACAAACATTTATTTTTATTGAAATAAATGAGGTTGCCATAGCATAGCATAATTTTTTTTTCAATTAAATTTCCCATAACCATTTCTTAATCCTGAAATATTGAAAAAAAATGAAAGAGAGCAATGTATTCTAGAACTAAAGTTTCACTTCTAATGCGTGAGAGCCTCACACATATTTATTTTTTTTTTAATATTAAGCTACATCATATCCGCATTACAATTTACAATGTAGACTTATTAGTTATTAGTTAAGTGTAGGTATAGATAAAACATAAATCAGCAGTGTAATACACATTTTTACCAGTTTACATTTTAATACTTATCATAAACGTAGCACTTGTCTACGTTTTCTGACGTTCAAAGAAAATTCAAAATTTGCAACATTATTTTTTATTATATCAATTTTTTTTAGGGGGGGGGGGCTGCAGCCCTATCAGCCCCTCCCCTGGTTATGCCACTGATCGTAGGAAACATTATTGTAAGAGTTTCTCATTATTAGAATCATCAACTATTAGTAGTGTGTGACTATGAACTCTGACAAAGAAATGTTTAAAAATAATTTTAATTTTTTGAAAACAGGGTAACTTTTTTAAATTTCTAAAGAGATAAATATGTATAGATATATAAATGAATGTATGTATGTATGTAGAGATACAAATGTAGGGATGTACATAATTGTTAGTATCGCTTCTGCACAGTCAACAAACAGAATGTAAATAATTTTTTTAGGGGTCATTAATCCTTAAACGAGCAATGTATTGACACGACTTACGTAGTTTATAGTTTGGGGATTTTTGTGAAATTTATCTATGCTTAAACAACACTGAGAATTGAAATGTCTATATTTAGGGAATTTTCAGCTTTAAAGGGTATTTTTGTTTTATAGCATTGACTATTCTGAGATAACTTTTTTCAATGTTTACAAATTTTTAAAAACAACCACCACCATTTGTTACAAGGCACTTTTAATTTTAAAATTATTTTTTATTCTGATCCCGATAGTATGAAAGAAAGCCATTAATATTACTTTAATTTTTTAACTAAGTCCGAAAAAAAGATAGTAAAGCCGGCAATGATGTGTATTGTATATGTGTATAGAAGGGGGTTGTGAAGAGAACAGTAGCGCGGTAAAACTCTCCCGCTCCCTGTGACTTGAGCATTCAAACTTTAGTCGGCTTCTAGCGGCCGTTCCGTGCACTCCTCATATCGAGTCTGTATCAGTTCTCACTTCAAAACCACCGGTAACTCGCGTGTTATCAACCGCGTGTTTGCAAACCCTTGTTATTGATAACAAGTATTTATTTATTTTTTTCCATTTATCTAAGATATATTTTTCCCCCCTCTTTTATTATTAAATATATTATTTTTAACATTAAGTTCTATCAAAACGAAGACAATTTATTGAAATTTGTAAAAACAAAATCTTTAACAATAATATCTTCGTAACTGTGAATCAAGTAAATTTAATCTCTTTTAATTTCTAATAAAAATTTGTTGAACTTAATTGATTTACATTATACTAAAACAAACAAAAACTGTGTTTTCTTATTGACGTCCAAAAGTTTTGAGTACTATTTATTTAAAACTATTAAGTTTTGTTTGTAAGTTGTTACAAAAGTTATTTTTATTTGATATTGTTTGAAGTTTGTTTACACGACTCAGTTTAATAACTAAATTTATTTTTCTTGTGAATAAAATCTTAATAAATTTATCATATAGAAGGATTTTTAACTGTTTGTGTATTTATAAAAAAAAATATCTTCGAAATCTCTTCTTGCCATCTTATTGTTTATGGGGTGAGTTGTATCTATTTTGTATTATTCTTTTAATTTAATTCTTTATTTCTTTATCATATTATTGATTTGTTTTAATGTTTGTCTTTAGTGGATATATTTTTTTTGTATTAATTACATAATAATTATGTTAAAATAAGATTAAGTGATTTATAATTTAAATTATCAGGAACAATATGCTTCACGTTTAAAAGGTCGCTGTTATCGTTTCTAACAGCTTCAATAATTTGATTACCTATTTATAATGATTTAGGTAAATTGTCAATAAGGTTTTTAATGCTAGAAGTCGTTTTAAAAAGTGATGTTTAAAAGTTCTAACAGTTATGTAGATCTGAAAGAAGAGCACCTCATGTACTCATGTGGTCGCTAATGTTATTCGTTACAAATAAGTTCGACAATTTTTAACCTACTGGAAGGAGACTGGGTTTAATGCCGCTCGTTATAAACAAACGTATGTAAACAACTTTAATTATATGATGCCCTGTTATAAATTTGATATATTGGTCGCTAGTGTTAATCATTATTATAAACAGAATTATGAAGTATGCAAACCAGTTTATTTTTGACGTCCTGTAAGGTCTTTTTTTTAAGGTCTTTTTTATATATATGTTGCTAGTGTCAGTCTAAAAAAGAAGTATGTAAACAAGTTCAATTATTTATAACGTCCTGTAATTAGTTTAATAGTAAACTTGCGACCAATACATATTGGTCGCTATAGTGTCAATCGTCTTTATAAACAGATGTAGGTAAACAAGTTCGATTATTTATATGTATCTAAATTAAGAATACTAAGTTTGTATCTAAATGAAGATGAAGCTTACACGAGTATGTCACTAATGCCAAGCGCAATAAACAGTCCGTAGTATAAAACATCACTATGTATTATATTCTATATTTTACACCTTTATAATATATGAACACTATATGAAAATATTTAGTTAATATGAACAGTAGGTGTTGAAATACTTGTTTTTTTTTTTTGTTTTTTTTTTTATAGATCGTAAAAGAATAGTTTTAATGCGTTTTTTCGTTAACAAGAATAAAACTGACAGAGTCCTTCAAAAATTATAAAACAAAACAAATCACATGAAAATTCTGTCAAAATATAAAATAAATAAACAAGTATTTCAACAGTAGGTATATTCAACAAATTAATTATAAAAAGTATAATTTTGCCTTCAAATTCTACATTTTCTTTACGAAATTTATATTAGTTATCAGGGAACATTTTTAATATATTTTCCAGTGGCGTATCCAGGGGGGGGGGAGGGCACAGGGGGCACTTGCCCCCCCCCCCCCACCCATAGAGTGAAAAAAATAAATACACCGTATATTGTTTTTAATACATATTTTTACATTCACCTCAGAAATGCATAAAAGCGCTGTTTTAAGAGGTCATATTTTCAAACTTTTCCGGACACCCCCGCCATAGATCCCCCCTTCAATAATTAACTGCAGACGACGCACATAACTTACAGTAAGATATTGTATGCATTAAGCATCAGCATATAATTTTCATACGAATACGTTGTAAAACAGTTATTGTTACTTGGGCGCGGAGATTTTTTTTTTTTTGGGGGGGGGGGGGGGGGGGGCAGCTGCTTTGTTGAATAAGTAGTTCCCTTTTCTTGTTACCACTACGAATTCCCCCCCCCCCCCCCCCCAATCTAAACTGACTTCGAATGTGCCCCCTCCAGACCTAGCCGCTAGATTCGCCACTGATCTTTTTTATTTCACAGTTAGATCAAAAAATGGGGGACCGCCCATATTGTTAAAACTGCTTATCCAAATTTGTCGAATTTGGATATTTTGTCGGATCCCAATGGTTTGCATCCAGTGTTAAGGTCATCTTATTGGTAGTACGTGTGTTGTTCCAAGGAACTGATAACGTTAATTGGCGTAGCAATGTTTCCTAGAACTAGATGGATTCCTGAAACTAAAGATGTCCTGAGCCCTTCGGGTTCCCTAGGTCTACAACCATTAAAACGTAGTCACCACCGGCACTGCAACACCTAAAACTCACCTTCAATTTCTGTATCAACTATAGAATCTCTTTGGTTATAGAAATACTCGACTTACAGTTAGTTCAATAAAATGTAAACTTTTTTTTTGCTCGTCTGTCTGTAGTTGGTTCGGTTCATCGATGTGAACAGAATCGAAGGGGGCGGGCGAAAATTTACTTTGTCCCTGGATGCTAAGAGACATCCATGTCCAGAGGCTGTAGGACAATGTTGCGCCTACTGGCACCCACCCGAATCAAGCCGATTTAGGATCGCACTTTGGTTTCGAGAATGCGCCAGGCGATAAACTCAGGCTTTGATTGTTCACACGAGTCGAGATTATTTCGTACTATACCTGCGATTCTATAATATCGCTTAATGTAAACGTCTTTCTTTATGGCTCGAACGTTGCATTACTCGAACTTTCGAGACTCTTACGAAATGGCCATGTAATTTGGCTTTTGCCTTCGAAAAACGAGTTCTGGAAACAGTTTTAATTACTCAAGTAGGACTTTGATATAAAAAATCTGTGTTCTTATTAAACGTGGTGTTTGAAAAACCTCAAATTTGTCGGACTTTTTTCGAGGTTTGCTTAATATATCTTCCTATGCGTCGGAGATGAAAAGTAGTTATTTCCAATATTCCAAATTTCCTACTTTTTATTTATAAAATTTCTACATTCTTGTCTTTTTTAAAACGTTCAGATTAGATTAAATAAATTTGGGGATCTTTAACACTACCTACTTAGCAGTTTCGCTGTTGGTTCCACTAAAAAAAGTATGTAACAAATTTTTTCCTTAAAGAACAGATACATATTTTCCCATCCTAAACTTCCAATTTTAAATTTTTAAGCTTACATTTGCACGATCTTTGTGCGTTGACGCTTTGACGGACAATGCTACCAACAAACATAGCCTGAGAATTGACCCAAGGAACACGTTCGCCAATATTCACCTGAATTCGTCAACTTTTACTCGTCATCTTCACGCGTAAATACATATATTTTATACTGTGGCTGATGGTTGCAACACTGATGATTTTGATTACCTTATATTTATATAACCTTACACACTGTAAATTTATTTTGTATCAGTGAATTAACTTAACCATTGCTTCTAATTATTCCGCAATTATAAATTCATTCAAGTTATAGTTTTGTGAATATTTTTTCTTTTTTACCTTACCATAAATACTAACAATATAATACATTATATTGTAGCCTTTAGAAAACAAATCATAAATATAAATGTTGCATAGCAAATTAAAATGCTCAGGCTAATCCGTCGAAGCGTTCACGTACAACGGTCGTGCAACCGTGGGCTTAAAAAAAATACTTCTTGCATACGAGTCCGCAAGGCAGTGAGACATTTTCATGTTTTCGCACTGCGTAAACTGCCGACATAAAATGAAATAAAATCGGTAATTTATTTAAGTAATTTATAAAAGTAGATGAAAGATAATTTTTATTCTTATCTCCACACCGGCACTGCCGCGGCTTGATTACAAAATACTGAATTCAAAGGCGTCAGTCCGCCTTCTACGAATTGTTAATATGCCTTTATACTAGGTAGACCGAGAGGGCTGAGAGTTAATGGCAACCTCCTGTACTTTCCTAACTCCCTGACACAATTATAAATCTTTTCGACTCTCTTCGGCCCTATGACGTGCGGTGGAGGGAAGCCCAACAGCTGGGAGACTGGATTACACACCTCCTAAAGCTTTTTAACTCCCTGTTATACTTTTCTGAGTTTTTAAGCTAAAAGTAACGTAACGTTTTTGACTTATGTTCCATAGCCTAAACATAAAAATGTCAAAATTAAAAATTTGAATTTTAGGACAGGAAAAGAATCTATATTTTTTGAGACAATTGTTTGAGAAAAATTTATTTATTTATTAGTAAAACCAACTGTGTCTTTATACCCATTCTTTGACCAAAATCTTCAATTTATTCTTTAAAAAATATTAGCTATAACTAGGAGACCTTCCCCTACGAAATTCATTTCAGCACTGATGTCCGAACTCTAGATTTTCTTGAAGGTTAGATTTTCTCGGATATACTTACGATATTCGTATGATATGTTTACAATGTAACGATTTTCTCAACAGGCCCAGTTTCTCGAAGGCTGGTGTACGAGAAATTCTCCCCGGCTTAATCGGCTATAACGTAATATTAATTAGTAATTTTGAATTTGGTATTTGTAAATTATATTCGAGTTCAAATTCCAGTAACAATTTTTTATAGGTCACAATTTAAGTCATGTAACCGCCACGGTTACAAAAATTAAGTCCTATAACCGACAAGATCCTTCTAGAAGCAGAAAAAAACATTTATTCTAAAATTATATTCGTATAATATTTTTTAATATAAACAAACCCTAAACATCTTATGTAATAGTAATAACATTTAAATAACTGCGTATATATACTTAAAGTTTACTTTAAATTTAGACAAAACATAAATTCTATATTATTTTATATAAATGAAGTACTGTTGTGCAAATGTAGTTAAAACTTTGGAAAATTTTAGAATAAAAACAAAACCTCTAGCAACATATGAAAATATACTCGCACAGTAGAAGAATATTAGACTATTTGTATAACGTATAATAATATGCTATAAAGTACATACATAGTTGGAAAACATATTCTCGAGTTAAAGTTATGATTATTTTTTTTATTTAAAAAAGTATAATCGAGTGAGCACGTGAGAATCTCTCCTTTAATTGAATAACAGAAAAATATCTAATTTTCACGGTATTTTATATAAAAGGTAGTTTATTCAAGAATTTCATTTAAATTTTAGAGTACATAGCATTCTAAATAATTTAAGATTAAATCACAATTAGTTTAATTGTATTTAACTTTATGTTGGCATGGTTGGGCTTTATTAATTACATATTATATATTCTACGATTGAAGACTACTATATAATTCTATTAATGTGTCAAGGTAATTTTTTTATAGTCTCATGTATAAAAAGAGAATATATACCTATTATTTGTCCACGGCTTAAGCCTATTTACCGGTTGGTAAATTTTTGTTATGTATATTATAAATTTATATATGTAAATATGATTTTATAATAATGGATCTATCTATTTATATATAATGCATATTTTAGAAAAGCAAGTATAGAACAAATATTGGGATAGTTCATGAATTCAAATTTTAGATTTTTGGTGGATTTGCTAGTTTTAAAATCCCTAGGGTCAAAAAACTGACTTTTAAAAAAGAATTTGGTTTTGATAACTTGAATAAATTTAATGTTAACTTAGGTACCAATAATATCTTTAAAACGCTTTTAAGAAGAAAATGTGTTCTCACTATTAGTTGTGTACAATATAAGGAAGAAAATTGAGTTTTGGAAAAAGATAATTTTTCAATAGTCAGGGTGCCCATGCAAAACCATAGGCAAAAAAGTCAATTATACATATACTCTTTCCAAACCTCTTTGTATGGCTTGTTAGGCTAAGTCTGACACCGTGATTTTTTTTGGTTTTGGGGCGTTTTTCATTATTTGAACCCTATAACTTTGACGCGTCAGACTGGAAAATCGGAAAAAGTTTTGCTTATTAAATACTATTAATTAATGATTAATATCCAGCTGATTTTCTCAAGATACATTATTTGAACCCTATAAGTCAACATTTTAATATTGTCTGACGCAGAACTTTTTCCGATTTTCCAGTCTGACGTGTCAAAGTTGTAGGTTTCAAATAATGAAAAACGCCCCAAAACCAAATAAAATCACAGAGGAAAACGGTGTCAGACTTGGCCTAAACAAGCCATACAAAGAAGTTTGGAAAGAGTAGGTATGTATAATTTACTTTTTTGCCTATGGGCACCCTGAGTGATTTATTTTACTTTTTCCTATGAGTATAGGATAAAGGTACATGTATGCGTATAAAAAATATATTTGTGATGGCCACAAATAAGTTTTTAATATTTTGATGAATTCACACGTTGTAGGATCCTCTGTATATGAATATCCTCGAAAATGAATATATATATATATATATATATATATATATATATATATATATATATATATATATATATATATATATATATATATATATATATATATTATATATATATATATATATATATTCATTTTCGAGAGTGCAATCTGCTTAAGGAAATATGAACGGTAGGTAGATAAAAAGCTGTCAAGATATGAGAATATTAGTAAGAGGAACTTTTCTGTTCACGGTAAGAGAGCGTTTCGCCTAAATATAATCACATCTTCAATTCGTGCGTGAAATTAAAGCCTCTGCAAATATAGAACTCTCAAAGAACTTTTTATTTAGTAGGATCGTACAGCAGAGACGGAACCTAAAGAATTTAGTTCAGGTAAGTTTGGATATGTAGGGTTTTTCCTGTCCTCTCTCTTCCTCGCAACCTAATTGTATTATATTTCTTTTGAACTTTTATTAAAAGTAAATTCGATTAAAAAGATATTTTAGTACTGTAACATAATTTTATTTCGAACTGCCTTTGAACTCGATCTAATTATTTTCTTATGATTTTTTTTTTTGTTTTTAAGTTATTACATTTTCCAAATAGAAGATGTACTTTTGTATTTATATGTAAATAAAAACTGGGTCTGGAGGTTTCTAGTCTCAATAATACATAGTTCTTATTTTTAGCACTACTATAAACAGTTCAATGTGCATTGTTAGTTCAATGGAAACTGTTGCCATATTTTTCATTTGTAAATTAAATTATTTTATTCCCTTAAGTTTTAAATAATTACAGTTAGTCAAATCAAATTTAACATGGGTGCTAACAAAAGGTCGGTTATCTATAATTTTTAGGGTCCGTAGGCAAAACCAAGGACCCTTATATTTTTCTGCGTGTGTCTGTCTATCGCCTGCTCTCACAGCTTCACCTTTCGTCCGATCACTTTGCCATTTGGTATATATGTGTATAGTACCTACCCACACATTTTAAAAATATAGCGACTTAAAAAAAATATTTTTCAAAAACATTAGGATGATTTTTTTTTTTCTTTTTGACACCGTGTAGGGTATCATATGAAAGGGTACGTCGAGCTGATTACAAAAATATATTATTTTTGGTTATAAGCTTTGATAGGGCGAGCGTAGGCGAGTTTGAAGTGGATGTGAAATGTGCCCCCCCTCCCTACCTCGCTTATGTAAAGTGCAAAAAATTTGTAAAAATTCCTGAACATTCTTCGACCAAAGAAAGATACCACTTTTTGGAAATTTCGAAAAAATAATTATATAATTTTTTATTGACAAAATACTTTTTTTTATAACTATGCTCTTTTCAATGCATTTAAATGTTTATAGTTCGGTTCAGTGGCAAAAATACTTTATCAGAACTTAGTTTTGTGTTTTGAAAATATCAGACCCATAGAATAGATCAAAGTTCAAAGTAGGTTTTTTTTAGCATGGTAAAAAGCACCATGTTAAAAAGCACCAACAGGTATACTACTAAAACAATACAGTGTTGCATACGGACCCTCGCTGTGTGCTGACTAGCACACACTTGACATGTTTATTTAATATTCTGAATCCAAGTTTGCAAAAAAGAAAGTCCTGTGCAGAGTGGACTTTTTTCGCTTTTTGCTTAATATCTCTGTTCCTATGCATTCTGAGAGCAAAATTATTGAAACACGGACATACCGGGGGATTCGTTATAATTTCATATTTTCCTTTATATTCAAGGTTTTATTTGTTAGTAAGATTGTGTTACCTAACAAACTTATATAAAGTTTCAATTATGTTTTCAGACACATCTATGCCTCGGAGAGAGGCAAAATATAGCCAATCTTATACACAGAAGAAATTATATAAACCTGTTTTTTACAACCCTTCAACGACCTACAAAAAAACTGCGAATAGACTTTAAAAGGGACTAATAAAAGAAACTACGTAGTTATTATCATTTTGTAGACGACAAAATTTGCTTAATGAATTATTTTTTTCTACGTTTTCTTTTTTCGAAATGTTTAGATACGATTAAATAGACTTGGCCATATTTACTTTACACTAATGTCGCCGTTGAATTTAATAAAAAAATGTTATACACAAAAAATAGATAAATATAACCAATTTTCAGGTCCTAAAACCCAAATTGAAATTACATTTTAAGCTCACGTTTGTACGAGCGTTGCACGTAAACGCTTTGACGGATAACGCTCCCCAACAAACTTGAAATTTTTTTGAAACATAAAAAAATATAGATGCCAGAACTTTTGTCTAGGAAATCTTACGTATTGCCTGGACTAAGTGTAGAATGCAATTATAAATTAATTACTTTTATGTTAAATTAGTATAAAAAATACAGTAGTGAACAAAATTTAACATATTCTTAATATTTTATAACTTTGAAACCTCTCATACATAATACACTGGGTGTCCTTGCTAATGTGGAACAGCGAAATATCTACGGAACCATGATAGATAGAGCGATGCGGTTTTCAGGGTTCAATAATGGCTATAAATGAGCTTTCAGAAAAAAAAAATATTTTCTCTTCTTCAACACTTTCTGTGTTCAGCAGAAGGGTGTGCTGTGCAGTTTACATAATAAAAAAAGTTAAAAGGAAGCCATATTTTTTAGAATAGATTTAGATTCTATGGCTAAAAAAAGAATTATTTACTTTTGTAAAGTTTTCACTCCTAGCATTAGTTTGTCGTATAGAGTCTAGAGAGCACTTAACCTGCTAAAATTGAAACTTAATGTTCATTTTACAGCTAAACTAATCGATTTAGGAGAAAAAATAAAAATACAAAGAAATCTTATTTCTTGCCATATATTCAAATCCATTCTTAAAAACATGCATATTATTGTTAATTTTTTACGTTTTTGCATTATGTAAACTTTACACATTTTTGCTAAACACAGAAAATGTTCAGCATTTTCTCTGGAAGCGCATTTATAGCCATTATGGAACCCTGAAAACCGCATCATTCTATCTATTATGGCTCCGGAGATATTTCGCTGTTCCATATTAGCTGGGCCACCCGCATACGTCGCGAAGATGCTCTGCGCAGTCTGTCAACGTATATTTGTTGTTCAACTACGAAAAAGTTGATATTCTGGTGTTTTATATAGAACTATGGATCGAGCGCCCATGGCACTCGTAAGGAAGAGAAAAAACCTTAAAATGCCCCCTCGATCTTGTGGGCTCAATTTTCTTCTCTCACCGTCCCCTATATCCACGAGACGGTTTAGATTCGGTTTTGCCGAGATCCTTTTTGCATAGAAAAGGATTCGTCCTTTTATATATTAAAGATAATGTGCCCCAATATAGAGTATGCAAGTGAAAATTTCTACTTTTATTTTTGGGTTTTCGAAAAAAGTCATTCTTTACAAAAAAATACTCCTGCTTTTTCTTAAATCTCAAAAAATGTTAATGTTTTCTTGATTTTTTGTACAGGGTGTTCAGTTTCTTGAAATCTTTGTAAAATTACCAAGAAACTAACCTTATTTTTGATGGTATCAAAAAATATTAGCTATTAAATTAGGTGGAAAATCAATTTTTTGGTTAAACACCTTTAAAAAAGGTGTCATTGTGCAGTCATATGATACATAATCATAATGGTCTTTAGATTGACATCGCTAAGTATCGAAAATATAAACTGAAAATTGTGTCCTAAACAGCTGGAGGGCGAGAGAGACATTAGTAGCACGAGCCGCTCAGTGTAACACGATACTGTGTTTACTCAACGAGTAGAAAATAAACACGTCATTTGTAATATGATTTTATCTTTTAACGTTAACTTAGTTTTAAACTTTCTAAATTAAGCGTAAAATATAACAATAAAGCACAAAAGAAAAAAAAAAAAAAAGTGAAAAAAACATCATACTTATTCTTGTAGCTTTATTAAACAGCCTTTGACTCGATACACGAATAAGTTCTGGCCTTACTTCTTGAAAAGTAGTAGGCTAACTTCAGGTTTATAATTTTAATCAGGAATCAAATAATTACTGCACTACCGTCTTGATTAATAATGGGATACTTTCTTGAAGAGTAATCGTTATAATATCAATCAGGTAACTTCGATCAAGATCCTAATTCTTTAATAGTTATCGCATAATTTGAATATCACTTCTTGAACAGATATCGGGTTACTTCTTGAGTAGATACGAATCTAATTTTTTTTTTTTAGATCTTGTTTAACCTCTTACATAGTAATCAGAATCAGATTCAATGTCTTTATGTGAACTCGTTTAACTTCTTGAATAATATTTTGATCTAAATATCTTTATCAGATCTCGTCTAATCAATAGTAATTGGATTACTTCTTATAGCGTATTCGGATTTAATTTATATTGAAACTTGTGTGACTTCTTGGTATTTGAATTTAATTTCTTCATTAGATCTCGTTCACTTTCTTTGAATAATAATCGGATAACTTCTTGAATAGTAGTCACTAGTATTCAAGTATTCAAATATTCACTAGTATTCAAATAATAATTTACTACTTATCAAATAATATTGGACCTAGATAGTATTGGGCAATCTGTAGGGTTAATTTATAATCCTACAGTGAATTTAAAATTTGAAATTTAAATTTAATTAATTTGAAATCCAACAAGTTAGTACTGACGATCAGAAAGCAGACTTCTTAACAAAACCAATTTCGGCACCTAAACTAAATGCAATTTTGGAAAGTCTAAATTTGAAACGAAATTAGTGTACATGATGTTTATGTTGTTTATGTTTGTGTTTATGTGATTATTATAAATGTGGATGTGATCATTTAAGATCAGTTTGCGTAGGATACAAATTATGGGGGGGTCTGTAGGGTTAATTTATAATCCTACCTTAATAACTTGTTTTAAATAATAATAATATTACTTGTAAATTGTCAAACTAAAATAAAATATGAGTTCATTCTCTTTCTAGACTCAAACGAGTATTGTTGTGTAGAAAATATTAACCACTGCTCCAACACAATCTTTCATGTAACTATACATACTTGAACATTATTTAAACAGACATATAAACAGTAATTCAGACACTCTTAAATGTTCACTTGCAATTAAATAACTTTAAATAAAACCTACTAAATAAAATACATTAAGTCTGTTTATTATTTTTTCAAAAAATTAGGTAGGGGAAAGTTGTCTAAAACAGGGACGTCGGGTCAAACGGGGACATAGTTAGAATGCATACTCTAAAAGCACTATGTCCCCGTTTGACCTGATGTCCCCGTTTTATACAACTTTCCCCTACTTTTTTAATAAGTTTCTTAAAATTGATACTATTTAATTAATTTTTAAATTTGGCATAACTAAAGAATAACATAATTAAGTAAAATACATTATTTCATTATTTTTAATTAAAAAATCCACACGGACAATTATTTTAATTTATAATCTACGTTATTTTTGAATGGCCGACGTTACCCTTAATTTTGTAACTTATGGCAGTTATTTAAAAACTTTGTTAAAAAAAAAAAAAATTATAATGGAGTGTACGGTTCACTGTATGTAATGACCATCAACGATCGATTGTTTGTTGGTATTAGTGTTGTAGTACTTCCATTAAATATTAGGTAATAATTTAACGTCTTAAAGCTAGTAACAATTTTATCTTTTTTCTCATTTATATTATTATGTATTGGAATGGAGGTTACGTAAGGAAAAATGGCTGAACCAATTAGAATCAAGTATCAAGTTGTATTTCTCTTTCATACAGGTATTTAAGACCTGATGTTATTTATAACAGTACTCATAAATATATAATTTATTCGTTGCAGCTGTCCTTTTATAGCCTATCCTATAGGAGTCTCAGACATTACTACCAAAAAATGGCGGCTTTTTTATACACGGAAGCATGCTAATTTTTATATGTAAGAGTAAACATTTTTTTTTTTTTGTTTAATTAAAAATATTTTTTCTCCACAAAATAATATATATTTACATCAGTATATATTATTGTTACTTATAATAAATTACTTCTTTTTATATATATATATTTATATATATATATATATATATATATATATATATATATATATATATATATATATATATATATATATATATATATATACATACATAAATTATTTGCATATATCTACTTACTACATTTTTTTTCTGTCGCAAAAATGCCATCTTTCCATGTCATGTCGTGTGAATAGTGAATATAAGCCTGGTGGTATCTTGATAGTGCTGAGATAAGACTGCCTAATGAATGCACCTTACTTATAATAGGATTTTGAATTAAATATGCTATTTGTCTTCAGGTTGTTTACTTGAGGAATGCATTTAAGCTCTAAATTTTGGAGCTCTGCCCCAAAACAAGGACACAACAATCTTGATGCAATTTTTGTCCAAAAAAAAAAAAAAGATTACAAGATAACAGATAAGACACTTTATTAATTAATAATAATAACATTATAAAAATAAAAACATATTTTTAATAAAAATGTTTCCAGAGTTTTCATTGGCCTACTCATTATTTATATTTATGTTATAAATACTGCTAATTTTCTGTCAGTTGTTTTAAATTAATGAAATCACAAACTGCCCCAGGTATATATTGAGTTGGAACAGGAAGTTACACTAAGCAGATTATAAAAACAATGCTGAGCTTAGCACTATTTCAATATTTTTTGTCACAGTTTCAGCTGATTGTCGCCTTGATTGCGTCGGGCGCCAACTTTTTATTGTTTCTATTCTGTTTTCGTATAAACATTACGATTAATAATAATGCAACTAATGTTGATAATGATAATAGTGAAAGTAATGTAAATCATTTGAATGATAACTTAATTTAATGTGTGTTCAAAAGCTTCTTCGCGTCGTATTATTGGAATAGTCACATGGAAATTAAAATGACATTTTAGTTCTACAGTTTGCCAAATTCCAGTAAAACCTCTTCAATTATTCCCTTTCAGTTTGAGTACCCTAACACCATCAGTTAATATGTAATTTTTTTGAGCTATGATTGAGTTTTTTTTTTTTTTTTTTAAAAAAATGACCGTCAAATGGCGTAGAGACCACCTTACGCGTTTCTGCGAGGACTGTCTTAATTTGTATGATTAAACCTTTTAAAAGGACCACAGACCTTACTTGACATATGGACTATCTAAAAGGAAATTTTAGCTCTTATAATATTTGACTTGAATATAAATTATTTTTATCTATCATTGAAGCAAGCGTAATGCAATAAATATTAAATAGTTCATCATGAGGAGTGAGGAGTTGATAGTTAAGAATATGATAGTAATAGAGATCCGTGTGTAGTAATTACGAGTGGGGGAGAAGGGTCTTTCTACTATTCCTTAACTCACCTACACGTCCAGGCCATTCCATTTCCATTTCAACTGTTATAAAATGTATCACTTCGCTACGTCTGCATGTATCAAGTTGAAATTTTGCATGCCTTTTTCAATTGTGCTTTAGACGATGTATAGAAGTTTTATTAAAATCGTTACGTTAGAACGTAAGTTGTTTTCTCTATTTTAAACGTTTAGTAATTAACGATCTATAGTTTTAACGATCTTTATTAATTCATAGCGGCGTTGCTACTGGTTTTACTAAAAAATGTTATTAAAAAGAATGCTCGTCTCGTCGAATAGGTGATGATAGAATGTTTTCCCGTCATAAAATCCCAATTTTACATTTGAAGTTTGCGTTTACGCGAGCGTTGCGCGTGGAGTTAAGAGTACCTACGTTTAGCAGTCCCCCCCCCCCCCCAGGCCATTATATCTCCTATTTTTAACTATATTTAGCAATCTAACATTTTTTTTTGATATCTTAGAGAAACCATAAGTCTGAAATCAAATATCTAAAAAAAGCTCTTACGAAGAGGATTGTTATAACATAAAAGATTTCAATCAGATTGTATAATTGAATATTTAGGAAAATGTGAAATGTTTATTCAAGGATTATTTGAGTCTCGAATCCCTTATAAATAAACCTTCTGTAAAAGTTGAACAAACAGAAATAATTTATAAATTTAAATTACTTATTTACGAAATAGTTTTTTATACTATTGCTCTCTGAATGAAGTAATAAATCTAAGACTTCTTATGTCAAAGCTTACTTAATCTCTTTTTAAATCTGTCGGTCCATTTTTTTCCGCTTCTCCTCTTGTAATTCCACAAGTGTTCCATTCATTACTGAGCCGCTCCCATCTTTCATGAATTCAGTCTGTGTTTGTGACCGGCCCATATCCATTTTTAATTTTGTTGCTTTCCTTTATCAGCCAGTTAAAGCTTTCTTTTCTGAATACTCTCCCTTTTTTCCTTTTATTTCCCAACATTTATCTTACATTCTGTAAATATTAACTTCTGCCTTTGAATTAAATAATTATCTTCTGTCTTTGAATTTCTGTGTCTGAGACTAATGATATTTTAAAGGAGTACAATGTGTAGCAAAGAGCACGCGACGCTTCAGCTTATTTTAAAACTCCAATGCTTTCTGAAAACAAAATTGACTTAATATTTTTTTTTCTATTTATTTAATTGTTTTTCACATCTTTAAACGGGGAAAAACTGACTTAGGTAATGTTTACTTTCATTTATACCACCATTCTATTTGTTTATAATTCAATTGCAGTGTGACGTGTGACCTATTTTCGGTTGTTAGCTTATATAACTAGAATTTAATATTTTATAAAATTTTGTATGTACCTGTTTTTTTGCGATTCTGAACCACTTATTACAAATATTTTTCGATACCATAAAGAATAAAGTTTACTCTTGGTCATTGTCCAAAGTTTTCAAAAAACTCAAACCGCTGTGTAAAAGAATTAAGAAAATACCATCATTATTAAAGGTTTAAGAACAAGCAAGAGTCTTTATAAAGAATTATTTTTTCTCAAAAACACCAAATTTATTTTTTCTCCTCTTCCGACCTCTCTTGGAACACTCTCTTTGTATACGATATGAAGATTTACTTACCGTCGATAATTGCTGGTTCTGAGGATATATATATATATATATATATATATATATATATATATATATATATATATATATATATAATATATATATATATATATATTTTAAAAAACGAACTCCGAAAATGCAATTTTTATTATTAGAAAAAAATATCTGTGATAGATTACCCTTCCATTTCCACTTCCATTCAATATTCAATAATCTAGTGCTAAGGAGCATTGGAAAAAGTTTTTAATCTAGATTTTCTTCTTGGTATTCCAAATAATGAAAAAAAGAAACATAAATTTCCGACAATTTTTTTTTAAACTTCAAAACATTCTTGAAAAAAAAGTTTTTCTTCTTTTTTTATCCATCCCCGAAACAGATTTTTCCAATTATCTACCACTTAAAAAACTTTTATATATTTTATTGTCATTATTATGAAACAAAAAAAAAAAAAAAAACCGTTAGTAATTAGTATAATTTCTCACTGCTCATTAATTAAATCCGAGAACGTAAATTGGAAGTTTTTCCTTTAATTTTCCCCTTTATTATATAATTGAATTGAATTTTTCTGTAATTTATTATACATAAAACTATTCCTTTCTCTATGTATATATATATATATATATATACATGAAATAAAATAAAAGAAAGTTTGTTTCTTAAGAGTCCTCCGAAATATTGTTTAAAATTCTAATTGTATTCTTTTTCTTATTAAAGTTAAATAATTTCATAGATCCTAGTAATTACTCTACTTATATTTCATCTATGTTAGGTATTTCGTTAGGCATATATATATATATATATATATATATATATATATATATATATATATATATATATATTTGTGTAGCAGCTTCTTAGTTTTTTCCGTTTTGATAGTCATGAGTGTTTGTTTCATGGGTTTTTTGTATTTCGTTTGTTTTTTAGGCCCCTGAAGAAGGTTTTAAGTAAAAACCGAAACGTCGGGATTGTAACATAAAGACGATTTTTGTTTGTTTTCTGTTTATATTTACGGTCGAGAATTTATTCATATATATATATATATATATATATATATATATATATATATATATATATATATATATATATATATATATATATATATATATATATATATATATATATATATACAGTATGTCCCAGGATCGACTTGACGATACGTGAAGTGACCTAAAAATTTCATTTTTCGACAAAAAGTCATTCTTGATCATCCCTCCTGCATGTCTTCAAATGAAGATTTATAGCATTAAAAATGTTGTTCCATGTAACCTGTTCCCAAAAATTACGATTTTTTTAAAATCGCACAAGAGGGAACTGGTCTAAATTTTAATTTTATGAAAAAGAGTCATTCGTTATAAAAAATTATATTTTTCTAAATAAGAAAGAAAATACAAAAAAAATCATTTGAATTCCCCCCTCCCCCCCCCCCCCCCCCCCCTTACCCGCTTACCTCACTATTAATAATAAAAAAAATCCAAAGGAATCGTTTTGAAAATTGTGTTAAATCAACAATTATTGTTTAATAGGCCTATTTTATTAAAATAAAAATTTAATAAAAAGCAAAATTGAAGTAAATTAATTTTTATTATCCATTACTACGATATAATTTCTATAATAATGGTAATTCTAGAAATGTCTATTCAACGATCATTGTTGTACTCAAAACAATTCCTAATTTTTTAAATTTAAATCTTTATTTTTATTTAAAGTGAGATAAGCGGGGAGGGGGAGGGGGGAGGTGAAATACGATGATTTTTTTTTTTTTTTTTTTTTTTTTGTATATTCTTTCTTATTTTGAACAATATAATTTTTTATAACGAATGACTTTTTTTCATAAAATTAAAATTTAGACCAGTTCCCTCTTGTGCGATTTTAAAAAATCGTAATTTTTGGGAACAGGGTACATGGAACAAAATTTTTAATGCGATAAATTTTCATTTGAAGACATGCAGGAGGGATGATCAAGAATGACTTTTTGTCGAAAAATGACATTTTTAGTTCACTTCACGTATCGTCAAGTCGATCCTGGGACATACTGTATATATATATATATATATATATATATATATAAAAGACTGTTTTGCCCCCATTAATTGGTAATTAAAAATTAGATCTACTACTATTGTGGTTGTTTTGTTTTTTTCAAGAAAGAAAACATTATTATTGTTGTTCTTTGAGTTTTTCCGTGGAGATATTATTAAGTAGGTAAGAGTATGTGATATTGTAAAGGTTTCTTCTTAAATATAAACTATATTTCTAAACATAAGAAAAATGTCTGGTCGTGAAATTAAGGGGTCCGTGTCTGTCTGGAAAAATATGACTTTAATGTTGAAAAACCTTGCTTAGTGTTTTTCACTTTACCGACTTCTTTACTTTTCTTTCTGTTGGATTTTTACTTTTGCTTTTTTTGCTTTGAGTTAAAAGTGTGGAGCTGTTGGTTATGGGCTTTTAATGACAGATGGAACTTTTTTGTATTTTTTTAATTCTTCTTTCTCTTTCTCTTATGAAAGGTATCTTGGGTTTTATATTTTCTTATTTCTTAGCGTTTCTTAGACTCTGAAGGTTTTATGTGAGGGTAATTAATGTGTGAGTGGTTTTTGGAAAATTGCCTTCTTTTGCTCCTTCTATTATTCTTTTTATTTATTTATTTTTTCTCTTGTTACTTTTTGGCCAAAAATAAGTTACTTAGAGGGTAAATAATGTAGCTTTTCTGTTAGTCTACATCTAACATAATTCATTTTTCTTTGTATGTACGCACACATATACCATACTTTTTATATACATATATATTTATTTAGGCCAATTAGAAAAAGAACAGAAAAGTGCTAACATAAACCCATGTATATATGCGAGCACTTATTTTCTGTTATTTGTTTTATTAACCTAACAACTAAAACTAGCAATAATACTTGCTGGTAATAATGATTGCTTGTGTTTAAAGAAATACGTGTACAAACTTACACAATAATACTAAAGCTGAAAATAGTAAAATACCATTTTTTGTACTAAAAAAGATACAGCTTGATAAAATGTAAACAGTTTTGGAGATTCAATTTTATCAGACTTCCGCTGAATACGGTTTTAATATTTTCAGGTTTGCTGGCTGTATTTCAATCCATTTAATAGTCCGTGTCTGCAGGATATTTTGATATCTTGGGAAGGGTTCAAATAAATTAATACTCATTTGTGTTGAGCTATATTTCAGATTTTTTTCTCCCAATCAAATGAATATTTTGAACAATGGATAATAATATGCTCTCCAACGCATTCTGAATACAGCGAAGATTGTATTTAGGTGCCCTTTTTATTTAAGTATACTTTAGGCGTCATCAGAGCCTAAAACTAAACTAATACAACTTACCAGACACTAGCAAAGATTTACTAATGCAGTTATGTAGTTACGTACGTTTGTTTAGTATTTTGATCATAAAAATTAACATTATTTCGCACAAACGGAAAAAAAGAAAGTAGAATCAATCAAAGCACGAACTTTTACCTCTAAAAATTACTTATTCTGAAGACTTAACAATAACTCTTTCATTGTTATTGAATCTCTTTCTACCAAACCACCCTGTTGCCTTAAACTATTATATATATTAGATACCTTTTTTTCTATTATTCCTCTAAACATACCTTTTATCTTGCTGGATATAAAGTACTTTTCTCTTAGAATGTAAGGAAAAGAAACTGCCCCTTTATTTATTCTCTTGCTAAGAACACCATTAGTTGTTTGAAGTTTTTCTTCTTTCCCTTTGTATATCCTTTTGCATTATTTTTTTCTTCTTTATACAACTCCTCTAATAGTTTTGTTTTTGTCACTTCGACCAACTCCAAGAAGTTCTTTACCAATTCTATTGTGTACAATTGTCAATTTTTAAAAGAAAAAAATAAGAAAAGATAAAGAGGAAAAAAAATATAGCAGAACTAGATTATTAGAGAGAATCTAAGAATACACACCATTATTTCTTGTTTTTTTTTTTGTCGGTTTGGATATACAATGATTGTATTTTGTATAGATAACTGTAATGCCAAAAGGATACAAAATGTGCAGCCATGTAGCTTTAAATTGTCCGTGAGATATTTAAGGGAAGATGAAAATTACGAGCATTTTGAACTGTTGTCCTTTTGGAATTCTTTTGATATCTTCGACCTAGAAATTCTGTTTCAATGGAATATGGTAATAAGAGTAGGCAAAGTGAAAATAAGGAGAAATAACCTTGATTTTTTTTTCTTTTGGTTATTTCTTGTTAGTTGTACTTTAAGGTAAAGAATCGTGAATCGTTGTTTCCGTGTGACCCGTTGGACGGTTTGACCTAGTTCTTCTTTCTACCTCTGTAATTTTCTAGATATCATTTTCTCAGTTTTTCTTTTAATATTTTTTTTCTTTTTTATCCATTTTTTTGTAAAGATAATATACTTGAACTTATAAGATGAAATTAAAGTGATGAGTTTAATCTTTCTAACCGGATATTTCTATCAGTTAGAACGAATTTTATAACGGATTTTTTTGTTTGACAGTGTGACTAAAATTCTAAATTACAGAAGTAAATCAAGCTTGCAGTATGAAGTATTCTTTTTATTTATTTATGTACTTAATTATTTATTGTGATTACTAGTATGATTATATATATATATATATATATATATATATATATATATATATATATATATATATATATATATATATATATATATATATATATATATATATAAAGATCACTCCAACAACACAAACTCGGGATGCGGTCAATATAATCAATAAAAAACTTCAAATTTTCATTTAGCTAACGTTTCGGTGACTAGCAACATGCCACCATCATCAGAGCATCTATTAACATACAAAAATAAAACAAGAGAATTAATCAAACAGAACAGACATGAGTAAGAAATATGTTAGAGAAAAAACGGAATATATAAATATATAAATATATATATATATATATATATATATATATATATATATATATATATATATATATATATATATATATATATATATATATATATATATATATATATATATATATATATATATATATATATATATACACACACATTTACGAAAATGTATTTTGATGCCAAAAAGTGGTTATTAATAAAATGTTGACTTATATTTTCGAAATTATCATACCCTGAAAATAATCGAGAAATTTATTTAAACTCTAAATTTGGGAGGACTTCCCTCCAAAACTCAAAAATGATCTTGAAAAAAAAAATTATTTAATTAAAAATGTATGTTGTTTTCCTGGGAAAAATTTAGTGTCTAAGATATTGATGCTAATTAATGTCTATAATTTTAGGTACCTATATATTATAGGACCTTAGACATCTTTTCAGCTTATATAGGACCAATACAAAACTTATTAGAACCATTAAATTTCCTGCATTGAACTACTGAAGAATAAATTATAATTATTTAATTAAAATAAATTAGAAACAACAATAAGTTAATAAGTAATATAGTCTGTTAATTTGTGTAGCACATAGCTTCTTGGTCATGTAAGATTGAATATGTTTCGATTCTAAGTGAGGTCATACTTATTTTTAAGCATTATCGTATTTGCGCAGACGGTTGAATTTAATATGGGACCATCTGTGGGATACTTCCCCAAAATCGTGTTAGTACTCTTAAAAGTTATATTTCGTAGTAAAATAGGGGTTGTGTGCCTGTAAACAGAAAAGAACTTAAAATTGGACCAATAATACAATAATTATGCCCTACCACTCAAATCTTATTAAAATCGGACGACTAGTTTTAAGATATGATGGTTCGCAATACTGTTGAGCGGCAAACCGATATCGACAAACAAACAAGAGATCAAAAATGTCCCCTAATGTGTAAAACGAAATTCTGTCCAGGAATTTTTGAAGTTCATTCTACAGAATGATCACAATGCCTCCGTTACCTTCTACAGAAGATTACAATCTCGGAACCAAAAACTTTAAAAATATATTACCGTACAAACATATTTCATTAATTAAAATATTTCAGATAATCACGGAGCAACTAAGCTTACTTAACGGATTATTGTAAAGAATAACACTCGTAAATAACAAAACAACGAGGCATATCTTTAACACCCATGAGAAATATTTTTTCTTCAACAATGCTAATATTCTGATCAACGGGTTATTTCATTCTGTATATCGTTAATTCTCATATAAATAGTATGCGTACGCATTCATAATAATTAGTTAAAACTTTGTTTGCAAAACGAGTTCATTAAGCATTTATTTTTCAGCTAATTGAATCTAAAAAAAAGAAACGATGGTTACGAATTTATAAATAGATTAATCGTGCGCAGGGTATTATTTTTCTTTATAACATTCATTCCTTTTATTTTCTTTTTCTTTTTAGAGTCAATATTTCCCTTTTATATATCTTTTTTAAAATTTTATCTGAATGTTTTTTTGAGAAACCGTTTTTTTGAAAAAAAAAAAAAAAAAAAAAAAAAAAAAAAAAAAAAAAATTGAATACGACAGAAATCCATCACACGTTTTATAGAGAGAAAATAGTGAGTCACTTAAAAAACACTTTTTCCTAGATACGAAAAAATCCCATAATATAAAACCATGTGAGATATAGAAAATATTATATTGAAGACACGACTTTGGACATCGCAGTCTAGAAATAACAACAGACATACTGACACGATTTTTTTTCTTTCTATTCTTCCCCGTGTATTTATTTTCTTTTTTTCTGTCGAGATGTCCCATATTTTCATTTGTTTGAAAACTCACCACGAATTTGTTAATATGTTATTATCTCAGGTTTTTGTGAATAATGATCACCTTTCACTTTTTTTTTTATATTTA
The DNA here is from genome assembly GCA_951217055.1 of Gerris lacustris. Lineage (NCBI taxonomy): Eukaryota > Metazoa > Arthropoda > Insecta > Hemiptera > Gerridae > Gerris > Gerris lacustris. Next base: position 31,904,223 of record OX578282.1, on the reverse strand, counting down.
ATAGAATATTAATTTTTTTTTTATTTTAGATTGATGAAGAAGAGAAATCTTTTGAAGATTTTTTTTCTTCTCAAATATATATTGCTATTTGATAGATTATAAAAATATGTTATACTGAAATAATATATAGAATTATTTCTTTAAAGTTCTTATTGATTATAGTTATAGGTGTTTACAGTCAATTTACACATTAATCAGTTCTATCATTTGTATGTAAATAATATCTCACATCTTTTGTGTTCGAACCTAGATGATTGCTACTGTTTTAGACACTGACTCTTCGGAAAGTATCGTAAGCATCTTGACTTCACTGATTCCTACTAAAGTTTAATTTAGTTCATATTGGTTAACTATATTTACAAATTATTTGTAATATGCTAAAGTCATAGTTTTCTTACAATTTAAAGAAAAATAAAAAATAAATTAATAAAATCTCTATTACTAATATTATTTTGAATTATTTCGAAGATTGATTGAAAATAAATAACATTTTTGGATAGCAAGGATCAGGATCCGTACAAATCAAATATAAAATTTAAGGATACCGAAATTTTCAAAAGAAAGTCCTTTCTATAAGGTATAAATAAGATTGGCCACTATTCTTTTCTATTAATTTCCCCGAAACGTCGGTAAATACTCAACCTTATTTTTTTCCTCTGTACTCAACCTCACTATCATGGTGTATTATTATGTTAATTACAAATAACAAAAAACAAAAAAACTTATCTAAACGTCTAAAAAGAGGAACCAAAATATCTTACTGTTTATATAAGTCAATTTTAATTATATTTCATAATATTGTCTAAAGTACCTACTATTAAGTCATGCGGCGTTTAAAGAACTCAGAAAAACTTAACAGAAATTTGCTTTTTGCTGTTATTTATGCCATACTTATTTTCAATACGATTTCCAGGAAACATTGTGGTCATGGACACCCTTCCGGGGCCCGCTCTTAGACGTCCGTTTTAGGGGCTTTTTCGGGGGCCGGGGGCGTGTATCTTTTTTCCTATTCACTTAAAAAAAAAAAAAAAAAAATATTTTTTCCCTTTTTGCGAGACCTACAAAAAAGGTCCTTTGCGTCGGACCGCTGCGGTCGACCGAATTCGAGTTATGCGGAAAAAACGGTTTTTCGGGGGAAAATAAAACGTTTTTTTCCGCATAACTCGAATACGGTCGAACGCAGCGGTCCGACGCAAAGGACCTTTTTTGTAGGTCTCGCGAAAAGGGGAAAAAATGTTTTTTTTGGGGTTTTTTTAAAGTGAATAGGAAAAAAGATACACCCCCCCCCCGAAAAAGCCCCTAAAACGGACGTCTAAGAGCGGGCCCCGGAAGGGTGTCCATGACCAAATCATTAACTTTCTTTCAAAACCCACATTTTAGCCATATTTGTTTTCAAAATGACGGCAAATAATGGAAATTTTGTAATAATAGTTACATAATCTTTTATTACTCTTAAAGACCTTTAAAACTATGTATAACATGTCATGCTGACTAAAACTTCTTTTTTTCAGTTGTCCGCCATATTGGCTGCCATCTTGAAATTTCCAAAAACTACGCTTGTCACAAATGCTGAGATGGACCTTTGTGCCGAATTTAGTTCAAATTTTTACACCAGTTATCGTTAGATAAGCACACAAAATACATAAATAGACAAACAGACGGTTCAAAGTCAAAGAACTCTCCACCCTCGTAAAAATATTTCAACTGGATACAAGCCGAAGTTTTTTTGTAATGATGTAAGACATTTATAATAATAGTTAAAAGGAGTTACTGTTTGTTTTGTTTAGGGAAGATGGTAGTTGTAGGGTAATGTTGAATGAATAGAGGTTTCCCTCTATTCCACTCTGCCTTTTTAAATAGGACACTCATTATGATTTACCTACCATTTCTTTAATACATATTCAATATTTATTATTGTGATGACTGGTTAATATTTAGATAACCTACATTGACAACCCTGATAGATTTGTTTGGCTCTTATGGTTTTTCCTATTTAAAGAATTAGCAAATATTTTTGTCTGTTATAAAGTAATAGTAACTTAATAAAGACTTACATTATTTATTTAATACACACACACACACACATACACACACACACACATATATATATATATATATATATATATATATATATATATATATATATATATATATATATATATATATATATATATATATATATATATATATATATATATATATACATATATTCAAGTAGAGGAAATCTGAATGTAAAGTAGTTAGGTGAAGTGGATAGCGTGCTTGCTGTAAGTTTAGCCAAGAGCGAGTGGTTAGCTGTATTCCGGTGCAATGCTAAATAACAGTCATATCTATAACTTCACCTTGTATTAAAATATATTTCTTTTGCTAAGGGTACGGTTAAATTATTTTTTTGTAACATTTTCTGACTCATCCATTTCGCCCAATTACCTACCTTGTTTTTTTTCTTCAAAAATTGACTTCTTATTTAAATCTAATTTTTTCACTTTTGAGAACGAAAAACTTTTTAATATGGATATGTTTTTCGGCCGAGGGTTCCCCTCCCCTCCTACTTACCTATTACCTATTTATCAATCATTCCTATAAAAGTCAATCCTTTTGCTTTCGAGGTTACCTAAGGTTACAGAAGCTATATGATCGTTCTGAGGAACGAACATTCTTTTGTGAACCAGTATATATCTTAAAAACTAATGTTTCGATTTTAATTAATTTTAAATGGTAGGCCATGACTAGCCCATTGTTGGCCCCATATTAATTTCAACCTTTGCGCCCATTGCTTCCTTCCGCGTGTGCGCAAACATGTTTTTATTGACATATTATGTTTAAAAATGCAGATCCGATTTTGAAGGAATTTATATAGTTTGTTAAAATTGCCCTCATATGGCCCCATCGGGTTCGAACCTGGTTACGGGAAGCTGTTTCACCTTAGCATCGCGATAATGATGGGGAGAATACTAAGTTAAGTAGCGCCTATACGGGTACGAAAGCCAATTATACGGTTAACACAGATGATGAAATAACACTATAACCCCATGTATTGTAGTTACATATATAAGCAGTGGCTTATCAGGCCACTGATTATAATCATTTATATGTACTATATTTACTGTTATGTATTAAACCGTTGTATTGAAGAGTATTATATGTAATGCTAGTAGTAGTAGAACATTAGGTCGAACCACTTATTCGAACCTAGTAATTTTGGGCCCTTTTTATTTTTATCATCACCATCGCTTACTTGGTCGGTCAACTGATCGTCTTTGTCCTGGTAAATATACGATCTATTGATTTTCTTAGGTACCTTCTGGTTATCCATTCGTTGTATAAAGAACTTCTTGGCCACCATAAACCTTGCTTTAATAGTATTGATTAATTGTTGTGTAAAGTTTAAAAGCCTTATCATTATTTCTTATGTCGAGCCAGCAGCGCTGTCCTCAGCCCCAATTATCATTCATAATATTTTGCGCGTGTTAATGCAGAGACGCTGATCAATATCATTAGTATAATCTGATAACCGTTACAGTCGCTACTTCAAGCCAAAATTGTTCCCCACAGCTTTAGTCAAATAAAACTAACAGAGAGGCCTTCGATTGTACTTATTGTTGACGATAAACTGATTTACTGATATCTTAATAATTTCAAGATAAAAAGAACTTTTTATGTACTACGTTTTTAAATTTTCTGTTGAATCGTATGTAATTTTGATAATATAATTGTTATTGTTATATAACATATAATGTTAGTGAAAAAAAAAAAAAAAATAGTTCCGAATTTATTTACTTCACATAAATGACAACCATTTAGAGAGCTAAACCTATAAAAGGACACATCTTTGTACAATGGATCTCCCCAACACCAAATCTAAACCATGCCATCGATATATTTGAAATAATATAATAATAAGTAATATAATCGATATATTTCCTGTTTTGTCATTCAATATTTATCTCTTATTTATAAAAATTACAAATTTGAAACCCGTCAAAATGAAGATTGTAAACATGGGACATGGCAAAACAAATAAAATAACTTGCGGATTTTTTCCGAACTAACTTTCCATACAGCAAAATTTGCTGAAAACCAATTAAATTCTGCTGAAAGGTGGCTAAAAGTATTAAAATAATGGGCACTTTTATATAAAAGGGCCCCCCTTTTTGTTTTTAATCTAATATACTTTCTTACAACTTAATACACACTTTTTTAATATAAATGTGTGATATTCCTTTGTCCCAATGCCTATTGGACTGAATATCCCTTTGTCTTAATAGGTAGTTAGACTAAGGGATATAAACTCTTTTGTATAAAAAACAAAAAGGGGGGCCCTTTTCTATAAAAGTACCAAAATAATGCATTGTCATCGTGTTCTGAGCTATGCTAAAATATTCAAATGTCTAGCTATTCAGGAAGTTAGTTAGAAATCGATTGCCACATAAATATTAAATATGCCAGACAAATATTCATTATATTATTTTAGCTCTAGGGATCGGAATATATCCTTAGTTTCAGTAAATCTTAAAGTGAATAAGAAATATTGAAAGATGAAAGCTAGAGGACTTAGTAAGACTTACAGCCCAGCTTATTCTTTATCATTTTTAAAATTCCTTCAAGGAAAGTTACATTTATATTTTGTTAATTTAAAATGAAAACTTAAGTAAGTTGTAGATTGAATAAAAAGTAGTTAAGCTTGGGTTAATGTTAAGCTTTGATAACTAAGTCAGTGAGTCAGTACGATATGATTTAAATAATAAAAATGCCTAAAGATGTGTTACTTATTCTATTACAGTATAATTAGTTACTTATTCTATTACAGTATAATTACGTCGTATACATATCATTTACCTTATAAAAATTTGTCCGATTCAACTCATACTAAACTTTTAGCTATGTGTACGAGTACATACTTACTTCTAGTATTTCTATTTATTTGTGGTTTCGAATTTTCGTTTAATTATTATTATTCATATTATCAAAATTTAACATATAAATAATTCTTCCCTGATGGAGAATCGAAGCCGCCTTGTCACCCTTTGAGTTAATAGCTATTTTTTCAGGGAGTAGATTTTTCCCGGAAAAATTACTTATACGGTTAGATTCTTATTTAAATGGACTCACCTTTTTGGACTCAGGAGACTATGCTTGGGATATCGAAAGAAAAATCGATATTTTCGATATATCTATATATCGAGTGGACCAACATCTATGTTTGCCAAATCATCGAAAGAAAATATTGATATCTTTGATATATTATCCAAATCGAAAAACCCCAATCCAACCCGATGACTAAAGAATATAGCGGTCAGAGACAACTCAGACAAACTTTCTTATATACGAGTTCATAATAACTTGGCCCAGTGTTTTCCATTTATTAGTTTTCGTTGGTACATTTAATTATTATTGAACATTCCATCAGTATATATCATAAAAATAACTTCTCCTCACCGGGGAATCGAACCCGGGCTCTCTCCCTCCGCGTTTAAAGCTATTTACTCAGGAACTAGATTTTTCCCGGGAAAACGGCTTATATCGTTAGATTCTTATTTAAATTACTACATTTTAGAATTGTTTAACCTAACTCGTCGGAACTGTTTTCGAGAAATAATTTGTTAGTTTGCGTCAAAATCGGCCCAGTAGTTTAGGCTCTAGGCGTCTGCACAGACAGTCAGACGACAGACAGACATTTTTTAAAACCCTCTTTTTTGGACTCAGGGGACCTCAAAACGTGTAAATCCATCAAAATCTCAAAAGGTCAACGATTTTTCCTAACGAGATCGACCCTTTTCAGTCTTCTGTTTATGTTCAAAAATAATTTTTTCTTTTCGGTTTTTCAATGTTTCTTCAGGAAAATATCGATTTTGTCGATATATCGAAAGATCAAATCCATATAAAATATCAATAATCAATATTTCTTGGTTCGATGTATCGATATTTTCGACTTATCGACATCCATGTCCCAACTCTACAGGAGACTTTGGCCCCAATTTTTTTGCCCGACTTTTTTCGAATTTTTGCCCCATCACAATATTTTTTAATTATTATAATATACTAAGTACCTATTTAAAAAAAGTAACTTAATTTTTCGTAGAACCTATTTTTTTATTTAGCCCCATTACTTTAAATTACACTAGATCAAGGTTTTTGTTACTTTTATATTATACAATTAATATCTCCGTTAAAAATAGGAGCTTTATTTATTTCTTTAAACTAGTAAAGTTTTATTTTTTCGGAACAAAACCAATAATAAATTACGGCTCATTCTATATGAAATTTTATTGCACGAATAAAAGTCAGCATTGATATTTATAACAATGCTATAACAATATTTTATAGAATATTATGTAGGGAAATCTGTATTTCTTTCTCAAACTTAGTCCTGGACTCATAACCATCCTTTCTTATTTGTAGGGAATGGGTGTTTGGGAGTTTTGTAGCCCATATGCAGATATTAGGCTTTCAGATGGTAGCAGGTAGAATTTCCTGCAAGGTTAACTACACCATTATATTTCCATAATGTCTCGAATACTTTGCATCTTTAGTAGATATTTCAGCCATGGTTTTCTTTAGCTTTGAGCATTTACACCATCTCTATAGCCTTTGGTGTTAGACAGAAGTCTGTTTGAAAATATATCTTTGTATATTCAAATAGCTGCAATCTGTTACGTTTATTTACTTAGTGAATGATGGTCTTCTTTGCTTATATTTCGAAAAATTTTAGGGATATATATATTTTTTTATATATATTTATTATTACTTCCTATGCATTTATAAAGAAAAAAGTAATGTTGCTACAAAAAAAAAAAAGAAAAAAGTTTTGGAGGATTTGATGGATTTACAGGTTTTATGACTTAATAGATAGGAGTCTAGAAAAGCACAAATTAATATATATCAGTTGGTAATCAAATCAGTGCAGACGCGTGGTAATATAAAAATTCTAAAATGTAGCCAATTTATAAAACCAATCTAACCTTAAAAGTTTTTTCCAGGTAGAAATTGATAACGATAAATTTCTCCCAAAATATAAACAATCACATGATGAACAATTTATAAATATATTTAATTATAAATTAATCAAATTTGACATTATAGCATTCAAATTATGTTACTATAAATATATGAAAGGTGTGATCGAGTTTGCTAAACCTACTTTTTTTCAGGTTTATAATAAACTCTAATTTCTTTTTAACCATATTATTAATTTAAAAAACATTTTTTTTTTTTTAAAAAAAAGGAAAGTTACTTAAAATATCATTTTTGATTAACTTCTTAAGCTTCATAATTGTTTGGTTAAAATGAAACCAGCTAAAGAAGAAGTAAAAGTAGACGTGTAATGTTAAAGTAAAAATAGGACACGAAATTCGAAATTCGAATATGTTTATAAGACGCACTTTTTTCCCGTTTTTGCATCGTGCAAAGCGGGATGCGTCTTTTATTTTTAATCGATGTATTCAAGTGTAACATAGCTAACAAAATTTTTTCTTCGAAGTTTATTGAAGGGGGGGGGGGGGGTATTCCGTTGTACCTATTTAGTTTTTGTTAGCTTCAAAATAATATTTTCAAAATCTGACTTTGCTATTGCTCTGCCAGCATGGTCTGTCTTACATCTAAATGATTCAAATGAACCTTACATCTAAATAAAGATTCAATATTCCAGCAATATCCACGGTAGGTGTAGACTGCCTAAACGTCTGAACAAGTTTTTGTAAAAGAAAGAGGAAGATTTGCCCTTTGAATCAGGGTGCGTCAATATTCGATGCAATACGGTGTAGATAGATGTGTAATATAGATAAAGAATAATAATTGTTAAATAAATATTCATATATGGTCGTTTTATATATATATATATATATATATATATATATATATTTATATATATATAAATATATATATATATATATATATATATATATATTTATATATATATATATATATAATAATGACTAATTTATTTATTTAACTATTATTATTTCTTTATCTATATTGCAGTCAGTTACTTTTATATTTTTAAAATATTCAAAAGTTTAACAATAAAATATTTTAATGATTATTATCTTTGAAAGTTTGAAAAGATATAATTTAATTTACATACACTTAGATACTTTTCTTACCGGCAGTCACTCACAACCTTTATTTAGTGTGTTTAGTTAAAGATATAATAAAGAATGACTGATGGTGTTCCCCAAGTCTGACTTACTTGTCCCAGCTTATTTCTAATGTTCGATATTTTCCTTGAGTAGGCGTTGGGCGTTTCAAAACGCCCCACTATGTTGTATGGGACACCCAAATACTTTTAAAAAAAGATTTTTTTTTCAGGATCCTGTCATCGCTTATTTAAATAAAGAGCATTTCATAGACTTAAAATCCTTTTCATCCTTAATGGCCGCATGTTACATTTTTCCCTCTTTTTTATGTGTACCTTTAAAAGAAATTACCATACGCTCACATGACAAAATGTAATGTATAGGTCGTTATATATATATATATATATATATATATATATATATATATATATATATATATATATATATATATATATTCATTTATTAATACACCATAAATAAAATTCAGTTATTTATTTATTTTATATACAATTTATCGTATTTTATTGTTTTCAAAACTTTTTCTGATAATATACGCTTTTGTCCTAACAACATATCTTGTTAAGTTGTTAATTAAAGTTTATGGCTGTAATTGTTTTTATATGACATGCAACTAAAAAGTACTTTTTTACATTTTGTTATTTTAACACGTAGTATAATAAAGACATTTAATTTTGGAAATTATGTTTAAGTTTTATTTAAGATATGCGTGGCCAATATTTATATATATATATATTTGCCATGCATATCTTAAATAAAGCTTAAACATAATTTCCAATATATATATATATATATATATATATATATATATATATATATATATATATATATATATTTAAGTATTTTTTAAGTATCCTTTCTTATATATGTACGAAATTTAGTTGCACTAGCTCTCATTCTCCATTTTTAGGGTCCGTAGGCAAAACCAAGGACACTTATATTTTCCTGCGTGTGCGTGTCCGTCCGTCCTCTCGCGTGCTCTCACGGCTACACCTTTCGTTCGATGACTTTGAAATTTGGCATGTATGTGTCTTGTACCGACCCACATATTTTAAAAATATAGCGACTTAAAAAAAATATTTTTCAAAAAAATTAGGGTAAAAAAACTTAAGGGTTAAATTTTTTTAATTTTTTTTCGACACCGTGAGGGGTATCATATGAAAGGGTACGTCGAGCTGATTACAAAAATATATATTTCTTTGGATATAACTTTGATAGGGCGAGCGTAGGCAAGTTTGAATTGGGTGTGAAACGTGTCCCCCCCCCCCCCCCCACCCTCTATCTCGCTTATGTGAAGTGCAACAAATCTGAAAAAATTCCTGAACATTCTTCGACCAAAAGTAAAGATACCACTTTTTGGAAATTTCGAAAAAAATATTATTTTATTTTTTATTGACAAAATACGTTTTTTTTTTAATTATGGTCTTTTCGATGTATTTATATGATTGTAGTCCGGTTCAGTGGCAAAAAAATACTTTATCAGAGTGTGTTTTGAGAATATCAGACCCTTAGAATGGTTCAAAGTAAGCTTTTTAGCATTTAAAGAAAACACTGTGTATACACTTTACATCAGTTAAACACTATATAGTGTGGTCTACGGACCCTCGCTGTGTGCTGACCAGCACACACTTGACCTATTTATTACACAGTATTGTCTCGGAAAATGGCCCCCTCCCCCCTCCTGGAATTGAGTATTGAACGAATTGTTTTTTTAAGCTGTTCTGCCAAATGTAGATCAGAAAATAATTTCTAGATTGGTTTGTAAACAAATTTTTATACTTAAGTATACCACTTGTGCTGAGTTTTGTAAAAGAACACTTTTATGGGATCTTAAAATTTTTAAATCCATCACAATACTATCTTTTTATATAGGAGAAAGTTAGTTGAAAATAATTTTTTTTTTATTCAAATACTATTGTACTTTTTATCTCATTTTTTTTACCTGGTTATTTAGGGTGAATCAATATTTTTAAAAAAGACATAAAATAGATTGATGATGCGATAAATAAACGAAAGGTCCTATATCAATACATTAAAATTATTATTATTGGAATGTCCTAAATATAAAATATTTATCTTGTCCTATATTTATTTGGCCATCTCTTATCTTCACGACCTTAATTGTAGATTACATTGCCAGGTCAGGTTTCTAAACCCACATACAAATCTAAATGCAATAAATAATTTTTAACGGATATTATACAAACCAACAAAGAATTAAGAATCGTGTAAATGAATTACTTGTACAATATTTTTTGTTCTATCATTTGATTAAAAAAGAAAAATTAGATTTTATTTTCATGCATATACTTCCCCGTCTGTAATAAAAATATCTGATTTAATAATCATTATTATTAACAAAAATTCCATCATGAGATTTTGATGGATTTACACATTTTGAGGTCCCCTGAGTCCAAATAAGTATTTTTAAAAAAATGTCTTTCTGTCGTCTGTCTGTGCAGACGCCTGGAGCCTATATTAACTACTAGGCCGATTTTGACGAAATTCGGCATGCATGTTCAGAAAAATCATACCCCGAAATTAAGAAATGAATTTTAGCTCCAAATTAGAGGGCGCTTCTCCCTAAAAACTGACAAAACGTGAAAAAAAATTATTTCTTGAAAACGGTTTCGACGATTTTAATTTAAAAAAAAAATCTAATATGTAGTCTTCTTCTAATTAGAAACATCTAGTTCCTGAGAAAATAAATTCAAATGCGGACGGAGAGAGGCTGGGTTCAATTACCTGCTGAGGAAAAGTTATTTTTATAATAAACTAGACGGATAAGGTGCGCGAAGCGCACCGATCCGGAGTTGGCGCTGTGTGTAAATAATAATTAAAACAATATAATTAATATATCTTTATTGTTACATAATTTCATATTTTAGTAAACGTAGGTTATATTTTTTTTTTTTTGTGAATTTTCATTAATTCTATTTTTTACTACCTTACTACCAATTTTAATTACAATGAGTCTATGTAAAAAGTTTAAGATCTTTAAATCCACTGGAAGCTAAGATAATATTATCTGATTAAATCCAAGATGGTGGCCATATGTTGAAGTGGAAGTACCTTTAATTTTCTTCTTTAGCTACCATAAGTATATGCACCAAATTTTAGATCTCTAGGTCCATTAGAAGCTGAGATAATAGAGTATTATTAAACCCAAGATGGTGGTTATAATTTAATATGGCGGCCATATGTTGAAGTAAAAGTGTCTTTAATTTTCTTCTTTAGGTACCATAAGTCTATGCACAAGATTTAAAATCTCTAGGTCCACTGGAAGCTTAGATAATAGAGTATTATTAAACCCAAGATGGCGGTTGTAATTCAATATGGTGGTCATATGTTGAAGTGATAGTACCTTTAATTTTATTTTTTAGCTACCATAAGTCTATGTACCAAATTTCAGATCGCTAGGTCCTCTTGAAGCTGAGATAATAGAATGTGAATAAATCCAAGATGGCGGCTATAATTCAATATGGTGGCCATATATCGAAATCAAAATGGCCGCACTTTCCTATTTATGGTACACTCTATCTATGTACCAAATTTCAAACCTCTATGTCAATGGGAAGTAGGAGAATTAGTGATGAACAAATCCAAGATGGCGGCTATAATTCAATATGGTGGCCATATATAGAAATAAAAATGGCCTTACTTTTCTATTTATGGTACACTCTAGATATATACCAAATTTCAGATCTCTATGTCAATGGGAAGTAGGAGAAATACTGATCAGTCAGCACTCAGCACTGTCACTCTTAGTTTTTTATTTAAAGATTTTGATCAAATGTTCAATAATTATTAAATGTACCTACGAAAATTAATAAATGGAAAACACTGGGCTAAGTAATTATGAATTCGTATATGAGAATGTTTGTCTGAGTTGTCTCGGACCGATTTTTTAATAATGTGGAGGAATGTTGTCATTAGATAAATAATATTATTCAAGATGATCATTATTCTATAGTCAATATTTGATGTTAACACTGTACAAACAATTTTAAATGTCCTAAAGGGAAATATTTATAAAGCTGTCGTTAAAAGCAAGCAATATTGATTTTTACTAGTTCTCATCCAAATGGTCAATATTTAAATTATAATATCTCTTTATCTATTAGTCTGCCTGTTTATTTCATGTAAAGAAAATTAGTTTAGGAAATAATTTTAAGGTAATTTTTCAAAGACCTTAGGTCATTACGAGGTTAATGAACGTAAAACAAGTTAAAATATTATTGCAAAGGAAGGAAAAAAACTAAAAACCTATTAGAAAAGAAATAGATGATTATAAGAAAAACATTTCAAAAACAATATGTTCTAACTGATCAATGTTTCTTTAACGGCGAAGACATCTAGAAAATTTTAGAATTGAATTGAATGGGGAAAAAAAGAAAATGTAAAAATAAACGAATTGAAAGCTTCGGACTAAATGTTTAGACTAACAATATTATTCTGTTGATCTTAGAGAACTTTAAAGACTACTGAAACCAACTTTGACAATAAGAATGAGAAATCTTTCTTCAATATAAGAATGAATGAGAGGAAGAAGAAAAATAATGACATGGGCTCAAGGGAAGAAAATAATAAAGAGATACTCTTTTTAAAGAAAGCAAAAATAAATTAAATGTTGTTTTTGGATCTCTTTAGCTCGTTAAGGAGGATTATCATTTTAATATTATTTTTTAAAATATGAAACGAAGAAACAGTATAAGAAAATTGAACTAACCTACTTTTCAAATGAATACTTCATTCTACGTAGGGATTTATGTATATATTTTTTTAATTTCGTGCTTTGATGTCTATGATTAAATTTTGTATAGATCTTATTAATGATTGTTAAATGGTAGCGCTACTTTAAGTTTTTTTTAAGTTGTAGAAGAAGTCGAGTAAGTTTTAGATTGTTATGGTTCAGAAGATGTTAGATCAATATGGAATCATCCAGCTGTAGAAGGTTTTTTGATATAAACGCCTGTCAGGGACTTTAGACGAGTTGTCACGCAGTACTGGATAAATAGATAAATAAAACGTTTACATTCTTTCTTTTCTTTTTTAACGTTCACTTTTTTGCTGAAGTTGTAATTAATTTTCCAATATAAGTCAAGAAAATCAAGAGATTATTTTTTCTTTCTTTGAAGTTGAAAATAGTTGATTTTCTATGAGTTAAATTTATCACTGGATTTAACAAAGTTTTTGTACAACATGTGTCTGAAGTAAATCATACTCCCCCTCCCCTCTCCTGAATCCATTTAATGAGATCGTTAAATTAAGGCTCTTACTATACCTTCATAATAGTTCAAATTTATTTTGGATTTAAATTAGTATTCAAGACATACACTCCTGATAATGCTCCTAGAAATAGGTGCGAAACGTTGGTCGGAGTCATCATTTACTGAGGGCAAACATATCTGCTTAAACTAATGGGTCGATTTCGATCAAATGTGGCACACACGTTCAGAAAACTTAATACCCTGGGGCGAAATCGAGAAATGAATTAAAGGTCTAAGTTTAAGGACTCCCAAAAACTAAAAAAAAACGTAAACAAATAATTTCTCAAAATGCTTCCGTCTAACTATTCTTAAATTTTAAAATTTAGTCTATTTAAATAAGAATCCTTTACACATCATTTCCCTGGGAAGAATTTAGTTTCTGAGGAAATAGCTATAAACTCAAAGGGTGAAAGGTCGGCTTCGATTCTTTATTGGGGAGGAGTTAGGTATTTATACGGTAAATTTAAATGAAATGTTCAATAATAATTATATGTAACTACGAGCTTGAAAAGCTAATATAACTATATGTAACTAAGAACTTGAAAAACTAATAAATGGACAACACTGAACCAAGTAATTATTTACCTACTCGGATATGAAAATTTTAGTTAGAGTTGTATCGAACAGATTTTGTTTGTTTAACAACATCATTGTTATCATTTACAAGTTAGTACAAGGAGAATGTGCTTGATGAGCAATTGAACAATTGGACAGTTTGGGCAAGGTTAGTGGAAGTTTCTAAACCTCAAGCCAAAGTAGGCATTAATTCGATTCCTGACAGTTGTCACAAAGTGACAGGCTCTATTCGTGTTTGTCTCTGGGTTTCTCATGCCTTAAACACAAGAGAATTTAATTTCCTATTTGCATTGATCCTCTCAATGCACTTTGACATTAAACGTCAAGTGCATTCTCGTCTTATACATGCTGCAGTTCTGTTTCAGAACGACAAATGTCAATAACTTTAATTTTACATGTTAAGTTCTCTTCAATGTAACTAAGTGTTTAACGTATTCATAACACGCCTGAACCAGAAAGTCTAAACACCGAAATACCTTGTGATAGTTCACAACTCAGAGAGGATAGAGAGACAGGTTTGAGAGATTAGAGAGACATCAGGTCCGAGAGATTAGAGAAGTAGGTTAGAGAGACAGGTGAGAGAGTTTAGCTGTGTTACACTCACCTGATAGAAACCATTTCACTTAAGTATAGCCATTAATATCGAGATGCTGGGTCAATTCTTAGCGTGGGGCGCCCTTGCCGGAAAATGTCAATAATTCAACTATTATTGTTTTCCTATTGATATCACTTGCAAACCTGTTTTAAGAAGGTCTATATTATAATTTTATTTTTGTTTCCGAGCCATATATGTTTATTTTATGTCTCTGAATTGAAAAATTTCGTTCCAGACATGGAACGGTCTTGGGCGTATGTCTGTCGAGCAACGTATTTGCGAACAACCTCATATTATAACTACTCGTCCGATTTTAATGAAAATAGGGTGGTAGGTGATAATAATTAGTTTTTTGTTGTTCCATATAATTTTCAATCTTCTGTGCACATGAGCACAACTCTTTTCTATTAACACCTATATATTTAAAAGTACTTATATGATTTTTAAGAAATTTGGATGGTTTGTCGAAAATAGCTTACAGACCGTTCTATATTTATGTCACCGTCTGCGCAACTTAAATATTGTTTAATTATTCCGCTTATTAATATAAAGAAATAAAACAATTCTGACAAACTTTTTAAAAAAAGAGGGGAGAAAATTTAAAAATTATTATTAAAATAATGGATAGTAAAACCAAAATATGACTATTTTTAGGGTTTTGTAGAGACTTCTCAAAACCCTTATGCCGAGGGTGATGTGTCCGTCTGTCCGTCGCTCTTTGGTTCATAGGGTCCGAACCGCTTAAGCTAAAAAGCTGAAATTTGAAACACTGGCGCAACTTTTGGACCCAACCACAGGAAAAATATACAGAAGTTAAAAATTAAATATGCGCATGCGCAATTCTTAAATGTGGTAAGCTCAAAAAAAAAATTTTTTTTATTATTCGAGTGGGATATCGAATGAAAGCTGCTGAATAGTAGGTTACAAAAATATAAATGACTTTTTATTATTACTATGCTTTTTACTGCCAATATTGCGGTTTTTTTTATTCCAAAATTTCACCCAAAAAAAAAATGTCCTCCCCCCCAACAAGTATATAACGGCTGGTCTTAAAATTTCGAAATAATTCATGCTAATACCTTATTTTGGGGTGATGAAAATTTCGAGAGGGCATTCCTAATTTTTAAAATTTGCCAATTTTGTACGGGAAAAGGTGAAATGCGCCCAAAATTGTATTTTTTTTTAAATTTTCAGTGGGGTGTCAAATGAAAGCTGCTGAAGAGTAGGATAAAAATATAAATATATATGCTTTTTTAAATTTTGCATTCTTTATTGGTTTTATTAATCAGAATATACCTATAAAAATTCCCCCCCCCCCCCCAACTGTTGTTTTTTATGATGGGGTGAAGAAAATTTCCTGAAAAAATTGTAATTTATCTTATCATTATTACCGATAAAAAACATTGTGACCCCCCCAGGGGATCCTAATTTTTATACAACTCGATATACCTCTTCTTGTATATTCTTGAAGATTTTTAGTTGGTCTGTTTGCCGTTAGGAGCTACTTGTGTATACTAGTTTTTTAGTTGTTTGGTTGATGGTCACGGTAATTCTAGTAAGCGGGTGAACGCTACGGCCGGTAATGTGCCTGGTTATGCTTGGCTGGGCATACTTTAAGCAACGAATGGATCCGTGACACCCTTGCTCTCTATCTGCATTCCTTTATTACTTCCCCACTTCAAAATTGGACTATTATACTTTTTTTTAGAACTTTTCATTCTTCAATGGTATTTTCTTTTATAGATATTTTTTTTACTCTCCTTTTCTTGGAATGCTATTTCTTGACTCTCTCTCTCTCTCTCTCTCTCTCTATATATATATATATATTATATATATATATATATATATATATATATATATATATATATATATATATATATATATATATATATATATATATATATATATATATACATATATATATATATACATTTTTTAAGGCCACAACAGTTATCGTAACCATTTGCTACTTTTTTTTTTAAAAAAAGTTAGAAAATATTTATATACATTAAGGAAAAAGAATCGTTAAAGGTAGACATTATACGAATGTGTTAATAAAAAGTCGGCAATGAAAGCAAGTAAATGATAAATAATCATAATAAAAACTCGTGAAATGTGGACGTACTGCTATTATAGTTACTACATACAGTGTAAATATATTTTTTACAGTCAATTTAATTCAGGTATTTCTATACATAAATTCATTTAATTTTGTCTGATGTTAAACTTAAATTGCTTAGGTTATTGTAGCTTATACTAAATATTGCATTCTCTAGATGCAATAAAAGTAACAATGCGGTGTTTATATAACAATAAATAATTTTGAATAGTTCCATTTAATAGCTTACGATAGTATATTAGAATACTTTACTATGACGTAACATTTTTCATTTTCTAGTTTTCTGTCACTTTTTATTGTTACTTTCTTATTATACAATCTACATAATCTTTATCCAAGCTCTGTACGACCTTTTTACCTTCTCGCATGTACGTAATACTACATTACGCGTCGAGTGCGGAAAGTAGCATTTTGCATGCGAGTGTGGAGTTTGCACCCGAGCGACAGCGAGGGTAGTAAAACCACACGAGCAATGCAAAATGCCGTTTTCGCATGAGTTGCGTACCGTACTTTATCTACGATTTTTAGATTTAAATAATAAATACAGAAAAAAATAAACTTGCTGTATGTAAGTTCGTATCTCCTCTCTTGATAAAGATGGCATTAATCTTGTTGTATTTTTTGCCGAATTAATTATTTCTGGAGGAGTATTATTCTCTACATTTTCGTCAAAGTCACTTGATTCATTCATTGTTTTTCACTAAAAACTCGATATAAACAGTTACTTTCATAAAATAATAGCAAATTAGTTTTGTTAAATGGAAACAAACTCGCTAATCGTGCGTGAAGAATTCCTCTTCTTTACCGCGCTAGCGTGGTAAAGAAGAGGAATTCTTCAGAACTATGAGACGCGCATGCGCAATGAATACAAGTATGTAAATAATCACTTTCTACGCATCTAAACAGAGATATAATGTTTATATTTCGTATCAATCGTAGATAAAATATATAGCAAAACTTTGAGATTAACACCATTCTATTTTAAATTTTTTTATTTTTATTTGATGGATGAATTAGGTGTAATAATAACAAAATTATCTTGGTAGCTTGAGACGTTTCGACCCTTTTAGGGTCATCTTCTGTCACAGTTATATTATTCTAAAATAACAATTAGATTAAATAGACTTTTTAATTAATTTAAGTTCCTTTATAACAATTATTTAAAAAACAAAAGCACACTAATTGTTAATATATATGTTTTTAACAATAGATTAATTTGTAAATATGAGTTTGTTAATTTACCATCAATTGTTATATATTTATTTTTGTAAATTTTATTTAAATCATGACCCTTTTAATTTTTTACACCGCTGATTGTTTTATTGTTATTTAATGTGCTTTCGTTTTTTTAAATATTTCTTATAAAGGAACTTCTAAATTAAAATGTTATTTTAATCTTATTGTTATTTTAGAATAATATAACTGTGATAGAAGATGACCCTAAAAGGGTCGAAACGTCTCATACTACAAAGTTAATTTTGTTATTATTACACCTAATTCATCTATCAAATAGAAAAATAATAGTTTAAAATATGTGTAGAGAGAAAGTATTAAAATGACGAAAAATCCAATTTTGTGAATTCCATGGTTATGAGGTCCCAATTAGTCCAAAAAAGTCGTTATTAAAAAAATGTCCGTCAGTCGTCTGTGCAGACAGACTAAAAACTACTTGATCGGATTCAATAACATTTTGCTTACAGGTTCAGAATAATCTTTATTTTGGATTTACATTCAATTTTGACGACTTTATACGAAACTCACCATATAGGAGTAGTTAAGAAAAAAATCTAGTTTCCGAGTTAGTAATAAAAATAAATCTAATTTTGCATAAAATGACAACCGAAATGTATAAGAAATCACCTGTAGAACACCTTTTAAAAGGTTTCATTATAAATTAATAAAATCAAGTGTAATTGGGTTTAAATTCAGTACCACTACAGTATCCATGACGATTTTGGTCTATTGCACTATTCAAGTCTACGTACAACATATAGATTGTGTGAGTTTGAAATGTTTATGAACCACAGTGACAAATACCAGAAGAGTAAACAGTTTTGAAGTTGTACAGGAACAAGGTTTTGTTTAACACAGTAGCGGGTTAAATACGAGATAGTCAGGAGTAAAGTGTCTCATAAAACAGTTTTAACTTTGTCCAACCATTATTCTAGTCTCAACTAGGAGAATTCCTGCTTATAAAATACGGCATTCTCTATATTCATTCCTTTCCCTACTTTGTACGAAATTAATGGAAACAATAACTTTATTTCTTTTTTGTTTTATCAAAAATACAAAGGGGGAAATTTGAAAAGCACACATATACAAAAACGTCTGGGCCTTTTGAATTACTTTTTCCCCTCTTAAACTGCTAGAAAAGTTGGATGCATAGGGCTGTTGTAATCACCCTAAGGGTAGCCTGCTGGCCCCTAGTTACTTTGTGTGTGCAAATGAAATGAAAATGCCGTGTATTTCGAGAAAATTTACTTTGTTCATTGTTATTTCACTTTTTTTACCACTCCTAAAAAAATACTTCTAACTTAATACTTTGTTTTTTCTAACAAGAAAACAGGACATTTTGTTTCATCTATATATGTAACCTAATACTCATATATATATATATATATATATATATATATATATATATATATATATATATATATATATATATATATATATATATATATATATATATATATAATGGTTATGATTTCATACATATTACTATTATAATTATGTGCATGTATAACTACATCGTTTATATACAGGGTGTGGCAAAAGTTCGGCAACGACTAATTATCTCCGTTATTATTTGAGATATCAAACTGCGGTTTGTTGCAATCATTGTCATGCATAAAAACTACTTTTTTGGTGGGTACCCATTTTCCCGCCATTTTGGTTGCCGCCATATTGGATTTAACTTTAAAATTTCAAATTGGACTATACTGTGATACATATTTGGAAAGGCCTTGAAAAAAGAAAACATTTGCCCTAAACCAGAGCTTTTTATCGTTCACCGTTTCAAAATGGCAGCCAGTTGAAATTACAAAATTGACATTTTTGACGTTTAATTACGGCAAAAGTAAAGGTTTTAGGGGGAAAATGCAAGAGTAAATTCGTCTTATTTTAGGGTAAAAAATAAAAGTTCAACGCAATTTTTTCCTAATTCTTATTTTTATTTGGTTGCTATAGCAACCAGTATTTATATTAATAAAGAAGCAACTTCTTCTTAACTTCTTACTCTATTTCCATATCCTTTCATCATAAGTAGAGTAATCCTTTCTTGATCAGTCAAATGCATTGCATTTGCAACTTTAAAATGGCGGTTGATGAAAATTTTATAATTGCAATTTTCAACGTCTGATTGCTACTAAAATAAGGCATTAAGAGGAAAGAAAAGAAGGATTACAATTATCCTTTTTTAAACTCAAAAATTCAAAATTGGTTTAAACAAAATTATTAATTACATTTTCAGTACCTACTTTTACTTTCGGTCCCAACACGAAAGTAAAATGACTACGTGCGTTGCTCTATATAGCAACCAAATAATAATAAAAATAAGAATTTGGAAAAAATAGCGTTGAACTTTTGTATTTTACTCTAAAATAAGACAAATTTCTCTTGCATTTTTCCCCCTAAAACCTTTACTTTTGCCGTAATTAAACGTCAAAAATGTCAATTTTGTAATTTCAACTGGCCACCATTTCGAAACGGTGAAAGATAAAAAGCTCTTGTTTGGGGCAAATGATTTCTTTTTTCAATGTCTTTTCAAATATTTCTCACAGTATAGGGGTTCCAATTTGAAATTTTAAAGTTGAATCCAATATGGCGGCAACCAAAATGGCGGGAAAATGGGTACCCACCAAAAAAAGTAGATTTTTATGCATGATAATGATAACAACAAACCGCAGTTTGACATCTCAAATAATAACGGAGATAATTTAGCCGTTGCCGAACTTTTGCCACACCCTGTATTGTTTATTTATTTTTCTCTTCGCAGGTATTCGTAAAATATAAAATATTCTCTTTATTAGTACATAAGTGTAAGTAATATAAAGCAGATTAGAGCTGTGTGTATAGGCAATGAGATATTTCCTTCCTAGTTGCAATTTGTTCTGTGAAAATAGCTGATCTTCCCAAGCATCAGCAATTTCCTTTATAAAATTCAATTTTGAAGGAAAACTTCATGACTTTACTGTTGTGAATGTTTAAACTGTCTTTACATGTGCAGATGTTCCACCCGTTTCCTCGGAATATATTTCGAGCTTTACTTTCCTTAACGTGTTATTTCCTATTCTGAAAAAAGGAAACTCGTTGAGAAAAGGAAATTGCATGAAAAATTTAATAAATATTAATTTCCGAATTTCATAAAAAATAAGTCCTTTCCTTAATATGGAAATACACATTTTTGTTTTTTTTAATAACCCATAAATTATTTTTTGAGTCTTTTGATTTTTAAAAAAGTAAATGAAACTGACTTCTATTAGATATACGAGTAATCAAGTCTATTAAAAGAATATTATTACTTCTTTATATATAATTTAGTTAATATCATTCCTTCGTCATATTGGCTCAATTTATTAGTCAATCAATGGTATTTTCGCTTCCAATTGATGGATTAAGAGGTTCAATAGATAGTTTAGTTTTTTTCTGTTTATTGTAGCCAATTAAAGCCTGAATCGACATAAATACATCTGCGTTATCAAATTTTCAAATCTTCTACCTTGGTTCCCTACATTGGCCAGTTAACTTTATATCGTTTATCTTCTTTATATCGACGAACAGAATAATTAATCTATTTTTTTTATTTATGACTAATTAAAATCTGTTATGATTGATATATACGGAAATTTAAACCTTGAATAAAAAATTGCGTTTCTGTACAGACATGAATTATTGACAAGAATTAATTAAAATTGAGGATTCCCAGGATCAGTCAAATTATGTTTCTGAATAACTAATAACGGTTTTCATACATTTCAAGTAGTATGTATATACAATAAGATTACATATGTATATGTACATATATATATATACAAAAGTATACATGTCAGTTGTTCATACATTTCATTTATAGGTCCCATTTTTCGTATAACATGGTATATATGTAGTACATGTCTTTTAAGTAGCCTCTGCATATACATATTTTGTTTTTAATCTATAGTAGGAATCGTTTTCAAGAAAAACGAATTCCATAATTCTTCAACCTACTATACAATTAACAAATTAAGAATTCTTAAATAATTTATAATAATTACAATAATTACTAAAATTTCTTTGTAACATCTAAAAATATAATATATATTTATTATTATTGGAGAAACAGTTAAATAGCATCGTAATACCGAGTAAATAAGACTATAATAAACTTCCTATAGGTAGGTAATTGAATACGAAAAGAGGTATATATATATATATATATATAAGCATATAAGCGCCCAAAATTAATTTGGGATTTCTGTTTGAGTAGGGCGAGGTGAAGTTATGCGGGATCGTGAGCCACCCATTATATCTGGTGCCCGAGGTCTAAGTCTGGCGAAGGTAACGTAAGTTCCCAACTAATCGTCTAAAGTATTAATGTTAGTTGCCTATTCACTCCGCTAGATTGTACTTTTGTGGTCCATTATTCATTTCAATTTAATCTTATACAATGAAAAAAATAAAATTTAACAAGTCTTTTTTTATATTTATATAATTGATTTTGTTGTAAATAGTATCAGAGTGTTGGAACAAGAAAAAACTTATAGAATTATGTGTGAGTGAGTTTTTTTTTTCCGTATATATTTTGAAAAAGGCGGCTTCTTTTTTAGATGTGAATATAAAAATATTTTTGTGGAAATTAAATGTGCATTTCGGTCTCTATATTATAAAATACCCTTTCTAAAAATATTTTAATTTCCGTACAATTCTTAGCCCGCTAAGTGATATTTGTATTTTAGGAAATCGAATTTAATTCCCTCGTGGTCTTCTGATAGCAACTTTTTTTTTTCTTTAAATTTGGTCCGACTTAAGGCCGGGCCACACCTGTCCGCAACGTGCCCGGACCGTATGACGGCCGTGTGGTGGACAATACTCGGGGAGGAATAAACCTAACGCCGGGTTTCACGATCCAAGTATACTTGGACCATGTCAGTTTTGAGTTTACTTTGACACTACTTGGATCGTGTAAACAGTGTATCAAAGTCAACTTGGACATCCAAGTTGAGTTGGATGGGTTCCATCAAAGTAGACTTTGATAAAAACAAAAATGGCGCCCACCTGATAAATTATGAGAACGAGCAGTTAAAAAAGATGTGAGGTTGAGCTGGGCTTTGTTCACCCAGATGGTGATAAATCACCACTGTTTCAAAACTTAATAAGTGCAATTTAACTGGAAAGTTCTAGAGGGAAAACATTTCTCTCAATCTATCTTAACCTCTACTTCATAATGTATCAAAGTTCCACTACTTGGACCAAGTATACTTTGATCGTGTAAACCTTACTTCAAAGTTCCACAAACACTTGGACCAAGTGGATTTGATCAAAGTGACTTGGACCAAGTATAATTGGATCGTGTAAACCAGGCTTAAGGAAATGTTAGGCGTAGCCCCCACCCCTCCGCACCGCACCCGCACCACATCCGCACCGACACTTGGATTAGTTTTGTTTACTTTTTGACGGACACGGTGCGGGTCGTCTTTTTAAATACTTTTTCTACATCTTCTACTTTCTTTATTATTATTACATATTATTATTCTATTTAAATGTTTGGAACTTTGAGATCTTGGGTTGAGAGCATACGGTACGGGCACGGTGAGGACGCGGAGTGGACATGTGTGGCCTCCCTTCACCGTCACCGTATGACGTTTAACACACGGGCGAGTGTTGGCCGTAATACGGTGCGGGCACGGTGCGAACAGGTGTGGCCCGGCCTTTTCGAACAAAACTTTTCTTATATTAATAGTAATACTGAATTTTAATCCCATAATATTTAATATAATCAATTCATTATTAACATGCTTATGCTTATACAATGTTTAAGAGGTGTTTATAATACATGACGAGAGGTTAGTAGAAATTAACATATGGCGTTTGTTTACATTTGGGTTTCAATTTTATATTACATATTTGTATCACAATATTGTATACTTTTATGAAACAGTAAATAATTATCCGAAATATACAATTTGTTCACGGTTTTTATAAGATTAAAATGTTTGGCAGGGACAAATCTTGTACTCTATAGTTAAACCACTTCCCGATTACCTAGAAAGCAATATTAAGGGAAAAGGAAAAAAAATATTGGAGCACATTCGTTCTTGTAAAATAAAGATTGAAACAAATGAGTAAAATGTTATTTAAAAATGATAATAAATAGAACAACTTATTCAATAATAATCAAAGTCTAGATTGTTATAATTAATGACTATCGCACTGTCTAAGTGATAAAATTAATAATATTACCTGGCAACGTTTTTTACTTTCTCATATATAAAAAGAAAGTATTGTGATGGCGCGAAAATTTTGTTTGTTCATATGACCTAAACTTTGGTTTGGGCTGAATGATTTTGATAAATTTGGTATACAGGTTCAGAAATATCATTAACTTAAAGAAAACAAATTCTTCTCGGAAACGGTTCCGACGGTTTGAGTTAAAATGTGATTCGTACAGGGGTGCCCCTGTTATTATGCCCTGTTAAATACCCCCAAGGGCCATGGCGCAAACCCCCCCCCCCAAAAAAAACTACCTGAATCACTTGGAATATTTAAAAAATCTCCCCCCCAACCTCTGAAAAATCCCCCAAAATTATATTCTCCCCCGTGGACACCCCTGGATGCGCGCATAAAGAACTCACGTAAGTAATTTGCATTTTACTCTTATGTCGGCCACACTTGTTTTCAATATCTTGTCATTCGGCCTACAGGTGCGGAGTTGCACCTTTATGCTAAATTTCGTTCAAATCCATCAATTTTTCACCATTTATCGTGAGACAAACAAACTTTTCAAATCCCAACTTAACAATGGACCAAGTAATTATTTACTACTCCTATATACAGGCCCCTATTTAAGTACATGGCGCCCCCTATTATCTTGGTTAACTGGAAGATCGGGAGGGGGGGGGGGGGGGGGGCTAGCTTCCCAGGTTTTGGATTTTTTTGCGCCCCTCTCGCGGGAAAATGCCCAGTTTTCCCATTGGTAAATCAGGGCCTGCTTCTATATGAGAAAGTTTCGTGAGAGATCGGATGTATCCGACAGAGTTTTAAAAATATGTAGGTATGTTCTAAATTTTATCATTTGATTTTAATTTTAATAATGAAGTAATTCTATTAACAACATTTCTTTGGTTTATCAATAATAATAATTTATAATGTCATATATAACAATAGGTTACTAAATATATTTTTTTAAATCACATCCTTTAAAAAATATATTTACTTTAAGGTTGATGGTTTGATGTTTGTTATGTTTGATCTTGCCCTTTGATCCTCTCTATCTTATATTTTTCATAAATATCATAAAAGTTAATTCTCTTTATAAAAATCCTTCAGAAAAAGTAATTAGGAAGTATAAAAATAAAACAAGAGTACCCCTTATATTAGTGTAATTATAAATAATTGCAAATTGCAGATATTATTTTATTTATACATTTTTTTCCCCCTCTCTCTATATATATTTTTAATTTGTTTACTTTTTAGATAATATTAATTGCTTCTTTTGTCATTGCCTTTGGTAATTTATATGATTTAATTTCTCTTTTCTCCATCATTAAAGAAGAAAAACACTGTTTTATAAGTTTATCTTTTTCATTAATATGAAATTATTCCGTCTAATTATGATGTTTTTTTTTAGAGTATAATTAAAACATCACACTATTGATTAATTCAAATATTTATTAAAAAAAACCTCCCTTTAGCTTGAGGTATTGGTAATTCAAAATATCCTCATATATATTTTTTATGATAAATAACTTCCTTCACTTATATCTTAATTATTTTTATTAATTCTCGGTAATTGTAAGTAATATGATTTTTTTTAATTATGTCTTTGTTTTGGTAAATTAGACTGCAAAGAAGGATCAAATACAAGATATAAAAGTGTTGTGATCTGTGAAGAGAATTATACTCACAAAATCCAATTAGTTAATAAGTCAGATAATGAGTCCGGAGTCCGGTGATACTAAAATTACATATGGCATTTTTATTACAATTTTTTTTGAGTGGTTAGAGGTTAAGCAGGTTAGTATCGTCAATAGTTATAGGATAGGTTAAAGTTTTTTTTTTACTTTCTCATATTAAGAGAAAGTATTGTGATGGCACAAAAATTGGTTTTGAGATTTAAATATATTTACATGTTTTGAGGTCCCCTGAGTCCAAGAAAGTAGTTTTTTAAAAAAAAAAAAAAAAAATGTCTGTCGTCTGTGCAGACGCGTACTGGGCCGATTTTGACGAAATTCGGTATACATGTTCAGAAAAATCATACCCCGAGGGGAAATCGAGAAATGAAGTTAGCTCACAATTTGGAGAGAGGCCGGGTTCGATTCCCCACCGATGAGAAGTTATTTTTATGATAAATTGTGATGAAATATTTAATAATAATTAAATGTAACTACGAAAACTATTAAATGGAAAACACCGGCCTAAGAAATTATGAACTCTTATATGATAAAGTTTGAGTTGTTTTTGTCCAATTTTTGCTTCCGAGCTTACCGAAGCTAACGGAAGCTAGCCTCGTGATTGTTCTGAAAAACGAAAATATTTTATGTCTCCGATTTTAAAAATTCCAAGGCAGAAATCCATTTCAGACATCAGGAACTTTTTGGTTCCGTATCTGTGTCACTCAATTTCTGCGAACCAACATATCTTAAAAATTACACGTCCGATTAATAATCGGACTATTAGGTGTTAAAGAGATCCACGCATGTTAAAGAGATCCAAATGGACGCAGAAGGTTAACTTCTGCGTCCATTTGGATCTCTTCAACATGCGCACATCTAATTTTTCTGAGATTTGGATGGTTTGTCGAAAGAAGACCACAGATAGCACCCGATTAATTTCAACCATCGGAAATCTTTAACTTTTGCTTAATTGATACGCTTTAATTAATATATAAAAATCAAAAACAATTTTGACATATTAAAAAAACGTGGAAAACAAATAAATTAGAGTAGTTGTTTAGGTAATTTTGTTAATAATAGTTTAGGTTAGTGTGATTATTATAAGTATGGATTAGTATAAGTGCTGATTAGTGTCTTGGTGTTAGTGTTAGATTTGAGTTGCTATAGTTATAATGTAGTTTAGGTTAGGTTAGTGCAGATGCGTTATAAAGTCATCATATAAGTACCATTTTCTTAGATCAGTAAATAGCATATCGCAGTAATTAAGCATATGGTATTGTAAAGCCAGTAAGTAATAGAATAATTAGTACGTATGTAGTAAGTAGTTAAGACAGCGTTTGAATCAATATAGTCAATGTTATTAAGTATGCAATATTATACGATACAATATCCACAGAATTCATACAATATTACGTATTACGATACAAATAGACAAATAAATATTTAATTTTAAAAGTGGTTATTAATGAATAACTGTTTTTAATGTATGATGTACGTGACATTAATGTATGTGAACTTGAGTGCAGTGCTGCTTTAAGTTTTAGAACTTGAAACTAATAAAATAAACAATTAAACAGAACTTGAAAACTATACGTTGTACATGTTGCAGGTTAGTTAAATTATTTACGGGGTTGCTGTAAAACGTGACGTATCATTTTAGTCTGATTTACTATTTTACTTCTAAAGTACATTTACATCAAAAGGCAGTCTCCTCCCAAGGTGAAATGAAATACAGGTGGGCTCATTCGGCTTAAAAGCGAGAACCTAGTAGATTTGGCCACGCCCACATTCTAGGGTGGTAGTGACGTAGGCTGGCTGCCCAGATTCCACAATCTATAATCTAAATACCTTTATTTTTGCGACTATTTTTGTTTAATTTAACCTCATGCCTCTAATTTTGCACTTAGAGCGCTACTTTTTTTTTTAACGTATAGGTAAATAAATTCTGAAGATTTTTGTATCTATATTTTATTTTATATGTGAAAATGTTTAATACTAAAACAGTTTAAAAATAAGATTTGTGTTTAAAAATCTAAACCTTCACAACTATATATATATATATTATTAATTAATCTATTTATTTATTTTATTTTGATTTGTATATTGTATTATCGTTATCCATCTATTCATTTATTTTTAAAGTAAGTTACGAAGTACGGCTCTTTTTAAGACCAAAATAAATGTTGCTTAAGGTGATTTATGTTAAATTTTTTTAGCCGATTTTAATCACTCCCATTTTTCAAGAAATAACTTCTTGTTTAAATACTTAATCCTAATATGGGTGATTTTTTTTTTTTTTTTTTTTTTTTTTTAAAGTGACGACTTCACTGTACACGAGTTAAAAAAACGACTTTCACTGTACACGAGTTAAAAAAAAACATTTCTTGCACTCCTAATAATTAAAAAATCTATGACTCCACAAACATTTTTCTATAGATTCATCATTTCGGTGTGGTCAGATTCTTAAATATTCATTTTAGGGAGGAGAAATTTAAATTTAAATATTCTACATGAAGTACACGATAGTGCCCAGCCCCTTTTAACCTTAGTTATCATGCTATATTTTTCTTCGACTTTCTAACTATAAGCCTAGATAGAAATATAACGTAGTTTGTGATACTATATATAATTTTTTTCTTATTTCGATGTAATTTGTCGGGAGTACCCTTAACTGCCCGAATTATTTTTTTGGGAAATTGTTTGGTTTTTTCTGGGGATTTTGCCAGTTAAGAGGTCCTTTAATATGTAAAAAAATGTTTAAAAAATTGAAAAAAATGTCTTACCCCAAATTTGGGCTGTTGCCATATGGCAACGCTAGGACATTAGCCCTACAGTTTTTTTTCTCAGTAAATGTTTTAATAATTTCTTTTACAAAATGTATGTAAAATAAATTTTAGGTTAAAATAGCACAAATAATACTAACAAAATACAAAATTTATTTAAAAGAAGGAAAAAGTTTTTTTTTTCAAAATTTTATTAATTTGTATTATGTATCATGTTGTTTATCTGCAAAATTATGTAATTATTTCTTTATTTTTTGTTTTATCCATGTGTTTTGGTTATTACCTTTAAAAATATATATGTATTATTCAATTGTAAAAAAAAAATAGATATTATTATATACATATTATTTTTAAAAGAATAGCCCAATACTATTTGTTACTAATTATACTTATTCAACAAAAATAATTAAAAGATTTAGAGACTAATTGAGAAATATTTAGAAAATAATAAAAAAAATGAACATTAGGCAAAAAATACATCAAAACTTTGTGTATAAATATGACTGAATAAAATTAAGACTTAGAAAAAAAACTGTAAGGCTAATGTCCTAGCGTTGCCATAATTATGGCAACTTTCAAATTGACGCTAAATTTAGGGCAGAAAAATTAAATTTTGTGAAACTGCAATAATTCTATATTTTTAATCATTCTTTATTCTAATAGTTTCATTACTAATAATAAAATAAATTAATTAATAAATTAATTAAAAAAATTAAAATTCTTTCCGTGTCACAAATTTGGAATAACCTATTTTTTAAACCTGTCTTGTCGCATACGTGTTGCACAAAACAAATAAATCTAATGATGAAAAATCAATTTAGTCCTTCTTTTGACATAATATTCACATTAAAAAAGTTCAATATTAACTTGGACCTCTCCAGACAATAATAAAGGGAGAGGTTTTGCTGTTGCCATATGGCAACGCTAGGTTATTAAGGGTTAATAAAAAAGCTTGTCCCAGCAATCGGTCACGATAGTTACTTCACAATAGTTACCAAGAATTTTGCTGCACTGTTTGACTGAGGGGGGTATGTCACACAACAATTCTTTTCAAAATTCATGGTGCGTACGTTTATTAAAAGTCACAATAGTTACCATTAATTTTAGTTCTTAAAAGTGAATTTAAGGCGGTACCCCCATAGTATACAGAAAAATTATGCTTTCCCTTCAAAGTATTAATAAATTTATAAGTCACGATAGTTACTTGTCCCGATAGTTCCTTTTCACATACATATTCTCGTTATATAGATGTTCAGCGTCTAAATAAAGCACAAGTTGGTTCAGAATTGTCAAAGTGTCACTTTTTTAAAAAATGTCACTTTTATTTTATCATACCCGACTCTATAGAGAAACAATGCTTCAAAGTCTTCGTATGGCTTCAACCACTTTCCAGCCTAATGAAAATCTAGTCGTATCATTTGACGAAATGAAAATAGAATCTAGCTACGAATAAGACACTAAAAATGATGCTGTTGTAGGGTCCTCATAAATATCTACAAGTTATGATGGTACGAGCACTCTTTACAAGTTGGAAACAGCCAATTTTTGCTGATTTGGATTCTAAAATTACTAAAGAATTGTTGTTTTCAGCTGTAGAGAAACTTTACGATGCAGGCTACACTGTAGTTGCCTGCGTGTCACACGCGGGGGGGACACACAAAATTTTATAATTTTTGACAAAATGGCGCAGAAAATTGAAGAATATCCATAAGTATTATATATTTTTTTAATCTTCTTTTCAATACCTTTCATTTGATACCCCACTCAAAATTTAATTTTTTTTTTTTTTCGAATGACATGAATTAGCCGTTATTTTGGATTCCCAGTAAATCAGATCAAATTCCTAATCTTATTTTTTCTATGGCCCACCAGACCGCACATTTTGCATAGTTTTCTATATTTTTAGTAACAGCGGAAATACGATTTTAGGGGGGGGGGGGGGGTTTAAATTTAGATGTTTTTTGACAAAATGGCGCCGAAAATTAAACACTTTCCCTAAGTGGTATATATATTTTTAATCTACTCTTCAATACCTTTAATTTGATACCCCACTCGAAATTTAAAAAAAAAAAATTTCTCGTGACGTGAATTATCCGCCATTTTGAATTTGAACAGCTGATAATTTTGAGTTCGCTATATTTTTCCTGTGTGCGCGTCAAAGAATTCTTTAATACTGGAAAGTTTCATGTCTTGGTCTCTTTTGATTCAGAAGTTATTGGAACCGTACAGAGTGACAGTCAGACACAGGAACGAAACTATAAGGGTTTCTTTTTTTGGTTTTACCAACGAAACCCTAAAAATATAATAAAACTACAAACGCATCTCTTCTTAACAAGTCTCTACACTATGTATTATACTTATATTAACAATAATAATTGGTACTAGTATATTTTAAGTTAAAAAATAAGTATCCGAGAAAATATTATATATATTTCACATAAAAAAGTTAAATAAAAATATGATAATTTTAATAGTAACGTATGCTTTGGTTTGCTTAAACATTTATTCAACATAATATGTGATCTGAGAGGGCAATTAACGTAAAAAAATCACTAAATATGATAAAAATTAATAAAAAGTTAGTTTTATTGTATGGTAGTTATTAGAAAGGGTAGGAACTTGGGTCGCCGACTGACGTCACACACCCGAGCGCCTACGAAGATAGTCGAAGAAACTCGAACCCTCGGTTGTTAGGAAATGAGCCCACCTCTCTATTCTACCATCTTGGTCTCCTCCTTCGAATAATTTTACTATAAATCTAAATTCTTTCGAGCTTTGCGTGAGCAAAATTAGAAGTATAGAACTTTTTTACCAGATAAAAAAAGGAAGGAGACAAACATTTTTTTATTTAGAACCTTACATTTTTATTAATAAAAATGTTGAACTTCGTGCAAGAGTGGATGATTTAAACAGCCTTTTTTATTTTTGACTTTATATTTCTCTAGATTGATCACTTTGAGATTTATCATTGATAAATTTCTTTTCCTAAAATAATATAAATTCATTTATGAATTAAATGTAAATGAAGATAAATGTAAAGATTTATGTATTATTATATGTATCATATACATCAATTCATTTTTGTTTAATATTTATTTTTTAATGTAAATCAATTAAAAATTAAACTTCCCGGTTATGAAAGTTCACTTGAAGTTGACTTCAGTGAAGTCTTTATGTTTGGCCTTTGAGGCCAGATATAATGATTTACATAAAAAAAAGTTTACTTTCTATTTATGCTAAAAATGAACCAAACGTTTACTTTTTATCATTTTTATGAAATTCAATAATAAAAAAGTTTGACTTGTTCTAAAAGAAAGGAAAAAAATAACTAAATAAATAATGGTACTTTGGTCCGGATATAATTTTAAATATAAAAATGTAATTTTATTTATACTAAAATATGAGTTGTTTCTTAGAAAGATGTTTTTTAAAAATAGTTTTGTCTCTTATTCATGCTGTTTTATAGGAATTTACAGAGGTTAAACTTCTTTTTAAGGGAAGATTTAAAATTCAAAAAGAGGACAAGGAGAATGGAGTCCTTTTTTGTTTCAATTCATTTTATCAAGGGAGGAGGTCTCCCCTTGTGTCCCTAAGGATTATGCTTGAAACCGAGAGACAACCTAAAGTTTTGGCTTGTTAGTTCCCCTTAAGAGTTGACTGATAGTTTTGCCAGGGCAAATTATTATGAGAGAAAACTCTGTATTTCAGAAAAAATAGGGGGGAAAAGCCTTAATAAAACTGCCAGGAAGAGATGTTAGGATGAAGGGGAAACTGAATTTGTTTTGCAAGCTTTTAATTGGTGTTGAGAAGAAGGATCCTCTGTGTTTAGCCGCGCTTTGAAAAGCAAATTATTTCTAAAGCCTGAATCTCCCAGAGTCTTTAGCTTTGTAAACTCCAGGCCTATCATAGGCTCTCTCATAGCTTCGCCCTGATAACTTGTTAATTGTTCTTATCCTCTTCCGTTAAGAGTTTTAACACCCTCCCCCCTTTTTTTGATATCGCATAAAAGTTTAACACAAAGGGAAACTGCCTGTTTGATAACATATTTTTAAATTCAGTATTGGTTTTTAAATATTCTCCATAGTAAAATGTTTGCTCTTATATATCGGCCATATTTGTTTCCAATATGGCTACAGGAATAATTGCTCTAATATGCAATATTTGTTTTCAACCAGGAAACATTTTTCGGAAAACTTATATATTCTTAATCTACCTGACCGAAGCTTTAAAATTAAATTTAACATGATATATAAGCACACCCGCACATTTCAGCCGTATTTGTTTTTAAAATGCCGATAAATAAACGAACTTCATAATAGTAGTTACATATTCTTTTTGTACTCTTCATAATTCTTAATTCATGTTTCAAATAACATGTTGAATAAAAACTTTATGTTTAGTCGTTCGCTATTTCGGCAGCCATCTTTAAAATATTAAGTGTGAAATAACCAAAAATATCCGAAGGGGCATTAAACCCGAACTCTCGCCTTTTTTTATTTTCTCAGGAACTAGATTTCCCTGTGAAAACAGCCCATATAGTTAAGGTCATGTTGAAATAGATCAAATTTTAGAATGTTACATAAAAACTGTCCGTACTATTTTCAAGACTTTGCTTTCATGTTTTTACAGTTTTCGATGAACTGCACCCCCGAATTTTGAGATTTATTTCTCGATTATTCCTCATGGTAAGATGTTTCTGAACATCTATAGAAAATTTCATAGAGATCGGTTCAATAGTTTAGGATCCATGCATCTGCACAGCCAAAGACAACGGTCGAAAAATTAAAAAAAGAACACTTTTTGGCTCACTAAAACGTTTAAATCTATCAAATTCTCTAATTTGAATTTTTATTCTCTCTGTAAATACGTAATAAAAATGTAGGGTGAAATTTAATTTTAACTTGTATGTCTGTATAAATTTATTCTTAAGCTTAATTAATTATTCTGTTAGGATGCTTTTACATTAAAGTAACTAATTATACGTTTTTCATTAATTATTTCGTTCATACATTAATTATATGGACATACTAAAAAGCAATTATTGTTCAACTCGTATTTATTTTGTTAATTGGTTTAAGTTTCTCTACTTCTCGCTTACTTTTGAATACCCGATTTCAAAATTTATCGATTTTTATTTACCCTATGCACGATTGCACTTAATCAGCTTTCTACATTATACACACACACTATATATATATATATATATATATATATATATATATATATATATATATATATATATATATATATATATATATATATATATATATATATGTATATATATATATATATATATATATATATATATATATATATATATATATATATATATATATATATATATATTTATATATATGTATGTAATAAATATATTTTGATACTCCTATAATAATGAGGAATGAGGATTTTTTTTTAAATTATCAAATTTTTATTTATCTTATATTTTAAGTAACTAACTGTTTGTATTTAGCGGAGTTAAGGCAAAAGTAAAAGAAAAGCATTATTTTTATCATTGAAGCAAGCGTCTTACAATAAATATGTATTGAATATTGAGAAAAAAGTTAATCATGATGAGTTTATAGTTAAAGAGTAGGTTGTAGAAGGTAGGAAATAGGACTGTTCTCTTCCTACCCGGCCTACTAATTTCAAATATTATAAAATATATCTCTTTCCTACTTAAAGACGTCTGCTTGTATCAGGTTGAAATTTTACATGCCGGTTTCAATTGTACTTTAGACGATGTGTATGAAGTTTTATTAAAATCGTTTTATTAAGATATCGGTAAAAACGTTGTTTTCTCTATTTTAAAGATTTAGGTCCGCTTTAATAAATTTAGCGATCTTTATTACGTCATAGCGGTGTCGGTGTTAGTTTTACTAAAAAAAAAACAAATTAATTACAAAAGTTGTTTGTCTCATTGAATAGATGAAGTTGGAATTTTTTCCCGTCCTAAAATTCCAATTTTACATTTAAAGTTTACGTTTACGCAAGTGTTAGGCGCGAACGCTTGGACGGATAACGTTGTCAAACGAACTCATCCTGGGCATTGGTAAAATGAACATGTGTACCAAATTTCAACTAAATCGGTCAACTTTTACTCAATTTATTATCATCATTGGTCGATTTCGTGACGGTTGGTTTTGTGACGGCCGTTTTTTGGATTCACTGCACACGGTGTAACGTGCCATAAGGAACTTCGTTCTAAAAATATTATGTTGGTTTATATATAAAATCATTCTATAGGTAAACAAATAGTGTAAAATGTTATATAATGTATAGCCATGTCCTACAACTTTCTGGCATGTTATTATTTCTTGCTACAATATAATTATATTATTCAGTGTAATTTCCATATTACACCTATTTTGTTTGGCGGGGCTGACCCTTCTTCGTTATTTTTGAATATTGAATATTCTCCCTTTTTACCTGGTGGACATTAACTTGGTGGGTAATTTGTTGTTAGGCCCGTTATATTATTGCTTTTTTAAATTTAAAAAAAAAAAAAATAATAAACAGACGGTGAAATAATCTAAAAAATCGGTCCGAGACAACTCAGACAAACTTTCTCATATACGAGTTCATAATTATTTAGCCCAGTGTTTTCCATTTATTAGTTTTCGTATGTAAATTTAAATATTATTGTGCATTTCATTAAAATTTATCATAAAAATAACTTCTCCCGGGCGGGGAATCGAACCCGGGCTCTCTCGGTCCGTGTTTTAAGCTTTTTTCTCGGGAACTAGATTTTTCCCGGGGAAACGGCTTGTATCGTTGGATTCGTAATTAAATGGACTATATTTTAGAATTTTTAATCAAAATCGTCGGAACCGTTTTCGAGAAATAATTTTTTTTCACGTTTTTTCAGAGTTTTTGGGGAGCAGCGCCCCTAAATTTGGAGCTAAAATTCATTTCTCGATTTCGCCTCGGGGTATGATTTTTCTGAACATGTATGCCAAATTTCGTCAAAATCTGCCCAGTAGTTTAGGCTCCAGGCGTCTGCACAGACGACAGACGACAGACAGACATTTTTTAAAAACCACTTTTTTGGACTCAGGGGACCTCAAAACGTGTAAATCCATCAAAATCGAATTTTCGCGCCATCACTATACTTTCTCTTTATGTGAGAAAGTAAAAATTGAAAAAGAAAAATCTTATCCCCTATATTAAACCCTTCAATTATGTTGTATTGAATAATTGTTATTCTCATTTATTTAATTTTTTCCCCCGCAAAACTGTCAATTTAGCTCTGAGTTGTCTCACACTTCTGAAAATGTCTAACAATAATTTAATTGATACTTTAAATTATTTCTTTTTACTTAATACTATAATACATTTTATTTACTTTATTTGAAATGGTTTAAATATTATGAATTTTATTTTGTGAAGATAATTTGTTTTTGAATATTGTTTATGCTAGAAAACAGACAATTTATGCAGTTAATCGTGTAGTATTAACCGCGGACAGATATGTGTATACATTATTTTTTTTCCTTTCTTTGTTTTGTAGTTAATTTTTCATTTTGTTGTAGCATGTGTATTAAGTTTTGTACTGAGAATCTTATTATGTAGTGAAGGTCTCTTTACTGGCTAGACAGCCTGACTGAATGAGTGACTGACAGCTGGACTCCATGTTTATAAATGAGCCTTCTAACTTAACTGATTAATTGCTAAGTGTTTGATGTAGTTGGTTATTTCTATTATTTTCTCTCTTTCAACTTGTTTTTTTTTCCT
Source organism: Gerris lacustris (assembly GCA_951217055.1). NCBI lineage: Eukaryota > Metazoa > Arthropoda > Insecta > Hemiptera > Gerridae > Gerris > Gerris lacustris. The sequence continues at coordinate 31,867,967 of OX578282.1, read as the reverse complement.
TTTTCCTTTTTTCTTTTTACTTTATTGTCTTTATTTTTAGTGAGTTATAGAAATGAAATAATTCTCGTGAGAATTTATTTCAAAAGGTTTATTTTTTTGTTTTTTGTTTGTTTAAATCACGTCGTTACGAGTGTCAAAGTAGTGCATTTTGTTGGTGACGTGGATAATGTCTACAATCGGTGTACACCCAGCAGAGTTAAGTTAATAGGTACTTTTTTCTTGTAGGTTCAAATGGCAACTTCTGGGTTCTCCACCAAGCTTCGTGAAGCAAATGGTGATCTTTCTGTATAGGAATGTAAGCATTGCTTTATTGATCACCAAGCATCCTGAAGTATTTCCTGATGCATAAATATCCCCCTATGCATAGTATAGAGGTATCTACGACTTTACGGATGCGAAACTTGGAAGGAAACAACATAAATTACCAAAATATCCAGACCTTCATCAATCAGTGCTTGCAGAGATTTTGACTTTGTGGCATATTTGATATCTCTAATGAAGCCGGGTGTTTTAGCCAGGTGATATCTCTAGTGAAGAGCAATGGACCCGGACAAAAGGAAGTCCGTGGACATGCAGATTAAGGCTTGCAAATGGAAATAGATGGGGCTCACAATTCGAATAATGTCTGACTACAGTAAAGAGGCAAGCCTTAAATTGGAATCTTCAGGGTTAAAGTCGAAGAGGAAGAAAGACCTAGAATGAAAGAGGATATGAAATGCGGAACAAATAAGATATAGGTATAGTGGCGATGTCCCGAAACAGAGTCCGCTAGAGATGTTTCGTCGAAGCCCTATCCATAAAAGGCTTCGACGAAACATTGATTGATGAAACAACACTGATTGATAAAGGTCTGAATTTTTTTGTAATTCATGTACTTTCCTTCCAAGTTTCACATCAGTCAAGTCGTAGATATATATACTATGCATTGTGGGTTATTTATCTATATTTATTTGGTGTTAAATATTCTCAATTTCGCTTTTATGAATAACTCACTACTGTTCTTAGTAGGACACAGTTGCGGATGTATAGGTAGACTGAATTTGAAATTCTGACTCTAATGCATACTTCATCAGCTACTTAAATTTTACATAGAATTATATGTACCTATATGTAAATGAACTGCAAAATATTGTAATTGTTACCATTTAAGATATACCTTGATGAGGTAATGTAGTTTGAAAACGTCACGTCGGTAAATCAATAATAATTGATTTTGATAACTGATCCTTGGTATTTTATCACTTAAATCTTACTTCTTTTTAAGATAGTATATAAATTATTAAAAGTAATAGATTATTTCTTTTTAATTTTTAATTATTAAGTTGTTTTAAAAGGTATTTCACATAAACCCTTTTTTTAAAACCTCAGCGATATTTCGATCTCTCCTTGGGATATTTCTCAAGCATACTAGAATTGAGGTTGAAGGGTCAGGTCAAAGTATGGTGAGGCGTTCAAGGATGGGTCGAAATATCGTTGAAATGAGACTTTTATAACCTTCTATTCCTTACCACATAAGAACGAACATACTTGTAATTATAATGAATGAAATGAATTATTCGCATCATTCAAAATAAATGATAACAGTTCAACATATTTAATTAATCTTTTAATAATTATAATTTAAGGTATAATCATGAAGATTTAAATTATGCTTCCCTCATAAAAATATTCTTGAGTATCTTAATTTATTTCAATTTGAATTGAATTAAGAATTTTCTTCTTCGGGTTTTTATAGACAGTGGAAAAATAATTTATAAATTGCTATAAAATTCTATAATCATTTCCAGGAATGTTTTTATTTTATTTTCTTTTTTTCGTTATCCCTATCCTCAAGAAAAAGATAAGAAAAACAATATGTTTAAAAAGTTCCTTTTTTTTAAAAACTTAGTTTTTAAAAAAGAGAAACCAGAGATGATAAGCATGAAAATATAGTTTAAACAACAATAAAAAATAATTAAAATGTATATTTTATATAAAGTTTTGAGCAAATAGTTTTTAAATGAAAATGTTCCTTATAAAAAGTCCCACGTGCTGTAATATCGATAAAATGAGCAAAGAAGTTGAAGTTTCCTTAAATTCCTTGAAATTAGTTGAAATCTCTAAGTTAAACTTTGATCAAAAATTTAAAGAAATAGGGGTTCCTTAAATCTCTACAATCAAATTTTTGTTTTAGTTTTTTTTTTAAATACAATTTCATTTTATAGAATACAATTTCTTGATATAAAAATACATAATACAATAGCTTTTTATTAAAGTTGATTAAAATATTTTTTTAAATTTAAGGGTCGAGAGAAAAAACTATATATAATTCCACTTTTATCATAAATTTCTACTAATAGTGTCATCTGTTACTATCGTTTTTTTTTTGTAATTTTACTTTTTCCCATATAATATGTATACGTATATAAACTTTTAGTTATCCATAGACATACTTATTATAATAAGACATATTATTTATTATATTTAATGTGTTTTTCCTGGTAACTGCTTTCTTTTATCCAAGACCCAACCATTTTACTGTGGACCATGTCTTTAATACAATTTCTACAAATTAATGGATTCTCGAAATGGAAATAAATGAGACTTCCTTTGAATTATTTTAGCCAAATTTTTCGACATGTTAGCGTTTTTTCTTAGAACCTATTGCAGAATCATGCTTAATAGTTCTGCGCTTCTTTCCCTAGTTTTTTTTAGTAAATTCAACAACACACTGCTTAAAAATATCTCATTTTAGCGAATTTTCGAAGATAATTAAGCTATTGCAAAGGCATCAACATTTTTGAAATTATTTTCCACGGAAATCCGTTTAGGACCATTCTGAATCGATTCTTAAAATTTAACTTTTTTATGTATGTATATATGTATATAAGTATATATATAATATATATATATATATATATATATATATATATATATATATATATATATATATATATATAATATATAATATAATATATATATAATATAATATATAATATAAATATATATATAATATAATATAAATATATATATAATATAATATAAATATATATATATATATATATATATATATATATATATATATATATATATATATATATATATATATATATTATGTATATATATTTATATATATATATGTGTCACTCCAGACGATATCTCCCCTTAGGATGCACTTAAAAATTTCAAACAAATTTTAAAATGTCAATAATATTAAAGGAAAGGATGAGTTCATTGGCCAGAATTTTTGGAGTTCATTTGGGGGTCAATTTTTTCAATTTAGGGTCAAAAATAGCAAAAAATGTGTTTTTTCCATTTTACCTCCCTCTTATATGATATAAGTCTTAAAAACAATTACTGTACTCTTAAAGAGCTTTCCAACGACATGCATCTTGAAGGGTAAATACTATTTTGACTTTTGTACCCCGTACCCCTGTGTACCAATTTTTTTTTTTCACCCATGCAAATTCTAAACCAAAATTTTCCTATATTATCATAAGCCAATAATACGCATATTTCTTTGAAAATTCGCTCATTAAGGCATGGTGCATGACTGGACTTTTTAATTTGTGACCGCCGCTACTAAATTTCATTCTCTTAAAAGTTTGGCCTAGTTATTTCGATAATTTGACAAAGCTCTTTCGACGGTTTGAACGAGTTGAACCACTCAACTGTGATAAATTTGTTGAGAGAATTATATAAACTTGTATGTAACATTTTTTTGTACTTTTAATTATAGGCCAAGCGCCAAAGACTTTGAACGAGAAAAAATTCGGGGAAAGCCGAATTTTGGTTTATGGCTTTATTTTGGTCCCCTGATGAACATACTAAGTTTTCTCTTTCGAGGGAGGTCGGCGTAGGCCGCCATTTTGAAAAAAAGGGACCAACATTCGGTTCTTGGCCAATAACTTCGTTTTCATCGAGGATACGACAAAAATAGTTAATATCAAATTTGTAGGGCTTTAAATTGTCTACAAAAAAGGTTCGATGTCATTATACGCTAAAGTCAATACTTTCGAAGCTATAGCGCTATATTTTGTCCCTAAATAATATGACAAGCAAAACCGGTAGGGGTAAAAATACGTAAATATACGCTAAAAAAAAGTGTCGCACTTCGCGGCGCTATAGCTTCGAAATTTTCCTGGGAAAAATCTAGTTTCCGGGATGTCATTGATATAATCAAATAGTGTCCCGTCGACGGCGACGACTTATCTCGTAATGATTTGTTATTGCTAAGCTAAGGCAACCATATCTATTCCAATAAAAATTGAATTTTGTTTTGATTTGTTGGTCTTCAAATAGAAATACCTAGGTATAATAATTACTTATCTAAATTAATTTGCTTAATTTGATTTTTTTCTAAATATAAAATTAAGCCCGTTGCCGTGGGCTCAACGGCTTGTTGTTAATAATTCAATGAATTTGCCTCCGCTCAAGTTGAAACCTTGGTTCGCGAATAAAAAATGGTTGGACTCCTAAACTATGGTATAAATGTTGTACATTTAAGTTATAAATCTAATTTTATGTTAATTCATGTTTATAATCTAAAGATAATTTTTGTTTTGGTTTTAGGTGAGTGTAGTTTGAATTTCTTTCGACTCTCAAGATAATAAAAGGTTGGTAAATAATTAATTATGTTTAGTAGGACGGATACATGAGTGTATCGCTTAATTTATTACTTTTGAACTAATGTGATTATCAGTGTATAACAGATCTACTCTCTCTCTCTCAAAATTAAACTACAACTACAGTCATCGATTTTTGTTCCTAAGTTCTAATTAGAGGAATTCAATCTATTGGCAACACCAATTTCCTTATGTTCGGTACTTGTAAAAATTAATTCTACGTTGCATTCAATCGTTTTATTACATATATTGTATATAGTTTTATAAGACCTTTAGCAGGCCTAGTCACTCCACTAGTAAATATGATAATCAGTGGGAAACGTGAGTTACCTTCCTGGCATTCTATTCATCACAGGTATATCGATAATGACATTAGTTTCAAGTTTCAAGCAGGAGTTTATGATATCCGCACTCAGCTCCACTATCATTGATAACAAAATATAATTACTTCACTTTTCTCTAACTACCCGCTACTAGCACCTCCTACTGTCTCCAATGTTTTAGCCATTTGTTTATCACTATGCTTCATAATATCCCTTTTAATCACTGTTTTCGCTCAGTAAAATAACTTCTTAAATTATTACTTACACTAACGCTTCATATTCTATCCCACCTTTTGGATAATTTAACTAGAGAAACAGTTTTATAAGTTAATTTTCCTTAGGTATTTTTCCTTCTGTACCCCTCCCCCCCTTCTCCTGTGTGTTTTATCGCATCCTTGCGTGTGGAAATTATATTTTATTATTGTATGCTTACATCTCTATAGGAAAAAGCCCTCCCCCAAGTATTAGCTTTCTAACTTCACAAAATCAGTCTGGCATCCCTTAGGATTTGTATAAAAGACAAACATACACACAGACTTTTTTATGTATTTATATGTACACACACACACACTTATATATATATAAATATATATATATATATATATATATATATATATATATATATATATATATATATATATATATATATATATATATATATATATATATATATACACAATTTGTGTAGTGAGACCTTATTGCAGTGTGCAAAAACACGGTATTACATTGCTGATATATATATATGTATATATATTCGGCCGCGTTCAACGTTCAAACCTATATATATATATATACAATTTGTGTAGTGAGACCTTATTGCAGTGTACAAAAACACGGTATTACATTGCTGATATATATATATATATATATATATATATATATATATATATATATATATATATATATATATATATATATATATATATGTATATATATGTATATATATTCGGCCGCGTTCAACGTTCAAACCTAATAATCAACCCAGGTCTACCTAGTCACCAGTTGTGTCTGGACTACATTTTTGTCTGGTGGCCAGCCTACTCACCGCCGCTTTAACATCTCTGTCCGCTATATAGTAAACTATAAGGTATTACTAATTAATTGGATTCTCAGCTACCAATGACCATTCTCCATTTCCACCGCCTTGTCGTCTATACAGTCCTCTAAAATAGTATATTATGTTACTAGGCTGTGAAGTGTAAAAAAAGAAACCTTAAAAAGAGGTTACACTATAAGAAAAGATAAATAAAACGCATTGACATCTAGCGAAGCATTTCTACAAAGACTGCAGCGCTACTGACGGAAGTTTTGACAACTACCCGCCGGAATATAAAAATTTTTAGTTCCTAGGACGTAAAATATTTTTTCTTTACAGCTAGGAGTAATGAAACGATTTTTTAAGTCCACGTAATGAAAAAATGGATTTTAGCTATGTTTTTTAGCTCTAAAGTTACTATTTCACAGCCTACCACGGAAAAAATATATTGGCTGAACCAGCTGCTTCCTTGTGGTGAGCTTTTACTTTCTCCTAATTTCATGGTGAACTTGCCACCTATATTTAAACAATTTTACCTCTTTATAATATTTAACTTTTCTTTAAACTGAAAATATGTACTGTTAGAAATATTATCTAATTATTATTAGTTAGCTTAATTATTTATTAGTTTATGAACTTTGATATTAATTTATAATGATTAAAATGGTAGTACCGCTTAAAAAAGTAAAATATTGTCTGATTATTTTTGTTTCTGTGCGTATTGTGTAGCATTTTCCGTTTTTTTTTTGTTTTTTTTTAAAATACAAGCGCAGTAAAAGGTGTTGGAATGTTATTCTCTGGAGGTTTGTGCGAAGCAAGGCTTGTGCCTAACCAGGTTAATTAAAATTGCCTTTACCTCTAGACAGTTTCCATATTACTATGTATTACTCGATACAGCTTTGTTCCATTTCTAACTTAATTAATATCCTATTAATATTGTATCCTTTTACTACCACTCGGTTCAATTTTAAAACATTATTATTATGTAAAATATAATTACATATATATTTCCTTTTTATTACTTTTGTTATAAAAGTCTTTTGTTAAGTTATTATAAAAGTATATCAAAGTAATCTTTGCTATGTAAGTTTATAAAAAGAACAACATAAAACGTAAGAGCCTTGTGCGACCTGGCGATTTGTCATAATGGAAGAAACAATACCCACCTGGCAGCCACTCTTCTCATTTTCAAATCTTGTAATGCAATTTGCTGAATTGAACTCCACGTCAACTGGGATATCTCCACTAGTCCTACGTCGATCTTCATAAATTAATTCCCCAATTTTGTTGACATTTTTTTATCGGTTCGAGAAGTTGAAGGACGGTGGGAGGACCTCGGTCGACATTTTTAAAAGTTATTTTACTCAAAATAACTTTTATTTACAATTGATACGAAATATAAACATTACATCTCTGTTTAGTTGCGTAGAAAGTGGTTATTTTCGTAGCTGTATAATTGCCCATGCACGTTCATAAGTCTTCTTTTTTCCGCCCTTTCTTTTTTAGTGCGGGCAAAAAGAGGAATTCTTCACCTTAACGTACGATTAGCGAGTTTGTATATATTTAGCAAAACTAATTTGCTGTTTGTTTAATTAAAGTAACTGTTTATATCGAGGTTTTAGTGAAAAACAATGATTGATTTAAGTGATTATGACGAAAATGAGGAGAATTATACACCTTCCGAAATAATTAATTCGGAACAAAATACACCTAATGAATTAATGTCATCTTTATTAAAAGAGAAATACGAACTTACATACAAGTATATTCAAAGTTATTTATGTAACTATGTAAATATTGCTTCCGAGCTTACCGAAGATAACGGAAGCATTGTGTTCACTTTTTAGAACGAAAAATTTTTATGTCTCCGATTTTAAAAATTCAAAGACAGAAATCCGTTTCAGACATCTGGGAACATTTTTGGTCTCGTGTCTGTCTGTCGGTCTGTGTCCACAAATCCTGAAACGTGCGACGATAACTTGAGTAAATGTCGACCGATTTTTATGAAATTTGGTACACATGTTCATTTTACCAATGCCCAGGACGAGTTCGTTGGACAACGTTATCTGTTCAAGCGTTCATAACGCAACGCTCACGTAAACGTGAGCTTCAAATAAAATTGGAATTTTAGGTCGGGAGAAAAATCAAACTTCATCTATTTAATGAGACAAACATTTTTTTCAAATACAATTTTTTAATAAAACCAACAGCGACCGCGACACCGCTATGAAGTGTTAAAGATCGCTAAAAACTATTAATAGTTTTTACATAATAAACAATAAAACTATAGTGTAATATAACGTTAATATAACAATAAAGTACATGATAGGATGCGAGGAAGCTATATGCCACACTAATTGGCAGACTATTTTTTTCTGTATTTATACAAAAATCGTAGATAAAGTATGGTACGCAACGGATTTTGCTTTGCTCGTGTGGTTATACTACACTCGCTTGCAAAATGCTACTTTCTGCATGTGTGTGCGCGCGCGTGTGCGTGTGTGAACAATTTAATATAAATGCATTATAGTAATAATAATGTTGGTTAAAAAAAAATATCAACGAAATAATAAATAGATACATTCTTATTATAATCTGGTTCAAAGTCAATGATAGGATTGGGCGGTAAGTCTGTTTTAGTTGCTTAAGTATTCACCTTTAAAGTTTAATAATAATAAGGTGTTTAGTAGGATGTTGTGGATTAAGTAGCGCATGGGTCTTGAATCCGCTTAGAGCCTTTAAACTTTTTACTTAAAGTCAAGTCTGAGTTAAGACACTTTACTAGTACTATTAACTCCATTTCACCTTCTTATTTCAAGAAAAAACTAATGATTTTACTGTAAAAGAATATATATTGAAGTTAAAAGAAAAAGTTAAATGAATGAAGTTTCAGCTGTTTAGAGTGTCGCTAAGAAGTGTGAACAAATAGTTTATAACCTGACTGAACTTTCAGAAACTAAAAACTTTTTAATTAACTTAAAAGCGAGGAAAAGCAAATTGGTGTCTGAGATTCAATTGGTTCCTAGAATAAAAAAGAAAGAGATAAGTTGTTCGATGTAATGTTACTGTTTCTCTAAGTAGAACTAAGAGGATGAAATTAAAGGTAAGACCCAAGAGAACTAGTCTAGAAATAGGAAAAATAATTGAGGAGTTTGGTCGGAACTAAAGGCAAGGTTTAGAAGGACCTGTAAGATATTGCAAATGTCTCGTGGGTCTAATGTTACTTACTAATGCTTTTCCTTTTATTCTCCGACACTTGGATGGTTTCAAACTCACTATTTTCTTAATGTTCTATTACTAATTCCACGGTATCCTTTTTCCTTTCCTTCCTCCAGAGGTTTCCGTAATGTTAAAACCTCCTCAGATGAGTCCTGAAAGAAAAGGTACAAGAAATAAAAATATAAAGTCCCTCGGACATAACGGCTTGTCTTACTTCCTTCCATTTCAAACCCAAAAAAGAAAGCTTAAAGTCAGTAAGGTTTTTCTCTCTGACGCTACTTTTACATTGGAAACGGCTCATTTCTCTTCTAGCCCGACCTGTTTCCTTTTTACTTTGTTATTCTGCTACGAGAATCTTCTTTTTCCTTACTTAACGTGAATGAAAATACCCAGAGAAAGAGATGAGGGAAAAATGTAAACTTTTTACTTGAAACATCGTAAACTCTGCTGGTTAAAGGAAAACGTTATCTATATTTCTCTAAAACCTTATGCCTTAGTCACCTCTATCTTACCTTCTGCTACATTGCTTCTATCTTTTTCACTTTTTTTCGGATACCCTTTTATTCCTTATCAAAAGAGCCTACACGAGAAAAATTTTTATCAAAAGAGAAAGAAAAAAAACCTCAAAAGCCTGAAAGCGAACATGAAAAAGAAAGAATAAAATAATCAAAACTGTGAAGAGGTAGTTGTTACCGTCCAAATTGAACGTTTCTCTCAAGGAAAATTGTAAGCAATTGAAAGAAATATGGTATAGCGGAAACTGAAATTGAGCTAGTGGGACAAAACATATACATTTAAAGTAGCTTCTTTCTTTTATATCTAGAAGAAAAATGTAGGCAGGAGTTTCCTGGCTTTATTGTCATCGTTTACTCGCATATAGCAATATTTGAACTAGCTTATACATATATGTATATAAACAGGAGACTTAAGTCTTGCTTTCTACCTTTTACCTCTGACGTTTATTTGTTATGTTTTAAAAACGTTACATTGAAAATAACGAGAAATATCAAAGAACAAGCACAGAGTGTTTCTTAAGATGAAGTGATACTTAATAGGTATGAAAAGTGTTTGAAAAATGAGTCGGGCGTGGATCGAACCCAAATGGAATTTTACTAAAATAAATACTAATAACGATTATTTATGATATCTCAAACTCAGAAGAGGGTATTTATTTGAAATAAAAGTCCTTTTTAAAAAGATTTTTTATTGCATCAAAACTTTCACCCAGGGTACCTGAGCTTCTTCAGTGATAATCTACTAAATAGATTTGATCTACGTCAAATAGATAAATAGATAAAGATTGACAGTTCATTTAGAAACAATAAAAAATGCAAACAGAAAATACAAAAAAACTGTGACATAGGTTCTTACCAAGTGGTGGAAGATCTAAGAATTAAGAAATTAAATTAAAATAAAAAAGTATTAAGGTAGAGGTTTAAATATAAATATAATATGACAATATAATAATATTTAAACCTCAACCTAAATACTTTTTGATTTTAATTTAAATTCTTAATTCTTAGATCGTTTATAATTTACTGTCTATCATTATCTATTTATCTATTTTTGATGTATTTGTAGATTATCACTAAAGAAGCTCAGGTTCCCCGGGCGAAAGCTTTGATGCAATAAAACATCTTTTTAAAAAGGACTTTTATTCCAAATAAATACCCTCTTCTGAGTTTGAAATTCTAAAGAAGTCCACTATACCTCTCTACAATTAGAATATTTATATTCATAACGTAATTATTTACTCCTTAAATAGTACATTCTTTTTTGTGAGTTTAGTTATTCTTTTTATCGAACACACAAATAAGAACCATTTAAATGTGTGTCCCTTTTTAAATGTGTGGAAGATCCACACATTTATTCTTGGGATTCGTTCTTGTTGTATAATAGTAATCACAGTAGTTGCTCCAAAGACAAGTGACAGGTGGCGTAGCTAGGGCATTGGGGGCCCCCCACAAACAAAAAAAAAAACCTCTTGCATTTAGAACTGGGGGTAAAATTATTATATGGTTTCCTCGTCGTTGATTTGGGGCCCCCTGGCACTGGGGGCCCCCCGCAATGTGGGCCCATAGTTACACCACTGCAAGTGACTGAGAGTGGTGGTAATGGGTTATAGTTACTTAAAGGGTTACATCAAGGTTGAGAGCCTACTGTTTTGTTTACTGTTTGCCATTTGTCCCTTCTAATCTAAACCAAGGAAGATGGGAGTCATCACTAGCGACCTCTAGTGGTTCTAACACAAAGAAACTAGAAGAGATCTTACCGCTTCACGTACACAGGGTGCAGCACTTGTACCTGAGCAAGGAAACTTATTACTTTCTCATAAGTACACACTATGCACATACACATTAAAGAGAAAAGTATGTTTAGAAATGTATGTATAGGGGAGAGAGATGTAACTACAGTAGAGTCTCGCTTATCCGGACCCCGCTAGTCCGGACATCCGTTTAATCCGGACGGGCCAAAAACTATGTACAAATTGGAACCAGGGCCTGTTCAGATTTATGAATAATTAAGATAATTGGAGTTTCTACTTTTATTGTCTATTAAAAATTTATAAAATTGTTCCTAGTATAGTTTACAGGTGTATATTCCAACGTTCTAACACGAGGAATACCCGGTATTTTTGTTAAAAATAAACAGATTTAGAATAATTAGGAATAAGTAAGAACATCGATAAATCTGTTTCGGTTCCATAGAAATGTGCGGGGCGGAAGATATAAAGGTAGTGTATTCCAATAAATACAATTTTATGTGACTGAGATGGGGAGAGGGTTTTAAGAAACATATAGTGGCTGCTCAACGCAGTTCCAAGAAATTTCGCTAAGCCGCCAATGTCTAATATCTCAACTCTCTGTGAAATGATTATCGTTTCTCGAATTTCATATCGGAACACAGGAAATCCATTCTATACCTGCCACCTGCATAATAGATTGTCGTTTTATTTTAATTAATTTGATATTCGGACTTGTGACAGAACAGCTCTTAACCTAAATAGTGGACCTACTAAGCATGTTTTGGAGACTAATAAAAGTAATTTTTATGATAAAAACATCGATTTTAATAGTTTTACCCTACTACAACTTGTTTTACAGACATTTTAAAACTGATTCCGTTTAATCCGGACTTTCGGTAATCCGGACTGGGTCCGGTCCCGTTACACCCGGATTAGCGAGACTCTACTGTAGACCATGGTGAATCATGAGGCGGTTTGAATATTTATGCAGTGCTGCTATCGATAATTAATACAGCAGCGCCAGCAGTATTTTTGCATCGGAGTAAAATTATTCCGCTTGCAATAAGTGAGATTTTACTTTAGAATGACATATAAAAAAATTACCATTGTATTTATGGACATTTGATCTCTTCTAATATAAGGAATAAAAGGGTAATTTATATTTTAGATTTGATATGATGTAATGCTTAGGTAGCTATATTTGTTTAAAACTGTAGTGTAGATGTAGACTATAAACACTCATGTAACTCGGCCGTTAGTGGCATCCTGTTCCGGAGGTTAGGGCCGGAGGTTTATGGCATAGATGCATGAACATTTTTCGTAAAGCATACTGATGTAGGATGTGCTCGGTGAGTCACTTTCCTTTGTGATTTTTATTTTTAACTAAACATTTTTTTTTATTTATTTTTTTTTTTTACTTAATATGTTTTGATTAATAATTACAATCCTTAGCTAATTACTAAAAAATAGCCAATATTTGGGTGTGTAATGAAACGTAATATTTTTTATTATCCCATCTTTCCTCTTTAGAAATGGTTTAAGGTATACATAAGTATTGTGTCCCATAGATCATTTTGTAACATTATGTATATATTTTAATAAAAATCGGTTGCAGCACTTATTAGATTCGTGTCCTGCTTTACATCATCTCAGAATAACACATTTCAATTCGGAATTATTAGAAACACAACCAGTTTTGGCTTGTTTAAATGCGGAAAGGACTTTGACTTATTAAACAAATATATTAGGGATGCTATACAATTCAGACGTTCAGTTATACTTTAGTATTCTCTGCATTTATATTATTTATTTATTCTTCAATTTTAATCAAACTTAAATTTGTTGGTCTTAAGTCTCATAAAAACAAAAAATGTAAAAGTTAATTGCATGTATGTTAGTATAAGTGTGAATGAATATGTGTGCAGGCGTAATACAATGTATGGTATTGATTTAAGAAATATTAATTATCATTTATTACGATTTATAATTTATAGTTACTATAATATTTATATTATATATATTTATTATATATATATTTGGAACGAAGTTCCTTGTTTATTATTAGTTTATTTAGTGAAATATTATGACAATGAATGCTATATTTAGAGATTTGTTATTACTGATAGTTTATGTTATATTAATTGCGGGTTGAATGTCTATGTTATTAATATATGTTATGTTAGTTAATTCTTTTTAGGGTCCGTATGCAAAACCAAGGACCCTTATATTTTCCTGCGTGTGTGTGTCCGTCCGTCCTGTCGCGTGCTCTCATGGCTACACCTTTCGTTCGATCACTTTGAAATTTGGCATGTATGTGTCTTGTACGGGTAGGTACAATATATATACATATTTTAAAAAATATTTTTCAAAAAAATTAGGGTAAAAAAACTTAAGGGTTAAATATTTTTAATTTTTTTTCGACACCGTGAGGGGTATCATATGAAAGGGTACGTCGAGCTGATTACAAAAATATATAATTCTTTGGATATAACTTTGATAGGGCGAGCGTAGGCAAGTTTGAATTGGGTGTGAAACGTGTCCCCCCCTCTCTCTATCTCGCTTATGTGAAGTGCAAAAAATCTGAAAAAAATCCTGAACATTCTTCGACCAAAAGTAAAGATACCACTTTTTGGAAATTTCGAAAAAAATATTATTTTATTTTTTATTGACAAAATACTTTTTTTTTTTAATTATGGTCTTTTCGATGTATTTATATGGTGGTAGTCCGGTTCAGTGGCTTTATCAGAGTGTGTTTTGAGAATATCAGACCCTTAGAATGGTTCAAAGTAAGCTTTTTAGCATTTTAAAAAAACACTGTTTATACACTTTACATCAGTTAAACACTATATAGTGTGGTCTACGGACCCTCGCTGTGTGCTGACCAGCACACACTTGACCTATTTATTTATATTACATGTTAGGAATGATATTGTTTGTTATGTTTCCTGGTTTGCTTTTTGCAATGTTTACTTTATTTGTGTGTAAAACCGCTACTCCAGTAGACAACCTCACGGCTATGCTGTGTATTACTTTGAAAAAAAAAAATGGATTGTAAAAATAGATTCAAAATAAAATTTTTGGAAGAAAAAAAAAAAAATCGGATGCGACTAAAGTATGTGTAATTTTTGAAAGGAGTTACAATTCATATTAGGTTATAAAAACCGAAGTTTTCATGCTTTTTAATATATAAAATGGCTCAAAGTATTACACTCACCGCTACATCAAGGCGAGTTATAAAAATTAATTTAAACTTTAAATTAAGTAGCGCAGTCCCCCAAATATTTAAAAAACTAATCCGATGAGTCGAAATATTATTCCTCGCTGGTCTGTTGCGTCCACTACTTTCTGAAGGGCCAGATTAAAAAGTTCTGCTGACTAGCCGTCACCTTGCTTAACTCCTGTATTAAATTTAAACGCTGAACTTAGTTTTGCCCAGTGCCTTCACTTTTGCAATCGTGCCTCGAAGGGTTAGTTGGACCATACGTGCCAATTAGGGGGGAGTAAAAGTTACGCCAAAATACTCTCAAGGAATACTAACAGGAAATATATAACAGAGGAGGAAATATATAATATTGAATAAAATAAAATTAACGAATTTATCATTTCCTTATTCCATTATCAGTTAAAAAGGAATGAAATATAAATATCATGATAAATTTAACGCCTTTTCATAACTTTTTTCCAAGTTCATATAGCCAACTCGTTGTATTCTGTTTATAGTTTTGTTATCTCTTTTACTTTCCTTAGTCTTTTTTAGATTTAGGCTTTATTATCAATGAGAAAATTATTTTCTGAATGGAATTCTATATTCTATAAAGATAAGTAAATTTAATAAAGATAATGATCCACAGTTGAAAGCCTGCTCGCAAAATCAAAACACCCGTTATTCTACCATCAGCAACGGAAATAGATAAAAACAGATTTTTTTGCCCTCGAAATAATTAGTAGATTAGATTTCATTGCTTTTTGTATTTACTCTATTTAAACTTGGCCCATTAATATTAGGTGTTTATTTAGAAATAAGACAATCTATATTTTATCTATCTTCTATTATTTTGCTGATATCCTTTTTTTGTATGGGTCCTTTTTTAAGAGATTTATATTATAGACATTAAGATGGCCCCAAAAAAATAAGGGTTTATAATTATAGTCTATTAAGTTTCCTTTCTAATGTGGTAGTACGGGGATACTGCAGACCTGCCTCTGCCCTTTTTTTAATTCCACAACGTTTTGTGCTATATCAGCTTTTAGATTTTTGTTGCCCCCAAATTGTACTCGGAAAAGGTTTATCTATTTCAATTTATCAAGTTAATTTATTTTTAATTTAAAAAAAAAAACTAGTTTTAATTATTCTTTTTTTTGCTATTTTATCAAATTGTATATGGGTCAATTAAAATTATTTTCGTCGCAAAGAATGTTCAGTTTAAAATATTATTTTTATACTCTTAAGTTTGGGGTCTTGAAGGGTTAAACAAAGTTACTGAGGATTATATCATTAAATTGGTTATATTTAGACCCTTAAGGGATGTCATCAGATCCAGGTAATATTATTATGTTTTAAATTAATCAAATTTTATGTAATTAGAAATCACAGTTACAGATACGCATGTACACCCTTACGCATACATAACCAAGAGTCTAAATTTAACAGTTCTTTAGTAGCTAGAATTTTACCTTGATGCAAGAGGTGTAGTCCAATAACCAAACTACTCAAAAAATTGTAATTGAAACAATTGACCGATTACCAAACTACTCAAAAAATTGTAATTGAAACAATTGACCGATTTCGGCTGTTGTAAAGCAGCCTTCTTCATATAATATATACATATAATATAATCTAGTATATTGCCCCCCCCCCCCCAGACCCAATAAAAAGAAAAACAAATATCGCCGCATTTTTTTTTTTTTTATTTTTTTAAATACATATTTTTTACATTTACCTCATATTCAATTTCACCTCAGGAATGTTAACACTTGCTTTTCTGAAAAACAGCAAAGTTTTTATAAGAAGCTAATACGAAGGTAACATTATAATACAAACATAAATATAACTAATAAAAACTTAATTGCTAAGTGAACTAAAGTTTACAATAATATTAATAAGTTTTTAGGTTATACCTTTCAATACCCCGATTGGACACAATCAAAACGGATCCTATGGTTACAACATAGCATCTGTTTTGATTGTACTCTAGTACTGTGTTATCTTTCAATCACTGTATGCAAACTAGATTGAACTCCTGTTACTGAATCGTAACCTGTAATGTTTACAGCAAGAGTACAATTGTTAACGATTAGTTACGAATATATGGACATTGATGTTGTCAATAGGTTAAATTCCTCTAATTGGAACTAAAGTCCAAACATCCACGTATCTATTCCAATTTCGAGATAGATTAGACCTGTTTCACACTAATGATCTTTCGACGAAGGCCTAAAATGGCTTAACTTGGATACCTATATCCGTTGTGTAATAATTTATTAATTAGTCTTGATAATTATTATTAAGCTATTCATTACAGCGGTAATGTATCATACTTAACTACTTGATTTGAACTTAAACATTATATTTATTATTATACTGAACTAAGTTATGACAGAAAACGATTGATACCAAATTCCGAAACACAATCGATATTGCTCCCTAAATTTAGTATACCACACCACTTTTAGTAGTGACACTGTTGTGTTCTATAAGTTTTTCGGTGGCAACTTCTTCGAGAAAGGTCCCGACATTTTACTTAACGGCTTAACTTTCAGTTAAGGTTGTTACTTCAAAACAATATAACTCCTCCTCAAGATGATCCCAACGCTGTTTACGAAATGTTAGGACCTTCATCCTTCATGACGTGGTCACCACTAAAACACCTGGACCACCTATTATTATGAGACCAACCGTGGAACCCTACGTAAGTTCTATATGACAGTATTAGTACTAGAGTACTAGAGAGACATAGTAAAGTATATAAGACAGTATGCAATGTGTAAGTTTATACTGAAGATATCACTAATATTTACAAGTTTACCAAAGTCTTGATAAAAAATGAAATCTTTAATCGCAATACAGTTTTATTCAGGGCCGTCCCTAGGGGTATAGGCGCCCGGGTCAAAGGCATCTTTGGCCCCCCCCCCTTATTGCTAAATTCACCTAGTAGTTAAGAAGGGGGCCTGGCGGCGCCCCCTAGACGTGGCGCCCGGGTCAGCTTGACCCGGTTGACCCCCCCTAGGGTCGGCCCTGAGTTTTATCATATCATTTGTAAAATCGAGGAGTGTCCCGGCGACGCAGCTCGAAATGATTTGTTATTGCCAAGCTAAGGCAACCACATTTATTCCAATAAAAATAAACGTTTGTTTTGATTTGTTGGTCTTTAAATAGATATAACTTATCTAAATAGATTTCTAAATAATGTAATTAATTTTACTATTTTTTTCCTAAATATAAAATTAAGCCTGTTGCCGCACAGGCCCCCTAAGGGCTATTTTATCATAATTGGATTATGGTCAATTTTAAATCAGATGTAGTGAGGTTAACGGGTTTTCTGATAGTCCGTTAGAATCCTTAATGATCATCCTAGGAAACAAAACGACGTGGACATCACTGATTACATTGATTGAATTTAAGAAAATTGGTTATTCTAGAAAAGTGGCTAAAATTGAACAGGGAAAATAAGTCCGATATTTATTTTTATCGCGAAATATGTTTGATTGATAATCTAAATTTAAAACTTTATATCCCAGTAGCATGGGGTATTATTCGATTTCTAGTTGATCTTTGCGTCCCCACCTTATAAATTACCGTTATCCTTATCTTCCATCTTGAAACATTTTCTTTTGTAAAGGATATATTTGTACATCCTGTGTTGTACTCAAGATGTCTTCATCCGAATATTTACACCTTTATTTATGGCTCCGTTTTAAAACTTAGTCGGTTTGAACTGGAGCTACTTAAGACGGAGCATAGTGCACATGTGGTACCCACCTGTCTTTCATCCTTCTGATTGTCCCTTGTACAACTCAAAATCTTTTTTTTTGTTGACAGAGTGTGGAGTGTGGCATCCTTAACGTATCCTTTAAGGGTGTAGTACACCTTGTCACTCACCTCTCTCCTTGTTCAGCTGTCATTTCTCCCTCTTCATACTGTCAATACCTTTGCTTGATGATCTATCCTTTCTCTACCTCTTCCTATTGTCTTCGTTTCTTATCCTTTGTGAATTTGGTAACCTGCTCACTTCATCGTGGTTTTTCTCATGTAATCCTACTTAAGTGATGATCCTTTTTTTAATTTTTTTTGCTATTGGTATTGAACGGGTTGATCCTGATTCTTTAGGGGTTTTTTTTTTCTCGTGTTATGGAGACGCTACTTCCTGAAGAGTGTCAGTTGCCATCTTTTCCTACTGGTCTCTAGGTTCAGTTCTAAACATCTGTTTCCTACTAAAGCCTAGAATCTAGAAGATTAATCATGTGCACACAGTCATGAAAAGAACTTTTTTTTTAGACACAAGCCTATTTTATTTTTCCTCCCATAATATTCACCACCTGTTATTTCTAAATCATTAGACTTAATCCTCAATGTCCGCCCTATGTCTCTTGCAGTTGCCAGTTTTTTTAATTTAAAGAACTCGGCATTTTTAATGTCATATTTACTCATACCGCGTTCCCTTCGTTCATCTTGTCTTTTTCGCCACTTTTAGTGTATTATGGTGCAGTAGAAAAAGCGGTAGTATTCCGTAATTGAACACCGCTATTTTAGTAAAATTAGCAAATAGTCAGTAGAAGTTTAAAAATCTAAATTATTGGGGTCTAAAGTATAAACAACTAACTAACTACATGGTACATGGCGCAACTGCCCGAGGAAGGCCTATAGATTTAACTAAGTAATTACACATATATCTTAACTATTAACATATATGAGGCCTTAAGAAGACATTTAAGTCAGTAATCAACGACTTTTTAGATTGATAGCACTTTATTCTTCTCTACAGTTATAATATTTCACTAAAAAAAATATGGTGAGTATTTTTATTCATTGTATTGAGTGTTACCATCATTTTTTGTAGTTGTAATCAACATTTATTTATGTTATTAATATGATTTAGTAGTTATTAATTAATATAATCAGTACTCATTAAATCGGTTTAATTAAGAAACATAGTTTCCGAGGAAAGATTTTTTAAAGTTAAAAATGTAATGAGTGTTGCCTGTAATGAGTGTTACTATTCCGTTAGTTCTACAATACTGTATATTTTAAAACTTAAAAAAATGATTGAGTTTAATGTTTTTACAAAAAATAAATTTGCCGCATGTAAACAAAAATTGTAAATAAAAGTTTAATGTTTAAAGTTTGTGTTAATTTTTTTTTCTAGGTCCAATATATAAATGTGTAATGAGTGTTACCATAATGTAATGAGTGTTACTTGAATAACAACAAATTCTTATGGGTAGCCGTGTCGAACTATTCTTTTAATAAAGAAATTTTTTTTTTTTTTTCTTCTTTATAATAAAAACTTTTATTACAATGCACTGAAAACGTATCCTTTACATTTTTGAAGCTTTGAGGAAACATTAAAAGATAATAAATGTAACACTCATTACTTTTTTTTAAAAAATTACAAATATTTTAGGTCTAAAAAATATTTCTGGTGGGATGAAAGAGAATATTTACGTCATATATACAATTTAGTAACGTTTCATAAAAACAGAGAAACAAAATCTAAAAAAATTCCGTTTTTATGATAGTAACACTCATTACGACAAAAATGTGATTTTTTTATGTATATATGGTCATATGTATGTAAATAAATTTGAAAACTGACTGTTCTTGAACGAAAATGTCATCCTAAGTCCCTGATGTGACAGAATAATCAATATTATCATGTCTAAGGCTTATTTTAATTTTCTATAAAGTAGCCAAATTGATTTCCCTAAAGGTTCATGTTATTTGAAAATGACCCGTATACAAAAACAATATCGCTTATAATGCACAACTGTTTTTAGTTAAAAATTAATTTGATAACCCCTTAAAAAATAATTTATTTTAAATATTTATTATTTATATTCCATTTTTTCTCTTATCCTCTTTTTATATATATATTTTTATATATTTAATAAAGTATCATGTAATTGGACTTTAAAGAAATAATTACTAACATTAATTTTTCAGCTGTTTTTATATTTTTAATGTTTATAAAAAAATTATTACTCTCAATTAGGTATTTTTTTTAATGTTCTAAAAACCCGTTTTCCCTAATGTAGTGCTCTCTTTCAAAAGATTATCTTTCTTTTGGAAAAGGCTTTCTTATAACTTATAATATTTATACAATATACATAATATATATTTGATCTTGATCCCTATCTTTGTAAAGAGTTTTTTTTATATATATTACAAATTATAAAATATAAATAAATAATTATGTATATATTAATTATATTTTTTAATGTTTATATTTTAGTCAAAATAAAATTTCTATATTTTAAAATTTTTGGCCATTCCTACAATAATAGAATGCGAGGAACCTATGTGCCTCACTAATTGGCAGACTATTTCTATAAAAGTAGTAACTAGAATATTATTAATGTAATTCAAAAGATATTTAATACATCAGTCATAAAAATAATTTAGTAACATTATATTTTAAATATGATATATTGTTCAATAGATGACAACTGAACTAATAAGATGACAACTGACAAAAATCCATTACTATTCTGAAATTATTAGATATATAAGTTAAACAAACTATTCAAATTATCGCTAATTTGTTAGGTAAATTAACTAATTTAAACAGTAGAATTATAAAGAAACATGTTAAAAACAGAAAATATTAGTGTGTTTTTATAATTAAAAGGTATGTTTTTGTTGTAGATTTTTAACAGTTAAAATCTTACTTCCAGTCCTCTTGGTGTTTCTAAGAAAAAGGTTGTTTTTATTATTTATTCACACACCTGCTGCATCATATTGCTTAGTTAATTCGTTAAGTTTCTCAGAACTATGTTTTGTTTACTTTAATGCTAAAGATGGAGGGTAAAAGAGTAGGGTGTGAAGGATTTAGATTTTTAATTAGTTTGTATTTCTAAACTATTCCGGAGAAATCAGTCTTTCGTGGTCTATCAAAGGTGACACATATCTCTCTTTTTACCAAATTCATTTAACTTCAATGTTGATCATGTGGTCGATTGAATTTTTTAGTTTTTTCTAAACAGCTTCATTATTTTTTATTTTTAAATTGAGGTAAACGTGGAATTCGATAATTAAAATGAATTTGTAAAGAATACATTAGAATAAACTTTAAACAACTAAAATTATTAGTTTTTCTTTAATGAAAAAACAGAATCTAATCATGTGAGTTACTTAATTCTTTGTTATTTAGATCTTAATACAGAAATACTTGTGATCGAATCTTTACTTGTCTTAGTATTTATATTGCATAGATGCAATATAAAACAACAACAACAATGACAATAACTAATCTTAAAGATAAATTATTGATATTTAAAACAGTCCAAGAAATAGCGTCCGAACATGTAAGGTAATTATGTTTTTTATTTTGATGATGATTCAATTTATTAGACTCTTGGTGCGTAGGCTTCCGCGGGTAGACTCGTCATGAACAGCAACCCTCGCTAGCTTACCCCTCGTGACACGGAATTTACTGGAAAATCAAGCTGTTTATTAGACTTACTTTACATTTATCGACTGCTTAGTGCTTCCTACATAATGAGTTATGGTACATAGCCTAGAATATCTTAACTAACGAGGGCACATTATGCCTTTATGGCTAATAAAAGAACAGCTTTGCTAATTTTGCTAACCTAGGATTATAAGATTAGATAAAGTTGAATTCAAATCGGTTTAGTAGGTTTGGAGCTTAGTGTAAGTATACGAGTATATACAAACATACTTACCTCATCTCATACCTTATCTCTTTATAATATAATAGTAAAGATAATAAGGCAAACAAATTTAAGTATCTAAATTTGATATTGTATTCATTTATGTTCAAAGCGACTTCGCGAAGTTTCGATTCTCAATGAGGTCACAATTATTTTTATTCAATATTAAACCTGCGCAGACGGATGAAATTATTATGAAACCAACAATGGGCTATTTTTGACCTATATAAATGTCATTAAAATTGAATAAGTGGTTTTTACTGTCTCATATACGGAGAAAATATTTTAATGGCGCGAAAATTCAATTTTGAGATTTTGATGGATTTACACATTTTGAGGTACATTAGTCCAACGTAGTTTTTAAGAAATGTCTGTCCGTCGTCTGTGCAGACTTGTGGCGCCTAAACTACTGGTCTAATTTGATGAAATTTGGCATACATGTTCAGAAAAATCATACCGTGGGGTGAAATTAAGAAATTAATTTTAGCTCAAATTGGGGGGCACTACCCCCAAAAAACTCTTAAAAAAAGTATTTCTTGAAACCGATTTCGACGATTTTGATTAAAAAATTCTGAAATATAGTCCATTTAAATCCGAATCTAACAATATAAGCCGTGTTCCCGGTAAAATTTTATTTGTCGAGATATTGATAAAAAATACATCCGATTTTGTTAAAAATGTATTTTTATTGTTAAGTATCAGACAAATTTTGGGATTTGGGACCTGATTTTTCACTTATGGTACAGACCGAGACCAAAACTGTTCCCTGATGTATAAAACCGATTTAAGACCTAAAAAACGTTTTTCCTCAGAACGATCTTTACTTTTGGTAGCTTGGAAGGACAATAATCTAGCATAGTAATATAACACCGAAAATATGATTTTAATTATACGAATTTATTAATTATTATTTCCCTTTAAAAATCTGCTTTGAGTTTTTCCTTCAAAAATTAAAAATAAATCTAAATTCTCAGTTTTTAGTTAGTAACAGCGATTAAAACAAATAATTAAAAAGAAGGAAGGAATTATAATTAAAAAGCAAATATTCCTCCTTCTGTTCTGTTCCTTCTTTATGATTTTTAATGATCTCGTTAATTTTCTATTTATTATATATATATATATAATTAAAAAAAAATAAAAATAATTGGATGTAATATGGTAAGGTAAGGGAGAAAAGAAATAAAACCTTACGGGAAAATAAAATTAGGAAAATATTTTTTTTTGTCGGTCACTCAATTACATTTCTTTTTAATTACTTTGTTGTTTCTTTGATGAGGGGTTCTTTTTTTTCAGGAGTCCGGTTTTAATAATTCCAATATACAGGTAAAGAAAATTAAGGTCCTATCAACTAAAAAGACAGAACTAGGAAGTAAATAACCAAAAAAAAAAAAGAATTGAAGTTTTTATCTGTAGTAGGGTAACCTTTTTTAAAAACAAGAAAAAAGTTAATTAATATCTTGTTGGTTGTTATGAAGATAGGAATGCTATATTTTAATCAATGTGTATAGGTAAAACCTGGTCTCCTCTGGTATTATTCTTGATACTTACCTACCTGGAATGGATATAAATTTAAAAAAAAATTAAACCTGTAGTTTAGAATTTCTTGTTAATCTATCGACTACTGTAAATCATTTGAATCCAAAGTTTTAGTTAATTGAAATATAGTTATAACCTTTACTTGTATGTTTTTTTAATTCAGCGTTGAAAGATTAATTTCTTTCTTCTTGTATCTTCGGTTGGATTTAGTAGATTGCTTTTAATGATAATCATGTGATTAGTAAGCTACTGAAACCGGAATCTATACAATGTAGTTAATACATATCACCGCTTTGCTTCAGTAGGGGCTACACTAAAAAATAACAAATAGTCCGAAAGATTTTTCTTATATACATGTACTATAGCTGAATTCCTGTGCTTTGCTGCGAAGTGCGGAGTGTGTTATATTTGATGTGATAAATTTAATAGATTTATAAACTTTCGTTAAATCTTTCTTAACAAACATTACAATTGCTCTGCTAAGTGAGAATATTTAGATGTTCCTCATGGATGAAATATAATTAGCAAAACTCCTTAATTAGTAACTAGGTACTTCCGAATACTTCGGGGAAACCCATCCCTCTGCCGTGTCTTATCGCATCCTTTCGTTGAATTGGAAATACATAATATATATTTTATTAATCGGTGCTTATTACATTCTAAAGAGAATCGAAAAATTAATTTTCTAGCTTCAGAAAATTAGTTTACGCTTAAAGTGACCTTTTTTTACTTTGCCCGTATTTTCCCCCTTATGGATTGGATTTTTGAAACCCTCTTTTATGAAGACATCAATATTTTTAAAGAAATTATCATACTAAACCCATTTGATTTTATTTCAGCTTATTGAGATATTAGTCCAGTCATTTGGTAGTTTGGACAGGAAAAAAAGCACAGGTATTTCTTTCGTCAATGACGCAAGGTCGCCTCTCTTCCCCTTTCCGCCTTCCTATGTGTTAGGTTCCATTCCTAAACCCAAACTGTCACACAGTCAGTTGCCGTCCAATTTGAAATTACCACTTTTTAATTAATAAAAATTTAATTATTAATTAAAATCTTTTAGGACTTTTAGGAATGGGACCTAACACAAAGGAAGGCGGAAAGGGGAAGAGAGGCGACCTTGCGTCATTGACGAAAGAAATACCTGCGCTCTATCCATACAAAATAAAAAATCTTAGTGGCCTGTTTAAGGGGGGGGAGGGTCAGGGGCCTAAGGATGCCCTTTTAGGGCATCCAGCGAGGTATACTAGACTTTGAAAGTCAGAAATACGAAGATTTTAGGTAACTTAAAAACTATGGTCAATCTTTTGCGCGCTCTAGCGGCCAAACGAAAAAAGTTAATGGGCTAGTTCTAGTCTTATGTTTTAGGAAATTTTAACAGCTTTCTTTTTGCTAAGAAGTAATTTTTCTCTAGGATGCGTCGTTTCGGAGTTATAAGCGAAAAACTAAAACAACTTCCGAAATTTTATGGTTTTTCACCATTTTCATGGTGAAGCCATATCCGAATCTAGTCGATAACTGGATTTTCAGATTCAGCACCCCAAAAAACATTAAGATCCGTCGAGAAAAATTCTTCAGCAATTTTTTCCTGAATCGACTAATTTCTGTCACCAAATGACTGGACTATATCTTTATTAATCTCTTTTGGTGTCACTACATGTACATAGTAATCTAAGTTCAGTAAATTTGAAATAGCATGGCATAGTCAATTATAAACAATTATTCTTTTATTTTTGTGTTTTGGATCAGCTTAAAATAATTAGTTAACTAAAACGATCTATATTAATATGTGGCCATATTTCACTGCTATATATTTATATATTTTATATCTCTATTAATATCATATGAAATATTTAAACCTTTCTAATTCAAAATACATAGATCCAACTAATTTAAAATTTTAGTGTGTATATATATATATATATATATATATATTTGTGTGTGTGTGTACATATATGCATAGATCCGTATATAGTATATAAATACAGATTACTGTATATATTTTTTACAGCATGTACATAATACATCAACATAACAAACACGCATATAAGTACATATAATCTTTTAATTAACTAAAAAAAAGGAGTTGTATTATTATTTCTCCGTTGTTCTTTTTATTAATCTCTTAGCTTAATTCTATTTTAGTTATTAATTGGTTGTATTTGTAGTGGGCTTGTCTGTCTGATTGTCTCACCGCTTGAGTCTCAAGAGGTGCTGACCGTACATCATGCCGACGGTAAGGGTTAGTGTTAGATCCCCTACGTAGTGCTTAATCATCGGTTTATGGCTCCCGCCACAAATTATACAAACTGCTTCCTTCTAATATTCCCTCCCTAGCTGAGCCACGTGGAGCTACGGCTGTTGAGAATGAAATACCTAGAAATATATATTATTAAATATAGCTATAACACTGTAAGCTTATATACCCTTAAAACTTCTTTGTATAAACTCTAAAACCTCTTAACGTATTTATAATCTTGCTATGATACATAATACTTTATTATGGTTTATAGCTGGTATGTATAATACTAGTTTCTTAATGTGTACTTTGACTTTTCTTATGCTCTAAATTATATGTGTGGTATTTCTTGTAGTAACTCAGTAACAGTCTTGTAATTAAATATTTTCTACCGGATTCAAAAAAAGTATGTTTAAAGCTGTTAAGATAAGAATAATTTAAAATAATTTATTTCTATTATGTTCGATATATTTAGGTCGAGACGCTTTTTCAAATATATTTTCAGTTTAGTGTAAATTTATATAAATGTTCACTAAACTGAAAATATATTTACATTACTCCTCCATTTAAAGGTGTAATGTAAATACAGAGGGTTTCTAATTAAATTTAATTTTGGTAGTGAAGATAAGAGAAGAGAATTTGCTAATGTTCATTGATAGGGATAGGGATTGGAGATAAAGGGAGAGAGTCTGCTATTAAGTTCATTGATAGGGTTTTGAGTTAAGGGGAGAGTGTCTGGCAAAAAGTTCATTAATAGGAAGCAAATAGATAAAGGGGTATACTCTGCTATAATAGTGCATTGATGGGGAGTTATAAAGGAGGAGAGTCTATTATGTATTACGTTTCATTGGAAAAAGGAGTATGGCTGATTTGGGCTAATAAAGCATAAGAGTACAGGGTCTGCTATTAAGTTCATGGATGGTAAGTGGGGATAAGAGGAGAGGAGAGTCTGCCATTATGTACATTAATAGGGAGTGGTGATCAGGGTAGGAATGATATCAGTGACGTAGAGGAAACTTCCTCAATAAAATTAATATAATTTATTTAAGTGATTTTCCTTCTACATTTTTACAACAAATAATCCTCTCTTTCATCTCACAGTAGAAAACGAAGAAACGATTTTAAAAACAGACAGACCAAAAAAAAAAAAAAATAATAATAAAAAATAATAATAATAAAAAATAATAAAAATAAATAAAAACAAAGTATTTATACCATATTTGATAGCATTTAAAAATCTAATTACATTTCTTTCCATTTACAGTTTTACATGGTTTGCGTGAATGCTTAAAAAATGAGAATTTTTTCTCAGTATTTTAATACACTGTATATAATGCCGCTGCCTTATGTTTCTCTTGTTCTTGTTTAAGTCGATTGTGCTTGAATGATTGGTTAAGTATATTAAGTTAGAAAACAATGAACTATTGTCTTCAAAGTCGAGTTAAGTAAAAACATCATTATTTCATTGTTCTTTTGATCTTGCGGAACTCCTCAAACCTCATTTATATATCATTATTATGATTAAATTGTAATGAGTCCGCTTATTTAGTTTCATGTCTTATTCATTTTTTAAAAACTTTATCTGATTTTGGTATATGAAATGTGTGAAGATGATATTTTCTCGTTGTATTCTCAAAATTATTTTATTTTATCCGTCCCTTTTTTAACTGCCTGTTTGCTAATGAATAGGCGGTGTCTTAAGGTATTTGCTTTTAAAAATCTTGTGAAATGTTCACTGCGAAGAGTTCGTTGCACTGGCTAGTTTAATCAAAGTTTGCTTTATTATTATTATTTATATGTTTTATCAAATATATCAGTGATAAGACATCCATATTTGATGGACTAACCACTCTCCCAGTAGTTACCCTTAAGATGCATGTCGTCGGAAAGCTCTTTAAGAGTACAGTAATTGTTATGTACACTTTTGTCATATTTTCATATAAGAAGGAGTAATTAAATTGTCAAAATTTGACCCCTAAATGGACTCCATAAATTCTGGCCAACGAACTCATTCTTTCTTTTGATATTATTGATATTTTAAAATTTGTTTGGATTTTTTAAGTTCATCCTAGGGTGAGATATCGTCTGGAGTGACACATACATATATAGATATATAATAATATTAATAATAATAATATATTTATTTGTTTTTAAAGCTTAACGCTTTATACAAAGGGGTTGAAATTTAAAGATTAACATTATAGTTAATTTACAAACATTTTTCATCTTATTGCAAAGAAGTAGAAAGAGGAAATAAAAGAAAAAAACAAAAACAAGATACCTTTCAAAATGAAAATTAATTTACTACTCAAATAATAACAATTATTTCTATTAGAACAAAATTATTAATACATATATTTATTTATTTTCTTTCCTTTTCCCCTCTTTTTTTTTTTAAATAATAACAATAACGTTTTATTCATTTAAACATTATAACATACATACATGAAAAAAGTGTTAAATTTCAGTAATCGATTAAGAATGGTCTAAAACGGATTTTCATGGAGAATATTTTCAAAAATTCGCATTACAAAAATGTTGAAGCCATTGCAATAGTAAACTATTAAATATCTCTGTATGGATTCCCATTAATGTCTTAATTCTTAACATCCCCCCCCCCTTGATTTTCTCTAATTTTAATGTGCCTTACTATTTACTCTGAGTTAATTCTTTATACCCTTACGGAACTTGTAATCTGAAACAAGTTGAATATTATTCTAAGATAACAACTTAAATGTTGCTCCATTGTTATTCCAAGCCCAAGCTTTCTTGATTCTTGTAAAAATATTTTCAAACCGTATTTAGATAATTTCTGCATCTCTGCTGGATCCTTTTTGTTGTGATTTCATCTTGCTGCTTAATAATAAGCTATGACTTATTTTATTATTTTTCCTACTGAAAATATTATTCTTAGATTTTTTTACTTTTTTTAATTATTACAAGAATACCTTTTACTTGCTTACATAAACTCTCTTTTAATCAATTATTACCAATTATTCTTTTCATTTTATTTTATACTTTTCAAATTGTTTATTTCGTTTATTGAAATAAGGAAAAGTTTCTTAATTACATTTTACCTTGTATTCCTTCAATTTTATGTGAAATATAAATGTTTTATCATCTCCACGAAATTAAGGAGGAATAAAAAAAAAAATACATTTATTTATTCAAATTAAATTATTCCATTTTTTAACATATTTTTTTCTTCCGGAAAACAGGTTCAAAATGCTTACGTTTGACGTAAATTTTTACGTATAGCCTGCTAAGCTATATGTAAAAATTCTGACACAGTTATAAACTAATTAAACTCAGGTATCTAATAAAACCAGGTATCTCAAGTGGTTAAAATCGCCAAATTAAGTATTACTTATATTGTGTTATTTTTAAAAAAAAAAAAAAATACAATTCATTTTGCACTTTGAGTTCACAATTATCATTAGTTCCCTTAGTTACCTATTAAAAACGATAAAAAATTGCTACGTTCTTTAATTTGGTGCGTAGGCTCCCGCGGGTAGACTCGTAATAACGCACTCGCGCTCGCTCGCTTGGTTTTACGGGAAAACCAAGCTGTTTATTACGTTCTTTAATTGTTTAATTCGTTCTTCTAATATGAATGTACAGAATTCGTTGGTCCAGTGTTTTTCATGTCTTAGGTGTTTTGAGTTTCCCCTATTATCTATATATATAAAAGTCAACGTATGTGTGTGTGTGTGTTTGTTCTTTATACAAATCTACAGTTTTAGTCCGATCTCGATGAAAATTTGCACACTTGACCTTCAAAGCAAGGAAACAATCAAGGTCTACATGAATTTTCGAAATTTCAATTTTGGTACACAGGGGTACGGGGTACAAGTAATGAATACGGGGTCAAAGTAATGAATACCCTTCATGATGCATATCGTTGAAAAGCTCTTTAAGGGTACAGTAATTGTTGTTATGTACACTTTTGTCATATTTTCATTTAGGAGGGGGGTAAAATAGAAAAATATAGCTATATCTTATTTGTTCTTTATACAAATCTACAGTTTTAGTCCGATCTCGATGAAAATTTGCACACTTGACCTTCAAAGCAAGGGGAAAATCAAGGTCTACATGAATTTTCGAAATTTCAATTTTGGTACACAGGGGTACGGGGTACAAGTAATGAATACGGGATCAAAATAATGAATACCCTTCGTGATGCATATCGTTGAAAAGCTCTTTAAGGGTACGGTAATTGTTGTTATGTATAGTTTTGTCATATTTTCATTTAGGAGGGGGGTAAAATGGAAAATATAACTATATCTATATATAGAAAGAAGAGTATCTATATAAGAGAATATCTTTTATACAAATCTACAGTTTTATCCCAATTTGATGAATATTTACACTCTTTTTCTTCCAAACAAGGTGAAGGTAACTGCCTACATCATTTTCCGAAATTAAAATTTTGGTACACAGAGGTACGGGGTACAAATGTCAAAGTAATGGATACCCTTCATGATGCATATCGTTGAAAAGCTTTTTAAGAGTACAGTAATTGTTGTTAAGTACGTTTTTGTCATATTTTTATTTAGGAGGGGGGTAAAATGAAAATGTATATCTATATCTATAAAAGTCAACGTATGTGTGAGTGTGTTTATGTTCTTTATACAAATCAAGAGTTTTAATTCGATCTCAATGAAAATTTGCTCACTTGACCTTCAAAGCAAGGGGAAGATCTCTGTCTACATAAATGTTCGAAATTTAAGTTTTGGTACACAGGGGTACGGGGTACAAATGTCAAAGTTGAAATCCCTTCATGATGCATAGTGTTGAAAAGCTCTTTAAGAGTACAATAATTGTTTTTACGTGCATTTAGGGGGTAAATGGAAAAATACATCTAAAAGTCAACGTATGTGTGTATGTTCTTTATACAAATCCATAGTTTTAGTCCGATCTCGATCAAAAAATGCATACTTGACCTTCAAAGGAAGAAAAAATCAGTTTCTACATGAATTTTCGAAATTTAAATTTTGGTACACAGGAAACAGGGTACAATAATGAATACGGGGTCAAAGGACTGAATACCCTTTATGATAGATATCGTTGAAAAGCTCTTTAAGATTACATTAATTGTTGTTATGTACAGTTTTGTCATATGTATTTTCATTTAGGAGGGGGTAAAATGGAAAAATATAGCTATATCATATAAAAAAAGAAGAGTGTCTATATGAGGGTATGTCTTTTATATAAATCTACAGTTTTATCCCAATTTTATGAATATTTACTCACTTTCCCTTCAAAGCAAGGGGAGGTCACTGTCTACATGAATTTTCGAAATTTAAATTTTGGTACAAAGGGGTACGGTGTAACAATGTCAAAGTAATGGATTCCCTTCATATCATGCATATCGTTGAAAAGCACTTTAAGAGAAAATTAATTGTTGTTATGTACAATTTTATTTAGGAGGGGGTAAAATGGAAATTTATAGCTATATTTATAAAAATCAACGTATGTGGGTGTATTTTCTTTATACAAATCTACAGTTTTAGTTCGATGTCCATAAAAATGTGCCCACTTGAACTTCAAAGCAAGGGGAAAATGACAGCCTACATGAATTTTGGAAACCTAAATTTGGTACACTGGGGTATGGGACAAGTAATGAATACGGGGTCAATGTAACGAATACCATTGATGATGCAAAAGCTCTTTAAGAGTAGAGTAATAGTTTTTATGTATTGTTTTGTCATATTTTACTTTAGGGGGGGGGGGGGATTTAGGATATTTTAAAATTAGCTTATAAAAGAGGAGGGGGTATAGAAGTAGGTGGGAGAGATAGAATCTAGATATTCTTGCATAGTAAAATAACTTATATGTTTCATTATGGTTGTTTATAAACTTATCTAATTATAATAACACTCCGTAGCGAAGCACGGGTACCCAGCTAGTATTTAACTATTATTTAACATTTTATCAAAATTAACTGCGGGACTGTACACGACCTCTCATCCTTAGCCAAATTTGGCTATTTGCATTCATCAATACATCAGAAACAATTGATATGGTTAAATGGAATATTAAATAGATTTTTGTAAGCGTACATTTAATGATTATTTTTTTCCACGTTTTTCTTAGTTTTTGGGGCATAGCGCCCCGAAATTTAGAGCTTAATTGTTTTGTTTTCGCCTTGGGTTATGATTTTCTAAACAATGAATGTCAAATTTAATCGAAATCAATTCAGTAGTTTAGGTTCAGATGAACCTAGACGATCTCTAATGAACATTTTTTAAAAATCAATTTTTAGGACTCAATTTAAACAGTTTAAATTCATCAAAATCTCAGAATCGAATTTGTATATGTTACAATACTTTTCCCTCTATAAATAATATGGATATGAGATAGAATTAAAAAAAACATATTATTTTAAGATTTATTTCCTATAAATATCATGAATAAATTTAACTGATGAATTTTATTTTTGTAACAAGATTTTATTTGTTGGTAAAAAAAAATCCTACACAATATACATTGTTCAAATTAATTTTTCAAAGGCTTTTATCTTCTTAAAATAATCTTATCAATACAATAACTCTTCTATTTTTTAAAAATAAAATATTATCTTATTATTATTTTATTTAAAAAAAATGAAAACAGATAATAATCTGAATATGTCCGGTGTCTGATTGTTCTTTTCTCATGACAAGATCCTTTTAATATGTTTAAGTCCCAAAATAAAAATATGTTCTCGTACGGTGTTGTGGGTTCCGGAGATATGTTCTGTAGGAAGGTGTCTAGATTTACATACAATGAAAACAACAAGAATAGTATAGGGCCCAATACCTTACCTTGCGCCACTCCACCATTCAACCACTCACGACTCTTCAACATCAAAATACTAAATTAAAAAATAACATACACACACACATATGTATATATATATATATATATATATATATATATATATATATATATATATATATATATATATATATATATATATATATATGTATATATATATATATTTAAATTTTTATATATTTCTATTTAAAAATAACTTTAGAAAAACTTCGAACTAAACACTTCCTTTTTAAACTTAATCACATTTGTAAACATACCAGATATGAGAAATTTAAAAAATGTTGATTAAAAAATCAGTGTTCGTCTTGCAACTTTAATTATTACTTTGTTTATTATTCAAAATTATAAAAGTTACTTACACTTATAATTTGCGCATGTGGATAGTTAACACTATCTGTCATATTTCAGTCATATCCGTCGACTTTTACAGTTTATTACTTATCATCACACGTATTTATGGTTGCCTGATAATCAGTCTATTAACAGTTATAGGACTTTTTCCAGTATTAAAACTATCTTCCAATTAATATTATTTTTAATGTTGGACCCACTAATTCGAATTTTTAAACTTACACAGTTGTTTGAACATACACACACACACACACACACACACACACACACACACACACATATATATATATATATATATATGTGTGTGTGTGTGTGTGTGTAAAATGAGAGCCATTCATCATGATTATTATATTATTTTAAATTGTTGCTCCCTGCTTGCCTTCTGTCTATTCATAAGCAATTATTCATATTATTTATTTATTATCTTTTTTTCCCAACTTGTTATTATTACCAGATTATTATCTGTATAATGGGTTCGTTTTATTGTTGTTTTATATGACAATTGTGAGAGCATAGGTTAATTTTGTTAGCTGTATGATTTATTATCGTTTACGGTCAATTTAATTTCGGGGAATATTGGCTTAACGTAAAATGATGCGGGTGGGTGTTATTCAAAAAACGGGATCATGTCCAAATATTTTATATGAGCATAATAGCATTATAAATAGTACACAAAACTGTTTTTTTGTAATATCAGTGTTTGTGGTTTTTTTTATATACCGTTGCTGTTTTCAAGTGATTTGTTGCATTTAAATTTGAAATTACTTATAAATAATTTAGCTTCATTCATATTGAAATTAAGAAATAAAGTTTAAATAACAGAGTTAAAAAAAATGAAAATGTTTGCAGTAATTAATATAAATTAGTGGGTTTTTTCATTCAAGAAGAACAGCCGCTAGATGTGAAGAAAGTAGAGGTAAGAGAGTTCACTCTGTAGACTTTATAATCGGGCACACACTTTCTTACTGCTACTTGTTTATGAGGGACATTCTAGCCTTAACCCCGCGCTCCGAGCGGGGCTCATGCTAGGAATCAGTGGCTAGGTTTCCTATAATCGTATAGGTGGATTTTTTTTAAATTGTTTAATAACTTTGGTTCTACTCTATATTTTTTCGATGAAACCAAGCCTACAACATGCGCAACATGTTAGCGCACACCTTTGCGAAAATATTAATAGATTTTATTTAGCCAGTTTTGTGCCTATTAAGTCGGACTGGACTGGTGGTGACAGACATACACACACACATAAAAATTAATACATACATACACAAAATAAAGTTAAGGCCGGATTTGATTTTCGGAATGTATGAAATGAAAAAGTATCCAAAAATTTTGCAATTCTGATCAGTACAGACAAAACTTTAATTTTATATTGTAGACATCTGTTATAATGAAGCTTATAATATTTTGTTTTATTGACTTTTGATATTTCAAAGCTTTCGAATTAGAGGGTTTGTTTACAAAATAAAGTAATAATCCTTACTCTTCGTATTGTTTCAAATGTGGCAATAATAAGTGGATATTTGATGGAAATACTCAAATAAATACGCGAGAGGGTTACACCTAGTAACAAAAGGATTTCAATGTATTGATGGGTTTTGGAAGGAAGGGAAATGAGTATTGGGTGGGTAGTGTCTAGTTGAACGAAGGCATTAGTCTGTTTTTACGATAGAGCCATGAATGTAATCTATTCGAGTATTGTGGAAGCGTCCCATTGTCTGGACTTGAGTTTCATTCAATACCCCGGTCTCGTATCGGTGTAGAACCTGAAGGCCTTTTGTCTAACCTGAGCGGAAGTGACCGGAACTGTGAGTTAGTCGTAGGGGAATAGAAGTGGTAGTTAGTCAGGTGGTTATAGTTCTCCAAAGCGAGGGAGACATAACTTTAACACGGTGTGACGTCAGTCTTTCATTTCCGATACCATGACGACCATACCTGCAACAAAATAATACAGAGGTAATGAAATATATAGAACTGGACAGCTGTAAACCATGCAGATAACTAAGAAACTATAAAAACATACTCCGTGTAATTATAATGACTCAGAGTCTCACATAGTTACCATCAACATACGTCTAACTCTGAAATATTGGACAGGTTCTGTTTCACCATGCTATTCTACTATTGATCCGAACATACCAAAAGATTTTTTTTTACCTCCAAATTAAAAATATCCTCAACAGAAAAGCATTTCGGACACCAAGGTGTTTTTTGGGTCATATTATACTTTTTACCCTTTTTATTTCGGCCTTATCAATAATCTTGTTATATTTTTTTATTCTTGCATAGATTTTTACTTGTTTAGTAGTTTACTCGATGGCTTATTTAATTGTTAGCTTCTTCATAAGTTATCTCGTTATTTTGGTAGCTTGTTTACTTGATATTCTGTTTTAATTAATGTTGTCATATTGGCTTATTTATTAGTTTAATTATTAGCTTAATTACCTGTAAGTTTCTTGTGTCTTTAAATAATTACTCGATGTGGTCATCAGTGTTAAACATGTTATCTAAGCGCCCTCCTACCGGGAATCTGGATTATTATTTCAGGAAATTCACCCTAGAGAATGACGCCCTTCCACCTGCTTAGTACACCACTTGATCTCCGTAGGATCATGTCGGTGTTGACTTGGTTCTTTGTTTCAGACAACGCGACGTACACTTTGGTTTAGACGAGTACAAATCTTTAAAAGTTAGTACTCATCGGATTTCTATGAAATTTAGATGTTATGTCAAACAGCGCATAAATGATCCTATATTAATTTCAACTGACTGCGCTCAACAAAATTTTGCTCATGCACAATTTTAACTTTTAAAATGAAAAGAGGGGAAAGTTAAATAAATGAGACAATATTAGTTTGTAAAAGCATTAAATCATTTAAGTACGCGAGGAAGCTTTGTGCCACACTAATTGAATTGGCAGACTAGTTTAATATGATTCACTAAGTATATGAACTTGAAATAATATAATTTCTAGTATGCTCTCTAATTACTCTGGACCTTAATGTGACCTGTGTATTTCGAGGGTCGATTTTTTTTTTTTTAAATAAATTAATTCATATCTGATACTTTTTGGCCCATAGGTATCATTTGTATAATTTATTGATGCATAAAATTAATAAATATCAGTGATAATTAATTATCTGAGGAAGCACAATCTAGAATATTATAATTTTTTTTATGAGTTGAGTAAAGCTATATTTTTAAAAGACCGTTTATACGAACAAAACAGCAGACACATTATCTTAAATATGAATCTACTCTGACTAGTACACGATAAGACAAAGTTGGAATACGCTTATCGCTTTAGTAGGGCCTTCCTATGTACTGACTAAATTACCCTTTATTACCATAAACTGGATCAATAGTCAGTTTCCGAGTACTGACATGAGTCTGAAACCGGAAAAATATCACATTCCTATATTTATCTGGGATGTATTATTAGGTGTTTATAAATGAATGATAATTCGGAAACATTTTATACATATTATGTAAAAAAAAATGTTTGTGTAGAATGTCACTCACTATTCAAATATTAATATTACAAGATATTTACAATATTAAAAATATTAATATTACAAATATTAATATTACTAGATATTTGTTTGGTTATTTATATATTTATTGCTAATTTTCAATGATATATATGTCGAATCTAATTAAACACGGTTTTTACTTCTTCATATATTTATGTTAAATATATAATATACATATAGGAAGGAAGTATTGTGTTTGTGCGAAAATCTATGTTAAGATTTTGATGGATTTACACGTTTTGAGATTCCTGAGTTTAAAACTGTAGTTTTTTAAAAATGTCAAAATCGTCTGTGCAGACGCGTGGAACTTAAGCCACTGGGCTGATTTCGATAAACTTTAGAGAATTCGAGAAAATTCGCCTCATAAAAAAATTGAAAAAAATGGAAATAAAATTAATTCTCGAAAACAGTTAGGCCGCTCCCTGACTTGTCGGTACGGTATCGGTATGCGGTATTTTCTGCTTTACCGACAGCTTACCGAAAGCTTACCGATAGCTTACTGATACCGCCTTCATCTCCCCACATGTCGGTATAATTTCGGTAGAATCTTGCAGTCACGGGCGTGATTATGTCGTCGTCAGAAGAAGATACAATTATAGCGTGTTACATTTATTTGCGATTGCGTAGAAAAAGAAAGAAGTACTGGCGATATCCTTTAATATATAATTTAATATTTAATATTATAATTTATAACTTTAAAATTAATAAATATAAACAGTAAATACCTAAAATTTTTGTTTTGTGTGAAATTTCCGACCAAGCTTTCTCCCTCAGGTCCTTTCTAGCATATTCCGGTAATTTATAATTGTACAACAATGGATATTTCTCAATTTCTGAGACCAAAATAACATGAATATCTCTCTCCGTTACCTTTTGCGATGACACCTCGACCACGCTCAAAGATAGAATGATAGGAGTTTATTATTCTAGTACTTTTTACCGCTTCTGTTTTTACTGCTTGTTCTTACCGACTCTCGGTATACCGATTCCTTACCGCACCGCTCCCACGCATGGGCCCTAGTCAGGCCGCTCCCTCACTTGTCGGTACGGTATCGGTAAGCTCTCGCTCGGTACCGAATCGGTAAAAGATATAGGCGCTCTGTAAAGAATCTTACCGCATCGGCATACTAGCTTACCGATACCGTACCGACAAGTCAGGGAGCGGCCTTAAGATGACTTTGATTTACAAATTTTAAAAATTAATCCATTTAAATAATAATCCAATCTAATCATATCAAATCTAATCATAAGTCGTTTTCCTGAGAAAATAGCTACGCAAAGTTTGATTGGGTTGTAAAGGTGCAAGCCGAGGAGGAGTTACTTTTATGGTATATTTTGATAATATGTTGTATCATGAAATCTTTTTATGAGAAAGTTTAGTAAATATATGAGTAGTAAAAAGTTGATGTAATTATATTACATCAACTTTTTGTTATTTTAGTATATTTTCTATGGACCTATCGTGGTGTGCGTCATTGTTATTAAACTATTAAATAATTAGCATTTATTTTCTTGTATAGCTACAGAGGTTCACGATGGCTACATGTGCCTAGCTTAGTGATGATTTGTTTTTCAGAAGCCTAAGCTAATTTTAGAAGTGTTATATACGGTTCCTACTAATGGACGCTAGGGTGGATACAGAAAAGGAAAGGCACCAGCTGTTTTCATACTCAA
This sequence comes from Gerris lacustris, assembly GCA_951217055.1. NCBI lineage: Eukaryota > Metazoa > Arthropoda > Insecta > Hemiptera > Gerridae > Gerris > Gerris lacustris. The sequence continues at coordinate 31,829,501 of OX578282.1, read as the reverse complement.
TTATAACCATCTTCTCTCACATACAAGCACTATATAATTATCACATTCCCATGTATAGGAGAAAATAGTTGTTATTAATAATAACAAGGAAGTAAAACTAGAGTTTAGTGGAGTGGAATTATCTTAAGCGACAAACAGATAATACAACAAAATTTCGTGTCTATAAAATAGTGGAAGGTATAGAAAGATGGATACAAAAACTATCTTCGTCGGGAAATGAAGCTCTAATACTAGTGTTACTTGGGAATGTACTGTATATTAATAACACAATAAATGTCATCATAGTCCAATTTTCTCCAAACCTTGATTATATTACAAAAGCAGCAACTTGACATAACACAAAATAATTAAAAGAAGTCAAGGAAACAGGCTTCCTTATCGCCCATATAAGTTTCAACCTTCTGCGCCCATTTGTTTCTCTTTCACATTCGTACAAAGTCTTTTTTATTAACACCTATACACTTAAATGTACTCACTGCGCATATGGAAGAGAAACTAATGAGCGAAGAAGGTTAAAAGTAATATGGGCCCAATAATGGGTAAATTATTACCTACAATCCAAATTTTATTAAAATTGGACGAGTCACGAGTAGTTATGCTTTTGAGCTTACCAAAGGTAACGAAAGCTATGCGATCGTTCTGGATAACGAAAAATGTTATGCCTCTTTTCCAAAACAGAGATCTGTTTCAGACTTCCGTGTCAATCTGTTTGTCTGTCTGTTGATCTAGTTTTGCGAAGCAACATATTTTAAAAATTACCCGTCCGATTTTAATGAAATTTGGATGGTAGCTCATAATTAGCATTGTTGGTCCAATATGGATTTAAACTTTTTGTGCCTATTTGTTCCTCTTTCACATGCACACGCACACCTACCCGTGTATCTCCTAAAGTGCTCATCTAATTTTTTAAAGATTTACATGGTTGTCGAAAGTATCACACAGCTAATCCCATTATAATTTCAACCGTCTAAATTGGTAATTTAATTCGTCTAAATTATCAAAACAATTAGGAAGCTATGTGCTACACTAATTTACATGAAGCAAATTATTTTACATGAATTTAAGTATCAATTCAGCAAAATTTAAAGAGTGCACACGGATTAAATTAATCTGAAGCTATCTTCAGGCTACTTTCGACAAACCAGCCAATATTATAAAAATATGATGAGTGATTTTGAAAATAAATGTATGTTTGTGCGCTTGTGGATGCGTTGCAAATAAGCACATTAGATTGAAACTTAATGATCAAAATTAAGCTAATTATGACCTACCTACCAGCCAAATTTCATTAAATTTGGACGAGTACAGTTTTTAAGATATCTTGGTTCACAAAATAGAGCGAAAGATAGACAAACACGAAACTAAAAATGTTCCCTGATGTCTGAAACGGATTTCTGTCTAGGAATTTTTGAAATCGGAGACCTAAAAAATGTTTGTTCTTTAGAATGATCGCACAGTTTTCCGTTACCTTCGGTAAGCTCGTAAACAAAAGTGGGAAACAATTAAATGAATTAGACAAATGACCCACATTCACGATCAAAAGAAACTTGTTAGTCTCTCTAGGTGAGTACTTATTTGAAACTTGGCTTGTCAAGCCAGTTTGACAAGTAAGTTAGACGGTTTATGGATAAAGTTAGTGAGTTGGATGGCTTGATGTGGTGTTTACAGTACAGGGCGTCAAACTTGCTTTTTCAACAAGTTTGACGCCCTGCTCACACCACATCAAGCCTTCCAAGTTTGAAATAAGTACTCGACTAGAGAGTGAAAATCACACTGGAAAAAAAATCTGAGGACATTTAGTGGTGACCACAAATTATTAGTGGGTCTCAACATTTCGCTTCCAATATCAGGGACATCTTCAATGTTATATTGGTGGGAAATTAATTTTAAGTAAAAAAATCTAATCCCCTGATTAAGTTCATCTCTTGATCTTTTAAAATGCTTCCACATTTAGAAAGGGAAAGTGGGTTTAGGCCAATTTTCTCACAAAACATAAACAAATGATGTGTTCTCAAGGATTTGTTCCACACTGAGTGCTGGGAAACGATTAAACAATTAGTTTAGCTTGTAGAAAGTTATAACGCAATCTGCTTCAATCTTCATCTTAATTTCTCTTTAAAGAAGAATGAAATCCTTATCTTTGTACTACATTTAAGCCCTTTTATAACTCTTAGCTTAGTAAATTTTAAATTATTTTTCGACGTGTAATTTCAAGGAGTAACGTAGGTTTTGTATCTTAGGGTAGCATTTTTAACTCTAAAGTATTAAGAGTTTATTTTTATGTCAGCAGAGTGTTTTATCTTTTACGCCACTACAGGAGTTAACCTTGTATATGCCAGAAGGCCAGAAGCTTATGCATCGTCAGCCACATGGTGTATTTTATTTGGAATTTAACGAGCATAGTGATTTCTTCATTTTAGATACTTAGGCTTTGAAAAGTTTTTTTGTTTGTCTAACGACAACTGGCGTAATAATATTTATCGATTTAATCGAAATTCGGCTCACAAGCGCATCTCAAGAATTGTGATAACGGTATAGTTTTTTGGAAATTTCACACTGAATATTTTCAAGATGGTGGCCAATTTGGTGGGTAAAAAGTTTTTAGTCAGCATGCCATGTTATACATAAATTTTAAGGTCTTTAAGTGTAGAAACGAAGTATCTAATAACATTTCATAATTAATATTTTAAAGATGGCGACCAATATGGTGGACGACAAAATAAAATGTTTTTAGTCAGCGTGACATATTGTACTTAAAGAGTAGGAAAATAATATGTAACTATTACTGCAAAATTTCAATTCTTGGCCGTTTTTTTTTTTTCTCGCAAGTTCTTTATGCACCGGATCACTAGTATATTTCACTAGAAGCTAGTTTTTGTATTGTACAGAATAATATAGTGTGAGTATAATATAACAATATAATAGAGGTCAGATACCTACCTACATTTACTTAAGGACATATAAGAAAGAAGCTAATTTAAATGTATATTTTTGTCCCACTGGCTCAGTTTCGATTTCCGCTATTGTTTCTTATTGCCTTCAATTGCTTACAATTTTCCTTCAGAGAAAATTTCGGAAATAAACCCGGCTCGTCACATTTTCGTAATTTTATCTTTATTCTTTTTCACTCTTAGCTTCTTTTCTTTCTCTTTTGATACATAATTTTCTCGTGTGAGTTCTTTTGATATTCCTTATAAGTATGATAAAAAAAAGTAGAAATAAAAAAAATAGAGATAGGAGATATAACCAATGTAGCAGAAGGTAATATAGAAGTAAATAAGGCATAAGGTTTTAGAGAAATATAGATAACGTTTTCCTTCAAACCAGCAGAGTTTACCATATTTAAAGTAAAAAGTTTACATTTTTCTCTTATCTTATTCTCCGGCTATTTTCATTTACAGTTAGTAAGGAAAAGGATGATTCTTGTTGTAAAATAACAAAGTAAAAAGGAAACAGGTCAGGCTAGAGAAATGAGCCGTTTCCAATGTAAAAGTAGCGTCAGAGAGAAAAACCTTACTGACTTTTAGCTTTCTTCTTTGGGTCTGAAATGGAAGGAAGTAAGACAAGCCGTTACGTCCGAGGGACTTTTTATTTTTATTTCTTGTACCTTTTCTTTCGGGACTCATCTGAGGAGGTTTTTACATTACGGAAACCTCTGGAGGAAGGAAAGGAAAAAGGATACCATGGAATTAGTAATAGAACATTAAGAAAATAGTGAGTTTGAAAGCGTCCAAGTGTCGGAAAATAAAAGGAAAAGCATTAGTGAGTAACATTAGACCCACGAGACATTTGCAATATCTTACAGGTCCTTCTAAAGCCAACCTATACCTTTAGTTCCGACCAAACTCCTCAATTCTTTTTCCTATTTCTACTCTTAGGTGTTCTCTTTAATTTCATCCTCTTAGTTCTACTTAGAGAAACAGTAACATTACATCGAACAACTTATCGCTTTCTTTTTTCTTCTAGGAACCAATTGAATCTCAGACACCAATTTTCTTTTTCCTCGCTTTTAAGTTAATTAAAAAGTTTTTGTTTCTGAAAGTTCAGTCAGGTTATATACTATTTGTTCACACTTCTTAGCGACACTCTACACAGCTAAAACTATACATTTAACTTTTTCTTTTAACTTCAATATATACAGTTAAATCATTCGTTTTTTCTTTAAATAAAAAGGTGAAACGGAGTTAATAGTAATAACTAATTATAGTAAACTCAGACTTAAGTATAAAGTTTAAAGGTAGTTTAAGGGGATTCAAGCTCTTGAGTTATTTAATCCTCAACTTACATTATAAAACATGCACACTAGTATATTTTATGGATTTCAACATATGTATCTATATATTTACATAAGGGCCAAACTCTAGATATCACCCAAAACAAAAAAGTGAGCCCATCAAAATTGTGATATTTACAGTGGGGCCAAGTTTGCTCTATCTTCAGGCTGTAACCTTACTTCACTCCTACTTTTATGAGCAAACTGCTCTTTAATTTTTCATATCTAACTTAATGTTTGTTTATTTACATGAGAATATTTCTACATATACATACAATCATATATATATACATATATATATATATATATATATATATATATATATATATATATATATATATATATATATATATATACATATATATATTATATATATAAATAACGTTAATGATCATCACAGCGGACAGAATGATTGTTTTCTTAAGGCCTTTCCTATGTTCTCGGTGGTTTTGCAACGGTTAACTAAATGAACAACGCACTATAATCCAATTATGTTTCCTGTTAAAGAAAACAGAGGCAGAAACAGTTTTAATGCTTTGGGAATCTTATGGTAAGGAAGCTAGATAAGAATTCACCCGTTGTTTGCGTAGTTCAGATATTATAGCCTAAGACAGCGGTCTAACTAAGGAATCCACTCCCCTCCCCTCGCAATTTTAGAGAAGTGCCCCCTATAACTTACTAAATTCACCCATGCCCCCTCTATCTTTTCCTTTTCTCTCTATATTCGTCTTTCGGGGACAGATGGAGTAGGGGCGGTTTAACAATAAGTTTAATATACTCAATGTTTCGTTTGTTAAACATTTAATTAGTCATAATATAAAATAGACTTAGGCCAGGCGCACACTGGCAACAAAACTGTGTGCAGACTGTTTCCGAACTGTCTTCGTTGTGTCAGCTTTGTCACACTTGTGTTGGTGCAGCCTTGCACATTGGAGTAAGACAGATGCATATATTTTACCCACTGAAATGAATCTTGTGGACAATCACAAAAATCTGTGATTTGTATATAAAAGTCTGCGGACAGAAATGTGTCGGGACATTTCTTAGGCTGGAGGACTCTTTTGTCTTGCACCTGTCTTTGCCTCCAATGTGTGCACTCCTACATACCGTATAAGCCCTTGAGGTAGTGGACAAAGCAATCTGCGGGCAAAAAGATTCCAGTGTGTGCCTGGCCTTAGTCCATAGAATCCCAAACTTTTTTTCTCCGTATAGACAACTTGCTAATTTATTTGTTTTCCATAGACTCCCTGTCTGGCTAATAAAAATCGTTGGAATGGTTTTCGAGGAATAATCTGCGTTCCCTTTTTTTCAGACTTTTTTTTAGGGGCTACGCCCATAAATTTGTAGCTAAAATTCATTACTCGATTTCGCATTGTGATTTTTCTGAATATGTATGCCAAATTTCATTGATATCGGCCCAGTTGTTTAGGGAGACCTTATACGACAGACCGACAATTTTTTATCTACTATTTTGCAAGTTACCTCAAAACGTGTAAATCCAACAAAGTATCAAAGTATAATTTTTGTATTATATAATACTTTTTTTTATACTAGATGTATCAATTTCAGATCAAAACAATGAAATTAATTAACATATTTTCCATAAATTCATCACTAATGAGCAAGCACATGTTGTTTTTTTAACAACAATGGTTTTTTCGCCCATTTAGTGTTAGAATATTTTAAAAATGGTGGTGTCTTTTTAAAGCATATATAACATATTAGTAGATTAATTTTAACACACTATTTTTGCTCATATGCCGCCGAAGAATTGGACTACAGATTGTATATATTTCTTTTTTGCTCCAAATGAACTTTAGAAACACCCCTTTCTACATCGTGATGTGTAAAAGATACACCCTGTATGTTATCATGTATATGAGAAATTAAAAACAGGAATTAAGGTTTTGAATAAATAATAGTCGGCAATTATAACATAATATTAATAATATGATAAAACTTGTCTAAAAAGTACTGAGTTCTGAACTCTAAATCATAACATTCTTAACTCCGGTTTAAACTCTTAATTGCGCTTCTCTCAAATAATATTTGTCTAATTGATATACTTAGTAGATGGATCTTAAGGTGTGAAATTATGAAACATCAATCCATTGTGACCATTTGGTCCGCTAGGAGCTCTGATATAATTTTATATAAAATTTAAAACTTCTATCGGCGAAATATAGTACAAAAATAAATACAAGTGAAAACCAATCTACATCCTAATAGAATGTTAGAGTGGTTTTCTAACTTTTGCATGTCATTCATTGAAACTTAAGCTCATCTATTGTTGAAATATTATACTTCAAATAAAGACCTATCGACCTCCTGTTAAATTCTAACTTCCTGGCACGATATTTAAAAGCGTCACATTTTAAAATAATAAAATAAAATAAAAATTAAATTTGTTCTGTCTCCCAGAGCTAAATCCATGTTCCAAAAAAAAATTATTTGACCAGTGGAAAAAACGATAGGGAAAGCGAATATCTTTTATTGGTCAGTATTTTAAAAGGAAATAATGTTTTAATGATGTTTCCTTAAATAAAATAATAAAATACCTAAATAATTCTCGTTTATTCTAGGTACCCCCTCTATATATATTAATTATCTAATAAAACTTAATAGTTATGAAGTACTAAAACCAAAAATGCTTCAAGATTAACTTAAAAGTACATACTGCAATTAGGCCTCGTTATCCAATCAACATTGATACTAACAAGGGGCTTATTTTAATATCAGTGGTTGATATCAGGTGATATTAATCTACAAGAAGGCAATGCTTTTAGAACTAACTTATCAACTGAATAATCTACTAATCTATTCAACTAACTATCTTATCTTCTATAAATTTTATTATTCATCATTCGTCTGTAAAAAATAGTAATAAAGAAAAACGTTTTCAAAACATGTTCTGCTACCTAAAAACGACCCCGAAATATATAATGATATTATATGATATGAACATATTAAATATAGTATTTTATACATAAATGTAACATTATATTACATGAAGATTAAAATGGTATTTTATAACTTTGAAATTATTAAAGATCAAAATCACAAAATGGTACAAACAAATATTAAATTTTATGACATACAAATTGCTTACAACATCTTTATATATATATATATATATATATATATATATATATATATATATATATATATATATATATATATATATATATATATATATATATATATATATGAGTTATAATTAATGATAATAACTTAATTAAGAATTTTATCAAAACTTAATATTAGCAACCTTTATATAATTATAACTAATATCAAATACTACAATTTTTATCAAGATCATTTTCTTTATTACTATTAATCATAGAGAAAAGAGCAAGAATTTTGAACAAACAAACTAATTTTACAAGAAATAAAATTTGTTTTAACAAGGCTTATCTTAGATATCTTAACAGGATGGGTGCTTATTTTTAAAGCTAAATATATAATTAGAGGGTATATTGAGGATTTTTTGTATCTAGTTTATTAAAACGCCTTAAGGCGTTAATTTTAAATGAAAAAGTGAGATGATTATCAAGAAGGGACTAAATAAATAAGTAATTTAATTGAATAATAAAAAACAATCTTTTTTACTTATTATTTTATACAAGGTTAAACAATTACTTGATATAATTTTTTAGGCTTTTTAAATGCCCTAAAGTTTCAACTTTTTTAAAAGTTAACGTTAATCAGATATAATTATTATTTATTAATATAGTTCTTTTATAGCCCAAGACACTTAAAGTAAAATTAAGAATGAATATGTCTCTAACTACATTAATGTCTTTATAAAATAAGCATTCTCTTTATTACCCTGATCCAACTTAGACCGTTTTAAAAAATGTTCACTCTTCTTAGAAAGTATAATTATTGTCTATAAATAAATAAATAAAAAAAAAAAAAAAAAAAAAATATATATATATATATATATATATATATATATATATATATATATATACATATGGTCTGAGGTGTTATGTTGACATACAAAGAGAGAGAGAGAAACGTAGACAAAGAGAGAGAGAAACTGATTTTTAAATTTTTATGAATTGTAATCGACAATTTTTTTAGTATAGACCATGAACTAGATGGCCTATTTCAATGAAATTGAAAAGTTCAGAAAAATGATTAATTAGTTAGGGTAACGTTGTTAATCAAGAAATGGATTTTAGCCCCCCCCCCCCCCCCGAAAATCTTAAGATTGTCAGTAAAAATTAATATGTACAGATATATGAATAGAGTCAAAGTAAATCAAAATAAATATGATTTAGCTGAAAATCTAAAATGAAATGTAAACAAACACATGTTGAACACTTTTTCTAATATGTTTAATATTCAATAAATAAATTAGATATTATGAGATTTAAAATCAACTATTTATGTGACAAAATTTTGTTCAAGCTTGGTTGGTCCGTTTTTAGCACTCTCATATCAATTTTTTTTTGTTTATTTATTTATTTTTTTTGTTTATTTATTTCAACCGTCTTCACTCTTAAAATTTTGATAAATTGATTCTTTAATTCAGGTAAAAAATAAAAAATAATTGACAGATTTAAAAACGGAAGGAAAATTAAATAAATTTGACAATAATATAGGTTGTAAAGGAATAAAATCATTAAATTATACGAAATAGGACGCGAGGAAGCTATGTGCCACACTAATTGGGAGACTATTTATTTATTAATTTTTTTTTTTCTTTCTATAATTATTTAGATTTTTCTTTCATTATTTGCTGCATATTTTTTCTTTGATTACTTATTTATATATACATATATTTTTTTCTTTACTAATTATATCTTATTTTTGACTCATTTATCTTATTTTTTACTTATTAGTCTTATTTTTACTTTCTTCTTTTCTTGATGAATATTCTTATTGACTTTTCTCTTTTTACTTTGTTTTACCTCTTTTACCTTTTTTTACTTTATCAATAATTTGGTATATTAGGTTATAGAGTTATTATAGACTGGTCAGTGAGTGTAGGTGGTCTAATTTGTTGGGTGTTACCACCCTTTCTCTGCTGTTCGTGTAGGTTTAGACAATGTCCTCTTTATTTCTTTACTTTTAGAAGCTACATACGCTTATTATAGTACAAGATTTCTCAATATGGCGTCCAAGAATGTAGGTACTCTTAAGTTAGTTGTACAAAACCATTCTGTAGTTACAAAAGCTCACCGGTTCGACCTTCATTGTACCCCACAGCATGTTTATTGTTGCTTCTTGTTTTAATATTTAAAATTATCTTATAAACTAGAAACAAGATCTATTATCTTTAAAAGAAGCAGCTCAACACAAGGAGCCAACCTGATATTATCTTAGGTTCCATGTTCTCAGTTTTTTTTTATCTTGTTCTCTTTTCTGCTTCCTTATCTATATTTTAAACTTTACCCTCTATTTGTTACATGCTAAAAAAAGTTTTTAATCTCTACACTGTTTTAGATGATAAAATTAAAAAAAGGGTTCCTTCCTTTAAGCATTTAAAATGAAAAAAACAAAAAATGTAGTAACATCTGTTATTTAATAATATATTCTCAACTCCTTTCTTCTGCAAGCATCTTAATAGTAGAATTTATAATATAAAATTACTCTCTTCGTAATAATGTCGCTTAAGAATAATTAAATTAAAATTTATTACGTTGATAAACTTAATTTTAAAAGAAAAATTATTATATTTACACAAAAGAAATTTAATTGTTATAATCTTAATTAAACATTAGACCTTAGATGCATTTATTATTTTTATTATCTCAATGTAATAGAGAGATTTAATTAGTGTGCAAGTTGAGTTCTTAGAGCAATAAATATAAAAGTGAGATAAAGAATCTATTAAGTACATTTTTACAACTTATTATTAGATTACTAAGTGTTTTATATATATAAATAAAATTAAAAATGACATTTTTGAAAATAATATAATCTATACATGATAACTTTTATAAAATTATAATTTAGTTTCTACATTTCTGGTCCTTTTATTAAAAAAAAATAAAATAAAATAAAAATTGAAAAAATCGAATTGGCTTTCTGTTTGGTGGAGCATCAATTAGATACTGCTTGACTTTGATTGCACGAAATTTGGCAGTTAGGTAGACCGTTAATGTTGTTTCACACTATCGGTCAAGGGTCGCTCACAGTCACGGTGAATCCGCGGTCCCGGTTCTCACCTATGATCTTAGGGTTTACACCTAGGGTCATTGGTGATTACACCTACGGTCATAGGTATGTTTACATCTACGACCTACGGTCACGGCCGAGACTTTTAAATAATATTCTAAAATAAGAGTCGTAATGGTTTTATAAAAATTTATAAATTTTTCTATCCAAATAATATATTTGTGAACATTGTCTTTTTATAATTTATGTGAAAGGTCACACCATTCATAGTAGTTTCAACCAACTCAGTTCCTTCGTTAGTATACAGGAATAAAACCTAACTAAAAAAATCAGCATTTAAAAAAAAAAAGTTTAAATATTGTCAAACACAAAGAAGAAGGATGGCGGTCTGATTGCGGTCCCGGTTCATATTGTGCATTCCGCCACGGGACAGTCAGAAGCCCGCAGTCAAAATACCTTTGGCGAGAATATGACTAGAACGTGACCATACCGTGTCTCCTGGTGTATAATTGCTATTAAAATCCATTTAATTAATTTTGACTGTGGTCTGACCGTCCCTTAAACGTCTCTTTAGTATGAAATAACCTTTAACTGGCGCTAAACATACGCCTTATTCGAACCTTGATCTCCTACTTCCAAAGCGTGAATTTTGGCAATAATTTTCCAGGAACCCCATCTAAAAAGTTATAGTCTAAAAAAATTTACCTCTATTCTTGACGAATATTTTCGGGTTTCAAGTTATAAACGGAGGGAGTTGCCATGTCTCTGGCTATATCATCCACATTATTAACGCGAACCAATTATTACTTTGGTATTATTTATTGTAATTAAATTTTTTAAGCCAATGAGGAAACCTTGTCTGTACTGACCATATGTGCGTGATAGCCTTACCATCGCTCCATTTCAAAGGCATCCGAGTGATCTGTAGTGGTCAGCTTAAGGGTTATGCCACTTAATTAGCTAAGCAATAGTTTCCTCTTTGTATTACAGGGAAGTTTCTAAATCATATCGAAGGATCAAAATTTAGCTAAACTTTGGCACACAGTCTACTCTGCAATCAGTCTACTCGGTAAACTCAGGGAGTTTGATTATTACAAAAGGAATTCGTAATGGATTAGAGAGTAGAGTCAAAATAACTAGTCTAATTAAGCGCTAGCGTCGATCGGTTAGCGTCCCTTTTATACGGGATTCATGTTAATGGGAAACTCCCTTTGCTATTTCCTCCCCCAATTCATTGTCTTTTGTAAACACAATCTACTTTATACTCCAATATGCAAAACCGCCGTATCTGTCGGATTTTAACGTGTTTGCATGCTTGCCAACCTTTACATATTTGTAAAGTACAAACATATAAGTCTGTTGAGATGAATTTCAAATAATGTTTGTTTTATATCTTTTTATGAAAATACGTACTTTGATTTTTCAATGTCAACAGTCTTACATAAGCTTAATACTTTAAATAATACTAATACTTAAAGATTATATATTTTCAAGTTTTGGAAAGGGTGAACAATATAAGATATTTTGTCTTGTCTTCTTTTCACAATATCTCAAACGTGTCTATTTATTTTATATATATATATATATATATATATATATATATATATATATATATATATATATATATATATATATTTATATATATATGTAAAATATTTATTGGTGTAACTCATATTATTACGTTCAATTTTCCTGTATTAATTTATCTCTCGTACCATTAAACAATTATTTAATTAATCCGGCAATTTTAAGTATTTATAAAGTCAATTTAAAACCTCTAATTACTCATATTTTTACATCAGTTAAGTATTATTTTTATTATTCTTTTCATTTGATAAATACAATAATTTAAAATACCAAAATTAATTTAATCTGTGACCTATGAAGCAATCAATATTTTAAACTTTATTAATGGATATTTATCTAAAAAAAAGCTCTCAATAATTCGGGATAATTATATTTGTGAGTATATAAATGGTTTGTAGGTATAAGTAAATTTAAATCAATACACCGTATCTGTCAGAACCAAATCTAAAATTAGTAATGTATAAAATGATTTTCATTCTATTTTAAAATGCCTACTGTGAAAATTAATGTATACATTTTAATCCGAGATAAATGAAGTCATGCATAATATCCATTATTGTATGAAGAAAAATTAAAATTGGAATACAATTGATATAAAATATAATTTTAAGGATGTGGATTATATTATCTTATTTATTTTCCTTTTGTTCGAGTTTTAAACTATTAGGACAAAACTTTCTCATATATACATAGATCATATATATATTTCTCATGCATAGTGATAAACTAAATTTAAATTCTATAATATCTAATAAAATTAATTCGACCTTTATTTAGGTTTCGATTTTCAGCAGGGTCGCATTTAATAATTTCTTGGGATCATGATTTTTGTAAGTTCGTCAAAATTTCTTTGAAATCGGTTCAGTAGTCCACGCATCTGCCCAATGCATACATACTATACAAAATTCTTTTATCTCTAGTAGGGAAAAAAAGTTATGATTTTGAATTAGTTTAGAGGGACTAAAACAGATCTTTTCATCCCTGAACTCAAAAAGTAGGGAGAAAAAGTAAAAGTAGGGCGAAAAAGTAAAGATTGCAACTTAATTATTTTATAAATAGTAGAAAATGTATGGCAAATGTAATGAAGTTGTTGAAATCAGGTTGGTGGCACTGCGCTTTTTTGACCATGTTTATCTTTGTTAACAACATTATAACCTGCATCTAAATAACCTATTTGAGTTTAATTCCAATTCTTATTTGTTTTTAATATTGAATCTCTTATATCTGCTATTAAAAGTTCTAATAATTATTGTTATTTATTAAAATAATAAATAAAAACTACTGGAGATAAAATATTGTATGTACCTCGTGAGTAAAGTGCCATTATTCCCCTTGCGATAATTATCTCCCTCGGCTGCGCCTCGGGAGCTAATAAGAGTTATTCCCTCGGCTGCGCCTCGGGATTTAGGGACCATGGTTTCTTCGGCTTCGCCTCAAGAACCAACTTTTTTCGCTCAGGGAATAATGGCTTACTTTACTCTTTTGGTGCATAAATAACTATTATATACCAATGTTAAAAATTCTATAAAATCTAAATCTAAGACTAAGTTGATACATATATACATTTTACTCATTATATAATAATTTATTTAAATAGTAATCTGCTGATTAGAGTTACACATAGAATTCTCGCGCCCTACAACGTACTTAAAAGAGGTTATGCTATTACAAACCAGTATTGTCTAATTTATATAATTTTTCCCTTCTTATATTTTAAATCTGTCAAAATCGTCAAATTCGAAAGCTTGTGTAGGTGTAGACAATGGCCCTCATCTTGTTTTGGAGATCTACTGTGCAAAATTTCCTCTAACAAAAACCTTTACTCAAATAATATTCCATTACCCGTTCAAAATCTGCTATTTTCTTTTCCTACACTCTCAACGGTGTGGCCCTGCCTAAAGCAGTGCCGATTTTTGACCATGAAGTTCCTTCTTGACTATAAACTCACCTTTTCAGACTATAGGCATAAAGACAAATTAGTGCTGCCACTTTGTCGCACAGAATTATATAGACCCTCCCCGTCAAATTTATCTATCATTTTATTTAATCACCTTCCAAAATCAATAAAAACTCTACCTGCTGACAAATTGGCAATTAAAGCAAATTAAAGCAATATTTTAAATCCGTGTTGTGTCCACTGTTAATTCCCATCTCCTCTTCTATTAATAGATATTTTAAAATAGTAGTAGCCTTGCCAACTATTTCTTTTTAGGGTCCGTAGGCAAATCCAAGGACCCTTATATTTTCCTGCGTGTGTCTGTCCGTCCGTCCGGTCGCCTGCTCTCACGAATACACCTTTCGTCCGATCACTTTGAAATTTGGCATGCATGTGTCTTGTACCTACCCACATATTTTAAAAATATAGCGACTTAAAAAAAATAATTTTCAAAAAATTAGGGTAAAAAAACTTAAGGGTGTATAATGCTCTGTACTCTTCTAGTAGTTAGACAAATGCAGTGATTATTTTCTGTCTTTATTTCCTTAAAATGTTTTTTTATTTTTTTAATATTTCTGATAACCTTTTATACCAATTTGGAAATTTTTTTTTTTTTTTTTTTTTTTTGTTTTTGTTTTGTTTTTATTTAAATTTGGAGACGATAAAGGAAGTGTGCACTTCACAAGTATTTATGTTTCAATTTAGAGATGGAACTCTGCCTGACTCTGATGTCATTTTTGTTTTGTTGTTATGTTTATTGCTATGTATGAATTTAAAAGGTTAAATATACAACATTTTATTATTATTAATAATTTGTTCCTTCTTCGTCCTGCAAATTAGAGTGCTTAAAGTTAAAGTGTCTTAAATGTTCACTTACATTGTCATCTGTGTTCCTTCTTACATTTACATTGTAAATTATGTTTCCTATGTCTCAGGTTTTGAAAAAAATGTTTTAAGAGTAAATTAAACGCTGCTCGAAGCGGGTTTTGTGAGTAGGGCACTGGGATTTTTTCGCTAGATTATATGATAATAGACGTTTACGGTTATACATTATCTACCTTTATTAAAAGACTATTTTCTTTATATATATATTTTTGTGCAGTCACGGTTTATGATTTAGTTCTGGTTTTTTCTTACGGTTATGATTTACTCAAGCAGTCATTAGTCATTTAGGACGAATCTTAGTTTAATCGAACTTCTTGTTCTTTTTCCTTGTGTTATCTATATTTGTTTCCTCATTCTCATCTTACCTTATCAGTTTAAATTTTGTTTCTCCGTTTACTTTCTCAGTATATATATGTAGAGAAAGTATATTGTGAAGACGTGAATATTCTATGTTGATATTTTGATGGATTTATATGTTTTAATGTCCACTCAAACCACAAAAGTGGTTTTTAAAAAACTGTTGTGTGTAGTCTGTATTCTGTGCAGACGTGTGGAGCCTAAACTGCTAGAGGCCGATTTCAATATAACTTGGCATACTTGAGAAAAAAATAATCATCCCTGAGACGAAACCCGAGAAAATAATTTAAGCTCTCAATAAGAATTTAACCATACATGTAGTTTTCCTGGGAAAAATCTAGTTCCTGAAAAAAATACCAGTTATTGAATAGGGATGATAAGGTTGGGTTCGATTTTCCTCCGGGGAGAATTAATTTTATGGTAAATTTGGATGGAATGCTGAATAATAATTAAATTAAATAATAACATTTTAAAATCAATCGCAGACTTAATTCTTTCACTAATTCTTTGGGTACCTACACTGAAGCTAACATCAAGACCTCATTTTAGTTTGTATATAAACGTTGTTTTATTTAGGCGGGATGTAATTATAGTTCAATTTCTGAGTTAAACACGCACCTTTTATTTTTAGTAAACATGCATTACTAAATTAGTAATGCATTTCACTCATTGTGAATAAAACTCAAAGTGAGATTGGTCGTTTAAACTCTCAGTGGTGAATGTTTACTACAGATTATTTGTATTACAGTAGGGGGTTTAGAGTAAAAGGCATTGGTCACTACGGTCATCAATAATCAAGGTTCATTTCCGCGCCTAGGCACTTTGATTTACATGGCTCACTGTCGATCTCACCGTATTTGCTTCAGCGGTACGTTGGCGGGTGAAGTGGCTGAACTCCAATGAGGTTTAAAAACAGAGCCAACCAAATAGGTAGACTGCTTGGTTCGAACAAGTGGTTCGTCCTCCCCTTTCCACTCCTAGCACTGAACAGATCCTGCGAAGTTCAAAGTTAAAACCTGGCCGCATTAAACATTAGTTGTTAAACATTTTGTTGTTTTTCAGACATATGACTGAGCTTATACTATCTCGTTAATATTGGTAAGTCTAAATCTGTTTCTACCTTTGTTCAGTTGTTTATAATATCTTCTCCACAGTTTAAGACCATCTAAGAGTGGAGGTGCTTCTCTGTCAGACAAGTTCATTAATTTGAGAAGCTTACATCATTCGTTATAATTACTTTTTCTTATAATTAATGACAAGAACTAATCTTTCCGTTATTTTTTTTTTTATTTATTTTTTTTTTTTTTTCGAACGAAGTTCCTTATGGCACGTTCTGGAGCGCGGGAGTGAATCCGAAAAAAACGACCAAAATAACCGTCACAAAATCACCGTCACGAAATCTACCGATGACGATAACTTGAGTAAAAGATCACCGAGTTAGTTGAAATTTGGTATACATGTATATTTTACCAATGCCCAGGCTGAGTTCGTTGGAAAACGTTATCCGCCCAAGCGTTCACGCGTAACGCTCGCGTAAACGTAAGCTTCAAAAAGACGGGAAAAAATGTTATTAAGGAAGCCTGTTCCTTGACTTGTTTTGTTTATTTTTGTTATATGTCAAATTGTCACTTGGATTTAGAAAATATAATCACGGTCTTGTTAAAAGTAAAATTGATCTGTGCTGACGCTTATTTCAATATATTAGGTATATCTATTTAATACTGCGTACTTAATCCAAGAAAAAATTATAACTTCATCTATTTAATGAGACAAACAACTTTTTAAAATATTTTTTTTAGTAAAACGAACACCGACACTGTTATGAAGTGATAAAGAGCGCTAAATTTATTATATTGGACCCAAACGTTTAAAATAAAGAAAACAACGTTTTTACCAATATCTTCCGTTCTAACGTATAACGATTTTAATAAAACATCTTACACATTGTCTAAAGTACAATAGAAGCAGGAATGTAAAATTTCAACCGGATACAAGCAGAAGCTTTAGAGTAGGGAAGAGATATATTTTATAATATTTTAAATTAATAGGCCACTATTACTGATTACACTTACTGATTAACAAACATACCTACTCTTTAACTATAAACTCATCATGATCGCAACTTTTTCTTATATTAAATATATATTTATAGTAAGACACGCTTTAGTAATACAAATAATGATTTTCTTTTAATATTGCCTCAACTCTGCTAGGTACAAACAGTTCGTAACTTTTAGTTTTGTCTCTTTTCTAACTCCGCCAGTGGCGTATCCAGCGGCTAGGTCTGGGGGCATTCTAAGTCAGTTTAGATGGGGAGGGGGGGGGGGGGGGGGGGTATTCGTAGTGGTAACAAGAAAAGGGAACTACATATTCAACAAAGCAGCTGCCCCCCCCCCCCCCCCCCAAAAGTACTACTGATAAACAAAAAATTCTCCTCCCCAAGTAACAACAACTGTTTTAGAACGTATTCATTAAAAAATGTGTATGTTGATGCTTACTGGCCGTATAATATCTTACTGTAAGCCATGGGCGTCATCTGCAGTTAATTATTGGGGGGGGGGTCCGGGGGCCCTAATTTTGAAAATATGTCCTCTCAAAACAGTGCTTTTATGCATTTCTGAGGTGAATGTAAAAAAAAGAAAAAAAAAAAACGTATTAAAAAAAGAATACGGCGGTATTTCTTTTCTTTTTTTTTTTACTCTATTTGGTCTGGATACGCTACTGAACTCCACCATGTATAAGTAGTTAGCAATGTATACGTACTTAGCAGTGTGATTTTATAATTTATATTTAATGAAAAATGTAAGGAACTTCGTTCCTACCGGGTGTCCCGCGACACCACACGTATTTTTTTTTTTTTATATTATATTTCTTCTTCCTCTTATCAGGTAATTAAAAAAAAAGAAGAAATCAGGTATAATGTTTGATTATTAACCCCTGAAAATTAATTCATTTTCACCCAGATTTCAGATGTCATTCTTCATTAAATCAGTTTTTTAAACTAAAAAAAGAAAAATAAATACATTAGTGCGAAGTTTATTAATACGTCACGATTTATTCTCGTAATTTTTCTTATGTGAGCCTGTTTGATTTCCCTCTATTGTTTTTATTTTTTAATTTTTTTTTCTTTGATTATGAGAATAAACAAAATAGACTGCCAATTAGTGTGGCACATAGCTTCCTCGCATCCTATCATGTACTATAACAATTATTGTTATATTACTTTATTGTAATATTGTTTATTTTGTAAAAACTATTAATAGTTTTAGCGATCTTTAACACTTCATAGCGGTGTCGCTGTTGGTTTTACTAAAAAATTGTATTTGAAAAAAATGTTTGTCTTATTGAATAGATGAAGCTAGATTTTTTCCCCGACCTAAAATTCCAATTTTAAATTTAAAGTTCACGTTTACGTGAGCATTGCTCGTGAACGCTTGGACGGATAATGTTGTCCAACGAACTCGTCCTGAGCATTGCTAAAATGAACATGTCTACCAAATTTCATCAAAATCGGTCGACATTTACTCAAGTTATCGTCGCACGTTTCATAATTCGCGGACACACAGACCGACAGACAGACAGACAGACAGACAGACAGACAGACAGACAGACAGACAGACAGACAGACACGAGACCAAAAATGTTTCCTGATGTCTGAAACGGATTTCTGTCTTGGAATTTTTGAAATCGGAGGCATAAAAGTTTTTCGTTCTCAAAAGTGAACACAATGCTTCCGTTACCTTCGGTAAGCTCGGAAGCAAAATCTTTGAATAGAATAGTTAAAAATTGAATCATTCATTAGAGAATTGTTATCTGATTGTTTTTCTGTCAGCTGAATGCCTTCTACTTTTTGTATTTTATTTCAAATGTGATATGTTCATTTAGTATACTAGATTCAATTAATCGTATAGCTATGGCTGAAATAAATTTATTTGTAAGAATAAAAATAATAATTTATTATTATTTATTTATTAATTTTTATTTTTTTGTTTAAATAATTTATTCATATTTTTGTTTATAACCCAAACAATCAGACGACACTAATCTCCGTGTTATATATTATAATTTATTACGAATAATTAAAAATATCCCTCAATAGAACAGTATTTAAAATAATTCTAGCCCCTAATTTTTTTTTTTTTATATATATTTTATACATTTTGGTTGTGCATCATCGGCAAGTTGATTTTTTAATAAATAAATAGATGATTAGAATGTTTTTATACTGATATTAATGACCGATTTAGCCAAAAAGATTTTCTCAACCTCTATTATAGAGTTCGATTATAATGAAAACTCGCACTTTGGTTTCTAGATTGCCAGGTGAGTCTCGAAAGGCGTAAAACTCGGCTTTTGGTTTTTTATACGAGTCGAGATTATTTAATAAAATACTTGCTTCTAAATTATTGCATATTGTAAACGGTCTTTCTTTACGGCTTGGATGTTGTATTAATCAAACATTCGAGATCCGCACTGAAACCGTTCAATCGGATTTTTGCGTTCGAGTTAATACATGTTAAATTATTTTTAGCTCAAGCAAATTAGACTTTTGCCTTTGAAAAACGGGTGCTGTTGAATCAAATCACTCATGTAGGCCTAATATGAATAACCTGAGTTTTCTTAAGCCGTAGTTTTCTAAAAAACTTAAAATTTTCAGACTTTCTTCGGGGTTTGTTCAATACCTCTGTTCTTATACATTGGAGAGCAAAAGCAGATTTAAATATATATACCTATATATTTATTATTATTATTATTATTTGTATTTATTTATTTTTTGGTTATAGTCCCGTTCAACAGCCTAGGTCATTACAGGACGGTGGTTTTGTTGTTCTTATCCATATTGTTGGGGGGTTCAGAATTTGCTAAAACTTTTTTATTTATGGTTTTTTTTCTACGTTCTTATATGTATACATACATATCTCTCTTTTTAAAACGTTTAGATACGATTAAATAGATTTGGTGATCCATTAAATAGATTTCTTAGCAGTGACGCTTTTGGTTTTACTAAAAAAAAGTATTTGTAACAAATGTTTGTCTCAAAGAACAAGAACAGATACGTATAACTTCGAGACAAACATTCGTTTCGAATACATTTTTTTAGGAAAAACCAACAGCTTCTTAGTATCCATTCTTTGACCAAAGCTCTTCTACTTTTTCTTCGTCTTATCAATCCTTATTGCAAAAATATCAACAATAACAAGGGGACCTTGCCTTACGAAGTTAATTTCATCACCTTAATCTCGATTTTCTCGGCAGGCACAGTTTCTCGAAGGCATTGTACGAGAAAATCCCCCTGACTAATTATCTCCTAAGCGATTTCCTCGAGCATTTAAATCATACGTTCGAGTTTCGAAAATCGTATAATTAGTTTACATGTAACGATTTTCTTGTCAGGAAAAATTTCTTGAAGGCTTTGTATGAAAAACTCTGTCTGTCTAAATCGGCCTTTTATCTTAATCAATTCATTTAAAAGAATGTTTTTGTATTAGTTCAGAGTCTATGTGCCATGTTTCAGCTTGATTAGATAACTGAAAGAGGGTTAATAAGCTCGTTGGTTAAAGATCGAGTTAAAAATTCAAATCTGAAAAGACTGAATAAAAAAAAAAAAAAAATTTAATCGATGTCGATAAAAGGATTAATTCGATTAAATATCGAATATTGGTTCAAGTCGATTAATGATTAAATTCAATTAAAGGCTCAAATCGATTAAAAGATCAAATAAAGGTTAAAGATCGACTACATTTATTGATTAGTATGTGATTTTCTTTCCCGTGTTGTATTCGCTATAAATATTTTCTTATTTTACTCATAATTAAAACTAATAATTTTCATAATCTCAATAATAATTATTTTTCTAATTAATTATATTCATACTGCAATATTTCTTGTTCTTTTTTTTTCTTCCTTCCTTTCTTCAAATAATTTGAACACGTGACAAGCAAAATCCATTAATATTACACATATTCTTATTTTCTCTTTATTGACGTGTTGGTAATCTTCTTTTTTTTCTTTTTTTTTTTAAATAATGATTTATGTACTTATGTGTTGAAGTACGTGCTGTCTATAAGCCTTGTGTGAAATTGATAAATTTGGACAAGTCCGCAATATCCTCTTTCAACAATAATTTGTTATGTCTTAAGTATACTTCGTATTTATACTTCGTGTATTCAAACTTTATTTAAACAAGATATATATATATATATATATATATATATATATATATATATATATATATATATATATATATATATATATATATATATATATATATATATAGTATATATATACCTAAGTATAAAGTTCAAAGTCCGCTGAGAGTTTGCTAATGATGTTAAAGCCTATCTGTACCCGTGTCAAGTTTATTATTATTTTTAAGAAAAGAATTTACCTTTCTTTTGAAGATAACAGATTTTCTTTTCTTCTTTTATGTATTATATTTTTTTTAATTCTTAGATGATAATTAATGATTCTTATCAATTTTTACAATTAGTTAAAATTCAGTGTGACGTTTATTAAGGCAAGGAAAAAATAAAGAAAAATCCATTAAAAATATCCTAAGAATTAGTGCGTTGTTTACGTTTAAATGTTAACGTTGTTATAAAAAAAAAAATAAAAAAGAAAATAGGAATATGATCAATCAATTAAATTGACTTCATAGATTGTTTAGATAACATCTGATCAAGATCTAACAAGGTGGTCTCTATTTTTTTTTATTTATTTATCTATTTTTATCCAGTTGTTTTAATAATAATTACGGTACCTTTTAAAATATGAAACCTAAAACTCTGAAAAGATGATTAATAATCTTGGTAAAGAAAGGTCCGTAGAAAAGCTTTTTAATTCTAGACATTTTAACGATATATTAGTCGTAAGATTAATTTAGTATTAATTAGGATTTTATATAATAAAGATACTTCAAATTCGAAGCATACACATTTTGAATTACAAGTAGTATGTCATTAGATTATATGAAAAGTAAGTATTGTGATCATTCTGAAAAACGATTTTTTGACACCAGGGAATTTATTTGGTCTCGTGTCTGTCTGTTCTTCAATTTTTTGTGAACCCAAAAAATCTGAAATTTGGATGTTAGGTCACAATTTGCTCATTTTTGGTACCATAATAATTTCAACCTTTAATTATTGCTAAATTGATAATGGGTGATTCTAATTTAAAGTGCTATTTTGGAATCTAAAATTGGACTTAGACTGAAAATGTTGACTTTTTAAAAAAATTATGGAATATTCTCAGACTAATTTCAGATATATTGCAGCATGCAGGACAGATGGGAAATAATTTTTTAAATTTTTAGGCCGGAATTAAGTGTATTTGAAACATGGTAATTAAGGCACGTGAATTACACATTTTCGTGCACGGTTGTTACATTTCACTATTTAAGAAAATATTGTGGTCAGTAGTTTAAAATAAAAATCCAATTTTAATACACCATTAAATAGCCCTCTTAAAAGCCTAAAAAATGAACTATAACTTTACCTAAAAAGTTTTTGAAAATAGACTTTAATAACATGCACGGTAATTACGTTTAAAAGGGTACGTAACTGGAAGAACAATCGGAATTAGTGCTAGCTCCCAACTGAAGGGTTCAGCTCATCCCCTATCAACTGTTGCTAGAAAACCAGTGTTACGGCATTGCAAAAATCCCTCGCCACTAAAAAATCTCCCTGCCACAACCAGAGTAGGGTCACATTTATATAATGCCACGGTAAATACATTTTTTTAAAGGACAAACTTTAACTTGAAGTTCCGTTTAGTAATAATTTATTATTTTTAATAACTGACACATATTTTAATCCTGGTAGGACCCAACTTCAAAATTATCCAATAAGTTTCTGAATAAAATTATTAATGCATGAGCTAGAGTGAAGTGAATAAGAACAACTGACTTAAAGACAGCCACGGTTGTTACAAAATTGCCTTTTGAAAATTTTTGTAGCGATTAAAATTAAGCGGCGCATTATTTTTTTGCTTGGTTGTAGTTCTGTAAGCTTAACTGAGTTACCACGAAGAAAAATCCTGTCAATTATGTGAAAAACGCTACAGTTATTCATCTAGGACATGAAAATTGCATTTTAAATTGGAATCACCCATATACTTTAAATTTCATACTTTTAAATTGATTCATGTAAAAAAATAACAATTTTGAGAGATTTAAAAAGAGGAGGGGGTTAAACAAATTAGACAATAATGGATGATAAAAGCTAAAAATAATTAAAGTACGCTATAATGCTATAAGACGCAAGGAGGCCACTTTAATTGCCAGATTTTTTTCTTTAAACGTGACGAATTCTTGTTGAATGCACTTGATTCCTATCTGATTTTATGCTGTGAGTTTTCTTTATTCTAGTAAACAAAAGGAAAGCATAGTTCGCATAAATTTTTAGTGTCATGAGCTGCACAATGAACAGTGGACTGACTAGCCACGGGAAAGATCAATAGTAATCCGATATTGTTGGCCGTAAGTTAAACAGCAGGGAGTTTAGTGTCCGAGAAGCGTGTAAACCAAGCGCTAATGAAGGCTTCGAAACCATCAGGTGGAAATGCGATGGAATCGACAGAGAAGGGTCTGCAGGTCTGATGATATAATGAATACGATTCCGCTGAGTATGGGAGCAGAGGTAGAGGGATTAGTTCCGAATTGAAGCCACAAGAGTGCGCCCTCGTAGCCTGGGCTTTTTGTTTGTTTAATTTGGTAATTTGATAGCGTTCGTTTCTAGATTTTTATTATTTCAAAGAGCGAGAAGGAGGGGGGGGGGGGGATTTGAAAATGTGCTCTCGTATTGAGACTGAATACTGAATACAAATGTTAAATTATCTCTAATCCACATAGGATAGTAATGATGAATGATTGAACACTCAATAGTGATGTATTCCATTGGTCTGCAATTAAATACACAAATTCGTAAATATGAAAGACTCTCGTTATCGTTATCACTAAATATGTTTATTAGATTACGTATTCAATTCTCTGTTTTGGAAATTTAGATATTCTAAATTCTAAACGTCGTTGGCTTTCTAGAATATTGAACCAATTTAACAGAACCTGGTTTTGTTGTAATTAAGTAACCAGAGAATTGCTCGCAATTCTCTGGTAAATGCAAGTTTGAAATTACAATTATCAAGGAATTGCTATTACGAAACATAATCATAATATGTGAGAGAGTAAATTTGAAATTAACTAAAGGTATTTCCCAAATGGATTACTCGTTCCTAAAAATTTGCTGGTCGTTTTAAAAGTGAGAAATAATAATTATTGTTCGAAAGAGAAATGACTTTTAAAGAATGATAATTCTAGTTGAAAGAAATACTTGCGAAAATAATTATCTTAAGTTATTGTATGAGGACTCTAGATTAAATAATGCTATTTACTTCTAAGAAATTTGCTGATTTATATTATTATTAGAGGAATATGTCTGTGCGAGTAAAAACGCTTCTGCAGCTTTCACTCATTCGTCGAAGTCACGCAAAAAAACGAAATTGTGAAAGTTTTTTATGTTTTATTGTAAAGTCTTAATTTGCATAAAATATGATCATACAAGATGCAGGATCAAACATTATATGTATTTATTTTCGATGTGATATTTTTTCATGGTTTCAAGTAAATGCGTTCTTCCTCTTAGGTGTTTGGTGTGTTTATAATAACCAATAGCAAATAGACAAAAATAGAACATGGAAATATGTTGCAGTATTATGGGAAATAGTACCTATGAATTATGTCACTTTCCACAAAAACTTTACTATTGTCTGAATGAAGTGTATTACAGAATTTTTTGGAATAAAGCATACAAATTTTATCATAAATATGTGTAAGTTGAATTTCCATTTAATATTAGAAATATGCTTCGAATAATGAAATTTTGCATAGGGGGATCCTTGTTCGGATGTAACATATTTTACATTAGCTAAGCTGTTAGCAACGTTTCGACCTTTCAGGTCATTCTCAAGCCTATCAAGAACAACATGTATTTTTTATTTTTTTATTTTTTTTTAAATAACATAGGTTACATACATTATAATATTTCTTCTTTTTATCTATTTAACTATTAAAAAGTAAATAGATATAAAGAAGAAATGTTATAATTTATGTAACCTATTTCTTTTTAAAAAAATAAATGTTGTAAATAGGCTTGAGAATGACCGGAAAAGTCGAAACTTTGTTGTCAACAGCAAAAATAATGTAAACAATTTTTTACCCAGACAATGATCCACCTACAAGATAAAAACATATAAAAGGGTACATATAAGATAGATCATAGAATAGGTTAATTATTTTTGTTAATTCTGCTAAGGAAGATTACCCGAACCGCCTTTTTAACAAACTCTAACCGCCTTGAACCACTGCTAATTACTTTTATACACCTCCTAAGCTGGGTCCACTCTTGCATCAAATTCAGGTATCGTGATATGTGACCATGATCGGGATCTTTTAACCCTTTCAAACTTGTGTATCAAAATTAAAAAATCGGATCTGTCATGGTCACACTAAGAGTCATACATTTTTCCGACACACCAAAGACAGTGTAGACGAGGCCGTATCATTGCGGCAATCACTGCGGAAACATAATTTTAGGCTCCATAGGAATCTCACAGTAGCCTATTTCTAATTATTATATCGCGTTTCTTAATGCTCCCCCAATCGATAATAAATAATAGGTGTTACAGTGGGAAAAATAAGGATACTATTTGCGTATTGCCCACTTACTGACTAAATTTAAAATCATATAATAAATAAAAAAAATATAATAATTTATATAATAAATTTGAAATTATTACGCCTAAGGTAAATATAGAAACCCTTTAGCGGTACATTAAAGGACTGGCCTCTGTTTTGAGACACATTTAAGTCATTTGTGGATTACGATGATTCTCTTATACCAGGTCCTAAGATTTTTTTTTCCTTTTCTCGCTCCAGGTGATTTGACATAATATTTTGAGAGGCTTTACCATTAATTTATGTATTATTGCTATGCATATATATGGTATATTTGTAATTTAATTACTGAATATAATTTTTATTGTGCTAGTTAAAATAATATAGTAATATAAATATATTTATTACTATTATTTTTTATGCACCTCCATGAATGAAATAAGGGTTTGAAAATAAAAAATGTGTGCTATTGCTAAAAATACTTTTCATCCACAACCTCCGTGACCTTCACGACTCACTTTCAGTGGCATGCGTAGAAATGTAGCACTTAGCAGTTAACTGCTGTTAATGTTACCTAGCGTTCACTGTATGCGAGCCAACACAATACTTAAGTTTGGAAAACTAAAAAGATCGCGAAAATTATGTACGCATTTGATAGATGTCTAAATTCAGTTTTTTCACCCGTATCATGATCGCGGTCGTGATATGCTAATAGGATGCAAGTGTCTTCTGATGCGGCTAGATGTACAAATTTCATAGAAGAAATAGTAAAGAGGAAAATTTAAAATTTAGCACACTTGTGGAGACTAAAAAAGCAATCATACTTAAAAAACGGCATGCAATGTTTGAAATCATGTTATTTACAACCTCTAAATATTGACGAATTAATACCATTATAGCCTAATAATCCTATTTTTATTACGATAAGAAACGTTTTTATTAATATATATAAAGGATAGATTCTAATAAAAGCTTTAGGTTTTATTATACTATTTTAAAGTAATATTAACTGAGAATAAAGCATAAAAGCATAATATCTTTAACCTTAAACTATATCTTTCACTAACTTTTCTGATATAATAATATTACGGTATGATATTTATTTTATTACTTCTGGTTGAATAGCTGCTGGAGCGTCAACTCCCATTTTATTCTCTATCTATTTAATCTGATAAAAAGTAAAATATGCGAGCATAAAATATGTATATATATACATATATATGTATATATATATTTTTTTATAATGTTTATAAAAATGGGATTTTGCAGCGCTAAAAAAGCTTTTTAAAAGATTAATATTCTCTAGATTCGCTTAGTTGATTGATAGATTATAACCTTAAAGAAGTGTAGAGTTTTGGTGAAGAAATTAAAGGGTCGTTTTGACCAGTTTTTTGTCGTCTACTTTTCTTTGCCCTAAGGGAAGAAAATCACAAACTCTTAACACTTTACTTCTAAGCATGTGAATACTTTATTTTCTTTATTCAGTTCCTTTCTTTTTTTCATCTTCTACGTTTTATTCTTTTATCTTCGAGATCCGTTGAGACTAAAAAAAAAGAAAAGTCCATCCTTCACATGCCCCATTAAGGTTATATATATATATATATATATATAACAGATTGACATAAAGAATCTATAAGAGAAGGAAAAAGTTGAAGTGAAAATAGAAAAAATCCTCACATCTTTTCATACGAAACTAAATGTCAATAATCTTTTTTCTCCGACTACAGCTTAACATTATTTACTCAATCTACATAATATAAAAGTTTGAAGTGACGGATATAGTTGAAAGTTGTTCTGTTGGTAGGGAAGAGAATAAAAGAAGGGTGAATAAAAGGGGAGGAATTGAGGAAAACATGAGGGGACTTAAACTACCTTACCCGCATTGTTACTTCATGCTATCGAGTTTCAAATCTTGGACACCATGCTCACGTGGACGATACAATTTTGTCAAACGTTTATTAAAACATTAAAGTTTAAAAAACACATTGCTTTCTTTAGCCCTAACGCGTACTTAAGTGATGTCATTATTTTACAACATATTAGTGTTTAATTATTTAAATTCTAAATTGTTTTACTTTTCTTCATGATTAAATATATGAACATAGCAGAATTTAATGAGTGCATACGATTGAAATTTTTATTGGACCATCTGTGGATACGACAAAACATTCAAATTTCTCAAAAAAAATCAGATGATTACTTTTGAAGATATAAGTGTTGATAACAAAAATTTCCTGCGCATGTGGTGGAGATACAATAAACTTATATGGCTTAAAAAAGTAGAAACTTAAATAGGAACAACAATAGGCTAGTTCCCAAAATTCCATTAAAATCAGATTTTTAGTTTTTAAGATATGTTGGTTTAGCAAAAATGTTGTACAGAGCATTATAGACCAGACCGGGACCAAAAATGTTCCCTGATGTCTGGAAAGTATTTCTATCTAGGATTTTTTTATTCGGAGAAATAAAATATTTCCATTCTCCAGAACGATCAAAATTCTTCCTTTACCTTTGAACTCGGAAGTAATAATGTGATATTTTAATAATAATTATAATATTAAAATTGCTTCATTCCTTTATTCTACAAAGTTTAATATCTTGGTCGTTAAATAGCCTACTTGTTCATCGTAGACGATTTGAATTTGACCAGAGTTTAGTACAAATTAATATGTATTAATTGATATTTCCTTTTACTTGTTTGATATAGATATCTTGAAACTCGTGTTAGTTCTTTTTTAGAATATCAAACTCACTTGAAATTAACTTTCTCATACACAAAAATAGTGATACTGATTTTAATTCCTAAAATATTAATAATTAACTTATTATTAAACACGTTTTTAAAGTGTGTTCAAAAGGTGGTTATTTACATTTTCGTTTAAATATCTCGAAAATTGAGAAAACTGTGTTTTTCCTGAGAAAACGACTTATGTTAAATTAATATTTAATTGAACTGCATTATAATTTGTTTAAATAAAAATAATTGTCGGAACAGTTTTTTTCAAAAAATAATATATTTTTTACATGATTTAAATAAATATGTTAAATGTAGAATTTACTAAATCTTTTGAGGGACTAAATTTCGACATAAAGATAATTTTATCAACCCACGGCAGCAAAAAACAATTAAGTAATGCTCAACTTAACTGTTTTTAGGCTGGAAAGTATTATTTCGCTGTATATATATATATATATATATATATATATATATATATATATATATATATATATATATAAATATATTAAAAGTATGTAAAATTTAATCTTAATTGGCCCTGTTGTTCAAGCTCCACCCTTCAGCTTAGACGGCGGACAAGCTTTTTTTAAAAACCTTTTTTTGTATTGATTTTTACGGATTTTTAAACATTTACCCAAATCTCACAATCGAATTTTTTTATCATCACAATACCCTCTCTGTATTATACTGCGTACGAGGCATGCCCAGAAGGGAAGAGTAGGTACTGAGCCTTTAACGCTCAAAGGGAATTTGTAAAAATTAAATTGGAAGCTCTACGATCAATGAAAAGTTCTTGGGAAAAGAACGCGTACTTGTTTTTCTTTTTTTTTTGTAGTGCCCGTTTGAAATGAGTGTTTCGAATCCCGCCATCTGTGAGGTAAGAAGCGTAATCCGGTACCTTCTCGCGAAGGGAAACGTGCCGTTCCTGATTTTAAACTATATAAAAACTATCTATGGGGATGGTGTCTTCCACCGTACTAATGTGTGCAAGGGGTTACATTTAAAGCTGGCAGAATGAATGTTCATCATTAAATAGACCAACATTCATGACTGATATGGTCCTCAAGATCGCGGAAATTATTCGTGACGAACTTGGATTGACCTTGTACGCAGTGTCTTTAGAAATCTCCAGAACTCCTCTCCAATCATTGTACAAATGCATGGTTTTCGAAAATTGTGTGGAAGGGGTTTCCAAAACAGCTCACGGATCAACAAAAGTCAACAGAATCGGATTTCACAGGAATTTCAAACTGGATGGTGAACATCTCCTTGACTCTATTGTGACTAAAGGTCGACCATGAAGTCATGAACACGGGAGAAACTGAAAGCTTAGATTCGTTTAAAGTCGGAACTTCCAAGTATTGCCGAAGTTAGTATAGTCGGGTGCTAAGACAATACCCATTTCTAGTTTGTATGAAATGCGCAGTTATGTCAAATCTCACAGGAAGTTTTCCAATCTGTTAGGTTTCCTGCTTTGTTTGTTTTTATACAGTACGAATCATAGTCACAACTATCCTAAACGATTTTTGTACGATCCACAAATCCACGGGATGATGCAAATGCAAAGGACGCTACAAATAACGGGGCTGGAACAAACCTAATATGTATTTGTTATTATAAAAATGATTGCTCTCCATGACAATTAATATCTGTATGGATAGGTTCTTCTGTTGTTAAACTGCCACTCCCGCCAATGTTGTGTTTAAAATACTAATACACATTGTAAACTATTTCATATCCTTGACTGTGAAGAGTAATCTTCCTAATTTTGAATTCATGTTATTATCCATGTTTTTATTAATACCAGGAAATTTAATTTACCAAAGAGAAAATTGCCAAAAACAATCTGAGAGAGGTAATAGTACAAAAATAATTCACAAAAAAGTAACAACTAAAATCCAGAAATAAAAAAAGTAACAAATCAAACTCTGAAATAAAGAGGAAGAAAAAAATAGATTAAAAAAAGAAGAAAATCGATTTAAATTTAAAGAATATTATTATGAATAATCAATAAATAATAATATAAAGATATCATCGCATATTATTTGTGATTTCTTATCAGGTACAGTGTTGCCTGTTGCAAAAAATATGAACTTTTATATTAAAAATATAAAAGTTATCCAAATTAAATTATTAATAACAAAAGAACAACACTGTGTTTTTTGACAGTGGTCTATTTTATTAAAAAACTAACTATACATGACACCAAAACAACGATACTAGCGCACTCCTCAGATTTCCATGACTTCTTGGTCGACCTTTAGTGACTTTTAACTTCTCTGAAGTTGTTTATGTGGAAAAAGGTTTTCGACCGACGATGAGGTCCAGTGTTCCGTCAAAAATGGACTAAAGAAGGTGACGGGAAACTTTTTTGACGAATCTACATCACTTGGCTGATGTAGATCGAATGCTCATCACTTGGCTCACGAAGTGTATTGAGAAGGAAGGCCACTACAATTGAAAAATAGTGATCTATGAATTTGTCAATATTTTAAAAATATATTGCTTTATCAATTTTTTAAAAAATCGAGAACTCTCACTTTATGAACGTGTCTACTATCTGTGCAAGGAAAAAGGGATTCATTGAGATCGATCTGAATTGGTCTCAAAACTAATGGCCTAACAGAATGCGAATTATGGGTGTTTTATATTCATACTAAAGGAAGGATACACTTTAAAGGGTAAAATAGAATATAAAGGAGACCCAATTCTAGCAATAAATGGTTTATTATTACATGTACAGTGTTTACTCATATTGCTTTTCTTTATTGTGATTGCACATTTTGAACAATATTTTATTGTTATTGTGACATGTTAAATAATTTGCTACCTAAAAGTGATAAAATTTGTTTTATTACTTTTTACAAGACCCTTTATTTAGTCATAATTTACATTGCTATATACATATAAATAATATACTATTTTAATATTCGAGTATTTCACATTGTTTAGACTTGCTTTTATAATAGACTGAATCGCTTTTTTGTATTTTAAAGTATAAAATGGTAAAATAATGAAGAAAAAGTAGACACATCATTTATAGATGGGTCATTAAAACTCGTTTTTAAACCTGTAAATTTTACTTTGGGATATGTAGCAATGTATCATTGACTTTAATGTAGGTCCTAACGTTTTTTTTTTCAGTTTTTTTTTTTTAATGAAAAAAAGAAACGACTCGTAAAGAGACCTCTACGATCAAAAACTTTTTTAATTTATTCTTGACTCCTTTGAATCGTAGAAGTTGTAACTGAAAGTTGGGCTATAAAAATGTGATTTTTTTCGAGTTTAGAGTCCATATCTAGGCTTAGGTTTTGATATCATAAAGTCTCTGCAATACAAGAGTAAACTGAAAAACCTTGTCCCTTACCTCTATAAAATAATATATGGCTTCTCATAAATTATTTTAAGTATATAACTAGTATTATTTTATTGTTTGTTAAGCCAGTATTATATATGAACTTATCTACCTACATAATTAACATATACTTAAATTATTTAGAACTTAACGCACTCTACCGGATTTAGTTACCTGCATACTTCAGATTGGATTCATTTTCCTCTTGCTTAAAACATTAGCCGGTTTAGATTTATAATTATTTATACATAATAATAATGAATAAATAATAATAAATAATAATTATAAATGAGAAGAGGAAACACGACATTTATTTATGCACATTAAAATTTTTCTAATCTCATTTATATATATTATAAATGAGACCATATTATAAAATATGTATTATTTATTTCCATCGACATATATTGGTCGCAATGTATTTCCATAATAATTTATGTAATATTATTTTGTGACTTAACATTTATGTGTCATAATGCATTTCCATCTTTTTTAGGGTCCGTAGGCAAAACCAAGGACCCTTATTATATTTTCCTGCGTGTGTCTGTCCGTCCGTCCGGTCGCCTGCTCTCACGGCTACACCTTTCGTCCGATCACTTTGAAATTTGGCAATTATGTGTCTTGTACCTACCCACATATTTTAAAAATATAGCGACTTAAAAAAAAAAAATTAGGGTAAAAAAACTTAAGGGTTAATTTTTTTTTTTTCGACACCGTGAGGGGTATCATATGAAAGAGAACGTCGAGCTGATTACAAAAATATATAATTCTTTGATTATAACTTTGATAGGGCGAGCGTAGGCAAGTTTGAAGTGGGTGTGAAACTGATTACAAATATATGCTGTCAAACCTCGACTTAATAATTTAGATTGTCGTAAATCGGATTCACTCCCTCTCTTCCTTTTATACATTTTTAATTTTCTCCAAAATATGATCGGCAATACCTTCGTAATTCTGTCTATCTCTCCCTCTCTCTCTTCTACACACACACACACACACACACACACACACACACACACACACACATATATATATATATATATATATATATATATATATATATATATATATAAAAGTCTCAATAAACACCAGTGATAGATATTGAATGATTTCAACCTATACATTACTTATACGAAAATATCTTCTCTGATATACACGAGGTAAAAAATCTGTTTAATAAAATATATGATCATTCATTAATCATACTAACGCAGGTAGAGTTAAGATATGCACAGTTTGTAGAGCCTTAGTCCTGTACGTGAGCAAGGATTGGGCCAGGATAATCCCATCTTATCGCTTGTAGGATAATTTGTCACTTTTTAAAAGCCGTTAAAGTTATAGCTTGTCATTATTGAGGATAGGGTGAGAACATCGTCTATCTATGGAATTAAATGTTATAGACTAATAAATAAAATCATAGAAAAACAATTTTTTTTTGGAAATATATGTTCTAATTGAAATTTTAATCTATTACTATTAGAATGGTGAGTGGAGGAACTGTTCTGATGTCAATCTTGTTTTGAAAGGTATAAGGATATTTTAAAATTCGCTTAATATCTTAGTTTGGGATGACATACGGACAATATGAAGGATTGCAGGATGTCAAAAGATATTTTACTAGTAAATGAATATCAACGAAAAAGAAGACCTTTGATACGTCTGATCGACGACGTTGAGGGAGCCTAAGATTCTCCTCTTTCATTTAACATCCCACATAACGCGCAACATATACTAACATCCAACCCCTTCTTTTTTATGCATATACGTTAATGCATCTATTCCATAATAAATTAATATTGTCTTTTAATTTAATAAGCTCAATAAAATTCCTTATAACTTGACCTCCACATAGTGCTGCCCTGTGACTCTGATGGAGAGGAGAAGGGCATAGCTCCACAAACAGTGAATCCGCTGGTTAGCGGCCGCCTTTTGTGAGTGGACTAACGAAGTGATTAGGGAGCAGAGCCCCCTAGTATATATTAAAAAAAAAAAAAATACATTTTGAAAAGTATAATGCAAATTATATGTTATTCAACTATTTAAACAATAATTTATTGTTTGTTAAAGGACATAATTAGAGTCGCCAGACCTTCGGACTCATCACAGTTGCTACAACATTTTATTTCTAACTAGAAGAAATATCTACGATGTTAATGTTGTTCATTACAGCAGTCAAGGGCCTTTTATATCAATCTAGGATAGATAATCTCGATAACAAACTGACACACATGTATCAGCGCTTGAATTTCTCACGCTACAGTAGATGTGACTCATAAATAGGATGTACATTGAACATGTTACAATAAACGTATGTCGCCCAAATATTTTATATAAGACGGCTTTTCAATGAAATACAAGAGTAATGACATTTTTGCATGTTTCTACATAATTGCCTACGAATTCAAAGAGGCTAGTGAGTGGGTGCCGGGGATGAGCTTGGGTTTAAAATTCGTCGACGACTTCATTGCACTTCATGGAAACCCTCTCATGGGCAAGGATAACAGTTTGGTGTTAGGAGTGTCGGCAAGGCCGTAAACACGCTTAAAGCGGCTCATACACTACACGTGCATTGCACGGCGTGCTTCCACGCCGTGCCAAAAACGGACGAAACGTGCCAGTGTGTGGAGGTCTCCGTGCATATCACGGCCTGCATTGCTTGGCACGATGAAAATCAAGACGAGTTTGATTTTTGCCATCTCGCCCCGTGCCAACATACTAGTGTGTGGGCCAGTCTCGCGCCACGTGCTAAGAGTGCAACATCTTTTGAGGCTATATTTCGTTAGGATCAAGAGATTCTAGCTTGTATTTTTTAAAATGAGTGATACGCCCGTTTTTCTGTCTCCCGATTTCTTGCCGTTGTTTATTGACGCTTATAGAAATCACCATTGTTTGTGGCGAGTTAAGTGCAAAGTTATCTTTCTTCTTCAACCAATTTTTAGTTCAAATTTGCCTCCTCTTCCGTTTCTCCTTGCTATCTTCATGTATCGCTACTACAGTTGTACTATGTTACTACAGGCATGACTGGTTGTGTACACTAAAAGATCACAGTATGAACTCCGACTTCTAGCACGTCACAGAGTGAACTGCATTTACAGTGTGTGCTATGCTAAGCAATGCGCACCAAAATAAAAAAATTGCACGGCGTGCAATGCACGCCTCGAACTAGCCTCACTGAATTCGAGCGCAAGCGCAACTGGCTTCACTCCCACCGTCGCTCATTCTACGAGGACAGGATAAAAATTAACTTAACATTGGGGTAGAAAATTGCAAATAATGTTGTCATTACTCTTGCATTTTTTAAAAAGTAAATTATCGAAAAGGCCCATTTATATTTGACCGACACACGTGACTGCTGTTCAATCCCAGTATATGTATGTGTGATATCTAGATTTTTATTATCCTTTTTTCTCATCTTTCACATTTAATCTCATCCCTAAAAATATCGAGATAGTCGACTTGGGTATGTGAGGTGACTATCCAGGGATTAACTGTTTTAGTCCTTGGTTTTGTTCAGTTACTCGGGCAGTCTGTTTTTCTGAGTCTGGGTTTCTATTAAGGGTATTTCTCCAATTCATCTCATTGATTGGAGTCACACACACTAAGAGATCTGTCAATTCGATGGGTTAAAATAAAGAAATACGTAGGATATTAGAAAGTCTAATTAAAATTCATAAAACGTTCAAATAGAATAGAAAAGAAATAAAAAGAAACAAGGAATTTATTTTATTTAAAAATTAACAAAAAAAAAGAGAAACAATGTTGTTATGAAATTATTATTTCCATTGAAAAGTTTGCTATCCCATTAATAATGCAACCGATTAGTAAGAGCAAATAATTAATAATCATAAGAAAATATTTCTAGGTATAAAAAAATTAATAGATTTTTATTTTATTTTTTTTTTTTAGGTTTGATGTATATTTTATACTTAATATTTATGAGACGTATTAATATAACTAATGGGGTTTATTCAAAGGGATCCTCTACCTTCACGCGAATAAAGTATACTCGTAGCTGCTTGAAAAGAATTAATATTTCATGAAGTATGCATAAATCTTTTTATTGTATGAAGATGGAATGAAAAGAATAAAATTTTAAAATCTATGAAATTATCGTAGGGAACCATAAAAATTGATTTAAAATAATTTTTTATGGTTATCAAACGGCAGGTGGGATGATATTATTTTTTCCCCTTCTATTCTAAAAGGAATTTATTAATTTTTACTTAATTGACTATGAGATATTAAATGTGGAATAAAATCAGCTTGATTTTTTTTTTTTTTTTTTTTTATGGGAGGCGACCGTTAGGTTTAGAAAATAAGATAGACCAAAAAGACTGATCAGTACATTTGTGGATACCGTCCAGACTTAACTTTAACCGTTCATAAAATTAAACAGATTTGAAGACACGCTAATAATAAAGCTATCTTTATAGTTAAACTTGAAACATCGTTCTTTGAGGTTTTGTTTATTTGCGATCGATGCCATGTGACACCCTACAATGGAAAAACGGTGGTTTGTTCGTAAAAAAAGTGTAACAATTAATTTGTAAAAAATTCAAAATAATGTAGGTAGTTTTGATATAAACATGATTGTTGATCGATTAATTGGAAGTGTATTATCCGCGAAAAATCTAGATCTTCCGGAAGAGACCGCGTCATAGGTTTTGTAGATCTCGACGTTTCGAGCTCATTACTAGGATCATTCTCCAAGAGAGTAAATCATGATGAGAGATCACTTGCAAACGGGTTGGCTCACCTGTTTACAACTTGTTGCCGGCGATTGTTATTCGGTGCCCGCTCTGTACTAGACCAAAATGGTAAGAAAGTTGTTGAGATACTGGTGATTGTTGTCTGATCTGTACAAGACTTCTATATTAATCGTATTTATTTGCAGTTTAGATAGTTCATACATTTACTTTCAATGCAAACTTTATTTACTAAGAAGTATTTTAATATAAACTCCTTAGCATTAATATGTAGGTTGTGAAATGGTTTAGGATCTAGTTAATATTGGTTGGCTTGAGAGTCATCCCGTTCCCTTTGTATTATTCCCTCCCACGGAGGTTTAAAACAATGCAACCCCGACGTTTCCCTCGAAATGAAAATACCTTACACCCTATTATTTTCACTTGAGGACAACGCCTAGAAAGTTGGCGGTAGACGTGTAATTTCAGAGGCTTTTCTACGACCTTCCCTTCTCTGACAATTTTCCCTCATCTGTCATTTGAAAGGAGTATAACAGGCTGCATAAATAGTTGGACGAACTATTTAAGCTAAACAATTTGAAACCACATCTGTAAAGCAGAGAGAATCTGTTATTACTCCGAGTTCCGTGTCTACACTCTCGCTTTTATCTTTCCGAAAGAAGAGTGAATCAAAAGTTTATCTTCTATGTAACCTTGGCGTTCTTGGATTCGTAATTAAAATTCGCACATTACATTTAATCTTCAGCTCTGCCATAGATTCAAATTTTACAATTTTCTGCAATAAAGAATTTTCACCAAGTCCTGAAATTTAATTATTTATCCTGTGGCTTACCATCTGCGAAGTAATAAACATTTAAACAATTATCACTGCTTTTATATATTATTCTGAATGCTAAAAATTAAAACCTCAGTATTCAGTAGATAGATTACTTACAATAAAAATTATAGTGACTTTTAATATTTCGTTTATACCCTAAATTATTGTGATTGTGATAGAGCCAGTATTTTTTTTAAAAACCACTTAATTAGATTATGTGGACCTTAGAACGTATAAATCCACCAAATATCAAAATCAAATTTACGCGATTATGCGCTGGTTAACGAAATAGTCCTATTTGTTTAATTGCCGACGGACCCTTTCTGAGGGCTGATGAAAGCACATACTTGGCCAATTTATTTATTTATTTTGTTATTGTTATGATTTATGTAAAGTTATGATTGACCTGATTGTCACCTATCATAATATCAGCCTATTACATTTACAAAGTTTGCATACATTTTCAAAACCATTTTGAAAACTTGTTTTGGTTTCAGACCGAAAGAGTTTTCACCTGGAGTTTTCAAAACAATTTTGAATGCTATAAACTCCCTGACTAGTTATTTAAAGTAAGGTTATCATATATCCGCTCATCATGTCTAATGCGCATGTCAATCCTGTTTTCAATTTAATACCCACTTCCATGCTATTTTTTCAAAAACAGTTTCAATACAAAACCGAAAATTGACTGCTGTTACCTTGAGCTCAAAACATTTTGAATTTACAATAATAATTCAAATGTAAAAATAAATTTATTCTTGTTTCACATGGTCGAAAATATTTGAAGATAAATATGACCGATGATCTATGATATTCCACAAACGACAAGTAAACAACGAAATTTTCCTACGAAAATACTTTCGAGGAAAATGTTGACTTAATATTCCAGACTGATAATAATTTTGTTGTTTCCTAAAGGTAGTATAACACAACTATAAAGGAACACATAATCCAAGCATTTTCCATTATTAATCCACCCCGAAACTAAAATTAAACCCCTTGTTCGGCTTTTATTACCTACCCAAAATAATCTAGTCGAGGGATATGTATTGGATATGGACATGTTCTCTTTACTAAGAAATTTACTGCTGTTATCAAGACAATTGTATTTTAGATGAACAAAAGGGTATTAATAAACCTAAATCGATCTCCCGCTCTTCTTGGTTTATTATCATGTGTGTAGATTCGGTGATAATAATATTTAGAGAACATGACGGAACAATCGTGACAATTCTATTAGAAATGTTCATTTTATTATTGTAAGTACAGAATGGAATAATGCTTAATTACATGAGATGTATAAATGACTATGTAATTTAATGAGATATTCAGTTGTTAAGTTCTACTTAAAAGACAAAAAGACAATGGCTTTGATTGCATTTAATTAAGGCGGCTTCAATAAATAATGGCACAGGGTTATGTGATATTTCAACTCCCTTCTCCCTCTCTCATACGTCACGTCACAGAACGAAAATTATTTTGATTTAAAAAGGCAAAAATACTATAGGTATAAGATATTTTTCTTACGAAGAAGTGATGTTGCTAAATAACTTCTTCCACAAGTTCTATGTAGTAATAATAGAATATATATATATATATATATATATATATATATATATATATATATATATATATATATATATATATATATATATATATATATAATATTCATAAAAATATATTGCACACCCATATCTTGAAAATTTGCACACACCCCTGTCACAGACTTTCACAATTCCTCAGACCCCCCCCCCCCCCCTCCCCTAAACCAAATTATTGAAGTCATTTTTGGCTCAAAAACTGTACTAGTCCTATTAATGAAATTGTGATGGGAATTATAATAACTTCTATGGATAACATTTAATATTGAATTATTCAAATAAATGTAAAACCGCTGGAAATTGAAAGAGGTCCAAAAAAACTATCCTCAAAAGTATTTTACTATCTCATTTTTAACAATTTTGGATGGTTTATTATTAAGAAAGTAGCCCACTGATGGACCATATTCATTTCAAATGTCTGTGCTCATTAAATATTGCTAAATTTATGAAAATGTTTGGCAGATTTAAAATAGTAAAATAAATTAGACAGTGATTGGTCGTAGAATCAAAATGATGATGAAATACTTGCATTGTTAATCATTCATCAATATAAAGAAGAAGTGCATGCATTGCTAATCATTCGTCAGTATGATTATCAGGTGCATGCATTGTATTAGCTGTGAAGCTTTCTAGATAGAGCTAAAGTCCATGATTGTTTTTCAAAAGTCACTATCTTGTGTCTAGTCCATTAATCGTCTAGTCTAGAGTCCAGATAGTAGTGTAGCCGAAGAACTAAAGTTTACCTACTTCCACTTCCGTTTCCATTACAATAAAACTACTAATATTGAAGTTGGCGGTGTAAAAGTCTGCACAATTAACAAAAAATCTTTTTAAAATGGCAGGAATCTTCTTATTTCAACTTTTTTTATTTATTTATATTTTAATATAACCAAATAATAAGGAAACAGCATAAATTTAACGTAACCACTCCAATGCTATTATCGACAAACCTTCAACTTAAAATACATCCTTTTTTTATATAAAAAATAGCATCCTTATTGTACCTTTTTCTACATTATTAGATTCACAGTATAATTTATTACAGCTGATATTTGCTTCAAAACTGATAAAGGTATTTGAAAGGTCAATTATCGTCTCAAGTATCTGAAAACAACATGGTTTGAAGTGGGATATTCTTTTCCCTACTCTAAGATTCTTGTTTCTAGATAGGAAGGAACAAGATAGGGAGATCAAGTTGAACAAAAAAAAAACGAGAAAATCCCTCTTTTTATTCTTTTGGCTGGGATTTTTGTTCACAAAAGAAGATTTGCGCTTATTTAAGCATCTCAAAAGAGGCAGATTTTTTTTTGAGATAGCGATAATTGGGGTAAATATGGGTACTTAATAAAATATTGTAATTCTACTCAATAAATGACCATTTAACAAGATTTTCCTGTTGGTTTTAGCAAAAATAATAACAGTTATCAATTTAAATAATCTTCTACGAACGTATAAGTTGTTTTTATTTTTATTTTATGAAGGTAATTTAAAATAAAAATACAATACTTTTACACTAAGTATAGTATCTAAATATATTTTTATGATTGATAATTTAATTTAATAATGTAGTTTCATCTTTATAGTCAGCGTAATTTAAATCCATTCTAATATATTATACTTTTTTGGAGCGAAGTTCCTTATGGCACGTTCTGGAGCCCGGGAGTAAATCCGAAAAAAACGACCAAAATCACCGTCACAAAATAACCGTCACAAAATCACCGTCACAAAATCACCGTCACGCAAAATCCGTCACGAAATCTACCGATAACAATAACTTGAGTAAAAGATTAACGAGTTAGTTGAAATTTGGTACACATGTTCATTTTACCAATGCCCAGGCTGAGTTCGTAGGACAACGTTATCCGCCCAAGCGTTCACGCGCAACGCTCGCGTAAACGTAAGCTTCATCTATTTAATGACACAAACAACTTTTTTAAATATTTTTTTTTAGTAAAACGAACACCGACACTGCTATGAAGTGATAAAGATCGCTAAATTTATTAAAGCGGACCTAAACGTTTTAAATAAAGAAAACAACGTTTTTACCGATATCTTACGTTCTAACGTAACGATTTCAATAAAACTTCATACACATCGTCTAAAGTACAAATGAAACAGGCATGTAAAATTTCAACCTGATACAAGCAGAATGTGTTTAGTGTTGGTGATTTATATTTTATATTATAATATTTTAATTGGAGATTCGCTGACGGAGGTCTAATGGGACAGTTATTTTCTTCTCTACAACCATATGCTTTAACTATAAACTAATCAAAATTAACTTTTTTCTCAATTTACAATACATCATTTATTGTAAGACGCTCTTTTCAAAGATAATAAAATGTTTTTCTTTTAATTTTGCCTTAACTCCGCTAGTACAAATAGTTACTTTTAATTTTGTCTCTTATTCTAACTCCACCATGTATAAGTAGTTAGCAGTATCATATACTTAGCACTGTAATTATATAATTAATATTTAATATAAAGCGTAAGGAACTTCGTTCCTACCGGGTGTCCCACGACACCACACGTATTTTTGTTATACATAGTTAACAACGCTTAAATATTTCACATATTATACTTCTATCGAAAGAATGTATTTTGATGCTTGACTAAAAACGTTTAATCCTTATAAAAAGTAAGAGTTTATAAGTGTTAACGAATCACTGATTCGCTGTATATCTTTTACTTTGCTATAAAAACAAATTATTCTTTTACAGTTTTTTTATTCATCTCAAAGACTCAAATTTTACTGTGTTAAAGGCAACAAGATCTTACAACTTGTTTATTGTTTTTTAACCTATTGTGAGGCTGATTGATCTTAAACAGGCAATCTTCATATTTATGTTATTTTCGTCTAGATGCAGTTAACATTTCATCTAGATTTATATATATATTTTTTTTTTTTTATTTCGTTTAAGAATTTCAGGAGTAATTTCTTTTGATGTTAAGTATTTGTTTTTATGTATTTCTTTGCTTTGAGCATTCCGATGATGACGGAAGTATTGTTATTTAACTCAAGAATTCATATTTATTTTAGGATTCAAAATTCAAAATTTCCTCAACCAAATTGCAACAATGTTGGTTTTATTACTCTCACATATATTTTAAAAATTTATCATTATAGTATTTACTTCAAACTTATGTGACCATTTTTCGGTTGTCAAGACGCCGTAGGAAGCCATGTGCCACACTAATTGGCAGATTTTTTTTTTTGCAAAATGTTACGACGTTAATGTATCAAGATAATTTATTCTTCGAGGAGAAAACATTATCTTTATTCTTATTACTCTGCAATCCTCTTTATCCTTAAATTTACTATTTAAAATTTATTATTAGGTAAAAAGTTATAAGATTTATGAGATGATGCTAAGACTGGAGAAGGTGATGTAGATGTGAATTTTAGTGTAGTAATTGGGTTAAAATTTACTGGTAAAACTTACCAGTTTATTTCTTAAGCTTAGTAGAGCTAAACGGGATTTTTTCTTTGCTCTCGAACAAAATTTAAAGTTTCTATGTTCCATTTGTTCTAAATAAGATGTTAGTTGATCCTAGTGGTAGTTTTGACTTTACCCAATAACACTGATTTCTCTTTAAGGGCCTTTTCGATTTAGGATATCTCTCTCAAATCCCCTGCCGAATCCATTTAATTGCTAAAGCCCTTTCCCTTAAATTCAAACCTACCCCAGATTCGATCTAAAGTCCCCTTCCTTTAGACTTGAAAGTCCCAAACCAATGGATTCTCAGATTTAATTGAAATTTGGGAGCCTCCTGTCTCCGAGCATCTCATCATGGACTTCGGTCTCCTCAACGGTATTTTCTCGAATTTGACTTTGGAAACGGCTGAATGCAAATGGGTTTTAGAATCCGGTGACGCTCTTACTTGGTCCCTAAAGTCACTGATCAATTTATCCCAGCTCATTGCGGTTTGAGGATTAAGGATAGTCAACTCGTATATTGAGTGTATAACCCTCGATCGCTTGAATCCGCTCTCGAGTAAATAGACTTCCAGTTCAATTAATGAACTCTTAAGATAACTAACTCAGATTAGAGGGTCAGGTTAAAAACTATTCCATAACTCTTTAAATACCTTTTTATTTTTATCACTAATAAATAAAAAATAATCTTCCGTGGTAGCTTGGACCTGCCAAACTAAAGCTTATACAACTAAATGTATCGCGGCATGTGCCATTGCCGCGAGCAATATGACATATGACAAACAACTTATATGAATTTCACTACACTTAAATAGCTGTAGCTACTCATTTCTTCAACGATGCTGGGTAATCAAACCCGGCCTCTCCATCGCTAAACGGTAATTGTAGGAACGGGTTGTTGAACCATTTTGGAACGAAACAAATTTGGTGTGATCAACAGCGAGCCATTTAAATCAAAATGCCTAAGCGTGGGATCGAACCCGACTTGACCTTGAAATTGATTATTTTATGTCCAAGCAGAACTGAACCTTGTCACGGTTACTGTGAACCCCTTCGTCAACTATGAGTGGTTTCATAGTTACTTTCGATCTTAATTCGTATTACAATATTTCTATTATAGCTGATAAAATTGTAAAACTGTTATACATATTCTTATATAATATCTATTGAATTAAATATTGTTTCCTTCGAGATTTAGTTGACTTACTTTGAATGACTCAAGCTTACCTCATTTATCGATACATTCGTATTCCACTCTAGTCCTAGACATTAGGTGCAATTATAACATTACAGTCTCAGTTTTTGTACATTCTCATATATAAAAAGAAATGAAATGTATTACTGGGACTTCTACGTTTGAAGGTCCCTGAGTCCAAAAAAGTGTTTTTTAAAAATGTCTGTCTGTGTAGATGCGCCACATTTGAGCCGATTTGAATTAAATTTAGCGTACTTGTTAAGAAGCATTATAGAAACTGGCGAAATCGAAAAATGAATTAATTGTATATCCAAATTTAGGGGTGAAAACTGACACCGATTTTGATTTTAAAAACATTCCAAAATGCAGTCCATTTAAATATTGATGAAAATAAATCTGATTTGGGTTAAAATTGAAAACAAAAAATAAACAACCCCCTATTAAACGTGTTTAAAAGAAATCAATTAAATGAGGTATTATGTGATTTAAATACAGTATCAATATCTATTTGAGATAGTTTTGTCTATGCAAATAATGTAATTATT
Organism: Gerris lacustris; assembly: GCA_951217055.1. Taxonomy (NCBI): domain Eukaryota; kingdom Metazoa; phylum Arthropoda; class Insecta; order Hemiptera; family Gerridae; genus Gerris; species Gerris lacustris. The sequence continues at coordinate 31,785,272 of OX578282.1, read as the reverse complement.
ATACCCTCTTACAAAATCTATAAAAAAGCCTCATCAATTTTTTTCCAATATAAAACAAATATTTACAAAAAAATCTCTCTCTCTCTCTCGCTTTCTCTCTTTTCTATATATATATATATATATATATATATATATATATATATATATATATATATATATATATATATATATATATATATATATATTTATTTATTCATTTAAGTGCTCAAAATTATATAATAATTTCAAAAAGAGCTAATTAATTAGCACTTTTTTATTACGTATATTATATTGCTTTTATTTATTTATTTATTTTTTTTTTTAAAGAATTTATATTAGAAAAAAAATAGAGGAAACATCTCTTAAAACAGGTATTCTTAACTTATTACTTGGTTACTTTTTAACTCAACTCTAGTGGTTTTATTTTCTTTTTATGTACCTTGTTTCATTCAATCTCTTACGTTTTCCCTTTTATTTCTTTCCTTTTTGGGTTGAGAAAAGTATTTGGGGTAAAACCTTACCTTTAGTAGGGCATTTCAAGTTGATTAATTTTAACAAATTGGCGTCTAGAGAAGTCTGGAGACTAGGCAGGTTTTTTTTTTATAAACAGGAGGGCGTCCTTGAAAGGGTCTTTTCAATTACGTTGGGATGCTTCGGGTTCACATCCGTTGACTTCAACATTCCAATTCTTCCTTTCATTCTGGAAAAACTTTTCTTTTTTCTTCTCACTTTCAATTTTCTACATTTTATTTTTACACTGTTTCTATTTTATTTTTTAGTAATGTCTATATATATATATATATATATATATATATATATATATATATATATATATATATATATATATATATATATATATATATGTATATATACCTCTAATATACTTAACTTTTTTACCGAAGACTTTTATATTCAAATTTAATGAAAAGAAAAAGGGCAGAGAAAAGCAAGTTTTTATAATAACATTTTCCAAGCTATTATTTTTCTTACATTTATATAAAGTAAAAGTTACTACTCAGTTACTTTTTCCCTACGTTCACCTCTTCCCTTCTAATAGAAGAACAGATGTCTCCTGAGAATTTATACTCAACTGTAAAATTTTTATAAAAAGGATACCTGAATGTGTGTGTATATTATATGTATATATACCATATAAATGAAAACTCCTTAAAGAAGTTTAACACAAGAACTTTATATGTATAATATAAGTATTTTTTCTGATACCATGTTATCAAAATATTAAAATGAATGTATAGTGGCATGAAATATTCTTCTTCCCTACCAAAAATAAAAATTGATGACCCGAGAGAGTATTTTTATGACCCGATAAATCGAAATCATTTTAGAAAATGATTTAGCTCTTTTAAGAATACCTTATCAACTTACTATAATATCAGGCATACATTAATGTAATATATTATATTAGGTATTAGATACCTATAGAATTTAATATAGGGTTAAGTTCATCATTATTATCCGTGGCACAATAGCTCGTGGAAAAAGGCTTAAACAAAACTCTATAATATATCATTTAAATATTAATCTATCATAATATTTGAATTAACTACAGTTTAAATTATGGATTAGAATAAAATAAGGGAGTTATATAAAAATAACACAGTTAATCAACTAGTTTCGTAAAATTGATTTACATTATTAGGGTTATGTACTGTACTACAAGCTTAACACAGTGAAGTTAAAAATAGGTAAGATTTAGAAACTAGATGTAAGACCTAGTGTTTGAGAGATAAGGACTCTAGGTGGGAGAAAATTAAGTTGAGAGGATAAATACCTGGTCACTTTCTGTTAATCTGTTCAATCTATTTAATTTGATATCTAGCTGAATATTAATCTATTTCCTTGATCATAACTATTTAAAATTTCACTTTTTAAACACCTCATGTCCTCTAGTCTCTCTGTACCAGCTTTAACTTCCTATATCAAACCAAGTACTGTATATCCAAGAGACTAACTGTTAACTTGCATACTAGACTGAAACGTACAGACATGAGAGACACAACAATTCTAATCTTTCTCTAACGAAAAGATAAATCTGAAGGTCTATAATTATTTTATAAAAACCTATCTGGACCTTGGGACTATAACTGTGGGGATAGGCCAAGCCATCGAATTCCTACCAAATATATTTCTTTAATCCATTCTACTTCGTATAATTGCCAATGCTCCCTCTCATGTAGGCAACCGTATTAAGTTGAAGTCCGCATTGAAGTCATTGTGGCTAATACTGTAGTTTCCTTTCCAAATCCAAATCCTTCCATCCTTTCGATATAAATCCTTTCATTCCAAACTTACCAACCAACAAAATCCTCTTGTCAAGAACCTTTCCTCTCCTTATATTCCTGGAAAATCCTAGACGTCGTCTTAAGCGGAAATAACCCGAAAAAGGTAAAATAGTATAAAAATTCATATTTGTGTATTTTATAATACTAGAGTGCTTACTCATATTCTTGTTATTGAATATTTAATTTTTGCAGAATTTTTTTTGATTTGGTCCTTTGAGCCGGATTGTTATTGTATATGATCATTTGGTCCTCGAGCTATCAATACATCATTAATACTGAATAAATTATAATTAATGATTGACGTTGCTTGTTTTTTTCCAGGTTCTAATGTAAAGAAATAGGTGGTTGACCACCTGGTCTATCTGCCCAGTCTGCCAGTTAAGCGCTTTGCGACAAGGTAATATTTAAAGTATTATTTTACATTTTTATTTTTTTTAATAATTCACTGGTTGATATTCATTTTAATTCTACCAATTGGTATTTTATTATTTTGCTTCCGAGCTTACCGAACTTATCGGAATGTGATCTTTCTGAAGAGAGAAATATTTTTATATCCCCGATTTCAAAATTTCCAATACAGAAATCTGTTTCAGACATCAGGGAGCATTTTTGGTTCCTTTTTGGACATATCTTAAAAACTACTCGTCTGATTTTAATGACATTTGGATGGTAAGTCATAATTAGGCCATTTTTGGTCCCATATATGGTTTAACCTTCTGCACCCATTTGTTTCTCTTCCACATTTATTTACACTTGCACCTTCAAAAGTACACATCCAATTTTTATGAAATTTGGATGGTTTGATGCAAGTAGGCTGCAGACAACCCTAGATCAACCACATGATCTCATTAAATTCTGCTAAATTGATACTTTAATTCGTGTAAAATACCAAAATAATTTAAAAACGAGTGAGAAATCAAATAAATTTGAAAAAAATAGGTTGTAAAGCATAGAATAAAGCAAAGAAATCATTTCATTATACAAAATAGGACGCGAGGAAGCTATGTGCCAAACTAATTGGCAGACTATTTTTAATAAATTAAAAAACACAAACTGTCTATAATTCTAATTATTATAACAACAAAGGAAAGATACACTTGTAGATTATTTAAGGCCATCGAATTATTTAAATTATTCACTCCAATATGAATTACTAATTGGCATTTAAAATTAATTTTAGTCTCATTTGACTTAATTAATTAGGCAAATCCATCTTAATCATAATTAATTCAATTGTGTATAGTATGACATATTATGTTTATTAATATAATTATCACCCTTTGCATACTTATGATCGTGTATCATTATTATCTTACCTTAAAATATGTACATAACAGTAATTTATAATATCTACGATATATTATTTAATAGATAATATTTACTTCTATTTACATTCTTCGGTTTTTAGAATACAATTGAAAGTGTTTAATTGACTTTAACGTGGGAAATTAATTTAAATTTTTGTTAATGTCTGCAACTTGTATTTATTTATTAAATCTGGCACAGTTTCGCATTTTGAAGAATCTTGATCTAGATTATCTTTAATAATAATTAGTAAAGATTTTCCCTGTTACGCCCCCTTTTTTTTGTCAAAAATAGGAGCTTTATAATTTCTTTAAAATTCACAATAGCTCAACAATAGATCAACGTTTAATTGATTGATAACCTGTTTATTAATTAGATAATGTTGTCCTCTGAGGTGTAGAAAATGGAGCGTCAGTGTTGTTTGCATTAGGTTTTTGACATGCTGACTTTTCTCAAGTATGTATGTTAATTTAAATAAATTTATTCTGAACTGAAACTGGTGATATAGAGGCAAGAAGCTACTCGTACTTTGAGCATAAATTATTATTAGTATTTTTTGTTTGAAGAGGTAATTTATGCTGTTTGACTTTTATGTATAGAATCTTTTTATTCGTCCTTTCAATGTCGATCCATCTGTAGGATCTTTATTTATAAATCTATTTATAGGATTTATGATTGTTGGTCTGTTTGTAGGTTCTATTAGTGTAAATTAATTTTAATATAGAGCATAATGTTTTTAACATTTAACGCTTAGATTCTTAAAAATAATATTAAAGGAATATGAAATAAAAGTTAAGTAGATTGTGGAGAAAGACGTCACAAAAGAACAAAGGTATTTGCTTACAAAAGAATAAAGATATTTGCTTACAATTATAATGAAACTGATACCAACTTAATTAAGTTCAAGCCATTTCGACGTATTAATTCCTTCATTATTTTCTAACTTGATAAGGGTCGTTTTTAATATTAAATAAAATAATTCATAAAAGAACCCTAATATAAATATGATATTTGGGTGTGTTATGACTCGTATTATAAGTCGGAGATAGGAAGGTAAGCGTGTGAAATTATTGACTACTTTGGTTTAACGCCAAAAAATCCCCTTCTGTATGAGGTCAATAGTCAAATTATTATTATCCTTACCCACAACCTAAAAAAAAAACACATCTACTGCATATATTCAAAGAGGGTCGAATCAGGTATGAATATTAAATACATACATACATCATTAAAAAAAATCTTGAAAATAGAGAATACTTGAATTATTAAAAAAATAATTAAAATTCTCTTTACATTTACAATTTATGTATTCGAATTTATTAATATTGCAGTATTATACTTTTACTATGCATATTGTTATTAATTACCCTTTGTATGATTTTTTTAAAAATATATTTAAAAAAAATCTGTCCGATGCAACTCTTAATAAAATTTATCATATAGTTTTTTCAAATTTTTCTTCTCACAAAGTTTCTCATATAAAGCAAGTAGTTTAGGCTCCACGCGTCTGCACTGACGACTGACTACAGACTCACATTTTTTAAATCCACTTTTTTGGATAGCGGACCTTAAATTTGCTCCATCACAATACTTATGATATAATATTTATGTATTCCACGTATATAAATATAAGAAAGTAGAAAGTTGAAAGTTAAGTATGAACGTAAAAGACAAATATAATAACATTAATAACAACAAATCAATCCTTCTGTTAAAAAGAATTTAAGTAAACGCTTTTGTCTGGTTGTCTTAGAATAACTTTTAAGTCTATCTTTGAACAACTTTCATATTTTGCAGACTTTTTTGTGTTAAGATGTGTAAAGTGGCTGGAACTCTCTACTAAGGGAATAGTAACGACAATACCAACATTTATCTTTAACGTGATTTATCAGACGATTATAACAATTTTGCTTTTGAGCATACCGAAGGTAACAAAAGCATAGTGTTAATATTGAAGAGCAACATTTTTAATTTCTCCGCTTTTAAAAATTCCTTGACAGAAATCCGTTTAAGCATTCAGGGAAAATGTTTGGTCTTGTGTCTGTCTGTTTGTCGGTTGGTCTGCCCGTTAACATTTTTGAGAACAACTATATCTTAAAAAATACTCATCCAATTTTAATTATTCTTATTTGGTAGGTCATAATTAGACCATAATAATGTCAACCCTTTATTTTTGTTGTTGAATTTCTCGTGTGCACAAACTTGTTTTTATTAGCAAAAAAAAAAATTAAAAAAAGAGTCTGCAAATTAGTGTGGCACACTGCTTCTTCGCATCCTATTATTGATGTTATGCTTTTACAACCCAATATTGTCAAATTTATTATATTGTTCCTCCTTTTTTTAAAAAAAGAAATCTGCCAAAATTGTTTTGTTTTATTATACTAATAAAAGTATCAATTTAGCAATATTTAATGAGCGCAAGTTGTTGAAATTAATCTGGGGCTATTCACTAGCGGGCTACTTACTACAAACCGTCTAAATTTATTAAAAATCGGATGTGTACTTTTAAAGATATAAGTGTAATTAAATGTATGTAACGTGCGCATGTGGAAGAGAAACAAATGGGCTCAGAAGGTTGAAACGTATATGGGAACAACAATTGGCTAGTCAATGACCTACCACCTAGATATCTTCAAAATCAGACGGGTAGTTTTTGAGATATGTTGGTTCACAAACATTGAGCTACTGACAGACTGTCCGATAGACTGACACGGAAAATGTTCCTTTATGTCTGAGACGGATTTATGTCTTGGAATATTTAAGATCTAGCTATTGGGCTATTAAAGGAAGCATATTACCCTTGTAAATTTAAAATAGTAAATTTAAATTGTTTTTGAAAGTGAAAATCCTATTAAATTATATATAGTACGTGTTTAATATATGTATATATTTATACACGTGTATATGTTTATATTTGTACGTGTGTATATATGTATTGGGTAAAGGGTGATTTTTTATTACGTTTAGGATTTTAGATATGCATTGAAGCATTTAATTGCTTGCTGTATTTTATACTATTAATAAATTGATGTTTTTTTCTTTTATTATCGCCTATTAAGTATGGTTGAGAAAATAGTTACGATGTGCTAAGCTCTAAAAACCTTCCTTTTTTTTACTGTTTGATGTGGTTTTACTAAATAAAGTCAGAAACGAGTTTAGATGTGTACTTTAGTTGTACTCCGGATTAAAAAAACATACCACACACCTTAAGATATCTTTAAAATAAAACAACATAATTCTTCAGGTTGGAACTTGATGAAATGTTTGCGGGTACACTGCGGAGATCCGGAATACATACATACATACATATATATATATTTATTTATAGGAGGTAGAAAATATCTATTTTAGGATTTATGACGGTCGTTTTATGAGCCCTTGGAAGCAATACCACTGTTATATTGAAAAAAAGATGGAAAAAGAAATGCAAAGAATAAAGTTTTGAAATAGATACCGGGATACGTTTCAATTTAACTACTTGATCATTCTCCCTCCCTTATTGAGTTTTTTTTTTTTTTAATGGTCATAAAAAAAAAATATATTTAAACAAGTTTAAAAAACTTGTTTATTTTATTTATGAATAATATTAGTTATAAAAATAGCATAAACATATAAATTTGTTGAAAAGAGAGAAAAAAAATAATGCTTGCATACGAGTCTGCAAGACAGTGAGACATTTTCATGTAACGCTTTTTAGTGTCGTTTTTTTGTAACGCTTGTGTAACGCTTTTGGTAATGCTTGTGTAACGCTTTTCGAGTTTATGTGCCAAAGTAAAGGCATGAAAATGTCAAAAATTTAAGCATGCAGATTCTTGCGTTTGTAAATTAGGAATTTAATCGAACATATGTTGTGCACGAAGAAAGAAAGTGCTCTTATTCTTTTCCAGTTTATTAAGAGGTAATATGATTTATTCTTTTGTTAATCCCTTATTTTTAAATTTTCTCTAATTTCTTGGTCTTTAGGGATGAAAGTTATAAAAAAACATTGCTATATAACATTTTTTATTGGCGAATTTTTCGCCCACGCCTGGGCATCTTCAGGCATTTTTTCTACCTCTTACATCTTTCTATCTTCCTGGTAGGAGTGTAACGCTTTTTGGTGTCTTTTTATTACTGGTCTTATATTACTTTGCTTTGTAAGTTTCATCGCACATTTCCGTTTCCCCAATTTTGAACCACTTACTGTCATTCAATCTTCCCCAAATTTTGCACATAGAAACAACTATGGTGAAGAATACAGAAACCAAAAAAAAAAAAAAAAAAAATGGCGTCAAATTTATTTGTTGTTAAGTTTCATCGCACACCTATTACCCCAATTTTGAACCACTTACCGTCATTTAATCTTCCCCAAATTTTGCACATAGAAACAACTATGGTGAAGAATACAGAAACCAAAAAAAAAAAAAAAAAAGGCGTCAAATTTATTTGTTGTTAAGTTTCATCGCACACCTATTACCCCAATTTTGTACCGTCATTCAATCTTTCCCAAATTTTGCACGTAGATAAAACTAAGGTGAAGAATACAGAAACAAAAAAATAAAAGTTGAAAATAAGACCAGTTTTGAAAAATGGCATTTTTATATTAATTATTTTTATTTTGAAACGCTTTTCGAGTTTATGTGCCAAAGTCAAGACATGAAAATTTCAAAATGGTTTGCCAATTAGTGTAACACAAGCTTCCTCGCGTCACATCTCGTATACTTTAATGATGGTATGGATTTTCAACCCGTTATTTTCTATATTATTTAATATTCCCCCTTTTACTTCCGAGGTTACCGAAGGTTGATGATATGTGATCGTTCTGAAGAAAAAACATTTTGTGAGTCCGATTTCAAAAAACTCTTTTGTCCTGTTTTAATGGTAGGTTTTAATTTGCCCATTGTTGGCCCCATATAAGTTGCTAAATTTTAGGCCCATTGGTTTCTCTTCCACATGCACAACACATATATTTATTTACACATATTTCTTTAAAAGTATTCATGTCATTTTTAGAAGTTGGATGTTGACGAATGTTGTCGGCAGATAGTCCCATAATAATTTCAATCGTGTGCGCTCTTTAAATGTTGCTATATTATAAAGTGCATTAAATTCCCTCATTGTTGCATTAAAAACTCTAAACATTTATTCGTTGTAGCTCCATTTAAAGTGAGAATACAATCATTAAAAACTAATAAAATATTTGTTTAAAAATGACAACAAAAATATGACCCTCTATAACTTTGTTGTTGGCATAGTCAACCTATATTTCTAAATAGCTTAAAAACTACGCCAACTCATAAGCTTTCTAACGACATGACATATGCTGTACTCTACTGAAAAGTATGGAACAGAAAAGCAAAAATATTGTGAATAATTCGCTAAAAAGTTGAATATTTTTTGTCGAATAAAAAATTAATTGTACTGATTGCAACTGTTTTGAGCAATTTTTTTAATGATATAGACTAGTAAGAAAATGAGGCTATAAATCTTATTTACCAGAAATAGTGGTTTTTAGTGGTCGGTTTTTGTGGTCTTTAAGATGAGTTGCTCACTGAAATATTTTGTATTATATCATCCATTCTTTTGCTTGTTTCTCTCTCTCTCTCCCCCCCCCCTATTCTTATGTTTTACGCCCTATACTGATTCAGTGGTATATGTCATATTATGTCTGACATGCACTTTATTTTAATTAAGATTTGAAATATTAAGGCAGGACATGTGGTTGCAGTTAGGTGATTGTCCCTCTCATTATGCTAGAAACATAAGGAACTGACTTCATAATAATTTCCTTCGACTTTGGATAGGCCGAAGTGGACCTATTATCAGGCAACCACGCTCACCTGACTTAACCCCACGGATTTTTACTTGTGGGGCACAGTCAAATTTGAAGCACAGAAGTGCGACGACGTAACATATCCTGTACTTTACTGAAACGTACAGAACAGAATAGCAAAAATGTTGTGAATGGGAGAGAGAAACAAGCGAAAGAATGTATGACATAATAAAAAATATTTTAGTGAGCAACTCATCTTAATGACCACTAAAAAACCAATAATTCTGGTAAATAAGATTTATAGCAACAAGCAACTCAACTCCACCAGATATGTATGTATGTCTCTTCTATAAATTTTACTAAGAGAGATTGCCAGGTGTAAGACAAAACTTCACAATTGCATAAAGCCATTGTTTTGACACCTATTTAATAAAGTTATATATATATATATATATATATATATATATATATATATATATATATATATATATATATATATATATATATATATATATAATTATTGGTTTTTTAGTGGTCATTATTGGTAAAATTTATAGAAGAGACATACATACATATCTGGTGGAGTTGAGTTGCTTGTTGCTATAAATCTTATTTACCAGAATTATTGGTTTTTTAGTGGTCATTAAGATGAGTTGCTCACTAAAATATTTTTTATTATGTCATACATTCTTTCGCTTGTTTCTCTCTCCCATTCACAACATTTTTGCTATTCTGTTCTGTACGTTTCAGTAAAGTACAGGATATGTTACGTCGTCGCACTTCTGTGCTTCAAATTTGACTGTGCCCCACAAGTAAAAATCCGTGGGGTTAAGTCAGGTGAGCGTGGTTGCCTGATAATAGGTCCACTTCGGCCTATCCAAAGTCGAAGGAAATTATTATGAAGTCAGTTCCTTATGTTTCTAGCATAATGAGAGGGACAATCACCTAACTGCAACCACATGTCCTGCCTTAATATTTCAAATCTTAATTAAAATAAAGTGCATGTCAGACATAATATGACATATACCACTGAATCAGTATAGGGCGTAAAACATAAGAATAGGGGGGGGGGGGGGGGGAGAGAGAGAGAGAAACAAGCAAAAGAATGGATGATATAATACAAAATATTTCAGTGAGCAACTCATCTTAAAGACCACAAAAACCGACCACTAAAAACCACTATTTCTGGTAAATAAGATTTATAGCCTCATTTTCTTACTAGTCTATATCATTAAAAAAATTGCTCAAAACAGTTGCAATCAGTACAATTAATTTTTTATTCGACAAAAAATATTCAACTTTTTAGCGAATTATTCACAATATTTTTGCTTTTCTGTTCCATACTTTTCAGTAGAGTACAGCATATGTCATGTCGTTAGAAAGCTTATGAGTTGGCGTAGTTTTTAAGCTATTTAGAAATATAGGTTGACTATGCCAACAACAAAGTTATAGAGGGTCATATTTTTGTTGTCATTTTTAAACAAATATTTTATTAGTTTTTAATGATTGTATTCTCACTTTAAATGGAGCTACAACGAATAAATGTTTAGAGTTTTTAATGCAACAATGAGGGAATTTAATGCACTTTATAATATAGCAACATTTAAAGAGCGCACACGATTGAAATTATTATGGGACTATCTGCCGACAACATTCGTCAACATCCAACTTCTAAAAATGACATGAATACTTTTAAAGAAATATGTGTAAATAAATATATGTGTTGTGCATGTGGAAGAGAAACCAATGGGCCTAAAATTTAGCAACTTATATGGGGCCAACAATGGGCAAATTAAAACCTACCATTAAAACAGGACAAAAGAGTTTTTTGAAATCGGACTCACAAAATGTTTTTTCTTCAGAACGATCACATATCATCAACCTTCGGTAACCTCGGAAGTAAAAGGGGGAATATTAAATAATATAGAAAATTTATCGTTATAATTATGCAACACTTAATTTTCCTGTATTAATTTATCTCAGCATTAAACAATTATCGTATTAATTTTAAGGATTAAGTATTTCAATTTATACCCCTAAATACTCTTTTTTATATTTAGTTAAGTAATATTATTATTTTTATTCAATTGGTAATTATAATAGTTTAAAATACCAAAATTAATTCAATCTCTGTCCTCTATGTTTCAATGTATTGTTATTTTAAACTTTGTTAATTAGATATATATAAAAGAAAGCTTTATAAATATTAGGTATAATTATATTGGTGAGTATAATAAATATTTTGTAGATACATTAATTAAATTTAAATAAATACACCGTATCTGTCAGAACCAAATGTATTATTAGTAATTAAATAAAATAATTTTTCATTCTAATTTAAATGAGATGAAAGTAACTATAGACATTTTATTCCGAGATAAATTAAGTAATTGATAATATCCATTCTCGTATGAAGAAAAAGATTAAATTGGAAAACAATTTACAACAGTTATAAAATAAAAATTTAAGAATACGGATTAAATTAAATGAATCTAAGACAAAACTCTCTAATATACATAGAATATATATATATTTCTCATACATAGGGATACACTAATAATTTAAATCCCATAATATTTAATTAAATTAATTTTACCTTTACTTAGGTTTCTATTTTCAGCAAGGTCACATTTATTTTTATGTAATTTCTTGGGATCAGGATTTTTGTAAGTTTTCAAGTAAGTTTGAACAAATTTCTTTCAAATAATCGGTTTGGTAGTTTAGGCTCCACCCGCCGGAACAATACTTATTTATATTTATACAATACTTTTTTATATTTTATATATATATATATATATATATATATATATATATATATATATATATATATATATATATATATATATATATATATATTTAAAATCTCCATTTTTTATTACTTTTTGATGGATCATAAAAGGTGAGTAAAATTAACTACCTATTTGTTAATTAAGAAAAAAAAAAATTAGTTCCATTAAAAAGTAATCCAGAATTATCAAAGGTGCAAATTAATACGAATTATTCTTCAACTGAGATATTCCTTTTTGTGTTTTATTCATAATATGTAACTTAAAAATCAGAAATACTTTCTAAATTTCTGTACAATTTATCATTAATGGAAAAAAAAAAAAAAATAATCAGTATAATGTATAATTTAAAACCCATTATTAATTTAAATACTGCCGAACTGTGCCCTCTAATTTTCATATCATTAAACAAAAATCTTAAAAGATAAATCGCTTTAAAATATTTATACATATGTGTATATATAAATATTATATATAAGCCTAAGTGTTATAAAGATTAATATCGAATTGTAAAACCCATCTTGAGAGCTTATTATTTCCCCCAATTTTTTTTCCTGAATCAAATTTAATTATTATTAGAAATTAATTCAAAAAGAATTCTTCTCTGAACCTCTTCACAATTTTATTGTCTCTTTTCAAAAATTTAAATGTGCCCTCTATGAAATTTATCAATTGAATACATTATCTTTTAATGATCGAGCTAATCTTCAAATCATAAATTATTAATATATATATATATATATATATATATATATATATATATATATATATATATATATATATATATATATATATATATATAATACTATTATAGTTCCTCGCTATTCCTGTTTGACCATTGTCTTTATTAATTTGCAAGTCTCATTTGGATAAAAGAAGGGGAGGAAAAAAAACTGAAATATTACATTTAAAGAGGAGTTACATTGTCGGCTAAATTGTAATTTTTTTTTTTTTAAAGATGTAAATCCTTCTTCTTCTTTTTCGGACGTGAGAACATTAACACATTTTAACAAAAAAAAATTATAAATATATATTGTTGATCATGAAGCGTGCCTTTTTTATTTATAAGTTTTTGTCTTCTATAAAAGCTATCAATTATTTATTTCATTTTTTTTTTTTTTTTTTTCCATATAATTATTAGACGTTTTTTTTCTTTTTACAGCTTCCCACATTTTTATCTGGTATTATTAAAAGGGTATTGTAATTATTTAATTTTTTTTATTCTTTACTCTGTTACTTTTGCATTATAATTTTAAATGCAAATCCTTTCTTTGATTCTGGTTTTTTCCTATATATATATTTTTTTATTTTTTATTTCGTTAAGTCTTAACGATTCGAAGCTCGTCCAGGTTTTTATTCTTATATCGGATTTTGGGATCTACTGCACAAGGATACCGCTATGTCTTCGCGCTTCAAAAATATATTTAAAAATAAAAATTCCTTTAAGACGTATTTCTAATATTTTTTTTAGGTATTAAAAAATATATATAAAATAAATAATAGAAAAATAAAATTATATCCAATTAGTTTATTGAATACCTAAATTTCATTTTATTGTGCAGTAATATTGCATAAGTATCCGAAATATTAATGAAATTCCAAAAAAATCATGTCCAACTGACTGCTGAGATAGGGTTGGGGGAATGGGAAGTGCCCTGAAAATTCAAACTTCGAGTTTTTTTTTTTTAAGTTGCTCTAGTAGACTAAAACGTTGAAGTCATAGTACCCGTCATGACCACCAGTGTAGTACCAGGCATAGTACCAGTAATAGTACAGTCATAACGTCATAGTACCTGATAAATCTTATGATGAATTAAGGGTGTAATAATTAATTTTTATTATGATAATTAATAGGAGATTTTTTATTTTATAATAATATTTTTTGTAATTAAACTAAAATTTGTGCTGTATTAATTGAACTATCGCATAACATAGTTAAAAAATAAATCATTCAAGATGAAATAGAAATAATAATAAAATAAATCGACCTTCTTTATTTATAATTAACACTTCTGTAATTACTTTAATACTTGTTCAAAATGGTGGCCTCCTTCATTAATACACTTCCGACATCTTGTAAGTATACCGATTCACTGAATTTTATGAGTGTCGCTTTTTGGCCATTTATTTGATGAGCTGCTGCTTGTATCCTGTTTATTAGCTGCTCTTGACTGTCAACCGGTAGTCTATACACCAAATCATTCATCCATCCTCACAAACAGAAATTTTTAAAACTCACAATTTTTGATTATAAAAAAAAAAAATTGATTTATCTAAATTTCCTTACATTTATCTAACATCAGCACCAGCACAAACTAGTGAAGCTGCAATATGTGCTCTAAAATTGCCCTTATAATATGTTTTTTATATCTACATTATTTAAACCATCATTAATTTAGTGGTACTTTGCCACACAACTTAAGAATCATCAGGTACTATGACGTTACAATGACTGTACTATTACTGGTACTACACTGGTGGTCATGGCGGGTGGTACATATATATGACTGAACTATGACTTTAACGTTTTATTCTACTAGAGCAACAAAAAAAAAATAACCAGAAGTTTGAATTTTAAGGGCACTTCCCATTCCCCCAACCCTATCTCAGCAGATAGTTGGAAATGATGTTTTGGAATTTAATTAATATTTCGGATACTTGAAGTTGCAATGTTTTATATTTAAAAGTACATATCGTTTTAAAGCTTAGTAAAGGTGCTAACATTAAGGTGTTTTTCACCCAACTACCTATTACAATACAGTAGTTATACGAGCTCTAACGTTTTCTATTTTTAATTAAATTTTATTAATTTCATTTTCTATCGAATTTACGTGTGACTAAAAATGAAATGTAATAGCTGAAATGATATTTATCTTTAAGAAGTTTTTATGCTCTTTCAGGTGGTATATCAGTTATCATTCTAGCTTAATTAGTTCCAATGATATTACCAATTTATTAAGTCAAAGTCACGTCTAACTAACAAAAAAATTAAAATTGATATAGCTATAAAACAAATGAGAATAGGACCATGGTTTATAGAACTTTTTTACTAAATTACCTGTACTATCATATCCCAAAGTTTGTCGATCCTGACTCGGGACACCCTGTATATGTATACAAGGAGACAGAGTAAGAGTGAGGGAAAGAAATTATTGTAAAGACTTAATAATTTATTTTGAGATTTTTATGGATTGACAAGTTTTAAGATCCCTGTAGTCCAATAATGAAGTAAATTAATGAATTAGGCATTCATGTTTAGAAAAATTATACCCTGAGGGGTAAAATCTCTAAATGTGGAAGAGCTACTCCTATAAAAGATATACTAAAAAAAATTGTCAAAAACGATACCGAAGTTTCGATTAAATAATGTAGTCTAAAAATACAAATTTAACCCTAGATATGTGGTTTTTTGGGGTTAATTCTCTATAACAAGATTTCAATAAAAATTAATTTGTCCCCGCTGAAATCGAAAGCACCTGTTGATCACAATGAATATGATTAATAATAAATTAATTAAATTAGATACTATGGAATTTAATATCAGTTTGGCTATGTATATGCGAAAGTTTTGTTCGAGTTTACCGGACAATTTTTTTTAAATTGGTTATCCTCCATTCTCTGTTAGTAGGTGTCCTACTTCTTTTTTTTCAATATTCCTCGATCAAAGGACCGCAAAATTAGCAGTTTTACACATCAATCGTTTAATAATTATGTTTTACCTCTCTAGAAATCTAACCCAGACTACAGGACGCTCTACCTAAATAAATTTCTATAAATAAATATAAACCTGTGGTATTGTGTTTATCGCTGCTGCTTATAGATCAAAAGGTGTTAAGTTCAATTTCTGTGAAATAATTAAATTCAATCTCAGCATGTGCATTTAATAAAATTAAAAATTACAATATCAGTTAATTTGATGATGACCGATTGCAATGTTGGAAAACCAGACTGCAGTATATTTAAATTATTATGTTCTTATAAATAAACTATTCAAACATATTATACGAGTTATATTTAGCACTAGATGCAATTTTTTTCCAATATAGGTTGATCTAACGACATAGAAATTAATTTACTGTTTCTTGATTTAACTATTAATTATTTCTCTTTTGATATAAATTTAGAAAAATTTTTCCGTTCGTTAAGTAGTTCTCTGTTTCTTTAATTTTTCCTAGAACTAGTTTGTTTTAAATTTTAAGGCGCCGACTTTTTGCTTCTTTTCTTTGTTTAATTAAAAAAAAATCCACCTTTAATTTTAAACAGTCTTTTATTAAATTAAATAAAAAGCTCAAGCTTTTTTTAATCATTTGCTTCTTTTTATTTATTTATTTTTTCTTCGAGTAATCTTTTTAAATGAGCCGCACATCACGCCGGCGGTCTCTCTAATAAAATAAATATATGGGGGTTCATGAAGCGAAAAAAAAAAAAAAAAAAAAATAGTAAAGAAGCTTTTTTATTTTGATATTCTGGCAAAGCTACAATTTTTAGTTAAAAAAGAGATATCGAGCAGGAAGGAGTAGAAGTGGAGACGGTGCTAGGGTCATCCGTGACGTCATAACCCCCACTATCTACCATGGGGGTCCCATATGTTGGATTCAGACGTTTCGTCTGTTTTTTGCTCTTTGTTTGTTTCGCTTTAGTCCGATTTTTTTGCACTCGTCGTAAGTGAGGTTATATTTTTTGGCATCATATTGGCGACTAGGTTGGCAGAATACCAACTACAGTTCGAGAGAGACAATTTTTTTTATTCTCCTACTCGTTCACTTGCATCGGTAAAACTCTCGTGGGGGTGAGTGGGGTGGTACATCCGCCACCAATATACACTTGTATGTTTATTTTTATAACGGGATACGAGACGACATATGACCGGGGGATCAAAACCTAATATAATATAATTATGAAGTACATATAGTACGTAAGTGCATTTATCATCACCATGAATATAAAAGCACATATATCAACCTTAAATATAATATTACTTTTGCTTCTTTCTGTTGGTATATATAGATAATCGATGTTAATTATCTGTATATATTATGTACATTATATTTAATGTTTTGACACGTATACTTTCACTCAATATATTATACACATGCTTGACATATGTAATAATGGTTTAATATAATATTATAAGTGTTATAGATTTAAACATTCTTTCTTTATATAATATAGTAAATCACAAACTTATAAAAATACATGCGCTACAGTTTCTAACATAAAGTATACGTTACGTCTTTGTGGAGGGTCTTTATGTTGTTGCACAAAACTCAACATGAATCACGTTGCATGTTATGTGACACGTAAAGAGTATCATGTTACATGATACTGAAAAACCACCTCTAAGACAATTTATTCAGGTTAAATAAAACAAACAAACAAGAGCAAATAATAAGAAACACGTATTTATTTCCAACCGTAAGTGCAACGTAATGCAATAAACTTTTATTAGGGTTTTGTTTATAGAAACAAAAAATATTTCTAGAGTTACATCTTACGGTGTCTGAAACAACTACTATCCTCCGTTTTTAACCAGGAGTCCCTTTTAATCCTCCTTATAAATTAAAGTTACGAAACTGCTTTAATTGTGTTAAATGACGATTTACCTCAAAATGTTTCAATTACCTAATTCTTAAATTCTTTCTTTGTAATTTTTAAATACGTGAATATCGATAAAGTTGCGATCACATTCTTACGATGTAACGTAATAATATTGCGGGAATTTATTCTTTAATTCACCATTTGGAAACTTTAAAGGATTATTTCCTACGGAGAGTAGTGATAACTACCTTGAAGATTTCTTTCAGGGTTTTGTAAAGAAGAATGAAGTCGTCTTACCTTGCAACCATCCTTAAGACGTAAGAAAAACTTAAAGAATAACAAATTACAAACAGTAGGGGAATTAGATGTGAATTTTAGTTAAGTTAATATTGCTTCATGGAGTATTTATAAGGGGTATTGTGAAGATGAATCTAGTTTTCTTGTAACTCATCCCGTAATTTAACCAATGAGTATATTTCTGTTTATGGCCATGCTTATGTCTGATGCGCTTATTGAGTACCTGGCAAATATAACCATCAATCAAACATCTAAATATGATCGAAGAATTAAATTCTTATGACATATTTTTTAATTCCATGAAGAAAAATTAAACCGCGTTGCTTTTAATCTTTTTTACGACGCAAGGTAACTTATAATCTATTCTAGAAAAAATTACTAACAACATGAAAGGAAAATTCTATAGGGTTTCTTCTTGTGGAATGATTTAAATTTTAATCTTGCATCGCATATTGACGACTGATTTTCCTCCTATTGTCGTTCCTTCGTTGGATGTAATATTGCCTGGACTCAGTTAATGTTTATAAAATATTATTATTAACATGTTCATATGTATAACTTTATGTACATATCATTAAAATGTATTTAAAGTTACATAAATTAAACGTATTTAAAATGTTAATTTGCATCTTTATTCTAACAGCCTATAGTGAGCCTAATGTTAAGAAATATTGAATTAATAGTAAAATGACA
Source organism: Gerris lacustris (assembly GCA_951217055.1). Classification (NCBI taxonomy): domain Eukaryota; kingdom Metazoa; phylum Arthropoda; class Insecta; order Hemiptera; family Gerridae; genus Gerris; species Gerris lacustris. The sequence continues at coordinate 31,766,619 of OX578282.1, read as the reverse complement.
TGATTAATTATTCTAGGCTTAATCTTCTAGATTATGGTTGTTGATTGAATTTATATTTGTCATCTAGCTTTAAGCTGCATTGAATTATGTTTAATTAGAGGTCTGCATTGTTTATACGAGTTATCTATAGTTAAGTTTATATGTGTAACTAAGTCAACCATTTAATAATAAATACAGGGTGGACCACGGCAAACACGAATTTTTATTTAGTAAAACTCGTTTGTTTTCCAAGTTGAAAAAAAGTATTTGCATTATTTTATCAGCCGATTGGACCTGGACCATCATTTTCATACCATGATGCAAGTCAGTTCATAAAGTTAAGGTGAACGCGCTTCAAAGAATCTCTGGCGATATCCCTGACATTTTCACGAATTACTTCCTTCGGTTCGCCTAGTGTTCAGGGTTTGTTCGAATAAACATGTGACTTGAGATGTCACTAGTAGATAAAGTTACCCATATGTTTATTTATTATTTTTTTTTTTTTTGGTTTCCACTTGTTCGAAGGTTGTTGGTCCATTTGTGCAGTGTTACAACTTGGAATGTTTCCATGGCGTCCAATTTTAAATTTACGTCGGAACTCTCGCTGAACCGTTATCACCGATTTACCACTTTACAAATGCGACATACGTAAACACGTGGTGTTCCTCACTCTCCACTGAACCATTGTGTATAATAAATGGCACATTCGTTTTTGTCCCACAGTTTCACGTCCCCACTCCTTCTACCAGTCCAGTGCTACCATTTCCAAAAACGCCCAAAAAAGTTTCCCGTGCACCACCCTGTTTAATATTAATATCTATCTCAGCATATTATGCCATAGATATAATAAAAAAAACTAGTAAAATGTTTGCATGCTTTACTGAAAACACTTAAACTGTTATCTCTGGACAGGTTGTTCCTATCTCCTCAATCCTTTCTGCTTTTATTCTCCTTCTATCCCCTTTGACTTTGATCGGTCTGTATCTCTTTCAAAATCCTTTAGATTCCTTAGATTCCTCTCCAGAGCTTGTCAGACTACATTGATGTCGTCGCGAAGCAGCGTCCATCAAAATTCACTTCCCACAGCGCATTTCATAAAATTTTGTTATATTCTGCACAGTTGTCTGTGCTAATAATGCTGCGTCCGCCATAATGTATCTATAATCTGTATATAAGGTTATGTTATTAAAACAGAATTGATTAAGCCATAATAAAAGAAAGTACCCCGAGAATCGAACTCCCATCCCTTAGTTACGCCTCAGTGTCTATTATACGTTTCTTTTAGCGAATTTTCAAAGAAAATTTAGCTATTGCAATGGCTTCAAACTTTTTGTAATGCGAATTTTTGAAAATTATTTCCATGGCAATCCGTTTTAGACCATTCTTAATCGATTCCTGAAATTTAACACTTTTTTTATGTATGTTTGTATATAGGTATGTGTCACTACAGACGATATCTCAACCTGGGGTGCACATAAAAAATCCTCTCAAATGTTAAAATGTCAATAATATCAAAAGAAAGGATGAGTTCGCTGGCCAGAATTTTTAGAGTCCATTTAGGGTCATTTGACAATTTAGGGTCAAAAATAGCATAAAAAAGTGTTTTTACCATTTTACCCCCCTCTTATATGAAAAAAAAAAAAAAAATGAGGAAAGTCTTCATAACAACAATTACTGTACTCTTAAAGAGCTTTCCAACGACATGCATCCTGAAGGGTATATACTATTTTGACTTTTGTACCGCCTACCCCTGAGTACCATTTTTTTTTTTTTTTTTTCATTTCCTGAAAAGTTTTTAAGGGTAGATATTGTAACATTTTTTATTTAAAAACATTTACTAATTCACATAAAATAATTATAAATTGCACTTGCTTACATAAATAATTAGAATATAACAAATTAATATAAAGATCCAAAATCCTCCAAGAAGGAAAACCTTGAAACAGGAGGCCCGAGTTCACATATTAATTTTTGTTGTAAATACAGTTTCATTTTATTTAATCTATTTATCTTAATTGTTTAGTTTATTAATCAATTAATTACGCGCAAACGTGAATTTCCAATAACAACGATTTCTTAGTTCCTATATATTGGAACGATGTTGCTCATATTCGGAGAAGGGGGGGGGGGGGGGTGGAGTTGGGGGTTGTCTCTACGACGATTGTCTGAACGTTTCATCGTCAGGCCACTGCGCATGTGCAAATTTTAAATTAATATGACCTTTAATTTAAATATAAAATTTAAAATTAATTATTAATTTGTACTCCCTGAAATCCAAATATAAACACATGTAGCACTTTTTATAAATTTGTTTAATAAATTAATTAAATAAGATATTATGATATTTAAATTCATTATCACTACGCATATAAGAAATTAATTTGTATCTTTATATCTTAAGAACATAAAATAATCTTATTACAGTATCAGTTGTTATTATTATATTATTTTCAAGTCAGTGTTTAGATAAGGCAGTCTTGTATATTTTAAGTCGCAAATTATGTTAACTTTCTTTTTTTATACCCCGTTAAATCATACGCTGAACCGTAGAGGGTGAAATCCTACCGGCATTACGGTAAATGAACCTTGAATAATGAACTTTACCTTACATTCACAAAAAACCGTCATTTCTTGGACAAAAAAATTGTCTCCCTAGTATTTTTTTTTTTTTTTTTAAGCGGTCGCTTATTGTGTTCACAGCGTGCCGAGCCTATGTGCTCAGTGCTTAGCTTTTTTTGTGTGGTCGGGTCTCGATATTTTACAGGTCACAGGTTGCACACCTGGGGGAGAAAACGGTTATCTTTTTTTGTGTGTGTTGTAAAGGGTACCATCTTGACAATATAAACAAACTTGAAAGATTATTCATAGAGTTTCGTATCTAATTCGAATTAATTTTTTCTATCGCTCAATAAAATTAGTTATTCAACATTGCTCCCATATTACGATGTATTTAGTTGAGCTGAAAAAAAAAAAAATAAATAAAAAAAATGGATCTACAATGTCGATGAAATTGAGCCTAGTCTAACTTTTTTAAAATATATTTTTCTAAGGATTCAAAGCTCTGTATTAAATGGTGTATGTAAACTGTTCACACGTTTTTATTTATCCTTTTTTAACATATGTGCAACATGTATGTTGATTTATTTTCTTTGACTGTATATTATAACTTTATAATTTACCTTGTTAACGTATACTTTAACCAACCGCATGTTGTATTGACTGGAATACAATCATACTTTTTTCTTATTTCTTAATTTATGATTATTTTATAATTTATACCGCAATACGATTACTTTTATAACTTATACTGATACGATTACGTACCATTATCGCAATACAAAAGTTGGTGGTTGAAATGAAAGGTAGTCCTATTTAGAAAATTCATAATTATAACAAAGAAAAAATATATCCTTGTTTCGAATACTGTTAGCAGGATGTTATTATTTTTATGACACTGAGTGAATCCATTTTTGCTTCCGAGCTTACCGAAGATAACGCAAGCTGTGAGATCGTTCTAAAGAACGAACATTTTTGTCGAAAGTAGCCCGCAGATAATACCATATTAATTTTAACCCACTAGGCACTTTAAATACTGCTAAATTGATACTTTTATTAGTAAATAAAAAAACAAAAACAATTTTAGTTATAACAAAAGAGAGAAACAAATAAATTAATTTGACAATAATGGTTTGTAATAGTACATTACGCGTCTAGTGCGGAAAGTAGAATTTTGCATGCGAGTGTGGAGTTTGCACCCGAGTGACAGCGAGGGTAGTAAAACCACACGAACAAAGCAAAATGCAGTTTTTGCAAGTGTTGTGTACCGGGCACTTTTATAGAAAAGGGCCCCCCACTTTTTTTTAATCTAATATACCTTTTGACAACCGAATACACACTTTTTTTTATGCAAAAGTTTGATATTCTGAATATCCCTTTGTCTTAACAGGTAGTTAGACTAAGGGATATAAACTCTTCTGTATAAAAAACAAAAAGGGGGGCCCTTTGCTATAAGAGTACCAAGTACCGTACTTTATCTACGATTGTTAGATTTTAATAATAAATACAGAAAAAAATATTTAATAAACTTCCTGCATGTAAGTTCGTATTTCTGTTTTATTAAAGATGACATTAATTCATTAGTTGTATTTTGTGCCGAATTAATTATTTCGGGAGGCGTATTATTCTCCTCATTTTCGTCATAATGACATAAATTAATCATTGCATTTCACTAAAAACTCAATATAAACAGTTAATTTAATTAAACAAACAGTAAATTAATTTGTTAAATGTAAAAAAAACTCTCTAATAGTGCGTTGAGGTTAAGAATTCTTCTTTTTTACCGCACTAGGGCGGAAAAAAATAGGAATTATGAAACGCGCGTGCGCAATGAATACAAGTACGTAAAGAATCACTTTCTACGGATCTAAACAGAGATACAATGTTTATATTTCGTATCAATTGAAGATAAAAGCATTATATCAATAAATTACGTGATAGTACAGGAAGAGAGACCATGTGCTACACAAATTGCCATACTATTTTGAGAACTTTAAATGACTGTCCAGATAAAACTTATAATTAGTGTTATTCACTAAATAATAGTTTAATCATTTTTAAACAAATAATATTCCTTGCTTGTCATTGGAGTATTCAATCTACATATTTTTAACATAGCCAGATAATTTTTTCCAATCTCATCTGTTTTCTTACTTTTTTTAAAAAAAAAAGAAAAGAAAAACCCATAAAATTACGAATTTTATATTTTATATTTTTTCGTTTTATTTTTATTTCTTCAATGTCAAATCTAAATCTGTTTGAATTTATGAAAGACCAATTCATTGAATTTCTATAGCCCGTAGATTTTTTTATATTTATATAAACGTTTTTTAAATAATTCTATATTTTTAAAAGTTATATTTTCGAATGAAAAACAGTTTTTTTCCAAGATTATTTTAAATGTGAATTTATTTTAAATTTTATTTTATTTTTTTATATATTTGTGTCCCTAGTAGTTACGTGCATGTTTATTTAGGCGGATGTTATTGAATATATTTTCAGTTCATTCAGCCGATATTTATTTTTATAAAAACTGATTCTTCGTATTTTATTTTTATTTTATTACTTTATTTATTTGTCAAGTTATACCAGAGTAATAAAATATTAGTAAATGATGTTATTTTGCGTTAGTTCATGCGTATTTAACCGTATACAAAAAAAGTAAATATGTACTTATAAATTCAACATATATAAGAAAAATCCTACAATGTCCGAGTGTATAGAGTTTGCACTCGAGCGATATCGAGTGTTGGGTTTTGGATTTAATTTTCCCGCCTCCTTAGTGGCGGCGCTTTTTCGTTCGCCATCTATAACCTCCCTATTCCCTTCCCTTTGCTTCCTCTCTCTTACCATGCCCGCACCGTACCTCTTTCTCTCTAGTTTTTTTCCCGAGTTAAAGTTACTAAAATATAGTAAACCAGTTTAAATTCATTTTACTTTAAAGTGCTAGACAGTTTTGTGTGGTATCAACATCGAACATCCTCTGCTACCGACCCCAGGCCTGGGACATCACCACCTCACGACCTACGCAGCACCAAGTAAGCCTCTTCTCTCTTCTTTTCTTTCTCTACCTCTCCCTCTACCCTCTCCCCTTTTCCTACATCGAGGGTATTGAATCCACACGAGCAAAGCAAAATGCAGTTTTCGCGCGAGTTGCGTACCGTACTTTATCTACGTTTGTGGCTTTTAATAATAAATACTGAAAAAAAAAAAATTAATAAACTTCCTGTATGTAATATAATATATTAATTCATTAGTTGTATTTTGTGCCGAATTAAGTATTTCGGAAGGCGTATAATTCTCCTAATTTTCTTCATAATCAATTATATCACTCATTGTTTCTCTAAAAACTCGATATAAACAGTTACTTTAATTAAACAAACAGCAAATTTAAAGAACGCGCATGCGCAATGAATACAGCTACGAAAAGAATCACTTTCTATGCATCTAAACAGAGATATAATGTTATTTCGTATCAATCGTACATAAAATTAATTTCTAGTTTTAGCCTCGGGATATGATTTTTCTGAACGTTTAGATACTTAATAATATGAATATGCTCCAGTAGTTGGGTCCATTAAGGAAATAAAAACTCACTTTTGCAATATTTCGACCCCTCCTTGGTTCATTCTCAAGCTGATTGACTAGAAGTTATCCTACATTATATTGGTTATATTCAGAATTGTATTATGTGAATCTTTGTGATTCTCGTCATTTCTTCTGAAGTCAGGTAATGATCATTTCACTTATGACATATATGCACTTTCCAAAAAATATATTTTTAAAAAAACACTTAAAATTGCCTTCCTCCTATTATTCGAGGAAGGCAATTTTAAGGAACAATTTCTAATTTACAGTAATATGAATTTGCTCTCAATATGTAATATTGTGTACTACATATTGTGTATTACAGCATATACAAACATATTCTATATTATATGAGATAGTACAAAAATATGATGAGATACAAACTGAATTAGAAAAGTAAAATTTGAGTAAATGAGTGTGTTTGTTTATTTATCTTTAACTCTATATAAATAAAGTATATTTCATTATTTAATTTTAACAAAATAATCGTATATTTAGTTTTAGTGAATGAAATTCAAATAAAAAAACTGATCAGTTTATTGACAAAAATCGCAGTATTCAATATTTATTACAGAGTCGTTCTACCACATACACACTTTACCCGGGACCCCGTAGCCGAGTTGGAATTTAGGAGCCTTTTTGGATTCAGCAATAATTTAGAGGTGCTTGGCCATATAATTTATTATTTTATAAAATAATAAAATTTAAAATAATTTATTTATTTTTGCCAAGTTTGGATAATTCCAGTTCACTGATATGTGCCAACTAAATTTTAATTTCCTAAAATTTTGTTTGACAAGTGATAAAATAAGATTAAAAAATTCAATTGTTTGTTATTGGTTCTGTAAAACACTATACTTTCAATAATACGCTTTGTTTATTATCAATATAAAATTTGAAAATAATTGAGGATCAGTCAAAGGTAAAAATTTCTTTTTCTCTTTTTTAAGGTATAAACAAGTAATGGTACTTTTTAGGGTTTAAAAAAAAAAAAGAAACCCTTATATTTATATACAAGATGGTAATTCATTTTTTTCGAAACGTCGGTAAATCCAAAATTTCAATTTCTACTTTTGACAGATTCTTAATTTGTGCTTATTTATATTTTGGTTTGATTGTTTTTCTTAACGTAGTTATAATTGGAGCCTTATCTACTAACATCTTTATGTGGTCGTTCTAAAATGCGAAATCTCCCACTTCAAAATTTCTTGGACTGAAATCCGTTTGAGACATCAGGGAACATTTTTGGTCTCATGTCTATCGGTCATTAGGGTTGTTGCTCAACATTACTAGTATGATTTTGATGAAATTTGGGTGGTAGGACACAATTAACGCAAATATCTTTAAAAGTACTCAATCGATATTCAAGAAATTTGGATGGTTTGTCGAAATAAGCCAAGAGGTGGGCTTATATCAATTTCAACCGTTTGCGCACATTAAATATTACTAATTTGATCATTTTATTCGTGTAAAGAAACTAATCAATGCTGTTTTATTTTAGTTTGTGCACCACTTTAGGCTTGTTTTTTTTTATAAATAAAATGTGAAGGATAGTCCTTAATTTTATTATTCATATTTAATATGAGTATAGCCGCGCTCATGCCTCTGCTTTTGTGCCCTGGTAAGCAATATGTTGTATCAAGTTAATGCAATTGTACCTGAAAAATGTAAAACCTTAGGGATATATGTAATTTATTTTATCATAAATAAATAAAAAATGTATAGTCCTTAATATTTTTCTTTTAAATTATTTAAAAAGAAAATGCAGAATGAAAATAGAGTATAGTATCTTTAGAATGTTTCTGTTTTAAATATAAATATTTTGTTTTTAATTTTTAAAATGCTAAATGTTTTCAGCTCAATCAAAAAATATTTTTTAAAAACGAAATAAATGAAAAGAAAATGAGGAAGCTGCTCATTACTTAAGAGAAGAGTTTTTTTTTCTTTTGAAAAACTGTCTTATGGAAAGATTTCTTTGTGGTCAGATCTATTCATTGTTAAGCAGATGAATGTTTGCCGAGGGAAGAGAACATACTGGTACATGCTAAACATGCAGAAGGAAGCCTAAAGTCCAATGTTTAAAAGCCCCGCGGGATGAAGAAATTTAAGCCAAGTTTAAGTAAAAGGAAGGGTTGTGTATAGAAGGAAGGGCTTAATGATGTGGAATAAAGAGGCCATACTCAGATAGCTGTAGCTCTACACAATGTTGTCATACGATACTTCTTGCCCTACACGTCAGGCTATGTTTAGACAGGGCAAACTCCTTCATAACCATCTTATAATTACCCCCCCTCCATTGTTTAACCCTGTGGAAAAACCCTGCCAATTGCTAAGGCAGGGTATCAAGTTTCAAATAAAAACTTACATCCTCCTTAGTCACAATTATATTTTGTTATTTACCAACAACGAACAACTACTTTAATAATATTTAGAATTTTTCTTTTATCTTGTTCCTTTTTTTCTTACTTCCTTTTTTCTTTTCTTACTTTCTCCTTCTATATTTTTATCTTCATTTATTTCTTTCCCTTCTTCATTCTTCTTTAATTTCTTATTCAGTTGTTTCTTCTTATTTCTTAATTTATTTCCCTTATTTATTCTTTTTTTCTTAATTTATTACCCAACAATTCATTTTAATTTCTTCGTCGTTTTTCTTTAAATTTTACTTTGCCTCCTTTATTTGTTCACTTTATTGTTACTTTCTCAATTATTCCATTAATTTCATCCTCATTCATCTTTCTTTTCTCCCGTTTTGCATTCTTTTCCTTACTTCGTCTCTCATTATTTCTTTATTTTTCACTTAATTTCTCCTTTATTATTTTCATCCTCATTTATCTTTCTTATTTTTACAATTTTTCCATTCATCCGTTCTTCATTTTACTGGTGTTATATTACTTTGCTTTGTAAGTTTCAACGTACGTTTCATCGCACACCTATTACCCCAATTTTGAACCACTTCCTGTCTTTCAATCTTCCCCAAATTTTGCACATGGAAACAATTTAGGTGAAGAATACAGAAACCAAAAAAAAAAAAAAAAAAAAAAAAATTGAAAATAAGACCAGTTTTTAAAAATTGTATTTTTATATTAATTATTTCTTTTGTTTCTTACTTTTTATATTAATTATTTCTTTAAGAATATATTCTTAAAGCATGCTTCCATATTTCTTTATTCTTCACTTAGATACTTTCTTCTTTGATTATTTTTCAAAATCATTCTTTTTACTCTTTAGTCCAGTCAAATTAGGTTTTCATCTTGCATTAAATCATGTAGTTCCAATTTTTTCAGGAATGTGTAGCGGGTGGTTCCCTGAACAACGCCTAATAAAGTCCCATTGATTTCAGGCGCCGCGGGACGGGGGAGGGGGGGCAAAAGGTCACATTTTTCAGTTTTTGGCGTTTATCTTGAAAACGGTACGTCGCACAGAAAATAATAATCTATTCAAAATTAAAGCTGATAAAATTATCTTTCAAATCATATATATCTTATTTCAACCTAAGTCTTACCGTTTTTGAGATATGAGCCGTTGAATATTAAAAAATGAAAAAAAAGGGGCAGTGGTTAAGGAATCTCGTCAATCTTTCTCTTCTAACTCTTTTCCCTTCGAGTTTAACGAAAACTCGGGGGAAATAAATTTGTAGAGCGAAAAATGTCCTTAAAAAATGAATGTAGTTATGCTAATTTATCTTCGCCCCGTAAATAGTTAGAGCGTTTTGAAGTTTAGGGGCGCTTTTCAACATTTTACTAGTAAAATGCTTCTTGTGACTCAAGTTTTGTTTCCAAGGTTTGTAACTCTCTTGATCACTTTGTATGCTGTTTAATTGGATAAGTATAGTAATTATAACCCGTATTTATAATGAATTATGTATACATGTACCAAAATCTATATCTCGTAATATATAGAAGGACACTTGTATTAGAGAGGAGAAAGTAATAAATCAATTTAAGATGTATAAAAGTTGTTCATAAAATCAAAAATTGGGTATCAAAAATAGATTCAAATAACAATACTAACATTGAATATATGTATACAATTCATTTCATCAACTGCTTTTTCACTTGTTAAAAGCTGTCAATATGATACTTCAATCAAATTGCTCAAAGTCTTCTTGGATCGGAACACTGTTTGTACACGAGCCTTGACAGTTGCTGCACACCAGGGAACAGTTGGTCCTGGCTCTCCGACAACCACACATCGTTCCGCAGCCAATGGTACAGCTGCAGAAGAGTGTGTTGAGGACAATGTCTGGTGCCAAAGGGGGTTTTGTCTTGATAGGAGTAAGGTGTCCACATCTTTTCTCGTCCAGCACCAACTTTCATGTAGGATGGATTCGTTCCCCAACCATTGCTGCACCTCCAGAAACACTCTGTATGAATGTTGCATTGCAGCATCTGTTGTGGGCGGCAAAGCACGCAGGTTGGCTTTCATTATTGCAGTGGATTTCACGAATCACGAAGCATATGTATCAGTGAACAAAATAGAATAAAATAGATTAGAATTGTAGCTAGTTGTATTTAATAATTATTGAATACTAATTATTGTATTATTAATAATATGACGATAACGTATTAGTAAATATTAATTAGTTAAATGAATTATTAAATTTACTTAATGGGGTCAGTACGGTCTAAGAAAAATTAAAGGTACCTGTACTGATTGTGAATATACTTATTTAACGGGGCCTGGAACATGAGCAGGAACAATCATTCCCCAGCTTCAGCAATGTCTCCTGGTGAAGTTTTGGGGTCATAAAACAATTTCGCGATGTTTGCTGTTTCATTGGCATACCGCTTGAAACATTATACTATGGCCTGGTGTACCATTTTCTGCACTCCACATGGTCGACACCACCTTTCAATCTTCGGAACGAATAATGTCTTTCATCTCTTCGTGTAAGATTAGCACTTAATAACGTTTTCATCCCTTTATCACTCTCTTGACTTGCACCTTCTTCAGCTGTTTCATCACAAATTAAGCACTTTTCACTCATTTTGAACGACCTATTATTGTAATAAAAATGTTGTATACGATCATAACTTGGCGCAAACGCTTGAGAGACTGTTTACATAGAGTTACAGACGTTGGAAACAAAACTTGAGTCACAAGCAGAATTTTACTAGTAAAATGTTGAAAAGTGCCCTTAAACTTCAAAACGCTCTAGCTATTTACGGGGTAAAGATATATTAGCATAAATTCATTCATTTTTTAAGGAAATTTTTCGCTCTACAACTTAATTTCCCACGAGTTATCGTTAAAATCGAAGGGGAAAGAGTTAGAAGAGAAAGATTGACGAGATACCTGAACCACTGCCCCTTTTTATTCATTTTTACTTTCTCATGTAAAGAGAAAGTATTGTGACGGCGCGAAAATTCGATTTTAATGGATTTACACGTTTTGAGGTCCCCTGAGTCCAAAAAAGTGGTTTTTAAAAAATGTCTGTCCGTCGTCTGTCGTCTGTGCAGACGCCTGGAGCCTAAACTACTGGGCCAATTTTGACGAAATTTGGCATACATGTTCAGAAAAATCATACCCCGATGCGAAATCGAGAAATGAATTTTAGCTCTAAATTTGGGGGCGCTACCCCCCAAAAACTCTGAAAAAAAATTATTTCTCGAAAACGGTTCAGACGATTTTGATGAAAAAATTCTAAAATGTAGTCCATTTAAATACGAATCTAACTATATAAGCCGTTTTCCCGGGAAATATCTAGTTCCTGAGAAAATAGCTTAAAACGCGGACGGAGGGAGCCCGGGTTCGATTCCCCGCCCAGGAGAAGTTATTTTAATGATACATTTCGATGAAATGTTCAATAATAATTAAATGTACATACGAAAGCTAATAAATGGAAAACACTGGGCTATGTAATTATGAACTCGTATAAGAGAAAGTTTGTCTGAGTTGTCTAAGACCGATTTTTTAATATTCAACGGCTCTTATCTCAAAAACGGTAAGACTTGGGTTGAAACAAGATGTATATGATTTGAAAGATAATTTTATCAGCTTTAATTTTGAATAGATTATTATTTTTTGTGCGACTTACCGTTTTCAAGATAAACGCCGAAAACTGAAAAATGTGACCTTTTGCCCCCCCCTCCCCCCTCCCGCGGCGCCTGAAATCGATGGGACTTTATTAGGCGTTATTCAGGGGACCACCCCCTACACATTCCTGAAAAAATTGGAACTACATGATTTAATGCAAGATTCGCCGCCATTTTGAGCTAATTTGACTTGACTATCTTATCTCCCTTCTTCTTATAAACTTTCTGGTAATATTTTTAATTTTTTTTATGTGTTAACCCTTTCATTTATAGTTTATTAAATGAAACCATACTAAATATGTGCCATCAAGTGCGACTAACATCAAATGAAAGTTTTCTAGCTCTATTAGACTCTCGTGTACAACACAAAGTGACAACTCCTTGTCAGACCATGTCCTTTTCTTTAAATGGCTTCAACATGGCGAAACTTAAAGCAGTAATGTCCTTTCAAGTGATACCATTGTACCAGCCTGTTATGAGAATATACGAGTATGTCTTATCTCCCCACCCCCCTTAAAAGACAATATCTAAGGAAGTTAAGGAAGCTCTTTCTATGCGGCACATCCTGTGGGTAATGCTTTGATGCCTCTCTTTATTCTATGTGAACAGGACCTCTCTCTGTATCTCTCTCTCTCTCTCTCTCTCTCTCTCTATATATATATATATATATATATATATATATATATATATATATATATATATATATATATATATATATATATATATATATATATATATATAATCAAGACGGGTCTAAAGGACATAAGGAAACCTATGTAATGCTTCTTTAACTACTTCCTTCCCAAAAAACTCTTTCTTCTCTCTAAGCATTCAAACATAAAAGGTTTAAAGGTATCCTTACTCATCCTTAAACTAAAATAAAAGAGTTTTTCCTATGTTCTATGTTCGTGTTGAAGTAAAGAAAAAAAAATTATAAAAAAAGAGGTCCTATATCCTGGGTGTAGTTGAAATAGGTCCTGCGGCTCTTGAAAAAGAAGGAAATACTGAGATGGTTTTCGCTCAAGTTACTAAGGACACTTGTCTTTATGGTTGGTCCTAAGCTACCGTATCCGTACTAACGTTATCCTTTATTTCTCTTTTCACTTTTGCTTTGAAGGGGCGCGTATTTATTTAATGTTTTTCTCTTTAGAGGTCCTTAGAGGTGGGTACTTTAAGTTGTGCCAAAGAGTCTCTTTAAATGTTTTTCCTATTTTTTTATTTATTTTTTCCCCTGATATTTTTCTTTACCTTCGGTTGGAAAAACATTTAGATGGTCATTTAGTAGATATAGTAGTTTAACGCTTTTCAATATATAAGTAAATACTGTGGAAGTATTAATCGTAAAAACGAAGCACACAGTTAGACATGATAGTGTGTATGTATAACATCACGCCTTTCAAAATGTGACATATGTATCTATTATGCGTTTCAGAAATAAATGTTGAGAGATTAGAGCCGTCGATTTAATGGCAGATAGGTAGAGATAGACATGCTAATGATCGAGGCTTGTACTAATTGCGTCTGAAAATGTGGAGGCAATTAGTTTCACGAGTTCTGATTTACAATCAAAAAGTTTTAAAATTGTCTTAATAGAGAATACTATTTTTTCTTTTATTATGTATATTACTTATTTATTTATAGTAAAGCCTAGAGTTGATCGAAATGGTATATTGTGGTTTTTCGACAATTATAATAACTCATATTACTTTCTCATATAAAGAGAAATTATTGTGATGGTGTGAAAATTCAATTTTGAGATTTTGATGGATTTACACGTTTTGAGGCCCCCTGAGTTCAAAGAACTGGTTTTTAAAAAATCTCTCTCTATTGTCTGTGCAGACGCGTGGAGCCTAAACTACTGGGCCGATTTTGACGAAATTTGGCATACAAGTTTAAAAAAATCATACCCCGAGGGGAAATCGATAAATACTTTAGCTCCAAATGTGGGGACGCTACCTCCCAAAAGCTCCGAAAAAAAGTGAAAACCAATTATTTCTCGAAAATGGTTCCGACCATTTTGATTAAAAAAATCTAAAATGTAGTCCATTTAAGTACGAATCAATATAAGCAATCTTCCCGGAAACATCTAGTTCCTTAGAAAATAGCTTTATACGCGCGTCCAGAGTGGCCGATTCCCTACCTAGAAATTATTTTTATGACAAAATTTGATGAAATGTTCAACAACAATTAAATTTACCTACGAAAACCCTAAAAACTAATAAATGGAAAGCACTGGGCTAAGTAATTATGAACTCGTATATGACAAAGTTGTTCCCGATTTTTTATCGAAATGTCAGTGTTTTGTCATTCTTTACAGTTAAAGTGAAATGTTATATGGATTCGACAAGAAAATGGCAAACTTGCAGCCAAGAATAGTATAGATGAAATGTTATAGGGATTCGACAAGAAAATGGCAAACTTGCAGCCGAGAATAGTATAGAAAGACGTCAGAAAATTGAGGTAATCTAAGTTTAGTAGATAGAGGATAAGTAATTATTATCTTTCTTCTTTTTCTATATTGCGCTACAGCCTAAGGTCTGTCCAACAATTTCGGTCTGATGTCCTGGAGCACCAACCTATCAAACCTATTGTCTCAAGGTTCTACAACCATCCAACCATCTAATCTTGGGGCAACCTCTACTTCAAGAACAGCCTGCTAACAAAAGCTTTGGGATTCTACCTCCTACCATTCTCTCCATATTATGTCCACATGCCGATGCACATAAGTTTGATTTTGAAGCGATTAAGGTTTGCATAATATGCTTTATTTCCCTACTTGCACTCTTCCGTGTGTACTTCTTAAACTGTTATCAATAGTTGATAGCGTACTGAGGTACGAAAAGCTGTGCACTCCCTTGAATGTATCTTTCTGGGTGGATGATTCACTTGGAACTCTACGTGCTTATTCGATTGAAATCATTCTTGTACTTTGTTTTGTTAAGATTTACTGTCTGTAGTCTGTTGTTAAGATACTGTCTGTCTCGTTATTAGTTTTACGTTCTCGTTTCAGTTTGAGTCCCAGAGACATACTGCAGACTTATATTTCGACTGTAAATTAGTTATTGTGTGAACAATACATATTCTAGAAATGCTTAATCAAATTCTAAGAGTAAAATTTATGCCTATTATTAAAGAAAATAATTTCTTTGATAAAAAGAACTTTTTATATACTACGTTTTTAAATTTTCTGTTGAATCGTATGTAATGTTGATAATATAATTGTTATTGTTATATAATATATAATGTTAGTGAAAAAAAAAAAAATAGTTCCGAATTTATTTACTTCACATAAATGACAACCATCCAGAGAGCTGATGTTAAACCTATAAAAGGATAAATCTTTGTACAACGGATCTCCCCAACACCAAATCTAAAGCATGCCATCGATCTATTTGAAATAATATAATCGATAAATAATATAATCGATATTTCCTGTTTTGCTGTCATTCAATGTTTATCTATCACAAATTTGAGACCCGTCAAAATGAAGATTGCGTAAATATTGGATATGGTAAAACAAATAAAATAACTTGCGGATTTTTTCCGAACTAACTTTCCGCACAGCAAAATTTGCTGAAAACTAATTAAATTCTGCTGAAAGATGGCTAAAAGTATTAAAATAATGCATTGTCATCGTGTTCTGAGTTATGCTAAAAGTTTCAAATGTCTAGCTTTTCGGGAAGTTAGTTAGAAATCGATTGCCAGATTTGTACCGGACAAACAAACAAACAAACAAACTAACAAACAAACAAGAATGCAAGCTAATAAAAACGTAGTAAAAAGCAAGTGTTCTTAATACAGAACAGTTTCGACTCTAATTGTTATGAATTATAAAAATGAAATGCAATAATTGAATTAATAATGACCAATTACAGATTCTGTGGGGATTAATTATTTAATTGTCTTAACTGATTACTACATCTTTTGGATGAGATCATTCACCTGTCTTATTATTACTGAGCCTATTAATATTATTTACTTCCTTGGCTTTGTTTTATTTCTTTAATTAGGTTTCTTGACGTTAAAAAAAAAAAAAGTTAATAGACTTCTAAATTTTTAGTGACCGAGCGAAGCAAGGTCTATGTTTTAACTTTTTCTTCCCCGGTCTTGCCCGCAGGTACTGGACTGTTTTGCAAAATGTTTTTTACGCGCTTACGACCAAACGCTTTGTTCGATATTCTTCAAATTTGGCATGGATGTTCTTTGAAGTCATAAAAAATAACGTATGAGTTTATATTTAATGAATTTAATTTTTAAATTTTTTATTAAAAAAATAGTTATTAGACAGCAAAATGAAATTTTGCTGACAAGTTTTTAAGTTTTAGTTTCGAGCCAAAGGCGAGGATAGGCTAAACAAATTTACTCCAGAGGCGAAGCCGAAGCAGGAAAATGTTAATTATCTGCTAAGGTGTAACCGAAGCAGGCAATCTTTAAACGAGTCAGGAATGTTTCTTTTGCTGCATAGTTACATACAATATTTTATCTACTAACGGCAGAAAAATTACACTAATTATTATATTCCCTTTTTAGGGTCCGTAGGCAAAACCAAGGACCCTTATATTTTCCTGCGTGTGTCTGTCCGTCCGTCCTCTCGCGTGCTCTCACGGCTACACCCTTCGTCTGATTACTTTGAAATTTGGCATGTATGTGTCTTGTACCTACCCACATATTTTAAAAATATAGCGACTTAAAAAAAATATTTTTCAAAAAAATTAGGGTAAAAAAACTTAAGGGTTAAAATTTTTTTTTTTTTTTTTGACACCGTGAAGGGGTATCATATGAAAGGGTACGTCGAGCTGATTACAAAAATATATAATTCTTTGGATATAACTTTGATAGGGCGAGCGTAGGCAAGTTTAAAGTGGGTGTGAAACGTGTCCCCCCCCCCCTCCATCACACTTATGTGAAGTGCAAAAAATCTGAAAAATTCCTGAACATTCTTCGACCAAAAGTAAAGATACCACTTTTTTGAAATTTCGAAAAAAATGTTATTTTATTTTTTATTGAGAAAATACGTTTTTTTATAATTATGGTCTTTTCGATGTATTTATATGGTTGTAGTCCGGTTCAGTGGCAAAAAAATACTTTTTTCAGAGTGTGTTTTGAGAATATCAGACCTTTAGAATGGTTCAAAGTAAGCTTTTTAGCATTTTAAAAAAAACACTGTTTATACACTTTACAGTTGAACACTATAGTGTGGCCTACGGACCCTCGCTGTGTGCTGACTAGCAGACACTTGACCTGTTTATTAATATATGAAATATTTAAAGAAATTAAAGTTGTCAAAAAAACGAATGTTTGCGTAATCTAGAAAACAAAACAAAGGCAAAATGAATTCAGTGTTGCTTTTTTAGGGTCCGTAGGCAAAACCAAGGACCAAGGACCCTTATATTTTCCTGCGTGTGTCTGTCCGTCCGTTTGAGTGGGTTTGAAACGTGCCCCCCCCCCCCCTCCTCTATCTCGCTTATGTGAAGTGCAAAAAATCTGAAAAAATTCCTGAACATTCTTCGACCAAAAGTAATGATACCACTTTTTGGAAATTTCGAAAAAATATTATTTTATTTTTTATTGACAAAATACGCTTTTTTATAATAATGTCTTTTCGATGTATTTATATGGCTGTAGTCCGGTTCAGTGGAAAAAAAATACTTTATCGGAAGTTTGTTTATGTGTTTTGAGAATATCAGACCCATAGGATAGTTCAAGGTAAGCTTTTTAGCATTTTAAAAAACATCATCAATAGGGTACTACTTAAACTATACAGTGTGGCCTACGGACCCTCGCTGTGTGCTGACCAGCACACACTTGACCTGTTTATTTGTTTATTAACAGCGGTTTTTTATCTCAATTTTTAACAATTTTTTTATATAAAATAATCTGTGTAAAATAATAAAATTTGTTTTATTACTATAATTATTTAAGTTATTTTCAAAAAAGATATAAATATCAAGCAGAATATAACGTTTAAATATATAAAAATGAACAATGTGAGAGTGTTTATAACCTGCGATGTAGTAACCTTTTTGAAGTAAAATTTTATAATAGTTAAGATTATTTGTTATTGTTGTAAGTCTTTCTGCGTATTTATCTTAATTTACTTCCGCACTTGCCTCTAAATCTTGTTCCCTAAATTGCCCTAACTCCTGACTACCTAGCAAGCTGAAACTTGCACAGATTAATTATTTCTGACGACCATACCATAATCAGTTTAAGTTAATTAATTAATTAACTATTTATTGATAAGTTACTAATTTTGTTGGTTAATGTGTCTCCTAATCTTGTAAACTAAATTTAACCAACTCCCCGACTATTTAGAAAGCCGAAACTTTCACAAATTATTTAATACTGGCTACAATACAATAATCATTTTTTATTTAATTCATTTGTTGACTACTAATTAATTAGTTAATCAAATTGTTAACTATTAAATAATTATGAATCAATTTGTTTGTCTTCTGTTTGTCGTCAAATTTTATAGCCTAAATTTGACTCACTTCCGAATTTGGCAGGAATTATCCTTAAAGTCATTACAAGCGACGTATATTTTTCATTTTTGGACGTCGCGAAGTCTACTGTTCACAGAACTACTAGTAAATATAAATATATAGAAAGCAACATTGGACGTATTGTGATTTTTATGGATTCACACAATTAAAATTAAAATAAATAAAAAATTGATTTTTAAACAATTTCTTACGTCAATAATTCCGTATCTGTGCTGATTTTAAATCTACATTAAACAAATTCAGTAAGGTCGAATCATACCCAGTGCAGACGTATGGAGACGTGTGCAGACATGTTTTAAATGCAGACGTGTAGAGCAGAAGAGTCTACTGCGCAGATTTCGATGAAAATTGGCACGTTAGAGACATCGTACCACGAGTCGAAATTGAGAAGTACATTTTAGCTATACATTTAAAATAAATAAATTTGGGGTCACTACCCCTCAAAAACTATGATCCAGTTTGTATGAAAGAACACACCGTTGTTTTAGATTAAAAAGTGCTTAGGTGTAGTAAATTTAAAGACGAACCTAATTAAAGATATTATGTCGGGAAAAATCTAGTTTCCGAGATATCGATATAAATAAATTGAAAATAGTTAACGCAATGTACACAATCACCTTTTGAAAACTTTTATTTATATTAAATTATAATAAATATGATTAAATTAGATGTTATAGAATTTATATTCAGTATCACTTTTATTTTTTAAAAATGTACCGTTTCTTTTATCTAATCCCTACATCGTTAATAAGTGTTAACGCTGAATGCTATTATAAGGGAGCTTCATTAAGATCTGTTAACGTGTGACGATTAATTTCCTAAAAACCCCCTATTTCTCGCCCTGTTCCCGTTTAGCAAACACCTTAAGACGGTATAATTAAACTGAGAAAAACGTTTTTTGATAATAATTAACCGTCTGGTGGGAGGCAAACTGTGAGATAAAACCCTGAGCGTAATTAAGTTAATATGCTAATTTATTAAGCTTCTCCACACTTCTTCGCTTAAAGAACTTAAGCAGTTTTAGTTAACGCTTCGTGAGCCTTCCAAAGGGATTTTGTAAAACTAAGAATCAGTATTCAGTTGCCCCCTTTTACAAAACTTAAAAAATATAATCCTATTATACTTTTTTATATTTTATTTACATAAAGTCCATATTACGTATTAATATAATTTTTTATATTAATATTTAATATTAACGGAAAACAAAAAATGTATTTATACATAATATATATATATATATATATATATATATATATATATATATATATATATATATATATATATATATATATATATATCGTGAATCCATTCATCTTAAAGGATTATCCCTAATGCATGTAAAACTGTTTAAAATACTAATTTAATTATTTAAAACAAAAAATTAAACCTAATTTGTTATTGTTACACGATCGATAATTCGTATATATATATATATATATATATATATATATATATATATATCGTGAATCCATTCATCTTAAAGGATTATCCCTAATGCATGTAAAACTGTTTAAAATACTAATTTAATTATTTAAAACAAAAAATTAAACCTAATTTGTTATTGTTACACGATCGATAATTCGTGTTACTTACCTACTATCTACTCTTCTACTCTTCTAGAGAGAGAGTGAAAATGAGGGAGGGACTGAAGAAGAGAGAGAGAAGACATTATGTTCAAATAGTCAACAGTTTAAAACGTTTCATTGGAATTTTATATTTATTAATGCAATTTGGCACTTAACTGAGAAATTATTACATATTATTTAAAGAAATCAATTTTTCAAAAATTGAATTACTGATCCTTCACAATACTTTCTCACGATTTTTACTTTATTCGTGAGAAAATTATTTTTACTTTTCAAGCACAAAGAGTCAGCATTAATTGTAAAGCAGGGATAAAGTTGTTTTGATCAGTTAATGCTGTTTTACTGCACAGCTTCCATGTTTTTTATCCAAATTAATAAATAGTTAGATTTTTATGAAAATTATGTTTTCCAGCGTTTTAGGGGATAGAACCCCCAATTTAGAGCTAAAATTATTTTATTAATTCCGCCTCTGTGTATGATTTTCTGAACATTTGTACCAAATTTTATTGAAAAGGGCCTATAGTAGTTTAGCCTTCATGTGTCTGCAGTCTGCACAGACTACAGGTGGACAACAGATATATATCTTTTAGCAAAACACGTGAACTCAAGGGACCTAAATGTTTTTATTCGATTGAATTTTCCTAATACTGTTTCTCAATATATACACTATTTATTCGATAAAGTAAGAAAAACTTTATAAGTAATTTCTAAAGTTATATTTAACCTTGCAAAATATAACTTTTTTTAAAGGAAATAAAACAATTAGAGCCAGTTCAAGGTAGCAACAGTATGAGAAAGGGCTCAAATTGAAATTACCATAACAACGATAGGAGCCCACAGGGAATCTTGTAAGGATCTAGAATACATTAACTGCTCTGGGATAACTGTATTTGAATTTAAATTTTACCCACCCATTACAACAAAGGTTTACTCTAGGAAGAAAGGTCCACAGGATATTTTTGCTTGACAATAATACTATAATTATACAAAAACATTCTCGCAATTAAGAGAAATTCGGGTCAATTGTATATTTTACCCTTTTTAATGTTAAAAAATGGTAACACTGCGTAAAGGTGTTAAGGAGCTCTGTTTTACACTAATATAATGGAGAGAATATTTAAATTTTTTTTATTACTTCACATTTTTGTTGCATCTTTTTTGTAATTATTTTTCTCGAAAATTAAATGCGTTGTGCTAATTTCACGTGTATAATTTGATAGGTATTTTCCTAGGAGCAATGTAATTTCGAAATTACAAATATTTTAGAGTGTTTCTTCTATACGATAATTTTATTTATTTTATTATTTTATTTTAAGTTTAGTAAGCAAAACATTATAATATTCTGGTGTTTTTAAAACTATGACAAATATTATCTGAATCGATGTATTTACTTTTAAACATTAATTTATGATTTGTCAACTCAAAACTTGTGATTGAGTTAATTAGCCAATTTCTTAGTCGCTAGATAGACTGTATAGAAAATCGTTCTGGCAAATATAGTTGTATATGCAAGTCCTTCACGGGCTGTTTTGCGCCCTGTTATATTTCGGTTCTTACTAAGTCTCAAAACACAATGTTTGGTATTACGACATGACCGCCTCCATGTTCTCTATGCTCCTTATAAAATTATTATAATCAACTTAATAATTTTCAACTTCGTAGATTTAATAGTTATAATTTAACAACTATTAATGACAAGTATAATAAAAAACAATACGTTGCTAATTAGTGTGGCACACTGCTTCCTATTTCGTATACTTTAATGATTTTATTCTTTTACAACCCATTATTGTCACATTTATTTAATTTCCTCCCCGTATTTTTTAAATCTGTAAAAATTGTTTTGATTTTTTTCATGAATTAAAGTATCAATTTAGCAATATTTAAAGAGCGCAGATAGCTGAAATTAATCTGGGGCTGTCTACAGTCTACTTTTGACAAACTATCCAAATTTCATAAAAATCAGATAATATTTTTGAAGATATAAGTGTAAATAAATGTATGTTTGTGCATGTGTGGAAGAGAAACAAATGGGTGGAAAAGGTTGAAACTTATATGGGACCAACAATGGGATAATTATTGTGACTTTCCAAATCCAAATATAATTAAAATCTGACGAGTTTTTAAGATATGTTGGTTCGCAAAAATTGAGCGACAGACACACTGACAGACCGATAGATAGACACGGAACCAAAAATGTTCTCTGAAACGGATTTCTAAAAACTTGGGATTTTGAAATCGGTGACATAAAAAAATGTCACTCTTCTTTTTTTTTTTTTTTTTCTTTTTTTTTTCTTCAGAACGATCACATAGCTCCTGTTACCTTCGATAGGCTCGGAAGCAAAATTGTTCAAATCGGAATAAAATGCCAAATTTATCAAGTTTTTTTGGATAAAGGTATAAAGTAGTCTCGAATTTATGACCTTGATATCCTAAATCTAACGCTCTAGCACTGAGCTAAGAATGGGTTTAACTTGAATACACGATTAGATTATTTGTGGTAAATTATACTATTTCTTGTTTTAAATAAAAACAGTTTATGAATGTAATTCGTCTATTTACATGACTTTTTTTCTATTTGACTCCCCTTTCACATTTGTTTAAACGAATCTAAAGAAAAACTAACTGTCCCTGCTGGCATTTTTTTATAATTAAAGACAAAATAAAAATTTAATTTTAGTTTAATGTCATTGACTTATTCAGGAGATCCTTAATTCCATTTTTGCTTCCAAGATTACCGAAATGATCGTTCTGGAGAACGAAATTTGCCTCCGAATTCAAAATGTTAAGACAGTAATCCGTTTTAGACGTCAAGAAACATTTTTTGGTCTCCCGTCTGTCTGTCGTACAAAATTTTTGCAAACCAACATATCTTTAAAAGTACTCATATGAGTACTCGCCTGTTTGAGAAATTTGGATAGTTTATCAAAAATATCCCTCATATATATTGATGATATAAATATATCATCAAATTCAATCGTCTTCTTATTTAAAATATTGCTAAATTGATATTTTTAGTCATGAAAAAAACAAAACAATTTTCACAGATTTAAAAAGATACGGTGGAAAAGAGTTAATAAATTAAAAAGTCGTTAAAGGAAAATAACCTTAAAGCACGTCATGGATATCACTAATGGACTGACGATTTTTTTTAAATTCACAGAAACCATTAGTAGAATTCATTTAATTTTATTAAAGTTTGGTTCTTGGGACTTTCTTGTTGTTTAAATTTTCTTTGGAATCCATTATGTTATCACATAATGTATTAAAATAAAGAACTAAAATATTTTGTTATGAAGATATTAGGTCAATGATTTATATATTTGATGTAATTTTAAATAACCGTATTTTTAATCTAAACTTTTTTATTTGTTAGTGCAACGACGAGGTTAATGCCCTTTATGATGTAGCCAAAGAAACTACAAATTACAAATTATAGTTCAGATGTTTATTGGAATAGATACATAGATGTCCTTTGAGACTTAATATTAGACTATAGCAACCTCTTTCTTCCCTCTCCCCTGCCTTCGCGCCTTGTACCTGTACCTTGAACAATTTTAATTATAATTATATTATACGTATCTATCTAGAATTATACGTATCTATCTAGAATGATATTATCTCTCACATTTCCATAAGTTTGACATGAAAACAAAAGTTTTTTTAATTATAATTTTTTTCCGTGGTAGGCTGTGAAATAGTGACTTCAGAGCCTAAAAAACATAGCTAAAATCCATTTTTTTATTATGTGGAGTTAAAAAATCTTTTCATTACTTCAAAACTGTATTGAAAAAAATGTTTACCTCCTAGGAGGTAACATTTTTTTTACATCCTTGTAGTAGTTATTAAAAGTGCCGTTTTTAGCGCTGCAATCAAGTATAGACATGCCTCTTAGTACGATTAAAATCCGCTAAATGTCAATGCGTTTTATTTTTTTTTTTTATAGTGCAACCTCTTTAAGGTTTCTTTTTCACAAAATCTTAAGAATATACTAATATTTGTTATAATTATATTGATTAATATTTAATGTTGTTTTAATTGTCTGCTACTTTGGAATAAATAGCATAATATGCTACCTGCTACACTACTGTGAAGTGTTTTTTCTTTACCTTAACAGTAAAAATAATTGCCGCGGTAAATAAAAAACTCACTTCACAGCCTAGTACCATAATATACTATTTTCTCTTATTTTATTTTTATTATTTTTTTTTTTTTAATAATAGGCATATTACCTTACTTCATTTTCTTTTCTCTTCTTATAGAAAGTTGTTTTACGAAAATTTAATTTTCATGTATTTTCTAAAAGGATATTAGAAGGAAATTGAAATTAGCGTTGAATGAAAGTGAGGAGAAAAGAGGGGGGGGGGGGGGCTCTTTGTTTCTACTATCAAGAGTTGAAACAATTCCCCAAATTTGCCATTGTCTCTGCTACAAAATTAGTGTCATCTTAAACTTTTTGTATTCTAAAGGTAAAAACTTTGCACCTTGTTACACCCCTTGTACAGATAAGTCACCTCAACCTGTTTCAATTAACAAACACGATTTTTAATTTACAAAATTGATTAAAAAAAAGTTTAAAATGCTATAAAAATTTTCAAATATATATATATATATTGATAATTAAATTTATGTACAGTAAGAATGATTAATTTAACAAAGTACACAATTTTAAATTATTTTTATATTTTAATTAATTGACGAGCTAATTTAAATTCTATTTGAAAAACGAATGTAGTTTTCTTTTGATTGATAAAATGAATCTGATCGATTTTTCGGTAATTTATTTTGTATGGATTAAAACTAGAACTCTTTCCACGTTGATTACAGCTATAATATATTTATATTTTGAATATTAATATTTTGTATTAATGTTCAAATAAAGTAATATAATTACTAACGATGGGCAATGAATAAGTTATTACAGGAATGCTATATGAAATATCTCTTTACTAATTGTAGCCGAATTTAAAAAATAAATTATTATTTTAAATCAAAAAGGGATAATGAAATAATTTATAATTAATATTATTCTAAAGTTAAAAAAAGGATGTCATTATATTCAATTAAGTAATGTGGCACTTAGCTTCCTCGCGTACTATAATCATGTTTTGCTTTTACAGCCCATTAATGTCTAATTTATTTAATTTCACCCCCTTTTTTTAAGTTGGTCGTAATAGTTCTGTTTTGTGTATTATGTATAATTGTATTAATTTTGCAATATTTAATGTCCTCAGACGGTTGAAATTTGTATAACCAACAGTGGATAAAATACAACACACTCCTAATTTTATAAAAATCAGTTGAAGTAGTTTTTAATATAAAGTGAAACGGATTTCTGTCAAGGAATTTTTCAATTTGGTGACAAACATTTTTATCTTCAGAATGTTCCAAATGTTTCCTTTGGTAAGCTCAGGAGAAGAAATAAAATAAATAAAGTTATAATGGAACTATGGAAAACCAAGAGGTAAATATGCACTTGCATTTACTTACTATTCCCACTAATTATACCCCCACTTGTTTCTAATTGTTCGATTTACTTAGTGTTATTTTTTTAATCTTTTCCTTTTTGCAATTTAACAACTTTTGACCTGGCACTATTTCGGTAAAGTCAATAGTTTTTTTTCTTAAATATATATAAATTATCCACTCACGTATATAAGGATAAATGTTGGATCTAAGGGGTTTTTTTACGGGTGGGGAATTTACTCAGGATGGCTAAAAACCTTCAAAATGGTTGAATTAACAGATAAAACATGATAATAATAGTAATATAAATTAACAGAGTAAGTAGTATGAACAAAATTATTTCGTATCATTTTGATTAAACGACGTCGAAACACATAATGTAAACAAAAATAAATTTGTTTTTTAATTCCAGCAGATAAGAACCATTTAAAACATATGCTATTCCAAAAAAAATTAGAATCTATTATAATAGTAAGGGTATATTGATATATTCGATTGTTGCTCATTTATCGATCTATATTCAGTTATTTCTATATCGGCTCCACTTGCGCTCTTAATCTTTTCACACAGGAGAGTTTATATACCTTAGTCGAACTACCTATTAAGACAAAGGGATATTTAGTCCAATATGCTTTGGGACAAAGGAATATCACATTTTTTATACAAAAGTGTGTATTCGTTAGTCCAAAAGTGCATTAAAATAAATGTGGTGTTTGAATTTGAAGAGCTCTGACTCTACTGCAAAAACTAGATTGCTTACTTTTTGAACACTTTCTCTCGAGTCGATCGATATGTATTATCAATAAACAGGTCAAGTGTGTGCTGGTTAGCACACAGCCAGGGTCCGTAGGCCACACTATATAGTGTTTAACAGTAAAGTGTGTAAACAGTGTTTTTTTAAAATGTTAAAAAGCTTACTTTGAACCATCCTAAGGGTCTGATATTCTCAAAACACACTCTGATAAGGTATTTTTTGCCACTGAACCGAACTACAACCATATAAATACATCGAAAAGACCATAATTATAAAAAAAACGTATTTTGTCAATAAAAAATAAAATAATAATTTTTTTCGAAATTTCCAAAAAGTGGTATCTTTACTTTTGGTCGAAGAATGTTCAGGAATTTTTTCAGATTTTTTGTACTTCACATAAGCGAGATAGAGGGGGGGGGGGACACGTTTCACACCCACTTCAAACTTGCCTACGCTCGCCCTATCAAAGTTATATCCAAAGAATTATATATTTTTGTAATCAGCTCGATGTACCGTTTCATATGATACCCCTCACGGTGTCGAAAAAAAATAAAAAAATTTAACCCTTAAGTTTTTTTACCCTAATTTTTTTGAAAAATATTTTTTTTAAGTCGCTATATTTTTAAAATATGTGGGTAGGTACAAGACACATACATGCCAAATTTCAAAGTGATCGGACGAAAGGTGTAGCCGTGAGAGCACGCGAGAGGACGGACGGACAGACACACGCAGGAAAATATAAGGGTCCTTGGTTTTGCCTACGGACCCTAATAAATCGATTTTGATCGCCAATATTCCAACATTTCTCGTATGTATTTAAGAGGATATTTTATACATATTTAAAAAAAAAAATAACTATTAATTTTACCGAAATAGTACCAGGTAGGAAGTTATTAAATAGTAGATAGGAACATATTCTACTCTCTTAAAACGAAGTTCGTAGTTCCTTAGACATTCTTAGTGTCGAAGCCATTTAGATGATTCTACTTTTTTTATCATAATAATTTGTTGGAAACTAGCCTTTAGAACGCCTGGCGTTTTCAAATCTAGACATGGTTTTTGTTATCTCCTGTCCGTTAAAATTAAATTTAACCGTGTTCTGTAAAGTCGAGGTTGTAATGAAATTTGAATAGAGTAATGTAGAGAGATTTAAACTGCGAGACACGTTCAATAGACAAGTAAGACAAGGTAAGGTATAAAGCAATGACTTAACTAAACATTTTCTACCAACTATTCTGTGTTGCTCGTCAAGGTACTAAAACTTGCTTAATCTGCATTCTATTAGGAACGTGTACCTTTAGCCTAGAGTCTGCTAAGTCACCCCAATTCACTTTGATTCCACTTGCCTTTAAGTCCGAAGTGATAGAACTTTATCAAAACAAGATGTTATCGTCGGTATCTCTCCACTATTTCGGCAATTTGACGCCACCTTGTTTAAACTTATACAGTCTGAGAAAACCACTCCTTCGAGTTACCTCCTTCGAATTTTCGAACTGAGAAAGTTAGAGGCGATAAAATCTTTCTGGGGGGGGGGGGGGGACCCAAGCAATTATAAACTTAGTACGTACTTAGGTAAGGCTTCCCCGGGCACGGCCTCGCCGTCGTGTCGCGGCAAATTGCGACTTTCCTTACCTTCCTTATGGCTTTTACCTTTCGCTTGAAACTCGGCTGGAGAATCAGACGTTTTGGGAGCTACACCCTAGTGAAAATTGCGGCGAGGAATAATTTCATCGCGGGTGTTTCCTATTCCGATATCCACCCCTCCCTGTACCGTTTTCCTCCCGATTTCGTTTCGCCCTGTAATTGATATTTCGGGACTCATTAATTCGGGTAACTTCTCGGCGCTACCGAATTTTCCCTACCGCTCCTTTCGTTCCCAGATTCCGGTGATTAATTACCAAATTAGGGAACCGGCTGGTGCGCTCAGATAGCTCCTGGCCCATTATTATACTTGCAAAGATAGTAACCGTAATTCCGAATACTATTCCTCACCCGACACTACTTTCTCTAGATATTTCTAAAATATGTAAACGTTAATGTGGAAACCTTCCTAGTTACGGTTCACGTTTCCCGAATTTTATTGAATTTTCATGATTAAGGCAAAACAAAACAACCGAACTGTGCAGTTCACCTTAAGAAATAAACTATATTTGCATGCGGTGCAATATATAGCCTGATTAACCATATATTAGTTGGAAACAATGATATTCAACATAATAAATGCCAATTTACCGTCTACATTACAAACTTCCAGGGAAATATAAGACTTTGATTCAAATTTTACCTACTATCGTATTTTAAAATAAAAAGACCCGTTGCTGTGTCCGTTCAATAAGTTTAATGTTAATCGAGTTGCTGTTAATATTTTTATATAAATTATTAGATTACATTAGTTATTAAATTTGCCAAATGCAATTTTAGATCTCTTGCTATTTGCTCCTTAAATTTATTGAAAAAGTTGGTGACATCTTGAGTTATCATTGACATTATACTAATCATTTTATCTTAACTTACAAATTTTTTTGGAACAATATATTTATTTAACACATTTTTTAAATTATTTTAGATTTTTAAACATCTCAAAAGTCTGCTGCTTAAAAAAAAAGAAAAGAAAAAGAAACTAGCTAAAGACGTTGGTAGAAATTTCCTGTAAAACAGTATAACAAGCCTATAATAATTTCTTAAATTAGAATAGTGAAATTTCTTAATATCATAGCGCCATGTTGACTTATAGGTTCTCTCGACTAATCCCTTCTTCCTGTTTGATGTACCTAATCAGTTAAACATATGGCAGCTAATAAATCAACACGGGTCCATTATTAACGTCAGTTTATTTTCAAGGGTGTCGTAAATAAAGCTGTTGAAGTAAAACATAAAATATATAATGAATTTCCGAGCAAATTAGTCGACTTTTTCTGTCTCTAAAAGAGAAACAAACCTACTGAAACCGTCTGAACTCTTGCCTGAGGGGGGCGGCCATTGACAAATGGTCGTTGATATTCTCGTTTGATCCATCTCGGTGATTCAACTTTTCGGTCACGGTCGGGAAAGTTCGTATAGTGTCGTCAGATTTTCGGTTCTTAAAAACACATTGAGTAGACCTCTGTCCTTGGTTAAGAAAGCGGCAATGACGCGATTCCAACCCCGATTCATTTATCATGCATTTAATTTTGGAAATAAGCCTAATTTTATTCTTCTTTTTTTTGGCGAATTTTCTCTTTATAAAATAAACTTATTGAGGTCGATTGGATGACACTAGATCGACATTATGTCCGAAAATAAATTTAACTCTCCTTGTTTTCTTTTTCTTTTGTTCCATATATTTAATGATAATGACAAAAAAATTATTTAATCCTCTGCGTTGCACTCTATTTTAATTGCTTACACGAATAACAAAAATCAATTTTAAACTAAACGTAGCTTGAATAAGCAATTTATTTTTGATCCAATCATGATAGTTTCTACAATATTAAGTATTACCAGATAGATTTATCTAATACAACTGTGAAGCAGTTTCCTCAAAAATCAATTCAACATTTATTTAGGGTAGTTTGGTAAACTTTTTGATCTAATTTTCGTGAGGTTTATGTTGAAGAGATTTAATAATTTAGTTTTATTAAAATAGTATTATCAATAAATACCAATTCAATTAGTGGGGATTACTAAGAACAACAAAGAGTGAATTATTATCTTAAGTTAATATTTATTTAAATGTTTAATAGTGTATATATACATTTAAATTTGCTTCTGAGCTTACCGCATCAGCATTTTGCTCATTTTAATGAACGATATGATATTTTCTTTAAATTGAACGACTATATTATAATCAGGGCACAATTTTAGTCTTGTGTCTTTCTGTCTGTCAATATTTTTGCTAACGCCCATATTTTAAAAACTACTTGTCCAAAATTTGGTTCATATGTCGAAGTTAATCCTCTTATGGAGCACCATTAATTATAATGATGCTTCCTCTTACGCATGGTTTAAAAAAAAAAAATCTTTTAACTCTTATTTTAATGAAAATTTACAGTATATTAAGTTTGAGAATAGACATTACCTACCTTCTCTTGCCCCTGCGCACAAAACCTTTTTTGCTTTTCACATTATAGAAGGTAACGGAAGCATTGTGATCGTTCTAGTTTTTTAGAAATTTTCAAAATATTTGATGTCTCCGAATTAAAAAAGTCTATACAAAAATTCGTTTCAAACCTTAGGCACAAATTCTGGACTTGTGTCTCTCTGTTGTTCAACATTTTTGCGATTAAACAACTATTCCGATTTTATTGATATTTGGATGGATTGAATCGAATCTAATTTGGATAGTAGATCATAATTATCCCATTGTTGGTTCTATATATTTTTAACCTTTTGCGCACATTGGTTTCTCTTCCACGTATATCTTTAAAAGTACTTGACATCAGGTGGTCCTATACTAATTGAGGAATTCATGTGCCAGACTAATTGTCAGAATGATTTTAGTAAAAGTCATACTTTGAAATCTATCTCGTTAAACTTTATTTAATAGTTGACGAATCGTTCAGTGATAGGGCGCAAGCAAAGCTATGTATATTTCATTATCGCACCTAAAATTTAATAGAGAGTGATTTTTAAGTTTATCCTCATGAATGAACTGATTCAGTGACCAGTGATATACAGTGTTATAGTTCACTGATATGCCTCGATTTTTACAAAACTTTAATAAATATAATAAAAATATATTCCTAATGATTACATTTTTATCGCTTGAAGTAACTTGTGTCTATAATATCTTCTATGGTATTAACTTTACTAACACCTTTAATACGTATATAAAAAGTTTAATATTTGATTTTATATATAGCCTAAAATATACGCGTCTTATCTATATTTTATGTATTAAATTTTAAATGCTAATAAAATTACACACTTTTATAAACACTTAAAGTAGATTATAATTTTAAAATATTCATAGTTTCGAGACTAGTTATTTGTAAAAATCTAAACTTTAAACTAGTTCAAGAAGAGCTAAACAGTTTGACACATATTTAAAGTTTCTCTTAATTTTATTTTAAAGTTATTATTTGTATTGTCTATTATATCCTTTATAAAATTGTTGTTAGTATAATTTATAGGTATATTCCTCCGTTCGGGCTTGAGGAATACCCGATACCCGGTATTTCTGTTAAAGAAAAGGGATTTAGAATTATTATAAATAAGTTAGAATGTCGTCAAATCGGTTCCATAGAAATATAAAGAACCATGTAAATAGCATCATTAACTGTGTACGTAGATTTTGTTGAGTTTAGAACATTCCCTGGGGCATATAGTTAGTGCATAACATAAGTAGAGGGTAAAAACCCTCCATTGAGGTATAGAATATAGAACAAGAAAAATAAATTATACTTTATGATTGAATTACAGAACAAATAAATAAACAGTTTAACCTAACTTTTATGATTAAGATGATCATACAACAAAAAAACAGTTTAATCTACGCTTTATGATTTATATTTAGAGCAAATACCGTTTTTTTAGGGAACAAATTAAATATTATGTCGAAATTTTATGTTTTACATATAAAAGAAATAATATGTTGCACATTAAATTTTGGATTTGAAGACGGAAGATGTATATATACATAATGATTGAGGTATAAACCAAATAATATATTGAACCTATAGACGATCTAATTAACTTATAGATAGAACACAAACCGATTTTTTTTAATTTCACTCTAATTTTTAAATGTAAGAAGAATAAATTATTGTATTGTACATATAATGTAAAACAAATTAACTTTTCGAAAAAATGCATACTTTTTTTCGATTGAGATATAACTTAAGCATTTCACGTACACACATCCATTGTGATTGAGATAAGAAATAAACATTCACGTACATTGTGATTGAGATAACAAATTAGAACAAATAAAGTGTAGAAAATATAGTTAATATATCCTATAAATATAGTTCCAATATATTCTTTATAAAATGTGGTAAAAATTCTAGACAAAAAAAAATTGTTGACTTAAAAAGAATATCATACCGAAAAAAATATAGGTATAGGTATACGTTTATTGGAAAAATATATAGGGTGAGGAAAAGCTCATGAAAAGTAAACACGTAGCTCTCGGAATAATAACAAAACTCGGAGCTACTGAATAGTTGATGATATCCGAAGTTCGAAGTACGAAGTCCTGGAAAGGAAGTAAGTCTGACTCCAAGGGTGAATATTACGTGGAAGGGAAGCTACGATGCCCTAGGATCGCATTCAAGACAGGAAGGGACTTCCAACAAGCCCAAATATACACCCTCGACGGATCCATAGAAAATTCTAAACACAGATCTCTGGCCTGTAGAGTAGCCCCGAGGGGAAGTATAAACCCTTTGAACTATATAGAGCTATGTTTAGAACTTTCTATTCACGGACTGGCGAGATGAGATGGACCTCCCCGACCTCTCTTACTTTTTAACTAATTTTCAAACTTTTTATTAGGAAAATATCAAGAACATCTCTTTTGATAATATTCACAATAACTTCCACTAATAAGGTATCAAGAAAGCTATTAGATCACTTCCAAACTAAATAGGATCTTATATATAGGATCTTAACTATATATAGGATCTTATTAAATACCTATTTATACTCGCTTTTATTTAAACTTGCCTTGTTATTTGTGAGGTACACATTCCGACTACCTAGAAAGCTAAAACTTCCAATTATTATGTATTTCCAATGGCAAAAACACGAAAATATTCATACAAATTGTTTGTTATTTTGTCTTCTTGTCTTTTAATTAAAGAATAATCTTGTTTTTACGTCTTATAGTATTGTGAGTTTAAGACTAATTCTAAACGTTTAAGACTATAAACAAAATTGAAAAAACTGATATGACCAGTAATAATATGTAATTCGCGACGCAAAGGCATGTGGGGGGGATAAGTCCTGGCAAAGGGCTTATACAACAATATATAAGTAATTTATGGCACGGGGTTAGTGTGTCACTTCATCAGCCGTATAAGCCTTATAATTATTCAATTACAACCGGGTAGACACCACTGCACATAAGTAGCTTTTGCAGCACAAAGGTCCTTGTACTAATACTAGACGGGTAGGAAGAACCATTTGTTCAAACCTTGCAATTAAGCCTTATTAAGGCCCTTTTTACAAGCCCCGTGGTAGAGAGTTCCAGGCGTTAGTTATCGTTAGTGAGCCATATAAATCGTAGCATCACGACGAGGGATCGAACCCATGACCTCGTACCGCCCTTGATTCATTGATGGCCGAGCAGATGTGGTAAGTAATTTAATCCACACGGCCACGTCGCGCCAGTCTCTACAATTAATTATTACTCATTTATAATAATGCTCGGTCCACACCGAGGTGTGCATAATATGATCATGATCATGTTATTAGTCCAAAAAACCACAGCTTTTTTTTTACTAAGTTTGATCATTGAGTTTTATATACCATGATTAAGTTCTGATAAATAAACCGATCAAGTTTTATCATTGAGTTTTATATACCATGAGTAACAGTAATAATTAATTTAGTGCTATGTCCAAGAATGTTACAGCATTAAAAAGAAATAATATCTCCACTAAAAGTAATTTTATTATACATTAAGTTACAAAGTTATCAACTACTAGTGATCAATTTCAGTTCCGGTGGTGCGATTATAATAATAAAAATGTACTATTAATAATAAATAATTGTAACATGTTTCTTGTTATTGTTTCATAAATTACTTATACAGCAATAACGCTTATTAAAACTTATTGCCATATTAGTTATCAAAATAGATATTGCAACTTATATTCATATTCAGTTATCAATTAGATATTGCAATAAAATATAAACTAATTTTTAGATGTCCAGTGTGAATAAAATAATAATAAAATATAATAGATAATAATTGGGGATTGTGAGGATCAGTCAAAAGAACTGTCTGGTGCTATTAACTGATCCTGAGGTTGTTACGGATTTTGACTATTCTAAATTTTTATTTGCTTTTTTAATGCTCCATATTAATTTTAACTCGAAACAAAGTTTTAGAAAAATACAATTTATAACGGTATTATTTATGTTACATATCGTAACAAAATGCAGATGGGCTTACAGTACAGCTAACGAAGCTAGTTCTCTAGAAACTTTTTTTATTGTATTAAGCACATTTGGTACTAAAATCTACCATAAATTATTTTATTTTTAGATTTTTTATAATTACAGTTCGTTAACTTTTGTGTTTTTTTATAATGTTTTCCGTGGCACAATGCCCGTGACTCTTTCTTCTTGAACGTTTTCATTTCAACGGCATATATATATATATATAAATATATATATATATATATATATATATATATATATATATTCATTTATATAAAATTAACAAACCTTTGCCAATTCAAAAATTTAGAGAAGTATTGGCTATTTGTCAATTTAAAATGTTTTAAGTTAAGACCCGTCATCTAATATATACTTTCCATTAAATGCTGATAAGTATTAAGTTGGCAGTAACATCAGAGGATAAATAGTATTAGTGATGATGGTAAGACAATGATAAGAATGATGATAATAAGATAAGATGAGTAATAATGATTTTTTTAATAATTATAATATTGAATGCTGTTGTAAAAGTAAATGATGAGAAGTGCAGCTGTGAATAAAATCGGAGGGTTGAGATTATTAATGATAATGATAAGAATAGTGATAGAGATGTTAATACTGTTTATAAGGTAAGAATAGTAGCATTTATTGCATATTATTAGCTTTCAACGTTATAATAAATTTACTATAGAAGAATATTTAACAATACTAGCCCTTAACACAGTTTATATTATAAATCCTTTATATTATTGCATTTTGGTTGTTTATAGAGTAGTATAAAACACGCTTTGAAAATATTCATAACAATCACGATTATTGAGTTCTTCTTACAAGCAACGTCGTTACTCAGTGGGTGTCCCTAATATTTTATAGAATGTTTTTGTATTGGTGCAGAATCTATGTGCCAAGTTTCAGCACGATTGAACGACTTAAAGAGGTTTTATAGTCCTTCAAAGATTTTGACGACAAAAGACAACCAGCCACAAAATAGGAAGTAATATAAAGGGATAATTACACAGTATGTTCTGCTTCGTATTTTTAAATTATAACGAATATTTCAAATTTAATCGAAATCGGCCCATTAGTTTCTGCTTTAGGTGTCGTCAAACTACAACAGCAGACTTTTTGGACTAAGGAGACCTTAAAACGTGTAAATCTGGAACAAATTTTAAATCGATGTGTCATAACAATATTTTCTCTTTACATATGCCAAATTACATGAGAATGTAATAATTCAAAATCCTACTTAACTATACATATGTAAACATAAAAGACAAAGACATATCTAGAGAAGGGATATTTTTATTTATTAGATAGGTGTAAGGATGAAAGGTTACATGCGAAAGAGGTCAGGTGTGCTTAGAGGGATATTTATTTCCTTCTTCATACCTTGATAAGTTATGACTTACATAAAACTCGTAAAACTCTTTTCCAACAACTCATTTTCACAAGAAATATTTCAGATGACATAAACGTATAACAACCTGAATAGGGTGAAGAATGTAGGATGTAGGATGAAATCCAACAAATAATAAAAATCAAATTATCCAAAAGAAACTTCAATATTACACCAATTTCAAATACCGAAAAAACTAATCAAATTTAGAGAAATGACTTCATCTAATATTTTCGTTATATTATAGGCTGATTAACATTCTAGCTTTTAACAAGCTAAACTTTTGCTGTCGTTATTTTGTTAATGAACGATTTTTGACAAAGTAAACCTTGTGATTTGAAATTTGACACAATTTTAAAGTTCGACTAATTCAACATTTACCTACTTGTATTACCTTTAACTTCTACGTGGAGCTTAGGGCTTCGACAACTTTCCCCAACGGAACCTATTCTTGGCTAACGCTCTTATCTCGGACCAGGTTTTTCCTCCTCTCTGGTTCACACTCCTCGCAATTGATAGTAAAGTTCTCTCGAGGGTGATTTTGAACTGCTTTAAACACCGAATAAATGCTAAGCGTAAAGAAGAACAGTCAGGATTCAAAGAAAGTCTTCCAAGCAAAGCACCGATCAAATAGACACCTTGCGCATTATTACGGAATAGCCTACAGAGCACCAGTCTTATCTTTACCTGATATTTGTTGATTTCGAGAAGGCGTTCGACAGTAATCTCAGTCAGTCTCTAATCTCTATCTTAAAAATTTAAAATTGAACAACAAATAATTTATAATTGACAAACAGAACCGGATGTTAGCTGAAATTATGTTCACTGTTATTTATGATGATAATAAATTAATGACGCAAGGTGCTCATTAGTTTTGAAGATTTGGTTTGAAATACCTTTAAATTAAAAGTGCGCTAATTAATTATATTCCTTAATATATATATATAGGTTTAAAGTTTTAAATAAATTAGAAGTTAGAAGAAAAAGTTATTTTGCTTTATACAAAAAAAAACTAGTTAAGTTATAAATGGTACCTAGGTTAAATTTAATTACCACCTAGAGAGTAATAATAGGTAGAAGTGTTAAAACAAATTAATTGTACAAATTACCACATTAGCTAGCTCCAGGTATAATTACCTCTCCCGGGAACACCTTGGCCATTATTACTCAAATTGCACAGTTTAAAAATACATTTATACATATAAATTATACATAAACTAACAACTTTATTCTTATACATAAAAACAAACTAAGGTAAAATACTATTTTTAACATAAAACAATTGAGTTTGAAACAAATGTTTTTCAAAAAAGTAAAATTTTTCTTGAGTAATATTAAATGTTCAGTTATGAGTGTCGCAACACCTTGACGTTTTTTAATGTAGAAAAATAATTACTCTATATTGGCCTTATTTGTTTTTAATATGTCTTGCAGGAAACATTTTTTGGAGAATATATCCTTAATCTACCTGAACAGAGCTTTAAAATTATATGTGAAATGCTATATAAAGCATTAAATTATTTTTAACTCTCATTTCGAACTTGTTTTCTTTCTTCTTCGGCCTTGTTATTTCCGGTATTTTTTTCTAAATGCCGGAAAAAATCGCAATTTTGTAAAAATTGTTACATATTTTGTTTCTGAGCTTCCCGAAGCTATGGGATCGCTCTGAAGAACGAAAATATTTTATGCCAACGATTTCAAAAATTCCAAGACCGAAAACCGTTTCAGACATCAGGGAACGTTTTTGGTTCCGTATATCTGCCTGTCGGTCTGTCTGTTCGTCTGTCGCTCAATTTTTGCGAGCCAACATATCTTAAAAATTACAATTCCGATTTTTATCAACTTTGTATGTTTGGTCATAATTTGCTCATTGTTGGTCCCACATAAGTTTCAATCTTCTGCGCTCATTTTGTTTTTCTTCCAC
This sequence comes from Gerris lacustris, assembly GCA_951217055.1. Classification (NCBI taxonomy): domain Eukaryota; kingdom Metazoa; phylum Arthropoda; class Insecta; order Hemiptera; family Gerridae; genus Gerris; species Gerris lacustris. Next base: position 31,728,744 of record OX578282.1, on the reverse strand, counting down.
ATGAGCACAAACATACATTTATTTACGCCGGCCTATAGCTTCAAAAGTACTTATCTGATTTCTATGAAACTTTTATAGTTTATCGAAAGTAACTGCAGATAGCCCCAGATTAGTTTGAACCGCCTGCACTCTTTAATTTTTGCTAAATTTAAACATTAATTCATGTAAAAAAATCCAAACCATTTTGACAGATTAAAAAAAAAAAGAAAAACAATGAAACAAATTCGACAATAATTACTTGTGAAAGCATAAAATCAATAAAGTACGCCATAGGATGGACGCCATGAAGCTATGTGCCACACCAATTGGCAGTATTTTTTTTTTTTCTACTCTTCAATATCTTAAATTCATGAACATGGAATTTTGAGTCTGATATTGCAAATTCTGAGATGCATCTGTGTGCCTCATTTTGTTCAAATTGGTCAATTTTTACGCCAGTTGTTACACAAGGAGCCTTTACAAGCCCAAGTCTCTGAAATGAAGAAATCTCTTTAGCTCGTTCAGGAAAGATCACAGCTACAAAGATCTCTCTAAAGCCACAATGTTATATACTGTTTAAGGAATATCCCAATAAAAATACAATTTAGAAAAGAAGTTGTAAACAAATTTAGTTTACGGGGAATATATTCAAATACCTTTGATTTTTTCCCACGAAACAAAATGCTTATATAGCATTTCTCGTTAATTTATTCGAAATTGCAGTAAAAATAAGGCTAGAGAAAAAAATATGAATTCATCATTAACGGTTGAGAACTTTTTTATAATCAACATTTTGTTTTTCGCTCGGGCTGAAGGATTATTATTAGTACCTACTCTGAATTATTTGAAACATAAATAGTTAAGGTTGAGGTTAAATAATTGTATGTATAAATTAAGCTATACATCATAAAAAATGGGACCAACAATGGGCTTAATTATGATCTAACATCCAAATTTCATTAAAATCGGAGCAGTAGTTTTTAAGATATGATGGCTTGCAAAAATTGAGCGACAGACACACACGGAACCAAAAATGATCCCAGATGTCTAAAACGGATTTCTGTCTTGGAATTTTTGAAATCGGAGACCTAAAATAATGTCCCTCTTAAGAAAGATCACATAGCTTCCGTAACCTTCGGTGAGCTCGGAAGCAAAAAAAGTATCAAATTTAGCTCTTCCTAAAGTAGAATTCATCGGTATGACAAAAAGTCATAGGACCAAAGTTGAAGATCTTTTAAAATTAGTGACCTCTGGTGCAATCTGTTTTTTTATACAATTTACCGTTTAGCCCCAATAAACCTCCTAAAAAACTTTAAAGTTGCGTCCGCCAACTTTCCGCATTTAAATGGCGTCCATCTTGAATCAAGATGGTGGATCGGTAAACTGTTTTCTTGTGAGCACCTAGGGAGTAAGGGGAACCTCCATGCAAAATGGCAGCCCTCTAGCTATTGCTGTTTTGGAGATACGGTGATGGATGAATGAGTGTTATTTGGCTTTTATATGTATGAGAAAGAGTGTATAGAAACAATATTGAAAACTGTAAACTTGAGTAAGAAGAAGTCAGTACATTTTTACTGGGGAGTGGGGAATCAATAAAGTCTAAAATAGCTTTTATTTCTTGTTGTGATAATTCAATATTATACTATAAACATATATGAATGAGACTGTAAAAAGAGAAATCAATTTAAAAAAACTTTACAATGAAATTTTAGAATGTTGTTAATAAAATGATCTTGCTAAGGTCGGCTTAACATATACATAGCCATACAGTGAAGGGTCGTGTCCATACAATGTGTGATTGCTTATGAAATATGTACAACCAAACGATCTATCCTATGGGTCCAATAGTCCAATGAGATTATCAAAACACATAAACAAACTCCTGATAAAGTATTTTTTGCCAGGGTACCGGAAAACATATAAATACATCGAAAAGAGCATAATTATTTTTTTTAAAAAAAACGTAATAAAATTCAAATAACATGTCAATTTAAAAAAAATCGAAATTTCCAAAAAGTGGTATATTTAATTTTGGTCGAAGAGTGTTAGAGGGGGAGGGGAACACATTTCACACCAACTTTAAACTCGCCTACGCTCGCCCTATCAAAGCTTATAACCAAAAATTATATATTTTTGTACACAGTTCGACGTACCCTTTTTATATGATACCCCACACGGCCTCCAAAACAAAACAAAAAATCCTTAAGTTTTTTACCTTTTTTTTAAAAAAATAAATTTTGCAAGTCGCCACATTTATAAAAATGTTTGGGTTGGGTAAGTATACTTTATACAACATACATGCCAAATTTCAAAGTGATCGGGAAAAAGGTGTAACCGTGACAGCAGGTGACAGACGGGTGGACGGACAGACAGACACACGCAGGAAAAATATAAGGGTCCTTGGTTTTACCTACGCACCCTAAAAAGAGAACTATTTAAAGAATTTGATTTATTCCCTACAGAAAAATATGTGTAATTGATCGTTTATAATGAGTCGTACGAGCCGTTTAGCCCACAACAAACATTTATTTTTATTAGAATAAATGTGGTTCCCTTAGCTAAGCAACAACAAATCATTTCGAGGTGCGTCGTCGGGACACTACTCGATTATACATATAAACGATTTAGGAATTCAGAGTTGCTTTGATTGACTAGGTGCTTTTCACTTGTGATCAGCCATCAAAGTTTAAACAACTGATCAAGGTTGAGGTCACGAGTTGACCTGCATCTTGGTACTCTGATTTAACTAGCCCATTGATGATCACACAGCATTCCCTTCGGCTCGCCATAATATTAGTACTAATAATGCTGTAGTAATCCATGATAATTATCCAAGTAATATTGTAATAGTTATGCTATAGTAAACTATAATAATTATACTAGTGGCAATCCAATACCAGACTCTAGTCTCTCTTTTCTTTTGTACTCAAAACACCCTTAAATTCTGATATTACAGAGGTAATATGATTATAATTAGCTTCTTCCAAATAACTAAAATGTATAGTTATGTATTTTATTAAATTGTTCTTTATCTTAGTAACTCTTCTGATTAATTTATCTATATGATTTCAGGATTAGCTTTAAACATACCTTCTATAACAGCGCAAGCACATACACTTTTACATTTATACGATATTTTATAAGATTCAATTTACTTACATTTTCTTTTACTTTTTTTGTTACTCTTTAGGGATTCAGTTCAGATAAGTGTTTTGTTAGCCTTAGCGTTACTCATTCCTAATTAATTACGTGCTCACTTTTTTTTCTCGTTACCAGAGATATTTATTTTCTTACGTTAAGAATAATTATTTTTATTTGTATGCGTCTCTGTGTAACATTTAATAATTTATCATTGAACTCAAGAGTAATCTCCCAGATATTATATATATATATATATATATATATATATATATATATATATATATATATATATATATATATATATATATATACTTACACAGTACCTATAGTAATATGTCTGTGTTATTATTATTGCTCAGTGGAATTTTCTCCGTGTAAGTTCGTACTTGAAGAAACTTATCACTTATAACTATGTTGTGAAGCAATTTTTTGAAATGTTTTACAATTTATTTCCAAGCTATTTACTGGTTAGATTGCATGGGAAAGATCGTTAGTCACTGAATTGCGTGATATTTAACACTATGTGAAGCAAATGTTAAGTTCACACCTGTACTTAACTTGGTTTACTTACTTCGTAGGCTGATCCTTCAGTTACGCACGTTAACTTTATTTATAAAATGAAGTAGTTAAAATAATAGCCTTTTTTTCTTTTTATTGCGCCTAAGGTTTCTGAAGCTATTGATCGTTCTAACGAAGGAAACATTTTTATACCTCCGGTTTCAAAAATTCAAAGACAGAAATTCGTTTCACACATCAGAGAACACTTTTGGTTCCGTGCCTAACTGTCGGTCTGCAGGTCTGTTTGTCGCTAAATTTTTGCGAACCAAGATAGGATCTTAAAAACTACTCGTCCGATTTTAATGAAATTTGGATGGTAGGTCTTAATTAACCCATTGTTGGTCAGGGTGGTCCAAAAGTCTCCCCCCCCCCTCTTAACTTTTGAACGGTTTGAGATAAATTAATGAAACTTGGGGGATCCCTACCATGCAGAGGGAAGTTTGTTTTCATGCAATCGCCCACAGGGGCAACCACTCACTTTGCCCCCAGGCCACACAACTTCAAAATTTCGAATTGGAATGTATATTTTTGATAGCATATTTGAATTCTACGATAAAAAATAAAAAACTTTTACTTGAAACCTTTTTTTCTACCTCCAATATTTTGCCCCTTATAGGGGGGCAAAGATAGCAAAATAACCCTTCCGATAATACGTTGTAAAATCTTATAAATTAATAATAATGATAAATTAATGAAACTTAGGGGATCTGTACCACTTAAAGGAAAGTTTTGATTTCATGCAATCGTAGGGGGGCAACCACCCACTTTGGCCCCAGGCCACCTAACTTTAAAATTTTAACCTAGAGTTTATATTTTTGATAGCATATTTTGATTCTAAGGCAAAAATTTAAAATATTTTACTTGAAACTTTTTTTTGCTACCTCCATATTTTGCCCCCTACAGGGGGGGCAAAGGTATAAAAATGGTATATTTCAGCGCCTGGGGGCAAAATGGTGGTTGCCCCTAGTACGTGAGTGGATGAATACACACTTCCCTTTACATGGTACAGATCCTTCAAGTTTCATTACTTTATTTCAAACCGTTTAGAATTTATAACGATCTAAGTGCGATTGTGTTACTATTTCGGAAGGGTTATTTTGCTATCTTTGCCCCCATGTAGGGGGCAAAATATTGGAGATAGAAAAAATAGTTTCAAGTATAGGTTTATTATTTTGTATCGTAGAATCCAAGTATGCTATCAAAAATATACATTCCAAGTTGAAATTTTGAAGTTGGGTGGCCTGGGGCAAAGTGGGTGGTTGCCCCTAGTGGGCGATTGCATGAAAACAAACTTCCCTTTTCATGGTAGAGATAACCCAAGTTTCATTAATTTATCTCAAACCGTTCAAAAGTTAAGAGGGGGGGGGGGGGGGAGACTTTTGGACCACCCTGTATATAAGTTTCAAGCATCTACGCACATTTTTTTCTCTTCTACATGCGCACTAACATACATTAATTTACACCTATATCTTCAAAGGTACACATCTGAAACTTTTATAGTTTATCTAAAGTAACCCGTAGATAGCCCAAGGTTTATTTGAACCGTTTGCGGTCTTTAAATTTTGCTAAAGCGATACTTTAATACAGGTAAAAAATAAAACAATTTTGACAGATTTAAAGAATGGGGGAAAATGAAATAAATTGGATAATACTAGGTTGTTAAAGCATAAAATGCGTGCATATAATATATGAATTATGTATTCTAGTATGTATAAATATGAACCATAGGCTTTACCAAAAAAATCCTAATTAATTACAAAGTAATTATCTGTCGATCCTTCAAGTTAAATTTGCATTTATTCTTTTAAAATATATTATAACCCTAGGCTTAGGATTTTCAGGCTATTTAAAGCAATTTCATTAAGGTTATTTTATCTCAGGCTTTGTTTTGAATGAAGGACTTGGTTCCGTGAAAGGTAGCTTCTTAATCTCTATTTATAAGGCAATTATCCAGATAGCTATTTAGCCTAAAAGCATACCCTATTACTAATTTTATATTCAGAAACGTAAATTCTTTAAAGTGTGAATATTGTATGTAACAGTTAATAACTGCAATGATGTGACAAAATAAATCCATAATATATCTCAAGATATCTAGTTGAACAATAAACGACTATTGATCATTATAAATTCAATCTAATCGAACAGTTTTCAATCTACGTTTTGAAGGGTTGATAGTCATACATTTAATTTGAACAGTATGGATTCTCAAAGTTAAAGGACTAAGCTAGATGAAACGGCTACACTTTGCATCTGGAGTTGGACCTAGTTGCAGTTGATTAAGGCCAGTTGCTTTCTGTTACCTTCCACCCCCTCTTTACTGGAGCATTACCTATTCCTTTAGATCGAGAGCAAGTTGAACTTGAAATTAGTTATATTGCCTTGTGCCCTTAAAGATCAAAAGTGAATTTCTCGTCTACTCCTTGTAAAGGGGTAATCCTTTATGATCTGCATAATGCATGATTTTAATGGTTTCCATAGCTACGTACCGTGTAATGTACACCACCCCTCTTTTTAGCTTTTTCGCTTTTACCCTTTTCCTTCTTCCTTTCAAGAGTGTTGAAAACTAAAAGACGTAATTTTCTATCGTGTTATCATCCCCTCTCTTCTTTTTATTCTTATAATTTTATATCTTATACAGATGTTAATTATTCCCTTGTAGCTTTTATCATGGGAAATGATGCAAGGCTTCGGCTTTTTGTCATTAATTATTAGAGGCAGGAATCCATTTGCCGGCATTGAAGTTAGGATGTTTCCCTTCAGACTTAACTCAAGTTTGCTTCTAGGAAGGATTAATTAATCTCTTATCACTAAGTGCACTTTACTATATATAAGTACCTGGCCTCTGCTTAAATTGATTGATTTAATTTGACTTGCTTAATATTATCTTTATCATCTTATGCACCAGTATCTAACTTACATAAACATCGGTGGAAAATGTTTCATCTAAGTAATCTTTGCTTTACTTATGTTTACTTTAGTTATTAGAGATGACTTTAGAAATTTTATTGACGAGTCTAGAGCCCTACATGTAGAATAGAATAGAATATGTATAAAGATAAAATTTATGAGTAGCAACTTAAAATGTACTTTCATTATTCTTATTTGCCTTTCGAGAATTATTTCTGTTCGTTTTATATTTCATGTTCAACATTATATATATACTTATATCATCCCATAGAAACACATAGAAAAACAAAATGCTGAAGAATCTGAAGTTAAAGAAACTTCATTAACATGCTTTATATTTCGTTTTATCATGCAGGATTTGACGAAACTAAATAAAAATTATGTTTTTTTAAGCTGCTTTTATACGCTGTTAGTCAACTTTATCTTATTGGTACATCCTTTTTTTGGTAGTACCCATTCTGCTGATTTTTTTGTTGCAGACTAAATTTTATGTAAATAGTCTTCATTTCAATATCCCTGAGCCATTATCTCGGAAACTAGATTCCACGGGAAAGTGACGTATATAGTTTCATCTTACACCTATATCATCATTAGTATTAAAATAGATTAATTATTATGTTAATCAACATCGTTTCAACCATTTCTGAATAAAATACTCCATTAGTGCGGCCAATTAGTGTGGCACATAGCTTCCTCGCGTCTTATTTCGTGTAATTTAATGATTTTATACTTTTGAAACCTACTATTATCCAATTTATTTCATTTTCCCCATTTTATAAATGTGTCGAATTTGTATAAATTTAGCAAACTTTAAAGAGCGCAGACAGTTGAAATCTAGGACTTGAAATTAATCAGCGATAGACAGAACGATTTCTGCCTTGGAATTTTTGAAATCGGCACCTACAAAAGTTTTCGTTCTTCAAAACTATCACATTGCTTTCGTTACCTTCTGTATGCTCGGAAGCAAAAAAGCAAGATGTTTTATTGATTTTAAGGGGGCAGCGAACCTAAATTTAGAACAGTTTATTTCTTGATTTGGCATCAGAGAATAAAAATTATTGAACTACAAACTACAAAAATTGGTGAACTTTGATATTTCTACAAGGACAGCCTGTTGTTAACTATCCACATTTTTATATGTGTATATATATAAATATATATATATATATATATAATATATATATATATATATATATATATATATATATATATATATATATATATATATATATATATATATATATATTATTGAATTCTGTACAATTATTTACTTAGTGATAAGAAAAGTTAATTGTTTTAAAAAAAAACAAAAAGTGATATTGTTGATGTATTGTGTATGTGTGGTTAAGAGTGATAAGGAGCTTTAAGGATTTTTATATACTGTGTAAGAATTTTAGTGGCTTCTGTTTTCCCCTGATAACACTGACCAAGTAGAAATACTTTCCACCAAAATAACTAAATCTTTAAAGTTTTGTGAAGTTACGCTTAGAAAGAAAGACCTCTCGGTAAAATGGTTCTTTTTGTTGGTTTCTTATGGTCTTAATGTTTCTATACTTTTATTAATTTGTTGCTTTAATTAAGTATTTTATTAAGGAAATTAAATTTTCGCACAATGACATTGTTTTTCTACATATACTTCGTATGTGAGAAAGTAAAAAGTATAGGATAAACATGAATTTTTCCCCAAAATTGACTTGAAGAACCTTTTTTTATTGAAATTTTGATATTTAGTTTTATTTACCGATGATTTATTTATTCTATTGCTTCCGGGCTTATGGAAGGTAATAGAAGCATTAAGATAAATCTGAAGATTTTTTTATTTTCCCAAATAAAATATTCTTTTACAGAATCCGTTTCAGACGTCAGAAAACAATTTTAGTCTCGTGTCTGTTTGTTGGTCGGTCAGTCTTTCTTCATTTTTGTGAACCACCACAGCTAAAAACCACTTATCTGATTTTTATGAAATTTAGGTGCTAGGTAACCGTCTTCACACATTTTATATTAAATAAAAATTAGTTTAACCCTACGGGGAAACGTACAGATAAAATTTCAACCACACATTAAAATCTAGTGCTCATTCGTTCAATAAATTAACACCACTTTTATTAGGACGTGAGGAAGCTATGGGCCACACTAATTGGATGATTTTTTATTTATTTAATATTAACACCTATTTATTTAAAAGTTTTGACGTAATGGGGATGGTTTGTCGAAAGTAGTCTGTATAGATGTCCACATATTAATTTCAACTATTTGCTCACAAATAATATATGGAACTATTTGCTCTCATATAATGTGTGCCTCACTAATTGACTGAAAGATAAAGGTAAAATATTGAGATAGAGTTGCAAAAGTTCGATCTTTAATAAATATACACTTGATTTTTTATTTTAAAATAATATTTTCCTGAAAAAATATGTAAATTTAAATAAATAAGTATCTTTATGTATAAATAAGAATAACGAAATAAGAGAACATTAGTACAGTCAATCTGTAAATTTATGCGGAAAAAATTCGTTTGGGATACATGAGAAAAACTCCAACTTTTCGGGAACATCCGCACGGCGGAAGTACGGGGTACGGGGTACAAAAGTATAAAAAAGTATGTACCCTTCATGATGCATCTCGTTGGAAAGCTCTTTAAGAAAACAGTAATTTTTGTCATTTACTCTTTTGTCATGTTTTCATTTTTGAGGGGGTTAAAAGAAAAAACAGGGGAAGAAAATATAAATAAACAGTAAATCTGTAAATTGTGCCGCAAAGATTCGAGACTATATTTTTTTCCTGACTCGCTTGGAGCACATTAGAAAAGCTTAACTCCTGCTTTTCGGGAACATCCGGACGGCGGAAGTACGGGGGACGGGGTACAAAAGTAAAAAGTATATACCCTTCATGATACATGTCGTTGGAAAGATCTTTAAGAGTATATTAATTTTTATATTAACAGTTTTGTCATATCTTCATTTTAGAGGGGGGTAATATGGAAAATCACATTGACCCTACTGAGTGGGGGTGGAACAAAACTGCCCGAGGACTGGAACCTGTGACAACGGAGCTTGATCCTGCACCGGAAAGACTCATGAAACTGATTGCCTGCGGCTGTAAAATAAATAATTGTGGTGCAGCTTGCGGGTGCAGGAAGGCACGTCTCCCATGCTCAGTTGCTTGCAAACACTGCGGCGAAGAAAATTGCAGCAACGTAAATCTCGCAGATGCTGAAGAAGATTTTCTTGAGGATACTAACTTTGACTTGCCCTCCCAAGTTGAACTTCTGCCTTCAATCTCAACTAGCGAACATAAAAAAAGTACCTTAGGGAGTGAAGCAAAATCAGCAGGAAATTCATCAGCGGACGATCAACCGGCAAAAAAGGGGAAGCGGAGTCAGAAAAATAACAAAAACTTGAGATAAACGAACAAAAAGATGAGTTTCCCCCCATCCAACTTCCGGACGGTCCCGCAAAATTGGATTTAAGCTGTTCATATATGCCCCAAGCGATTCGTGTAAAAAAAAGTTTCCTTGAGTTTTGACTTTTATCACGGCAGATTGAATGTACTAAATATTTAATTAAAAAGCTCTATTTTCCTGTTTTTCCAATTTACCCTATACTTTTACAATAGGTATACAGTACTTTTTTGACTTTTGTACACCGCACTTCCGTCCGGATGTTCCCAAAAATTTGGAGTTAAGCTTTTCTCATGTGCCCCAAGCGATTCACGGCCAAAATAATGTTGTCTCGAAATTTTTGCCCACAAATTTACTCTTCATTTATAATTTTGTTTCTGTTTTTCCATTTTACCCCCCTCTTAAATGAAAATATGTCAAAAGTGTATATAAAAAAAAATACTGTACTTTTAAAGAGCCTTCCAACGACATGCGTCATATATAGGGTATATACATTTTCGACTTTTTTACCCCGTACCCCGTACTTCCGTCGTTCGGATGTTCCCGAAAAGTTGGAGTTAAGCTTTTCTCATGTGCCCCAAGCGATTTACGCAAAAATAATGTAGTCTCGAATGTACTGTTCATTTATAATTTTTTATTTTTTTATATTACCCCCCTCTTTAATGAAGATATGACAAAAGTGTATTTAACAAAAATTACTGTACTCTTAAAGAGCTTCCTTCGACATGCATCATGAAGGGTATATACTTTTTTTACTTTTGTACCCCGTACCCCGTGCTTCTGCCGTCCTTATGTTCTCGAAAAGTTGGAGTTAATCTTTTCTCATGTGCTCCAAGCGAGTCAGGAAAAATAATATAGTCTCGAATCTTTGCGGCACAATTTACAGATTTACTGTTTATTTATATTTTTTTCCCTGCTTTTCCTTTTTACCCCCCCCCCCCCCCCCCCTCCCCCCCTCAAAAATGAAAATATGACAAACCTGTATATAACAAAAATTACTGTTCTCTTAAAGAGCTTTCCAACGACATGCATCATGAAGGGTATATACTTTTTGTGACTTTTGTACCCCTTACTTACTTCCGCCAAAAGTCCGTGTGTTCCCGAAAAGTTGGAGTTAAGCTTTTCTTATATGTCTCAAACGATCCTCACAAAAAAAAATCATCCTCGAATATTTTCCGCTGACAGCCTTTTATCACGACAGATTGACTGTACTACATGATAAGAGAAACAACAATATGAATTTCTTAATTTTCTATGTAACAGTTATGTTGTAAATGTAAATGTTTGTCAATGCTTCATTTTGCTTCTTTTTAACCTACAATGATTTTTTTTTTTTTTTAATGTGGGTGTTGCAGCTTAGGTTGGGAATTATAAAGAAATATATGAATGTTATCTTATCATATATATAATTATTTCTTTCTTTTAAAAATAATAATATTATAAGCCAAGAAAATAAGTAAGAAAAATTAAATAATACGGAAAAATCTAGGTAAACAGTGGAACACACTTTTTCCTTAGGCTGGATGTATTGCTTCTTATCGGATAGTAACCATATATATATATATATATATATATATATATATATATATATATATATATATAAATCGTTTGGCGATGTGTGATGTCAAAGGACAAACACTAGCAACTAGGTAGGGAGAGAAGTTAAGCCCTCCAGCCTACGTAAAGTTTGAAATATGTGCATGTTACGTCACCGTGCCTTGGGGAGGGATCACACTGGGATTTAGTTATTATTTCAGCCTGACAGATATCGCTGTCTGCTTCCTTTTTTTTCATTCCTATAAGTTACTCGTGGAAATGTTGATAAACTTTAAAAATAAACTCGCAAATTCATTCTAAACTACAAACATATACTTACTCCTTATTGTTTTTCTCATAAAATATACATGTTAGTTTTGCAAAATAGAGTAATTACCTTCCTTTCACTACCATGTATAACAAACAAACCAATAAATATCAACTTTTACAATACGAAACGTCTAAAATGCTGTTGTCACTTCATTCAATTCTTTTGAAACTTTTTTTTACACATGACAGGCATGAATAGAATTAGAAGCGGCCGTCACGGAATCTGTCACAATACGACTGGAGGTTATAGATTTAATTATTGCATCTCAATGTTTAAATACTTTTATCTACGATTGATACGAAATATAAACATTATATCTTTGTTTAGATGCGTAGAAAGTGGTTCTTTACGTACTTGTATTCATTGCGCATGCGCGTCTCATAGTTCTGAATAATTCCTCTTCTTTACCACACTAGTGTGGTAAAGAAGAGGAATTCTTCAGCTTTACGCACGATTAGCAAGTTTGTTTACATTTTACAAAACTAATTTGCTGTTCTTTTATTAAAGTAACTGTTTATATCGAGTTTTTTGTGAAAAACAATGAGTGAATCAAGTGACTTAGACGAAAATGTGGAGAATAATACTCCTCCAGAAATAATTAATTCGGCAAAAAATACAACTAATGAATTAATGCCATCTTTATCAAGAGAGAGATACGAACTTACATACAGCAAGTTTATTTTTGTCTGTATTTATTATTTAAATCTTACAATCGTAGATAAAGTACGGTACGCAACTCGTGCGAAAACGGCATTTTGCATTGCTCGTGTGGTTTTACCACCCTCGCTGTCGCTCGGGTGCAAACTCCACACTCGAATGCAAAATGCTACTTTCCGCACTCGACGCGTAATGTACTATTACTTTTTACTCCCCTTTACATTGTTTTTAATTTTATTATTCATTCCTTCATTAAAAATTAGATATAATTTTTATTTTCAATCTATTTTGTACCAATGTAATTAATAGTGGAAGAAATATATATTTTTTTTATTAATGAACATTCAAATTGTTGTTTGTTACAGGTAATTACTAAATGGATCTATTTATCTGATGATTAGTCCTTTGTCTGTAAGCTGTAAGTTGATTTGTAATTAATATATTTTATAATTAAAATTAATTAATTTTAGTTTATTTTTAGTACATTTGTTTTATTGACTTTTAATTACTTACATTCGAGGTTTATATTGTTGAACTAATGATCCGAGAAGAATATAATTTAATTGTAAAGTTAATTGTCTAGTCATCTACTTCTGTTTAGTGTTTTGGAAGACCAAAAGGATTTTCTACTAAGACAAGATTTAAGCCTGATGCAATGCTGATCTCTTTTCCTTACTCGTTTCCTTCTCCTAGGTCTAACTATCTTATTACATTCTTCCAAGTAACTCCAACTAACTCGTTTCATTCTCCTAGATCTTCAAATAATTCGTTTCCTTCTCCCAGGTCTTCAACTAATTCGTTTCCTTCTCCTGGGTCTCCAACTAATTCGTTTCCTTCTCCTAGGTGTTTAACTAACTCGTCTCTTAGGTATCTTTCCATCACGTTTTATACATTCTCATCTTCTAATCAATGAGTACCCTAGTAGGTAAATATAATAGGTATGTAATACATTATATGATAATATAAATCAATTATATAGATTATCTATATAATAAATAACCCTGCCATCAGGTATTGAGCTACGATTCCTTGGAATTACTTCAGAATTCTTTAACCAACAGTTACGCGAACACTCTATTATTGTTATTTATTTAAAACAAAATTCGCCTTATCAAGTAAGTTAAACATGTTTTAATCGAATTAACTTTAATAATAAAAAAAAAAGTTAGGAGAAGATGGGAGATAGGACACAAGTATTTTATAGATAGGATAATAGTTATTTACGCACCAAGGGAGTAAAGTAAGTGATTGCACCCTGAGCGATGAAGTTGGTTCCTGAGGCGGAGCCAAGGGAGTTAATTATCGCGAGGTGCAAGTGATTTTTACTCCCGAGGTACGTACAAGATTTTACCTCCAGAAGGGAGAAAATATATGGAAAGAATTGATTTTATTCAACAATATATTTATATATTCTTATATTTATTTATAACAAAAAAAAAGTTAGATATGATATTGTGGGCGAGTACCACATAGCAATTTAATTCTAATATAATAAATTATAATTAAGACGAACTTTTCCACAACCACAATTAAATATATATTTTTATATGATCTCAAAAACACAACTGAGTCAAGGTTTAACTCACAAAAATAAACAATAATAATTTCAGTAACCATGGTAGCCACAGGCCTCCCCCCCTAGTGAAGGCAAGAGGAGCGGTACTGAACGATAAATGTATGAAATGAAAATTAAAAAATATAACTTATAATACTGATGCTTTCATGGTTACTAAACTTGATATATACAATAACTGATAGAGAAAAATAATAATATTATGCTACAGGCTAAAAGAGACTCTTCTATTTTTACGCGAGCTTCTGTCGGGTGATGTTAGTCCCTTCTCCTCATCTGGTTCCTTTAATTCACTAGCATAACTTCCTACATGGTTGTGGTCATTGGTGGCGAAGATAGCTGGTTTGAGGCGATCTAGAGAGACCCATTTCTCCTTATTTTTGACGTTAATCAGGTAGGCCTTATCCTTTTTCTTTACGATGTCATACGGTCCTTCATAGGGTGGAGTAAGAGGAGGGCGAGTGGCGTCACATCGAATGAAAACTTGTGAGCACTTTTCGAAATCTTTTGAAATAAATACCTTCTGCTTTGAGTGCCATTTACCGGGTACTGGTCGGAGACTTTTAATGACTTCTTTTAAACGCGTGATAAATTCTGGAGGCTCACAGGTTGGTCGACTCTCTTCGAAAAACTCTCCTGGGAGACGGAGAGGCTCGCCATAGACCATTTCTGCTGGGGAAAGGTTTACATCTTCCTTTGTACACACTCGTAGTCCGAGTAAAACTGATGGAAGTGACTCGACCCAGTTTTTGTTTCCTCGTGCTCTTAAGCCTGTCTTTAAGCTACGATGGAATCTCTCAACCAGTCCGTTGGCCTGAGGGTGGTAAGCGGTAGTTCGTATCCTGGTGGTTCCAGTTAACCTAAGTAGTTCTTTAAAAATATTTGACTCCATCTGTCGTCCTTGGTCAGTTGTCATTTTAGCCGGGACGCCAAATCGAGCTACCCAGTTGTTATAGAAAGCTTTCGCAATGGTTTCTGCCTGTTGGTCCTCCATCGGGTATGCTTCGGGCCACCTACTGAATCTGTCGATACATGTAAGGAGATATCGTTTCCCGTCGCATGGTGGAAGAGGTCCAACGATGTCCAGATGTATGTGGCGAAACCGATCATTAGGTGGTATGAATGAAGACAGTGGGGTTTTGGTGTGTTTGAAGACTTTAGCTTTCTGACAATCCATGCAACTGCGTGCCCATTCTTTACAGTCACGTTTCAGGTCCGGCCAATTAAATCGTTCCCCCACTAATTTAGTAGTTTGTTTTATGCCTGGGTGTGATAGTTGATGGATAGAATTAAAAACAGATTTCCTGAAAGAATTTGGAATATATGGCCGAATTTTGTTATTATCGATTTTGCAATAAATATCGAAAGATTCATACGTAATTTTGTTGAGACTAACCTTTTGAAACGCAAGGATAGTTTTGAGCTCCTCGTCGTTTCTTTGTGCTTCTGAGATTTTCCCTGGTGTCATGGCCGATTCGAGTGCAGACACGCGAGAAAGGATGTCTGCTGTCACATTGTCCTGTCCAGCTACATGTTGAATGTCACTTGTGTATTCTGAAATGAATTGCAACTGTCTGAGCTGCCGGTTGGAAAGAGTAGAGTTGTTTTTTGTAAGTCCGTATGTCAGTGGCTTATGGTCAGTGTAGACTGTCACCTTGTAACCTTCGATCAATTCTCGAAAATGCCGAATGGATTCGAAGATTGCCAAGAGTTCTCTGTCGTAAGTACTGTACCGTGTCTGAGTCGTCGTTAATTTTTTAGAGAAAAAGCTTAATGGCTTCCGTTTGTTGTTTTGGATTTGTTCTAAGCTTGCCCCGATTCCTTTCTCAGACGCATCCGTGTAGATCTGCACGTGTTGGTCAGGTACAGGTGAAGCTAGAATGGTTGTTTGTTTTAGGGCCTCTTTAAGCTGTCGGAAGGCGTTGGTCATCTCTCCGGTCCAGGAGAGCTTGGTCTTGTCTTTCTTTTTTGTCGAGCTGATGTTAAGTGGAGCTTGAATGGTCGCTGCGTGAGGTATAAAATCGCGATAAAAATTTACCATTCCTAAGAAGCGTTGCATCTCATGGACTGTCTGGGGAGGGGTGATCTTGTCGATGGCCTCGACCTTCTTTGGTGATGGCCTGATGCCGTCCTTGTTCAGAATGAAACTCAAAAAATTTATTTCTGTTTGTAGAAAGTTGCATTTGGCTAGGTTGAGAGTTACCCCGTGCTTGTTTAACCGTTGCCAAACCTTCTCTAAATGTTTGAGGTGCTCTTCGGTGTTTTTAGACGCTATTAATATATCATCCAGATAAACAAACACGAAGTCTAAACCTCTTAACACCTGATCAATGTAGCGCTGGAACGTTGCAGCTGCGTTCCGAAATCCAAAACCCATAAATGGAAATTCGAATAGTCCGAACGGGGTGATGACTGCGGTCTTTGCGATGTCGTCTGGGTTCACTGGTATCTGATGATAGGCCTTGTGACAATCCAAGTTAGAAAAGATGGTTGTTCCGTAGATATTGTTTCGAAAATCACGGATGTTTGGTACCGGATAACGATCGGGTACAGTGATTTTATTTAACGCCCGGTAATCACCACACGGTCGCCAATCTCCAGTTTTTTTCGGAACCATATGTAGTGGGCTGGCCCATTGACTCTTAGATGGTTGACAAATGCCTTGTTCTATCATTGAATCGAACTCCGCTTTCGCCAATTTATATTTGGGGGCTGAGAGTCTCCGTGGTTTGCAAAAGATAGGAGGGCCGCTGGTTTCGATGTAGTGAAACGTGGATGTTGATGTGTCTGGTTTGGCATATGTACGTGGTGTTGTGACGGCTGGATATTTAATCAGGATGTCTTTGATTTTCGCTGGTAAGGATTCGTCGATGGTTTTGATTTCAGATGGAATTGAAACGAGACACATTTTTGCCTTGGTTGTCAGTGACGTGTGGGAATCGGCCAGTAGATTTTGTTTTAGGTCGATTATAAGGCCATAGTGCTTTAATAAGTCAGCCCCGATAATCGCCTCTTTGACGTCGGCAACTGTAAACGGCCATTTAATGTCTCGGCGAAGACCCAAATCCAACGATAACACGCGTTGCCCGTATGTGATAATTTTTGAGCCATTCGCTGCAAATAACGATAAGTTAACTGGCCCGTTTCTGCGGTCTTGAGCAGTTGGTGGAATGACTGATACTTCTGCTCCGGAGTCAATTAAAAATCGTCGTGACAATGTTTTATCTGTTATAAACAAACGATTGTAGTAGGCATTTGTTTTGTCACCCGCGCAAGCTGCCCTAATCATGCGCTGGCTTTCTAGTTTTCCGTGTTATTGCTCTTCCACTTGCAGGGGGGCGTACACTTAGTTGCCTTCTCTTTAAAGACCTGGTGGTACCAACAGAGGTTGCTGTTACTCTTCGGAGATCTTGACCGTCTTCTTGAACGTCCCGGGCTTCTGTACCTGGATTTTACTGTTAGTCGACTAATTTCCTCTCTTAGTTCTCTAAACTCTTTTTTAACTGACTCTAATTCAGAGTTGCTAGATGTGGCTGCCTCCACAGCTCCCACGGTTTGTCGCGTTACTTCCGTGACCTTGTCTGCCATTTCGGCTAACTTATCGAGGCCTTCGTTGCTGACCACCAGAATAGCTTGTGCCTCCTTTGGCAGGCGACTAACAAATAGGTATTTCAGAGCGGTGTCATCGAGGTTTGTACTGGCTAGGTCACGCATTTGTTTTAAAAGTTGCGAAGGTTTCCGATCCCCCAGTTCTACTCCATCTAGCAAACATTTTAATCTTTGGGTTTCTGAGTCCGAAAATATACTTATTAGCGCTCTTTTGAGGACTGAATACGGAGCTGTCCGGTCTGGGTTATCTACGACGTCTGAAACTGTGTCCACAATCTCACTCTCTAACATGGCGACTACATGGTGGAATTTTGTCAATTCGGTTGTTATCCCAGCTACGTGAAAGTTACTTTCTACCTGATTAAACCAGGTTTTTGGTTTCTTCTTCCAGAACGGTGGGATCTTTACTGAAACGCGAGCTACTTCTGTTGGACGTGTCGGTTGCTGTTCCGTCATCTTCAAAGTTTGATAACACGGGATTTTTTTTTTTTTTTTTTTTTTTTTTTTAAATAATGTTATTTTGTTTACTTTTGGATGTTGACAGTTAACGAAATTAATTGAAATTAAACTTACTTATATTTTGTGTTCTTTTTCGGGGTCACCAATTCTATGTGGGCGAGTACCACATAGCAATTTAATTCTAATATAATAAATTATAATTAAGACGAACTTTTCCACAACCACAATTAGATCTCAAAAACACAACTGAGTCAAGGTTTAACTCACAAAAATAAACAATAATAATTTCAGTAACCATGGTAGCCACAATATTAACAATTCTCTAAATAAGTGTAATCACGTTAAAATTAAATTATAGATAGTAATTATTTGAATTTCAATGCTAAAATTAAATGGGAGAATCAGCTGGAAGCTGAGTCGTGTATTGAATGGTATTGACACTGATGAATTTACATATGGATTAGTTTATCTACATTTAGAAATTAAGATTTCATTTTTAACTTGTTTGTTTTACTGATGAATCACTATGGCAACAGTTGTGCAGGTTACATGACATGTGTGAAGATGACATTATAGATTTAGACATTAAACAAAAGTTAGTAAATGAAATGTGTATTAGCACTAGCCTTATTTACTTGTGCTTTATCTTGAATCTAGGGCAACACTGGAGGGAATCATGAGAGTTCATAATTCCCTTATTTTTCATTAATCCCTGTTTAACCCGACCGGGTGCAATGAGTAACTTCCCTCCTCCCTGTAAACTAGGGAGGAAAGTTCACTCTTTCTCCCTGCTGCATAATAATGCATAATGGGACATAATAATAAATAAACATTTTAGTTAACAATATATATATTTTAAATATATTATATTTAATATATATATATATATACATTATGTATATTTTATATCAAAAAGTGAAGCAAAAAAGGCAATAATAATATGAGATAATAATATTCTATAATATAATACTCTCTTATATTGAGGTAGTAATATGATATTGCTGTGAAAATTTGTATAAAAAAAATAGGTTAGATAAAAACAATATTAAATCTATATATCGTATTTCTTAAGCGCCAAAGTTCACCCAAGAGCATAAATAGCTATTTTGCCTTAATGTAGAACCAGAACTTTTAACATGGAGCTAGAATTTTTGCACAAATATCTCTTTTAAATATTTCACAAAAATTTACTTCACACCT
The DNA here is from genome assembly GCA_951217055.1 of Gerris lacustris. Classification (NCBI taxonomy): domain Eukaryota; kingdom Metazoa; phylum Arthropoda; class Insecta; order Hemiptera; family Gerridae; genus Gerris; species Gerris lacustris. The sequence continues at coordinate 31,709,388 of OX578282.1, read as the reverse complement.
ACAAAAACTAACGAATTCTCCCCAAAATATTACACTAAGGGATTTATAATCTATATATTTCTCAAATGTCATAGTTAGTGTTGCAGTGCTGCAACTATTGCCAACATAACACGACTAAATGTCCTATTAAACATGAGTACCCCGTGGTGCCCCATGTCCCATAACGTGTCCCTCCATCCCCTATTACTAAATTAAACAAAATAATCATTTTGGATATGTCAATACAGCCATCTGAACATATGTAGCTAACAGGTAGAAGGTGATTTGTGAAATTAATAATTTTGGGTGTGACTTAAGGCTTATTCTTCTACCCTTAACTCTTCCCTTTATTATAAAAAAAGTTTTTTCGTTCCATTAAATCTTTACTTCTACCTTCAATATATCTTGCTGTTCAATATATTATATGGAAGACGATTCTGGGGTGAAATAATTTTGAGATATGTATTAATAGAAGGTATATGAGGGATGATGGTATTTCTCTATAAAGAAAACGATTTTCACCCTCTTCAAAAAACAAAGCACCGCTTCATAACTAATGACGTCGCATTAAACCCTTTTTTACCCCTTAAACTTTTTTTTATTAGGGATCGAACCTTTTTTTAATCGAAAAATAAATTATAAAAACTTCTTTCTAAATAAGATTCCATTGTATAAATTATCTATAAATATCCTCTTCACTTTGTCTGAAAGGTCTTCTCTAAATTAAAACTCAATTAAAAAAGCACAAATTAATTATGTCAATTCTGATTCACTTGAAAAAAAAGAAAAAAAGAATTTTAATTTTATTATCTCCAATATTTTTTAATTTTTTATTGTTATCTTCTTTTTAGGGTTTTGTAGATTCTTCTCAAAACCCTTATGCCGAGGCTGATGTGTCCGTCTGTCCGTCGCTCTTTGGTTCATAGGGCCCGAACCGTTTAAGCTAAAGAGCTGAAATTTGAAATACTGGTGTAACTTTTTGACCCAACCACAGGAAAAATATACAGAAGTTCAAAATTAAATATGCGCATGCGCAATTCGCAAAAATGTTGTAAACTCAAAAATTTATATTTTTTTAATTTTCAAGTGGGGTATCAAATGAAAGCTGCTGAAGAGTAGGATGCAAATATATATAAGCTTTTGTAAATTTTGCATTCCTTATTGGGTAAAAAAATCAAAATATACCCAAATAAAAATCCCCCCCCCCCAACCACTATACTTCGGCAGGTCCTAAAATTTCGAAATAATTCATGCTAATGCCTTATTGTGGGGCGATGTAAATTCCAGAAGTTCATCCCAAATTTTAAAAAATTGCCAATTTTGGGCGCGAAAATTTGAAGTGCGCAAAATTTTTTTTTTTTTAAATTTTGAGTTGGGTATCATTTGAAAGCTGGTGAAGAGTAGGATTCAAATATATATTTGCTTTTTTAAATGTTTTATTCTTTATTAATTTTATAAGTAAAAATATACCCCCAAAAATGTCCCCCCTCCCCAACCACTATATAACGGGTGGTCCTAATATTTCGAAATAATTCATGGTTATACCTTATGGTGAAGCGATGGAAATGGTTTGAAAAAATGAATTTTTCTAGTCGTTATTACCGATGAAAAACATTGTGATCCCCCGGGGTATCGAACCCGGACCCTTGAGATCGAAGAATAAAATCATAATTACATAGCGGGCATGGTTAATCTTCTACAAAACCCTAAAAAGTACTTGGACGCAAGTACTTCCCTGTGATTTTTATTATTTAATTTAAATTATTTTGTCTTCTTTGAGTTATTAATAATTTTGTGGACTTTATTTGTTCTTTATTTAGTTTATTTTTTTTTATCTTTTTTTTAAGTACAAATTAATTATGTCAATTCTGATTAACATGAAAAAAGAAGAAAAAAATACTTTTTTATAAATATTTAAAAATTTTATTATTTCATTTAAATTATTTTGTCTTCTTTGTGTAATCATAGTTTTGTGTACTTTTATTTGTTCTTTATTTAGTATATATAATAGTTAGTATATATAATATTTAGTATATACAATATATATATATATATATATATGTGTGTGTGTGTGTGTGTGTGTGTGTGTATGTGTGTGTGTGAGTGCTTGCGTGCGTGTGTGTGCAAATATTCGATTTTGATGGATTTACACGTTTTAAGGTCCGAACAAAAAAGTAGATATTAAAGTAAATTATAATACATCTGGATCTTTCGAAGGTGACCGCGTCAGTAAATTTTGAGAAACCCTTGGTTTCGAACCCATCAAAGGGATCATTCTCAAAGGAGTTGCTCATGAAGTGAGTTAATTGCAACTGACGAGTCAGTTAGGCATTACTGGTTATATATAGGTCAAAGGTTGTATCCAAAGATACCCTTGCCCCTAGGGGGGAATTAGATATGGATTAACTGATCTACAGTAGTGATGGTATTTACTGGATACATATGATGAACGTTACTTGATTCTTTAGGGAATGTGAGGATTACCTCTTGAGATGTTGCTGACCGGAATTTTAAAAATTTACTGTTTCTTTAAAAAAATATTAAGAGCACAAGTATATTAGTTTAGGATTGTGCTGTCCTTATAATTTTGTGAAGCCTAGAACAGAAAATTTACACTAGCACGAATTTCATCATGAATTCGCATTTTCAAGTCCTGTATACTTGCTATGGGCGAATCTAACCAACCTTCGAGTTATAGACCCGAAATTCGACTTTTGAAGAAATTTTTGTTTTTGATGAGCGGTTTCCAGGCATACCTTAGAAATGACTCCTTTGGTGAGCACCTCCCTTGATAATGACCTATATTTATGTGTCGGAAACGTTGGCATACGCAAAATCTCTAACACGGTCTCCTCCGGAAGGACTAAAATTATTTTACTCCGTCCTCGGATATCTAGGCTATTAAATTTAAAGTATGTTTGTTTGTCGTCTGTACAGATGAGAGAAGCCTAAACTGCTGATCTGATTTCGATTAAATTAATTTTAGTTCTCCCTGGATGTACCCTGGTACCATTTAAATGGTACATAGTTAGATTCTCCTGGAGATGAGACAAAAACTGTTTTAATAATTTTTAGAATAATAGACTTGCATTTAGTTAACTCATCTGCACTCAAATTTATGAAACACTATCAAGTTTAATTTAGCCTTCCACACTTTAAAAGTCTTCGAATTTCATATAGTATGAATAAAAGCCACACAATTTTACCCCTAATCAACTTTGCTTTCTAGTTTGCAGAAAAAAATTTCCTCTTTCTCATTCAGAAACGTTTTCAGTCCCTACGTTTTAAAAGCATACGTTTTTCTTTTCTTTTGCTTTTTTTGCTGAAAACATTTATTCTTTTTTTGTGTGGCATTTTCCTCCTGGTTACCTTTTGCTGCCGCAAAAATCCGTTTTTCTCACAATTCGACTAGGGAAAATTCAGGGTAGGTTTCCCCTCGCTATTTTCTCCCCTTAAAATACAACAGTAAAAAGGCTAATGATCCTCTCCCTTATCCCTTTAAAAAAAAAAAAATCCTCCAACCTGTTGAATAGGCCCCCATCCTTTTAGAACACAAAAAAATCGACGGTAAAGGACACAAAAAAGGAAAACAAAAGGTCATACCAGAAATAAAACAAAAGGAAAAAATTGTTTCATTTGTCTTCCTTTTTTCCCATTTTTAAGGTCGAAACCATAAAACTGAGAGACTTTAATTATTGTTTTCAACCGAGAAACAATTATAAAACATTTTGTTAACAAAAAGTTAAAAAAAAAGATAAGAAAAAATTGTATTTAATTGTTGCTTTTTTTAATAGAATATTAAAAATAAAAAAATAATCCTTATTGTACCGTTAATTAAAATCACTTCCTTTTATTACATCTGTTCTTTAAAAAATGGGGTTGGTAAAAGTATCGTTTTATTTCACATTTTTTTATTTTTTTTAATCAAGAATATAAATTGTTCTGTTTTTATTATTACTTCATTACTTTTTTTTTACATCTCAATCAAAGCAATATTTAGAGATAGCCAGTGACATAGGTCATAGGAGAAATTTGGTAACGTTTCTAAAATTTTCCTGCTCTGAAAATCCCTTCTCTTTGGTTTTATATTTTTAATTATTTCAATGTCTATGAGTAAGTGCCACAAAATATCAATCATAAAAAGTTAACTTAAAACAGCTTTTTAATATTATGTATTAAGTCTTTGTTTATCTGAAAATTTGCCTCAAAACAACCTGCGAGTGAAAGATAAATAAAATTTACATTCTGTTTAATTTAAAACTGATCAAATTTCCTTTATTGCGTTTGTTAATTTTTTTTTTTTTGTTTTTGAAGATCACATGTGAATCATTCCCAAAATTTTTCATCCAACACCACAACACAGGCGTAATGACGCCAAACACACTTTGAATGTATTTATTTATAACATAATATTTAAGTTATAACAAATTTAAATACAATAAAACCTTTATTGCAACAAGTTATTGTATTTTCCCGTTTTATTTATTTATTCATTTTTCATCTGCCCTATATATTTGACGGATCATTAATTTTAACAGGAAATAATAATGACAATAAACAAGAAACAGATAATTTTGTGCCAACTTATATTATAATACCCCTTGTTCTTTTTATTTATTTCTATGTCATGTATATATGTATATTTTATATATATTATTTATTTTTTGTATATATATATATATATATATATATATATAAGCACAGAGAAAACCCAGGAACCCCCCCCCCCTCACTTCGTTTCGTATGTATATATATATATATATATATATATATATATATATATATATATATATATATATATATATATATATATATATATATATATATATATTATATTTATGTAAATTTAAATATCTATATGTTTGTTTAAGTATAAATATATAGTTGTTATTTAAATTAGAAACTTCTTTGGTTTTAAAAGTTTGGGGATAGAAGCTCTTGTTGTAGAACTCACACCGATCCGAGCCAGCATTAAGACAATAACAAATGGTTTTAGTTCAAATGACGCCAGAAGATAACGACGGTCATCACTTAGTTGGCTCGATGGTACACCAACAATAAACTAAACTCGCGATGTATTTATAGAAATAATCAGCAAACTGTAATACAAACCTCCATTCATTATATTTCCTATAGGCTTATGGTCAAAGAAACCTTTTCATTTTACAATTATTATTATCTTCCTTCTTTCATTTGCACAAAAAAAAATGCTTTTTTTAATTTAAAATAAAAAAAAAAAATCTGTCAAAAGCTTTCTATACATTTTTGTTATTTCTAGTTTCTTCATTTTGGTTAAATAAATTAGCTTAACTTTTTCATTTACATATTTTTAGGTAATATAATATTATATTCAGCAGTATCTTAGTTTTTTTGCCGCACACTTTGCGTTTAGACCATCGCAAAAATAAATTATTACAATATTCGTATGTTATAGAATAGCGTATTGTTCTTGAAAAAATTGAATTTACGATTTTATTTTGCATTTCAGAAACGGCTTAATTATTAAATTTTATTAACAATCGTGATACAATTGTATTTTGCAACAATAATAATTCATATTTCACTGTATTGTTCTGTCAAGAATTGTTTTATTAGATTACCGAAGTTGGGTTTTTGATGCTGGATTCTAACTCTAAGTTAGATAACAGTGGCAACGCTGTTTCAACTGACATCTAAAGTAATAACTCTTCTATTTTGAATCCGCTCTTCTAGGTGAAGGTTCTATCTAGCTCTACCATTTGTGGTTTCTAGAAATACCGGCTCTGACCGCTAACTGTCTATTTTCTTCTACGGACGTTGATTCAAGAGACCTGATAAATGCAATTTGAAATGGAGCTAACCAAGAGGGTTAACTCCACTTTAAATGGGTTTCCACTGCTTTGTTAATGTTGTCCATCTATTCCTCGTCATTGATCTATTATTATCCGTCTTAAAAGAAGTGTTGATAAAATGACAAAAACAATTTAATGCTCTTGATTACTTTCTGTAATCGATTCGATTGCATGTCCTTTATTCTGAGTTCCTTAACTATAACATTAAACATTATGGCGGAAAGCCTAAAAATGGAGTACGCATAGCCAATTCCGAACAGCGCCGTATGTTAGGTGTGATAGGGAAGCAAAGGCGGTCAATGAGGTTTGCCTTTTAATAATTTTGCTAACATATTATGTAAACTTAATTCTCCTTTACGGTGGGTTAATCATCCTCATGAATGTTAGGGCTAAGTATGTTAGCAAGTGTCAATAGATCTTCATGTTTCAGCATGCCTACTTCGATGGAGCAGCTAATGAGGTTTCAAATTGGCCTTTTTTCTAACCTATGTAAACCTCGCTTACCTCTTCGTTGGGACCAATCATTTTAGCATTTCATTTGGGTTTCACTAGTTCTTGTTCCTTTAACTTCCTCACTCCCAATGTTTCATGTAACTCACTGCTTTTCAATCATCCAGCGGAGGAAAGAAACTGCCTTATAGTGTCTACATTGTTGCATGTGACGGTTTCATGACATCTGAGCTCATGCAGGCCCTAATCCGCAAAAGAAGAGAGTGGCCATTTGCCCAGGGCGCTAGTTTCAGCGGAGCGCCAAAAATCCGAAACTCTCGAGTCCCCCAAAATAATAGGGGGGCGCCATAAAAATGCTCTGCTCAAAAGGAGCCAAGTGTTCCAGATCGGGGCCTGAGCTCATGTTATTAGCTCATGTTAGATATCTTTTGAGTTGGTAATGATCTAGTGTCATGACTCCGACGTAGATTCTCAGATCTGATCTGCTCATGCTCAAGGAGCTTCCAGTTTCTCTTAGGGTTTAAGATTAGCATCTTGGCTTGACTATATAAAAAAAAACCTGTAGATTCTGAGAGGCGTGATCTGCTCAGGCTCATCAAATAGCTTCTATTTTCTTTTGGGGTTTTAGATTATTATGGCTTGACGATATCAAGTACCAAGAGTTCCAATCTGCTTAGTATTTTTCATTAATCTTTCAATTTACAGAGTCTCTTGAGTGATAATGTTAATTGTGATCATTGAATGTCAGTTCAGTTTTTTGCCCTCATTACTAGATACCCCTGACCACTGTGCCCAGGAAACCATATGAATCTTAAGATTTTCCTTTCAGCTATCTTATCTCTCACACACTTTGGCAATCCAGCTAAAGATTTGTTTTCTTTATTTACTTACATAAGAAATTATAAAAGGTTACAATTAAATGAAAAAGAATAAATTGAATAATTAATATTAAAAATAAAAAACATAGACCTCCGACGATAATTGAATACATAATGAAACTTTTTTTCTCTCTTAAAATTATATTACAAAAGCATATAACACCATTATCCCATCATAGCATATCATGTTAGCGTATCTTCAAACTGAAAACAATGGATATCTCATATATATATATATATATATATATATATATATATATATATATATATATATATATATATATATATATATATATATATATATATATATATATATATATATATTACTATGTGTGTGTGTTTTTATAAACAAAACACCTAATAGAAGTGCTTACCCTACACCTACAATATTACTACAAAAAAAATTAAAAATTCTTAAGACAAAAACGAATACAAAAGAACTTAAACAGTGTTGTGAGAAAGGATTTCGTAGTTATTTTTAAATATATATATATATATATTATTTTTTAAATGCAAGATGCGTTGTTGTGTGTGTGTAATGGTTAAGAGGTTATTAACATAGTGAAAGAAGGTTGAGAGTGTGTAAGTGAAGGCGGAGTTGCTATGAGGAGTTATTAAGCGTAGAGGTGTTTTTGAACAAAGCGTCCAAGGTAACCTGTTCTATCCTTCTCCTTGACCTATGAACCCATGAATAACATCAACAAAATATCCTTTTGAAAAAAAGTTGCCTAGGGTTATCAAGATGGCAGGTTATAGGAAGGTAGAGGTTTTTTTTACCTAAACTATCTACTTGATGTACCTTACTCCCACTATAGTTATACCCTTAGGCTAAAACAACATTTTTTTGGTATGAATCCTTTTTTTTTTGTAAAAAAGGACCTTAAAGATAGATTAGTGTTTTTTTTTTGCATTTCTTCTTAAGGAAAAGTAACGCAGCTTTAATGATCTTTGTGTTTTTACTTTCTTAAATACGTTTTCATAATTCGATTTTGAGTTTTTGATGGATTTACTCATTTTAAGGTCCTTAAGTCCAAAATGAAATGGGTGGTTTTTTTTTTTTTTTTTTTTTTTTTTTTTTAAATGTTAGTCATTTGTATAGACGCGTAAAGCCTATAACTACTGGGTCGATTTCGATGAACTTTGACGTCAGACATATGTATAAAAATTATAATAGCCGAAGAAATTAAGTCGACTGATCGAGAAATTAATTTTACTCTTAATGTAGGAGATTAAACTGAAAAATTGCAACAATTTAATTCTCAAATACGGTTTTGATTAAAAATACAATTTATTTAATCATATATAAGTTATCTTCCTAGGAAAAAACTAGTTTCCAGGTTATTCTAAAATATTTGATTTCCTGTCGAAGTCGAAACAGAAATGAAGTCAACCACCTATTGAACACTTTATAAATATGTTTAATAATAAAGAAATAAAATTAGATATCATTAAACATTAAGTTTATTGTAATGTGTCCACCTTGCCGGTGTTTAGATCTTAGTTTTTTTAACTAACGGGATATCGAAAACGATAACCGTTTGGTAAATCCCCATGAACCATCGTTATTAGAAATATTGACAGGAAATAACTAGATTGGAAAAGGTATTAATAATAATTATTGAAGACAACTTAACTATGAAATATTTTCTCTTTAACCACACCACAATAAAGAAATGAAATACGGAAATGTATATGAAAACATCTTGCAATATAACTGTATTATTAGATGTCGGTTTGTAGAGTGAATAGGAGCCAGGAAGGAAGATGTTTAGTAGTGTCAGATTGAGTGTCGGTACTGCTGAACTGAACACATTAAACTTTTATAACATTATTTTCCCATTGTTCTCCTATTAACTAAAACTAATTACTTTTTTGTATCTTAAGATGTTACTCACATGATTAGTTTTACTCTTTCAATATATATATATATATATATATATATATATATATATATATATATATATATATATATATATATATATATATTTGGTTTTTAGATGAAAGCGAATGATTAGTTAGTATTCTCATAGAGGTGAATGAACCAGTGAAAGTAAACAATGATTTCATCTCATTCTAAACTTTACAGTGTAACTCCTACAGGGAAAATAATTCATTTACCTAATTGGTCAATCGTCAATTCAACACACATCATCTGTTGACCAAACTATATTTATTGTTTGATTCAAGTTCAAAATTAATACATACGAGTATACATATTCTTTTACATTCTTTTTTATTTACTTATTAAAATTATATTCCAAGCAGTTATTTTTTCAAAACTGTTGTTTTTCTCAAACATCTAGGTGTTGAAAAAAATTTATAAAAAACACTTTAATAGCTAAAAGTTCTCCTTTTAAATAATTCTTCACAGAATACTCTGTTGTAACATTTAAGTTATTTTTAAAATATTTTACTATTCACATCTAAATTTACATCTTATTACAACAAACTTTAAAATCTATTCTTATATTTATGATGTTCAAATGTCATAAAAAATAGAAATTAAAAATCCCTTAAAATTTTGACATTTAAGAACTACTTTGTTAAACAATATACGACATTAAAATACTATTTTTAAAAGAAAGAAAAATACACATGGCACACAGAAATATTTTAAAACTTTGTGTATAAATTCTCTCTCAATTATTATTATTTAAAAAAAATAAAAATAAATAAATAACATGCCAGAAAATAGAGAGCTATAAAAATGTTAATTCAGTTTGAAGTATAAAGTATTTCTAACACAGGAAGAAAATAGTAAAGGGATCTAGGAGGTTAGTTATGGAAATGAATTTGATTTTCTGTGGTACTTCTATTTAATAGAGACTAGAACTGGTTCTAGTGTTGGTTCTTATAAATTCTCAGGTCTTATTATGTAGTATATGAGGTAATTTTTAAAAGTATATATATATATATATATATATATATATATATATATATATATATATATATATATATATATATATATATATATATAATATAAAATGTAGGTAATAGTATCAGAGAGAAAAAGTCTTCATTTTGTGTTTTCGAAAAAAAGTCATTCTTTATAAAACCCCTGTTTGTTAAAATAATAATATTTCCTTGATTTTAATTACAGCATGATCAATTTCTTGAAAACTTTTAAGAAATTAACTAAGAGTAAACCAACCTTATTTTTTATGGTGCCGGAAAATTTGACTTAGAAAGATGATTCAGACTGGCAAAAATAACTTAAAAATATTAAATATTATTTTATTTTATAAAAAATAAAATAATAAGCTAAAACATATTGTTTACAATCACAAAATAATTATTTGTGTAATAATTATTAAAAATCGGTCCGAGACAACTCAGACAAACTTTCTCATATATATCCGCTTTAGTAGTTAGTTTTCGTATTTTCGTAGGTACATATAATTATTTTTTAACATTTCATCAAAATTTATCATAAAAATAACTTTTTCTCGACGGGGAATCGAACCTGGCCTCTCTCCATCCTCGTTATAACCTATTTTCTTAGGAAATAGATTTTTCCCGGGAAAATGATTTATATCATTAGATGCGTATTAAAATAGACTACATTTTAGAATTTTTTAATCATATCGTCGGAACCGTTTTCGAATTTTTTTTTTCTTGTTTTCCCAGAGTTTTTGGGGGTAGCGCCTCCAAATTTGGGGCTAGAATTCATTTCTTGATTTTGCCTTATGGTATGATTTTGTCTGAACATGTAAGCCAAATTCGTCAAAATCGGCCCAGTAGTTTAGGCTCCAGGGGTCTACACAGACGTCAGACTGACAGACGACAGATGACAGACAGACATTTTTTAAAACCCACTTTTTTGGACTCAACGTGTCAATCCATCAAAATCTCAAAATCGTATTTTCGCGCCATCACAGTACTTACTCTTTACATATGAGAAACTAAAAAGGTGGTATAATTGCTTTTGAGCTTATAATACCTAAGAAATGTAGGAGCATTGTGATCATTCTAAAGAAAGAAATATGAATGCCTATAAATTCGTATTTTCCTAGACAGAAATACGTTTCAGACATAAGGTGTCATTTTTAGGGTCTTTTCTTTCTGTTGGTCTTAGTCGTTCCGTTACCATTTTTACAAATCACTTAACTAAAAAACTACATGTCCAATTTTAAAGAAACCTGGACAGTAGGTACTAGGTACGTCAAAAGTAGCCCACAGTAATATTTAATCAAAATAATTGTAACTTCGCTGGACATCGAAAAGGGGAACCCTTCCTTTTTTTATGCACTGAGAAAAAAAAGAGGCGATTTTTGGGTAGCCGCTGACCAAAAATATTGTTGCGGCCGGGACCACCAGAAGTTCGTTGCGATAACAAGTCGAGTTTAGTAGACCGTTAACAATAGACTTTTAGTAGCTGTAATTGTAATTTGTATTGTAGCGGTAACCAAGAAAGTTTGTAACTGTTATTAAATGAAAAAAATCTGTATTTGCTGCAACAATGTTTTTAGTTGCCGTCAACAGTCTGTATAGTCACGGCAATTATTTTTATAGTTACTGCGACTACACTTTTTTTGCCAGAACATAAATAATAGTTGCTGTAACTACAAAATTTGTTAGCGCTGCTGTGTAATTAATGACCCCAACAATATATATTTTACGCTAGCTACATTAATTAGTTTGCTCAACTATAACAATAGTTGCTGTGCCTATTTAACAGTTGCTGTAACTCCAAAATTTGTTCCCGCTGCTGTATAACATAATGACTCCAACAATGAATGTAATTCCCCCAATTATGTATATAGTCACACCAAACATAACGTTTGTCATCCTCAACAATAATTATATTCCCCTCTACTACTCTTTTGGCTCCTGCATAATTGCAGGAACCAAAAGAGTAGTTAAGGGAACTATCCATGGTGGGACCTGTAGTAGTACGCCCTCTCCGATTACAAAATATATTATTGTTTATACAGTTAAGTATTTTAGGCCAAGCAATTTATTGAGAGCAAAATAATTTAGAATTTATTGGAAGCATTTTAGATTGCTTCCAATAATAATCTTTTTTTAAATTTATAACTTTGTTTGCTTTTAATAAATTCCATTACCTGAGACACTCAACAGTATAAACAATCATCTATTTTGCAATCGGAGGGTGCATACTACTATAGGTCCCACCATGGATAGCTACCATGACATTTACAACTATACTACTACTAGTACCCTGAATTCATACTTACTCATTGAATGTGACTTTTTATTTCATTGCTTTACTGACTAAGTATTCAAAGCATAAAGCATGACATCGAACTTACTTAAAAGTTACAACTTTTGTATTGAAACAAGTCAGTAAAGTAAAGAAAATTTATAAAACGTTGCAATAAAAGACAAATGATGCAAAATAATTAAGGATAGAATAATTTAGCCTGGACACCGTTTTAGTGTATAACATGTTTATTATAAAATATATACAAGAAAAATATACATTATACTTTATTACAATATAAAAGTAATTACTATATTTATTATTTTAAAAGTATTACTTTAAAATTATTAATTAAAATTATTAAAAAAATAGTAATTAGTACTTTAAAAGTAATTACTGTATAAAATAACTAAATAAAATTATTACTAAATAATATATAATGACTGCATTAAAATTACTGTATATTTTTTATATATGCATAAAAGAAAAAAAAACAAACAATATAATTACTTATTAATATTTGTTATTTCAGCAAGGTATTTTTTTTTTTTTTAAATTTATTTATCTTTAATAGTTTTAGAATATGCTACAAATTAATGATGCTAAATGTTTTAGGATAAAACAATTTAGCCTGGACACAGTTTTATAATACAAATTGTTTAAGCTTATTTATTAAAAATATATAAAAGAAAAATAAACATTTAACTACTACAAAAAGTAATTACAATATAATTTTAAAAGTATTACTTAAAATTATTATAAAAATAAACGTATTGAAAAATTAAAATCATTAAGAAATTATTCATTATTACTTTAAATTAATTACTGTATAAAATTACTGAATAAAATTATAATTAAATAATACATGGTGACTGCATTAAAATTACTACATAATTTTTATACTCGTTTATAAAAGAAAAAAATAACATTATAATTAGATAACATAATAAATAATAATTAAATTAACACAATAATTAATTACATATAATTCAAACTAACATTATTTCAGTACCTAGGTACTTGTAACAAGTAATATGGAGTACCTGTACTCCATATTACTACTGGTACGGTAGTACTGTGTACTAGATAAACTAGAAACAACCCACCCCTAGTTCACGGTACGGAGGTAGGCAAGGAACTGACAACTGACTGACAATAATTCTAGTTGTCTCTGGCCAGCATGGTGTCATAAAATGAAACTGCGCATGCTCGGAAGTGGTTCATGTAGTTACGGGTATCGTTTTTACATTTACGGAAACTAAACTTAGGTATGGTGACTAGAACATTAGCTCCTCCGACTATCTTTATAGTTACAACACATAAATGACTGCATATTTAGTTCCCGTTACTAAAATCACTTACGGTTACTATAAACTTTGTTAAAACACTATCCATAACTAAGTTTTTTTTAAATCGTTCGTCCTAACCAATAATATAAAAAGGGTACCTAGTTGCTTAGTTGCAGTTAATACATTTATAGTAAAGCGGATATGACTCACAAAAATACTGGAAAATAGACTGCCAACTGTAGTTTTACATCAAATTTGAGCTACTCAATTTCACTTTCCAAGCTTTTCAGTGACGAATTCGTATGTTAGAAGCCATGAATAAATGAAATACTGCAAAACCGAGGCCTCTGACAACCGAGTTCTTTACTAGGGGCCCTGGAAACCTTAAACTGTGTATCTGAATAGCGAATAAATGTTATCCTCATGAAAATCAATGTTAAACACTTAATAGCAAAATTAAATCATTTAAAAAAAAAAAAAAAAAAAAACAAGGGCGAATGAAGCGAACTAGAATTTCAGAACTTTATCAGACAGGGTGGTCCTGGTTCTAGGGAAAAATTCCAACAAACGCCCCTAAAAACCTTAAAAAGATCTTAGGCCCAATCGCTCTACGGTTCTTTGATCCAAACCAAACCCCCAATGTAAGTTCAGCTGAGGGAACAGGCATACTTTTTTTGGAGGAGTTGGTTGGAAACTTGAAGGCGGGTAAAAAATTATGTCAATTTAAATTTCTACCTTTTAAAATTTAAGCTTTCAACAAGAATTTAAGATTTTTTTTAAAAAACTATATCTGAATAGCTAGTAAATGTTATCATCATGAAAGTCAATATTAAACAAATAGCTACATTAAATCATTTAAGCTACAAAAAAAAACTTCAAGGCCGAGTGGAGCGAACTAGAATTTTAGAACTTTATTATACAGGGTGGTCCTAAAGTTTCCCCCCTTTAAATTTTGAACCATTTGACATAAATGAATGAAACCTGGCGTACTTTTCTTGTGAAAAGGGGTAAAACAGAGTAAGTCTTTTTTTTTGTGTGATTAACTTCATTTTGGTGGTATTGTTCACTTCGGGTCTCGGGTGTTCCATCTAATATGAGCTATCGCAAAAATGAAAAAAAAAAAGTTAATAGTAAGACATATTTGTAATGAACGTTTTGCATTCTAGGAATAAATATAAGACATTTTACTTCTTTGAAGGTTTTTCTACAACCATAATTTTGTCGCCGATAAGCGCCCAAAGCTTCAAAGTAGGAATGTTTGAAGTTGAATTTCCGCTAAAATATTGACCCTACAAATAAATTGCCAAGAGTAAAAATGTCTCATTTTTATCTAGAGAATACAAACCTTAAATTTGTTACAAACATTAAATTCTCTAAATTTAGCAATTTTTCTTATTTTTTTATGGTATCTAGCAGCAATAGTGATCCCAAAAAAAATCTTAAACCCATAGAAGAATTCACAAAACACATTCTACATTGGAATACTAAGTCCAATCACATGGAATACTTAATCCCTTATACTCTTTAGTTTAAATTAAAATATCTACATTTAATACGAGACATGGAAATACCCTAATCCTAGAACCAGATTAACAAAGTAAAAAAAAGAAGCTCTATTCCTTCGAGTAGCTCTTAACTGACGACTGAAATCTACACTAATATGTTATCTTAAACGCATCTTACTACACATTATACATTTATTTTTTATGGGTCTTTTAGTCTTTTGTTCAACATCTATCGATTAATGATTAGGTCAAAATTACATTATAAAACATACATATTAATTTGAAAATGTTAATTTTTGTTAAACGTTAAATTGATTCGATTTTAATCATTAATCGAATCAAAGTTTGATTCCAACCGATGATGATAATCTAATGATTAGATTTAATTCTATTAGGAATAATCGATTACAAATTCTTCTCTGCACCCCCTATCGGCGCGGCCCGGTATGCTTGCACAAAAAGATAAAGATTAAACATAAAAAATTGGGGTAATACTAATAATAATAAAATATTTTAATTTTATTATTAAAAATTTAAAATACATATAAATATTTTCTGTAGATCTAAAGTAAAAAATGAATTTTATTCTAATAATATGTAATCATCTTTTATTTTAAAAGTCATGCGTTGTCAACTTAGTTTATGTAAAATCCAAATATATAGTTGGGGCAACTGTAATCACCAAAGTTAGTCTCAGATACTTCAGCCCTCAACTAATTCATTAGATGCGGTTACAACGTTAAGATTTTCAAGATTCACTTATTTACCGCAACTACAAATAAAACAAAAAATAGTAACAACAATTATAAATAAGTATCCACAACTAATTTATAATTGGGGATACTAAACCGGCGTAACTAAACCCTACTTATTGCAGTAACCACAAAAACAAATGAAAAATAATTGGCGCAAACCAAATGCAGTTGCTTCAATTGCATTTGACTTTGCGGTGACCAAACCTGCATTGACTATATTTAGTTTTTGCATTTTCATCCCACTTTTTTCTCAGTGTGTATTAGTATGTTTATATTGCATAACATCTGGGTTTCAAATAACTATAGAAAAGAAGTAATATCTATCGATTATTCATTTATTAGTTGTCTTTTATTAAAACTATTTTTGCATGATACAAATAAATATATGTATGTTTATTTATTTTCCTTTTTTTTTTAAAAAAAAGTGATTTATTTCATTTAATATTTCTTTTTCTACACACTAAAATACCTTGGCCGTATTTGATTGCGTTATAGTGTGATCTCACAGTGTCGAATCTTCCTCTACCCCTGACTATGTCCTTGTACATTATTAGTCATTTCACTATGCAGAAACCTGACATCCAATACGTGTATTTGTCTGGATGTATGTTTTTTTCTGTGGTTTTTCTAATTTATAAAATGATTAAGTATGTTTTGTCAAGTGCACAGTGTATATAGCTGATGACCTTTGAACTTTTTCATAAATACTATTTGATAAATTCCTCCTATCCGTGTAAGGAGAATACGAAGTTTGCGAGAAAAGAAAAAACATCATTTACTAATGAGAAAAGATTTCTTCAGAAGCCGTATATAGTTATTTGATGATGCAATTTTAACTGTTGTCCTTTGCCCTCTCGTGAGCTTGGATACAATCAATCGTAGTATTGCTTCATATTTATGAATGGGCGAAACGAATACGATCAGTTCCATTCCATAAAATGTTAGTATAGTATTTAATTTAGTTAACATCTGTTTCCCATTAAATAAAAATAAAATTATAATCATGAACACAGAACAGATCTATTATACTACAACTACCATTTCTATTTGACAATGAAGAAAAATATAGGCAGAAAAAAGCGATAGTAAAATAAGAAAGGTTGAACATTTAAGTCATAGTTTTATAGTGAATTCCTTCTTCATTAAAAACTTTCATAAAAATTATGTGACCCCACTGGGAATGGAAAGTATGGTTCTATTCTTTTGGTTATTCAGGGTATGATTATAAGAGCATACATTTTGACTATCTTCCTGTTCTATATATTTGGCTATATTTAACCTCGCTCCATGGCATAATCATGTCTAGAACATAAATAAAATATTTTTTTATTACTTGCAGTTTTAAAACGGGTATTAAAACTGGGTAGCTGTTAGTGCTACTGTATGTGTAGCTGTTGAAACTGCCTGTGAATGATAATAGTAAGGTTTATACAGTTCATGGAGCGACACACTAACCCCGTGTCGTCCCTAACATATAGGTATAAATTTAGTAGTATAAACCCTTTAGCAGCCCTAAGCCCTTCTTAGGCTGTCACGTCACAGTATTAGTTAGTTTAAATAAGAAATCCTTACTATGAGATAATAGTACATTACGCGTCTAGTGCGGAAAGTAGCATTTTTTCATGCGAGTGTGGAAGTTTGCACCCGAGCGTGCAAACACTATTAACTCGTGTGGTAGTAAAACCACACGAGCAAAGCAAAATTCAGTTTTCGAATAATACGGGAGGCGTATTATTCTCCTCATTCTCGTCATAATCACATAAATCACTCATTGTTTTCACTAAAAACTCGATATCAACAGTTACTTTAATTAACCAAACAGCAAATTAGTTTTGTTAAATGTAAACAAACTCACTAATCGTGCGTTAAGTTGATGAATTCCTTTTTTTCCGCTCTAGGGCGGAATAAAGAAGAATTATGAACGCGCATGCGCAATTAATACAGCTACGAAATGAATCACTTTCTACGCATCTAAACAGTGATATAATGTTTATATTTCATATCAATCATAGTTAAAAAATATTTACTTATTGGAACGAAATTCCTTTATATATATATGTTATAGCGCCGGAAGAAAATCCACAAAAATCGACCATCATAATTTTGAGTCTGTATGTTATACTACACTGTCGTACTGTAGAGAAATCCCATCCCTTCGTATATATTTTAGTTAAGTCTCTTTTCTAACCCCGCCATGTATAAGTAGTTAGTATCGTAAACTTAGAGTGTGATTTTATAATTAATATTTAATCAAAAACTTTTTTTTTAAACACGTCCTTTTTTGGGTTTCGTTGGTAAAACCAAAAAAAGAAATCCTTATAGTTTCGTTCATGTGTCTGTCTGTCACTCTGTACGGTTCCAATAAGTTTTAAATAAAAAGAGATAGAAACATAAAACTTACCAATATTAAAGATTGTTTTGACGCGCACACAGGAAAAATATAGCGAACTCAAAATTATCAGCTGTTCAAATTCAAAATGCCGGATAACTCACGTCATGCAAAAAAAATATTTTTTTAAAATTTTTAGTGGGGTATTAAATGAAATTGGTACCAAGGTATTGAATTGGTACCAAGGTACAAATTGGTAATCAAGGTATTGAAGAGTAGATTACAAAAATATATACCACTTAGGGAAAGTGTTCAATTTTCGGCGCCATTTTGTTAAAAAACATCGAAATTTTACGTATCTAAGTATCTACATAACACAAATATTGTATATATATATATATATATACATATATATATATATATATATATATATATATATATATATATATATATATATATCTGTGTGTGTGTCAAGTTATCCTTATAAATCGTATTCTGGGAAAAAATCTCATTTCAGATTATTAAAAATTAATTTATTAATATACTACACAAACTACCATTTTAAAATTACATTATTAACTTATTAAAAAAAGAAGAAGGAAAATGTTATAAGATGGTGCCTTATTTAGGTATTGTAATATTTCAATTCTTCCCAAAAAAAAGGATTATAATTTATTCATAATAAACAGACATAAAAGTTTAAGAATACTCAAAATAGAATATCCAAAAACCAGAATCTCACTTAAAAACAAAAAATCTAAATATATAAATTTCCAGATGCTTCTCGTTACTCTCCGTCCGTAACTAATACAATGAACCTACTAAAAATAAAATAAAAAAGGAATAAATTAGTAGTATTTTATTATAAAAAAAAAAAAAAACCGAGTAGGAATAATATTGTAATAAAATGCTGTGGAGGACTAGGCGAGAAAATGGGACAACATTTGTTGTTCCCTGTTGTTCCAAACTCAACTACAAATAAAAATGTAAAGTATAAACATAACCCTCTGCTGTTTCCCTTCTAAGCTTTAAACAGACAAATAAATTTAAATATTTTATTGTAATATATAAAATATAAAAGAGCAAGGCTTTCTTCTTCGGCTTTTATAAATTTCTTTGTAATATATATATATATATATATATATATATATATATATATATATATATATATATATATATATATATATATATATATATATAGCATACATGCATATGCATGTTTTGTGAAGACATTAAATACTGTCTGCACTTGGCTATAGCTGTGAGAACAAATTTTAAACCATGTCCAGATTAAATATGGGTTTTCATCTGAGACCAAATGAAAATGAAAAAACTAGTTGTGGAACCATATCTACAATTTATATTCATATGCGACTTAATTTGGTATATTTTATTGCTGTTTTTTTTGTCATTGAGCAAAAAACGAGTATAAGTTTTTTTTACTTTCTCATATTATATGGAGTATATTTAGAGAGAAAATACTGTGATAACGTGTAAATTCAAATCATTTAAAGTATAATTAAGCAATTATTTAAATATTAAAAATTAATAATCTTTTATAATTATAAATAATTGTATAAAATTATTAATAATATTTATATTATTAGGGAGGGAGTCTGGAGTCTAGAGAAGGACTCTGAACTTTTTATGGTGGGAGTCTGGAACTTGGCCCTTTTTCACGGTTTGGTTTTTGTTGGCAATTGATATTTTATTCAATAATCCTTGAATATATCTCTCTCTTTCCATCTCTATACATTTATATTAAGGCATAAATTATAATGTGTATTCATCCCTTTTATCTTAAATGATTGTTATTGAACTTATAAGGAAGCAAAAGAGTCAAAATAAATTTAAAAATAAACAAGGTATCGCGTGGGTATCATTGAAGCGAGCGTATTGCAATAAAATACTGAATATTAAGAAATATATTAATCATGATGAATGTCATAGTTGAAGATAAGTGGAAGAGGGTAGTGCGTGGTAGAGTGGGGGTAAGTTTTTTTTCTCATATATGGAGTATATTTAGAAAGAAAATACAATCATTTAAATTATAATTTAGCAATTATTTAAATATTAAAAATTAATAAATTAATAATCATTAATAATTATAAATAATTGTATAAAATTATATAATGTGGCACAAGCCTATGTTATGTCATATGTGCGTAGTATTATAATTAAGTAGTATAATTTTAATTTAATTATATAATATATTAATTACAATAGATTTATACAATGATATTAGATGGTTATATATTATCTAAAGGATTATACGTTATAAGTTTTATTACCTTTAAAACAAATAATTTAAACTTTTTATTTATTTATTATATTACGACTAATATATTTTTTTTTCTAACAATTATAAAATTTAAATCTTAAATTTATATTGTTCGATCACGGGAGTTTTTTTATTCAATGTAGATTAACTTATTGCAATAAATACGATTGGAAAGTAACTCCCCCCCCCCCCTTGAATAAAAGGAAAATTTATTCAGTGGAACGTGTCAGAGTTTAAATTAAATGAAACAGTGATATTGAAAACTCTAATACTTTTATAATTAAATTCATGTCAAGATTTATGCAAAGACTCAACTTTTTTATATTTATTTTAAAAAAATAACTTTAATCCACTATGGACATTGCTCGTGTAACTAATAGGGAAAAATAAAAATAAATTAATTCGAAATAACAATTCTATATTTTAATAAAAAGAAACCTGTAATTATCCGGGGAACTTTTATTAAACACTTTTAAAACGTGTTTAATAAAATATTAATTCAATTTTTAAGTTTTTGGTAGAATTCATACTACGGAATTATAATTTGATTTAAATTAATATATTAATATAATTTGATGTTATTCGATTTATATTATTTTTAGTAGACGCCGCTTAACATATCACTTTGGGACCCAGACTAAGTGATAACATTAACCGTGATTACTTTAAGCGGCATCTACTGTATTACTATGTACATGAGAAAAGTCTTGTTTGAATCTATCGGAGAGATTGTATCACTTAATGTTAAATGTATTCTTATAAAAACGACTTTTCGTGGAGAGGTGGTAACTTATTGGCTTTGAAATTATTTTTCACGTAAAAAGTTTTATTTGATGTCTTATCATATAACTAGCTGGGTACCCGTGCTTCGCTACGGAGTGTTATTATGATTAGATAAGTTTATAAACAACCATAATGAAACATAAATTATTTTACTATGCAAGAATATCTAGATTCTATCTCTCCCACCTATTTCTATACCCCCTCCTCTTTGATAAGCAAATTTTAAAATATCCTAAATCCCCCCCCCCCCTATAGTAAAATATGACAAAACAATACATAAAAAATATATGTGGCTGTCAAGTTCAAGTGGGCAAATTTTTATCGATATCGAACTAAAACTGTAGATTTGTATAAAGAACATACACCCACATACTTTGATTTTTATATATATAGCTATAAATTTCCATTTTACCCCCTCCTAAATAAAATTGTACATAACAACAATTACTTTTCTCTTAAAGTGCTTTTCAACGATATGCATGAAAGGAAAGGAAATCCATTACTTTGACATTCTTACACCGAACCCCTTTGTACCAAAATTTAAATATAAAATTCATGTAGACAGTGACCTCCCCCTTGCTTTGAAGGGAAAGTGAGTAAATATTCATCAAATTGGGATAAAACTGTAGATTTGTATAAAAGACATACCCTCATACTGACACTCTTCTTTTTTTTATAAGATATAGCTATATTTTTCCATTTTACCCCCTCCTAAATGAAAATACATATGACAAAACTGTACATAACAACAATTAATGTAATCTTAAAGAGCTCTTTAACGATATGCATCATAAAGGGTATTCAGTCCTTTGACCCCATATTCATTATTGTACCCTGTTCCCTGTGTACCAAAATTTAAATTTCGAAAATTCATGTGGACACTGATTTTTTTTTTTTTTCCTTTGAATGTCAAGTGTGCATTTTTTGATCGAGATCGGACTAAAACTATGGATTTGTATAAAGAACATACACACATACGTTGACTTTTAGATATATTTTTCCATTTACCCCCCTAAATGTACGTAAAAACAATTACTGTACTCTTAAAGAGCTTTTCAACAATATGCATCATGAAGGGTTTTAACTTTGACATTTGTACCCCGTACCCCTGTGTACCAAAAATTTAATTTTGAACATTCATGTAGACAGAGATCTTCCCCTTGCTTTGAAGGTCAAGTGAGCAAATTTTCATCGAGATCGAATTAAAACTGTTGATTTGTATAAAGAACATAAACACACTCACACATACGTTGACTTTTAAAGATAGAGATATACATTTCCATTTTACCCCCCTCCTAAATGAAAATATGACAAAAACGTACTTAACAACAATTAATGTACTCTTAAAGAGCTTTTCAACGATATGCATCATGAAGGGTATGCATTACTTTGACATTTGTACCCCGTACCTCTGTGTACCAAAATTTTAATTTCGGAAAATCATGTAGGCAGTGACCTTCACCTTGTTTGGAAGAAAAAGAGTGTAAAAATGCATCAATTTGGGATAAAACTGTAGATTTGTATAAAAGACATTCTCTCATATAGATACTCTTATTCTTTTATTTATAGATATAGCTATATTTTCCATTTTACCCCCCTCCTAAATAAAAATATGACAAAACTATACATAACAACAATTACTGCACTCTTAAAGAGCTTTTCAACGATATGCATCACGAAGGGTATTCATTACTTTGACCCCGTATTCATTACTTGTACCCCGTACCTCTGAGTACCAAAATTTGAATTTCGAAAATTCATGTAGACCTTGATTTTCCCCTTGCTTTGAAGGTCAAGTGTGCAAATTTTCATCAAAATCGGGCTAAAACTGTATATTTGTATAAAGAACAAACACACACACACATACGTTGACTTTTATATATATAGATAGATATCTCGCAGCTTCTTATGAAAAAATGGGAAAGGGTAAGATAAGAATTAATTGGGTATTTTTACGAATAATGGAAACTGGTGCAAAGCTATTAGTTAAAGGATGCCTTTGTTGGTAGGTTACGCTTTACTCGTTCAGAATAGCATACGTATTCCCTTAGATATGACTACGTGATTTTTTTATAATTATGTGAAAGGGACCTTAGTAGAGCCCTGTGCTCTATTGGCATCAAGTTCCTCGCACTATATATTAATTATACCTAGTTCACACTTCGTGCAATTCTTATAGTAAATAAAAAAAAATACCTTTGAAAAGAATTAGGATTTTGTGTGATATATTACGACCGTTTTAAACGTATATATAAATAACCGTAAAGAAAAAAAATATATATATATATGAATACCATTTATGGGGTTAGTGTTAACATACTCCATGAACACTGTTTTTAAAAAATAATTTTGCATTTTGGCAAACGTTATTGTTCCCCAGTAGAAAGCTAAAATTTATTTCTCGATTTGACCTCGAGGTATGATTTTTCTTAATATATGAATACCTAAATTTTATTAAAATCTGCTCTATTGCTCATTTAGACAAAGAGTATATTCGACAAACAAAAGAGATATATTTAAACATAAATTTTTTTTGGACTTATTTGTGTAAAACCAGCAAATTTCTGTATATTAGATAGTAAAATGGCATCTGAGCGCACGGTGGTGCGGAAGGCCAATTTCAAGCAATCATGAACTGTCTCTTTACTTGAACAAATTCACTCATATCTCCTCATATCTCTGCATCCTCTTTAGGTGGGCATTTGAAATTTGAATCATAGATTAAGCTTAAGTAGCTAAGTTAATCGTAACCTCACTTAACACCTACTTTCATTTTCATGAGCAACACTGCTCTTATATTTGTATTGTCATTCAACTGGCCAAAACTTGGCCAGTTTCAGAATAAGGCATAAACATAAAACATCAGTATCATGTGTAATCACATAGGAGTTACGTGGGCAATGGGAAGGAGAGAACTCAGAAGGAAAAGAAAAAGGTTCCATACCCCTCCCAAAAAAGTCAGCCTATCAAAGTAGTGATATCTACAGTGCGGCCAAGCCTTTATGCCTCAATCAGAAACTGGTCAAGTGTTATTCAATACAAATAAAAGTAGGAGTGAAGTGGGGTTAGGGACCAAAGAAAAAGCAGACCGCTACTATGTAGACATCAATACTTTGATTGGCTGACTTTTTTTGGAGGGAGTCTGGAACTCTGGAACTTGGCTCTTTTTTAACGGTTTGGATTTTGTTGGGAATTTATATTTTATTCAATAATCCTTGAATATATCTCTCTCATTCCTTTTCTATACATTGATATAGGCATAAATTAAAACTTGTATTCATCCCTTTTATCTTAAACGATTGTTATTGAACTTATAAGGAAGTAAAAGAGCCAAAATGAATTTAAAAATAATTAAATTGGGCACGTAAGTGCTTTCAGCACAAAAAAGGGTCCGTAGGCAATTTAATAAATCGGACGAGTTCGATAAACAGCATAATCGGCCCAGTTGTAGGAAGATGGCAGCTTTTTAACTTTTAAACTATTTGTTATTATAACGTGAAACAACCATTTGTTTTGATAACGTGAAACAGCCATTTGTTATGATAACGCGAAACATGAAACAACCATTTGTGATGATAACGTGTAACAAACCCCATCAAATTCATTTTTATTTTCCAATCGTAATGAAATTACTCTGAAGTATCACACCCAATCCGTCCTCAAGATAATACATTTTGTTAAGATTTTAAGTGGGAAAAACATTTTTTTTTTCTCTAAAAATGCGTCGTATGAAAAATTTCTTAAAAATCTTTTTTTGTTTTTTGACAAAGAATAACATTTTTTCGGATTTGGTCGTTAATAAACTCCACATGATACATTTCCGGGTCATGGACACCTTTTGGGGCCGCTCTTACACGTCCGGCTAGTTTACCCTCTTCCAGTCGTCCAATCGAGCTGAAACTTGGCACATAGACTCTCTACCACTAAAACATTTAACAAATTAGTTAATTTATTAATTTTTCAATTTAATTAAATTAAATTTTTATTTTCTTTCTATTACTTAATTTTTTCAATATTTAATTAATCCATTTATTTTTAAAAAGTATTTTAATTAAATTGAAAAATTAATTAATTCATTAATTTGTTAAAATGTTTTTGTGGTAGAGAGTCTATGTGCCAAGTTTCAGCTCGATTGGACGACTGGAAGAGGGTAAACTAGCCGGACGTGTAAGAGCGGGCCCCAAAAGGGTGTCCATGACCCAGGTGCCTTACAGACGGACAGATAAACATAGGAAATAATAAGGGTCCTCGTTTTAGGCTTTAGTCCCTAAAAAACAATGAAATTACAAAAATAACACCCCAATAAAAACCTTCAGACGAAACAGTTATAAGACAGACTTTCAAATTAACTGAAGTCTAAAAGCCTTTACAATAGACTTGAGATGACTCATATTAAAACTTTGTTTAAATACCTCGTGAACTTTTATAGCATGGGAAACGTATGACTTAATAAATCAATAATTTTATGACAATTAAATGTTTCGACTCTGTAATTAAATGAATTCATCCTTTAATTATTATTGTCAGCTTAAAAAACATTATGCAAGTTATAATAACTATTAATTGTTTCGACTCTATGATTCTATAGTCCTTGGCCTCCTTATATTACTTCTTCCTATTCCACTCTTTCCTTTGCCTTGCTCTGCCAATCTGGGACTCCCGAGAGGCACAGGTCATCCTCCACATCGTTCAGCCTTTCCTCTCCTTCGTCTTTTTTTATGATCTTTTTGAATATTAATTTCATGTGAACACTAATTTACTCCGTGGCCCAACTGCTGGTAGAGGGCCTAGGCCTACCAAATGGATTATACAACTACACGGGTTTAGGGTGTCAATCCATTTGTTGTATAAACACTTCTCATAATTAGCTACCCATTTATATGGCGTTGGTAATGTTATGGTGATGGTAGATGACTATATAGCGGGAGGTAGGGTGGTCCGGTGACCAGATGAGTTCCAGAGATGTAATGCTTTCAAATATCTCGGATTAGTGATCACATCTGATAACAGCTGTGCTTAAAAAATAAAATAAAATTAAGAGTAGCAGTAAGAAATAAACGTTATTACTCCCTATACTTAAGATCAAATACATATAAGTAGGAATACTATGGTCCTTGTTTACACTTCAGTAGTACATCCTGTATTAACTTATGCTTCTGAAACATGGACCTTACAAATTCTCGTAAATGCTCGACGAAGAAGGTGGAAGATGCTAAGATGAATACGATGGAAATGGATGGAATCAGGTGGAAAGAAGAAGATCCTGAGCGATTTTTTTAAATGGCATATGGAGAACCAGGACTAAATAGTAAACTCCAAATTCTCTACAAAAAGTCATAAAATATTATCGATGAGATTACGGCAGGAAAATTGAGATGGCCTGGCCACTAGTTCCAACGAATTCCACTTTAACGAATCCAAGTGCAAAAATATTCAAAGGATGTTGTAGAGTCAACTATAAAGCTGTAGAAGTCACGGTAGGTTGACGACAGGATGGGAAGATGCCGTAGAGGAGGGTTTGAGGAGGCTTAGAGTCCGTGGCTGGAGAAGATGGGCTCTAGACAGAGATAAGTGGAAGCATGTTCTTGATTTGTGTTGGCGAGGGTCCTCCAATGTATGTTAAAATTGTTAGTGATAATCTAAGACTATAATGAAGTACAATTCGGTTGGAAAACCTCGTGAAATTAATTGTTCTGATATTTTATTGTAGTCAGATTACGTTTACCTACAATAACACGATATGTATTTTGTTTATTTTTTAGAACAGGTATTATCTAGTCTGCTCTGTTGATAGTGTGCTAGATAAGGTGGCGCATTGCTGTGAAATATTAATATTCCAACTTCATTAATATTCTAGTTACTGACGGGTCCTCCCTTTACCTTGTCCAGGGTTTTTAAACTCGAATGAAAATATCAAATATGTAAATTCACATCGGAATATAAATAAGAAATGGAAAATTTACAACACTGTCTGTCAATTTGTTGGTTTTTTATTCTCTGTTAAATTTTAAACTCGAGAGTAAATCGATATGGCTGGATCTAGGGGTCTAGACTTTAACTACTCTACCGGAATTTATTAATTCTCTTTCTTTGTCAGAGTATTGGTAACATATGTAGAGAGTTGAACTTAAGTTTTTTATCAAACAATAGATATCATAGTCTATATTTAATTATCTGGTTGTAAGTAAATTATAAATCTCTTTCTGTCGTTAGTTTTATTTACCGATATTTAAAAGTTCATGTTATTGATTATTTTTTGTATAAAAACTTACACATTTTGATAAAAACTATTTTTTATTTAGATTTTCGTATGTTTTTATTAGTCTGTGAAAGTTTTCTTTCTATGTTGTCGTAAGTGGGTTGAAAATTTATTATAAAATGTGTACCTGACAAACAAGTCAAGTGAATTAAAAGCGTGTAATAATAAAATAAAAGCTTGGATAAACATACATTTTTTAAAAAAAATAAGATAATATGATAAGGATATATTATCTTCAAACAATTAATGTTTGAAACTCATTAATATCACATATAGATTAAAAAATGCATCGGAACCAATTATCGTTTGTAATTTACCGTTTTAATATTCAATACAATGCACATTCTGGTATTATTATTATTTTTTACTTGTTAATTTTCTCGTCGTTTAAAAACTGAAGGATCTTGATAAATCTCTATGAAATAATAATAATTGTTTTTTATGAAGTGTTTTTTTTTTTTTTTTTTCTAATTTGGTCTTTACAGGATTTCATCCTCTCGGTTATAAAAGTCTAGGATAAATATTTAAACTTGAACTTTGTCTTGCAGTTTCTTTCTTTACAAAAAGTCTTTAAGTCTAAATAGAGAACCGTTTATCTTGAGCTGATTAAAGTTTATAATAAGAGATAATTTTTATAAAGTGTTTATTTTTTTCAGAACAACCTTCCAAGGTTTTCTTTACTCAATTAATCTTTAAAAACAAACTTTTTTTTTTTTTTTATTCTTTAAAAAATAGATTCCTGCAGTCATCTTGCCCAGGTGTAACGTTACATTATTATTATTATTTATTTTTTTTTTTTTTAAATATAGGTATGTTTATTTTTAAAATAATATTATAATTAATTTCTTAAATCATTATTTATTAGTGATAATATTAATTTTAACCTTGTCAATATTCACTACTTTACTGCCTTGAGCTTGAGAAATCAATTTATTAGTTAAGATAACATTATTCAGTATATTTGTTATGTTATACGAGAGGCGTTCTGCTTATGAAGCTTTTTTTATCAAAAATGTTTTGTCCGGGGACATTGTATGCACGAGTGTTGCCCAGCAGGTAAATATATTAGCACCGGGTCGAAGATCAACTAGACTAATTTATACGAGCCAACTTTCTGATATATCTCCTGTTGTTCGTCTTGTTAAAAGTCTTAACAACTTAAATATTAATATGGACCAATTGGACTCTATATCTACATTAAAGACTATTCTTGATATAATGTAATTTGTGAAAGACAGTGAACATTTTTTTTTTTTTTTTTTTTTTTTTTGTAAATTATTGTTTGTTATTTGAATTCATTACGCTTATGGCAAGTAAGCTAATATTGTAATGTAAAATGATAAATAAATAAATAAATAAATAAATACCTAGTAGTAGTAGTAGTAGTGGTTAGACGGAAAGGACGAACCACTTGTTCGAACCTAGCAATCAGGCCACATTGGGCCCATTTTACTGACACCGTGGTGGAGAGTTCCAGCCACTTCCCACATCATACCTGTAGATTGTACCGCCCAAGCGGGTATGGGGTGGTCAGTAGTGAGCTATATAAGCGTGCGTCAAAGCGTGGGGGAAGAGAACCCCTCAGGGGGTGACCCTTGCCCTGCTCCGTCCGCGATTCATAGATGCAATTCAGAGTATTATGGCACGGGATCGAACCCACGACCTCGATTCGCCTCGACTCATTGACATCTAGGCGCCCGCCTAGAGCACCTCGGCCACACTGGCTCCCCTTATGTTTTACCTATATGAAGTTTTTTTTTTAACTTATCAACTAAAAATACTAGCAAACAAAAAATTAGCAGTTTGTGCTTGACATTTAGGAGTTAATCTATCAGAAAGTGGAAAACTAAGTAATTAGATAAACGAACGTATAAAAACTTTAGGTAGGATGCGATGTTCTATTTAAGAGATGTTGTTTCAAGAAAAGCGAGGTCAGCGAGCGAACTAAGATTGGCATTTCTAAATCCACTTACGTTCCAATTCTAACATTTATATTGTGAAGAGCTGGACAGTGACCCACAAAATATAAAGTAAGCTTCAAGCAGAAGAAATAAGATATCTGAAAGCATCTGTAAAAAAAAACTAGAGGACACAGAGTGAAATATTATTCCTCCAGCGGAGTAGCTTCTCGAGTACAACCCCTTAGTTGTATGAGTGAAGTCCTCTTTACTTAAGTGATTT
Organism: Gerris lacustris; assembly: GCA_951217055.1. NCBI lineage: Eukaryota > Metazoa > Arthropoda > Insecta > Hemiptera > Gerridae > Gerris > Gerris lacustris. Next base: position 31,679,704 of record OX578282.1, on the reverse strand, counting down.
GCCACACTCAGGTGAGGATGTCACAAGCACGATATCAAAGAAAGAATAGAGGTTAAATCAGAGGCTAAACCAGAGGGCAGGGAACCTCGATCAAGGAGACGAGAATGGAGAGACCATATTCAATCAGAACTCCGAGGGAAAAGTTTTACCTGTAATCTAGCTGTTCAGCTGACTTAAGACCGTTCATCAAGGAAATCCTTATGCCAACCCTCTACACCTTTCGGGAGAAGGGTTAGGTTATCTAGATTTAGCAGTGTAACCTTTAATGCAGTATAATCCCTAAATTTTGAAACAAAATCCACCCTTTATCCTAAGTAAATGGAACCCCAAAAAGACAAAAACAAATAACCATGTTACTTAACTCTACTTTTCCCTTATTTTTTGAAAAAGAAAATTATTTAAGAGTAAAATGAAAGGATTTTTCTTCTGTTGATAAAAGCGTACTAAAAATATCATGTCATGGATTCCCAGAAGACATTGCATTTCCCTTGTTACCTTTCTACATTTTACCCCAAGCAGGGGAAAAAGCTTTTCTTTTTATATTATTTTGTTTTTCCCTTTTTAGAACACTATTATTTTCTTTTACTTTTAACCATGAATATATATACATATATATATATATATATATATATATATATATATATATATATATATATATATATATATATATATATATATATATATATATATATTTAAAAGAAGAATACCATTTGGGATTTGAATTACTTCGTTTCTCACACACACGCACAAGCATATATATATATTTTTATAATTCCCTTCTTTGGTCACAATAAAAGCTTTTGATGTACAGTAAGTTTATACTTTGCTGCTAAAGTGTAACGAAAAAACTCTTTGTACTTTGTAAACAAATACATAATAGACTTGAATAAAAGTTGATCTTAACTTAATTTATTTTGTTATTGTAAATACCTTTTCTGTTCTTTCCACAGCCCAGCCTATACATATTTGTATATATTGTTTTGCTTCCGAGCTGACTGAAGGTAATGGAAGCTATGTGATCGTTCTGAGGAACGAAATTTTTTATATCTCTGATTAAAAAAATGCCTAGACAGAAATCTGTTTCAGACACAAGGGAACATTTTTGGTTCCGTGTCAGTCTGTCGGTCAGACCGACAGACTGACACGGAACTACTACGAAAATCAGTTGTATAATAAATAATTATTTCAAATAATAATGCAAAATGGTGTACATCAATGAAAGTACAGTAGTTAGCTCTAAAAGAAAAGTGCTAATTTCGCATCAAATAAAAGATGTCCTCTTCAACATAAGTTTAAGAAGCAATTGTTGACGAATACTAAGAAAACAAAATCGGCCGCAGGTTCTTGGGTCGGGCAGCAAATCGTGGAATTTCACAGAAAAAGTCGTCCTTCTTTGTTCCCTATAAGCGACGCCCGCTAAGAAGGGTTCGTTATAGTGTGGTTCTACTGTGCAATGATTTTTAACTTAGCGTTTCAAGTGAAGTGGGCATGGTTTCAAATACATACGTGTATTTGTACAACATATATTTGTATAACATTTTTTACAAATAATAATAATAATAATAAATATATTTCCACAAAATTTGGTACAGTATCTGATTTCAATTTCATATAAAATCTCTAAATGTGTGGACCCTCGGTAGTAAAGATTACTAGAGTGAGGGCCCAGCCTTTGGCTTAGTAAAAGTTATTTTGACGATTTAAATGTAGTACAAAACTATAATTCAAATATAATTTAAAATATAGATAAAAAATGATAAATTATAATTAGGTTCAAAATTGATAAATGATGTCTATAAAAAAATGTATGTGAAAAAGGAATTTAAATACGAGATAATTACACATACATTCATACATATCTGCTGTAAAAGTTAATTTTGTAGAAAATAATTTTGCTTCCGAGCTTACCGAAGGTAACGGAAGCATTGTGTTCACTTTTGAGAACGAAAAACTTTTATGCCTCCGATTTTAAAAATTCCAAGACAGAAATCCGTTTCAGACATCAGGGAACATTTTTGGTCTCGTGTCTTTCTGTCTGTCTGTCGGTCTGTGTGTCCGCGAATTTTGAAACGTGCGACGATAACTTGAGTAAATGTCAACCGATTTTGATGAAATTTGGTAGACATGTTCATTTTACTAATGCCCAGGACGAGGTCGTTGGACAACATTATCCGTCCAAGCGTTCACGAGCAACGCTCGCGTAAACGTGAACTTCAAATTTAAAATTGGAGTTTTAGGTCGGGGAAAAAAATCTAACTTCATCTATTCAATGAGACTAACATTTTTTTCAAATACAATTTTTCAGTAAAATCAACAGCGACACCGCTATGAAGTGTTAAAGATTTTGAAGTGTTAAAGTTATTACACAATAAATAATATAACAATAAAGTACATGATAGGATGCGAGGAAGCTATGTGCCACACTAATTGGCAGTGGCAGTCTATTTTATGTTTACCGATATTTGGAGAAAATATTTAGTTTAGTAGAATTGAAGTATTGGGGATCAATCGAGCCATACTATATTATACATAATTTAATTTAATCGTTTATAGCCGCCATCTTGAATAAAAATATTTAATTGTAAAACCCTTTAACTTACTTATTTGCTTACTCCAGGCCTCTTCTACCCTGCAGTGTAGAGGCGTTACAAAAGGACTTCCAGGCTGTACTATCTTTTGAAATTGCCACAGCTCTGGACCATGTCGTATGTTGGGTACTCAGGTGAGAATTGATGTTGTCAGCCCAAGTCGTTCTTCTTTGTCCTCGCGGCCGAGTTCCTTGACATCGGGCTTCTAACACTTGCTTGGGGTACCTCCCTTCTTCCATTCTTTGATTGTGGCCAAACCACCTTAGTTGGGCATGCCTTATCTTGACTGAGAGAGGCTCAATGTTCATGGAGGCTCGGATCGTGGTATTTCTATCGCGATCCCTCCTAGTTTTGCCAGTAACTTTCCGTAGGAACCTCATCTCAGCCGCTTGAATACGACTCTCTTTTCTTGAGGTTATTGCCCATGATTCACATCCGTTTGTTAGTATGTGGGTGTAAATTGTTTTGTAGGCAATTAATTAAGTTTTTTCTGATACTTCTTTCTTACTTAGAAACCTTCTGTTTATCGCATTAAATAAATTGCCTGCTTTGATGATGCTTTTAAATAAATTTCGCAGTGATGCGAGCATTTAATTCTTGAGCACACTTTCCGTCTTGACTAATAGAAACTCCTAAATAAGTGAATTCTGTGACCTGTTCCAAACGTATTCCCTTGGCTTTAATTGAATGCTGTTTGGCTTGCCTTGAGATAAGCATTGTCTTGGTTTTGTGAAGGCTAATCTTCATTTTCCTTCTTTCCAGAGCTAAGTTTAGCAGGTTTAAATTGTACTGGAGTTTCTCCTGACTGTCTGCAATAAGAATTAAATCATCAGCGTAAGCTAGAACTTCAATTTCTACCCTTTTCAGTCTCCAATGCTTACTCTATACTTCTTAAGTCCCATCTTGCAATTTTTGATGACATCATCCATGACTAATATAAATACCAAACGACTCAGGATATCGCCTTGTCTCACTCCTGTGTTATTACAAAATTCTTTGGAACAACTGTGGCTTGTTTTAACCACATTTCTACACCTTCTGTAATCTGTAATAACTTTGGATTCTCTTAATTAGATTCCCTGTTACATTTTTATTTCTAAGGGTCTGTCAAAAGCCTTCTCTAGACCTATGAAGCATACGTTTGCTTCTCTGTTAAATGGTTGCTTCTCTGGTCGATGGTTCCCACATTCATGTTATTTCCTTTTTTAAATACTATTGGAACTATATCTGAAAGTTCCCAGTCCTTTGGTATTCTAGCGTACTTCCATGCAAGTTCTAGTGTGCGAAATAGCAAGCCTTCTCCGATTGGGCCCATATTCTTTATCATTTCAGGTGTTATGCCATAATTTCCAGCAGATTTTCATATTTTCATTTTGGCTATAGCACATCTCATCTCTTCCATCTTAATCATGTCTCTAATGTCATTTCCTAAAAGTTCGGTTGTTCCTTCGAAATCTTCTTCCTAATTATCTTTGTTATATTCTTCTGGTTCTTCATTTAAAAGATCTGAAAAATATTCTCTCCATCTGTCCATAATTTCTTTGTTTTTAGAGAGAGTTTAACGAAAGTTGTAAATCTCATAAAAGGAACCTAACTTCCAAATTTCAAGGTTCTCGTACAATTTGTTCCGGAGATCCTCTTGCCTAATTTTGTATACAAATGGCCGCCATCTTGAATCAAGATGGTAGATTGTAAAAATATTTTACTTAAATAATATTTAAAATAAATTAGCCAAATAAGTGCATACAGCCCACACAAAGGATCCGTAATTGGCCCATCCATATCAGGACGGCGGCCATTTAAAAGTTTGTTTTAGTTATAACTTTTGAATTATTTATTACGATTGCCAATAGTTGCCATTGATGGTTCCATATTCATTTTAACCGTCTGCACAATTTAATATTTAATAAAAATTAGTCCAAACGCCAACTAGGAATCAAACAGACCCAATCAACCATTCTGGTAATCCCCAGGTGACCATTCTTCCAATATTATTAAGGCGTGAGGAAGCTATATGCCACACAAAGTGGTAGACTTTATTTATTTAAGAAAAAAAAATATAAATAGTACTTACAAAAGAACATAAAATAATAAAATCTCGGTTGGTTAAATTTAGTTTTTTATTTACTTTTTGAAAATAAAATTGGATTTTTCTTTCTTAAAAAAAAATCGTTTGATATAGGATTGTGTCAAAAAAGCATTAGCTTAGAAGTGGATTTTTTTTTTTTTTTTTTTAGTGGATTTTGTTGGTAGCGAAAGGGTTTTAGGTTGACAATTCTCTGTATATGGCTGAGAGAGAAAATTCAAAGAATAAATCTATTACATAGCCCTATAGAAGAAGTGATGTCAAATCAACTTATCCTTTTTTGCTATATGTATATTGTGTATATTTGATATATATATATATATATATATATATATATATATATATATATATATATATATATATATATATATTGTTTTATGAGGGTGACAGACTATATTGTATATGGATAGTCGAGATAACAAAAATTTAAGAAAAACCCAGGGCTTGATCACAAAAAACATTCTCAAACACCGGACGTTCTCTTCAAATGACGAGATCTGTAACAAAAGAAAATTCAGCGAAGTTTACATTAAGATGCTATAAAGCTTAAACGAATACACAATATAAGAAACTCTGTGTTGAAGACTATAATTGAAAACTTACTAACTGTAAAAGTTGTCAGTAGCATTTAAATTTACTTTTAAGCAAAACATCAGTGAAAAAGACTAGGACTAGAAAAATTGATTCAATTTGTAAGATAGAGGTAAGAATTAAAAAACCATACCACAAACAAAGAATAAGATAACCAAAACTAGAAAGTAACGATCTAAAAAACTAATACGGACAGTGTCATCTAGCGACAATTTACTGAAAATAAAAAATATATTCTTTGAAACCTCATTATAAATATCCAGAAACATATAAAATAAGAAAAACAATCAATCCCGAGTAATCCCCTCGTAGATTGTCAATAACTCCTTAAATTTAGTGAAGGAGGATCCTTGGAGTATGGACAATTTAAATTTTAGTCTCGCGACCAACACATAGAACCTCTGTGTGGCGTAGTTTTGAAAACATTTTAAGTCAGTTGAAAAATCATGACCACTTTTTTTTTTTTATAAAATAGTAGTTTTCTAGGAGGGACAATTTTTTTTATAGGGCCAAAAACTAAAACTAGATTTGCAAACATTCCTGATGGAAAACCCGTTTTTATAAGTTAATACTGGCATTGACTGAAAATAAAATTTTATTGAACTCGAAATTATTGTAATTTCGTTAGTTTGACGTAAATTTATATTTTGGTTACTAGATTCCTTGTGATGTGCGTGTACCAAAATATGTGGCATCTATATTTTAACCGCATGTTATTTTTGTTAGTAAGAAATTTTAAAATAAATAAATTGGTGCACAATATACTTTTGTGTATTAGCCTTTATAGTTTAAAATGTTTAAAATAGTAAATAGCACCGTTGGGCTTGAGCGAGCCAGCATTTATTGCTTGTTATTGGATCATAAAAAGTAAAATGAACTAGTAGCTAATAAATAGTAAGTTTATACTTCACTCATTAAGAGCATCATCAGACCTAGAGTCCACATTTAATTTTGAAAAGTTTACATAATTATTTTCAATTTTGTCATATGTAATAAAGTAATAATACTAACAGTATCCTTAGACCATCCGTGTCCCACTCTCCAATAATGTAAATCCAAATTAAATATAAGTAATCCAGATTTGTTAAAGTTAAAAATTAGAAAGAATATTTTTCAAATCAGCATTTAATTTTCTGAGAGGTATTAAGCTCCTGTTAAATTTGTATTATTGTAGCCACCAATTAATAAAGGCCCGATTTTTATATATGTTCTTTTTTGTTTTTTATAGTTTCTTTTTACATTTAAGAAGTTTTAACCATCCGATTTTTCGATTAAGTCAAAATGTTAAAATAATATATTAATATTCGCTTATGTTATTAAGGGAAATGTTGAAAAAAGTAGGTTAATGTTCGGTCGGGGTCGGGTGTATACGCATGGAGTAGCTAAAGTATCCCGGTATAAATTCACAGATACATAATTAGCCACATGAAAATCTACATAAATCATAATTAAACACGTGTCATATGAGATCAACAACCACCATTGTTATGAAAATTTAACATTGACTCTTCGAAAAAGATACAATATAACTGCACAATCAATATAGTCCAGGAGATAACATGCAAAATAGTGTCTGACTAACATCGATTTAGACAAATTGTTGAGATTTTTTTTTATCTACTTGCTAATTATCATCTATCATACAAATTACATTCCAATTCCGACAAGTATTTTTTTTTAAGATATTATATTGATTCGCAAAAATGTTAACGGACAAACAGGCACGAGACCAAAACTGTTCCCTATTGTCTGAAACGTAATTCTGTCCAGATTTTTTTTTTTTTTTATTTATTATTATTATTTTTTAAATCGGAGGCATAACAACTTTCGTTCTTGAGAACGATAGCAATGCTTCCGTTGTTTTTGGTAAGATCGGAAGCGAGAATAAAAATATTTTTGTTTAGCACCACAGCAAGTAATTAATAATTATATTTAATATTTACCCCTAATTTGAAAATAACCCTCTTAAAAATCTTAATGGCATTAATAAATAAATTTATAGAAAAGATCATTCTATTGTTTTGCCTCAAACGTCTGCGCAAATTTCGGCTGTTCAGTAGAACCTCACTATAGCGGACTAATAGGAGCTGAGGGTTTGGCCGCTATAACGAAAGTCCGTTGTTCGTTTTCGAGATATTCGCAAAAAACACCATTTTTGGACGTTTATCCTTACAATTCTCAAATACTACGCTTTTTTCTGTAATACTCCTCGAAGCAAATCTTGTAGAGTCGAATTACACCAATTTTAGCTCTTTACAATACAATCTTTTAAAATTGAGCGTTGATGTAGATCACCTTCTTAATGGATTGACTAATAAAGTGACTGAGACGTAGAATTTTGAAATTTCACTGAAAATCAGAGGGTTGTCGTACAGCGCTGGGAAGGGTGTCATTCAACGAAAAGTTATATTCTTTTCAAGGTTTCCTTCAAGAAGTATTATGGTAAGAAGCGTAGTATTTGAGAATTGTAAGGAAAACGTCCAAAAATTGTGTTTTATATATATATATATATATATATATATATATATATATATATATATATATATATATATATATATATATATATATATATATATATATATATATATATATAATACAAAGTTATAAAGTTAAATGTAAATAAAATAAAAAATATTGATGTTAGTTTTTTGAAAATAATTTATACTTGAAGCTGTTAGACAAGAAGGGGTTTTAGTATTTAGTGTTGGAGTGGCAGCAAGGTGAAGCAGTGTTCAGTGTTCAGGTGCCTTGTTATAATTTTAATGGCTCCCTGTAAATTAAGTAGAATCTCTCTACTTCAGGTTAAAGGGCTTTACCCTGCTTTATTGCTTTCACTGTACAACCTAACCTACATCCCACTAAACCTAACTCTATATATTACTACAAGATTTATATTAACAAAAACAAAATAATATATATATATATATATATATATATATATATATATATATATATATATATATATATATATATATATATATATATATAATAGAAAGAAGTAGTAACTTAAATATATATATATATATATATATATATATATATATATATATATATATATATATATATATATATATATATATATATATATATATATATATATTACTACTTCTTTCTATTCCGGTTTGTCTTTAATTTTTTTTTTGAAATATTTAAATATTATGTAAAGGTATATTTTTATAAGAGTTTATATATTATAAATGTATTGATTATTCTTCTTCATTTTTTATCTAATCTTAATGGTTTGTTTATTTTAATTTAAATGACCCATATTGTTTATATGTGTAAATGGAAATGAATTATTTATTTCGTTTTATCATTGTTATGAATAACAATGCTAATAATAAATATAGAAATAGAGAGAGAATAGATGTTCTATGTTTATTTAATTTATTTTCTTCTTTTCTTTAATTGGATCATTTATTATATTTTTTTTATTTTGTAAGGTTATATGTGAAAATTCTTGTACATCAATAATCTCTATTTGAGAAAGTAGTCTCTAAGACACATGAATACATATGGAATCCAAATTCCACTGACTGACTGATCCATCACAATATCTCTGGCTCTGGAACCATTGGATTAAGAACATATGTAATTTTATAGGTAGGTTTGTCTTAGTCCTTAGGTGCTAGCCAAGAAATGTTTTTTCGCGATCTTAAATCAAGATGGTGTCCATCTATAATGCAAAATTTTAACATGACGATATTTGCGGATCAAATTGCGTTAGAAACTTGAAATTCAGAAGTTAGCTTTCTATAATGAAATAAACAAATTCAGTGAAAGGTTTTCCTAATCAGTACAATTTTAAAATTATTAATTTTGGAAGTCTATAGTTTATTCTACGCCAATGATTATTCAAGAAGAGCTAAGGTATCGTATTTTCGAAGCTGCAGCAACCGTATCAAGGGTCGTCCTGATACTGTAAGACTTGCCAGAAAAGTATAGATTCGTTGTCTAAATGCTTCATTCAACAAAACGGAAACTTCTTTGAACAATTACTCTGAATGTTTTATTCTCAAATAAAGTATGCTAATTTTCAATATATCTCTGAGATAAATTAATCTGAGACATATGTTTGTGTCAACTTTTTTTGTTTATTTTGTGGTGAAGAACAACATCCTTAAAATAGTGCCGTGCAATTTCAAGTAATTATAGACTTTTTTTGGGTGTTTTTAACTATTATGTACATACGGAAGGGGTAATTCTTATGCATATTTCTTGACTAATTATTATTATAATCATAAGTCCGCAAAAGCTTCGTTACTTATCTACAGGGTGTTGAAATTGGGGGTGTTCGTAAGAGTACGGGAATCAATGAGATAAAGAGTAGACGCATGTATAAAGTTTGGTGAGGCCACTTTCAACAATTGGTTAACCGTAACTTTCTTTGTATGGTTTTTATTTCGGGTTTTTGTTTACTAAACATTTTAATTTCATCTAGCGAATTACAGAACTTTTCTTTCTTTTTTTTTCTCGAAAACGGTATAGAAGATAAGAAAAAACTAAAAGATGCCAAAAAGTTTCTAAAAAGCAATAGAAAATTTATTTTGTATTTTAGGATCTACCAGTGGCGCATCAAAAAAAAGTTTAGGGGAGAGAAAAGGGTATGACCCCTGAAAAAATATCTCCCTGTAGATTTTCACAACTATTTAGTTTGCCTAATGAAGTAATGTCTGCAGCGTAATCTATATTCCAAATTAGAGCTAAATATCTTAAAATTGCAGGAGTATTAATGAAAAAAATCGGATGTTAAAATAATTTTAACATCCTTCGGAGGTCGGCAACGAAGCATTTGCGGACCTTAGTGCCCTCCGAAGTGAGGAAAAGTTCCGAGGTTCCCCGTACCCGATTTTGTTTTTAAATATCATGTACTTACGGAAGGGGGTAATTCTTTGGCTTATTTCATAAGTAAAAATTTTATACGAATTTTTAGTTATGAAATAAGCCAAAGAATTACCCCCTTCCGTAAGTACATGATATTTAAAAACAAAATCGGGTATGGGGTACCTCGGAACTTTTCCTCACTTCGGAGGCCACTAAAGTGGCCTCTCCTGCTGCTTCGCAGCTGGAGGAAGCAGCATGGGGAATGGTCAGTACTTGGACGGGTGACCGTTTTTAACTAACTAATTTATTTATTATCATTTTTCAAAAAAAATATATATTATTTTTATTTATTTTATTTCATTCATTTAATTATTTGAATTTTTGCGGTACTTTGACATATGTAAAAAAACTTTTACGTTTAACGAAAGTATCGCACTAATTAATTATTATGTTTGCTTATAACATTTAAACTAATAAATGGAATTTTATCGTTTTTTTATATTTGTTCCTTATTTTTTACCGCCGGTTCCAACGATATGCTGTATGTAAAAAATGTATTTATATTTTCGGTATTATTAAGCGTCAAAGTTTCAAAATTCATAAATCAATTTCAAAATGGCGGCCAATATCAAAATTAAATTTGTTGGATTTGTTTGACATACACGAGGTACATTCGTGCTGAATTTCAACTCGATCGGTCCCTTTTTTTATTTTTTTATGAATTTTTAAAAATTTTGCTGAATCAGCAAATTGGGTTCAAGATGGCGGAAAATGTTAATTTTCCGGGTGGCACAACTAGAAATAAGGATTGATTTTTCTGCCAAGTTTCAACTCTCTAGGTCCTAGGTTATACCTAGGCGCTACGATGATAACACACATACAGACGTCATGCTGAAAACTACTCAGGAGGTCTTAAAAACACCCAAAACGGATAATTAAGTTGAAATCTCGAAAAATAAATTTTAGGTGAAAACAAAACTTTTCCTACCACAGGTGAGGAAAAGTAAAAATGTATTTCTCTTTTTCCTGTCAAGAGTCAAAAATATCTAAAATAATTTTAATTATTTATCATTTTACAAATCATTTAATATCTATTAGAAAATTAAGATTTATTTAGTATATAAATAAACTCTTTAAAAGCATCGTATCATAATAAACTATTGAAAATATTCAAGTTGCTTCTCTCAGAGTCATTTACAATTTGATTTATATGTATATATGGGTGGAAGCAATTTGTCCTGTTTTGTTTCTGGCCCGAGTTCTATGTTCTCTTGACTCCGTTGCTTTGTGTTAAAGAGCAACAGGTCTCTTAGAAACTATATTGACATAAATCTGCATGATTTATTCTCTTATAATATAATTGGATCCTTTTATATTTATTCATTTTCTTATTTGGATATTTATATATTTGTCATATTGCTACCAAATTTATGACATGTTTTTTTTTATTACTTAGAAAATTATGTATATATATATATATATATATATATATATATATATATATATATATATATATATATATATATATATAAAGACACACACATATATTATACACCTATATATATTATATATACAGAGGGTGGCCACGATAAACTGGCTCACCCTGTTATCTCTTTTATTTTTGAAGATAGAGAAAAAATGTTAATGGTAACTTACCTTGGATTTTCGCGTAGTTTTATAATATGATCTCCAAAAATATTTATTACTCATAGTTTCGGCGGTATCTCTCTCAACTTTGTAATCTTAAATGGTAACCCATATTATTTATATTTTTTTCTAAAATTAGATTGCTTTTGAAGAAAAATGAGCCTTGAATCAACAAAATCGATTGAGAATTGACAGATATATTCAGCTTTCAATATAACAAAAATTCTATATAAGTATGTAAAATAAAAAATTAAAAAAAAAAAAATTATCTTAATTCTGTTAATTTCACTTTGTTTTTTACTTATTAAGGTTAGTTGAATGCATTTACTGATCAAAAGTCCAACCTTTTTTGCCATTCCATTCAGGAACATCGTTCGTATGACCTCTTTTGATCAGTGTGTCGACGATCTTCCATTTCTCTACAGTTTAGGAAAGGAATGGAAAAAAGGTTTGACTTTTGATCAGTAAATGCTTTCAACTAACCTAAATAAGTAAAATAAACAGAATTAAGATCATTTAGTTGATTTTGCGATTTTTTTGTTTATAGTATTTTTTACATACTCAATTCTCAACCGATTTTGTTGATTCAAGGCTTATTTTTCTTCTAAAGCAATCTAATTTAAGAAAAAAATATAGGTCACCATTTAAGATTACAAAGTTGAGAGAGACACCGCACGAAACTATGAGATATAAATATTTTTGGAAATCATATTATAAAACTACGCGAAAATCCAAGGTATTATGTTGTGACACCTTTATTTAATTACGAATGTCAAGTTTACTGTTTTAATTTTATTTATATTATTTATGTTATTCATTTTTGTTTCTTAGCGTTGTCAAAACATTAGGAATTGTGTTCTCGTAGCCTACAGGTATTTTAAAGTTTGATGATAGTCTAAGCCAGTGTTCTATTCCCTGTTTGATCCATGTTCTTTGTGTACTCATAGCTAATACTTTTGTACAAGGTTCAAATTTTATTTGTTTCTCGTGCGCTGAATCCTGATTTTTTGGATCCTGAAGTATGTAGTTTCTTGCGTGCCCTTTGGTTTCTTGTGTCCTATACATTTTTAATATTACTTCTACAAGCATGTGGTCCTTGGTGCCCTTAAAGCTTCGAATCCTTTTAGAAATAAAAGCTTTGATGCCTTCGGTCCATACCACTTTGGTTCATTTTATCCTCAAAGATAGGCTTTACGGGTATATTTTGCTCTCAACATCGCTTCTTAGAAATGCTTTATCTTTTAGTTCCATATTATATTGTTAAGTTTTTGAATACTAGCGTTTCAATTACCTAGAATTAAATCCTCAAAACTCTTGGTACTTAGTGCATTCAATAGTTTGTATTAGTATCTTGAAATATTTTTATTCTTTCCATATCTTGTTTAGGAGCCCACAACTCTCGATTTACTGTGCAGTTTTTCACTTGTGCCATCACGTCTAAATAGGCAGGTATTCACGCAGTTATCAGGCCTGTGCTACTAAAAACTGCTTAGTTCACTTACTTAAATGAACACTTCAGTTTGACTTTGGCTGTGGTCACACATTATTAGATTGTTTTCTATCGGAACTGATGAAACTGTAGAAAAATAATAACTGGATTAACTGAAATGTTCTGCGCTTTCAATTCAATTTATTGCAATGTTTATACTACCCACTTTTTGTACGCAGTTAAATACGCAGTAAAACTTAGTTTTTGGGCTTCTTTATATTTTAATCTCACTTAAAACTTTTATACATTGAACGACGTATTTAAAGACTAGCTAAGTTTCAAAAATCTGTAATTACAAGGAGAATTTCCTTTACTATAGCAACAGCTTTTAAGCATCCCCAAATAATTACATCCTAAAATACTCACTCAGTTCGTAAAACTAACTTTTTGTGCATTATAGGCTCTGAATAATAATGATAGGTTAAATTGGTCAAGTATATGTATTTGATTAATTGGCAAATTAATGACACACTTGTTGTGTTGTCATGGATAACCTGTCATACAATAATATTAGTTGAGTTATTTATCATTATCTCTCTATGTTTTGTTAACGGTTATCCAATATAGATGTTCTAATGAGTGTTCTCTTAATATAGTTATTCTTGTAGACTTATTCTAGATATAATATTATGGGCGAACATACCAACACTCAAAGTGTCCTTAGGCAGTTTAACGAATAGGGCGAATTAGTTACTAGAATAATCAGCCAAGCCGTAACAAGATGGTGGCCATTTAAAAGTTTGTTATTCCTATAACTTTTGATCCATTTATTATATTGACGTGAAACTCTCCGAAGTGTCAAGCCCAATCTGTTCTTACCCCGTCCTAAAATACCAATTTGAAATTTTAAGCTCACGTTTGTACGAGCGTTGCTCGTAAACGCTACCCAACCAACTTAGCCTGAGCATTGAGAAATGGAACACGTATTTATGCGTAAATACATTTCATTATAAATTTATAACATTCATACTGCTCTGGAGTTCGACAAATTGTAGCCCGAAGGAGAAATTATAAAATAACCATAAATACGAAAGTTGTAGCTAATTTTAAGGCTAAGTTTGTTGGGGAACGTTATCTGTCAAAGAGTTTACGCGCAACGCTCTTGCAAACGTGAGCTTAAAATTTTATATTGGAATTTTAGGGCTGAAAAATATTCTATTTAATATTTCTATTTCTATTAATTTATCTATTTTTTGTGGCAAACATTTTTTTATTTATTAAAACCAACTGCGACATGTCTACGAAGTGCTAAAGAACGCCAAATCTGTTTAATCGTTTGAAATGTTTCAAAATGAGAAAAGAACACAGACAATAATAACTTTTTGAGGGATCACCTTTGGGGGTGATCCCTCAATTTTTGGGGGACTTTTATTGAGGGATCACCTTACAACTACTATTCTATTTAATATTTCTATTTCTATTAATTTATCTATTTTTTGTGGCAAACATTTTTTTATTTATTAAAACCAACTGCGACATGTCTACGAAGTGCTAAAGAACGCCAAATCTGTTTAATCGTTTGAAATGTTTCAAAACGAGAAAAGAACACAGACAGACAATAATTATAAATACAAAAGTTGTAGAAAATTGTATCCTCTACAATAGTGATTACTACTTTTTCTCTTGGATGCATAGGAACAGAGACATTAGGCAAAAGTCAAAAATGTTCCGAGATGTTTGACTTATTTCAACATTACTCTGCTTGCACTGGACTTTCGTTTCTACAAACTTAGTTTTTTACTTGTGCCCTGGGTCCCTACAACAAATCCAAAGATTATAGATACTCTATCTTTTGCAAGCAACCATGTATAATTTGACTGGACAAAATGCCTTTTTGGCATGAACGTGCAAAAGTATTTTAGGATTTGGTTTTTTAGCATCCATAAAGTTTTTGATACTAGGAAGTTCGATGCTTGGGCCTCTTAAGTTTTGCTCGTAGTGCTTCTAAGCCTATGGTTCCTGTAAAGTTGAGAAGTACTTAGTTTGGTAAAGGTTTTAGTTGGTAGTACACTCAAAGCATGAGGGTCTTAGAGCTTATCGTTCCTAGTTTGATCCAAGTTTTAGATTCTAATTCACTCTGTTTTAGTTTCAAGTGCGTCCTCTAGCGAGAATATCCTTCAACTACTTTGTTAATATGAATAACTTCTTGATTACGCATATTAATTAAAATTCTGTTGAGTGTAGTTCTCGCTGTATAATTTCTTAACATTTAATTATAAATGTAGTAAATTTATAGCACAGTTTTATGGTTGGCATCCCTTTTATACTTAATATAAATCCATCTACACCAGTAAGTTATTTTCAGTGTAAAATATTTAATTTAGGTTAATTTAAATGAATTCCTTGCATTAAAGAGTTTCCTTTATGTTTTGTGTTCCAGGTATTATGAATTGATCGTTGTTTAACACCACTTACTTCATTATGTGAGTAATTTTATAATTTAAGTATGTATTTAATTAATTTATTTATATAAGTACAAATATTTCTCTTATGTGTTATAAAGAAATAAAAGCAGAATATCACATATAAGTCATTCGAATTAAATTATGACAATGTGTGAAACCTGTGTCATTCTTTGGGAATTATATTCAGTTTCTCAGTTTCTTAATAATTGGGACTTTGACGTGTCATCAAACTCTATTTAAAAAAAAAATGATATCTCTCCCCCCCCCCCCTCCAAAAAAAAAAAAAAAATAAAATAAAATGTGTTCAATAACCAAGTCCAGTACCTATCATACCAGTGCCCAGTAATCTCAGAAAGATTGGTTGTATATTGAAATTTTGTTCAATATATCAATTAAAATTAAACCGTAATAACTAAATAAGTCTTTGGAGTAATTATTAATTGCCCGTAGAGAGCCCAGCTAGGCCTGCCAAAGGTAATATAATAACTAACAAGTGGAAAACACTGGACGAAGAATTTTTGTAAATGAGAAAGTTTACTTCGAGAAGTATTCAGACAATTTTTTACCTTATATTCCTAGACTTTAAATGTCATGGTATAATCCTGTTTCATAATATTAACAAAGTTAAACAGTAATTTGTTTGATGCTTAGTATGTATGATGCTTACTTGAGGAAAAAGTAATTGGCTAAATTAATCATAAGGGTACCAGTGTGATAAACTCCTACCAACAGAAGGGTGGAGACTGGCCAAACACTTCTCTCCAGTATCCTCTTAAGGACCATTAGCTCCAAGGCCTAAACCAAACATACTTCTTTTGGAAGTAGATGCATCTGCCAAATTGTACCGCACGATCTAAACATTAGTGTAACATGGATCAAATTCCAGATGGTGGTTTATTCAAACAATCAAACATAGTTAGATCCCTTGGGATTTGAGGCACGGCCCAATACTTCTATATTAATAATTTTACCAATAAAAGGGGATCGGAGTAGCCAAATGGTTGGCGTACTTGCGACTCACCTAAAACCTGAGTCTAAACATCGACATGTTTAGAACAAATCCTACAGACTTTAAGACGTGTTTTACACTGAGTAATGTGTTTGATCATAATAACGTGTTGAAAACTTATAAAGTACGATTAATTATGTTATATATTATAACATAGGCATCTCAGATTTGTTAATTAATAAGGCATCTTTTGTTCCGGAGCTAAACTTTTATTTACGTTTTAAAAAGCAGTGGAATTTTGGTGGATCAAAGGAAGGTATACAAAGCCTTATTAGAAGAGACAGGAGGTAATGCTAAAGGCTTCATTTAGTACTTAGGGTATAATTAAACTGTCAGACAATGGCCTGACATAGTCAACCTGCTGGTATGTATTTAACACTTAACTACTAGAGGTAATTTCTTTCTTAAAAGAAACCTTTACAATTGACTTGTCTTCTTACTTCTTATCTAGGCTTTAATAGAAAAAAGTCTTAATAGCATGTTATTGATACCTTCAACATGTTTTATGTTGAGGTAAATTATTATAATTATTTTTAATTAATTTTTTTTTTCGTCCGTTAGATTAAAGTTAAGTTTATTATAAAAATGAAGATGAATCTCTTCAATCCTTGTCTGCATCATAGATCGGTAATAAATTATATCAAAATATAGATAATTAAAATTTATAGATTATCAAAATATATAGGTAATGTCTATATATATATATATATATATATATATATATATATATATATATATATATATATATATATATATATATATATATATATATATATATATATATATATATATATATATATATATATATATATATATATATATATATATAGGTATATCAAATTCAAAATAGGTATTTTAAATATTTCCTCTTTTCAAAAATAAAAAATAAAATGTTTTATTCAGATTAATCACAATGCTTCTGAAACGGTAATAATATATACGACAATAATAAACGGTAATAATAAGTTACACATATAGGTGTATTAGCCCTTTAGCAGGCCTTTGGTAGGCTCTTCCACGGGGTGTTGCACTACAGAGCTAGTCAGTTAATTGTTCAGACTTATCTTATAATTATAAGATTAGTCCAAAACAATATGAAAGTTACATTTATTTGCAATGCACACATAAATATTAAAGTTATTAATGTATTAAATAATCAAAATGAAAAGGGAAATAATAGATAAAAATTAACCCAGAATCAGTTCGAAACCCGTTGACTAGATCACTTTTTACAAGCTTTCATTTAACTTGCTATGTTTGTATGTATGTTCGGGTCAAATCTTGCAGCTCAGTTCAGTTATCCTCAACCGACTGAGTTGTTTAGTTTGGATGATAATGCATGGTTAGCTAAGTGAGTTCATTCTAAATCCAATATGGCGGACCTCCCAAAGTAAAAGCATGTTTTTAAAAATGTTTTTTACTAATAATTTATTATCTACATAATGTGTATCTTTTGCTATCTTCTATAAAATCGTTTTGAGAGTGTACCAGTCCTTAATGGGCACCCTGTAAATTAATACTTTTTTTGTAAAATATACAAATTCCTTTCTATTAATTCTTCTTTCTACATTCTAAAATTCTATAATATAGGTATATTCAAGGACTTTTCACAGTGACATAGACATGCGTAAATGACCTTACATTTATAAAATTTAATGCTAAATCCGAAATAAAACTAAACAACAGCACCGGTTATTTTTGAGAAAAAAAATGAATGGTCCTTTTTTGCTGCTGTTAAAAGAGTTTAGCCCATTCATGACTGATACAGCCTGCATATATAGTACGCATGAATTTGTCACAATACATTTATGAAGTTGACGCACATTGATTTCTAAAAAAAAAGGAAAAAAGGCTTAATCAATGTCCTGAGCAAATAAGTGTATATGTGTGTACGTATACTCCAGCATGTTCATGCTTTAGAATACTCCTATATGTTTTATATCTGAAGATGATTTATTTGTTCTTTTTTCATATATTTGGTTTATTGTTGGTTTCAATTTGAAAGTTGAGTTCTTGTCGGCATCGTTCACTGTTGACTTCAAAAAGTACAAAATACGTACATCATTATTTAACCCATTCAGGAAATACATCAAGCTAGTTTTATTTATTTATTTTTAATTTTAATTAAATCCCTATTTTTATATATGGGTGATTCCACATATTAAAATTGGACTTAGACTGAAAATTTTGACTTTTTTAAAAAAATCAGGAAAAATTATGGAATGTTTTCAGACTAATTTCAGATATATTGCAGCATGCGGGACAGATGGGAAGTAATTTTTTTAATTTTTAGGCCGGAATTAAGTTTATTTGAAACATGGTAATTAAGGCCCGTGAATTACACATTTTCGTGCACGGTTGTTACGTTTTACACTTTAAGAAAATATTTTGGGCAGTAGTTTAAAATAAAAATCCAATTTTAATACACCATTAAATAGCACTCTTAAAAGCCTAAACAATGAATAACTTAACCTAAAATGTTTTTGAAAATAGATTTTAATAACATGCACGGTAATTACGTTTAAAAGGGTACGTAACTGGAAGAACAATCGGAATTAGCGCTAGCTCCCAACTGAAGGGTTCAGCTCATCCCCTATCAAATGTTGCTAGAAAACCAGTGTTGCGGCATTTCAAAAATCCCTCGCCACTTAAAATCTCCCTGCCACAACCAGAGTAGAGTCACATTTATATAATACCACGGTAATTACATTTTTTTTAATGACAAACTTTAACTTGAAGTTCCGTTTTGTAATAATTTATTATTTTTAATAACTAACACATATTTTAATCCTGGTTAGGACCCTACTTCAAAATTATCCAATAAGTTTTTGAATAAAATTATTAATGTATGAGCTAGAGTGAAGTGAATAAGAACAACTGACTTAAGGACAGCCACGGTTGTTACAAAATTGCCTTTTGAAATTTTTTGTAGCGATTAAAATTAAGCGGCGCATTATTTTTTTGCTTGGTTGTATTTCTGTAAGCTTAACTAAGTTACCATGAAGAAAAATTCTGTCAATTATGTGAAAAACGCTCCAGTTATTCATCTAGGACATGAAAATTGCACTTTAAATTGGAATCACCCATATAAAGAAAGCAAGGCCTCTAAAAGATATAACATAATTCTGAAAATAAGGTATATTTAATATATATATATATATATATATATATATATATATATATATATATATATATATATATATATATATATATATATATATATATTATATATATATATATACTATTTTTTCACACATTAACTTATTTTCAGTATTAACCACTTTTTATTAATAGAGGAAATAAGAGAAATATAGGACTTGAAAGTAATATTTTTATATTTACCCATTTATAATGAGTAGGTACCTATATAGTTACTACATGAATTAATCATTTTTCGAAAGCTCACGTGTCAAGTTAGTTTGCCCCTGGTATCTCTCTGCAGATATTTTCCTTTATTAAGTTTTGCCAAACCACGTGTGGTTATTTTGGTATCATACCCAGCCTTACAACTAGACCAACTTGTGTTTGCTTTCTATTAAAATATAATACTTTTGTGTTAGGGGACACAAAGATCGCCTGAAGGGACTACCTCACATTTTCCTGCCTTTATGAATAGAGTATCGTATCCAGGGAGGTATAAGGTCCCAAACTAAAATTTAATTTTGCAAACTTTGTTAGAATCTAATTAACATACATACCATTAACAAACTTCCCTTTACGAGCTAATTTTCATCAAAAAATAATCATAGTTAAAATTATAATACCAAAATTTAAGTTATTAAATTAATTTTAAAATGTATTTAGTTCATTTATACTAGATGGATTAATTTTATGAGCTTTATAAGCTACAGTCAAGATGCATTAAAATTATTTTACTAAGCAAGAATATCTAGATGCCACAGAGTTTCTTTAGTCTAACCCCCTCATGGATTCTAAAATTTATTTATATCCAAGCTACAAAACACTGGTTTTGTATCTTTATCTTGTTCAACTAATAGTAGGTACCTACTATAATTTAGAAAGGAAAAGAAATAATGGTTCACTTTATCACCGCCTTCTTAAACTCGGGTATTTTTAACATTTAAATTCATGGAAAATTTAAAAGAGAGAACGAAGGTAAGTTCTGATTGAAGTAGTTACTCTGGGTTGAATGGAGAGGCCGGATTTACTTTGCCCCAAGATAGAAAACTTAGGTTGGGAAATCGTTTTAAATAAAGGAGAAACCCCGTGGAATTTTCATTAGGGCCTCTTTCGGCCTTTCTCTAGTGCATTTTACCCTAAGGGGTCTCTTATACTTGTGGGGTCACGAGACCCCAACTTCCTTATATATTATGGAAAAAAGCTAGGGTCTCTTTTTTTTCTGCAGGTAATTGCAAGTGGAATGCCGAGACTGAAGCAGGCCCATTCAGTCCTTGAATGTGAAGTAGCGATAAATATAAGAAACGTTTTAAACCCTCAGGCTTCATACGTAAATTGCTTTTCTTTTTTTCCGTCGCGTTCACCTATACGTAAAAAAAATACTCAAAAAGAGGAAGTATTTTTTAATTTTTTTTTTTTCTATTTTTCTATTCAAATTTAAGAAGGGTAAATTGTTTAACTGATTCCTTTGTACACTATAATGGAAATTTATGTTCTGAATTTCCAAGATTTTTCTCACTATTTATGTATGCTTTAATCTTCTTCTACTAAATCCTCTCTTTTAGTTCAAAGCACAGTAGTGAGCATGCATATCTTGTTTTAATTGTGTTTTAATGTTTAAATTTATACAAGCATTCTTATGAAAGTTATTTACGTAAAAAAATGGCTCTAAAGAACATCTAACATTTGTGAAATTTTCTGCGTAGTTATTGATAATTATAAATTGATTTAAAGTAAAATAAAAAAAATAATAAAACTAAATATTTATTCAATATTTAAACTTAAGCTGATAAAATCACGTAAATGATGATTCTATGAGGATTTTTTTTTTGCTTAATTTTATTTACATGGTCTTATTTTCTATTATTGCTATGTATGTAGTTTGTTTATTCAAATGAAGATATTGTCACCTATTTGGATTAGACGTGCTAATCCAAATCCTTCCTTATTCACCTATACTATTAATGGCTTATTGATTAGTATTTAAGCTGCTAATTTTACGGCACACAGAGAGTTTTATGTGCTATTGTTTTAATAAGGTTAGGTAAGCTAAAGTTTTAGGTAATTTGGCATTTCTATAAGATTGAAGTAGGATAGAATCGGAAAACCTCCTCCTTGCAGTTTAGAATAGAAAGTGCGCCCACGTTAGTCCAGGGAAAAAAGAGGAAATAATCCCGTGATTACCTGTAAAAAATATAATGATTTCGATGGATCTTAAACGAGTGAACTGGACTTGAGTGTTTTGGACCACGTGGCCATCATACTAATTTAAATCAGATTCATTTGGTAACGTCTGTAAAATAGTGGTAGGGCGCGATAAATCACCACCATCACCACTTGTACAGGGCCGGGACTATACCTACCTTTATTATAATATATAAGTCACCGTGGGTAGGTGAGTGTGCGTATGTTCTTTATAGGCTCTCATTTTTTGAGATATCTGAACCAAATTTAGCACACGTATTTTTCATCTCTCTGGTAAAAATTCTGGTATAGTTTCATCCTCTAAAACTCACTCACTTTCAAGATGGCGGCCATAACGTGCTACTTTTGAAGTAAAATTCCACACATTTTTACCTATCACTACATCTCAAAAACTGTTTATTCTAGAATCACCAATTTTACTACAAATCTTGCATTAATCATCTAAACCCCAGCTTTGAAAGGATATATTTGATCCGCCATTTTTATTCAAGATGGCGGCAATTTTCTATGTATTTTTATAGTTGCCAATCTCTTTGGCCTGGAGCTTTGAAATTTGGAGATGAGTTACTTCTTGTGACAAGAAGTGTCAGACCATATACATGTTTAGAAGCAAATTCCACTTACTATTTTTTCATCACTATATCTCAGAAATTTTGAACGTTAGAATAGCCAAAATTGATGTAGTAATTCCTTTATTTTTTTATTCATTCATTAAGCAAGGCCAATATTTGAAAGTTTACTGGTTTATGTTCATTTTAGTTCAAAATGGTGGAATTTCATAAGAAATGTTACTATCTCCCGCAAACCTTTTGTTCTAGCACGTAGAAATTTGGAAATAAAGAACCTACTGCTTATGACATAAACATGTTCTATGAAGAGGAATTTACAATCTGACTTTTTAATTCAAAATACCGGGCACATACGTGTTTAGAAGCCATGTACCCTAGCTAATTTATTCATCACAATATCTCGAAAATTTTGATCGCAACAATACTCAAACTTTATATAGTAATTCCTTTATTGATTTTGACATTCATTAAGCAAGGGTTTTTGTAATTCACATATATTAATTAAATTCACATAGGAAATTGTTTAACCTTTACATCAACCGTCTAAAGTTTTCCCAATATAGTATTTGTAACATCTAAATTCATATTGTTAATTGATACATTCAAATGAAAATTGCATACCTCTTGTCTAATTCTCTTGAGTGTAACATTCTAACCATAATAGTATAACATTCTTAAATGGAAACCAAAATAGATGGGGTAACCTCTTGGCTAGCCTTCTTAAATGCACCTTAATCAATATATAAGGTATAACCTCTTAACTAATTTTCGTGTATGTAACCATAATAGTATACTCATTACTAATCTTCTTAAATGCAAACCAAAATAGTAGGTATAACCTCTTGACTAACCTTCTTAAATATAACCTTCTAGCTTGCCATAATAGTATTATCTCTACCCTCTTCAACTTCCAACCTTCTTCATTGGAATCTTTGAGTTTACTTATTTCTCTTTCATTTTTTTATAACTCTCTCCCTAACATAACCATTGGGTTCATACTATAAGACAAAATCAAATTACCGATTAAACATTTTTTTCTTAAACATTGAATTGTCATCTGCCAACATCTTGTCATCTATCTTTGCTTCTTTTTGAGACTCAGAATTCATTATTTAATGTCAAATAGCAAAGGATGAGAAATCCTTTTATTAAGTTCAACGTTAAAGAAACAAAATGAAAATTTAGAGTTGAACATATTTTTGAGTTGTAGAATGAAGTAGTGAATGACATAGACATGGACGAAATCTTACTCGTTGGTAGTTACTGGAGAACCTTGAGCGACACGTACTTCGGTATCTCCCGTCTTACTGCATCAGGATAAAAGCATTTTCTTGTAAGCATCACATCCTTGCTAACAGCTACATCATTCCCACAAAGCCCTCTCCTTAACCAAAATATATATTACCTTCTTAAATATCCAAAACTCGAAATAACACCAATATTGATTTCGAAACATGAATTGTTTCCTTTTTTTTCTTTTCCTTTCCCACCCTGTGTAATTTAGTGCCTTATGATAAATTGATTGATGGTTTTTTCCATGTATAATATAAAATATATAGTTTTAATCTGTCAACATAAAATTGACATAATTTTTACAAGTACCTACCTAATACATTTTGAAAGATAGTTACACGTGGTAGTATCTGATTAAGGTTTTACAGGATTGGGTGTTAATGCTATTCCCGCCCAAGGCGTGTAGAATAGAGATGCCCTTTATACGCGTCTTGATTCTCACCCTTAAAAACGAATTTAATATTATAAATGAAGAATTTAAATATTATAATTTTTCTAGTATTTCTTCTAGAAGTATCTAATTTAAAAAAAATAATAAGTCGGGCACGGGGTACCTCGGAACTTTTCATCCCTTTATCTTCTAGAGTATCAGCTAATTTATTGGAAAAATGACACGACGTGAAAAAAGAAAGAAAATGACAATTTAATGTCATTTTGTGTGTTAAATGTGAGAGGAGATTGCAGTTGATTAAATCTGTATCGATTCCAAGTGGGGTCTCACTTATTTTTTATTTAGTAATATTTAATGTGTGCAGACGGTTATAATTAATGAGACCACCTGTTGGCTAATTTTCTCAAACCAGTAAAATTTCTTTACATCTGATTGTGAGTAATTATTGTTGTTAATGGAAAAAGTTTTGTGCGCCTATGTAAAAGAAAGCAATGGACACATACGGTTAAAAGTAATATGCGGTGTGGGCTAATTATGACTTACCTACCGTCTAAATTTCAATCAAATCAGACAAGTAGTTTTTAAGCTATGTTGGATCGCAGACACGTTGAATGACTGATACAGTCTTCAGACCTAAAATGCTCCCTGATGACTGAAACGGATTTCTGTCTGGGAATTATTGAATCCGGAGACATATAAAAACCGTTCTTATGAATTATCACAACACTTATTGATATCTTTTATAAAATGAGAATGTCATTAATGACGCCTGTAAACACTAGCGTGAATTAATAGCTGTTGGGTCTTTTTGCGATTAACACAATGCTATGATTTACCCACGAGTGCAAACAGTGATTTATCCTGGCGACACTAAGTGGGTGCGGGGTATTAACTAATGTGCGATATCAGAGAATATTAAATATTGTATACTTGCTTTAGTTTTAGTTTTGGACTGCTTAATAATTCTAAAAAGAAAAATAAAATTGGAGACAGGAATTACAGTGTGACAGCTCATTAAGTCAAGTTAAGAACTTGATATATCAAGATATAGTCGGGGGGGAATATCCTTGAGAGGGTTTGTACAACGATTTTTCATTTATAACTTTAGCATTAGTTGAGTTATGCAGCCCATCTTCGACTTATAGATACGTCTATAATGCTGTAATGATTTGAAAGATTGTTATACGAAATAAATAACAAAAAATAAAAAAGATGGGCTATCTAAATGGTATACGTAAGCAAATCATGATTAGGCGTCATCATTTATAGGCAAGAGGCAACTGGTTTCGATCGTTTGACTTCTTGAAGACGCTGGAAAGGAGGAGTTAAAAAAAATTGGCCGAGGATGATTCCTCAAGCACGACTTATGAAGCCTAATGAAGAACTCTTGGATGAAGAGAAATCCTTGGTCCTTGCGACTCCATCAGGAGTCCTATGGTTAGAGCTTTAAGACGCCAAGGACCTCTCTAAAGAGATAACACCTCAAGATAAGGACACTCTCGGCTAAAGGCTCTTTAAGATGGATCCTTCACTAGGCGAGATAAAATAACTGTGATAACCTCTTCTTAAATATAAATTTGACCCTAAGTGTCTTGTCTATCGATTTATTTTGTCCTTTTTTGTAACGAATCTTTTTGTGGAAATTTGTGCAAATGATTTCTTTTTTTTCTTTTATTATTAACATTATCATACGTATAGTTGAATTATTAGCAACTTGAAGCTATAAATAAATCTTAATAAAAAATAAAAATTATAAAATTACTTAAATAAATCTGAAAAATAGCAATGATTAATTTTTAATAAAATTGATATTTCAAATTTATTTTGAAAGTTTAAACACGATATTTGATGCTATCGGGTTTAATTTTAATTATTCAAAATGGCTATAGATAGTGGGTAATTTTGGAATACACAGATATATTGTCTGTATCAATGCAGTCGGCCTTTTGTCGTTTTCTTTCGTGGAACTTCTTGTGCACGATCCTGTAAAAGGTTTGAAATGATTCTTTGAATATTTCAACATTTGGATTTTCTTAATCAAAACTAATTATAACTAATAATCTTAATGACGATGCAGTTGAATTCACTTGTCACAATTGTATTATTCTGCATAAAAATAGTTTAAAGACCCAAGTGCCTATTTTATTTTTTCTCTTTACACTGAACATTTGCCAATTTTAGATCTTCTGGGCTAAAATAAATAAATTTACTTCTTTTTTTTACACTTAAGCAACTGTGTAATATGTTACAGATTTACAGTTTTTGGCATTACAGTTGTGTAATATTTTTACTTTAATTTATTTATATTTTAGTGCGTTTTCACTGTGGGTAATTACGATAATAATTATTGCTATTTTTTTCAAACCTTCTTTCACTTTGTTTGTTAACGGTTCTGTGCTCGCTGTTTAACTAATAAATCTTTAGTATATTTTTATAATTCGTGATGTTTGACTTTTTTCTTCTATTATTAAATTAGGTGAACAGGTTTATGTTTATAAATATAGAAACGTTTATAAAAACGGTGTTTATGTCGATATAAATCATTTTTTTACGTCACTATCTAAGTTATAAGTAGCTTTTGTATTTTAAGAATTTTGATTTTTTTAGAAATGAAAGATCTAATATTATTTAACTAACTTAATTGTGGAATTTGATACAGAATTGTATATAAATAAAAAATTGTACGACTAATTAACTCCGTGGCTCAAGAGCCCTGCCAAAGGGCTAAACAGCTTTTTATACAATGGATGACACAGGGTTAGTGTTCAATGCAACCTGTATGTATAGCGATCTAGATGAAAACCGAGCGAAGAGGTCCTTGCTATAATCGGGATTTGAACTCAGCCCTCCTGCTTGATAAGCGGGTATGCTGCCAAGGGCCCCAATTACTTGCGAGTATAATAGTTCAAGCGTAACAGTTCTATCTTTACACTGTTTACTCTTATTGAGTAATACGAAATGCGAGGTCAGTGTTTTAACTCGTATTGTAGTATATTTTTTTTTTTGCTTCCGAGCTTACCGAAGTTAACGGAAGCTATGTGATCGTTCTGAAGAACGAAGAAATTTTAGGTCTCCGATTTCAAAAATTCTAAAATAGAAATCCGTTTCAGACATCAGGGAACATTTTTGGTTCCGTGTCTGTCTGTCAGTCTGTCGATCAATTTTTGCAAACCAATATATCATAAAAACTACACTTCCGATTTTGATGAAATTTGGATGGTCATAATTAGCTCATTGTTGGTCCCATATAAGTTTCAACCTTCTGCGCTTATTTGTTTCTCTTCCACATGCACACAAACGTACATTTATTTACACCTATAGCTTCAAAAGTACTTATCTGATTTGTATGAAACTTTTATAGTTTATTAAAAGTAATCTGCAGATAGCCCTAGATTAATTTGAACCGTCTGCGCTCTAAAAATTTTGCTAAATTGATACTTAAATTTATGTAAAAAATCCAAACAATTTTGACAGATTAAAAAAACAGGGGAAATAATTAGACAATAATGGCTTGTAAAAGTATAAAATCAATAATGTACGCGATAGGATGCGAGGAAGCTATGAGCTACACAAATTGGTAGTATGTATATTTTTTGAAACGGACAATAGTCACTTCTATTATGAAGCTATTCATAAAAAAATCACTGAAATTTACCCAAGAACTATACTTAAATATCAAGGTAATGTGAAAGTAATTTGCCGCACTAGGGATGATTAATTAAATATGTGAATTTTAACGTTTAAAGTTTTATTTAGTTTAATTTATTATTTATATTTAACATCAAGTAATAAATTAACATGTGAAGGTTTGATTGGCAATAAAGTTGGGGTTATAGAGATAAAGATTTAGGTCTGGGAATCTCAGCATAAGTAGTAGTAAAAGCGTAATATTTTTTCTATAAATGTTCTGTTTACTTAAGTTTTATATTTACAATTAGTTAGGTAAAATATGACGATAAAACGGTAAAATATGGGGATAAATATGACAACCAAAAAAATGTTTTTCAGAATGACTACAATGCTTCCTTTCCTTCGATAAGCCCCACTTTTTGAATGGAGGAGGGAGAGCAGCACCAAAGGCTCGTCGTTAGAACACTCCCCTCCCCCGACCAATAGTTGAAGAGGGCTGGTTCTACTCATTAATCAAAGTTCTGTTTATTATAATATAGATAGAAGTCAGGAATTTGCTAGTTGTTTGTTCGCCTTTTGTTCGTTATACAGTGTTAGAGTTTAGAGTGTAGAGAATTAATAGGAAGCACATTGGTTGTATGAATAGAAGATAGCGGAAACACGGTCAGAGGTAAAGTGAAGCAATGCGTGACAACCTGGTGTCATGCATGGGTCGACAAGCTTGGGCCCACTAGTATCTTTGCTAACCATACTCTTCTTACTACCTAAATACCAGTATAGTCTCTATTGCATGCATATCTATAACTAACCTTGTTTTACGAAACGTCGGTAAAACCACAATTTTTATTTTATTTCCCTGCTAATGATTACCTCCTTTCGGCCACCTACGTCCCTTTGGTATTGCTTTATAATTCTCGTTAAATTCACTCAATTTACTGACTATCTCTCCTCTCCTTCTTTTCCTTTACTCTGTACCTTACTAACCTTACTGTGCCCGGATTCAAACTTTTGTCAGTGCCTTAACTTTGATTTTATCTTATAATTTAAAGTAATAATGATCGAATGTTAAGGGTGGACATCAATATAATCCTTTATCTTAATCATAATCAACCTACTACAATCTACAAGTCAGTTCCGTCATCTGTCATCAACATCTCATCCTGGATCTATTATCATATCCAGAATCTCATCAAGTTAAATTCCATCGAAATAGGCTTGGTAGTTTAGGCTCCAAGCGTCTCCACAGACTACAAATGACGTAAAGATATCTTTAAAACCCACTTTTTTAATCTACGGGGACCTTAAAACTTTAATTGTATGTATGGGAGCGTCTATGGAGGTCATCTTAATGGATAATGAAAATAGTCTCTCCACGTTAACTGGCTAATTTGTTTATTATGGATTACATTGCAGCTTCCAGCCATCATGCCATCAGTGCACATAAGGCCATCAGTGCCGGAATGTGGAAGAAGTAATGTTACATTATACAAAAGAAAAGTTAATAAGTGAGTCCAGTCTACTTCATGTCGAAGAGTCAACCTCAGGAGGAGTCTAACCTTGATCTCCGACATGAAGTAGACTGGACTAACTTATTAACTTTTCTTTTGTATAATGTAACTCTACTTCTTCCACATTCCGGCACTGATGATGGCCTTATGACGGCTGAAAGCTGCTATGTTCTCCATAAGAAACAAATTAGCCAGTTAACGTGGAGAGACTATTTTTATTATCCATTAAAACTTTAAATCCATCACACTCAATTTTCAGTAACATCAAAATACTTAAGCGTCATATTATGCATTACTTAAATGAGAAAGTAATATGTTTTTTTTTACAAAAGGCTAACTAAACTTCCATTTCCGTTTCAAATTTTAGGACAATAGTTGTTTAATTAATAATTTCAATGAGCATACTCAAGATCTAACATTGTTTTACAAGTTAATACCGATAAAATGAAAAGCTTCCAACTTATTTAGTTATGTATCTTGAAATGCTCCAGATTTGTTTTGCGGAAGCCCTAACATGAACGGGACCCATATTTTTGTTCCTATCTCTTAGAACTTAATTTTTATTAGGCAATTTTATTATGAGGCAATTTTGTATGTTGTTAGTAGTTTCTAGGGTAATGATGCACTTAAATTGAAATGATTTTTGATCATTGTCTCCTTTAAAGTAGTTGCCCTCGGAAGCTACTCAGTGATGGAGACGTGCAGTCTTCATAGCAGAGGTGTAACGCTGAATGTGGAATCGCCTTCATCTGGTCGGTCACGGTCTTTTTGATGTTTTCCAATGTCCCAAAATGTTGTCGTTTGAGACGGGTCTTCAATCTTGGGAAAAGAAAAATGTCCCAAAGATGTCTAAGTCAAGTGAATAAGAGAACTGAGGAGCCAAAGGCATGTTTTTATTTGCCAATAACTCATTGATCACCTCAAACATTCTTACTTAACTCTTTTTAGAATAGTCGATGCACATAAAATACAATAGGTTTGTTCCAACCACCAGTTCCGAATCAGTTTCGGATTAGTCCGTGATTGACGTAATGCGCATGCGCGACCATTACGTAGTTGGAAATGATTTGTGATTCCGTCTTGTTGGAACGCTCCTGAACTCGAAACTATTTGATGTGGTAGGTTTTAGCACTGTTATCAGAACAACTTGTTGAGTTGATTGTTTATGTGATTTTGCCTTCCTGTGCTATCAAATATTAAGATATTAAAGATATGGATGAGTCAATAGTTAAAGAAAATAAGTACCAGTTGCTTAAATCAGGGCCTGATTTAGGCCAAAGCGGCCCCCTAGGGGCTCGCACGACAAGGGGGGGCCACACCACAAAAATTACATTTTCTAATGCTAATTAAGCTCGAAAGTTGGAAGTAAAACCTACATACGCATAGAGGATGTATGACGAAAACACATTTATGAGACACTTGCAATTATCAAGTGCGTGGCTAATTGCTTTAGTTACAATATTCTAAAGCAATAGTTCTAATATAACATTAACAATAGTGAAGTTTATAAATAAGAGTGTCAACTTAAAATCATCTATTTGAATAACAGATTTAAACTTACATAAACATATATAAAAACATATAAACATTTTTAGAAATGTTTATTTAATACATGCATTCACGATTTCATTTCGATTTACGTAATCCACAATTTTCGGGCTTACTGTGGTTAGCCAGTTTTAGTAGACTCGCGGCACACACGTATTTTTATTGATATAATCCTAAATGCTCTTTTGTTTTTAAAAAAATATATATATTAATCTTAGTCCAGTTAACCAAAGAAATATTGTGGAAATAAATCGGATTCTTTCGATATTTGTTTGAAAATGGAATAAGTACCAAAAGTCCATCTTGGAAAATAGGTCCAATTTTTTTTTTTTTTTTTCAGAAATATCTAGAAAATGTCATTATATGCACAAAAATTAATAATCGCATTTGTACAAAAACATTTTAAAAAGAAGAGTTGAATCGCAAGAAAGGACAATAATAGGCGAGCGAAATCAAAACAAAAACAATGAAGCGGAAGGTTACGTTTCTGTTCACCCAAACTCAAACTCAAACTACTAGTCCTTGCCGCCGATCGCTGACTGCTCTAACTGGTACCAAACCAATCTGTGATTCAATGAGAGCCTGGTTGGAACAGCCGACTAACAGTCAGAGTCAGTCAGAGTTTGAGTTCGGGCTTCGTTGGAACGCCCTGTTCCTAATGCGCATGCGTCGGAGACAGTTTCAAACTAGTTTGAAGTGTGGTTGGAACAAACCTTATACGTGCATGTGCTTTGAAATTAGAAATATTAAAAAGCAATTATATATCTGTTTTATTTACTATTGGATTCATATCAAGATCATAAAATAAAGTTAAATTGAAGCTTATTTTAAAATGTTCAAAAAAGAAAATTTCTTCCCGTTAAAAACAAGAAATTAGTATGCTAAGTATATTAAAACTAAAATATTTAAGAAACAAATTTGATTTACCTTGTTTTTTAAACACTTATCTTTTCTTAAGCGTTTATTCATTTTAAATTACGTAAAAAAGATATTTTTCTTCTTATAACAGTACAATGAGGTAATACTAGCTAATATAAACAAAACACGAAATAAAGAAAAAACTAAATAAGTTTTTTTTTAATTGGTTAAGCTAAAAATTAATTTTAAGATTAATATAATAAATTATTAGTTAAAATACTTTCAAATTATTATTAACAATAATTATTTATTTTTTATTTTAGTAATTTTAGATTATTTGTTTTTGTTCTATTGGTAGTCCTAAAAATTGCCACGTCTGTTGCGAAGTTGTAGTTGGTCGGCCATACTGGGTTTTATTAAGATTCTGACTCTGACGAATATTTCCATAAATTCACTTGTTAATTGAAAAAAAAAAGTGATTTACATA
Organism: Gerris lacustris; assembly: GCA_951217055.1. Classification (NCBI taxonomy): domain Eukaryota; kingdom Metazoa; phylum Arthropoda; class Insecta; order Hemiptera; family Gerridae; genus Gerris; species Gerris lacustris. Next base: position 31,647,438 of record OX578282.1, on the reverse strand, counting down.
GTTAATGAAGTCAGTATAAATGTATTGGGTGTGTTTTTGTTGTAAATTTCGGTTAATCTTCTTTCGGTTTTTCTTTCAAATACAAGAAAATTTTGTATATTGTGTAGGTTATTTATCACATTCTTCTTTTTTCCGTGTGATATCTTGTTGTCGTTGTTGTTATATATCGAATGTTATTTAGTATAAAATTGATGGTAATATTTTTCTAAGGTCATTTTTACGATCGTTTATGAAAGAATTACGAAGAACATTCCCGACGGATTGAATGAACGCAGCAGTGTTTAAAGGTACTTTTGTTTATTATTTCTATTGTTTAAGGTTAACATATATTTATTTATCTACTCACAGCAGCAAAATGAAGCATTGTTGTACAGTTATCAAACTGCAAAATGTCATTTTTCTTGATTCTTTTGTAACAAGTCAAAAAAACACGCAGCAAAATAGTAAAGTGCCAGCAAAATATCAAAGTTTCATAAGTGTCCGCAAAATAACAAACAGGCTGTAAGATTTTAAGAAAATTTTGCTACAAAAAGGTTACTACATCGCAGGTTATAAACACTCCCACATTGTTCATTTTTATATATTTAAGCGTAATGTTCTGCTAAATATGTTTATCTTTTTTGAAAGTAACTTAAATAATTATAGTAATAAAACAATTTTTTATTATTTTACAATGATTATTTAAACAAATCGCTAAAAATTGAGATAAAAAAAAACAGTTGTTAATTATAAAAAGTGGCAACACTGAATTCGTATGGCCTTTGTTTTGTGTTCTTGATTACTCAAACTTTCGTTTTTTTATAACTTTAATTTCTTTAAATCTTTTATATATTAAAAAGGGAATATAATAATTAGTGTAATTTTTCTGCCGTTAGTAGATATAACTATGCAGCAAAGGAAACATTCCTGACTCGTTTAAAGATTACCTGCTTCGGTTACACCTTAGTATTAGTAGGTAATTAAAATTTTCCTAACTCGGCTTCGCCTCTGCAGTACATTTGTTTAGCTTATCCTCGCCTTCGCCTCGGAACTAAAACTTAAAAACTTGTCAGCCAAATTCTATTTTGCTGCCTAGTAACATAAATAACTATTATATCTACGTACCTATATGATGAAACAAATTTAAATTTGAGAGTAATTTATTATAGTAGTGAGAGTATTTATTTATTTATTATTTTGAGTCTTGTATTTTAAATAAAAAAAAAAATATTGTTTTAGCTAAGGTTTTAGGTATTTTCGTAAAATTAAAGGGATTCAAAATCAAAATTTAGTTTGTTTATTTTTGTAATGTAGTTGAGGATTGTATTAGTGGTTAGTCTATAGAATACTATGAGCCGGAGAGGAACACGGAATGTCTTGGTATTGTTATCCTAAATTAACCTTCTCATTTGTAACCTCCCCTCTCCTTAATCGTCCTTTTCTCTTATTTCCGCCAGCTTTAATCTTTTCTTAAGTTTTATACAAACATGTTAATAATAAATCGCCAACTCTTGCTCTAAAAGTGACTCAATTATGATTATTTTGTTCTTTAGACAATGCCATAGTTATAATTATTTGTGTTAGAGATTTTTCTGGAAAGATAAGGTATTTTGAAGTCGGTAAAACTATTGAATACGGTACCCCTACCCGATATCTGTTAATAGACTAAGGGATATTATAAAACAGAGAGAGAGAATTAAAAAGTATTGTGGTAGCGCAAATCCTAAATTTGAGATTTTAATATATTAGGTCCCCTAGTCCACTGAGTCCAAAAAAGTCAATAATATTCAACCATTTATTTTGCAAAAAAGTGTAGATTTAGTGTATAAATAAATACATAATATTACATAAGTAATAAATTTGAATAAATACATAAAGTCCAATAATATTCAACAATTTATTTTACAGAAAAGTTTAGATTTAGATTATAAATAAATACATGAATCAGTAAACTATAAAAGGAATAAGTAATTAGTTTGAGTAGTCTAAATGACTAACCTTATATACATTAATATTTTTACCTATAATTCTTAGTTTGTATTGAAATACTAGTATCTCTTATGGAATTTATAATATCTTTGTTAAAATTTACATTTAAGTTTATAATTCACTTTAGGACTAGTTGTTTTTTAATGTGACCCATTTTTTTTTCAATACGATATGGAATGAAACCATCAATTTTATAAAGTTTTTCATCTCCCTTTGTGTTTAAATTTAAGTGTATTTTATTTATTTCGAGATTGCTGAAGGTAAACGCATTATGATCATTCTAAAAAACTATTTTTTCACTCTATAGCGCGCTTTGAATAAATGCATTTAAGAGATATGTTAATTTTATTTGATTTCGTGGAATAAAATAATAATCTAGACAACTTAGTCTTTAATGGACTATTACTTAATTTGCTCTCAAGCATTAAATTGTTTGAAACAATATAAACTTATTTCTAATTTCGTCTATTTTACGGTCGACTGAATTTTAATTTAAATTGTTGCTATATTACGTTGTTTCAAAAGGTTCGCCTTGGTAGTTTTTAGTTCTTGTCTACGCTTTTACTCTGTACGAAAATTCTAATTAACACAGGCTGTTGGGGTTGTTTTTTTTTTCTATAAAGCCTAGACCATATATCAGAGAGCAACGCCTAAGAGGAAAGGTTATTTTCCACTGAATTTTCCCTCATTTTCTCAGGGACTAAGAGGAGCTGAGCTAACATTCTGTTTGCTCGTCTTGCTTCTACAGTCTCAAGCTTGCTTTACTCCTGATTAATTTCAATTAATTACTTCAGGTTTAAAACAGTTAAACATTTGGTGAAGGGCTGGGTTTTGCGAGACTCCGAAAATATCCGTGGCCCTTTTCATCCCTTACTTTAAAATTTGTGTTTTATTACTCTAAAACCCTTCCGTCCAGACTCCAACCTAATTTTAATCAACTCTTGAAAAAACAGTGTTAACATTTTCGCTCGGTTTTTTCAGTGTCCCTTGTTTTCTTTAGCTGATTAGAAAGTTTAATTAATTGCTAATAAAGTTTATCTCTTTCTAATTAACTGTAAATTAGTTATCGTTGCAGTCGGAAATAAATAAAATAGAAATTTACAAACACTTTTAAGTCAGAGCTAATAAAACAAAAGAAACACGCATTAAAAACCTCCCGCTTGATCCTCCAAGTTATCAGTTCTTATGAGGAAGGAAGAGTGTTAAGCCACGGATTCTTTCGAGCATTCCCAAACGTGCAGGCGTTCGCCCCGTTTTCCTAAGATGTGTACAGGGCGAGCCAAATTGATCCGTATGCCTCAGCTCTATCCGAGAGTAGTCGCTACTTGAGCATGTTTTTGGTTCGTGATTATTGTGGACGAGGGTACACAACTCAGGACGGGCCGAACAATATTTCCCCCTCCCCCCTCCTTTCTGATATGATTTATATTGTTTAGGGACTTTTCTTACTGTTATTGTTTACCTGATTATTACCTTCCTGACTGTTCAAAGGTCCGTACATGGTGGCTCATTGCTCTTGTGGGGCGTGTTCGTGCTCATTCGGGAAGAATGCTCAAGTGAAACCTCGGCTTTGGCTGGGCGCACATTGAGACACAGGGCAGAGCAAAACAGTTTTAATAATGTTCCCTGCTGTCTGAAACGGATGACTGCCGTGGAATGTTTAAATGCGGAGACATAAAAACATATCAGAACGAATCAAATTTTTTGTTACCTTTCGTAAGCTCGGAAGCAAAAAGGAGGAGAAACATGACATAAATTAAAGAATAATGGGTCGTAAAAGCTAAAAATCATTAAAGTTCGCGATAGGACAGAAAAATTGGAACAGAAAACAAATCAAATTAAGAGTATATTTAAAACGAATGCCTCTGCACAAAATGAATTTCAAATATCAAAGCCAGCTTTCAGGCTCTCGGCCATCATATGAGAGGCAATCATTTAACTTTTTCTTCTTTACCTTAAATCGACGCTGAAGATGGCATTTGATAATTAAAATTCATTTTGTGGACAGGCGTTGGTTTTTATTACACTATTGATAATTTTTCCTCTTGCGCATTTATTCTTCAAATAAAATGTTCACTAATTTTATAAATTATCTCATTTTAAGCACATTTTTCGTGATAAGTTAGAATTTGAAAAGTCCATTTAAGCTTGATCTATAATCTTTTTAAAAGACCTGATAATTCATGAAAGGGTTTCTAAAACTTTCATTGATATATGTTATTTTCATTTATATTTTTATGTTTAAATTTAAATTAAGGTTTGTAATGTCAATTTTACAACTTAATGAATGGTCTATTACCCAGTACATTTTTATCTCTTTAAAATGTTAAAATTAGCATTTAACATTTTTAAATGCTATTATCATTTTACCTCCTTTACCAGTTGTTCGTAATATGTTTTAGTATAGTTTTATTTTTTGTTTAAATTTCTACTCTACGATTATCACCCGCTATTTCAGCTGTCCCACGCTCTCTATCCTACCTTTTTTTCTTTATTTTTCATTTATTCAATTTATTTATTGTTTCATTCCTGGCTGTGAATTTAATAAATTGCACATTTTAATAATTAATGATTGCACTTCTTTGCTCATATTTATTTAATCTTTACGTCATTCTAGTGTTTGCTCATTACAATTTTAAATTCTGTCGAGTTTTTGTTTCTGCTTCATTTATTTTTAATTATGATATGGAGCGAAGCATTGAAAGCTACTAATAGATTGAGCTAACAGTTGTTCAACTATATATATTTGGATTATAAGAGGAATAATTTGCATGATTGTCCCCTATTTATAGTGCCTTAGATAGAGTATTTAAATAACGGTAAAGCAAGTAGGAAACTTGAGCTTTTTTTAATTTTAGAATATTTGTTTTTGTTGTTTAGTTTACTTATTGATATAATGTATATTAGTTTTTTAAAAAATTAGTCGTTGTCAGAAACTGAATTTATTCATTCTGAAAGGAATATTAAATATATTTTAATAAAAATACAATCAAGGCTAAGGCTAGGCGCACACTTGCGTTTTGTAATCTCGCGAATTTTTAGCCTCCGAAATGGAATGCAAAATGTATGCTTCTGCCATTAAAAAATTGCAGCGATTAAAAAAACGCAACCAGTTATTATATTCATGGTAACTCGATAGTCGCTTTTTGGAATGAGTTATCCTGATAGGTATGAACCTGTACGCACAATATAAAGCACACGCGCTTCATCTATGATCTTGCCTTTCTATCTGTGTTATGCCTTCCTCTTTTCTTTTTGGTACCGTAAAATACAATATCTCCAATCTAACTGACGAATCTTTTGGAAATTTTGTCATGAACAGATTAATTGATACGGGCAGATTGATTATAGAAATTTACAAAAAACTAGCCAGTGTATACTAAAGAATTATAGGAGTGCATTAGTCACAATTTGATAGTAATGCTTTTGGGAGAAGTTTGATTCAGAAATAATAAATTCTAAAGAAATAGGTTATAGATAAACGCTCTATAACTGAAACAGCATCAAAGCAGTAGCTGGCGTCTCTTAGCTTCCAAACGAAGCAAAAGAGCGACTAAGTGGTTTTCATGAAATCCATTGTGAAACTAAGGAAATTTATTAGTCTCTGTGCCCGCACAAAATGAAATCTTTGCGACTGCGAATCATAAGTCGCAGTGACTAGTAAATACCAAATGAATAAGTGGGAATTACGACTTTTACATAATATATTATTATATAACAGCAATCAAGCTAACATAAATAAGACCTTACGTACGGTATAATCATTGTATTCTTAACTCATTTACCTTTTTAAAAGCCTAAATTTATTTCTAAAAACATCTCTTCAACATTCCGTATGAAAACAATGAACTAATAAACCAAATAAATATAATAATTGTAATAAATTAAACACATACAATAGACTTATATGAACAAAACAAACATTAAAGTACGTATTTAACAATTGTTCCTGCTCGTTATAATTCAACTAGATGTAAATTTAACCAAGTAGTAATACAAAACAAATTAATGACATAATTACGTCATTGTTGTGACGTAATATTCAATTGTATTGTTTGTAATATTTATATATATTTATATAAGATGGTGTTTTTTTTTAATGTGACTATGTTTAAATGTCTTTTTCTTGTCAACTATGTATATATTATTAGATTTTATAACGACTTTGTTGCTTTATTTATAATAGCGTTTATTGTTAAAAGAGAATTATAGCTATGTTAAACAAAACCCTTCTTTTAAAATTACATTTTTTTTTTCTAATACGTTTTTTGTGAATTCAAATTTGTTTAAACGCTAGGTTATAAATCTGAGAAATTTGTCTTTCTTCCACTACCATTTCGGAAAAATAATCCAACTAAAAGTTGGAAATAAATCAACGTCTTGAATGGAGGTAAGAAAACTTGTGAAATCTGATTTATGAAATGCTGACGTAAACTAAAGAGAAACCTTTCCGAAAAAGGGTTTTAAAAGACAATAGAATCTCGTATTTTAAGCTTAGAGTACTAAGTAGTGTTAGTAATTTGTTTATTCTGACGGATCGTTGTTTAATACAAAGGTGCTTAGATTCTAGCTAAGTCGTTATTAATTTTTCTCTTGATAAGTTGCTCGTTGTTGAGATGATGTTCCAATTTTAAGGTTTCTTTATCTTGTTGAAATGTTCCTTATTAAGACAGTCCTTTTTTAAGATGTCTATGTTTAAATGCTCTTATTTAAGAAATTACTTTTTTAGTATGTTCCAGTTCAGGTTAAGTTTCTCAGTAAGACATGCTTGTCTATAATGTTCTTATTGAGATGTTCTTTTTAAGTACATAATATCTTTGTTAAAGTTTCTAGATATAACACTCCTTTCTCTTATATCCCTCGTTGAGATGTTCTTTCTATATATATATCCTTGTTATAATATTCCTTGCTATAATGTTCCTCGTTGAGATGTAATTTTTAAATATGTCCTAGAATTATTCCTTGCAATATATAATATTCCTATAAGATTTTTTATTTTATTTCATGGTAAGTTTAAGTCATACCTTGCTAAGATTCCCTTTTTAAGCTCTTAATATTTTAGTCATATCTTGCTAAGTTGTTCCTTGTTTGGCTGTTAAAAGTTTAGTCATACTTTGCTAAGTTGTCCCTTGTAAAGCTGTTAATATTTTTATCATGACTTCCTAAGTTGTTGTATCTTTATATGTAGCTTTTATAACATTAACTGTAAAAGAATTCTGCCAAATATTCCTTCAGTTCCTTGCTCATACTAGCACAATAAACCATCCAACCTTCCCCATTCTATTTTTGATTCCGAGGAAAATGTGACATAAAAAAGAAATTTGAATGAAAAAAGAAAAATATTTGAATGAAATTTATTGATTTTCACTTTATTCATTTTGATTTTTTTTTTTTTTTCACTTTATACATAACTACAATTTTGTTTGCAAAAGTTTTAAATACATTATGAAGTAGCAATAAGAAATTCTATGTACAGTATAACTTTAATACTCAATGAGGAAAATACACGTGTAATTTTATTCAAATCTTCTTTGTTAGGTTTCATTCAAAAATGTTAATATCAATGGGTTATAAAAAGCTTGCGTATACAATTATCAAATATTGCCTGAAATTATTTGACAATTGAAGGTTAATTCATGATGCGTGAATTGAATAGATTTAAATTATCTTCCTTTTATTCTATATGTATCCATATTTTTATGTGGATTATGTATACCTCCAGTACAAATACATTAAAAACCGCTCATTAATACATGAGGTGCTATCGTTGCTTCGATAGCACCAACACTGAATATATATATATATATATTATATATATAAAAATATAAAATATACATATATATATGTTATATGTACTGGGGCCGTGGGGTAGGGGAGAGTGGTGGCTCTCCTCAATCAATCAGGTTAAGCAACATCGGGCGTGGTCACTAATTGGATGGGTGACCACACAGGTCTGGATTCAATTTTAGGTCCGGACCTCCCACTCAATGCCCACCTAGCATTGCTTAAATTAATGGTGAGCTTCTCGAAAGAGGTATCATCACCAGGTTTCAGGCTTGAAAGTTATGGTCGACAATCTCGGTCCGATATAAACACTCGAGATGTAAGACATGGTGTACCGACTAAACTCTTCACACAAATGTTAAGAGTTTTCAAACTCGGGATTATTCAATTTTTTAAATTTTATTTTTTATTTCGTTGGGCTTTTTGGTTGTGAAAGCCCCTCGGAATAAAAAATTAAATTAAATAGACTGCCAATTTGTGTGGGACATAGCTTCCTCACATCCTATCACGTACTTAATTAATTTTATGCTTTTAGAAGCCATTATTTTTTTTAAGTTGTTTAATTGTTTCCCCCGTATTTTTAATCTGTCAAAATTGATTTGATTTTTTACGCATGAATTGATACTTTAATTTAGAAAAAGTTAAAGAGCAAAGACGGTTCAAATTAATCTGGGGCAATCAGCGGGTTACTTTCGATAAACTATAAAAGTTTCATACAAATTAGATAAGCACTTTTGAAGCTATAGGTGTAAATAAATGTATGTTTGTGCGCATGTGGAAGAGAAACAAATGAATGCAGAAGTTTGAAACTTATATGGGTCCAACAATGAGCTAATTATGTCCTACCATAGAAATTTCATTAAAGTCGGACGAATAGTTTTAAGATATGTTGACTCACAAAAATTGAGCAACAGACCGACAGACCAGATCGACAGACCAATAGACTGAAACGGAATCAAAAATGTTCCCTGATAACTGAAACAGATTTCTGTCTTCGAATTTTTGAAATCGGAGACTTGTAAATTTTTCGTTCTTTAGAACTATCACTATCATATATTAGTTTCCGTTATCTTCGGTGAGCTCGGAAGCAAAATTATATATACATACTTATAAATTTTATAGGTGTATGCATAAAGAAATTATAATTAATCTATTAATAAAATAATAAACTAATATTTAGACGTTTAGTTTTTGATGCTCGACATTTTGTCACCCACTGATATTTTACACGCTTTTATTTAACTTGCAATGTTTGTATTGTAGTCATTCAGCCTTTTAATTCCTTAATGCACCTAACTACCCAATAAGTTCATTTTTATTTTTTAATCATCAGTTTATGCATGCATGTATATAAACCTTTTGTTTAAGCTTTTGTAAAAAGAAACGTAATTGAACCAACAATTATAATTAAAGCACTGACCTTGTAACTGATCGTTACATATATTTCAAAACGAACAAAAAATTTAGTTTTACAGGGGTAATATTGGACTTTGAATGGTTTCTAGGTACAGTAAGTGGAAGCGTACACCTGTAGCCGCAGGTGTGAGATATGAGCGGTAGAGCGTAATACTGAAGCTGTTTGTAGGGGCTTCCAGTTCATGTGTTTCACAGTATAGCTCGAGGGACTTGCCCTTGATCCTTATCTTAAACTTAACTACGTAGTGTCTTTAGCTCTTTCTATTCAATCTTTAATCTTAATACAAACCACCAGCTCTTTCGCCATTCTAATTTCCGAATTCGTTTTCCATCAGATCAACGAACGTTTTTCCAGATGAGTGCAGTGGAGTGAGTTGATAAAGGGAAAAAAAGACTTCCTTGACTACAATAACTTTATTTAGCCTGCGTTTAACCACCTAAGTCATCTTCAGCACATGACTTCAATTGAATTCATAAATTTATATTTTGTAATCGGTCAATTCATTTTGTCAAAAAATAACCGCTAGTGGTTGAAAGCCGGCATTGTATTGATATAAAAGGCTTGCAATAAAGTTTAGTGTAGAGACGTCTTCCAGAGAGCCTCTTATAATCCAGGAAATGAAGGGCTTAAAAAAAGTTTTGGATATTGGTATACACAAGATCATGGGGTGCTCTTGTCAACCTTAATAAAAGTACTTAGTGTTGAGAGAGAAATAAGCTCGGTCCGCCATTTTTGGTTTTTATAAATATCTCATAAACCAGCAAGTTTTAAAAGTATAGTTTGCCAATTAGTGAGGCTCATAACTTCCTCGCGCCCTATTTCGTATACTTTATTGATTTTATGCTTTTACAACCTAATATTGTCAAATTAATTTCATGGACTATTTGCGACAAATCATCCAAATTTCATTACAATCAAATTATTACTTTTGAAGATGCAGGTGTAAATTGTAAATAATTGTATGTTTGAATATAAACAATGTATGTTTTGCGAGAAAGAAAAACAAATGGGCGCAGAAGGTCAAAACTTATAAGCGACCAACAATGGGCTAATTATGTCCCACCATCCAAATTTCATTAAAATCGGACGACTATGGTTTTTAATATATGTTGGTTCGCAAAAATTGATCGATTGAATGATAGATAGACACAGAACCAAAAATGTTCCCTGATAAGAGGTGTTCTATGCGATAAGCAACCTCCATCATTCAATACTAAACATCATAATTCGTATTTTAGCCCCAATTTAAGTTTGGAAAATCCCCCCCCCCCCTCTGTCATTACCAACTGATATATTTATTAGCTTGCTATAATTTCAATCCAAATCCAAAATGCTAAAAATTATATAAAGAAAGACGTCTCTCAATTAGAGTGACAATTATAAAGCCGGCTTTCAACTAATCGAGGTTTGACATCCTACATTGATTTTTTCTCTTATGCATTTTGACTCGTGCTTTTCTTTATACCGTAAATTTACTTTATTGGAGAGACGTACTTCTTTATTTTAAATCAAGTGACTCTACTGCTCAACTTGAGTATCTAGAAATTATTGTTCTACCCAATCATACCTACTTTAGTGAGTTGTTGATAGTAGCTATACTAGTGCATTATTTATATTATTTTTGTGCAGTTGTCACTTAATTGTTGTTTTCTTGTCGACTGTACTTTAGAACTGATCTAAAGTGCTAACTCAATTTCTGAAGCCTAAACCTCACTCTCCAACTCAGACGCTGTATCTCCTGGGTAAATTTTGGCTCATCTCCCTAATCTTGATGGAGTACATCACGCCACACATCTCGTCTAACTCTCCCTAGGTGCTAACGTCTACCTATACATTCTCTAGTTAATGTAATTTCTAATTAATTTTTTCTCTTAAAAATCTTTCCTTCTTCTTAGCCAAAAAACTCACGATTATTTTTAACACCTTCTTTAAAAAAAAGGCTGTAGTGTATTTTGAAACTTTTTTTTAAGTGGTCTTGTAACGGAAATTAATAAACACATGTATATAAAGTGGAGTAAGACATAGACGTCACACCTGTATATTTTGTTTGGAGGTCACCTTAATTTAAATCTTTACCTGTTCTCTAGTACCTTGCCAACATCTATCTATCTTCTAGACTTCTTCCTCCCCATCTTTTCCCCCCGATGCAACGAGATACAACTTCGAGAGAGGAGAACCTCCACTTTCTCAATCTCATTTAGCTAAAGCAAGGCCATCATCGCCGTTTTGTGCACTTATCCGCTAACAAGATTTATTTTATTTTTTTGTGACAGATTTTTTTTTTTTCATATGGTGTCAAATCAGTTAAACTTTTAGTTGCTTTTGCAGGAAAAGAGTTTTACTTAAAAGCCTCGACCTTCTGTTTAGTTGAGTTATGTTTTTAATCCTTGCTCATTTATAAATAAATAAATATATTCTTCATTACATTGCCAATTTCCATCGGATATAGCAGGTCACTACAAATATAATGATATAATATGAAATAATTAACTACCAGCACTATTTGAGAAGGAATTGTGATGTCGTATAAATTATAAATTAAACATTTTATTGGACTCATGCAGTTTAAGATCTCTGGATCCATCGTTAATAAAATATTGATTGGTAATCAAATAAAATTATAATTAATTCATACTTGAATAAAACTTAGAGGTTGTTTAATAAAACATTATGTACTTATAATTGTCTAACCATAATATAAAATTTACAATTAGACCATAGTAATTTCAGTCTTTCGACTACTTTCTAAATAAGTTTTTTTTTTTTTTTATAGATCGTCTGATTGAAATTTGTTTTAATAAAGTATTTGGACGATTATATATTATTTTAGATTTAATAGTCTATGTGTTAAATATTTCTGTGTTTTATTCGAGTGTGTAAAGTCGTTTATAATCGTCTAGCGAATATAATATAATATGTCAAGGCGAAATTGCAAAGACTTAAAAATTGATTTATTATAAGTAATAAGTGACTTTTAGTGAACAATCTAATTTTTGAAAAAATATTAGGTAGTGATGCCTACAATGATTCAAATACGTATGTTAAAGGGAACAGATTCTTGCAGAATAGTGACTACTATAATAAAAATAGTTGGATGAAAAAGTTTTGCCGTCGCATTTCCGAAATTATCTCTTTTTTACTTATCCATCTTCTATTTTGTGGGGTCGTAAAATTTGTAAACTGGGTCGGGCTGGTCTAGTGTGTTCCAACTAGGGTTATGACGCCTCTTTTTGTGTGTACCTTTAGAATACGATCAACGCAACATAAGATTAAGTTGACGAAGAGATAATACTCATCTACTAAATATGATTATGAGTGTAAAACATGCTACTCTTTATGGGATTTGTACCAGATTTTCCCCGAGTTAAGCCACCCATACACGTTGTGGCATACCTGCAAGATAAACCTCAAGTAAAACAGGTAAACTCTACAGGTGAACCGGAGCGTATGTACGCAGTTATGTCACAACTTGATAGCGAACACACTTCTGTTTACCTGTACAGGTAAACCGCAATGTGTATGGCCAGCTTAAAGGCTGGTTACAGGCAAGTGCTAGCTTTTATTCAATGAATCTTATAATATAAGCTTACAGGTGGGTCCGACCAGCCAAACAGTTTTTCACTGATATTGTAGTTCCAGCTGGATTGTATGATTGCCTAAAATGACGGACGCTACTTAAAGATCGTAGTTGTGTTATATAGAATTGGAAAGTATCGACTGTGAAATAATTAACTTATATTTTATGGATAGCGAGGATCAGTAAAAAGTAAAAAACACAATGTTTTAGTTTACCGACGTTTCGGAAAATATATTTCCTTCTTCAGGGTAAGATTGTGAATGAGTTTATTTTTCATGGTGAGTGTACAGCACAGTCGGGAGGTATAGAGTGGGGGTAGCAACTCATATACCACATGTTACAATGATATCGTAAAGATGCCAGGAGACATCGTAATATATTGGTCTTGTTATAAGTTTTTTAAATGGAAAAAAGTTGATCTTATTTTATTTGAAAACTGTAATCTATTTATTTATTTAATTTTTTTTAAAGTCACGTTGTTGAAAGTTAAATTTTTCGGTTGGATGTTGTATTGAGTGAATAGTTGGACCGTGTTTCTTGTCAAGTAAAAGAGTTAAGGGGTTCATTAACGTAGGTTGTTTGCCGTTTTAGCAACAAGAGAGGGTTTAGTTCTCAGAGGAGGACTTAGAAACTAGTCCTAATGAAGGGGCCCGCATGCTTCCTTCTCAAATAATCCAAGCGCTTTAAACCCAGTCCATGATAAGTTTAAATAAACTTGTATACTTGTTAGAACATTGCAAATACCAGTGGTTGCACACCACCAAACTTACTTCTTTTTCTAAATATTGAGTCTAATTCCACCCCTAAAATGTAAATAGAACAAACACCTGTTTGTATATTAAAAGTTTTTCTACTGGTTAAAAAAATAAAAAAACTTTTCCAGCTAGAGGACTTTAAAGTAACAGTTAAATTTCACCGTCTAGTTTTCTCAAGTTTTTAAATATGGACTGGGAAATTTTCCAGTTTATTTGTCTTTCAATGAGGTTTTTGTTGGTAAGCCTTCTTTCTCCACAGGTTTAAACTTACATTTTTAAAAAAAAAGAAAAAAAAAGGATATATTAGAGAGAAAACTCCCTTATTTGCACGGAAAAGCCTTTTCTATGGGATTCAACGATACTCGAAACCGCTGTCTAAATTTACACAGAAACATCCTCCTTTTAATAGCTCTCACACTCTTCCTCTTAGAAAAAAAACTTTTAAATAAAATTACATGCGGGTATAAATTACACGCTTTTTAAAATTACAAATTTAAACAACTTCGAGTAAACGGTTAACTAAACCGCAAATGTCTTCAACGACAAATTATATTTCACTTTGGAAAAACTTTTGTAATACAAAAATAAATAAATAAAAAAGATAATTAAACAGAATATATTTTTATTTCATAGAAGTAGTAGAGAGAGAATATACTGTGATTGCGCAAATATTCCATTTTGAGACATTTATGGAATTAATTATACGTTATAAAGTCCCTTATATGTCCAATAAAAGTTGTCTGTGCAGACGAGTAAAGCCTAAACTACTAGACTTTGGAATTCTTCTTCAGAAAAACCACACTTCAAGGCGAAATCGAGAAATTAATGTAAGCTCTAATTTAATTAAGGGGCGCTACTCCCTAAAAATTCTCGCAAACAGTTTGGATTTGCGAATTCAACAATTTGTCGTTTTCTCCTAAAATATCCAGTTTCTGAGACATAGATATTACTACCATGTTATTATCTAGTCACTAATAAAGTACATTTTAATAAATATTTTCTACTTTATTATTATCTAATTACTAATATAATAACGTTTATTTTAATAAATATTACTATTTTATTATTATATAATTACTAATAACGTACAATAAATATGAATTTTATTACTATCTAGATACTAATATCATACATTATAAAAAATATTAATATGTTAAAACTATCTAGTTACTAATGAAGTATGAAGTATGTAATATTACTACTTTAATATTATCTAGTTACTAATAACGTACATTTAAATAAATATGTACTTTATTACTATCTGGATACTAATATTATACATTCTAAAAAGTAGTAATATGTTATAACTATCTAATGAAGTTACTAATGAAGTATGTAATATTACTGCTTTATATTTATTTCGACATTTTTCATTGGCTTAAATATTTGTAACTGAAAAGGTTTGTTTTTTTTGTTTTTAAAAAAAAAGAAATCTCCTTTTATCAACATCTAGGTATAAGTATACCTAGTAGCCCGATGATATACAATGATTCATGTTCTTATTAGGAAAATTAAAAGTAAGAATAAACATTTAGGTGCTACTGTATGAAAGAAAATTACTACCGAAACGATTTCTTTCTAATAAATAATTATTAATATAATTTAATAATTTTAACTTAACTAAAATTTTAATTTTAACTTAAAAATTGTATTTAATTGTGATAAAAAACTTTCTGTGCACATTGGTTTCTGTTTCGCATGGAACTTTCCTGATCTTTCCAAAGATTAGATAATATTTTTTTTTGTAAATTTTTAAGGTTAAATTTTGTGTTTTGAATAAAATTGGACTAAAGCTTATACGTACTTTTTTGCTCCAAATGACCTGTAGAAACATTCTTTCAATATGACGATCTGAAATTAATATTATATATATATATATATATATATATATATATATATATATATATATATATATATAAAAGTTAAATGTATGTTAAATATATATGTTAAGTTAAGTTATATATAAGTTTGAATTCATACCATTTTTAAAAAGATATCCTTTTATTTTAAAGCTAGTTAAGAGTCACATTAAACAAGATAAATTATAAAAATAAATTCATAAATTTTTAAAACTGGATGAATAAATATTTCTTTAAAAATAAGACGATTCTATTAAGTCAACAACGTTTAAAGTGTTCATAAAATCCTTTCGTTTAATTTAAGTCCTGTTTAAATTTGTATACTACGTTTTTAATATATATATATTAAATTAGGTATTTATGATTTTTCCCCTTTACTATACTCATAAAAATGCATCTTTAATATCTTTCAAAGAGTACATAATATTACAAGTTAAGTAAAAAGTTAACTATAATATAAGAAATGAGATTTTAAAAAAAATCAAAAATAAAAACATGGGGGGACGTAAAGGTAATGAAGAATATTGTGTTGGTTCGGATGAAGGAAAAAATTAACTTTAGTATGAAATTGCAATAGTTATTTTTTTTATTTTATTTTATTTTTTGTTTTTATGCTCTGCTTTATGATAAATGTAATTAGAGTTGCTTGAAGTTTACATTAGGATGTTATCTTGCAACCATTTTTATGGATCGTAAATAATATGATAAAATAAATGTTTTTAATATGAATAAATAAATAGAAATTATGATAATAGAAAAATAAGTTAGATGATATTATCATCAAAATGATAATTCAGATCTATTGTTGTATATATTATGTGGTTAGGGGAGATTATCTTCAAATATAGAAAGATGTCACTGTGAGAAAAAAATATAACTTACGTAATTGTAACAAATAGTTTTATGTAGGTACATTGTCTGTATTGTGTTAACATTTCATGGTGTTATTTTCTCATATGCCTACTAGAAAATCGTACCTCTTGACAAAATCTCGAAATAAATTAAAGTTCTTAATTTGGAGGGATTTTTTTTATTCTGAACTCACCAAAAACTTTTTAAAAACGTTGAAAAATATTCTCAAAAATAAATCTTACAATATATTGTAGATATGGGAGCATGTATGGAGGTCCTCTTAATGAATAATATAAATTGTGCCTCCACGTAAACTGGCTAATTTGTTTGTTTTTTTCAAATTACTAAGTCCTACCTTGATCTTCGACGTGAAGTAGACTGGACTCAATCGTTAACTTTATATTTATATAATGTAACTCTACTTCTTCCACATTCCAGCACTGATAATGGCCTTACGAAGGTTGAAAGCTTCTTTGTAATTTGAAATAAACAAATTAGCCAGTTTACGTGGAGAGACAATTTATATTGTCCTCTGACAATATGGGTAAATGAGGTATTCCAAGGAAGAATCTAATTTCCGAGACATTAATAAAAATAAATTTGATTTAGCTGAAAGTCGAAAACTAAGTATAAACAGACCTGATAATTTTTAATATGTACATAAAAATGTATGTTTCATAACAAATTAATTAAATTAGATATTGTGGGTTTTTAAATAACGAGAATATGTATAAGGAGAACGATTTGTTTGAGTTGTCGGACCTATTTTATTTTATATATATATATATATATATATATATATATATATATATATATATATATATATATATATATATATATATATATATATATATACATATATATTATACACATATATATAGAGATTAAATTATAATAAATGCTAATATGTATGGTACATTAGATAATTCAATAATACGAGTAGAGTGCAAATCTATAGTTTGGCAAACAAATATGACAGTTATAAAGTTTTAAGATCTCTCTATTATTTATTTATATTTGTATTATCTGAATTTGGAGAAAGAAACTCCTAGAAGAAGAAAAGTATAGGTTTATTGAAATGAGATTATGAAGAGAAGTAAATACCTAAGAATAAGTTTGTGGAGAACTTTAAATCTTTAGGCTTGCTCTTTAATTTTATTGGAATGTATAGAATATCTACTGAGAAGGAGAAATCGATGAAGTGGAGAAGAATCTAAATAAGGTAATGTGAAAGGATGTAGACTCTAGTTTTGGTTGAGATCCTAGAAGGAAGTCAAAGTTGATCGGGTTTTATGTCTCTTAAGAATGTCCAACTTCCTGTGATAAACATTCTGCGGTAAGTGGGAAAAGGAGAGAGAACTCGATGACTCCTTATTGAGGGAAAAAAGAAAGGTTCAAAAGACAAAAAGTCAAAGATATTCCGGGCTCGGAAGACAAAAGGATGAAGAAATGGTTTCGGTAAAGGTTGAGGGCCTTCGGATGATGGTTTTCTTGTGGTAGCTGGCGCGAATCGGTCTCGCCTCATCGGCTTTCATGGACCAAGGAATCCTAGGACGCCGTTTTACGGAGTCTCTCTCATCCCGACAACACTATTTTAAAAGACTGTGTCACAGTTCTTTTAACTAAAAAGAGGATGCGGTGCTATAAGTGAAATCATGGAGTTTTTTTTGTAAAAAGAAAAGTTATTGTTGTTTCGTTGCTTCATGTATACATGTTTTACCTTAGTGTGCTAAAAGAATTTTGCAGTGTAGAATAGGCTATCTTATAAACAATGAAAATGAGAAGAACATCTTTCTTATGATTTACAGACTTAGCCTTCTCTAATTTTTCCTTAGTACGAAAACTATATGCTTTTTTATTGTGATTAATGAAATGGCTTTGGCTAATGAGTTTTGCCTTTGAATTATTAGTAATAAAGACAAAGCATTTTAAAGAAGGGTTTAGTAAAATATCTTCAAACTTTAGCCGTTTGTTTCGCATGTTTGTTCGTCGCGGTTGAAGGCGAAAGTATCGTGGGCGGCATATATTTGTTTTGCAACGCAACCCGTGATGAGTTATAGCCACATAAAGGTTTGTATAGAGCTCTAAATTTTGTGGTAGCAGTCTGAAACTAAGCAGTTATAAATTAGAGAAGATCAGCATTAACGAATTTGTGGTGTCAAAAATTAACAGCATTAAGCCAAAGAAGAGCTGTATCCTTTCAAGGATAAGACAGTCATTGAGCGTTCCTATCTCATTCAACATTTCTAGGAACTATTCTAATCTTTAAAAAATTCTAAATCAACCGAGTCTTTCTGCGCATTGATCATTTTGCCGATTTCTTGATGTCTGTGAGATTGAGACTCTACGTCGGAGGTTTGTCTGTGGGATTGAGACTACGTTGGGGGATTGTCTGTGGGATTGAGACTCTACGTCTGGGGATCCTTTCAACATGGATATGTTTTAGCGCGGAGGGGGGGGGGGGAGAAGAAATTTCCGTCAAGCGAAAAACAACATCAAAATAGTGACTCTAGTAGGAAGGTAGGATCTGATAGAAGGTCGCTCGGTTTTTACTTTTAGTACTATATTTCATCACTAAAAGTCGACATAAGAAGTTATGGAAGCGCTAGTATTGTCGTTTTTGTGTCATAAATAGGCAGTTTATAATAAAATAGACCATTGTCAAAATACTATATTGCTTTTTAGTACTATAACTCGCCACCTGGAGTGAACACAAAAATATATCTGTGATTGAATGTTTTTTCATGAAGTGGAGAAGTGTTTTAATTTTTAAAAAATTTCAAATCGTATAATAATAAGCAAGCAGTATGGTTCTCTCGACTATCATTTCAAGGACTGGTAGACTATTACCTTTCAATTAATTATTTGCAGGTATATAATTCAGTTTATGAGATCAAATCAATCCGTCTGATAATTTTGACTGGCTCTCAGAAAAAACTTTAACAAACATACTCCTTTACTATAAACTCATCATGATCAACTTTTTTCTTATATTCAATATATATTTATAATTCAAATTTAAGTTTTTGGTAGTTTTCACACTACGGAAAGTTTAAATTTTAATTTAAATCAAATTATAATTATTATTTACTACGGGAAACTTTTAATTTCTCCTTAACTCTTGCTAGGTAAAAACAGTTCGTTACTTTTAATTTTGTCTCTTTTCTAACTCCGCCATGTGTAAGTAGTTAGCCAAGTATACATACTTAGCAGTGTGATTTTATAATTTATATTTAATGAAAATTCGTTCCTGTGAAAGTTCGTTCCTACCACCCGGTAGGAACGAATACACCCGTCCCGCGACACCACACGTATTTTTTTTTAGGCTTGAGAATGGCTGGTTGGGTCAAACCGTTACCACATAAAATTTGAGTCAAGATTTTTATTATCCTCTAAGCACACACCTTTTATACGGAATATTATAAAGGGTACAAACCCAATAAACTGATAAAATGTTTATGTTTTCCAAATGTTAAGTAATACCGAAAGGTATCCATCAAAAATTGAAATAATCATATTATAATTCAAGAGATTCCCTTCTACTTGCATTACATTTAAACAGTTAACTGTTTAAAAAACGAAAGTACAACAAATGAAACTAAAAAGAATCTAAAAAACGAACATAATTCGAAATGATTATTTTAGTACATATAAGCAGTAAAATGTACACTTCCGACAAATTCTTTTATATAATATTTGTATAGTTTCTCTCTTCTTGAAATGATCCAGACAGCCGAGTAAAATGTTATTTTCCCTCTGCCTTTTGCCGTCTGCAATTTTCTCCTGAAAATAGATTCCCCTATTAGGTTTTCCTATCTACTATCCCGGATATGGAACAATTGAAAGTGATGTTATTACACGTTAACTTTTCCTTCAGTATAAACATTACGGGATTTTAAGGTTTGATACGATCACGATACATGGAATGAGTGAAAATTGTTAGATTACCCTCTTATTCAAACTAATGGATGTCTAAGAAAGTGAAATCTTAAAAATAAGAATCAGCCCTATCTAGTAGTAATTTTTAGCACATCTAATATTAATTTTTTTCGTCTCGAATTATGAACATATTTTTAGCCAGATTAGTCACATTTATCGATTTTGTCTGGCCAGATTATCCTCATTACAAATCTATCGAACCATCAAACCGTCACGACACTGCCGCGGTCTGTTAGCAGTGTGATAAAGTAACTATAGCATCGCTCCAGTTCAGATAACCTTACGTAATGGTTATGTTACGAGCTCTATAATAGCAATGCAAACGGGCTCTACGGCACGGCCGCGGGCTGTTAGCAGTGCAGTAAAGTAACTGTAGCATCACTCCAGTTATGATAACCTTAAGCGAAGGTTATGTTACAAGTTGTGTATAGTGTATAGCAATGCAAATGAGCTACTACACTGCCGCGGTCTGTTAGCAGTGCTGTAAAGTAACTGTAGCATCGCTCCAGCTCAAACCTTACGAGAAGGTTATTTTAAAATGGTTACGTATAATAAGAATGCAACAGCAGTGAACAACATAAGAGACATTGCCTCTTGTTATTGCAATAAGGCTTTGATCCTATGGGTCTGATATTCTCAAAGCACATTAACAAACTTCTTTTTTTGCCTCTGAACCGGACTGCAAACATATTATAAATACATCGAAAAGACCATAGTTATAAAAAAAAGTATTTTGTCAATAAAATATATATTTATTTTTTTTCTTTTTGCAATTTCCAAAAAGTGGTATCTTTACTTGTGGTCGAAGAATGTTCAGGATTTTTTTCAGATTTGTTGCACTTCTCATAAGCGAGATAGAGGGGGGGGGGGGGGGGGCACTTTTCCCACCCACTTCAAACTCGTATACGCTCGCCCTATCCAAGCTTATAACCAAAAATGATATATTTTTGTAATCAGCTCGACGCACCCTTTCACGCGATACCCAACACGATGTCCAAAAAAAACCCTAAATGGGGTTAAATTTTTAACCCTAATTTTTTAAAAAAATATTTGTTTTAAGTCGCTATATTTGTAAAATGTGTGGGTAGGTACAAGGCACATATATGCCAAATTGCAAAGTGATCGGACAAAAGGTGTAGCCGTGAGAGCAGGCGACAGACGGACGGACGGACAGACAGACACACGCAGGAAAATATAAGGGTCCTTGGTTTTGCCTACGGACCCTAAAAATAAACACACATATATATATATATATATATATATATATATATATATATATATATATATATATATATATTATATATATTTTCTAATGAATAAATTGAAATAACTATAATTGAAATATAAAACACTAATTTATTTAATTTTGTTCTGGTTTCAGGTATGTGGCAATTTAGAATTATTTGCTCTTCTTGAAAAGGCAATATTCCAGTTTTAGCGTTGGCTTCCGTGCGGCTTAAGTCTAAGTTTAGAGACTCACAAAGTCCAACGTGGTCTTCTCCGAAAGGTTTTACTATAGTTACTTTCAAAAGCAAATATTTAATTTAGTTTAATTAATATTGACTTAAGATTAATTATAGCAAGCATTTAATTAATTTATAAATTTATTTCTAAAGCACTATAGAAATAGTTAAACAAAGATTGCGTGACAACTGTTTGATCTTAATTAATATTGATTGCCTAATAAACAATTATTATCCAATATTATTATATGTATTTGATATCAATATTATCTCACATGTCTAACAACTAAACACCAAATATTTCTAAAATTACATATTCTACTTTATCATGTGATTTATTTATTTTGTTTGCAGTGTCTTTTAAGTCACGATCTAAAGCACAATAAGTTTATTAAGGTGCGGATATGTCGGCCATTTTATGTGTGTAAAATATATCTTACCTCACTGAGATTCGAACACATATTTTTATAGTTAGAATTTAGATTTTAGGTTAGTGGTTGCTCGATAATAATTCGGCTTGGATCGTTTCCGCCTAGTAATATTAGGAATTGTGATAGCACGTTCGCGTTAGTACTTTCTCTGGTATGTGATAGCACTTTCGCGTTAGTACTTTCTCTGGTATGTGATAGCACGTTCGCGTTAGTACTTTCTCTGGTATGCAATAGCACGTTCGCGTTAGTACTTTCTCTGGTATGTGATAGTATTATTAATGGTACTATTGATGGTACTGGTGATTACCTGCATACGCATATTTATTTATATTATTTTGATTATCTTGGTATTGATTGTTTATTTTTAAGGCATTGATGATTTATCACACCGAAATAACCTAATTATGAAAGTTGACATCAATAACGAACTACACTTTTAGAGATTCGAATAACTAATAATATTGAAAGGCCCAATAAACACTAACTGCGCATATCAACATTTGCATACAAACTTAATCATAAAAGGTTTATATTTATATTATTCCTGGGGAAAAAATCCTCGTTCCTGAGAAGATGGCGATAACTGTAAAAGATGGGTGAGGTAGGAATTCGATTCCCCGCCGGGGAGGAAATATTTATTATTGTAAATTTTGATAAAATGTTCAATAATATTAAATGTAACCACTCAAAAAGCCGAAACATGTAACTAAATGTAACGAAGTAAATATGTATATGAGAAAGTTCAGTACACCAAATATCTTCTCTTTGATGTTTTTCTGTACTTATTAACTAAAAGTAAATTTTGGAACTTTGTAGCCGTTTGGTTTTGAGGCGGTTAAAACGTGTAGTGCTTGCACCCAAGCTTAGATATCTTTTCAAAGTCAAAGACGATTCCAACAACCAAGGAAAATTGTCACTTTTACACACAAACAGGGATCACGTACCACAGCTCGCTATAATAACAAGCTCTTTTCTGAAATCCAACTTGATCCTGGGCTTTCAAAGGGTGGAAAACCCTTATTCCTCTCCTATGTAATATTTTGCCAAATCGAATGGAACAGTCCTCCCTTTGCTCGTCGTTATCCACTGGGAAAAATCCAAGGGAGAGTTTCAGGGGAGGGGGGGGGGGTCTATTTTAACCTTTCAAATTTCCTTCGTTTTTCGGGGGGTTAAAATTTTCCTCACGGTACAATTTTCACCACTCTCATGCTCGTTTACCTTTTGTACAAACCCCTATGTAATGTCAAAGGTAAATAGAAAAGACCTTTTTTAAAGCAAATACGGTGTAATCTATAATCTCCCGTTGCCCTTTTTAGCTTTCTACTGTAATATCCGTTCCCTATAGCCCAGTCCACTCTGTTTATAATCCGAATTTTCCCAGCAATAATTTCAAAACCTCTTTTTGAGTATTCGGAAAACGGAAAACTTTGATGTCCAATTTTTTTTGTCGATAGTCCGATTTTAGGTTTAAATATAATTTTGAATTTCATTTATGGTTTTGCTTTATTAAATGCCCAAATGCCCAAACGTTTCTAAATATTTCAGAAAGTTAACTAGAAATTCTTAGAATATTGTCATTCTTCTTGCAAATTATTAAAATTAATAATTCGTGATTTTCCTCTGGTTAATCTCTTTTGTTCCATTCCAGATTTTTTTTTTTTTTTTATATCGTTTAATTTTTCAACAACTTCAATGGATTTGGAACTACAATTTTTTTTATAACAAAATTTACAATATTTTTTTTAAAAAGTTTTGTAAATATTTTAATAGTTTATTTACAATATTTTGTAATTATTCGCAAAAATTGAACGGCAGGCACGGGACCAAAATTATGTCTGAAACGGATTTCTATCTAGGAATTTTTTAAATCGGAGACAAAAAAATGCCTTTCTTCCAAAATGACCACATAGCTTCCGTTACCTTCGGCAAGCTCGGAAGTAAACATTTTTAAATTTTGCATTATCATTGGAAATAAATAATTTTTGCGTTTCAGCGTTGTAGGTAGTTATTTAGGTTACAAGATTTGGAGACAAAAAAGCGTGTAATTAAAACTGACGATATATAAATATTTAGTAAATCTAATAGTTTTAAAAAAATCGTGGAATTGGCTTTCCATTTTTAAAATTGAATATTTTAAATTAAAATTCGTTGTTTTTCTAAAAAAAAAAAATCTCTTATATCTGAAACGGATTTTGGTTTTAGGATTTTTGAAATAGGAGACAACAAATCATCGTACTTCAAAACGAACCCATAGACTCCGTTACCTTCGGTAAGTTCGGAAGCAAAAAGGGAAATAATTGAATAAATTAGACAATAATGGGTTGTAAATGCATAAATAAAGCACGTGAGGGGTATCATATGAAAGGGTACGTCGAGCTGATTACAAAAATATATAACTTTGATTGGGCGAGCTTAGGCAAGTTTGAAGTGGGTGTGAAACGTGCCCCCCCCCCCCCCCCCTCCCCTCTATCTCGCTTATGTGAAGTGCAAAAAATCTGAAAAAATTCCTGAACATTCTTCGGCCAAAAGTAAAGAAACCTCTTTTTGGAAATTTCGAAAAAAATATTATTTTATTTTTTATTGACAAAATACGTTTTTTTATAGTTATGGTCTTTTCGATGTATTTATATGGTTGTAGTCCGGTTCAGTGGCAAAAATAGTACATTACGCGTCGAGTGCGGAAAGTAGCATTTTGCATGCGAGTGTGGAGTTTGCACCCGAGCGACAGCGAGGGTAGTAAAACCACACGAGCAATGCAAAATGCCGTTTTCGCACGAGTTGCGTACCGTACTTTATCTACGATTGTTAGATTTAAATAATAAATACAGAAACAAATAAACTTGCTGTATGTAAGTTCGTATCTCTCTCTTGATAAAGATGGCATTAATTCTTGAGTTGTATTTTTTGCCGAATTAATTATTTCTGGAGGAGTATTATTCTCCACATTTTCGTCAAAGTCACTTGATCAGTCATTGTTTTTCACTAAAATCTCGATATAAACAGTTACTTTAATAAAAGAACAGCAAATTAGTTTTGTTAAATGTAAACAAACTTGCTAATCGTGCGTAAAGCTGAAGAATTCCTCTTCTTTACCGCGCTAGCGTGGTAAAGAAGAGGAATTCTTCAGAACTATGAGACGCGCATGCGCAATGAATATACAAGTACGTCAATAATCACTTTCTACGCATCTAAACAGAGATACAATGTTTATATTTATGTTTATATTTATATGTTTATATCAATCGTAGATAAAATACTTTATCAGAGTGTGTTTTGAGAATATCAGACCCTTAGAATAGTTCAAAGTAAGCTTTTTAGCATTTTAAAAAAACACTGTTTATACACCTTACAGTTACACACTATATAGTGTGGCCGACGGACCCTCGCTGTGTGCTAACTAGCACACACTTGACCTGTTTATTTAGTCCTCTTCTCTAGCAGGTAACACGTCACTAAGATAAACACTCAGTTACGAGACGCGTTACAATTTTATATGTTTTAATATAATGTGGTATTACTTTTAAATTTTGCACATTATTTATTCACATGATTTTATTTGTTATATAGGTACATTTACATTTAGTACTATTCGATTCATCCTTTTATAATTGTTATAAAATATCTCGTGATTAATCTTCCATTGTGAAAATATTAGAACGAATCTCTGTTTTAAATATTGAATTATTCAGACAAAAACAGCTACAGATTGAAACTAATCGAAACTTTAGAAATGTTTAGAATTATATTCAGAACGTGTAAATGACAGGAATAATAATTTTAATTCATCGCATTACTCCTCTAACTAGAATCCGAGTTAAAAAATTCTTTTTTTTCGATATCATGGAAGTAAAAAATAAAGTTTTTTATGATAGAATTCGAAACTCATTATAAGGAAATTAAGGAGAATTACATTTCCTTCTCTACAAACGAGAGGTGCTTTTTACACGATAAAATGTGATTCAATTCACTTTGTACTTTGACACTCGGTTTACCGAAATTATAAAACTTTTTTAATCCTTTTCTCTAACCCTTTTTAAAAAAAGTTGTTGATATAATTATAAATGTTTGAACTAAATAGAAGTGAGAACATAAAAAGATTTTTTTTTTTTACTATTTGGTTTCTGAAATATGAATTTTTTTTTAGTTAGTTTTTAAGTAAAAACATACCACAGTTTATTAAACTTAATTAATGAATTCATGTAAACTAGTAATTTTGTCCTTCTCCAAGTCTTCCCACAACAACTTCTTCTTCGTTTGCTATTCCAATCTAAGACCTGTTTTCTCCATAACTTCAGAGTATTTTCTAAATGTAGAGCCAATAATCCATCTCGACCAATCTTTTTTTTTACGTATTTTGATTACCCTTTTCCTTTTGCTACATCATGATATAACTTAATTTATTTTATACTGTAAATATATCTGAAATTGTATTATGATTAAAAAGAAAAAAATATTGAATCGACGATCTGACAAAACTAAAACTAAACTTTAGAGTTTAAATCCTTATTCTCATTTCAATTCACATAATGATTCCGAATTTATATCCAAAAATATCCTATTTATTAATAATTATTTTTTAAATGAGTTAACAAAGAAAAAAAAAATCAATCTTTAATAACAACTATTCGGAAAGAAATAGCAATTCTTTATATTTTGTCAACTCTTGAAAAAAGAACAAATAGTAAAATATATATATATATATATATTTTTTTTTTTCTTTTATTATTTTTATTAGACGTTGTTTTGTATCTTCTGAAGAAAATAGCTATTTGATCCCTCTGCGACAGCTGCTTATTTATTTCCTCTTCATTTTCTTATATTTTTGCCTAAGTAATACGATCTTTTATCTTATATATTTTTCTATTATGATACATACATACGTACGTACATACATATATATATATATATATATATTTGCTATTTTGTAGGCGTTAGTTCAAAAATGGCAGTAGGGATGTATGAAGAAGGAAATATTGTCAGTGACATTTTCGGACGATTTATCCAGTCAAATCTCATTTTCTTTTACTTCCGACTTCCTATAACACTTCGTCTTTCTCCAATACCCAATATATCTTTACTTCGTGTTACACACTCACACACACACACACACACATATATATATATATATATATATATATATATATATATATATATATATATATACTGTATGAGCATGACCATGTCATATGATATAAAATGACTAGACGTTATCACAGAGTTGTTTCCTTTATATTTTCTTATGATATCTTATTTTCTCACAATTCTTACTATTTTGTCCTAATGATGTATTAGTATAATAATCTTTTTGTCTATTTTTTTCAAAGAGAGATATTGACTTATTATTGCTATAAAAATAAAACCACTCAAAAAACCAATAATTTACGTCACTGCCATTAATTATACTAGAGGTGCGTTCTATTCAAAACTCGCGTATTTTTAAGATATATGGGGTGAAAATAATTTTTGCCTACTCAAAAAGACCTTTAATTTGATATGCTTCATGACTTATGACTTAATGATATAATTTTTAATAGACTGCCAATTGGTGTGGCTCATAGCTTCCTTGCATCCTATCTCATACTTTATTGTTTTATGCTTTTACAAGCCATTAATGTCTAATTTGTTTCATTGTTTCCCCCGTTTTTTTAATCTTTCAGAATTGCTTTGGTTTTTTACATTCTGTTAAAACTTAAAGAGTGCAGACGGTTCAAATTAATCTAGGGGTATCTGGGGGTT
Source organism: Gerris lacustris (assembly GCA_951217055.1). Classification (NCBI taxonomy): domain Eukaryota; kingdom Metazoa; phylum Arthropoda; class Insecta; order Hemiptera; family Gerridae; genus Gerris; species Gerris lacustris. The sequence goes on along the minus strand of OX578282.1, from coordinate 31,619,657 downwards.
ACTTTCGATAAACTATAAATGTTTCATACAAATCAGATAAGTTCTTTTGAAGCAATTGATGTCAAAAAATCTTCTTCTTGCGCATGTGGAAGTGAAACAAATGAGCGCAGAGGGTTGAATCTTATATGGGCCTAACAATGAGCAAATTATGACCTATCATACAAATTTCATTAAAATTGGACGTGTAATATTAAAAAATGTTGGTTCGCTAAAAGTGAGCGACAGACCGACAGACAGACTCGAAACTAAAAATGTTCCCTGATGTCTGAAACGGAGTTCTGTCTTGGAATTTTTGAAGTCAGAGACATAAAATATTTTCGTTCTTCAGTACAATCACATAGCATTTGTTACCTTTGGTAAGCTCGGAAGCAAAAATGAGATCACTCTTTTACAAAACAGTTTATTGGAACGAAGGTTCCTTATGGCACGTTCTGGAGCCCGGGAGTGAATCCGAAAAAAAACGAACAAAATCACCGTCACGAAATCTACCGATGGCGACCGATTTTGATGAAATTTGGTAGACATGTTCATTTTACCAATGACCAGGCTGAGTTCGTTGGAAAACGTTATCCACCCAAGCGGTCACGCGCAACGCTCGCGTAAACGTAAGCTTCAAAAAGACGGGAAAAATTGTTATTATGGAAGCCTGTTACTTGATTTGTTTATTTTTGTTATATGTCAAAATGTCACTTGGTTTTGTAAATATTGAAAATATAATCACGGTCTTGTTAAAAGTAAAATTGATCTGTGCTGACGCTTATTTCAATATATTAGGTATATTATTATAATACTGCATATTTAGTCCAAGGAAAAATTCTAACTTCATCTATTTAATGAGACAAATAAATTTTTTTTAAATATTTTTTTTAATAAAACGAACAGCGACACTGTTATGAAGTGATAAAGATCGCTAAATTTATAAAAGTGGACCCAGATCACCAAATCACCAGTGATTTTTTGGGTAAAACAACGTTTTTACCGATATCATCCGTTCTATCGTATAACGATTTTAATAAAACTACTTACACATTGTCTAAAGTACAATTGAAACAGGCATATAAAATTTCAACCGGATACAAGCAGAAGCTGTAGAGTAGGGAAGAGATATATTTTAAATTAATAGGCCGGGTAGGGAGAAAACAGTCCTATTTCAATAAAACATCCTTTAACAAACATACTCTTTAACTATATAAACTCATTATGACTATGATCAACTTTTTTCTTATATTCAATATATATTTATAGTAAGACGCTTGCTTTAATGATACAAATAATGATTTTCTTTTAATTTCTCCTTAACTCTTGCTAGGTACAAACAGTTCGTTACTTTTAATTTTGTCTCTTTTCTAATTCCGCCATGTATAAGTAGTTAGCAATGTTTACGTACTTAGCAGTGTGATTTTATAATTTATATGTAATGAAAAATGTAAGGAACTTCGTTCCTACCGGGTGTCCCGTGACACCACACCTATTTTTTAAATTTAACGAGGAATGTTTACTTTTGATCATTGATTTATAACTAATGTAATATCGAGGGAATAATGTCTTTAACTACTACTCTATTTAATTTTTTATTTCAGATCCAATTTATACTAGAAACATAATATAATTTTATTGACTCTTCTTTTTAAAGTAATGTAAAAACAAGGATGAAATCTTTTACTCCATAGATTTATCGTATTAATATTGTCGTATTATTAAGTCATACTTAATTGATACCAGGAACATTTTCTTTTTATTTTTTATAGGATAAACTATTGTAATAGGTTTTACACTAATATGTCATTTGTATTTCAAAAATGTAGAATCTACAGAAACATCCTCTTAAACTTTTTATTTTTTGTAAAACTATATGTACTGTACAAGCGACCTCTTTGTATAAGCTTATTAAAAGCTTGAAACAAATAAATTTTATTTTATTTAATTTCAAAACAGTTTTTTATCATTTGTAGCGTGGGGTAGCACCCCACGCTTTTATTTTTAGTGACCTACTCATAATACTGTGATCGCTCATTCTACAGTGACTTAAAACAAATTCTCCTTTTTAGAATATATTTTTGCTCCCAAGCTTACCGAAGGTAACGGATGCTATGTGATCGTTCTGAGGAAAAAATTTTTTATGTCTCCAATTTCAAAAATTCCAAGACATCAGGGAACATTTTTGGCTCCTTGTCTGTCTATCGATCAGTCGGTCTGTCTTTCAATTTTTGAGAACCAATAGTGGAAAACACCGTGGTAGCGGGGAAACACAGTAGTGGCTTGTAAAAGCATAAAATCAATAAAGTACGTGCTAGGATGCGAGGAAGCTATGTGCCTCACTAATTGGCAGTCTATTTTAAAAAGTGTTCTTGTTTAAAAATAAATAACATTCTTTTTATTTTGCTTCCGAGCTTGCCGAAGGTAACGGAAGCTATGTGATCTGCGTACCTAAAACGAGCTAATCCATCAAAATTATTAAATCAAATATATTTATACCGCACATGTATTAAAATTTTACTGAAAATACAGTTTTTAGTTTCCATAAACTTTTAGTTATATTATGGTTTTTTTCATTGCAGTTTTAGATTTTCTCTCTTTGACGTTCGGAGAGATACGTAGTTATTGTTAGTGTTGAGTTTTCTCTTTTCTTATTTTCTTAATTCTATAGGTGACTATTTGACAGGTGTCAAGTGTCCAATATTGGTTGTGGATGTGAACAGTGTCCTGTCTGGAGGTTGTTACCTGGATGGGTTTTCCACGAGGGAACCTACGTGATCCTCATGTTTTCCCTTTATAAACTTATTTCTAACTGACTTCTGTCATATTTTGTGTCAGATTCATCCGACCAGAAAACTAACTGCCAACAAACTCTTAAACCTTTTCATTTCGCACCAAAAAGGTTGTATTAAACAAACTAGAATTATGATTGGGTAGTAATTTTAGGTGGATTTAACTCAAATAAGAAATTAACCAGGTATATTTAAAAAAAAATATAATTATTAATCCTTGATATAAGTTTAGAATACTTTTTGGAACGAAGTTCCTTATGGCTCGTTCTGTAGCCCGGGAGTGAATCCGAAAAAAACGACCAAAATCACCGTCTCAAAATAATCGTCACAAAATAACCGTCACGCAACCAAGCGTCACGAAATCTACCGATGACGATACTTGAGTGAAAGATGACCGAGTTAGGCCGCTCCCTGACTTGTCGGTACGGTATCGGTGCGGTATCGGTAAGCTAGTATGCCGATGCGGTAAGATTCTTTAACGCGCGGTAAGGAATCGGTAGGAATCGGTATTCCGAGAGTCGGTAAGATGTTCTTTAGGGAGCAACCTTAGTTAAAATTTGGTACACATGTTCATTTCACCAATACCTAGGCTGCGTTTGTTGGACGTTATCCGCCCAAGCGTTCTCGCGCAACGCTCAGGTAAACGTAAGCTTCAAATTTAAAATTGGAATTTTAAGACGAGAAAAAATTCTAACTTCATCTATTTAATGAGACAAACAACTTTTATCTACGATTGATACGAAATATAAACATTGTATCTCTGTTTAGATGCGTAGAAAGTGATTATTTACGTACTTGTATTCATTGCGCATGCGCGTCTCATAGTTCTGAAGAATTCCTCTTCTTTACCACCCTAGGGCGGTAAAGAAGAGGAATTCTGCAGCTTTACGCACGATTAGCGAGTTTGTTTACATTTAACAAAACTAATTTGCTGTTCTATAAGTGAGTCAAGTAACTTTGACGAAAATGTGGAGAATAATACTCCTCCAGAAATGATTAATTCGGCAAAAAATACAACTTAAGAATTAATGCCATCTTTATCAAGAGAAGAGATACGAACTTACATACAGCAAGTTTATTTTTTTCTGTATTTATTATTTAAATCTAACAATCGTAGATAAAGTACGGTACGCAACTCGTGCGAAAACGGCATTTTGCATTGCTCGTGTGGTTTTACTACCCTCGCTGTCGCTCGGGTGTAAACTCCACACTCGCATGCAAAATGCTACTTTCCGCACTCGATGCGTATAATGTACTATTATAAATTATTTTTTTTAGTAAAACAAACACCGACACTGCTATGAAGTGATAAAGATCGCTAAATTTATTAAAGTGGACCTAAACATTTTAAATAAAGAAAACAACGTTTTTACCGATATCTTACGTTCCAACGTAACGATTTTAATAAAACTTCTTACACATCGCCTTAAGTGCAATTGAAACAGGCATGTAAAATTTCAACCTGATACAAGCAGACGTTTTTTGGTGTTGGTGATTTATTTTATATTATAATATTTTAATTGGAGTAATTCGCCGACGGAGTCTGATGGGTCAGTTCTTTTCTTCTCTACAACCATCTGCTTTAACTATAAACTAATCAAAATTAACTTTTTTCTCAATTTACAATACATCATTTATTGTAAAACGCTCATTCAAAGGTAATAAAAAGTTTTTCTTTTAATTTTGCCTTAACTCCGCTAGTACAAATAGTTACTTTTAATTTTGTCTCTTTATCTAACTCCTCCGTGTATAAGTAGTTAGCACTGTAATTTTATAATTTATATTTAATAAAAAGCGTAAGGAACTTTGTTCCTACCGGGTGTCCCGCGACACCACACGTATTTTTTCAATTGTTTTCAAAATCAATCAGCTATTTTTTAAAATAATCTGCTCACAACGTAAAATTGTGTTAATATAACTATTAGCTATCAAGCAGATTACAGCAGACTTTCCTTTGTTAAACTACTCATTGTTGTATTAATCAGTTAGTGGCTCCAACAATAAACTTTATATGGCGTATGTGACTTGTCAATCTGCCCAATATTTATATAATTAAGATTAAGTGGCATTATCAATGAACTCGATTCAAAGTCATCAATCAAAACGTTTTATTTAGACGTAGGAATTTTAACTGGGGTATGCTGTAAATCAATTAGTTTAGAATTTATATATATTCGAGATTAAGTAATTTATCAATCAGTACATTGTTTGAATGATGAAATTTATTATGCATTTATTTACCAACTCTTGTCGTAAATCAACCGGCTTAGTTACTTTAATTCTTAGCTGGTTATTAATTGGTTGTTCTGTTCAATTAAAATAATCGATAGAAATATTTGTTAATGATAATTAGAAATTAAAACTTTTACCCCCAAGTATGTTGATAAAAAAAAATAGTGCATTTTAGAATAGAATGATAAAATCACAGAAAACTTACTGGTAACTATTTGAAATAGTGAAAAAACTAACTATACAAAATTTGTAAACCAACCTTCTAATATAAAATTCTAATATAATTATAAAATCTCCAAAGTTGATAATGAACTTCTAACGTAAGTTGCTGCATTTTAAAAAAGTATTTTTAGATTTCATGAGAAACCAACTTACTTCTTATAAGTGTTAGAATGTTTAGTACTCCTGTCTTGGTGGCGTTTTTACTGTGTGGGCCCCAAAACTAATTTTTGAAAACCTGTTACTTTAGATTTGAAAATACCTCGAGACTGTTAAAAAAAACTTACTGAGGAGGTTTTTTTGAGAATATGAATTTTTTTTCTCTTCTTATCTAGTTTTTAAATCATTATTTTTTAATTAAAATTAGCAACATCATTCGTCATGAAGTTTTCTTAGAATTTTGTGTATATGCTAGTTAAGTTTTGGTGTCCTCCGTGAATATGGGGTCGACTAAGATCGATGAATATCGTCGGTAGAACATTGTTTGGCCATAAGCTGTTAAAAAATGACTGATTAGCGGACATTTCCTGCCCATTTTGGCGGACAGTATGATTTTCATGATCTCAAGTTAATGCTAGTTTGATATTTCTTAGGTTAGTTATCCAAATCAAAGTGGTCTCCTATCAAGTTAAAAACCAACATCAACTTGATTGTTGGTCTTCTGTCTGCCATGAATATCACATAGTCCGCCAAAATGAGTTATGGCTGCTCTCCACCGGTCTGATTGTTTATCAGCTTATGACCATGCTATGTCTCGTAGAGTTGCAGAGGAACTTTACCGACCGCATATTTTTGAAGGACGCCAAAAAATCAACTCATACACAAATTACTAGCTTGATATTAGTCAGACACTTTTTTGCACGTTATTTCCTGGACTACTAAGTCCCCATACCAGAAAATCAATTGACTTTTCAATTCTAATCTAACCGCATTTACGGACCATCTGCTTCCGGAAAAATGGACAGTTTTTTTACCGCACTGGATTGAAAATCCGGAAAAATTTTCCGGAATTGTGTATGGGGGCGTTATCATTAAATAGATAAGAAAGTTGTAGCTTCGGAACTAATTTATATTTTTAAAGATCCGGTATAGCCAAATGGCTAGCGTAATTCATGTTTTACACTGATGATCACATAATATATAAATGTAAATAAGACGATCTGTATATCCTGTAAGAACCTAAATTTTGATGATCGAGTCGTAGAAAAGAATGACATTACGTTGGTTCGAATCCTATAGAGAGTTGAGATATGTTTTTCACTGATGACCACATTAGGTAGATATTATATAAGCAAATTGGTTAGATATTAAGCAATCCTGGACGGGAGTGTATCGGGCACTTCACACATCCAGTGGCCTAACTATGGGCCCACAAGGGCCCGCTTGCAGTACGGCCCCCACCGTTAGGGGGCCCCAAATCAACGACGAGGGGGGCCCCCAGTCTTAACCCAAGAGGTTTTATTTTTTTGCTCATAAATTTTGTTTGTCGAGGGGCTCCAAAAAAGTTCTTGCGGGAGAGGAGGGGGGGGGGGGGGCAATGCACTAGCTATGCCATTGCACACATCCACTTGATATGATCAATTTTTATCTCTAAATATGATCGATCGATTAGAAGTTAATTTATAGATTTTTTGATGATAACCGGTTTTAAGCTGGGCCTCGAAATTTAGCTCCCAATTCTAGTTGCACATTAACATAGCTAAATTGGGAATTAAGGGAATTCTGGGTTCCAAAATCAATATCAGCTGTGATGTTTATGATTATTTTGTCTTCGGTATTCATGATTACATCGATAGATGCAGAGTCCTATATGTTGAAAAGATATATTTCAACATATTCGTATGTTAAAAATTAACTTAGTTTGATGTGTGGACGTTTCATAAAAAAAACAGTTGTTTTAAGAATGCTCATTGATTTTTTAGAGTTGACTATAATTCTTAAAAATTCTAAATGAAGATCATTGAGTAGATTTAACTAAAGAATAAAAAGCTCATAGAGATGAAAATGCTCTTTTTTCTATTAAAAAATTAAAATGACATATTTTTTATTCATCTAAGTTTTCTCATTCTAAAATATAATTTACATTAATGAATACATTTTTATCCTAATATTAAAGTTTATAGTTATACATATGTATATATATGTGTGTGTGTATTTCTATTAATGAATATAAAAAAATGACATATGTTTGGTAGATAAATAATAATAATAGTTAAGAAAAAGGAAAAATGATGAAAATAAATAATTTAAGTTCTAATAATAATATGATTATTAATTAGGCGACAGTTGTCTAGTTTTTGTATAAAGTGCGGAGGTGTTGTTAGGAAAAGAATCAAAATAAATAAAAAATAAAGGAGTAAAGCTTGATTAGTCTTGCAACAGTGAGTGGGAGGATGACGTAGTTAAGTTCAGTTCGTCTGTTTGTCCGCTAGAGAGAGTTCTCTTGTTCCGTAGGCCTGACGATTTCAACTGTTGGTTTGTTTTTCTGTAGTTTTCATTCACCAATATGCTGTTTTTTTGAACAGAGAAAGCTTTATTTTCTTTTACTCCAGATGTAAAAACCCCACCGGGTGGTAAAAGCTAGTAAAGAAGAAGAGGGGGTAAATTTGTAAGTGAGCCAAGTCAAAAAGCCAGAAATAAACTTTAAATTTTGGCACGACGTTCTTCTCCACATCATAGTCTTGTCCTACCTGTTCTTGGCTCAAAGGTAGACGGCATGTCTGCCAAAATCCTAAACCCCCTTCCCATCTACTCACAGTCGTTCTTAAAAAACCTAAGTCTAAGTTAGATGCCAAATAATCACACGGCTTTTTTCACAGACATAAACATTATATAAATATTAAAGAAGTACACACAGAACTAAAGAACGAAAAAAAAAAACCTGCAAAATATATGTATATTTAATATATTGTATCTTACTCGAGAGGGTGAAATTTTAGAATAATACTTCTAACAAACGGGCAATCTGACAACAGACGGGTTTTTTACATCTTGCATTGACGTCATAATATTCTATAATCATAAATTAAAAAGAACAATATCAATTGATGCACATTAAAAGAAAATTAAATTCGTTACAATCTTTTATTAGCAGATTGAATTTATCTCAGCATTCAAAATTTGATTTATAGGATGTAATGTCTAAATAATATTTGTAAAAACTAATCTATAAATTCAATGTTATACAATGTTTGAATAGTCTAATTATTTTCTTCTCTTTGAATTTTATTTACTTGAGATTATTTTATCAAAATCTTAGCTGAGACAACATAGTTAGTAAAGCAATGTTTAATTAGTTTAATTATTAAAACAAAAATGTGTATATATATATATATATATATATATATATATATATATATATATGAGAGTGTGTGTGTGTGTATGTATGTATATATAAATAGGATCCATACTTTGGTCCCTATGTTTGGATGTTTGGAGGTTCCCTTATATTTTTGCAGCTTCATTTCTTTACCTTGGACAGGTATCTTGTCCGCACATTTCAGGAAGCAACCTTTCCTCCTTTACCAGCTATCTTATCAGTGTTATCAGCGATAATTGATTTTTTCTAAGTGTTCAAGACAAGGCAACCTCCCCTACACCAAGAAGCTTGCATTTTTAAAAATATAATTAAGTAGTTTTAAATTATGAAAATGAGAGAGAGTAGATCTATATTTTTATTAAAATCATAGTAGTATTATTTTTATCTTTACTTTACTAATAATGGAAGCTACTAATAATGGAAGCGTGGCCGAGTGGATTAAAATACTTACCGCGTGTCTGCTCGGCCATCAATGAATCATGAGCGGCACGAAATCGTGGGTTCGATCCCTCGCCGTGATGCTCTAATTTAAATGGCTCATTAATGATCACATTACACTCGCTTCAACGGTACATTGTACAGAGGTATGATGTGTGAAGTTGCTGTAACTCTCTATTGCGTGGCTTGTAAAAAGGGCCTAAATAAGGCCTAATTGCTAGGTTCGAACATGTGGTTCGTCCTGACCGTCTACAAGTCTAGGCCCTTACTACTACATTCTAATAATACTGCAATCGTCTTACTTTTTATTACTGTTAAAATGTATGGCACAATCTATTACATTTTTTGTTTTGTTGCCATCGGCGTTTTATTTTAGCGTTTATTTGTACTGTAATTACACTTATGATTATATTCTTTACTATTGATGTCATAATCTATAATGGATGCTTTTATGGGTTGGGTCGATAAGGAGTCGAATGCAATCTAATAAAAATAATTTATTACATTTTAAGTAAAAGTACTGAAGGATCTTTTCTTTTTTTTTGTTCTTTTTTTCTCTCGAATTGATGAGGATTTTTGGCCGGTGTGGTTTGGGGGCTATGTGGTCTCCTCTACATCCTAATTATAGCTCCTCTCTTTTTTAGGGGGAGAGGTATAAGCTTGATTAAAATATAAATAATTAATCTAATACATGATTAAAATTGAAAGCAAAGAGGGCTCTTCATCGGCGTTATTTTGATCCGGTGTGGATATCCGTATCTTGGGAAAATTAGGTCAACTCTTTTTGTGTGTTTCGTTGAAATTGTTTTTTCTTCTTTAGTGTAACCCTCTTCTGGTTTATGTTATTAAAAATTAAAAACAATTAAAATTGGGGGGTACGACTTGGCCTTGCCCCCAGTTGCTATGCTGAAGCTACGCTGACACTGAGTTATTGATTGTACGAATAATAACAGTAATAAATAACATTGTTAGTTCCATTCAACAAAGTTCATATGTCAACAGAATTTTCCAACATGTTTCAAGTTCATTTTCTGTTGTCTGTTAAAGGTATGTTGTGATTGAAGCAACTTCCGGATTCTAGTGATAATCGCTAAGCGAATAAGCGATAAGATACTAAGTAGTGCACTGCGATGATCGTAAATGTCGCTCCTATCACAACGTACCTTAAAACTACTTAAAATCAATTATGTACGCACATTGCAGAAATTAATTTTAGCTCTAAATTTAGAGAGAATATGTTAAATCTTTAGAAACTTTTTAAGATGTTGGTTCCCAAAAATTGAGCGAAAGACCGACGGACAGACATGGAACCAAATTTGTTCCCTGAAACGGACTTCAGTCTTGGAAGTTTGGATATCTTAGTTTCCGCTACCTTCGGTAATCTTGGAAGCAAAATCTGGAGAAACAATTAGATATATTAGACAATAATGGCTGGAAAAGCATAAAATCAACCCAACAAAAACACTAGAGTAAAAAAATAAGTCAAGTCTCGCGAAAAAGTTGTGAGATCATTGGTTTAGCCAAGTCTCCCACTGTCCATCCCACTATCTAGTGCAAGTGCATGATATTTAACTGTCTCAATGATTTCATGATGTCTCTCTCTATTCTCTTTCCCAAATCAGTCTACACGTTTAAATTTAAAAACATTTTCTGACTTAGCGTGTGAATACACACCACAAACTTAAATTAAATAAAAAAATATTATTTTTTTATTTGAGCGTCGCAGCACAAAGATAAAAATTTGTATACGACACTGATTTAATTTTAGACCCTTTGGGGTGTGTAATTGCCAAGTCAGAAAATGTTTTTAAACTTAAAAACTTAATTTATTTTACATTAAACTCTACCTATTTACAAAATTTCCCAGGATTGCTAGAATCCAATAGATCAGTGAATGCCAAAATAAAATTTTAGGCTCATATCTTTCATGATCTAATATGGGTAGAGGTGTAAATTGGTTATCTGGTTCAGTTTCTAATGTACCCTAATTTAATATTAGAGTTAATTAATACCTAATTAATTAAATTAGAGTTCAGGAGGTCTAAAGTGCCCTAAATTAGTTCCAGTAAAGGATAGTATAACTGGTGCTCGACTTTGCGGGGGCACTGCCGTGTCCCCAAATAATAATATTTATTCCTTAGGTTATATTATAGTTGTAACGTTTTCAATTTAAACTAGAATAAAAGATTAAATTAAATTAAAAGAATAAACAATCGATCACAAAAAAGCTAAGAAAAACTTGATATTACGTAATCGATGGTTCTTTTGCCACTTTTGTAAACTTTTATCACTTTAGTAGACTTTTATCACTTTTGTCTGACCCCCAATCTTGACGTATTGGATAGTTGATGAGACGGGCTGACCTCTATCACTAATTTAGTGACTTCTCTTTCTCTCTGCTGACAAGTAAATCCTTCTGAAATGCGTACATTTTGTATGAAGTCAGGCCGTCATTAAGCTTTCCACCTGAAATACTATGGGCAAACTCTAGGATCCTAAATCTGTCATAGTTGATTATAGATTTTAGATTTCTCTTGATTTGACCCTCCAAAAGCTTCTCTGGATTATTCAAAGGATTTTCTCCCCTGGGTTTTTTCCTTTTTTTCAATTCTTGCTATATTGATTAGTCTTTTTGTCACTGTTCAATTATTCAACATAGTCAATTATCGATTACGGAAAACTCCCTTTTAAAATTATAGAAATGTTTATAAATTGTCTGTCAATTTTTGTGGCACATAGACTTTCTAGCGTCCCATTATTAGACTAATGGTCACATGATATTTGGATCTGCTTCGATTCCCAGTGCGGGGTGACACTTATTTTTATTATATATTAACTCTGCATAAATGGTTAAAATTAATGTGTACAGACGCACGAGCCCAAAATTGTATTTGTTTATGATCGTTTTTGTCCAGGAATTTTTTAAATCAGGGACATAAACAAATCTGATCTTTAGAATGATGACAATGCTTCCGTTACCATTGGTGCTCAGAAGATACATCAAAAGACAAAAAAAAAGAAAGAAAAAATATTCGAAAGTGAAATCGAAATTTGATAGTTTTCTTTTAATTAATGCAGGATATATGATAAAAATAAATTTCTTGAGGTTAAATAATTGTTAAGTATTTCCCCTGGACTACTGGAAGCAAATTCAGCATTGGAATATTAACTTCAAACAAATCGGTGAAACCCACCAAATAGGCGGAAATTGAACTGGGCAATAATAAATGTACACAATATAGCGTACTTCTAATAATCCATTCGCTAAGTTACAGTGAACTTTGTTCTTTATTATAAGTTATACGTTAGGATGAAACAACATATATTATGAAATAAATTGACTTTTTTATAAGAAAGGAAGTAATTTTCTAGTAAATAAAGACTCATTTAAAAAAAAAAAAAAAATGCAATGTCATCTTCTCTCAATTTCATTATTAAAAGTATATTTTACGACTAAAATTCACATTTAACATGTCAGATCTGACCCTTAAAGAAATTCTTTTTTGTCTTTAGTGAATATAATTTTCCTTTAAAAAAAAACAACGAAAATTGGAAAGACAAAATATATATATTTTGTTTCTTATAATATTTTTTCATAATATCATATTTTTTGCTTTTAAATCTTCAAAACCTGCATTACGTCGTATTATAAATAAATAATCGTACATTATGAGACGTAAAAATTATTGAACTTATATGCAACTTAATTGATTACATTAGTTTACCTAAAATAATTAGCTTTCATGGAATTAAATTTATCAATTAATATTAGAAGATTTATTATCTATTACTATACTATTATCTATTACTTATTTATTTATCTATTTTTTTTTTTCTTACATGTACATCCTATCTATCTCAAAATTTACTAGGAATAAATTATATAAAAATTACTGAATTTTAAAAATGGAAATATTGACCATTAAAACAATTATTAACAAACAAATAAAAACCAACACTCTACTCATAGAAAAATAATATTATTATGATAATGAAAAATAATTATTTCCACATCTAATTGATTATCTATAATAATAAATTTAAAAAAATAATTTATAAAGTTTATCAAGTAGTGTTACATACTAAAAGTTAGTACTGACTATTAATAATTTATAGATTTAGAGTAATTATTACAATATACAGTATGTCCACGGATAGAGTTGCCTGTTCATGTAAATTCCAAAAAAATTTCAATTTTCGAACAAAATTTTCTCTTCATAAAATCTCCTGCTTTGTTATTTTTATAAAAAAAAAGCAATACCACAACTTTTAATGCACTCAATGAGACCTTAAAATCGACCCCTCATGTATTAGAATCAGATAAATGTGACTTTTTATAAATGGCTGGAAGGGGGGGGGGATTTTGAAATTTGACTACCGACATTTTTATGCGAAAAATAAATTTGGTACAGTATCTAAAAGAAATGATAAAGAATACTTTTTTCTTAAATAGTCGAAATTTGGACAGGTTTCCTCTTGTACGATTTTAGGAAATTGTACTTTCTGGGTATAGGGTACATTGTGAACAAAAAGTAATACTATAAATCTTCATTTAAGAACAAGCAGGAGATTTTATGAAGAGTGACTTTTCTTCGAAAATTATTTTTTTTTTGGAATTTACAGCACGTATAGGCAAATCCATCCGTGGACATACTATATATATACATAGTTTTTTCAGTAATGGTAGATTTTGTTTTATGTTTTTTATAAAACAATAGTGAGATGTTTAAAAAAAAATGGATGAATGAGAGTTCGAGAGAAAAATGTACAAAACTTGCGAGCCCTATGTTTAAACCCTGAGAGATCTAGTCTGGCTTTTTCTACAATGACATAGAAATGACAACGTAAAGAGTAGGGAGAGTATAGAAAAAAAGAAACTGAAATAATAAAACCCCTTTCAAAAAATACAACCGAGCATCCCTCTCTTTATGAAATAAAAACTTAAAAATACGAATAATTTAGTGAAGTGAATGGCTTGGTGGAGTTCCTGTAGATGGGTTTCTTTAAATTTTTAAAATTGTACCGTGAAATTTCGTGCCCGAACCTTTTTTCTACGATATCAAATAATTTAAGTTTTTTATTTATTTATTTTTTTTCTTTTTTTTAGCTGGATAATTTTTCCAAAAAGAGAAAGGTGAAAAAATATTGTTGAACGTGGTAAGTTGAGTATGCTTCTGTTAAACTGGCAACCCGAATTATCTTAGCGTTAGAAAACTATGTTGATGTTTTTTTCTTTTTATAAATAAGCCAATACATTGATACATGTTACTTTTAAAAAATTTAAAAGTAGCAAAAGTGGTGTGGAGAAAAAATCGGAATTGATTCCATTCGCTTTTATACTTCAAACCGAAGGAAGGCACGTTTTAGCCATGAAATTGGTTTACTAAAGTTATGGTGTTTTGTAAGTTTATGAAATTATATTAACTTTTTTTTGCTAAAATCTACACGTTTAGATGAGTTTACATTGATTGCTAAAACTAGTAATGTATACTTCTAAAACAGAATTTGTTATACCTACCTTGTTTATATTTGAATGGCTTTAGAGGAACAAATTCTGAATTAAGTTGCTGGGAACAGCAGATGTTCGTATTAGAAGGTTTAAATGCATAAGTACAGATAAATTAGGGAACTGGGATAACGTTAGCCAAGGATAGTTAATGCCAGCTTACTGGTGATGTGGGCTTAATGTTAGATTAAGGGCGAAACTGTTCATATAAGTCTTGAGCTTAATGGGTGTAGAAGATAACTATGCAAGAGTTAATTTCAGCTTCATTGTGGTCATTGACATCCTACGATACGCATAAGTGGGCAAAGTGCATTTCGCTTAACTTACACCCATTAGCTATTGGATTCAAATCCACTGTTTATCGTGTAATGCATTTTGCTGTTCGTTTTTTTGTTTGTTTTTTTTTTCGTCCTAACTTTTTTTGGGAAAATGGAAATCGATTCGGTTTGCAATTTGAAATCAAATCAAAAGCTCGGTTAAAGTCGATCGAGACAGATTCGGAACGAGTTCGTCAGATCTGGGAGTCTGGCAAGTTGGAAAGGAGGATGAGAGACGTAACGCTTGAGCTGTTAGACTCGCAGAGCGTATCCGAGCTCCAAGCCCATCCTACTGAAGCTCTCTTGACTCCGTAGACTTCAAACGAAGCCGATAAATTCATCACCAAACTGTGAGGCCGATCCCTCTCCGTTTAATCTACCGTCGACTAAAGCGATTTGTTACATCGATATTCAATCATTTTTATTTTTTTCCTCCCCAAATAATCAATTTCACCTTTCATTAACATCGCTTTGCATAATTTGTTAGTCAAATAATGCCGAGTCAAATAGTAGTCGGGAATTAATCTTCTTCACAAAATCACAGTTCATCATTGGTTCAATGGACGAATGAATAATTATGTATTGAAAAAAGTGTTCCAATTGATTTGTGTAGATAAAGATTGAAGAATTATTTTGTCAATGATTACGAGACCGCTAAGTGGAAACGGATATAACCGTCAATGCTCATGAGACTTAAAAACCAATATAAACCCTTGCTATTAAAAGATAATAGCTGTAGGATCTACGGGTAACATCTAAATTAAACATGACATGAACATCAAAAACAAAATATAATGAAATTTGAAATGTATAGGTAATTCATATCTAGTGTTCCTAATCATTATTAAAGAGAAAATAATATCTACAGATAAAAATTCGCTTAAAAAGAAGCTTTAATTGTTCATTTTTATCCGACTCTGAGGACCTTATATTTTATAAATTAATTTCAGTTGTCTAAAAATAAATTATTTACTTTTAATTGTACAATTTATTTTCAAGCTATTAAGGAATGTTTAAATTGATTATGATGGATGAATTACAATATTGTTTTGTCATTTATTTTATGATGACAGTATTAATGAAGATGAGAATTAAAAAAAAAAAAAAAAAAAAAAGTAAAAAGAGCTGACATAAAATAACAAGAAAAAATATCTCTAGTCTTAAAATTTCCTTTCTGTCCTTCTAAGAGTTGGAAAATCCTAATTAGAAATGAGGATAATGCGTCTTGGCTCCTGTGTCCTATCTCAAGCTTTTCCCAAATTGCCTTCAACTGGAATAAACGTAGTCAGACTCATAAAGATGAAAATAGCGTTTTTCGTCTCTGAAATTTGTGTCATTTCGTTTGAAAACCGACTTTCACTTAGCAGATCTCTTAGGTTTATTTCGACTACGACTAGAAAGGATTAAGAGCTTTGGATTTTAACAAATTTAGAAGGTAGAGAAAAATGCAAACAGAGGGTTGAAATGCTGACGGTAAATTTTTTTTAAATTTTAATGAGGTAGGTCATGAAAAACTTGTGTATTGTGTTGTTATATTTTAGCAATATATATATATATATATATATATATATATATATATATATATATATATATATATATATATATATATATATATATATATATATACACAATTTGTGTTAGTGAGAGACACCTAGGGTTGTGCCACGCAAGCGTGACACATAGGAACTGTTCCAACATCAGACGTTACGTCAAAAAGATGTTGGCTCGGCATTACGCCATGTCCTGCATCGTACAGAGTTGCAGGTCCAGAGTTGGGTGGGCATCGTCGGGCCCCTGATGAGTCGGACGCGACGAAACGATGCAGGACATGGCGTAATGCCGACCCAACATCTTTTTGACGTAACGTCTGATGTTGGAACAGTTGCTATGTGTCACGCTTGCGTGGCACATCCCTAGGTGTCTCTCACTAACACAAATTGTGTACCTTATTGCAGTGTGCAAAAACACGGTATTACATTGCTGATATATATATATATATATATATATATATATATATATATATATATATATATATATATATATATATATATATGCATAACTTGAGTAATAGATGACCGATTAAGTTGAAATTTGGTACACATGTTCATTTTACCAATTCTTAGGACGAGATCGACGGACGACGTTATCCGCCCAAGCGTTCTCGCTCTCGCGGAATCCTCGAGTAAACGTAAACTTTAAATGTAAAATTGGAATTTTAGGGCGGGAAAAGATTATAACTTCTATTCATTTTTTTAGATAGAATTTTTTTTAGTAGAACCAACACTGACACCGCAACGAAGTGTTAAAGATCCGTATATTAATTAAAGCGGACCTAAACCGTTACGTTCTAATGTAACTTCTAAAATACAATTGAAACAGGCATGTAAAATTTCAACCTGAACAAGCAGACGTTTTTGTGGAGTGAAGTGATATATTTTATAATATTTGAAATGGTCTGGCCAGGATGCAAGGATCAGGGTATGTTCGCTCACTATCTACACTAAACCATCTGCTTTAACTATAAACTCTGCATGATTAACTATTTTCTCAATTAGAAAATTTTTAAGTTTTTGGTAGTATTCATACTACGGAACGTTTAAATTTTAATTTAAATCCAATTATAATTACTATTTACAAAGGAAGACAGACAGAGAAAAATAGACTTCAGCGCCGGGACTCCCCGGCGCTGAAGTCTATTTTTCTTTGTCTGTCTCCCTTTGTAAATAGTAATTATAATTTTGATTTAAATTTAAATATTTTCTCAATATTCAATACATATTTATTGCAAGGCGCTCGCTTCAATGATAAAAAAAAGTTTTTCTTTATATTTTTGTGTAAACTCCGCTAAGTACAAATCGGTAGTTACTCTTAATTTTGTCTCTTTTTTAACTCCGCCTTGTATAAGCAGTTAGCATAATGTACTTTGCAGTGTGATTGTATAATTTATATTTAATAAAAAGCGTAAGAAACTTCGTTCCTAAAAAGTGTCCCGCGACACTACACGTATATGTAGTTGTGGCACGGTTGATATGAATTATAAGGCATTTTTTAACGTTCCTCAACATTTTCAAGATTGTTTATTTATTATTGTAGATGATTGTATCATTACTTTGTACATTAATTTAATTAACCCGTGTGACCATTGAGTCCAAAAAATTCCTTTAACCTCTATTTTAAGCGTATTTATAATCAACAACAAATTAATTAAGATGAATTAATGTTTACACTACTCATCAATTATTATTTTTGAAGAATTTTTTTTTTTTTTTTTTTTTTTTTTTTAAAGCCTATAATTTGATTAAACGAAGAATTGAGAAGTAATTTTTTCTCCTTTAATTTAAGAGAAAAATAACTCTTAAATATTTTTTTTCTTTCTCACCATGTTTAAATGAATAATAAATGAGAATGAGAGGGGAGAGTTGTTGAAGTGGGGGGGGGGGGGGGGGGGAGGGAGTTAAACAAAATTCTCTGTTTTTTTTTTTTTCATTTCCGCGTATACTTTTTTTAAGCTAGGTTTATAATTTGAATTAATTTGCGAGTGGGTGTGGAAAAGTGTTAAAATAAGGCTGGGGTTTCCTTCTGTAAAAATTTATTTGTTTCGTTCGTTGTAATTCACCATTGAAATAAAAGTGATTGACATTGTATGATCTTAAATAGGAAATTTGAATGATTCTAGTTGAAAAGATCTCTTAAGCATTTTATTCTTATCTTGAGAAGTAATAGTATATTATATTTGTTTAAGCTTCCCCGGTTGGAATCGTATTGATATTTTAGATCAGGGGTCTCCAACCTTTTTCGTTGAAGGGCCGAATCGATGGTCTTAAGCGAGCCGGATGAAGTAAGCAACGCTTAGCCATCGGACTTAACAATGGTAGGGAATATCTGGATACGCACTATCCATTTTGAACTAAAAGAATCGTGCTGATCTTTTTTTATGTTTAAAATGGCATTTAATTATAAGAACTTATACCTTTGCATTGATTATGTTCCGTTGTTAACTTCTTTGTTGCTCGGTGAGCCGTATGTGGGACACCCCTGTTCTAAATCATCTGTTCTGGTTAGTTCTAGAACTGACCTTTTGCAACCAGTTGTGGGATCATTTTCTGGTGAGTATTATGGTGTTCTAAGAAAGCAACAACATTTACCAGAGGATTTAGGTCAAGGTTTTAGGTGAAAAAATAATCTCCAAGTAACTATTTTTTTAATTTTAACATTTTTTTTGTAAATTAATAAATGCCAGGGCGCAGTCACCATTCCCTGGGGGGTTTTAAAATGAAATATAACAGACGTACTTAACTTGTCTTCTAGTTTTACTTGTTGTTTTCGGTCAGTTAAGTAGCTTTTAAAAAGTTCGAAAATGTGCCTCGTATTCCTATTGAATCAAGTTTATTAGGTAGATTTTCATGGAAAACATGAAACTTTTTTTAAATCAATAAAAGCAGCTATTGATTTGTTGCCCAAATCTATATCTTTAGTAATATAATCTGTAAGTTTGTAAACTGTATCAGATGAGCTTTTATTTTCCATGTAACCAAACTGATTTAGGGAAATTATTGTATTTATTTTTAAGTGCCTGTATCAATAGTTTTTATACATTTTTGAGAAATATTAGAAACTTATGATATGGGTCTGTAATTGAACGGATAGCTTTTGTCACCTTGTTGATGTCGTAGAGTAATTACAGACTCTCACAGTATGTCTGGAAATATTCCATGTTTCACGAAGAGATTAGAGGTATAGGTTAATAACTTTACATGCTTAAATTTAACTTCACTTGTTTTTCATGCTTACATTTAACTTCACTTGTGTTTGCATGCTAACATTTAACTTCACTTGTTTTTACACGCTTACATTTAACGGGTATATGTAAAGTGCACCATTTTTTTTAGCAGAACTTGAAAAGAATGTTTTACAAAGTAAGAAAAACTGTTTAATTTGCACCACTACTTTTCAAAACGAGGTAAGGAAAACAGCAAATTGCACCACTGCCTTCCAGAACGAGGTAGGTCAAACTATGTAAATTGCACCAATTCCTTTCAACCTCTTTTTAATGGTTCCATCGTAAGTAAAATTATGTTGTACTATGTACATTGGGACAAAGGAATATCACACTTCTGTAATAGAAAGTGGCAATATCTGTTAGCCTAACAATCAAATAAGACTAAGGGACATTTAGTCTAATGAATTTTGGGACAAAGGAACATCACACTTATGTTACAAAAAGTGACAAAATCCATTAGTCCAATCATTAAGTTAGACAAAGGGACATTTAGTGGTGAAATTTACACTATTTTACTTACTTCGTTTCAAGAGGTAGTGGTGCAATTTACATGGTTTGACTTACTTTGTTTTAAATTGGAGTGGTGCAATTTACATAGTTTGATCTAATTAGTTTTAAACAGGAGTGGTGCAATTTACATACTTTGATTTACTTCGTTAAAAAAATGTTGCAATTTACAGCTCCCCCTTTCATTTAACCTCACTTGCTTTTACATGCTTTCATTTAACTTAACTTGTTTGTGAGGTACAATATTATAATCAATTTTAAACGCATTTTCTTTATCTTATTATTGCTGTATCTGATGATATATTTTAATTTTCAATACGCGCAAAGATGCTTCTAGTACCGAAACTTTTAGGATTATTTCAGAGCATCAAGATATGTATGGTTTTAACCAAATAAACCTAGATTATAAGACCACTTTTAAGAGATAATTGTTAGATTTTTCTTGATGAGCAGGAAATCTTTAATTAGGAATAGAGAAAGACGTCTTTTTAAACGTCCATTAAATCTAACTTTATTGTTCAAAGCTTTCAACCACTAGTGGTCATCTTCAGTGAAAAAATAATCCTCCTTAGGTAGCCATATTCGTCAACTAACTATTGGTTTGAAAGCCGGCTTTGTGCAATAAAATTATCAAGTGGAGAAAAGTCTTTCTTTATTCCTGTCATGTTAAAGTTTTATTAAGCATAATAAGTAAGTTCAGAAAAAAATATCTTCCCTAATTTACACCGATTCTCTTAGTTTATTTTTAAATTTCCTCTTTTTTATTATATAATTTCTTTTTTTTTCTAAATATAACAAAAAGCCATTTTTTTTTATGTAATAGAATTTCTTTTAACATTTGCCACATCAGCCCACAGTCTGTTATAAAAATAAAAAAAAGCAATAAATGTAGCTAATTGTTGACGAGACAATGGGTCCCGATATGGTGTCGGCGTGGCGGCACTTTCAAGTCCTTAACTTGCCTTGTTCCTGTAAAACTAGCGTGAAGTCCCAACCACCTTGTAACGCTACAGCGCTATAACGCCCTCCTACGGACCTTATAAAAACACCCCACTATTACCAACTTAACAAAGACCATATATATATATATATATATATATATATATATATATTTATATATTGTATTTTTAAAGGCATGAAGGCGTGTGTGAAATCAATTAGCCCGTCTTGTCTGTAATGGATCTTGGACCAAAGTTTTTCAAAGATGAGATCTTAGCACATCTCCTTTAATGGTTTTTTTTTAAAGAAAGAAACGAAAAGATCGACCAAGAAAGGATCCTTATCGTTTTCTGAAGTTTCTTTCTCTTTATGAAAACTCCTATAACAAATTTTTTGCTCGACATTAATTTTTTTTTATCAACTACAACTGTATACTTTTGGAATTCTACTTTTAAAATTGTTTTTTTGTTTAAAAAGAAGTTAATTCCTCTGTACAGATTTGAAGAACGCTAGATATCAGATTAACTTTCAGCTTTCTCATCCTTATTATAAGGCAGCATATTATCGCTCCCCTAGGGCTAGACATGTCTTAAGCCTTTGAAAAATCAAACTTGTAACAATAATGGTTATAATTGTAGTTCGAATGTCCACTGATTAATTTTTAATTATATGCAGATTTTTTACCAACAATGTTTCAATTAAGATATGTTTATTATAAACAGGTTGATTTTACGTTATTTACATTAAAAATAAGCAGAAATTGTTCAATTTATTGTCATTATTTTGCTTTCAAGCTTATCGAAGGTGACGGAAGCATTAATATTAAACGACATTCGTTAGGTCTCAAAATTTAAAAAACCGTTGGTCCATCAGTTGTGTAAAAATGTTTGCGAACATATCTTAAAAACCACCCGTCCGATTTTATTGAAATTTGAGAGGTTTGTCATAATTAGCCATATATATAAGTATCGGTGTTGGTTTCTCTTCCACATGTGTACAAACATACATATTTTTTTTACCTTTCTCTTTAAAAGTACTTTATCCGATTTTTTTAAAAAAAATAGATGGTTAGAACATATAGTTCTTAATTTGTTTTAATATAAATAATATAGTATAAATCCTAATATCGTCTCATATATATTATTTTTGGATACTTTTATTTATTTATAAATGTTATCTAGTCATGGTTTGAATCAATAGTATTCAATTTACATTCAAGAAAAACGTTGCCAATGTTATTTTTCAATTGTCTGTCAGATTAAAATTAAACTGAACTGTTTCCCCTTTTTTCCCGTTTAAAATTATTTTTTAAAATTACTTCTTTCAAGATCAACTTACTAAATTACACCCACTAGAAACTTAAGGCCCCCATACACGGTCAAAATGTTTGCACAAACATGATATTTGACGTGAATGGCCTAAAAGTTCCCGACAACAGGTTTGCGCAAACATTTTTACCGTGTATGGGGGCCTTATGGGGCTGTTTGATGTTTGCGCAAACATGATGTTTGACGTGTATGGCCTAAATTTTCCCGACATCAGGTTTGCGCAAACATTTTGCGCAAAATGTTTAATCTTGAATGGGGGCCTTTACTCTGAACTTACAGACGGATCAAAACAACAAACTATAACAAAATACGTATGGTGTCGCGGGACACCCGGTAGGAACGAAGTTCCTTACATTTTTCATTAAATATAAATTATAAAATCACACTGCTAAGTACGTATACATTGCTAACTACTTATTCATGGCGGAGTTAGAAAAGAGACAAAATTAAAAGTAACGAACTGTTTGTACCTAGCAGAGTTAAGGCAAAATTGAAAGAAAATTATTATTTGTATAATTATAGCAAGCGTCTTACTATAAAAATATATTGAATATAAGAAAAAAGTTGATCATGATGAGTTTATAGTGAAAGAGTATGTTTGTTAGGAGTTTGGATTGAAATAGGACTGTTTTCTACCTACCCGGCCAATTAATTTAAAATATTATAAAATATATCTCTTCCCTACTCTACAGCTTCTGCTTGTATCAGGGTGAAATTTTACATGATTATATTTTATTTATTTACAAAACAAAGTGACATTTTTGACATATATAACCTAAACAAGTCAACAAGTTTTGAAATACTCAAAATAAGTCAAGTAACAGGCTTCCTTAATAACACTTTTTCCCGTCTTTTGAAGCTTACGTTTACGCGAGCGTTGCGCGTGAACGCTTTGGTGGATTACGTTTTCCGACGAACTCAGCCTGGGCATTGGTAAAATGAACATGTGTACCAAATTTCATCTAACTCGGTGAGCTTTTACTCAAGTTATCGTCATTTGTAGATTTCGTGACGGATTTTGCGTGACGGTGATTTTGTGACGGTGATTTTGTTCGTATTTTTCGGATTCACTCCCGGGCTCCAGAACGTGCCATAAGGAACTTCGTTCCAAAAACTGGCCCACGGACATTTCATACACTACACACTTGGATCACATCTTCATTGACTGGACATATTAAACAATATAGCCCAAATAACAAGCAAATGCAAAGAAACAGACTTCATATGGGTCAAATCACATCAAGGATTCCCGTTAAACCATGGTTTTGAAAAACAAAACTACCACGTACAGATATGATAAAAATGAATGCATTCAATACAACTATATGACAGGACTAAATGATTCACCTATATCTATATCGCTATACAAGTCCAGAAAAAGATGAAAGTATAATTCCTATCTTATTGGAATGTCCGAAGTATAAATCCCAACGAAGTATATTATTTAAAGAACTTAAAATCCAAGAAAACGAAGATGAACGAGAAAAAATCAAAACTATCCTTTTTCAAAATTAAGAAAAAATACATTTCTCCCCTTAGCCTCAAATTACAAAATCTAGAGACCACTCAACAACGCCACAACGAAGAGCCACCAACACAAACCATAAGTGCCAATAGATTTTTTTTTTCTAATAGCGGACTCGTGTCTTCCCAATATAATTAGGATTTCTGTGTCTGTGGTTTCCCTTAATTTACTTGACAAATGCCTTAATTTCATTGACATGTTAGTCCCCTCTTAAGCCAGTCTAACGACTGTTTATATATGATACCCGTTTAAACACCTGCAAACAAAACAAACAAAACTTCCCATTTATAATAATAATAATATAATATATATTCCAGATTATCCAGTATACCCTTCTACAAATTTAACTAAAAAGCTCCAATCCTTTACAAAATATCAAAACAATTACAATACAAACTAACATTATGGCTTCGCACTAATATTATTTTGTTACTTAAGCCAATAAATAACAAAAAAAAAATCTTAGTATTGCTGTAACAATTAAATTAGCTGTTTGGTATTTTTACAAGTGGTACAATTTTATTTAAAAATTTAATGTAAAAGGTTGGGCAAGTGTGAGTTTAAAGGGGGTTTTAGGTGGGCTACTGTCATTTTATTTAGGGGGGATATTTTGTTTTGTTAAGGAAAAATATTCCTGTCAATTGAGATATTTTTTTTATGTTTCCTTTTTTTTGAGTAGGTGGGACTCCTAATTTTAATTTTTTTTCTTTAGTGTAAAGCATTTTTACTTTGAAGTAAAGTTTGGAGAGGAAGTTGTGTGGTTCGACGGCATGGTTTTTTGTGGGCAAAAGTTGTGTGGTAGCCACAAAGCTGAGTTTTTTGATAAAATTTGTTTCATGTAGTGAAATAAATCTTTACTGTTATTAAATTTCACTTAGTGGATTATTAGGAGCCCAGCACTCTACTGTGGTGGATTTCAGGTCAACCTAGCAGCTGCGGACTCAGGAGCTGTAGCTATAGCTCCTGAGTCAGCAGCTGCTAGTCTCCCACTTAAGTGGGCTAGGTACAGCACTCCAACCCACAGATCAAGTGCTTCAGATTAAAAAAATTGTCTCCCTTATGTTACCTGTGTTCAGTCTAACTACGTTTTTATGTTTAACGTTCAAGAAATAATACAGTATATATTTCGTTTGCATCTGATTTCACATGTTTTTAAAGTATTTATAGTTTAACCTTAGCTAAAATGATAATAATATTTAACAGTTAATTTAAAGTCGCCGTTCATTATGTTTTTTATTGTAAAAGCACTGAGATATTTATAGTTTTAAACGCCAAAGGAGCTTGAAAGTTTGAACAAAATGTTGAATTTTATATATTTCTTTAAATAACAATTGAACCGAGTTATTTTGTTAATTTCAAATTCATTTAGTTGAAAATGTCATAACTTTATATCGTTAATTAGCATTGTTTTCTCGAGCAGAAGTGGATTGAATAGGGTGTAAAAGATGTCATTTCTAAAATTGAAGAAAATGTAATTAATTAAAATCGGTAATGGAGGATGTCTTGTTTAGGGAAATCCTCCGTTTCCTTTGAATTTGGTTTTTAAGGGTAAAATTTCCTCAAGTCAAAAGGAAAAGCGTTACCAGAAAAAAGGTATCCTATATAATTCAGCAATAAGAACCTTTTGTGTTTGAATTCAACCACTCTCTCTACCTTACCCCTCTATTTCCCTTACCCCTCTCCTCCATAAAAAGGTTAGAAGAGCAAAAGTAAGACGAGGAAATTTCCTAGGTCGGATAGCGCACACGGATTTCCCTTTTGTACCCCCAAATACTTTCCTCGGTATAATCCCGGTAGCGAGAAAATTTACAAACCTACCCTAGAGGGTTTTAGATTTGATTTAAAACTTTATTTGATTTTCAAACTCCTTTTCTTTTATTTTCTTTTTTTTTCCTATTTCTTATCTGAGATTCGACCCCGGATCATTTTCTATTTATAAGTTAAAAGATTTAAAGGTTTTTTTACAGTGGGAAAATGTGAAGAAGTTGAAATAAAACACGAGGTTTTATAAAATATGTGCTAAAGCAAAAGGAAGTGGGTAGAGGAAAAGGAAAAAGAGAATTAGAAGAATATATCTACTAGTCTATCTATAGAAGAATGACTAACCAAAAAGTCTCTTTAAAGTTCATTAGGCTAGGTAATCAGTTTTATAATGTCGTAGTGTCCCGACGACAGTGATGATGTGTTATTGCTAAGCTAAGGCAACCACATTTATTCCAATAAAAATAATTATTTATTTTGATTTGTTGGTCTTCAAATAGATATAATAACTTATCTAAATTAATTTACTTGATTTTACTTTTTTCTAAATTTGAAATTAAAAGACTGGGTGCGAGGCATTTGAAATGTATGGTTTGCAGATGGTTCTCTCTTTAAAAGGCTATCAGGGGCTGGAGTATTCGGCTCTGTCACGGTAAAAGAGATTAGTTTAAATTTAGGAAAGTTCTCTACAGACTTCTAAGCTGAGATCTTTGCAATCCGGCTTTCTGTCAAAAGTGATTTTGAGTAAAAATGAGCCAAGAAAACAGATTTTCATCTGCTCGGACAGCCAGGCTGCTACTAAGTCTTTGCCTATTCCGAGATGCACTTCTAAACTAGTGACAGATAGCAAGAGGTTTCTTAATGATGTGGCGAGAGAGAAAGCTGTCCACCTAGTATGGATTCCGGGACATAGTAAGATAATAGAAGGAAATAAATTGGCAGATCAACTAGCCGGGCTGGGTTCCAGTGTAATTGCTTCAGATTCGGAACCATTGATAGGTATATCTCGCGGCGTTGTGAGGATCGCATTTAAAAGTCTTTGTTAAGAGATTTTCAAAGTACCTGAGAAATCGATCCCAGAATGAGAAAATCTAAGTTTTTTATTTCAGGACTCTAGCCTAAAGTTATTAAGACAATATTGGCACATGTCATCTTATGAATGAATTTGTAATCGGTTATTGTCGTCTCAAAGACATTTGCTGCAGCTAGGCTTCGAAAGTCCTACCTATCGGCTATACAGAGGGGGAGATTAAAATCCTACTCATCTTCGTCTTAAATGACAAACCTTTAGAATGCCACTGGTTCCCTTAGAAGAGTTTAAGAGACTCACCTAAGTGTTTATGTAACTGGGTTTTATACGAACTACTTACGAACTTCTAGGAGAATTTTCCTCCTTTTTTCTCTACTAGAGAAGAATTTAATAAACTACCTATATAATATGAGGAAACCCTTCTACTCTCTACAATATGTACCAGAGAAGAAGTTACTATACTATCTACATAAATAGACCTACTAGTTTTTCTACGAACATTTAAAAAACTACTTTATCTATTGAAGAGTATATCTTTTTGTCCTTCCTCATTCCAATAGAAGAATTTACTAGACTATCCATATTAAGTTGAATAATAATTTCATTTGAGATCAAATGTGATTGTACCTAAATTCTAAGAAAAATAAAATTTCTTTCCAAAAACATGTAACAATAAAATTCCTTTATCAACTTTAGAAAGAGTTAATTTTGTAAGCATTGTAGTCTGAAGCAAAGGAAAGAAAATAGCGAAGAAAGAATAATGGATGGAATTCCCTATAGAAAATGGATTCAACAACTAAAAATTCTAAGGAATAGAAGAAGTATGTTTCCCAAATTCTTTTAAAGGTGAAAGCTCTTTCCCACCTCGCATGAGCACGTTTTATTTGTATTTTTAAAAGCCTAAGTAAATCCCACGAAGCCTTATCTATTATTTAGTATCTAAAGGGCCTCTTAGATTTCAGTGCTTCTGTAATGAAAACTTTAACACGGGCCCTGCTCAAAGTTTTATAAATTGCCTCTAGTAGTGTAGGTTAGAACCCAAGTTGAGTCTTAGTAGGAACCAAAGCCTTACACTTTTCCTAGAAAAATATTAAAGTACTTTTTATGAGTTTTCTTCTCTTTGTCAATAACTTCTGCTAGATTTGTTTTTTACACCTGATAAATGAAATCCTGGAAAACCTTGCCAATGTTAAAAGCTGAGGTCGACCTTAAAGGTGAAGACTTAATAAACTTAACTGAGGGAGTAGGAGATTCAGTCAATACAACCAAGGTGTTAGGTAAATCAAAACATTTGTTTTAATTTATAATTGGTACACTTGTGACAACTCTCTCATATACAAGTTCATAATTACTTAGCGTAGGTTTTCGTACATTTATAATAAAATTAACTAATCCTCGCGCGGAATCGAACCCGGCCTCTTTCCGTCCGCATTTAAAGCTATTTTCTCTGGAAGTAGATATTTCCCTAAACCACATTTTGGATTTTATTAATCAAAATTGTTGGAACTGTTTTCGACAAATATTTTTTTTTTCGTTTTTTAAGAGTTTTTGGGGAGAATTTTTTATTCATTTCTCGATTTCGCCTCGGGGTAGGATTTTTCTAAACATGTTTGCCAAATTTCGTCTGTAGTTTAGGCTCCACGACGGACAGACATTTTTTAAAACCCACTTTTTTGGACTCAAGGGACCTCAAAACGTGTAAATCCACCAAAATCTCAAAATTGAATTTTCGTGGCATCAAAATACTTTCTCTTTGTATGAGAAAGTAAAAAGTTAATAATGAAAAAATAACTGTGTTACAAAAATACTCCGGCCAATGAGTGTGGCACACAACTGCCTCTCATTCTATCACGTATTTTATTGATCTTATGTTTTTACAACTCAATATTATGTAATTTATTTACCCCCCTCCCCCCTTTACGGGCTACTTTCGACGAAACCTTCAAATTTTTTAAAAATCAGATGAGTAATTTTAAAGATGTTGGTGTAAATAAAAGTATGTTTGTGTGCACGTGGAAGAGAAACAAAAGGGCAAACAAACTTTGTTGGGACCATCTAGAGCCCAACTTGCGTAATAATTTGAAAATTTCATTAAAATCGGATGAAAATTGTGGAAGTTACGCGTGTGGCAAGGATTGCGGACACACAGACCGACAGAGAGACTGACGCGGGACCATAAATGTTCCCTGATGCTAAAAACGTTTTTCTGTCTTGGCATTTCAGAAATCGGAGACATCAAAAATTTTGGTTCTTTAGAACGATCACATAGCTCCTGCTATTTTAAGCATCCTCCGTTAAGCTCGGAAGCAAAATTAAAAGTCTGCTCATTTGTGCGACACATAGCACTCTCACATGCTATCACTGGCCAAATCACATGACTGTAAATTAAATTATAATGGGATAGGTTTCAAAATAATCAGTGGCACAAAAAACTTGGGTATATAAGCATTGAAAAAATTCATAAAAATAATGTGACTTCACTGCAATTGCCAGTGGAATAAAGGTTGTTTTTTTACCTGTTTATTATTTTGAAGTTTTCTCTCTTATATAAAAAAGGTAATTCAGGTTTATGTTTCTAGTACTAAGAAACATATTTGGGGTCCAAAAGGGATTATAAAAGAAAAGTTTCATATTCTAATTAAATGATCAAATAAAATACTTCTTTGGTTACATAGATGTGAGATAGGAGCTCTTTGAACCTTATATAAAAAAAGTGTGAACTTGAAACATTTAGGATTCTCGTCTAACTTTTGTGTGAGTACTTAAGAAGAACTTAGTAAGAAGAGCATCTGTATAAACAACCAATTTTCATAAAAAATATTATAAAGATTTAAATTATTAATATCGTTAGTTAACTTTTTGGACTCAATAGACTTTATTGTTTATTGTTTAAACTTTTGACTTTAAAACGTGTAATCCATAAAAAATCCATTAAAAATCCATAAAAAATCTTAAATCTTTCAATGTGTACGCTATGTAACTATGTAGGTATAGGTATATACTATAACCATATGTTTTATTTTTCTATTACCATATTTAGAAATTATTTAATAAACTTACAAGTTTCCAAAAATAGACTATTTGTAAAAATATAAGAAGAATGTTGTTAGGTTTAACTAAGTCCTTATTGTTTTCATTAAGTCCCAGACTCGTCCTAAGCACGCTAAGTCAGTTAACTAAACCACTTCGTGATCTTTATAAGTTTAGAACTCATCCTTTTCTCTCTCTTCTTTTCTTTTTTTTTTTTTTTTGTTTCTTTTGTTTTTGTAGTTACTCCGTAGAATAGGTAAAAAGACCTTATGAATATTTAAGAGTTTTTGCGGTGGATACTCGAAGCGAACACTGGGGAAAAAAGAGGGGGTTTTTAAAATTAATTTCTCATACCTTATGGAGTCAGCCATATTTATTTATTGTCCGTCTGTAATATATATATATATATATATATATATATATATATATATATATATATATATATGTGTGTGTGTGTGTGTGTGTGTGTATGTTGCCTTTAAGAAATAATAAAATAATTTCTGTCTTCTCCATTTATAGCGCTAAGGACTTGTGTGGAAAGTTTTTGAGTCAAAAATGAATTTAAAAGAATATAAATAATAATATCTCTTAAATTAAGTTAACCTTTGTTTCAGAAGTGTATTTTTTATTACAAATTAAATGATTTTTTTCATTTTAACTCATTTTTTTACTATACATATTTCCTCTTTTAAGTATTACCTACGTAGTCATTATAAATATAGTAAGTATAAAGTATTGCTTAATAGGACTTAAATGGAATTGTAATTAATAAACTTCAGGTGGATGTTCAGTAAGAAGATAATTGCTTAACTAAGAATAAATGTTTTAAGCAATACTTATGTTGTAAAAGATTGGTAATTTTCAGGTTGGAAATATTCTTTAATGATATAAATAAAATATAAATTATTCAACAGATAGCTTATGTGAAAAATTAATGTTTAATAATTAATTTGGAACGTGAGTGTTTATAAATTATTTTAAATGTTAATTGAGGAGACAAACATGAAATTAATAAAGCTAATTGTAACTATATAAAAAAATATGAAAATTATTAAGTAAATCATTTTAAATAAATGCATATTTGTTATGAAAGTAAATTAACAATAAATAAATAAAATCTAGAATGATCACAATTTCTTTACCTTTGGTAAGCTCGGAAGGAAAAACAGATTTACACTACCGTATATTAATTTATCTTTCTCGTAAATTTCATTATCTTTACATATAAATTTATAATTTTTTAGATTAAAAATCAACACGGTTTTTCTATGTATAGACTGTGTAGGTACAATATACGGCATTCAACTTCTTGTTCCTGTTAGTAGGAAATATGTTAATTGGATTATGTTAGAGGAAGAATGGGTTGGATTAGACTAGAACTATGTACACAGTCTAAAGGATGGAGTTATTCTATATATGTATTATATTCATACAGTCTTGTATTCGAGTCTTGTATTCAAAGGAATATATTAGGTGAGTTTGCAATGCTTGTTTAATTATTCCAATATACAAGGGAAGGAAGCAAAATCAATGAATAAATCAATAATATACTCTGTTATTGGATAATTTAATATTGATTTGTGTAAACTGAGATTTATAAGTCGTGTTTTAGTTTATGTTCAGCCAAATCTTCGTGTTAAAATTTCCAGTTACAAGCTTCCTTTTATTTCTATTTATAGGTTCGAGTTATTGTTGTATTATTATTTTTTTTTATAAATATTAATTTTTAAAATTGTTTTCCTTGCATTTTAAATAGTTCCTCATTTTAATTTACATTGGCTTCTGTTCGTATAGAGTGTGTCTAGATTTAGAAAAATTATTTAAAAAATCTTATCTACGTAGTTTATATTAAGAGAAAGTATTTTGATGCCGTGGATATTCGATTTGGGAAGTTATTAATGGATTACGTATTTTAAATTAATTTACGCACTTTTATTTAATTTATCCTCACTTTGTTGTGAAGTAAACATTTTTAATCTACTTTCCGACTGCATAGAAAGCTGATCAATTTTTTCCTTTTCCTTGTGGTCCATAGACTTTAAACTATTCAATCGATTTTGATCATATTTAATATTTATTACATACTTAAAAAAAAGCATACACAGAGGCAAACTCAACTTAACTAAATTTTAGCTCTGTATTCGTGGCCACAGCTCATAAATAATTGAAAGTATTTATTTCCTGAAAACAGTTTCGGCGATTTTCATTATAAAAGTATATAATATATATATATATATATATATATATATATATATATATATATATATATATATATATATATATATATATATATATATACACATATATTTATATATATATGTGTGTGTGTACTTATATTTTTATATCTCTGCATCAAAACTAAAAGTAAATATTTGAAAGTGTTCTTTCATCGCGTTTTTTTTTTTTTTCTTTTTACCCACAAAGAGTTTTTGGATAAAATGTTGAACAGAAATTCGTACATGAGAGGTTTGATTTGAAAACGTGTTTGATCTGTACTTTATACCTTGAGGTTTTCACTATCTTTACAAAATTATTTTTCACTTTGATCTCAGGACCCTACGTGTTTTTTTTTATTTACTTAAATTGAAGTACAAAGTACTAAAGTAAAAAGGGAATATTATTTTTCTTGAATATTAAAAAAAAGAATAGGGTTTTTTAGTTGGTTTGACCGAAAAGGGACAATGAAATGTGATTTTTTAAATATGTTATGTTGTTTAGCTGATATATAGTGAGTAAAAAAAAAGAAAAAAAAAAACAATCTTGATCAGTTGAAAATAATCTTTTTCACTACTAATTTAATTACAAATGTGTAAAAGGAAGAAGGAAGGAAGGGGGAAGGGGGATGTGTAATGTGTGCAATAAGGAATGGTTTCGAACATATTATTTCGTTAATATCAGTGAGCATAACTATTAATATCCTGATTTATAGTATTTATATAAGTGTCGAATGATATGGTATGGTAAACTATGCCAAGGAAATCGAGTAAGATAAAAATTCAAACCACACTGGTAATCGAACTACAAATCCATCGTTTGTCAAGCGAGTGTTCTAATGCCCCAGTTTTTACAGTTACATCCGATACGACGAGATGTAGCGTAAGCCTGTGGTTACGGCGATAATTTTCGGAAAAATTCGTCCGTTCATACATTATATGTTATGAGAGTGGTTACCTTTGGCTGCAGCCGCTTTTTCCAAATTCGCACGAACACGTCCGAGAAAGTTGATCGTTCAAATCATTTTGATTTCCATGAGTGGTCTAGCGGCCATTAGTTGTAATTATGATTTTTTTTTTAACTGAATAAGTACCATGGACGTTGAAATACAACATTTGAGGGCTTTGAGAAAAGCCCAGCATTGTCTACAACACCCTTTAGTATATGTTTAATCGTTGCTAGGAGCCGATTCTGTAAATCTTTTCTTGACAAATATCCAAACTTTGACGTATATAAAACTGGGATATTGATCAAATTCTTGGTATTGATCATAGTGAATCTGTAAAGTGGTACCAGCGCTGTTTGTGGCCGAATACCGATGAGTCCTTTCGTAGTTGTAGTTTTGTTGTATGTAGTATATGTAACTCCTTTGAACTCTTTATTATTTATTTTTTATTTAACTTTCGTTTAGAATTAAGAATATTTACAACCATACACGTGTACGTGAAAAACATAACGTACTTTATTAAATTTCTTATCTCTATCCCATTTGGACTCTAACCTCCAGACTCCTGGAAGGATGATAGTTAAAAATATTAATAATTTTAATTTGTAATTTAATTTTACCAATATTACGCCTAAACCTGGGCATCTTCATACATTATTTTATTAGTGTGAATAGAAAAAAAATTAAGTTGTGATTAAATTCTTAATAAAAACGCATTTCAATAAGTGCATTTTATTACAATAAACCAAAAAAACAAAATTACTTCCCAAACCTTATGTCCAATAAAAGTTATTTCATCTGCTCTCCGAAAACCATATACACAAACTCTCTGTTTTGATGTCGACTTTGATTTTCGATATAACAGCAATTTTGAGTTCCAGTATTACAATACTAAAATATAAACTTTTGTCGTTTAATAAAAATTCTAAAGTTGCAGATTCACGTTGACAGGGTGCGCGCACATCTTGGTAACAAAATGTTGATGTATAATCACTATAAGGGAGGTTTTAAAGTTACAGAATCTACCCCCCTGTGGTGGCATTCTAAAATACTCATACATAATATATATTTTTTATTAATTATTTGGAAGGTCTTGGAATAATATACGGTACTCTTCTTTGTCGTCCCTTGCAGCAAACAATTTATTCACGTGTTCTGTTTTTACACCGTTCAACAAAAATAACTTTAATATAGTATTTTTAAGACAATTTAAATCATCTATTGTTCCCAATTTTTCTGGTAGATAGATAGAATGCGCACACTGTAACCACTACGTTCTGATTACTCAATCGAACCTACTTGTTCAAACAATTTTTGTTCTAATACACATCCGACATCCACTGTAACTAGTTTAGATTAACGCAGGGGTTATAACGGTCCGTTTTACTATTAGAGACGAATCGTTCTCTGATGTAGCATTCGATTTTAGGGTTATTGGATTTTATTAAAAAGTGTATATAACAGTTGCAATACATGGAAACAAGTTCAGTCGTTTACACAGCATGATTTGATTTTGATCCGATACGACTTGAGGTATTTTGATTTTTTTTACCTACTTATTATTAAGAAAGATGCTAGGGCAGTTAGTGGGGGGTGAGAATATTGCCTATTTTCTTCACTATAAAATCACGCTTTGTGGACGTCTTCTGTGTTATTTTATTGGCCTATAATAGAATTCCAGACTGGGACAAGGCGCCGCACGCTCTGTGAACACCAAACTTCGCCATATAAATGGGTGCTGCTTAAGTGAAGTATCTATCCGGTTTCGAATGTCAATTATACGGCTGATGGAGTGACACAGTGACCCCGTGTCATCCATTACATATATAGTTGTATAAGCCCTTTGACTGCCCTTAGCCCTAGGCACTCCACGGGCTTGCACCAATGATTATTATAGAGTTTCAAGTTGGTCTCCAACAATATAATAATATTATAGACTCACTACCCTCTAATAATTTTTTAATATCAACCTACTAATGAGTGGGCTAATCTAATAATGTGGCTCTATTCTCTATCTAGCTCTGATGATATACGTTAAAAAAAATGTAAGCTACTTTGATTTGCTTTGATTGCTAGCATCAGTCAGAAATAAAATTTCTTTGATGTGTCTTCTTTGATAAATAAACAAGTACATTTTACATTAGTGACCATCTCTCTTATTCCTGACGATAAATAAAACATGATGTACTTATACAAATTTCAGTGATTACTATTCTTTGTTATTATTTGAAAAATTGGATAACACAAAATGGATTTGAGATTTCATGGTAGGTTTGTTTCCTCTTGTCGTGTATACTTTGGAAGATTAATTATTCTGGTTTGACTCCCGATGTTAACACACTTTGTTTGGATTTGTCAAAACGTAAAATAAGCCTTAGGTAAATATGGGACACATTCGGGTCCGTATTTTGAATCAGGCTATTGGGTGATTCTTGTGAGTTTGAAAAATTAGTAAACTGAATGACGATGTTGGTTTTGGAAAGCAGTAGATTTCCCTCTTCGGTTCACGTCACAAATTGCATGTCGGTATTTGTACAAAGTGATTTTTAATAAAGGTTTTATGTGTATTTGAGAACGTTGCTATTCCACCCATTTTACGAAACAAACCAATAATTACTGAATAAATCACTTTGCATATACTTGATCATTTTATTGACAATCCACAGTGTCAATAACTAATTCAGACAGGTTTTTTAGTTATCCTCTTCTAGATCAAAATTAAATCAAAATTCCTGGTAGCTTTTACTATGCTACCGAACGAGTTTACTTTTTATCTTCATAAAGCAATCTTCCTCTCAAATTCGATAATTGAAGCGAGCGTAAGCGAGCTTCTTACATTCAACGAAATATGAATCTTGTCTGTCTGTCTGTATGTCTGTGTTTAACGTTCACGTGTCCAACGATAATTTGAGTAAAAGTTGACCGATTTAGTTGAAATTTTCACCATGAATAATTTATTTCAATATTCAGTATTTCATTGCAATACGCTTGCTTCAATGATAGAGCCACGCGATGCCTAGTTATTTCCTATTTTGTAATATAGCATTTTTTTTATCTCTTAGTATTTCGTAATATAATATTATCCAGAAATCATTAAGACGAATTTAGCATACAGCTGGACGACTTCTTGAATCTCGATGGCTAAGAGGAAACTACCTAAAGTAACAGAACTTTTATGTTGTTAGGTCAAGCAGATACAGAGATACAGTGATGAGTCAATATAGGTCAGTAAGTCAGTCAGTGATATTTGAATTATATAATATATTTATATATAGTATATATATATATATATATATATATATATATATATATATATATATATATATATATATATATATATATATATGTGTGTGTGTGTGTGTGTGTGTGTGTGTGTGTGTGTGTGTGTGTGTGTGTGTGTATGTATATATGTATATGTATACCTATATACACACACGTTTACGCGCGCGTGTGAGTAGATATAACTAAGATAAATATACAAGAGAGTAAATTTATTGAGTTAAATACACAGGTACCTACTACAAAACGTTATAAAACATTTAATAAAAGTTCAATTATAGAAAATGAAAAGTTTCTTAACTTTTATCACGTAATATTAAATCACAATAATAGTGATGTACTTCAAACAAATTCTAAATAATTGTAAATCAATAATGGCTGTACAAAGTGAACATCAGTTTAAAATTGCATTCCCACGATATCATTACTCAACTTTGTAATATCATTTAGTAATAATAGTAATAGTTTAAGATGAATCGCAAAGGAATATTTTTCTATCTACTTTAATGTAATGGAAAAATAATCAGATATATTTTATTCCTAGAATTTTCTAATAGGAATTTTATAGAACACGATTCAAGTGTTTTTCATTATTTTGAAGAATTTCCTTGTTAGTATATTTAATATTAAATAAATAGTTTATAATAACAAAATCGTGAATGTAGCGATCGTATTTGAACTCTTATTATTATTATTACTATTACAAGCCCAACGTTATAATTATGTATGAAGTCACAGATAATAAACAAAACACATGACTTTTATAAGACTTATTAAATGCATTTAACAACATAATCAAGCAAATAATATCATAATATAAATAAATACCCTCATATATATATATATATATATATATATATATATATATATATATATATATATATATATATATATATATATATATATATATATAAATCTATGTATATACCAGGCGACTCAACTCGACCGAAATATTGAAGAGAACTCTTGCAACTCAACTCGGGGGAACGGTCAGGGTAAGGTGTTAAAAAAAACACAATTTCATTAGCCAATGTTTCGGCAACTTTATGATGTTGCCCATCATCAGGGAAAACTGAAACATACATAAATAATATATAATATCGAGCTTAATACAAGGAGAAAGGCAAAGAACGTAATAAGTAAACCGACAGTGATCACACGTTACAGAAAAGAATAAAGAGAAGATTGAAATAATGGCAACTTACATGAGTATAGGGAAGTATACTCATATATATATATATATATATATATATATATATATATATATATATATATATATATATATATATTTAGAAGGCCCCGAACTAATTCGCGTGTTCAAACTAATTCACTTAAGTGGGAAATTTATAAGGCGGAAAGGCGAAATGGTAAAACTTGATGGGTATACAGTCCATGGACACCCGAATCACCGAAAGGGTTCAACATTTTGGTAAATATGTAGATTTATTTTATATATATAACAAAGTTTGAGCTAGACCTCATATTGTTTAAAATATTTGCGAAAACTATTGGAACAACCACATTATCCCCTTTTTACACCCCCTCCTCGCCAAACCCGACGCTTTAGGTCTTAGGTCGTGCAACATTTTGTCACTCTCTACAAGAAGGGTATAGAACAATTTGGCGCGGGGGTGGAACATTTTTTGGATGTTTAGGTTTAAGCCTAATTTAACTGTACTAATATAAACAATGGTACTACGGCTGTGCTCGACTTGGCGGGGGCATTTCATGTCCCCAGATATGAGTGATATGTTTATCAAGTTAGTAGTATTGATTGAGATTTTATGGTATTTACTCATAGTGAAGGTTGATAAGAAAAGAAAACACTTTTACTTGTTCAATAATTTTAATGTCAAACCATAAATATATGTAAGTCAAAATATATTTATGGTTTGACATTAAAATTATTGAACAAGTAAAAGTGTTTTCTTTTCTTATCAACCTTCACTATGATATGTTTATCATTCTTTTTTTACAAGCTTTTATTTTGCATAATTTGCTTGTGGAGTTCAAATTTTGTAATACATTTTTAATTTTTTTTTTAAATTCATAGAAAGCTGTAACTTTAACAGATTATTTTGTATACTCATAATTAGATATATATAAACTTTTATATATATATTTATATATATATATATATATATATATATATATATATATATATATATATATATATATATATATACTAGCTGAATACCCGTGCTTCGCTACTTATTTTCAATTTAATAGATTTATAAACTACCATCAAGAAACATTTAAATTATTTTACAAAGCGAGAATATCTAGATTCTATCCCTCCCCTTTGATAAGATAATTTGCTAATATCCCAAATTAGTAATT
This sequence comes from Gerris lacustris, assembly GCA_951217055.1. Taxonomy (NCBI): domain Eukaryota; kingdom Metazoa; phylum Arthropoda; class Insecta; order Hemiptera; family Gerridae; genus Gerris; species Gerris lacustris. The sequence goes on along the minus strand of OX578282.1, from coordinate 31,581,179 downwards.
CATTCCGACTAAATTTTTAAAAAGGAAAAGCAGTGGTATTTTCCTTCTGTACTATTCAATAAAGGTATTTAAAAAAAAAAAATAATAATAAAAAAAAAAAAAAAAAAATACAAAATTTTAGCCAATCGGATAAATGTACGGACACAACAATTATTAGTTTTTTATCCATAGATATAGATATATTTTTCCATTTTACCCCCCTAAATGTACATAACTGTACATAATCTTAAAGAGCTTTTCAACGGTATGCATCGTGAAGGGTTTTCATTACTTTGACATTTGTACCCCGTACCCTTGTGTACCAAAATCAAAATTTCGAACATGCATGAAGTCAGTGACCTTCCCCTTTTCCCCTTGCTTTGAAGGACAAGTGTGCAAATATTCATTCAAATCGGAATAAAACGGTAGATTTGAATAAAGAACACACACACACATACGTTGACTCTTCCTTATTACCCCTCTCCTAAATGAAAATAATGACAAAAACGTACATTACAATTACTTTTCTCTTAAAGAGCCTTTTAACGATATGAATCATAAAGGGTACCTATCAATTACTTTGACATTTGTACCCCGTACTCCTGTGTACCAACCTTTTAACTTTTTAATCTCATGTAAGCAGTACACTCATAGACACTCTTCTTTTATATAAGATGTAGTTATACACATTTTTCCATTTTACCCCCTCCTAAATGAAAATATGACAAAAATGTACATAACAACAATTACTGTACTTTTAAAGAGCTTTTCAACGATATGCATCATTAAAAGTATTCATTACTTTGACATTTGTACCCCGTACCCCTGGGTACAAAAATAAAAATTTCGCAAAATCCTTTCTTAGTGGATGCCTATGATATGAACCGAGTATATCCTCAAAATTTCAAGTCTCTCGGTTAAGCAGATTTTGCTGTGCGTTGATTCTATGTCAGTCAGTCAGTCAATCAGGACATTGCCACTTATATTATAGATATATATATATATATATATATATTTATAATTGTAGGTTTTAATTTTTTTTTATGTAAAATAACTTAACTTTAAGGAAGTTTAAGAGACGTTTTCTGCTTTTTAACCTTCTCCTAAATTTAGAGTTTCTAACTTACATTTTTATAATTAATTGATCTAAATATTTTAGTAGTTCAAAATGACAAAACTTCGGGGAGAGAAAAAAAAGGAGATAAAATCATAAAAGAAAAATAATTTTACAATTTGTGAGAACTAATTAAACTTTTGCTATAGTTTATTTATTTTTCTAATTACTTTTAATTAGAGCTTCTCTTTTATAAAAATAAAACAGCATTATAAATGATCTAAAACTTGGATCTTTATGTAAAGCTGGATAAATAGAAAACTAATTAATAATTACTTTATGAACCACCGATTTTGACGAAATTTAGCAAAAATCATACTGCGCGGTGAAATAGAGAAATGCATTTTAGCTCCTAATTTGGGGGGCGCCACCACCAAAAAACTCTAAAATGTAGTCCATTTAAATACGAATCTTATGGTATAAGGCGATTTCCCGGAAAAAAATATAGTTCGAGATATTGATGAAAATAAATCTGATTTTGTTGAATATCGAAAACAAAAAGTAAACAACGTAAAAAAGTAAGCATTTAAAATATACTATGTATGTGGCTTCATCATTGAAGCGAGCTTAAATATGCAATAAATATTTTATATTAAGCAAACTAGTAAGTTAGTCTTGATGAGTTTATAGTCTAAATGGATGATTGGAGTAGGCGGTAGTGCTGGGTGGTATTCTCACTTCACTTAGAAGGTTCTATAGGACGGTTCATAGTCACAGCTAGCGGACCTACCCGCTTATCCGTCTGTATTGATAACAATATTCTCATGTTCTTCATTTTTAGTTCTAAGGCTCAAATTCGCTTTAAGATTTCATGTAAAATTGTATATTATACACTGTATTTTATTTTAAATAAATAATTTTTTTCTGGGATCTGGGACCGAATGAGAAAGAGTGTGAGTTGTGTCGAACCGATTTTTTTTTTAAATTAGTTTTCTAATTTAAATGACTATTTTATTACTAATGAATTTAAATTACTATTTTATTATTTACTTCCCCTGCTTACTTCAACTTTTTTCGCTTGACTCGTCTTTTAGGTAAATTGTCCTGGACATTTGAGTTAGAAGTAAACGTAAAACTCTCCTTCGTTTTCCAACAAAAAAGGGGAGGATACCTCTTACTCCTACTACTGCTTTGTATAATCTACCCTTCTCTTTCTTACTCACTAAACTCGTTTGTTTACTAAACTTATCTAATACATTTTATTATTGATATTAAAAATATTCCTATTCATTTTTAAAATAATCACGTAGGGGCATATTTTTGGTATTTTATCCTTATAAGATAAACATGTTGTATCATTTAATAACTAAATTTAATGTTTGCAATTGTGGAAAATTAGGAAAAACAACTGAATGAATTTAACAAGTAATTTTTTTCATTCTCCAAAAGATAAATAAATGATAACTCATCGATAACGATTAATAATAGTACGCATTTTGTAATTATTGATTGATAAAAAATTGAAAAAAGTTTAATTTCAAATGTAAATGTCTATATATAACAATCAAAACAAACAATCCAAAATTAAATTATAAGTATACAAAATGTTTTAAGAGAAACATGGTTTATTAAAAAGACCTTATTATTAAAAAAATACACAATTTTAAATACACCAATCTATTTTCAAATATGTTTTTCTCAGTGGCAATGATTTATAGATCTACAGTTGTCAAAGGTTTCAATTTAGGTCAGGGAGGATGTTGGGTGTAATTGATGCAACACTGTCTCTGATAAATTTGTCCTATTTACAGATCTGTCCCTCGCTCACTGTTAACTACATGGGCTTATTGTTCTTCTTGGTAAATATATATAATTGTCTTTGCCTTTATAGTTAAAGCAACATGTATAAGAAGCAAAATACGCACAGAATTAAATAGAACAACATACTTACTAAGATAGATTAATCTTATAATTATAACTTTTGATCATTTCTAAAGAGGAGGAAAGCATATATTAATATCCCCTCCCACCGAGAATTGAACCGTACTCTATGGAATGATTTTCTCCTATCTGAGAGTATACAATGATTTTTCTAAACATGTATGCCAAATTTTTATCGAAATCGGTCAAGTTGTTTTGGCTTTAACGTTTCTGTGCAGAAGCCAGATTTCAGACAGCAGACGGCAGATTGACATTTTTGAAAACTACTTTTTTGGTCATTAGGAAAATTTAAACGCTCAAAGCAATTAAAATTTAAAAATTGAATTTTCCCGCCTAGAGTAACGGTGTTAGCTAGTTTAGGAAGGTCACATAAAAACCAAATTAGCCCGGTAATGTCCAAAATATACGATCCTTATAAATGGTTCATGCCTAATCGATGGTCACACAGCTAGAATTCGTCACTTCAAACTTGGTGTTTTTACTTACTTATGTTCAAACGTTCTGTTCTATTGTTTCTTATTTTTTATATGTGATTCATACTTCATATATATACTTATAATATACTTCCATATATTGGGCGTGGTCAGTACTTGAATAGGTAACCGTTTTGAACAAACTGATTTTTTTACTATCATTTTTCAAAAATAAAATACATATTATTTATTTTATTTTATTTATTTAATTATTTGAATTTTGGAGGTATTTCGACAGTAAATAAACTTTGACATAATGAAATAAACATAAATTGATCTATATTAATTTAAACCGTCTGGTTACATTAAATATTGCTAAATTGATAAATTTATTCATGTAAAAATTAAAAAAACGTTTTTGACGGATTAAAAAAAAGGAGGGAAAAATCAATTAGGCAATAATGGGTCGAAAAGCCAAACTAAAGTAAACTATGCGATAGGACCGCGAGGAACCTATGTGCCACACTAATTGGAAGACTATTTATACATATTCTCCTATTGTTTAAATATTATAATATATTCAATCATTTTTCTATTTTTATTTATTTATTTTTCATAATGGTTGAGATTTTATTTCAGCAAAAAAAGATTAAAAGAGAAAAAAGTGGAATATTTTATAGAAATATAAACATAAGACTACATTTATTTCATTATTATATATATATATATATATATATATATATATATATATATATATATATATATATATATATATATAAAACTACTTTTTACCCTTTTAGATTTTAAAAGAAAAATAAATATAAATGAAGTATTGTTAAAATTGTCACATCTCAATCAATTAGATGTATTTTATAGAGATTTCTTTTAACAAACTCTATATTTTGAGTAGGAAAAATTTTATAATATAAGTTTGGTGCGAATAAATACTAATTTTGTCCTTTTTGAATATAACATTTATATATTTATACAGTAACACTTTGCACTTTTTGCAATATTTATATTTTATATACATATATAAATATATATATATATATATATATATATATATATATATATATATATATATATATATATATATATATATATATATATATATATTATAAAAAACAGTCCTTTTTCCTACTAACTACAACTATACCCTTCAAATTTAAACTCATCATGATTAACTTTTTTCTCAATTTTCAATACATATTTTTAAGTGACTTGTACTCGTGAAGTCAATCCAGTATCCTCAAGTTTATCTGAAGAAGGCTGCTTTAGAACAGCCGAAACCGGTCAATTGTTCAAATTACAATTTTTGTGTGAAGACGTTGTTTGGTTATTAAACTACACCTCTTTCATGATGAGTCGCTATTCGCTATCACACATTGGAGAAACACACAATCGAGGATATAGCCGCTTGCTTTAATGATACAAATAATGCATTTCTTTTAATTTTGCCTTAATTCCGCTAGGTACAAAGAGTTAGTTACTTATAATTTTGTCTCATTTCTAACTCCGCCATGTATAAGTAGTTAGCCACTATACGTACTTAGCAGTGTGATTTTATAATTTATATTTAGGAAAGCATAAGGAACTTCGTTCCTACCAGGTGTCCCGCGACACCACACGTATTTTTTTTATATCGGAGGCATAAAAAATGTTCGTTCTTCAGCACGATCACATGACTTCCGTTATGTTCGGTAAGCTCGGAAGCAATATACAAATATCGATAGACAATCAAGCATCATTAGTAGTATTTCTTCTCAAAATCATAATGTGTAAAAACCACTTGGTGAAGTTACTAAGCATCGAAAATTATGAAGTTTCTTTTTAGATTTATAAATTTTAGCTACAAGGGGAAGCTTATATATTTTATAAGTGTAAATATATATAAAAAAGGAAATAATCGTAAAAAAGGTTCTCTTAAAAAACCTGAAATCAAGAGAAGGGAAATAAAGTCATTAGGTATGTAGGTATAAATATATATATGTATATATTTATATATATATATTTATATATATATATTTATATATAAAGTTTTTCTTTAACTTTTACCAAAATGTGTTATACCATTTTACTTTACAACTCAAATATTTATAACTTCCTAAAAATAAAGTTTATAAATGTATAATACTGAGGTAAGCAGGAAAAATAAATAAAATAAAATGAGTAAAATATAAGTTAAGGGTAACTTTTTATCTGTAAAAAGCCTTTTTTATACTAGAGCCTTGTTATTTCCCGTATAAATGTATTGAAACATATTGATTTAGTTGTTGTTGTTATATACATATATATATATATATATATATTTATATATATATATATATATATATATATATATATATATATATATATATATATATATATAACTATATCATAATATGTGTATCAAACGAGTCTAACGTAGCATTGTCGGACAGTTGAAAATACAAATGAACTACTCCTTAGGATCGAATTTTGAACAGTAAATTTAGTATTGCTTTCGAGCTTACCGATGGAAGCTGAAATGAAGCTCGAGCTGTAATGGAAGCTAAATGATTGGGAATAAGCTAAGGAGGGATCAAAATATCACAAAAGTGAGGCTTTTAATTTCCTTTTCAGACCCAACTCTACTCAAGAATTGAATGATCGTTCCTAGAAAACTTTTTTTTTAAATTATTTTCGCATTAAGTACTTTTGCAATTTTTTCACAAGGTGATGCACAGAAAGAAACAACTAGTCAAATAGGAATATTGATTTTGTGTATTTTCGGGGCACCATAATTCCCTTGACCCGAAAAGGTTCATGTTGATGCAACGAATGGTCTGAAGATCGTTCATAAAGTAGTAAATTTGTATCGCGTAGGGAAAATCTAACTCTCTGTTAAAATCGTAGTGTAGGACCATCGTCTAGTTTTTTTTTTAAACCATGATCGCAAAGGAAAACTTAAACTTTACTTGGATCATTTCTCTGCACGACAATTTTCTTTGCTTAGAGAAACAATGACAAAAAGACAATTTAGTTAATACAGAGAGACATCTAAATTATTTACCGTCAGCATATCATAGTATCCCTTTAATTATAACGCGTAATATAGAAAAAAGAAAATATTATTACACATTTCTTTGTATAAAAGAAGGAATAATTAAAATTTTAATTTTGAATATTTAGATAAAATATAGATACTATAGAAAAAAATGGCATTTCAATATTTGCTTAGAATAAATAACCGAGACGATCTTTCTTATTATGGGAGAAATATTTATTAAAATTATTACTGTGGTAGTCCACATTCTGTAGTGTTCTTTCCCTTGGGTATATTTTTTCCATGATAGTTCACATTCTCCGTAAAAACTAGATCTTTTATTTTTTTATGGTTCTTAAAATTTTTTAAATTTTATCTTGGGAAACAATTTTGGACTAGAGACATCAGAGTAAGTTAATTTCACGTCATTATATAACAATCAGTTGAAACACTAAGCTAGAATATACTTTTAGAATGCCACCATCTTGAATCAGCTGGAGTGATAATGCTGCTTGGTAATATCTTCCGAGATAACATTTTTTCGAAAAATCAAAAATAGCCCACTTACCTCCTTACCCCACTTTACTCTTGATACTATTTTGGATAATTGTAACTTTTGGGTGCGTAAACTGCATATTACGAAATTTTAATATCATAATTCTTCATTTCAAAACAAGTAAAACTTATTATAATGAATAACTTTTTCTCGAAAAATGATTTTTTTTGTCATTTACACCAATAGGCAACTCGAACTGGGGACATTTTGTATATAGATATAATGATTGGAGTAGTGTTAGAAATGTTTTAACTGTGAAACATAAATTTTAAAGAAAAAAAATTTAAATGAAAAACTTTATTGAGTAACATTAAGAATGTTGTAACTTGAAAAATGAAAAAAAGAACATGTATAAAAAATTAACTTTAAAGGCTATGTTTGTGAAACAAATTGTTAAAATATACAAATATTGATTTGAAACTGAGATTAACGAGTATAAAGAGAAATTACTTGTAACAACAACAACAACAACGTTGCTTGGCAACTTGTCGCAACAAACACTTGTTAAACTAATCAAGTATTTAGACACTAAACACAACCGGCCCGGGGGATTTACCATCCAACACCTTAATGTAACCTCACTTGCAACTTACACAGACACACACACACACATATATATATATATATATATATATATATATATATATATATATATATATATATATATATATATACACACACACATATATATATATATATATATATATATATATATATATATATATATATATATATATATATATATATATATATAATATGTATAAAATATATATTCACAGACATCTAGAAACTTTAGTCGGGTTGCATCTGACAGCTTGCATGTGTTTATTTGCTCTCACGTACAAAGACTGGATACCTCCGACCGAGTTGACATTGAAAGACAAATAAATTATAATGTATTGAATTATATATTATTCTTGTTTGGTCTATACAGTACTGACTCGAGGTAGCTAATCTACTAATCTTACTTCCAAGTTTAGATATATCTTGTGTTCGTTGACTATTGTAAAATTTATCGTTATAGTTTGGAGGTTTCTGTTGAGTAAAAATTATATATTGCAAAAGAAATAAAACCATCGAATTAATATTGAAGTAGAGGGAGTGGCAAGTTATATTAAAGAATAAAGAATGGCGTCTCTCCACAATAGGGAGACGTAATTTGTGGAGACACGTCATTCTTTATTCTTAATATAGTGACTCCACTGTCTATCTGGAAAAAAAATCATACACAAATTTTATTCCTTTTTATTAAGCGTACCTTAGCCAAGTTGGTCAAAAAGTGCTTTACTCTATTGATTAGTTCACTCATTGAAGCAAAACTTGAAAAAAATATAATTTTTCGATGAATGATAAATGATACCTTTCCCAGCTCTGTACAACAACCACCTGATTTTCAGCAAAATTTCAAAGTTCCACTTCCCTGTTACTTTATTAGTCAATCCATTAAGATGATCTCCACCAACGCTCTAATTCCTAAAGGTTTTAGATGTAGAGAACAAGAATCTAATTAGATCCTGACTCGATTAGTACAACTATACTAATAGTCTGACTCGATTTTTCGACAAGGTTTGCTTCAAAGTGTTATTTATGGTAAGAAGCATAGTATTTGAGAATTTTAAGGATAAACATAAAAAAATGTTTATGTTTTTTTTTCGAATATCTCGTAAACGAAGCGTTTCTGGGTCCATTTTTATAGGACTTTTTTGTTCAGCGTCAAATTTCCTATAAGAACCCTAAGTGTTGTGGTATCGTTCGGGGACACTATTTTTGCATTTGTACAAGAATTGGTTAAGATCCTGTCCAAATAATTTCACGGGTGGTAGCATTCAATTCACCATAATTAAAAAACTAGTCCGTTGATCTTATACATTAATTATGAAAAGCAGAAGTTTTGCCTGAATTCGCCACATTTCTAAGATCCCTCATTTAAGAGTTGAAAGCTTTGGAATTTCATGGTCAAATTTTAAAAAATCAAAATTTTTAAATGTAACAGGACTTATGCTTAGCAGCTGATAATTTGAAAATCAATGAGTGATTCTAAAAGGTTTTTTTATGCTCTTTAAAATTGTTCCCTATCCCAATTTCTCTGTCTCATTTAGTTTTTGAGATATTACGATTTTTTCGTAAATATTCGTGAAACTGTCTGAAAAAATACATAAATGATATCTCGAGAACTATTGAAAAATGGGCATATATTCGTCATTTTTTGTTGCATTTGACCCATAGAATTCACCAGTTTCGTTATGACATTTTATCGCGGGTGACCCTTTATATAAAGAAGTGTGTGTGTGTATGCTAAAAGAAGTTGAAACAATGGTCTAGAATCTAGGTTTCTATCTATGTGGTTTATAATAAGGCACCGTATATATTGGAGAGAGTTCAAAACAGAATTGGACTAGGCTCTGTTAATAAATCCAACTATTATTTTTGGTTTTTTGTGTTTTTTTTTCTTTTTTTGGTGTAGAGATGCGAGGTTGATTGTAGGCCAATGTTGGGTGGTAAATCTCAGTCCAGACCATAAATATATTATCTAGCTAAACTTGTATGCTCTCTCTGTTATGTTATGCCTAACTCTGTCATTACCTCAATAGTAAAATATCGTTCTCGATAATTCATAATTATCTTTTATTGTTCTATTTTCATATTTTTCTTTATTCAAGTTTATATCGTGATTTCTTTTATTTTGTCATCTTTTTTGTTTAAATTTGAAATTTGAGCTCAATAAATTACAATGTTAGGAGTTTAATTTTTAAAATGCAGTAATGATGTTTTGTGCCCTTTCAAACACCTGCTTAGTTTTAAATTTTATTCGTTTAATTCTTTATTGGTGGAAGATCATGGCAAAGACGACTTACAAGAGAGCGTGCAGACTGGAAAAGAATGACTGAATTATTTAATAATGTTTGAATATTATGTAATGTACTTATGTTTAATTTAAATTTAATGTATCTAATTAATGTATTTAAAATTACTGTAATAAATGATATATATTCGAGCCCTTAGGCCCGTGGCAACGGGCTTAATTTTATATTTACAAAAAAAAGGAAATTAATTTAGATATCTATTATTATATCAATTGTAATTTTAAAGCAATAAATGACATTCCAATTACAATTATAATATCTATTTGAAGACCAACAAATCAAAACAAAAATTTATTTTTATTGGGATATTTTGCACTATATCAGTTTAATTTACTTCTGTTTAAATTATAGCAAAGTAATTTGATTGAGATTAAGGTAAGTTAAATTACCATTCAAAATATTGCCTGATGTTTCTAACATCCGTGTTCATTTTTCACTGGGATTGGTTTTATTCTAATGCTTTGTTTGTTGTAACGTTGTTAAGTGTTAAAATGGGCGTAACCTAATAACCATTCGTCATATATATATATATATATATATAGTCATATATATATATATATATATATATATATATATATATATATATATATATATATATATATATATATATATATATATTGTGTAATATGGATTATAAATATTTATTTATTTTTAACCAGAATAATTTAGTAAATAATTTGAGTTCTGTAGTATTAACGTTTATTTGTTTATAATCATAGATTATATAAGGGTTTTTTTATCCGTATAAAATAATTAAGAAGAAAAAATCTTAAGTCTAGGCTTGGGCAATAAAAACATTTATATTTATGTTTATTTTATTTATTCTTAGTTATACTAAAAAGCCAGAAGTCAAATCAGAGATTAGGAACATAGTTAGTTAAAGAACGAATGAACATACAAGAAAAAAATGAAATGGTATAAAATTAAAATGAAACAAGATATAATAAATGAAGAACAAGGGCTCGGGTTCAATCCCAAGGGACGTTACAACCAATACAAGGCCACAATACATGGGCCACATTAATTAAACATATCCAAGAATATATTAATATAAACTTATATCAACCAATCAACTTATATATATATATATATATATATATATATATATATATATATATATATATATATATATATATATATATATATATATATATATATAATATATTATATATATATATATATATATATATATATATATATATATATATATATATATATATATATTATATATATGTGTGTGTGTGAGTATGTATAATATATTTTGTTATATTAATTGAGGGGTTAAGTAATGTCATCATGATTTGTTATAGTGGTTCCTATTATAAATGTCTCTCATATTTTATAATGGTTGGCATTAATGATCCTTAATTGTAAAATAGGTGTTATGGCGTAGTCTTTTTCTATATAGATAATATTTCTTACTAAAAATAACAAATATAGGTTCGATCCCCCCATAGGCTACTTTTGTTTTACTCTATTCTTCTATTGTGTCTAGGTTTTCAGTTCGTGGAAAATGTATAAAATAATAACAATCTTTGATGCAACAACTACTGATGGCTTTTATTGGCATCTCTCCTTTTAACCTTGTTTATACAAACTTGTTTTTTTTTATTGTTAAATGTATATTGATTATATTATATTATAACATAACAATATATTCGGTAGATCAGACAGAAAATGTCTTTATTTTATCGCATATGACATTCAACAGTTCATTTGTAAATGAACGTAAAATTAAAATAATCAATAGACAGTGTTAGTCGTCAAATATTAGATGTGGTTAAATTAATTGTAGACTAACAAATACTCTTATAAACAAAATTCATTAAGTTGTTAAAGGATTGAATCATGTTTTATGTTGAAAATATCGATGCTTATACAATAATAATAAAACAATATATTTAGTTGATTATGTGGCAAATGTTTTTCATTTCTCATGTATAAAATATTCAACACTTCATATCCTCTAAACAAACAAAATTATAATAACTAAAATAGGCAGTGTTATCAGACAAGTTGTAAATATAGTTAAATTACTTATAGACTTAAAAATTAGGTATTTAATTATAAGAAAATTTGCGTGTGCTCCTATAAATTTGTATTAACATAACTACAAACGTTTAGATTGTAACAATATACAAGTGCTATGGATATTATTGTTTCCAGGATGGGAGGAACATGAAGCAACATGAAGTCTAGTGACCACATTTCCTTATATACATTCCTTATATATTATAGTACTAGTGATATGGGGCATAAACAACGCCTTGAAATAAATTGTATTTTGCTCTTATATCAGCCATATTGTTTCTAATTTGGCTGCCAGGGATCATTTTTTGGGGGGGGGAGCACTTACATATTCTTAATCTACCTAAATGGAGTTTTATAATGCTATGTGACCTGCTACATAAGCATTAACTTTCTTTCCAAACCCACATTTTAGCCATATTTGCGTTTACAAAATGCCGGCAAAGAATGCACATTTTGTAGTATTAGTTATGTATATTCTTTTCCTACTCTTCAAGACCTTCAAAATCACGTAAAACATGGCATGCTATGCTGACTAAAAACATTTTCTTCACTCATCCGCCATCTTAAAAATATTCAGTGTAAATTTCCAATTTGTATGCCAGTTATCGTAAAACAAACAAACTTATCAAATCCCTAGCTCTAAGATAAATAAATATTACACAACAAATTAAATAATTATATAGTATATTAATAATGAATATAAGAGTTGATAAATAGAAAATTATAATAGATTGTTGTAATAATTATAATTATAATTATTTAGTATAAGATATATTTTATAGTCCACTACCTCTTCAAATGTCTTGGAGGGTTACCTGAAATATGACAGAGGATTAGGAAAATGGTATAAGCAGAAATTTCGGACAGATGGAACATGCATAATATATTATATATTGTACAAGAAGGATACATGGAAGTATTGTAAGGGGCATCGGTTATTTTTCTGAAGATTTTTTACTGTAGGATTTGGAGATGACGGGAATTTGAAGGCTTGGTGCTACCCCACACTTCCAGAGCGTAGGTCCAATTTGCCTTTAACACTATAGTATAAATGCAAAGCTTGTTGTTTATAGACATCGCGATCCAGTAACTTAAATCGTTGAGTGATGGTAGTACTTTTTGTTTTGGTGAGTAGTTACCATGTTAATCCTGGGTCGAGGAATAAAGCCAAGGTATCGGACGAAGTCAGGCTGAGGAATGGCTACTTAATTAATAATAATAATTATTATTATTATTATTAATAATAAATAATCTTTCAAAGTAGTTTAGTGGACGATCTAATATTATTGTTGTTAAAAGTAGGGAATGAAGATGTGATTTTTAAAAATGAAGATTTATTAATCATGGCCATAAGCGAATGGGGGGGGGGGGGGGGGTCTCAAGGGAGAATAAATAGTAATAAAATATAAGACATGAATATAACTTAAAAAGCTTTGCTTCTGAGCTTGCCGAAGGTAACGAAATCGTTGTGATCTTTCTAAAGAAGAAAAGCGTTTTTAAATTTAGCTTATTTACAAAGCTTAAGTATACGATATAGAAATTTTTATTGTTTAGTTTTCAGATAATTTCTTGGACTGAAGAGGAATTTAAATCTAATTTATGCAATAGATGCAAATACTCTTTAATGTTTAGATTATTTCTGTTAATATTAACTTACCTTATAGCTTAAATATCGTAGTATAATTGGTTTAATTTAATTATTAATCATTGATTAAATTTCTAACTAGATTCAGCTTAAATTACCCTTATCCGTAATATATTAATGGGAATCAATCTATATGCACATAATTCTAACGTTACAACTACGTATCAGATAACAGTTGATACAAAGCGGGTACGGCAGGGTCCTATTTCTGGCCCAACTGTGTTTATAGCTGTGATAACAGCATTCGGCCTTCAAACTCAACATGAGAACCACTGACATAATCATATGCTAAAACATGAGTTTATGCTTAGTCTGAAGTCACTATGCACTTTGATGCTATGATAATACTTGCTTTTGTTTAACTATGGTAATTGAATAAGCACAATGTTTTGTTACAGATTTGATTTGTCAAGTCATTAATTCATGGATACATTATTAATTATAAAATGTTTAAATTTAGGTAATTTCTGTAGTTGCTTGGTACAAAAAGCCTTGGTGCAACTTTACATGTTGAAATTATCCTTTTTTGTTGGGCTTAATTCAAGAATCTAAGAGTCCTTAAATTAACAAACATAATTGCTTATTTTTATATCAGTTTAAATACGCACTTCAATTTTTTTTGTCAGCAGTTTAATGATAAATATTCATCTTTGGACGTAGTACATAGCTTAAAATCTTCTTAGAACCTAACATGTTAAACAATATAGAATATTGTTTTCTTCTGTGCGTACCAAAGATACTGGAAGCGTTGTGTTCTGTCGATATTTTTGCGAACCACCATATCGTAATATTATAATAAAATTTAGACGGTAGGTCATAATTGGCCCACTGTTGGTCCCATATTAATTCCAAACCTCTGTGTACAAATATATTGCAAAAATAAAGTGCAGACTATATCTTTATTTTGTAGTTAGTTTGTAGAAAGTAGCCTGGAAATGGTCTCATATTAATTTCAATCATCATTTAACATTGAATAGAAATAAATGTGGTTTTCACACAGACACCACACTTTTATACTTGATCTTAATTTTTTTTGTTGTTAATATTTGATTATGTAGAACGAATTATCTTTACTAGATACTTCAGTCGACAGTCGATACTATAATTACATTACGCATTAAGATATTCTTTCAAACTATTAATAATTACCTCATTATTATTTATTTTTTATGTATGTTCAGATATTATTTGCTTATCTAACTTCTATTGTTATGTAATCTATTTATTTTTTCTGTTTTTCAGATCCCAAGGCGTAACTAGTTTTCACTGTGGTGAGTTTTTAATTTTATTATTTGAGTGGTATTTTGTCATTATTCTTAAAGTAATTGGGTTCGGAGAAAAAAATAGGATGAACCAGAAGAAGAAAAAGAGTTAATTGCATTAGTGTTTAGGTTCAATGCGCAGATAAAAAAAAAATCAAATTGTTCAATGTAATAAATAACAGTGCTTGGTTCACGTATAACCTGAGGGATTATTCCTTATTTAGTTTCATTTTAGTTTTTTTGTCAATATTTATTTTAAAAAGTTTCCTCTATAAAAGTCAATAGGTCACTGTTAAATTGAATTGGACGAAAGTCAATTGCAATGATGGTCAATCGGCATGATGGGGGGGGGGGGGGGAGGAATACCTTTTAAAATTGCTGTTATGTATTTTCTAAAGAGTATGACATAAAAACAGATATATATTTTGGCACCAGCTTATGCTTGTGTTAGTAAATTGCACTAAAAAAAAAGAAATGAAGTATTCGCTTGAAAAATAAAAATGTTTGGTAAAAAAAAATGAAAATCAATAGACTCGTTTCAGAGGCATATGAATTAAATATAAACTTGACACGAACTAACCCATCTGTATAGGGAGTCTTAAAACATTGACTTCAAATATCAATAAGACCTTGTCATTAAGAGCAGTATAGTCACACTGACCTAGCCTAACTGATAAGAGATAGTATTTTCTAAATCGAACTGTCCCCTGAGAAAGATTGGGTTTAATAGATTCTGAATTGAACCAGCTAGATGAACTTTGGTACTTTAGTAGAAACTTTGATGTTTAAACTTTGTTACTTGCTATTGTGCAGTTGACATTTGACGCTTGGTTGCGCATAGACAACATTAATTAAATTCGATTGACATTGGATATTATTATATGTTAATAATTACGTATTTATATTATTTATAACATATAATTCAATTAATCTTCCCTGTAACACACATCGCTGCTAAGCACATATCCAGCTAGGAATACATTATAACGAAAATACAAATCTACAGTTTTAGTCCAAGCTTGAATTGAAGAAATGTTGCATACTTGAGCTTTAAAATAAGAACAATGTAAATAGTATTTATATAATATAGATTATTTTAACATTTAAAGAAATTTAACTTAGAGAAAATATAATTTACTTTATAAATATTCTTAACAAAACTATTTATCTTCTTCTTTTTACCTTCATATTAAATTCACATGAAATAAACTTCAAATATGTCATATTATAGAAACAAGAATATTTTATATTTTGGAATTAACCTGTTTATTTATTTCGGATTGCTCAAAAATCTATTTTACTTCGAATTGTAACTGAAGTAAATATCTTGGAGCAAATCAAGCCGGCGACTTTAAAATAAACGTCCCTTTCAAGGAACGGGTGCTTTGATTTTTACAATTTATTTAAAGAAAACCTGGAAGTTTTGGACTGACATATTTGTGGGGAATATTATACATGGTGTGCCGCAGGGCTCTTCCTAACAACCGCTTGTCTTCTATATACACAGGCTGTTATCATACTCTTTCCCTATCAAAATATTAACTGTAGGGCGGATAAAACCCTGTAATTGTATGATAATAAATTGACTTTGAATGTAATGGGTTCACAATATGTATAGAACGTACGTTATATAAATAAATGTTATATAAACTCCGATAAAATACTAATATTATTATTATATTATCTGTTTAATGTTGTGTTTATCCTATTTGGTGGATCGTACTTTTAGTAAATAGTGAATAGGAGCTCAAAAGGATATTAGTATATTTTAGAAAAACCACTATATAGTTTGTACTTTATACGCCTAGTTAAGACTATGATTTGTACTTTTTATAGCCAGTGAAGACTATAGTTTTTACTTTATACTGCTATTTAAGACTATAGTTTGTTATTTATACAACCAGTTAAGACTATAGCTTTATACAGCCAGTTAACAGTTAAGACCACTTTATTTGGAAATCACATGACTAACTTATTGAACTTAGTTTAGGTTAGTTTATATTAAGTAACTTAGTATAGGATTTTAAATAACAACTAACTTAGTTTACATTATTGAATAACAACTAACTTAGTTTAGGTCAGGTAAACGCAACTATTCTTTTATAAATCGAGTTCCAATAACTTATTCATAGTAAAAATTCTTTATTATCATTGAATTATTAATTTGGTATTAATAATAATAAAAAAACAACCTGATTTTTTTTTTTTTTTTTTTTTTTTTTTTAAAAAAAGAACATAGATGGCCATAATTATTATAGATTATATTTTTATTTATTCTCCAGTCTTACTCAGGTCTATAGGGCATTAATAAATCTTCTTTCTACTCCATGTTTGGCTATGAAAAGTAAAAGATCTAGATTGTGTAAAAAGTCAAGATTTTCGAAGCATTCCAAGTTTTAAAATTTTCTTATCTACTTTAATGAAATCATTCGAAGGGAAATTCAATGACCATCCAAGTGTTAATTTAAAGTAACTTCTAAGTATTGATTTTGTGGTTCTTCTTAACCTTAAACTTATTTTGAGTCTATTCTACCGTTCAATACACAATAATAGAGTTTGACAAATACATAAATTAAAATTAGACTATGAAAAAGTTTGACTGATTTAAAAAAAATTAAATTAAATTTAGAACCAGTTCCAGATGTACGATATGATGTAATAAAATTATATAATATATGAGCCATAGAAATAATTATTATAGATTTTTATTTTAATTTTCGTAGAACACTGAGAATCTAAGCATAGGCAACATCTCATTTTTAACGTATTCCATGATTTAATCCGATAAAAGAATTATATTTTGTTTTGAAAACAAGCAGTTCAGATATTTAAAACATTTCTCTTGCAGTTTTACCCATTAAGTTCTATTTATTATAAGCATATACCATTCATATATATTTTTATGTCATAATCATAATGTAAAGCGTTTCAAGGTAAATTTTTAATTTCTTGTCTGTTCGTTGGTCCTTAGGTATGTCCGTAACTGTTTTGTGAACAGTCATTTCTTAAAAAAATAACTTTTAATGAAATTTAATTTTATATTTAGTTATTCTTTATTTTATACTCATGTGACTATTTGTCAGATGGTAGGACGTGATGAAGCTATGTGCTACACTAATTGGTAGACTTTATTTTAAAAATATTTAAAATAACTTCCGTTGCACTAGCTAATAAGGTTGATTAGGTAAATATGTAATTATATCAGCCATTCATGTAAATTTAATTGACATCAGTTGGTTATTAAATATTCGATATTAAAGTAAAGTTAATTAGTCGAAATAACAAGATGTATTGTTTGTGTTGCTATGTCGACAATATTAATCAGATAATGGAAAATTTGGAGGAAATGTGGAGCTAATGGAAAATATTGGCGTAAATTTATCGACATCTCTGATGGATAAAGTTTCACTACCAGCGAAACTAATACCACACTAATAATATCTTCATCATAAATGATTATTCAATTAGAGATAATTCAATTTATTTGTTTTAGTAAATTTATCTAACTTTGCAAACTCTATACTATACAATATTCATAATTGCTTTAAATTGTAAAATTCATTAATATCTATCATTTTGTTCGTAGTTTCTCTTATGCGCAGTTATATATTGTTGAAATAACCTTAATGTGATTAATAATGATAAATTTAAATATATTTTCGAACGTTTCAAGAACGTTTGAGCCCAAAATAATGTTGTCTGAAATCTTTCATTGGTTTTCCAGTAAAATCTGCGTCACGGTGGGCTTAAAGTCTTTAATTTAGCTTTCACTACTAGAAGTATCTATATAGGGGTGCATCATCCTGTTATTTCGGAGCAACAACCCGATAAACCAACGTCTAGTTTTAGTTTTTTGATTTTGATAAGTAGAGATAAGTGAACCAATCGGCTGGAGGCAAGATACGTAATGGTATAATCAACTGATAAGTGATTTATGATATTTCTTGTAAATATTTTGTAGGGTTTTATTAATTAATTAAAAAAAAAAAATCTTAAAGGCAGTTTAATGGAGTGAATTTCTGAAGTCCGAATTTCAGAGATGATTTATTTCATCAGAGCTTTCTCTCAGAATGCCTGAACATCACCAGGGACCTTAATTTGTATAATTAAGCAGAATTGATTATTTAATCCAAAATTGCTTGAACTTAGCATATTGGAAATATATTTCACTTTTTGGAACGCACACTTCGCAAATATAATTATTGAGCAAAAAGAACCGATTTAATACAGGCCAGTTTTAACCACTTTGGTTCATCAGTGAACTGCCGAGGAACTAAAGTCAAGTGCCTTTGGCTTCATAACTATGTCCCACTCTTCCTAATGGTCTGCAATCCATATCTGCAGACTCTCAATTTTTTCAATACTTCCTACTTATTTGCTTCTTATTGCTTGCTTGGTCTTCCATGACCTACTTGGACTTACATCTGGCTTTTGTACATAGCTTTCTATAGAAAAACCATGACTTCATGATGTCCTTTATAAAGGTAATAGTCTTGTCATTTTGGACTCGTCGTCAGGGATTTTGTGAATCTCGACGCTTCAACCCATTACGTCAGAATTCACAAACATTCTGACGTGGTATCCTCCAGATCTTGAATATTATGTAGAGTCTTTAATTTATCTTTGATCTTAGATCTTCTTCGAAGATTCTGTCAATAGTTAATGCGAAAGGTCATATTATATATAAGGCTGGATTTAAGCTCAAGATGAATAAGATGTTTCCTTTTGAGCTATACCAAAATAAATAAAACGAAGGAAGCTTCTTTTGAAGGAAGCTTCAAAAGATATAAACATGTTTCTGACATGCTACATCATGTACATAAACAAGAGAACATAATGAAAAAATGTAAGATTAAATGTACATCACATTAAGTTCAAAAGAAGAAGTTTAATTTGTGTGGGATTTCGAGTAATTATAATATTTACCTAATATAATTATGATATGTTATATACACATATGTATATATATATATATATACATATATATATATATATATATACATATATATATATATATATATATATATATATATATATATATATATATATATAATATATAAACCTATGTATATATTTAAATAATAAGAAATTGCTTTGTGGGAAAAATCTCTGAGTTACAGTTGAAACTAATCTTGAAATGGAAGTTTCAGTACCATCAACTGGCTTTTTAAAAGATTCCGGAGGCCGATTTAAATCTATCTCGATTCTACGGTGACATGACTTAAAGTTTTTTTATTTAATGATTCCACATGGGCTAAAAGTCAGCTGGCACAGTAAGTCCTTTCCCCCGGGATAAACATCTGAATTTAAACAGCCTTATATAATATACTTTCTCAGATGTAATAATGAACTTTCTCAATGAAATTTAAATTAACTAATCATATTCATATTTTCTATATTTAAAAAATTTAA
Organism: Gerris lacustris; assembly: GCA_951217055.1. Lineage (NCBI taxonomy): Eukaryota > Metazoa > Arthropoda > Insecta > Hemiptera > Gerridae > Gerris > Gerris lacustris. The sequence continues at coordinate 31,561,015 of OX578282.1, read as the reverse complement.
AATGTTAATTTTTGTTTATTGGTACTTTAAGTCAACATTATGTTGGTTCCAGTCCTGGAAGTGAATCTTCGGACTTAACGTGAAAAAAATACGGAAAACTTAGATCCTCACATTATATTATATATTTTCCAATTTAAAATATTTTCTAGTTAAAAAAGCGTTAGTCGGTTTATTAAACCCCATTAAAAGTTTATAATACGAAATAACTCGAGTCTTCAATTTTCTTTTTATTTATTTTGTGTTTTAAAAATAATAATAGAAAAGAAATAAAATTGTCGTTAACTTTGTTTTATATTCTTGTCTTTTCTTCCTTTAAAACTCTGTAGCTAAATTTAAATATAATTCTCCAAAAAAAAAAAAAAATAAATAAAAATGTATAATGGCATTTAATGGGTTGTATTCGAAACTCCAAATAAAAAGAATAAGAATAAAAAGAAAATGTGGTATATCTTATAATATAAAGTTATAATATAAAGTACCCTTGAAAAACTTGCAAAGTACAAAGCCCCCCGTAGTCTCCTGCTTAAAGCCTTAATTCATAACGCTTCAACCTATCTTTTCCAGCTTACAAAATATAAAGATCTTTGCACAAAGCTTCCATTTTCTTTATAAAACGGTAAAGTCCTACTTTATAGCGGCATCGCTGCCGGTGGAGGGGATTTTCCTACGAAGCCTTGGGAAAAGATTGCCTTGTCTTCTCTATCGTCCTCTAATAGAAAATGGTAATCTTTTATTTTTTTTTAACGTTTTTAACTTCTATTTTTAAGTCCGTTGGAAGGTCTCGGTTATTTAAATTGGTTGCCGAGGGCTACTTAAGTTATGTATAAATGTGAAATAATAACTTGCCTTTTTTTTATTATTTATCTTTAAAAGAGAGTAAATTGCCTTATAAAGTGTCTTTATAAACAAGTTTAACTCTTAAAAATATTTTTATTTATAAATATTATTAGTTAAATAAAAATAAGTTAAATGCCTTTATTCTTATTGTAGTAATTATTATACTATATAATACATATTTATATAAATATGTTATAATTATGTTATTGTAGTAATATTATAAGTATATTATTAATTATTAATTTATGTAAATGATTACTTTAAAAAACGGCCGACAATTTAGTGTGGCACATTACTTAATGGCGCACAGTGGTGCCTCAGGCGAAAAAACCTAATTTTTTGATGATTTTCAAAAATATTTTTTTTGTTATTTTGGCATTATAGGATAGCTGATGCATGTTTCAACCTCATTATAGGCAATAAGTCATTCATGTATTCAATCAGGAGCTTTCAAAGTTCATGTTTGCTGCATTGCAGAAATATTGCAAAAAAACGTATACAGATTTGTAATTTTGATTTATTTTTAATTGTTCGAAAAAAAATAATATGATGGTTATAGACCAAAATGAGTGCGTATTAATACTTCAAAAACACTAGGTAAGCATCACTGGATCGAGAAAAAAGAAATAAAAAATAAAAAAAATCCATCTCTTTAAGTTGTGCTACATTTAATGTTTTATGGAGGTTTAGCTAGGATTCCCTAGAGTATAACTTAATAACGTCATGTTTTGTCATGTTATAATTCACATAAATCTATTCTGTAAAACCTCATTAACAACCTAAAAAAAGAATCAGCTGCCCTAATCTGCCCGTTTGGATTTCAGATCTATATATATATAGCATAGTCCTTAAGAAAAACATAACTTATTACTTGTTTTTATGAACCATAAATATTAAAAAATACATTTTAGTCGCTTTCCTCACTAGTATTTCCTATAAATAAATAGTACTTTCTATGAGGCTCTGGAGGGGGGGGGGGTTCCACCCCTTCGGCCCCCACCCTTTGGCCGCCCCACTGAGCATAGGTTATCACGCAAAGTTTTTGGGCGTTAAAACTATTATTTGTTATTATTTTAAAGTTGTTTGAATATTCGGAGTGTGTTATTCTTTTAAGTATTTTTTGCTTAGATGCGTTATGTATAGAGAGAAAAGTATCGCGAAAAGCAAAAATGATGTATTTATACAATTTAAGGTCTCTTGAGTCCAAAAAAGTGGTTTTAAAAAAAAATGGCTGTCGTTTGTATTCTGTCGACTGTAGTCTTTGCAGAGGTGTGGAGCCTAAATTACTGGGCAGTTTTCGATGACATTTCACAATCATATTTAGAAAAATCATACCCCCAGGTGGAATCGTGACATAAATTTAAGCTCCAAATTTGGGATGCTAACCACCAAAAACTCTGAAAAAACTGAATTTTGAAAAAACTTTATTTTTTGAAAACGGTTCAAATGATTATGTATATAAAAAAAAAAAAAAAAAAAAAATCAAATGTAGTCCATCTAAATACAAGTAGTTCAGTCAGAATTCTTACAAGTAGTTATTCTGGAAAACTAGGTATAGTCTTATTGTATCTAGTTCCTGAAAATTTTGAAAAAAAAACTTTTTTCTTGAAAACAGTTCAACGATTTGATTAAAAAAAGAAGAAAACACTAGTTCATTTGTATACGAATGCAACCATATGCGTAATTTTCTCGGGAAAAATCTAGTCCAAATTTGGGATTCTATAACCACCAAAATTCTGAACAAACTTTTGATTTTCTTGAAAACGGTTCAGATGATTTTAAATGAAAAAAAATCAAATGTGATTAATTTGTATACGAATCCAACCATATGCGTAATTTTCTCGGAAAAAATCTAGTTCCTAAAAAAATAACTGTAACTTCATTGGTTAAGAGTTCGGGTTCAATTCCCTGCTGGGAAGGAATTATTTTTACCGTGAATTGTTATTTGTAATTAATTAAGACCGTTTTTGGCAAAAATAAATTTAATTTTTCCAAAAATTAGGTTTTTTCGCGAAAATGGCAGTTTGGCACCACTGTGATGGCGTCCTATTCTATTCATCATTTACAAATGGTGCAGTCTTAGCAATGCTTGTGTTTGAGTTCTAGTAGTAAAAGAAAAGTTTGGAATAAGTTAGCAATTTACTCCAAGTAATCGAACACTATTTTTCATAAATATTATAAGCACACATATATATATCCTTATTTTCAATGTTATTTTCTATTTGTTCTATTATACTTCGGCAATTTTGTTCTACTGCTTTTTGGCAATTTTTTGGTTACCGCTTTTTTCTAGAGATTTTAGAATGCGCAAGATAACGTAGGAAGGAAGATAAGTCTAGAGAGATTATCTCAAGCGGAAAATGTTCACGGTTCGATTGCTTAAAGGATGGAAAGGTGGGGTGGAGGAAGGGAGGTTGAATGTTTTTCCTCTTAAACTGGCACAATATAAGGGGGGGGGGGGGTAAAAGTGGAAAATTATTGAAACAAAAATGGCGGAAATACAGAGGTGTGGAAGGGGGATTGCTTTACAACGTGTGTTGTTTTTTTAAATATAAGCAACCATGGTTTTTAACTTTGGTTTAAAAGGGTAACATGAGGAAAACGTGTGTTGTGAAAATAATTTCCACTCAGTTTAAACATGATATTTCTACTGTTTAACTTTATTAATTCTTTCGATTATTTTTAATTGCTCGTGCAATAAATACCCATGTGAGTTTAACAAATTCAGGTAAGGGAGAAAAATAAACAATTGAAAAGTAATATAATTATTTTAATAAACCTTTTTATTTTTATTTAGACAAATGCTAGCTTTTCGTGAAAAATAAATAAAAAACTGAACTTGATTAAAATGCATGTCGTTTTTTTTTGTTACATTAATTTTTACTTTCTTTAGGCTTTGAAATCCTTTTCTTAAAAATTAACATGAAATATGGTTTATGCAGTCATTAAATGTTTAAAAAAATTCTTCATTAAGTTTAAGTTTTCAGATTTTAAATCTGTAAAGCTAAATTTGTATGATTTTAATCACCTACATTTGCTAAAATGCTTTTCTTCTTTATTTTTCGCTATAAAATTATTAATTTTTCTCTTTATGTTTTATCTAACAGTAGTACTTCTAAGTTTCACAAAATTCCGATTGAAACAAACTATTTTTTACAACTTCGCTAATTTAATTTTTTTTACTTCACTCATTTTAATTTACTTTACTTGTCTCCAAGTTTTGTACAATCTAGGAAGATGAAACTTGTCCAGTTAATGTATTCCTTATAACAATTCAATTATCAGTCAATTAGGTAATTATTTAATTAACTGATAGTAATTAATTAATTAATTTGTCTCCAAATCTTGTTACCTAAATATGACCCACTTCGCAATTATCTAGAAAGCAGAATATTGCCTAGATTATGTATTTACAATGACAATACAGTAATCAATCGTTAGTTAAGTAATTAATTAATTATGTTGACACATTATTGGATTATATATTATTGTAAAGAAGGCCAACATTTTTTATTTATTTTCTTGTTATAAGTATTCAATCAAAATTTGTTTAATTATTGTTTTCTTTTGACAAAACTGAATTTTATATTGAGTTTTCGTTTTTAAAGAATGTAGAGTTACCTCATCTTATATCTTTTCATCCTAGTACTACATAATCGTGCCTGCTTAATCATTTCTTTTGCTAGGAGTTTATAAACCTGATGAATTAAAAAAAACGAAACACCATTCTGTATTAAATCAATCTGGCTAATATTTTTATTATTATACATTTTAGACAGTACGCCGATTAGTTTTTCTCTTTTTAAAACGTGTGTTAAATAGCCTATGTCAATATCCTTTCTTGTGTAGGGTAACAATTCTTCTAAAGTCAGCGATAAATTCAAATAAAATTATCTTTAAAAAATAATAACAGAATATTTTAAAAGAATTTTCTTTCAATCTATTGGATACGCAAATTCAGAAGGTCCATTTATAGGTTCATCGTGAATCGATTAAAAAGCTTATTTTTCTATAGACCAATCCCACACACACATCTTTAAACAAGAATATTATCAACATTACTAAATAAAAAAAATAGTACATAAATAAATGCATATTTGAATATTTATTTTTAGAAGAAACTTCTGTAAAAAAAACTGTTGTTTTATTTTTATTTTATTTTCAAATTGGTACAAGATTTTGAAATTCAAATAAATCTAAATTTAAAATCGATTCTTATAACAAGATAGAATTATTTGACAGAAACATCTCATAACTTTCTTTCTTTAATTCTTTTAATATTCCACTCTTTTTTAGGGAGATATTATTTCTTTTATCTCCAAATTGGAAAGATTTTTTTAAATTTACGATATTGTAGTCGGAGAACTTTGCAGTCAGAAATAAGGATTTTCTGTGTAAAATTGGGCTAGCCTTAACTGCATCAAATTTTCAAAAACACACACACCCACACACAAATAAATGTGTAGAAACAGAAAGAGAAAAATGCCCTAAGGAGACTAGTTAGTCTCTGAAATATGCGACTTCAGAGCTGAAACGGTTCTTTTTTTAAAAATAAAAATAATCTAACCGAACTATTTTTTTATATGTTACACACACATAGATACATATATATATATATATATATATATATATATATATATATATATATATATATATATATATATATATATATATATATATATATATATATATATATATATATATATATACACAATTTGTGTAGTGAAAACACGGTATTACATTGCTGATATATATATATATATATATATATATATATATATATATATATTTATGTATATACTCTCATATATATGTACATGTATGTGAGTGTTGGTATATATGTGTGTATTATAATATAGTATAGGTAAAAGCTCATTGTGTGGTCTCAGAAGTTTAATTTTGTTCAATTCTTGTCAGAATATTGACACATAATATATCATTTATATTTATTAATATATAATATTTGGTTTATGGAAATTTATGTATTGATATCATTAGGATCATTATTTTGCTTATGTTAAATCAGTGTATAGTATGACCGCAGGAATGAGGATGTAGTACTATTTTTAAAATAATTGAAGCTTGTGAAGTGAACTTCCATATGTGTTGAAAATAAATGCGAAACATTCTTATGCTTATGTTTCCTTAACTGTTTCACAAATGCAATACTTGGTGTAATACAGTTCTATTAATTTGATAATAATAATGAATTATTGGTTGTAATGTAAATTTGTAGTATGAAAAAATTGGAATAACAATTACCAATAAGTATAAACAAGAAATGTGACCTTGCAAATTAATGAGTTCAAAGAACTCTGAACCTAAACCTCGAATAAGCGGAACTTTCCACGATCTTAGAAACAAGTTTACTATTTTCAATTAATAATAACCGAATATGTTTATTCAGTTACTATTGGAAAGTATTATTTTCAATCGTGATATAGTGGTACTGATAAGTGCAATATCCACGATGTTCGATACAAGTTATTCATTTTCAATCCGCGAATTAGCGAAACTATTTTCCGCGATCTACGAAACAAGTTACGGACTTTTAACCTTAAGTAAATAAACGAAACATTGGTAGCTCCGTGTGAAGGGAGCAATTTAAACGACAATTATAAAGCCTTATTTGTAAAAGTTTTTTTATTTTAATTTCTTAGCCAATGCAAATATATATTATTACAAAATCACGGATCTTCATTCCTATAGTTAGCACTATTCACACAAATCTATTTGCTAAAGTTATTACCACCTTATCCTTGCTATTAACTTGAAATGTAACTATTTTGTCTCATAAAGCAAACAAAATGATAAAACATATGCATGTGTAAGCTTGGTATTATCGGATAAATATGTTTACACGAAGACCTTACGTAACCTCCCCTAATGTAAAATATTCATACATATAATCTACAAATTTGCCTAGGGCTTGTTTAATATTTAACAGGTCTAGCGACGTAATTAAACATTCACGTTGTTATGAAAAGGTCTTTACCTCCCCCTACCGTGAAATTAATTAAGACAAGCTCACTAAATCCCCCCCTCCTCCTACCATCCCCCGGTAGATATAAAGATCAAAGCAAATTATGGTAGCAGAGTTGAATGGGTCAAAGGCGAAATATGAGGGTTGCTTTTGCTTTGTGCATGCAAAATAACGGGTTGGAACTATAAGGTACAAAGCGAACACCTGACAGCTCCTTTTACTTTAAACTACTGCAATCAAGGTAAATTCGCTAATAAAAGGGAAATTACACGATGAATAACCAAACACACTGAGTATTAACACTTGACCTACTCATTACCATTATCAAGTTGTCTTATTAAGTATAGTCTTTAAATAAAGCCTTCAAATTTTAATCTATTTGACATAAGCATGGAAATATTTTAATTTTCAAAATTTATCTTTACGTCCAATTTACAAAGTTAAATTTGGGGGCATGGTAGTGCCCCGACCAAGTCGAGCACACCTGAAACCAACTCAATGCACTTTGGGTCCCCTATATTATCCTATATTAAAGATACTTAGATATATAAAAGAAATATTTTTATCTACGATTGATACGAAGTATAAACATTTTATCTTTGTATATCTGCGTTTAGATCCGTTTCGTAAATATGTATTCATTTCCCATTCGCGTTTCATAAATCTTCACCTTTTCGCACGATTAGCGTGTTTGTTTACATTTAACAAAACTAATTCTCTGTTTGTTTAATTAAAGTAACTTTTTTTTCTGTATTTATTATTAAAATCCATCAATCGTAGATAAAGTACGGTACGCAATTCGTGCGAAAACTGCATTTTGCTTTGCTCGTGTGGTTTTACTACCCTCGCTATCGCTCGGGTGCAAACTCCACGCTTGCATGCAAAATGCTACTTTCCGCACTAGACGCTTAATGTACTATTAAATTAGAGCTCATTACAATTTGATTCAGAAATAAACAATTTACACCTCTATACATATTAGTTTCATATAAAGATATTTGGGACTAAAGTTTTATTATTTTGACACTGACTCATTGACTCATCATATTTTAAGGCACCTATAGCAATCCTAGAAACTTGAATATTTGTATATAGGTAGGGTTTAATGTATCATAAAGAGAGGAAAACATTAAAATAAAAACATTTGTCTACGTTTAATAAATTATCTAAATTTCTTCGAAACAGGATGAGATACTTTTAAAGATAAAATTGTCAATAAAAACAAGTTGTTGCATATTATAAAGCAATGTTAAAATTATATGGGGCCAACTATAGGCTAATAATGACCTATACCAACCAAATTTAATTATAATCGGACGAGAAGTTTTAAAGCTTTGTTGGTTTGAAAAAATTTAGTGATTGACAACAGTTCACATAACAGAAAGATATATATTTAAGATTTAATCAAAGAATTTAATAGATTAAAAATTATATTTTTGCTTCTGAGTTTACCAATTTAATGATTTTGATTATAAATAAGAGTGACCCCCCTAGATGTCGAAACAGACCTAAATAATTACAAATTCACTTCCAGTGCGGGATTAAATGATTTTTGTAGAATTGTAGGATTTGTAGGATTTCTCAAATCCTAATTTGTACTCAATGTACATTCTTTCAATGATTGGACGCGAGAAAGCTACATGATTCACAAATAATAAGATTTAAAAAATAGACTGCCAATTAGTGTGGCACATAGCTTCCTCACATCCTATCATGTACTTTATTGTTATATTAACATTTATGTAAAAACTATTAATAGTTTTAGTTATCTTTAACATTTCATAGCTGTGTCGCTGTTGGTTTTACTAAAAAATTGTATTTGTAAAAAATGTTTGTCTCATTGAATATATGAAGTTAGATTTTTTTCCCGCCCTAAAAATCCCGTTTACGCGAGCGTTGCTCGTGAACGCTTGGACGGATAACGTTGTCCAACGAACTAGTCCTGGGAATTGGTAAAATGAACATGTCTACCAAATTTCATCAAAATCGGTCGACATTTACTCAAGTTATCGTCGCACGTTTCATGATTCGCGGACACACAGACCGACAGACAGACAGACAGACAGACAGACACGGAACCAAAAATGTTCCCTCATGTCTGAAACGGATTTCTGTCTTGGAATTTTTAAAATCGGAGGCATAAAACTTTTTTGTTCTCAAAAGTGAACACAATGCTTCCGTTACCTTCGGTAAACTCGGAAGCAAAATACATTAATAATAAATAAATAAAGTTAAGCTAGATGCTGTTGAAATGACATTGATCATAACCGATGGCATTATTTATATCCCACACACGGATCTCAGCGTTAGCATTATTCTTCTTTATTTTAATTTTTTTTTTTTTTTCTCTTGTGTTCTTTATTCCTGAAACCAGAGAAAGATCCCTAAAAATAATCTTAATTCCATAAAAAAAATTAAAATTAAATAAATTTATTGTTCTTTATACTTGATCCTTCTTAGCTTCTTCGAAATCCTCTTAGCTTATGATATATTCACCTTAGCGTGTTTTTATTATGTATATATATATATATATATATATATATATATATATATATATATATATATATATATATATATATATATATATATATGTGTGTGTGTGTGTGTGTGTGTGTGTGTGTATGTGTGGATGTGTGTTATTCGTGATAATTATATGAAATACATAAAGTGGCTTAGACTTAATACAAGCTCTAAGTCTTAAGCACTTTAACACGTTTTCCTAAAGTCTAAAGGATAATTAATAAAAATATATTAGAATTAACAAAATACATTTCCCTTTATAGAACTGTTATTATACAATAAAAATCATTAACATTATAAATTATTATATTTAAGAGTGTACGGGAATGTAATGAATAAATTTTTAGTGTTATTACTTTAATTTCATTGTTGATTTCTTACGTTTATTTTTCTGTTTTCTTTTTATGCAGCTTGTTGCAGAAAGATATGTTTTTAAGGCTTCATGGGATTGAGGATTAAAAAAAAGGAAAACATACATTTGTCACATCTGGTTTACTAAAACTTGAGGCATGAAAATTAATGTCGTATGTATTTTTTTATTTTTTATTTTTGGGTTACTAACTAATTAAATTTAAAATTATGTACATATTGCATTATTGCATAAAATACCCACAAAATATGAAGTAGACTCACCTTCCACTAATGCATTTTATTAATGTAACTCATCTGTTTATCTGGATGATGACAGCCTTATGGAGGCTGAAAGTTGCATGTTAAATAATCAAATTTTCAATTTCTGTGGACAGTGGACAGACAGTTTGTTCCTTTAAGATCACTAAGACGCTTCAATATCTAAATACAATAAGTATTTTTTTAAAATCATAAATACATTTTTTTCTCAAAATCTTTTTTCTTTCTCAAATAGAAAGTATAAGTAGGGGAGACCGGGGCTGGTTGTTACATGGGGTAGGTTGTTACAAGCTGAATTTAATTTAAATTGAGGGGGAGATGTCTACAATGCATATCACAGTCTGTCAAGGACAAGAAACCTTAGTTCTTCCGTTATCAGCTTGAAGCTTGAGGACAGGTCTCTTTATTCTACAGTTATGTACTGATTTATGTTTTATACCCCTAAAAGTAAAAAAAAGTCGCTGCTATAAAATTTGTTCTGCAGTCTTCATTTGTCTTAATATAGCTTTAGTAAATAGTACATTGAAAACTATGTTCATTGAGCTTAATTATCACAGTTTATTAGATTTTTTAAACTTATATGGGTAGATATACTCGATTGCGTCCAAAATGGCAGCACGGAGCTGGTTTCTACGGGGTAATTTGTTACACTGTAACTACCTGCCCCATACTTCTCATCTGCAATAACCAAACCTAGGTATGTAAATTATTATTAAATAACAGTTTAAACCGAGATTTTGTTCAACTTTTACTTATAATGAACAAAAACTATCAGAAAAAAATATTATTTTTTATCGCCAAACGGGTATAATTTTCTTATTTATAGAGTAGTATTTCGCCATTTTCTTATTTATGAGTAGTATAAAATTAATTACAAGTAAATTAAAGCAAACTAATTAAGCTAAAGCTTTTATTTAACTTGCAATGTATGTATGTTCGGGTCAAATCTTGCAACTAAATTTTAAAGCAGTTATCCTGAACCGATTGAATTCAAATTTTGCATACACGTTTAGTTTGGATGACAATGCATGGTTAGCTAAGTGACGTCATTCTAAATCCAATATGGCGGACAGCACTAGATGGCGGAATAGTTATTTTTTAAGCACGCCCATGATATGGGTATCAAATGAAAGGGTTTGCTGAGATGAATACGAATAAAAGCTTGTTTTTTTAAAATGCGTTTTAAATAAAATTATTTTATTTTTAGGAATTATCCTCAAGTGGCTTTCAAGTAGGTCGAAGTTCAGCGGTTAAATATAATTATCTATTAAACATATTTTGCTTTTTTCTTTATTTAAATGGTTTTGACAAATTTTAAGTCATTATTTATAAATTTTTACTTACATTTGTATTATTTTTTTGTGTCCTTACCTATTTTTTCTATTAAGTACCTAGATATAAAACAAATTGTTAAACTTGATGATGTTTCCTTTTTCTAACCCTAATCCCTAGCAACCTAATGTAATTAAAGTCCAAAAAAGTGGAATTAAAAAAATGCATATGTTTATTATAGTCTGTGTAGACACCTGAAACCTAAACTACCGGGCCAATTTTGTTAAAATTTGACATCCGCATGTTCAGAAAAATGATACCTACCCGATAATTCTCGAATGATCGAGAAATAAATTTTAATACATATAAGTTTTGGGGCTAAAGGCTATAAATAGAGCGACAGGAGCATATTAGTGATTCTAAAGCGAATTTTTAGCTCCATTTAAAATGGTGTTTGGTTTATTGTTCTGGCTTAACTATAGGGAAAAAGAAATACATGTATACATTTTCTTGAAAAAGTCATGATGTTTTTGAATAATTTGAAAGTGGCTATGGCTGCCGAACGTGTAAAAAAGAGGAATATGGGACTTTTTTTGGTCTATATAAATTGTAATTTTTTTACATTAATAAACAAGTGTGTGCTAATCAGCACACAGCGAGGGTCCGTAGACAACACAATATTGTTTAAGTAGACCTACTGATGGTGCTGTTATTACGTAATAGTTCAGTATAGTAATATAGTTCAACTGGCTATTATATGCATTGCGCTCGTCCACCTACAGCTCGTTATTTTTGAAATGCCAAAAAGCCTACTTTGAACTATCTATATGCGGGTCTGATATTCTCAAAACACATAAATAAACTTCTGATAAAGTATTTTGTGCCAGTGAACCGGACAATAATAGTACATTACGCGTCGAGTGCGGAAAGTAGCATTTTGCATGCGAGGGTAGTAAAACCACACGAGCAGTGCAAAATGCCGTTTTCGCACGAGTTGCGTACCGTACTTTATCTACGATTGTTAGATTAAAATAATAAATACAGAAAAAAATAAACTTGCTGTATGTAAGTTCGTATCTCTCTCTTGATAAAGATGGCATTAATTCTTGAGTTGTATTTTTTGCCGAATAAATTATTTCTGGAGGAGTATTATTCTCCACATTTTCGTCAAAGTCACTTGATTCACTCATTGTTTATCACTAAAAACTCGATATAAACAGTTACTGTAATAAAAGAACAGCAAATTAGTTTTGTTAAATGTAAACAAACTCGCTAATCATGCGTAAAGCTGAAGAATTCCTCTTCTTTACCGCCCTTGGGTGGTAAAGAAGAGGAATTCTTCAGAACTATGGGACGCCCATGCGCAATGAATACAAGTACGTAAAGAATCACTTTCTACGCATCTAAACAGAGATTCAATGTTTATATTTCGTATCAATAGTAGATAAACAGCCCTATAACCAAAGCCTATAACCAAAAAATTTAATTATTTTTGTAATCAGCTCGACGTACCCTTTTCATATGATACCTCATACGGTCTACCAAAAAATCATTTTTTTACCCTTATGTTTTTGAAAAAAAAAATTTTTTAAGTCGCTACATTTTTACATTCTTACATTGCCAAATTTCAAAGTGATTGGACAAAATGTGTAAAAATGAATCATCCTGTGTAGAGAGAATTTTTTTAAAAATTTCGATGGCATTACATGTCAGAAGTAGTACTCTAATGTCCTTCTGTAGCTGTAGTGTGCAGTTTGTGCAGACGCGTGCAGAGCTTGGTCGAAAAATAAATTTTAATATAAGTTTTGGGCACTGTCCCCAAAAACTTGTACGAAACTGATTTAGCTGAAAATCGAGAGCAAAAAGATAGATTATATTATGTTTCGTAATAATCTAATAAAATTGGACATTATGGAATTAAAATGCAGTAAATAATTATTTTTTTTAGTTTGACGAACTTTTATATTTATTTAACGTTTTTTATATTTTTTTAACGTGCTTTTATTAATTGTATAAGGTACAAATTTGGTTTTTAATTTTCTAACCGCCTTTCCGACAATCTAAAAACCTGAGACTTTCAAAAATGATGCATTATACAATACATGCCAATGCAATTTAATCTATTACACTCGCAAATGTACTAAAAAAAAAAGTAATATTAGTTAAAGTTTTGTGTAAAAAGTCAGCAACCACAATTGTTATAAACATTTTCAAAATTTATTTTATTAAAAATGTATGTAATATATATGTATATAGGTATAATAGATTTTTTTTTAAATTTTTATTTATTAAATTTCTTATGAAGATAAAAGAAAAAATAAAGTTATTTACATCGTGAGTTTTTTTGGTTTAACCATTTTATCGGAATTGTTTTGTTGGCACATAACTCCTGATTAAAAAATAAAATTGAATGAAATAAAATGTATCGTTAAAATGTAGAGAAGAATACGATTCAAACCCGTTAAAAAGCCTAACATCTCGCATAGTGGAAGATCTTGAACTACTGTCGACTGCCGACTCCCATGGTCTTGTAGTCTTGTCTAAAAGAATATATAGTGGGATTAGTTTCTAGTTGAGCCGCTTGAGAGCGCCAAGTAACGCCTACCAACATAGGCCCCTCCCTTTAGGGCTGGCAGAAGAGCGGATGTACAGTCAGTCGCTATGAGACCGTCGATCGGTTCGTGTCTGTTCAACGCTGGGTGCGTTCTCTACCCTCTACGTGTTTAAGAGAATAAGTTTTCGTAATATTTAACACTTTTATAGTGCGTGACAGTGCTCCCGGTTTTCGTTATTTTTTTTTTTTTATAATGTTAAAATTGTGCTTATGAGTGAAGTTAATTATAATTGGATACACTATTTGGATTCAGCTCCTTCTTCTGATACCACTGCTGCAATTATCGGAATGGCCACAGTACGTAATTTATCTTTGTTTAAGAAAACAAACAATAGATTTCATATTAAAAAGAAAAAAATATTAAGTTGACCCATTGACGGTCTTATCCCTTATAATATTAATATTTATAATAATTGAATATTCATTTTTTTTTTTTATTCACTTGTTTTGGCTTATTATTTTTCTTTCTTGTGTTCGTGTATAATAATATATTGAGAAAGTATTGAGATGGCGTGAAAGTTTAAAATGTAAGAATTTGATGGATTTACGTTAAGTAGAATCCAAAATCTAAAATATGATTTTTTAAAAAAAAAAAAAAAAAAAACTGTCTCGTTTGTCGCTTATATAGACGTGTAGAGGCTTAATTACTCAACCGATTCCAATGAAAATTGGAATTTATATTCGGAAAAATCACACCCCCAAAGTATAATCAGAAAAAAAACAATATTTTCAGCTCTAAATTTAGAAGAGAATCCCAAAAAAAAACTATGCACAATTAATTTTAGGTATATATGTATATATTTTAAAAATTAAAAAAAAAGTTTAAACTATTTAGTTTTTTTCTTTAAATATATAAAGGTAATAAATACATTTAAATACCAATGATGTCATTTATCTCTCTTTTACGGAAATAAATCAAGAAAGTTTTCAAAATACAGAAAAAATAGTTAGTTATAGGGAAGCTTTAGGTTGGTTTTTAAATGCAAACTTTTTTTTATCATCTCTTCAATTATTTTTTAATTTAACCACAAAAACTCGTAAAATCATTATTATAGGTCCTCGGTTCTCGTTTCTAATAAACTAAAGGACAAACTGATTATGTACATGGCGAAATTGATAATACTTATTAATAAGAGGATCGGCGTAAATTAAGTGGTTAGCGTTCTTTTAACTCGCCTCTATACTCTATATGTTCACAATGTAATACATATTTCTTCTCTAGTTATGTGTGCTAATATATTAATATATCCTATAGAAGTGTGAGATATTTTTTGCAATGATGATCGGCGAAGATGAGTGATTAGCGTTCTCGAAACTCGCCTCAAATCTATGTTTTAACACAGGTTGTGATAAAATATTATATATTATTGTATGATGACATGTCTGGTGATAACTCCTATAGAGGTGTGAGATATTATTACAATGAAGATAACATTGAGTGAATATGTAAAGCGACCGAACCTCTGCCTCCTGTAATAACCTTTTGTAAAGTTAACGAAAAGTGAAAGAAAAAGTAAAAAAAAATAAAATAAAATAATTAAAGATAATTATAGATGAAGCGTGCAAAACAAACTAAAATTATAAGGAAAATAAGGTTGAAGAACTAAATAAAGATTTAATAACTGACTTGCCTAAGTTTTCCATTTTATACAATTTAATTATTAAGTAATTCGAGACATTTTATGTTAATAATATGAAATAAAATAATAAATTATTAGAGTATTAAGGCTTTTCTGGTTAAAGGGTATTAGAATTACAAGATTATGGATAAACCTTATAAAATAAAAAAACAAACTATAATGTAATAATGAATTTCAACTTGAGTTATAGGGATTTCTTGATTATTATTAAAGCTGGATAACGTCATAACAATTAGTATTTTAATAATATAAAAAAATAAGATTCTAATTCTATAATAGATAATTTAGATAATCGACTGCCAATTGGTGTGGCACATAGCTTCCTCGCACCCTAACACGTACTTCATTAATTTTATGCTTTTACAAGCCATAATTGTCTAATTTGTTTGTTTCCCAAAAATCAAAATTATTTTAATTTTTTACTTGAATTTAAGTATCAATTTAGCAAAAGTTAAAGAGCGCAGACGGTTCAAATTAATCTGGGGCTATCTGCGGGTTACTTCCGATAAACTATAAAAGTTTCATACAAATACAGATAAATACTTATGAAGCTACAGCTACAGGTATAAATAAATGTATATATTTGTGTGCATGTGGAAGAGAAACAAATGAGCGCAGAAGGTTGAAACTTATATGGGACCAACAGTTGGTTAATCATGATCTACCATCCAAATTTCATTAAAATCGGCCGTGTAGTTTTTAGATATGTTTGGTTCGCCAAAATAGAGCTACAGTTAGACCGACAGACAGACACGGAACCAAAAATGTTCCCTGATGTCTGAAACGGATTTCTGTCTTGAAATCGGAGACCTAAATATTTTTCGTTCTTCAGAACGATCACGTAGCTTCCGTTACCTTCGGTAACCTCGGAAGCAATAATATAGATTTGTAATATTTAATACATAATAGATTTGTAAATATTTTTTCTTACGACTAATAAAACATAATAAGGCAATACTGATTATTTTTATAATTGAACAGTAGATATCAATATTATCAATTTATAATTGAATATAGTAGGTATTTCATACACGTCTACTATATTTAGTTTAAACATTTTTATACCAGTAAACTACCGACAATATCCAATGTTAATGAATAAATTAAATAGGGATTATTACAGTTTTAATATTAATTTATGTTATTCTAATAATAGATATTAGTATTATTACATTAATTATATTAATTATTAATCTAAATATTTATAAAATTTTCTTATATTAATAACTTCATGACATAGGTACATTTTATTTATTTATAATTAATTAAGACCGACAAAATAGATTTCGTAAAAAGTTAATTTATTAATTATTAAACAGCTTTTTATTCTATTCACATTTTTATCTCTTTGGTATATATAATTAAATGAAATAATGATTTTATGTGCTTTTCATTATCTTTAATTTGCTGCATTTAATGTGTCATTTCCATACTGTTTTTCCTTTTTATACATAGTACGTATATATAATGAGAAAGTTCAAGAATTATATTTTGAGATTTTATAGTCTGCCACCTACTTTTGACTGGTCCTAGGTCCTAGGTATCCTCAATTTTTATTCTTTTTTTTTTTAATAAATATATAAGTTACTGCGTGCTTTTTTCTACAGCAATCTCGCCAATTTGTTTGTAAATTTAAGTTTTAATTATTATTATAGTTAGTTCAGTAAAAAACTAATTTTATTATATAAATTTAGGGAAATTATCTGTGAAAACTTGTTCTGTTTACGTTTTAGTTATATTATTATAGTTTCCTGTTAAAGATGAACAACATGGTCCGCTTAATTAAAAAGATAAGAGGTGAACTTTATCAAAGTTGAAGGGTCAAGGTTGTTATAAAGCTGAGGTCAAATCGATTTTCTCATAGCGGTCAAAACATGGTTGGTTTTAACAATAAGACCAGTGTTATTAACAGAAGGGTTCGGTCATATCGCCTCTAGAGGTGGTTATAAGACCCAGCTAACCTTAATGCTTTCCACCGTGACCCTTGGAAAAGCATACAGTTTCCCTGTGCATGTTAACCTCAAGAATACAGCAACTTATACTCCCCACTCAAGTTTGCATGTTTTACTGACTCTAGTCACACCATATACATACATACATATATATATATTACAAGGGCTCTGCCTTGTAGTGACCGCCTGCCGGCCAAAGCCCTTAGTCTTATCTCTATTTATAATACTATACCCTAAACTCACGGAATATTAACTTACATCCCCCCTCTCCCACATAACTAACACCCATTGCTATAAATTGCTATGTATATATATAAATTTGCGTGCGTATATATTTTAGTGTTTGTAAAATTTATCTTGCTTTTTTTTATTTGGAAAAATTATGGGTATGTCCATTTATATACTTTATATGTATGTGTTTATATATATATATATATATATATATATATATATATATATATATATATATATATATATATATATATATATATATATAATATATATATATATATATATATTAACAACCCAACTAACCAAAATTAAGCTGAAGCCATTATTTCTTGATAATCTTCACATTTAGAATGATTTTTCGTCTCTGAATTTTGGGAGTGACGTTAAAAATTGAAAATTTATTTCTCATATACGACTTCATAATTACTTAGCCTTGTGTTTTCCATTTATTCGTTTTCGAGTTTTGACAGGTACATTTAATTATTCATAAACATTTCATCAAAATTTATCATAAAAATAACTTTTCCTCGTTGGGGAATCGAGCCTAGCCTCTCTCCGTCCGCGTTTAAAGCTATTTTCTCAGGAACTAGATTTTCCCCGGGAAAACAGCTTATATCGTTAGATTCATTGTTAAATGGACTACGTTTTAGAATTTTTTAATCAAAACCGTCGGAACCGTTTTCGAAAGTTTTTAGGGGTAGTGCCTCCAAATTTTGGGCCCAGTTGTTTAGGCTCTATATCGTTTTAGAGAAATAATTTTTTCTACGGTATTTCAGAGTTTTTGGGGGGTTGCGCCCCAAATTTGGAGCTAAAATTTATCTCTCTATTTGGCCTCGGGGTATGATTTTTCTGAACATGTATGCCAAATTTCGTCAAAATCGGCCAAGTAGTTTAGGCTCCAGGCGTCTGCACAGACGACAGACAGATAGACATTTTTTAAAAAACCACTTTTTTGGACTCAGGGACCTCAAAACGTGTAAATCTATCAAAATCGAATTTTTTCGCTATCACAATACTTTCTCTATATATGAGAAAGTAAAAAATAGAGATAAATAAATTTAATTAAATTAAACATATAATAACAGAGTAAAATAATATAATTAAGCATGAAATTAATTGATTAATAAATGAAATATGGATAAAATATAACAATAATTAAATAAATAGTAACAACTATAATAATACGTGAATTTATATAATATATATATAAATATATATATATATATATATATATATATATATATATATATATATATATATATATATATATATATTGTGGAAATCGATTGTGAATAAAATAGGATTTCATCTTAGCGAGGATCAGTCAAAAGTAAAAATAAATTAATAAAGATATAAACAAGAATGTAATGAATGAATGAATTATTTTTTATGCCTACAGAAGGAAAAAATACTATACTCGTATTTCAGGAAATCCACAATTTTGGCTTATATTTTTGATTGATTCTCATTTTTATCGTCGATCTATAACGTAAAGAATATGTTTTCCTTAATATTTCAACTGCGTGTACCACAATAATTACATTACGTTTTACGTAGGGTTGGAAGATGGCATGTGATTCTTTTTTTCCTGGATGTTTGGTGAAAATTGCTGAAGATATAAATCATTGCAGAATCTATAAGAGGTCGGACATTTATTACCTTTTCTTTGTTGTTTGTTATTTTGTTGGCATTGCTTTTATTCCATTTTTTTTGTATGTTATCAGTTCTGTGATAAATCTAGTTTGTTATCACAGTCTACCTTTTTTTAAGGTTCCTCGTAGGCCTAAGGATATAACACGGCGTATATTCTTACTCTTATTTTTACTTTCTTATAAACGTATTCTTTATAATGAGGAAGTATTGTGATGGCGTGAAAGTTGGAATTAGAGATTTTAATGGATTTACACGTTTTGAGGTACCCTGAGTCCAAAAAAGTGATTTTAAAAAATGTCTGACTATAGTCTGTCGTCTGTGCAGACGCGTGGAGCCTAAATTACTTAGGACTAT
Source organism: Gerris lacustris (assembly GCA_951217055.1). NCBI lineage: Eukaryota > Metazoa > Arthropoda > Insecta > Hemiptera > Gerridae > Gerris > Gerris lacustris. Next base: position 31,541,329 of record OX578282.1, on the reverse strand, counting down.
TTTGATCAAATTTGGCGTACAGGATCAGAGAAATCATAAACTCGAAGCAAATTCGAGTTATGAATTTGAGCTCCAAATTTAGGGTGCTACCCCCATAAACTCTGGAAAAACGTGAAAAATATTATTTATTGAAAAAAGTTCCGACAACTTGATTAAAAAATTCTAAAATTTAGTACATTTTTATAGAATCTAATGGTATAAGTCGTTTGCCCAGGAAAGATAAAAGTTTTCGAGATATTGATGAAAATAAATATGATGTGTTGAAAATCGAAAACAATAAGTAAACAAACAACTGTTAAAAGAACAACACAAACTGTCTCTCCACGTGAATTGAAATAACTTTAATATCAAAGCAGCTCTCAGCCTTCAAAAGGCCATCATCATCTGTTGATCACTTTTAAATGTATTTAAAAATAAATCAATTAAATGAGATGTTATAGGTATAGGGCATTATACAATTGTAGTAATAATTTAATATAGTACAAATCTAAATCAGCTCTCGCTGTGATTACCCTGCAAGACTGTAAAACTCCTTTAACTCGCTACTTAAACTGAAATTTTATTTTGAACAATAATTTAAATAATAACAAAAATAAATTACTAAAGAAATATATTAATACTGTTATATATTAGTTTAATTTAAAGGTTTTATGATCAGTAAATTGCAAACTTGAAACTTGATTATCTTTGTTGGCATAAAAAATAAAAATCGTAAAACCATCAGGTATAGTCGTATATTGTAGTCTGAAAGCCTGAGTATAATCCAAGGAAGGGTCGAAATATCGCGCAAGAGTGAGTTAATCACTTATAGGCCTAACTACTCAAGAGTTAAAAATAAATAAAGCATGAACAATCTGTAGGAATGAACATAGGTTCCATACGTTTGCGTTAGTCCATTTTTTATTTTATTTTTTTCTAAATCAAAAGAAAATGAAGGATAAAAAAGAATAAATAAATTAAAGGGGACAACACAGTACAAATGAAAAGAATAAAGTTTTTATATTAATATTTAAAACTTTTTTTTTTCAGTGTTTAAATAAATTACTTTGGTGCTATAAATATTTTAATAATGAAAATGAGTAAAGAGTTGCGTAAGAAACTTAAGAACAGTATGAGCGAAGTAAGGACGGATGATATGGAAGAGGGATCAAGCTAAGCACGTATACAGGGTACAAGGGTACAGAGGTACAAGGTCTGGTCAAACTATTAATGCTTTGTACTCAGCTACAAGGATATGACAGCATCCTCCAAGCTAATCATCTTCCTAGATTACTCATTTCTGATTAATAGTTAAATAACACTTCCTTCTTTCATTCATTTAACTATTAGTTTTATTAAATTATACTTATTTTAATTTTTAATTTTTTATTGTTACTTTTCCTTCACCTTCTCCGAAGGTATATAGGAAAAGTATTGTTTTCACCCAAACTTTTTTTTTCGAGATTTCAACGGAATTATCCGTTTGGGTATTTTTAAGACCTCCTTAAAATCCTTAAAAATGAGTCCTTACCTGTTGTGGTGCCGCCCGGAAAATCAACTTTTTCCGCCATCTTGAACCCAGTTTGCTGAGTCAGCAAATATTTAAAAAATCTATTTCGAAAATGGTCCTGATCGAGTTGAAATTTGGCACGAATGTACCTCTCTGTGTGACAAACAAGCCCAACTAAATTTCATTTTGATATTGGCCGCCATTTTGAAGTTATCAATTTTTGAATTTTGAAACTTTGACGGTTAATAATACTGAAAGTATAAATACGTTTTTGACATATATCATTGGTACCGGAAAAAATTAAGGAACAAATATAAAAAAAACCGATGAAATTCTATTAATTAGTTTAAAAGTTATAAGTGAATATAATTATTCATTAGAGCGATAATTTTGATCTGTCAAAATTGATGACAGAAGTTGTTTACATCTGTCAAAATACCGCCAAAATTCAAATAATTAAATGAAATATATTAAATTTTTTTTTGAAATATGTTAATAAAAAAAACCACTTAGTTCAAAACGATCTCCAATCCATGTACTGACCACGCCCAGTGCAGCTTCATCCTGTTGCGAAGCAGCAGGAGAGGCCACTTTAGTGGCCTCTAAAATGAGGAAAAGTTCCGAGGTAGGTACTCTGTACCCGATTTTTTTTCTTATGTCTTTAAATCTTGTAACCTAAATTTAACCCACTTCCGACTAGAAAGCTGAAATTTGCCTATAAAATGTAACATGTGTATCGATTATACACATATGCAGATGATGATACAATTATCAGTCATCAGTTTTTAAATTTTACAAAATCTATAAAAGCTGTGTCAATTTTTTTTTTTTAAATTTACTTGTGTTAATAATAACTAATTCATATATAATAAATAATTCAAATAACAATAAAATGGTACATAATATTACTACTAGATGGTAAAAAAAAAATAATATTTTAAGAAAAATGTTTATTTAATTTTAGAAAATTGCAAGTTTAACAATAATATTATATCGATGAAAAAATTCTCAGCAACGGTTAAGTATATACAATAGTCTGTCAATTAGTGTGGCACAGCTTCTTTGCTTTCTGTAATGAGTTATGCTTTTACAATCCATTATTGTTTAATTTAATTAATTTGTCCTCCCTTTTTAATTATTTGACTTTTTTTACTTCTCCTTACCTATGGTAGGAAAAGTATTTTTTTCACCCAAACATTTGTTTTCGAGATTTCAACTAAATTATCCGTTTTTTTTTAATTTTTTACATGAATAAAAGTATAAATTTGGCAGCATTTAATGAGCGCAGTCAGTTCTAATTATTATTGGGATATCAGAGGACTACAATTGACTAACCTTACACATTTTTTTTTTAAAGATAAAGTGTGTACCGAAAGACAAACAGACACGGGACCAAAACTGTTCTCTCATGTCTAAAACAGATTTATGTCTTGGAATTTTTGAATATGGAGAAAAAATTTGTGATAGATAAACATTGAATGACAGCAAAACAGGAAATATCGATTATATTATTTATCGATTATATTATATCAAATATATCGATGGCACGGTTTAGATTTCGGTTTAGATTTGGTGCGGAGATCCGTTGTACAAAGATTGTCCTTTTATAAGTTAGTTAGTTCTCCAGATTCTAGATTGTTGTCATTTATGTGAAGTAAATACATTCGGAACTATTTTTTTTTCACTAACATTATATATTATATAACAATAACAATTATATTATCAACATTACATACGATTCAACAGAAAATTTAAAAACGTAGTATATAAAAACTTCTTTTTATCTTGAAATTATTTATTTATAAAGGTTATGTGCAAAAGACCACTTTTCTTTGAGACTTCTTGAGTTTTTTTAATTTAAGTACGAAAAACTTAAAACTCTATTTTAACTTAATAATATTATCTTTTTGAATCTATTAAGGCTTGAAAATAATTCATTTAAAAAACATAAACAATACAATAACATTGACAACAATATTGGAATAACAACATCGGTTCCACCTGTCTCTATTATATAGGACTCACTTTTAGACAATATATTTAATAAAAATATTGAAATAGATTTTATGATTAAATATTATACCACCCCTCCCCCCCCCCCCCCCCTCTCCCTCTCTATCTCTTATGTATTTATATTTTATAAATGAAAAAGAGAAGAAAATTAATACATAATGGATGGCTTTACACTAAATTTGATGATTTAATCAATTAGGATGTGTGTCCGGAAGACAGATGGCTAGCGGTGTGGAGACACAGTTGAATTGACCATATAGTTTCTTATGGTAGGACCAAGGTGGAGGAAGTATTAAGTTTCCCGTATCTGGTTCACTGCCACGGGTCCTCTCCTACATCTGCTTCTAAAACCTTAAACGTGTCCACGAGTATATAAAATCTTAGCTTTTCACTGCGTGGTTTCTTTTATCTGTCCTTTTAGTATCTACTGTTCTGGTAGGGTTCGTTAACGGTGTAAAAATTTAAATACGTACATCTTCGTTTGAAGAAAAATTTGCTTAATTATTTAATTTAATTTTTATTGGTTTAACAAACAAATAGAATATAAACACTCTTTTTACCATAAACCAAAAGATAAAACAGAAAATAAATATAAAAAAATCTAATGTAATAAAAAAATTCCAATGATTGAAATAGCAAAGATTGTGACCAAGTTTACATAGGTGAAACTATGAAGAAACTAGAAAACCGAATAAAGCAATCCAATTATGACATAAAAGCCAAAAATAACGAATCCCACAAAAATGATAAAATGCCATTGCCATCCACACAAAAAAAATAGTAATCACAAAATAGACCACGACAATGTAATATATTAGACACGGAAAAGCATTAATCTAAATAAAAAACAAACCATGCCCAGCAATACCTACCATAAATTATAAATAAGATTCTAAACACATAAACAAATATTGCTTTCTAATAATAATTTTTAATATAATCAAAACTCCTGCCAAAATAATAGAGATTTTTTTCAAATATAATTATAACATAAAATTAAACTACACTTAAAAAAATAACATGTAGCAGATAATAATATAAAGAATTAAAATAAAATATTATCTTAAATTTAATAAAAATAGGAAGGTTCGATTCAGGTCACCTAAAGTTTTAATGCATTTTTATTTGTTATTAATTTGTTAATTTCTTGTTGTAATTCTGTTTAATTAGAAAGAGATAATAAGTTGTGAAACTATGTACAGTATAAATAGAGTAGAACCCCGTTAATCCGGATGAATTCAGGTAGAGGGTCATCCGGATTAGCAAGGTTTAAAAAAAATCACCTGAAACACTTTTTAAAAAAATGTATATAGACACTGTATTTTTATTAACATATATATATATATTATATATATATATATATATATATATATATATATATATATATATATATATATATATATATATATATGGATATATATATGTGTATGGATAAATTAAATATGCAGAATTTACGTGATATGTAATTAATTCATCCTACATAAACATTCATAATATGTACATTCCTATTAGTTTCCAGCATGTAGCTACTGACTGAACACACCTTTTAAATGTACAGTGCATTTAACAAACTGTCACTGTGCACAGGCTCAGCGAAATTATTCGTTAGAAGCGATTTGTGATATAAATTTCATTGTTACGGGCTTTCAGTCTCCAGAACCGTCCGGATTACCGAGGGTTCCGGATTAACAGGGTCCTACTGTGTAAGAAAAATCCATTTTTACTGGAAAGACTATGACCATATATTATTTTTATGGTTAATTGATTAAATGTAAATGACATCGCATTACCGGCAGATTTGTTCTCTGTAATAAGAATTAGTTACCAAAGGAATTTAAATGATATAATGTGATAATGAGATAATGTTTCAGGCTCTTCTATGCCTTAGAGTGAGCCGAAATATTGCAAATTTTTCGACAAAAGACGATCTAAAACTTTTTGAAATTGTTATACTTAACGACCCCTACCCCTACCAGAACATTAGATTTTAATAATATAAATTTAAATAAACAACTTTAATGTGCGATCTTTACTTATAACAAAAATGTTAATAGTTCAATTAATATTGCAATTTACATAACTATAATTTATTAGTGTTTCTAGATTATCAGTGGTCACTTATACGTTATAAAGACATCATCAAAATTAGACGAGCAGTTTTTAATGCATATTGGTTCACAAAAATCGTGTACCACAGAAAAATATACGAAACCGGATAGTATCTAATTTATTTTTCGTCAAAAGTTACAATTTGGCATTATCAATAATAGGATTAATGTAAAGAACATGAAAAAGTTTAAGTGAAGCTTCTTTTACATAGTGTTAAGTCGGGTACACACGATTTCGGCAAGAGTGACAGTTTAGACTGAACAGTCCGTCTGAAGGCCTGACGCCTGAATAGTCGTGACTGCCCCGCCAGATCGTGTGTAGGTACGGTACGTGGCTTTTAAAAAGTGAAAATGCCTTACCGTTTTGTCTTTCATATACACATTAGTATTTAAGCTGATTTAATCTAAATTATTATTAACAAAATTAAACTTTTTGTCTTCAAAATTTATTAACTTTCTATTATGTAAAAAAACACCTTTTTCTTCTTATAACAGTATATAGAGGTTATCCAAATAGTATAAACAATAAATTATATATAAAGAAATAATCAACATTAATTTTTTTATTGGTTAAACTAAAAATATTGAAATATCATATTTATGAATTAATACTAATACTTTATTTTTTCTATATATAATAAATAATTGTCTATAATAATTTATAATTATCATTAAATTTAGAATAAATTTGGTTTTTTTTTTGTTGGTAGTGCATGGTAGTCATGAAAACGACCAGGTCTGTTCCCCAGATTTGTTCGTCGGTCATATTTGTTTTTATTATTCGTCTATTTAAAAATTAATTTTCGCCCAATCTTTCTATAAATTAACTTCTTGGTTAAAAATCGTAAATAAAGCCATTGTTAATGCAATGTGTGTTGTAATATAACTTATTTTTAAATTTTGATACGTTTTTCAATGGACAGGTACAACTTGCATGTTGGTTATTTTCTTCCTGTTAAATCTTTTCTTTCGTTATAAATCGAATGCTTAGTAGATTGCAATTAAAGATAATATCTTTCTAAGTTAGTTTTATATTCATTAGTAGAAACGTAGTAGACTGAATGAAGAGTTAACAGGTTTTCATTTAACAGAATCATTTATACGAGTATTTAAAAGTTTCAACCATCTACGATGTGCAAATGAAATATTTTTTGCATTTATTGGAAGTTTACGGTTTTATCCGTAAAACCGAAGTTTTATTCAGAAGAAGTTCTGTTTATGGTTTAAAAATAGATAGTTGAAGTTGAATTTCGGTGATTTTATATTATGTTTAAGAGGGTCAGAGCTTTCACTCTGACGTTATCTATAAAGTAAAGATTGGTAATCGATAGATTATAGATAGTGCAAAAGTTGAGGATCTATAGCTATTAAGAAGAAAATTGAATAAGCTATTTCTCTTTCTTAAGTCTAAAGATATAAAATTCTTTTTCTAGAAATTCACTTTTGTCATTCCTTTCGAATTATCAGGAATGATTCGCCTTATGTCTGCTTTCATATTGCCTCTAGTTTTGAAAATTGAAATTCTTGCATTTCATTATTCAACCTTGTTAAAAATGTTAGTCACATTTAAACTACCTTTGTCACTTTAGAAATATTTAAAATGTTTCTTCTAACACTTTAGGATAAAATTATGCGCATTAATGTAGTATTTAGATTATCGAAACGAATTCAAAATTCCATTCTCAAATCATAATAAATTAAATTTACTGCGTGGAATAACTCGTCATTACAATATTGGCTTTAATCTGTGACACCAATGATTTGAAATCAGACATATCACTTCTCTTATAATAAAAGCATATAATCCAAAGCAACGTCTACAATATTATAAATCTATTATAGTCACTATCCATGTTTTTTACAATGGTTTGTTCAACCATGGTTGGAACCTTTCGTGGAATCCTCACGGGCATGCGTAACGGATAGAAGCTGCTCTAACCCGACCGGGCACTGAACTTCGTACCGTCATCCAATCTGTTCCAACTACGCATGGATAGTTTGCGAACCATTTACTGTAAGGTCCAAACGATTCTCTGCTAAAACCATTTACCGGGTGTTGAGACATCAACAGGAAAGTTTCTTATGCGTTGGGTTTTCTTGAATGTTTTTATTAAATAAAGCGATAAAGTTGCGTTTAGACGGTTCAATTTCATTGCTCCTTGAGATTAAGACATGACTAAATCAATGAAATTAAAACATGTAATCACCAAATCATTGAAATTGCTCATTGCCATTGCCAACGGAAATGAAGTTGAACTAGTTCATTTTTTTAAGCAATCTGATTGAATGGCTCTATGGGAGCATCAAATTGAACTGTGTAAACAGCTCGTTTTCTTTTTGTTCTTTTTGATCGAATGGAAGGTTTCAGCTGCATAGGGTATGTTTATGTTTTTATCTAGTTTTTTTTTTTCTCTGGCGATTTAATTTGATTGCTTCGTCTAAACAGTATAAAGGCGTTTAATTAAGTTGAAAGAGTACCGTTCAATCTTATGGAGCATTGAAATTGAACCGTCTATACGAGCTTTAAGTCACAACGTTCGAACCTGATGAAGATGTGATAACAATATATGTTAAGTGTATGCGCATAAAACCTGTCCTAAACTATTCCCGAACGATCTGTGGGAGGCTACAAAAGACGGTATAAATAAATGTTGAAACACAACCTAATACTTTGCTATTTAGTGTCTGTTACTAATCATAAAGCAATGCGCATGCGCAGTCCTTTACTTGACGCATTGCTCCAATTCAGGTAACCTTACGTGAAGTTTATACGATTACATTTTGTTTAGTTGTAATGTGAAACATTAAATTTATGTTACACCTTGATAAATTTACCTACTGATAATGAGAGGTAGTTCATGCTTCACAAGATTGCTATTGGTTTTTACTTAAACCCAGTGACTTATAAAGTAGGGTTCATACTCTTACATTAACAGCATTTTATATGCTCTTGTGAAATGCACAATTGCAATAGTCACACTCGCCCATCATTACTCGCTATCTTTATTCACTTGTTACGTACGCCACCCTTGTTGAGTGAAGTTTCTTTTGTTTGAGAGATCTTTTATTCATCGCTCGATTGTTTCAATCAACTTAGTTTATTGATTAAGTTGTTAATTTGTGTTTCAGATGGCTGAAGAAGGACAGTTTAGAAGGACTAAAAGTCTACCGGTAAAAGAAGGAGGAGTTAGTGCCATATATATGGGAGCAGGATGGCAGAACCAAAGAGGGCCTTGGTCTCCAGGACCTCCGCTTCCTCCTAAAGGACCTCCTAGGCCAACTCAAAAGAAGTTCCTTACAGCACTCGTACTAGCAGCTTGCATCACACTCACTGCCACTGCTTCTTTACTCTACATCATCAGAACAGGTTAGAATTATTTTCTCATTAATAATGCTTTAATCATATGCTCATAATTCATAAATCATCTTTAAAACCGATTGCACAAGTACACTAGAGGGATACTTATCAGATCTTATACGGGGTTAGCTATAATATAAGGAGTAACTATCTTACTCGTTAGGGACAGTCCACTCATTGGTACTTATAGTTATTACAAATAATTATTTATAATAATTTAAAGCAGCGAAAACTGTCGTATACGATAAGTGAGTTAAAGGTCTCGGAGCCGGTCTCCAGCCGATTTGTTAAATAGTACAATATTGCAATGCGCCTACATGGCTCATAAGAATGAAAATATTATTTTATCATATCTCTCTTACATTTTATAAAGCTATTTTCTTAAAAGATTTGGAAGAATATCGTCTATTATTTATCATATCGTCTTTAGTGTAAGGGCTTTCTTTCTTTACCAAAGTTATCTTAAAATAATGATAGCGTATCGCTTGCGATTTATGATACTTAATCGTTTCACTTCAGTGTGCAAACTCTTAAAACAGCTTCGTAAACATTCTTATAATTCATTAACAATTTTCTAATACCTGAATCAACCTAAGAATAATTATTATGTTACCTTATGTTATTTTGCCAGTAAACCATTTAATACAAGTGTTTTCATAAAATATTTGTGTACTGTGAAATTTGTGCCACGAAGGGTTTGAAGTTCTCTAAATTGTTTATTTAATTTTTTTTTTTTTTGGTTTTTGTGAAATTTCGTGTAAATTTTTACAAGTACATAGTAGTAATAAATGTTTTAATAAGTTGTTTTTTAAATACATGGATATGGACTTAGTATAAATTATTTATAATCCTTTAATGTTATCTTTCAAAGAACCATACTCGTTTAAAATTATCACTTAAGATATTTTAAATAATTTAACAAATATGTGTGTAATCATTATTTCCCTTCTATTCATGTTTTGAGGATTATCTTAAAAGTTCTTAGGTAGTTTAGACTTAGTCTCGACTTTCATGTTGTAGCAAGTTCTTAAGCCCTGTAGTAAGTTCTGTCTGTAGGTAAGTTGTTCGTGATGGTACAGTATCCCTTGGTGCCCCTGTATTCTGCCTCAGGAGTCACGCCAGCTAAATTAGTTCGTCCCGACATAGTAAGCTTGTTTCGACTACCGGCAACCAACCAGGTGGCCTCCCGTGATCTTGGGAAACCGATACAAGCGCCAACATATTTCATAATCACTTAACAACACGGCAATGCTGACTTCATCATGATCTTCCTTTATTCTTTTTTATCTTCTTGCTTCTTTCGATATGTACATCCTTTCCTCTGTGTTCTTAATTCTAGTACTTCAAACCTTCAGCTTATATTACAAATTCTAGCTTCTATTTTCTCGTGATTTCATGGTTGTTGTTTTTTTCAATAAAATTTAATTGTTTGCATGTTTTTATTTATCTCTCCCTTTGAACAATGAATAATTGAATATTGATTAGTTTGGTAAATTGTTTCCCCGAAAGCCTTGACAGACAACAGTCCTAATGACTTTTTATTACACAATAACTGTAGATTAAGGTAAATAATCTGACTTAAAATTAAATTTAATCTTGACAAGTTCACGTTATATACGCTGAATAGTTCCCCCATCTCTCAGGTACCTGATAAACGTTTGCAGCTGAAAGCTGGTTTTCCCATAATAAAGCTATTGTATTAAATTGTACCTCACGAGTTACTATGTTTAGAGGAACCTTAGAAAGCAATTTATAATATCAATATCAATAGGGTATTACTCTTTTTACCATTTCAATTCTCAGAGGTATTAAAAATAATAAGCAACTTTACTCATTTATTCAATCTAAACACTCAGAAAGGATCAGCAACTTTACACATATATTCAATCTAAACACTCAGAAAGGATCAGCAACTTTACACATATATTCAATCTAAACACTCAGAAAGGATCAGCAACTTTATACACATATATTTAATGTAATCAGTAATGCGTAACATAGCTCACCCCTCTGGGAATGTGACCATATGGGTCGTAGTTAAGTTAAGTCTAATTAGTACATTTCATATGAATGAAAAAAATATTATTATATTCTTTGCATTCTAGTCGACACAGCATTATGTCCTTACAGGGTTGAGCCACTGATCCCTTGATGTGGAACATTTTAGTTGCCTATAAGGAGTTTGAAATCCAAAAACCACATCATCGTTTACATATAACTAATAAAACTAGTCTACAATATACTAAATTACATTAGGAGTTTTTCTTTTTAAATATAAGTAATTATCCCAAAGTCTAAAGACAATTATGGTTTTTTGGTTAACAACCTAGACAACTTTTCGGTTTATATAATAATGACTATAAATATGACAGTTTATATAAATATGAATTTATTTTTAAACGACAAAGATTTCGCTGTAGTGTAGAGCAAGCTCGCTAGGAACGATCTCGAGAGACGCCCGCTTTTGCGTCTCTGTCACCGACTGCCGGCCGCACGCCTCCGTATCTACGCAACGTTACAGTATCTCTGGTTCTACTAAACCGATGTTCCCAATTTTATTGTAATTATATTATATGTCTGTACACGACGTCATCATATGAATATATTTAATAGAAATATACTAATTATATATATTATACATAATTATTTGCTAGTTTTATGATTTATACAACAAGTATTATCCGATAAACCAATACATTTTCAGATATATATGGGAACAATTTTAGCGGCTAAATTAGATAAAATTAAACATTATTATTTCAGAAATTCAAAAACGACGACTACTGACAGCTAGGTTATAATAGATAACTTGATTTAATGTGACGAAGACTAAAAAGTAGAAAATAATATTATAATAAAAATTAAAAAAATAAATAAGAGAAAAAATAAATAAGAGAAAAAATAAATGCTTTTATAAACCATGCTCTAAAAAAAGAAAATATTTATTTTTTAACTAGCCAAATTTGTACGAAGAGTCAGAGATAGAGAGCGTAAAAAAAAAAAAAAAAAAAATAGTTTTTTTCTAATATTCAAAACAGTTCACTAATAAATGTGAACACTCGTTTTAAAAAAAAAATGTATGTCATTCTTGATTGAGTTTAAACATCAACAAAAGAAAAAAGACAGAAAAACCCTTGGGGCCCAATCAAGGATACAGAAGCACAAATCGAGGTCAATAGTTACTACAAAAAACTAGCGGAACAGCAATCAGCAGTATTACAGCTAATACTAGAATCTAGACGTATAAGAAACTAGCTGGGAGCTCCAAACCCGACTAAATTGCTACCAGATTTTTCTTTATATCGTTGTGAAGAAAATAAAAGTTTTTTTTTGTCGTCTGAATTGGGTAGAAAATAAAAAGAAATGTACTAAACAGTATACTTCTAATAGTCTCTATCCCCCCCCCCCCCCCCCCCCCCTATAAAAAAATAGAGTTCCAAAAAAAAAGAACTGCAAAAGAGAGATTATTGGCTAAGTAATAAGAAGCCAAACAATAATTAAACTTTAACCTAGATGTAAAAAAAACTAACTACTTTAGTCAATATTGAAGGGAATAAACAGTTCAAAAAGTTTTTGTTTTTTCTTACTAACCACCTCAAATTTAACGTTTTAAATTAGTTTTAATCTTCTTTTGGCAAATTTTAAAACTAGAAGTAGTAAAGGGCCAAGTTTTTGAACAATTTCGTGAACAGAATTTAATTTTAAATTCTCTTAATTTGTAACAAAGTTAGTTCGAAATTAATTATTTCTTTAAACAGTTTAAAAAGAGAGTTTGAATTTCATTAACGAATTATATTGTTTTGTGTTATATACACTGTATGATATTTAACTTTTGTATCAATATAACGTTATTTTCTAATTATTTTTTGCAGCTTGATGTTTGTATATATATATTATTATATTTTACGATATTAGCTAATTATGAAAATTAATTGCATATTACATAATTGACATATTTATAAAATAGTGATTTTATTCTACAAAATAATTAAATTACTTGTTAATTCCAAAAAATAATTAAAATAAGATATTCACTGGTGTTGGGTAAAAAGCTAAAAGGCAGGGCGATTTACCAAACTTTTGAAAAATCATTTTAAATCCTTTGTAAGTATTTTTACTTTCTGAATCCCTACACTATCTCAACAGTGACTATTCATTTTAGTGAAATTTAATATTTAAATAAATATTATCAATTAATTTATTTTAGGCCCACTTAAGCCCATTAGACTTAAAGCTAGGGTACTTTAAGTCCTAATGATCATAACTTAAGCCCTTTTTACCCAACACCAGTGATATAACAACATTAAACAGTGACAGGCAATAAATAAATTATGTAAACAAACTCAACACATAGAATAATGAGTCCGTTTTTTGTTTCTCATGTGACTCAACTTTGAGGGTTTTCCTTTACCTTTTACCGGCACTGACGATGAACGAGAGGCCGAAAACTTTGTGAAAAAAAACGCTCTTCTGTGGAAGGGCTTTCCGGAATATTCTATTGATATCTACTCCACTTGCGCTCTTAATCTTCTTAAGGTTATATTTTGGTTATCCCAGTGTTGTCACAACAAGGCAAAGGATGTAGTAGAAAGAGCAACCTATACACCTCCTCCTCTATAGAAGCTTGTTGTGGCGAAAAGTGAAGCAGCATACTGAAATGGAAGAAATTTAAGAACTGCCTCTTCCAACCACTAGCAACTTCGATGAAATCTGTCTCACCATTGTGAAAGGCCCATTTCATTGCGATTTAGTTTATTCCAATTCCCACTATAGACGAGATCATTAACTTTTTCTATCGGATTTTTATTTTTATGAAAACATGTTTTATCGAATTTCGGAGGGATAGTTTGCGGTCATCTTGTAATGTTAATTTCTTGTTTTGATGAAGAGGATATACCGAGTGTTTCTCACCTAACAATAAGTATGATGGTGCAAAAAGTGATGAACTATGAATGGTTTGATTATATTCACTGACCCAATCTTGTGCGTAGGATAACCGTTGATTACAACTGTTTGTTTTACATATAAGTCAATTTACTAAAGTTTATTTTAACCTTTCGTTAAGTCTATTTGATTCTGGGGATCGATGCAGTCGAAAGATCCAACCTTTACATTCACTTTATCCTTATATATTGACTACCGGATTAGTGTCGGCTATGGGATTCTTTCGGTAATACGTGCATAGATTTGTGAAATTAAATTAATTAAAACTTAGTATAAGGTCTCGACTGTACAATTCTTTGGCTAATTCGCACATTAGTTCAACGAAATTACTAACGCTAAAATATGAGGTATTGACTATGAACGTCTTTCGATAATATCAAGATTAGATAGAGTATATAGAAAACTTATCAGGTTAGCCTCATTAGTAATTTATTTCAGTATTAAGCATCAAATCTAAAAAAATTATCCAATGTATTTTAAATTATCAAATACATTATACCATTCTGTTATTGTTCCTTTTATATTATTTGCTCTTTTAAAAGGAACTTTAAAAAAATTTAATTAAACATTATCCTTTAAAATATTAAAATAATTGTATATTAGAAGTTTTTGTTTTTTGTAGGTAATATTCAATCATTTATATCTTTAATACGCTTCTTTTTTTTCATTGTAATAATATTTATTAAAATTAAATATTCACTGAAAATAAACCAACAATTAAAGCACTCACTGATAAATATTCATTTTTAATGAGAATATCAGAGAATAAAATCTCTATGAATAAAAAACTATTTAAGAAATCCAAGAATTTGAATTTGAAATTTTTAAAAGTTTTTTTCTTTTTTTTGTATCTGTAAAAAGAAGGGGGTCGTTTTAAAAGTCAAACTGTTATCTGTAGGAAAAAAAGGAGAGATTTCAATCTTAAAACGCCCTTAAAAGTTCCCTTTTTAAAGAAAAGGGTTGAAAAAGAAAAGAAACCACAGAAGCAATAGAAATAAATGGAACTTCATTTCACGAACTGACTTAAAAACGTATTTAAATTCTGCTTTTAAGAATGAAAAGAATTAGAATAAAAAATAAAAGAGAAGTGTTTAGAAGCGAGAATGATCCGAATCATTTCAATTTTAACTACAATGAAATTATGTCACAAAAATAAAAAAAAATCATTGTAACCTTAGGAGAGAATTATAAAGTAATTGCCTCTGCTCTAAATAACCGTAACACTTACGTTTTTTTCTTTTTAAACGATAAATGAAATGGATTTTCTACTACTTAGCACCATTAAAAATAATAGTAGGTTTTTTAATATTTCAATTTTGTTAATTTAACGTTTTTCAGTTTATATATTGTTTTGATAATTATTAATATTGAAGCAGAGGTGTTTGTAAACTGCACCATTTTTTTAGCAGAAATAAAAAAGAATGTTTTACGAAGTAAGAAGAACAGTGTAAATTGCACAACTACTTCACAAAACGAGGTAAGGAAAATAGTGTAAATTGCCTTCCAGAACGAGGTAGGTCAAACTATGTAAATTGCACCAATTTCTTTCAGCCTCTTTTTAACGGTTCCATAGTAAGTAAAATTATTTTGTAAGGAATAACACACTTCTGTAATTGAATGTGACAATATCTGTTAGCCTAACAATCAAATAAAACAAAGGTACATTTAGTCCAATGTATTTTGGGACAAAGGAACATCACACTTATGTAACAAAAAGTGACAAAATCCGGTAGTCCAATCATTAAGTTAGACAAAGGGAATTTAGTGGTGCAATTTACACTATTTTAATTACTTCGTTTTAAATTGGAGAGGTGCAATTTACATACTTTGATTTACTTCGTTTAAAAAAATTGTGCAATTTACAGATCCTCTGAAGCAGGTGGTAAAATATTATTATTATTTTAACATTAAAATATATATTAAAAAAATGGCTTACTTCTTATATATGACGAAGTTTTTGATCTTGATGTTAATACATTAGGATTTTATAAAAACAAAACATTTTTTTTTAGATATTTTTTATTTTATATGTTACATTATTCATAAATTAAGTGTTAAGAAATAGATTTGTTGAAATTGTATACTAATATCGTTGAATTGTTAATTACTATAGCCTAAAAAAGCCCCAAGTTTAGGGTGAATATATATTTGAAGAAAAAAAGAGTAGACAAAAATTATATAAAACCCTTAATAGAAGAAGCAAAAAATGCATTGTTTAATGTAAAAGTAGGGTACAAATTCAAAAAAAATTAGCGTTTTATTTCTCTTAAATCCTCTGCAAGATTAATTTTTGCACGTCACTTGATTTTTGCTTGTCTCAAAATCTTGTAACCTGAATTAGAGCTACTTCCTGATTACTTAAAAAACTGAAACTTTACACTGATTATTTATTTCCGATGATAATACAAATAATAATCGGTCATTAGTTTTACAAAAATCTATAAAAGCATGCCATCAAAGATGAATTATTTATCTTAATTAGTTTACTTTTTTATTTCGATTTTTAGCTAAATCAAAGTTATTTTCGTCAATATCTTGGAAAATAGATTTTTCTTTATTTTTATACTAGCTGGGTACCCGTGCTTCGCTACGGAGTGTTATTATAATTAGATAAGTTTATAAACAACCATAATGAAACATATAAATTATTTTACTATGCAAGAATATCTAGGTTCTATCTCTCCCACCTATTTCTATACCCCCTCCTCTTTGATAAGCTAATTTTAAAATATCCTAAATTCCCCCCCCCCCCTAAAGTAAAATATGACAAAACAATACATAAAAACTATTACTCTACTCTTAAATCATTACATTGACCCCGTATTCATTACTTGTACCATACCCCTGTGTATACCAAATTTAAATTTCCAAAATTCATGTAGGCTGTCATTTTCCCCTTGCTTTGAAGTTCAAGTGGGAAAATTTTTATGGACATCGAACTAAAACTGTAGATTTCTATAAAGAACATACACCCACATACATTGATTTTTATATATAGGTATAACTATAAATTTCCATTTTTCCCCCTCCTAAATAAAATTGTACATAATAACAATTATTTTTCTCTTAAAGTGCTTTTCAACGATATGCATAATATGAAGGTAATCCATTACTTTGACATTTTTACACCGTACCCCTTTGTACCAAAATTTAAATTTCGAAAATTCATGTAGACAGTGACCTCCCCCTTGCTTTGAAGGGAAAGTGAGTAAATATTCATCAAATTATATAATGAGGGGATAAAACTGTAGATTTGTATAAAAGACATACCCTCATACAGACACTCTTCTTTTTTTATATGATATAGCTATATTTTTTCATTTTACCCCCTCCTAAATGAAAATACATACGACAAAACTGTACATAACAACAATTATGTAATCTTAAAGAGCTTTTCAACGATATCCATCATAAAGAGTATTCAGTCCTTTGACCCCGTATTCATTATTGTACCCTGTTCCCTGTGTACCAAAATTTAAATTTCGAAAATTCATGTAGACAATGATTTTTTCTTCCTTTGAAGGTCAAGTGTGCATTTTTTGATCGAGATCGGACTAAAACTATGGATTTGTATAAAGAACATACACACATACGTTGACTTTTAGATATATTTTTCCATTTACCCCCCTAAATGCACGTAAAAACAATTACTGTACTCTTAATGAGCTTTTCAACAGTGTGCATCATCAAGGGTTTTCAATACTTTGACATTTGTACCCCGTACCCCTGTGTAACAAAAATTAAATTTCGAACATTCATGTAGACAGAGATCTTCCCCTTGCTCTAAAGGTCAAGTGAGCAAATTTTTATCGAGATCGAATTAAAACTGTTGATTTGTATAAAGAACATAAACACACTCACACATACGTTGAATTTTATAGATATAGATATACATTTCCATTTTACCCCCCTCCTAAATAAAAATATGACAAAAACGTACTTAACAACAATTAATGTACTCTTAAAGAGCTTTTCAACGATATGCATCATGAAGGGTATCCATTACTTTGACATTTGTACCCCGTACCTCTGTGTACCAAAATTTTAAAATCGGAAAATCATGTAGGCAGTGACCTTCACCTTGTTTGGAAGAAAAAGAGTGTAAATATTCATCAAATTGGGATACAACTGTAGATTTGTATAAAAATCATTCTCTTATATAGATACTCTTCTTTCTATATATAGATATAGTTATATTTTCCATTTTACCCCCCTCCTAAATGAAAATATGGCAAAACTATACATAACAACAATTACTGTACCCTTAAAGAGCTTTTCAACGATATGCATCACGAAGGGTATTCATTATTTTGATCCCGTATTCATTGCTTGTACCCCGTACCCCTGTGTACCAAAATTGAAATTTCGAAATTCATGTAGACCTTGATTTTCCCCTTGCTTTGAAGGTCAAGTGTGCAAATTTTCATCGAGATCGGACTATAACTGTAGATTTGTATAAAGAACAAATAAGATATAGCTATATTTTTCTATTTTACCCCCCTCCTAAATGAAAATATGACAAAAGTGTACATAACAACAATTACTGTACCCTTAAAGAGCTTTTCAACGATATGCATCATGAAGGGTATTCATTACTTTGACCCCGTATTTATTACTTGTACCCCGTACCCCTGTGTACCAAAATTGAAATTTCGAAAATTCATGTAGACCTTGATTGTTTCCTTGCTTTGAAGGTCAAGTGTGCAAATTTTCATCGAGATCGGACTAAAACTGTAGATTTGTATAAAGAACAAACACACACACACACACACACACACACATACGTTGACTTATATATATATAGATAGATAGTTACATGCGTAATTAAATGGACTACATTATAGAATTGTTTAATCAAAATCGTTACTGTTTTCGATCTATTTTTTCAGGGTTTTTAGAGGGCTGTTGCTGTAACCCTAAATATAGAGCTAAAAAAAAATTCTCGATTTCGCCTCGTTAGTATGAATAGTAAATGTGTTATAATCGGCCCAATAATTTTTGCTCCAAACGTCTGCATAGACAGACAAAATTCTTTTCTCATAAAAAATTTCTGGTCTAAGGCTTTCTCAAAACGCGTAAATCAATCGAATTTTCGCGTCATTACTATACTTTCTCTTTATATGTTTTGTGTGAATGAGAAATTAAAATCAAAAACATAAATAAATCTAAATTCAGAACAAAAATAAATTAAATTTCCACAAGTAAAATTTCAGTACAAATTCGTTTTACATTGCAGTTTAAGAAATCCTTCTCTTTCTTAAAGGCATTTGAAACTCACGCCTAAGTAGGTTTTTTTACCTTATCGTTCTCACAGCTAAAAAAAGAAAATACGAAGCAGTAAAATTAATCACGTTTCAGGTTTTTCAAACCATTTCTCTCGCTTTCTGAGTTGAAAGGAAAGTTTCTCGGTGCTTGTGGAACTTTACTCCTTTCCAAAGCCCTGCTGCTTAATTAATATCCTAAAGCTTTTTGATTAGCACCCTTCCACCTCCCTATAATTAACAGACGAAGAAGTGCGAATACTAATTATAGAAAATCCTTATTTTTTTTCTTTTATTCTCAACTTCTTCCTAACGTTTGGGGGTCTTTTTTGAAATACGAAGTTTGTTCTGAATTTATGAATTTTCGCAAACAAATATTTTTACTGCTGTTTTAATATATATACTATATATATATATATATATATATATATATATATATACACTGAGAGAAAAAACATGTAAAAAAAGCAGGATTTTTAAAGATTATACGCGTACTTTCCTGCGATATCAGCCTCAGGATGACGGTCGTTCTTTTTTCCATTTTAGAGAATGGCTTTTTCATTCATACATTTTTCCAACCTAAACTCAGGGGAAGAAGCAATGCCGTACTGTCTTTATGCAATTAAAGCTTATGCTGGATTTACTTTAGGCCATATCCTTCCCCCTGTTCTTTTGCTAGGAGTCTCGCACTGCTTCTTGCCAATCCTATTAGGATATATTCCCATTCCGTCACGGCTTTTTTACAATACCCCCTATTTTTTTTACTAGTAGACTCACTGCTTCTTGCCAGTCCCATTAGGATATATTCCCATGCCGTCACGGATTTGTACAGTACCCTCCTGTTTATTTGATAGTATCCTCACTGCTTCTTGCCAGTCCCATTAGGATATATTCCCATGCCATCCCGGCTTTTTTTACAGTACCCTACTGATTATTTGCATGTAGACTCATTGCTTCTTGCCAGTCCCATTAGGATATATTCCCATGCCATCCCGGCTTTTTTTACAGTACCCTCCTGTTTATTTGATAGTAGCCTCACTGCTTCTTGCCAGTCCCATTAGGAAATATTCCCATGCCGTCCCGGCTTTTTTACAGTAACCCCCTGTTTTATTGCAACTAGTCTCACTGCTTCTTGCCAGTCCCATTAGGATATATTCCCATGCCGTCCCGGCTTTTTTACAGTAACCCCCTGTTTTATTGCAACTAGTCTCACTGCTTCTTGCCAGTCCCATTAGGATATATTCCCATGCCATCCAGGCTTTTTTTTACAGTACCCTCCTGTTTATTTGATAGTAGCCTCACTGCTTCTTGCCAGTCCCATTAGGGTATATTCCCACGCCGTCACGGCTTATTCCCAGGTACTCCTTCCTTGGTTTTGCCAATGCTATACTGGCTAAATGTATGAACATCTAAATCAGTAATTTAGATTGGTGTAAGACAGGTTGTCTTTCACCAATCTGAAGTGGCGTAAGTAACATTAGAATGTATACATCTAGCCAATGTGCATAGCTAGATTATGATTAGGTAATGAACAATGCAAGCAAAAAAAAAAAAAATACATTAAATATTTTCTATATTAAATCATTTGTGTACAAAAAACTTACTGCTAAGTATACAAATTATATTTATTGTTTTGTTATACATGATATGGTTCTGTATCAAAATCTATTAACAAATTAAGGCCTAATGTATTAAAAAACAGATTTTAAAATTAACATTGTTTTGTTTTATGATATGTAGTCCAGTCAAATGGTGCACAAAAAGGGCTCGAAGTGGAAAGTTCTGGTGTAATTGTTTTTAGTGGTTTATGTTATGTTTTTTTGTGGTGCTCAACACGAATCTGAAGTTGTCCAACAAAATTTCCCCCGGCAAATATGAGAAATCATCAAAAAAGAATATGTATTAGTGGTTATATCTTGCAAAGCAATCTATTCACACAAAAAGTGGTCCAGTAGTAAAATAAAAAAGAGAAAATAACTTTCAATTTATGTCTTCAACATTTTTTTGTACGTTATATGGTTTTCACGCAATTGGGAGTTGAAATATCGGGAATATCGGTAATTTTTGAAAAAAGACCAGTCATCCACCATGACTTAATGAGCGAATTTTCAAAAAAATCGACGTATTATTGGCTTATGATTATATACGAAAATTTTGTTTTAAAATTTGGATAGGTGAAAAAAAAATTGGTACACAGGGGTATGGGGTACAAAAGTCAAAATAGTATATACCCTTCAAGATGCATGTCGTTGGAAAGCTCTTTAAGAGTACAGTAATTGTTGTTATGTACACTTTTGTCATATTTTCATATAAGGGGGGGGGGATAAAGTGGAAAAAACATGTTTTTATGCTATTTTTATGTGTTATTTGTTTTACCTCCCTCTTATATGAAGATATGACAAAAGTGTACAAAACAACAATTACTGTACTCTTAAAGAGCTTTCCAGCGGCATGCATCTTGAAGGGTATATACTATTTTGACTTTTGTACCCCGTACCCTATATACAATTTTTTTTTTCACCTATCCAAATTTTAAATCAAAATTTTCGTATATTATCATAAGCCAATAATACGTAGATTTCATTAAAGTCATGGTGCATGACTGGACTTTTTTCAAAAATTCCCGATATTTCAACTCCCATTTGCGTGAAAACCATATGACGTACAAAAAAATGTTAAAGACATAAATTGAAGGTTATTTTCTCTTTTTTATTTTACTACTGAACCACTTTTTGCGTGAATAGATTGCTTTGCAAGTTATAAGCTGAAAACCACAAATAAATATTATTTTTTGATGATTTCTCATATTTACCGGGGGAAATTTTGTTGGACAAATTCAGATTCGTGTTCAGCACCCCAAGAAACATCAAATAAACCACTAAAATCAATTACACCAGAACTTTCCTCTTCAAACTACCATTTGACTGGACTAATGGTTCTTAAACAAAAACTATTAAAAAATTAAAGCATAAAGTATAAAATAAAAAATGAATACAGTCTATATTTACATTAATAGTAATAATACAATTTATTGTTTTGTTTTATGATATTGTTCATTGTCGAAAACTATTTACAAATTAAGGCCTAATGAATGAAAAAAAATAATATTTTAAAATTAATATTGTCTATATTAAACTTTTTTTATAAATAAAACTTCTTGTTAAGTACAAATTACTACTAACAATGTTTTGTTTTATGATATGGTTCTTTAACAAAAACTATTAAAAAATTAAAGCATAAAGTATAAAATAAATAAAAAATTAATATAGTCTATATTTACATTAATTGTAATAATAAAATTTATTGTTTTGTTTTATGATATGGTTCATTATCAAAAACTATTAGCAAATTAAGGCCTAATGAATGAAAAAAAAAAAAAAAAAAAAAAAAAATGACATTATTTTAAAATTAATATTGTCTATATTAAAAAAATTTTTGTACATAAAACTTCTTGCTAAGTACAAATTACATCAAACATTGTTTTGTTTAATGATATGGTTCTTTATCAAAACTATGAAAAAATTAAAGCATAAAGTATAAAATAAAAAAAAAATAAAAAATTAATATAGTCTATATTTACATTAATTGTAATAATAAAATTTATTGTTTTGTTTTATGATATGGTTCATTATCAAAAACTTTTAACTAATTAAGGCCTAATAAATGAAAAAAACAAAAATTAATATTGTCTATATTAAAAATTTTTGTGTACTTAAAACTTACACTTTTCTCCGGGATATGAGTTTGTAAATTTGAATAAATGTCATTATTGTTATTGTCATTTAAAGTAGAGTCTGATGCAACAAAATTACTGGTGTAACTTTCGTTTAAAGCCTCTAATGCCCGGAACCCGAAATCATCCCTGTCATCATTAACCGGCTCAGTAGGAGTTGCTGATGTCGTCGCACCCTGCAACATTATTGAAATCAAGTATTAACAAATTATAATAAGCAAACAATAAACAATCGAGGGAAAGCTAAGTAGGGAAGAAATATATTTAGATATCAATAAATAATGTACAAGCAATAACATAACAATAAAAAATAATCAAAGAATTTAAATATACCAAAATTATAACATATTAAACATTATTAATTACAACATATTAAAAAATAACACATTTTTGTTCTATTCTTTTGATTTTTTAAGTTTATGTACTTAGTAAGTTGTAAAAATTCTTTGTTACAATTTCGGTATATTTATATTACAAATTAACTCCATGTCGGATTTAAACTTAAATCCAGCTATTAATAATCTTTAATGAACTAATACTTTTAGCTAAAAGTGAAAAATTGCCTCTGTTTTAACGATTCTTTTCCTTTTTCCTATTATGGGTAAAAAAAAAAAAAAATTCACTTTGTAACTTCGTACTGACAAAACATTATTTAGTGGTTTATATTTTTGTTACTATTCCGATGATAAACAAAACAGCGTTAATTGTAGAATACGAATATGGAATAAGAAAAAAACAAAAAAACATTTACTTACAGGAAATCTATTTTCAATAGCGTGGTCTTGGTCGAGTTTCCACGGTTCCCAGTTTTTCATAAATGTCAACCTTGGCCCAACTTTCGGAATTAAGCACGCTAGCAAATCTGGAGTTAAAGACTTGAGAGTGTGGAAGTTCACTTCGTTATCTGCACTAAAAAAAAAAAAAAAAGATACTGAATACATTTAACTGGTGAAATAATGGGCTGGGAGGCACTAGGAGCTATGTATTAAACTTATTACAAATTCACAACAAGGTGAATCCTTGTTCGGGTAAAAAATAATAATAATTTACATTAGTTTCCTTCTAGGCCAGTGGTTCTTAACCGGGGGGGGGGGGGGGGGCCGCGGCCCCCCAGGGGTTCTTGGAAGGTATTTAGGTACAATATGTATTATATTAGGAGATTTTATGGGGGCCGTGGTTACCAAAAGGTTAAGAACCACTGTTCTAGGCAACGTATGTATACTACTACTAGAAATGTATACTACTTTAAGACTAACTATACGTAATATTTACGTGGTGACTTAATGAAAAATAATTGTCAATCCTCACTAACGCATCGGGTAAAACTGAATTGAGTCTGTAATCGGGAAGGTATAGACGAAGCACTGCTAGAGGGTGGAGATTGTGTGGTTTACAGTTTTTCTGTGATTCACATTTAACTAAAACTGTACGTAATTTATACGTACATTTAGCTTTCTAAGGTTATGAGTAGAATTATTTCTATTATACTCCCTCTCTCCAAGAAGTCTCCTCGCGTGTATGCATGTAAATGTACCTTATACGGTACTTCCTTACATTGCAAATCTTAAATTTAAATTAAAATTAGGTATTTATTTAATTTGTCTAAATATTAAATTATTTTCATAACCGTTGATTTATTTTATAATTAAATTTAACTTAATTAACATGTTACATAAGAGGCTTCTTGAAGTTAATAAAGATAGAATAAATTATTAAATGAACAAGCAGAAAATAAAAGTTGTACTTACCAATAAATAATTGGACGTATTCTTGAAGGCCCCATGAAATTAATAACCTAGAGACGTATGCATCTCCACAACTTGCATCGCTACTCGATGTCATGTTGTACATTTTTAACACTCACTTTTTCAATATATAACGATAGTATTATGAACAACTCAATTTGAAAAAAATATAAAAAAAAGACTGAAAAACTTTCATAGATAATTATAGAAGAGAGAGATGTACACTTCGCCACAGCTACACCGGTATTGTTGTAAGATTAAGATGGCGAGGGCAAGGGTACTGTGTAGAGGGTACTGAGAGGTGAGGGAAAAAAGCTTGGAAACCTCCCCACCCTCGAAAAAAAGGCTAGTACAAACTGTTCTAACCCCCTTCTCTAACGTGATTGTACCCTTCGACTCCTGCTTCAAAAACGTGATTATGTTTTTTCCTTGTATTCAGGTACAAAACCGCGATGAAATACAAAACAGACATGACACTTGTTAGGGTTGTACTTTTCACAATAGACCTGCTATTTTAACAGAAACAACTTTCTTCTTAACACTAAATACTTTTTATACAAGAATTTTACCTGGTACCCGGGCTTCTTTTCAGACATCACAACTTCTTTACACAACTTAACCGGATATATTACAAATAATGCAAGGAAATACTGGCATCAATGCGTCCCCAAGCTACACGAGGAATCTACGTTTTGCTGTGTGTGGGCACTTAAAAAGCGAAATACACTAATTTTCAAGGGCCCCTTCTGAACTTAAAACGAAATTTAAAAATAAAAAGACGGAGGTTTCTTGTAAATTTAATTCTGCACAAGTTAATCCCAATTTGTACACTCTACGACGATTATTGACGGCACAATGTAGGAAATAAAATTTTAAGATCTTAATATATTTTCACCACATTGAGCCTTACTTATTAGCCATGTGAAGAATAAATTGGTTTCAAACTGTACAGAATTAAATGTGTAAGAGACCTGAAGTGTTAGATTTTTGTCATTTTGCTTAGAACCAATTATTTTTACATGTTAGTTGCTTCTTAACCGTTATTATTGGAACGAAGTTCCTTATGGCACGTTCTGGAGCCCGGGAGTGAATCCAAAAAAAACTACCAAAATCACCGTCACATAAATAACCGTCACAAAATCACCGTCACGCAAAAACCGTCACGAAATCTACCGATGACGATAAATTGAGTAAAAGATCACTGAGTTAGTTGAAATTTGGTACAAATGTTCATTTTACCAATGCCCAGGCTGAGTTCGTTGAAAAATGTTATCCGCCCAAGCGTTCACGCGCCACGCTCGCGTGAACGTAAGCTTCAAAAAGACGGGAAAAAATGTTATTATGGAAGCCTGTTACTTGACTTGTTTATTTTGTTATATGTCAAAATGTCACTTGTTTTTGTAAACATCGAAAATATAATCACGGTCTTATTAAAAGTAAAATTGATCTGTGCTCACGCTTATTTCAATATATTAGGTATATTATTATAATACTGCGTATTTAATGCAAGAAAAAATTCTAACTTCATCTATTTAATAAAATATTTTAACTTCATCTAGACCAAAACCTTTTTTAATTTTTTTTTTTTAGTGAAACGAACACCGACACTATTATGAAGTGATATAGATCGCTAAATTTATTAAAGTGGACTCAAACGTTTAGCAAAGAAAACAACGTTCTTACCGATATCTAACGTTCTAACGTATAACGATTTTTATAAAACTTTTTACACATTGTCTAAAGTACAGTTGAAACAGGCATGAAACATTTCAACCGGATTCAAGCAGAAGCTTTAGAGTAGGGAAGAGATATATTTAATAATATTTTAAATTAATAGGCCGGGTAGGTAGAAAACAGTCGTATTTCAATCCAACATTCCTTTAACAAACATACTCCTTAACTATAAACTCATCATGATCAACTTTTTTCTTATATTCAATATATATTTATAGTAAGACGCTTGCTTTAATTATACAAATAATGATTTTCTTTTAATTTTACCTTAACTCTGCTAGGTACAAACAGTTCGTTACTTTTAATTTTGTCTCTTTTCTAACTCCGCCATGTATAAGTAGTTAGCAATGTGTACGTACTTAGCAGTGTTATTTTATAATTTATATTTAATGAAAAATGTAAGGAACTTCGTTCCTACCGGGTGTCCCGCGACACCACACGTATTTTTTTCATATGGTGAAGAATCAAGTTTGCAAGTGACAAAAACTTTTATATCTTTCATATACTTTCTTTAAATCCAATCACATTTCCACTTTTTAAATGTACAGATTAGAAAGAAAGTATTCCCAGTGGACTTAAATATGCTATCACTTGAATTCTTGAGAAGAAGAACTTGGTATCATTTCCATACTTAATTTGTAAGTACAAACTTTATGAGTTTGTTTGTTTGTCAAGCCCTTCTTTTTGTTAAGTCGAAGGAATTGAAGAAATAAGATCCTAAAATCACAATGTAGAGCACATTTTTCCTTAAAACGTAAAAGAGTGTCCCTTTTATCGTTTCATTTTAATTTGATGTTTGTTATTATTATTATTGTTACTTTGTTCTTGATTCAATTGTATTTTGTTTGAAATTTTACCAGGTTCTAGAGGCGTTTCCAATAACTTTTGTTAATAGAAACGCCACAAAAAATACGCCTTACAAATTTAAAATTACAGTAAAAATATCATAACAAATCTATCTTTATATGTGTACTAAATTATGACACGTTATAGGAACAATATTCCTATAAGTTACTGTGGTTATATAAGACAAATATGGTAATTCACATTATACAAATAATCAGATTTACTATAGCGACCGTTGCTTATTAGGAAACGCTCATTCTAAGGAAAAGAAAATAATTATAAAAATAGTCTGCCAATTAGTGTGGCAGCTTCGTCGCATTCTACAACGTACTTAAATAATGTTTTATGCTTTTACAACCTTAAATTAAACTAGGCATCGCGTGGCTCTATCATTGAAGCGAGCGTATAGTGATAAATATGTATTGAATATTGAAAAAATAGATAATCATGAATCATGATGAGTTGATAGATAATGGGTATAGTAGTAGTACAGCGGCTAGTAGTAAGGGAACCACCCTACATTCTTACTATTCCTCTAACCACACTCCTTTTCAATTATTATAAAATGTATCTCTTTGCTACAAAAAAACTACTGCATGTATAAAATTGAAATTTTGCATGCCTGTTCCAATTGTGCATTAGATGGTGTATATGAAGTTTTATTAAAATCGTTACGTTAGAACGTAAGATATCGGTAAAAAGGTTGTTTTATCTATTTTAAACGTTTAGGTCCGCTTTAATAGTTTTAGCGATCTTTATTAATTCATAGCGGTGTCGCTGTTGGTTTTACTAAAAAATGTTATTTCAAAAAAATGTTCGTCTCATCGAATAAGTGATGATAGAATTTTTTCCCGTCCTGAAATTCCAATTTTAAATTTGAAGCTCACGTTTACGCGAGCATTGCGCACGAACTCTTGGACGGATCACGCTGTCCAACGAACTTAGCCTGAGTATTAGTAAAAGGAACATGTATACCAAATTTCAACTAAATCGGTCAACTTTTACTCAAGTTATCGTCGGACACGTAAACGTTACTCACAGACAGACAGACAGACAAGATGCATATTTCGTTGAATGTAAGAAGCTCGCTTACGCTCGCTTCAATTAAAACCTTTGTTATAAATCTGGGGCTATCTGCGGGCCACTTCCGACTAACCACCCAAATATCATTCAAATCAGAAGAGTAGTTTTGAAGATATAGGTGTAAATAAATTTATATGTTTGTGCGTATGTGGACGAGAAACAAATGAGAGCTGGAGGTTGAAACCTATATTGGACCAGGACCCACAATGGACCAGTTATGACTTACTATCCAAATTTCATTTTAATCGGACGAGTAGTTTTTAAGATATGGCAGTTCGCAATAATTGAGTGACAGACACGGAACTACAAATGTTCCCTGATGTCAGAAACAGATTTGTGTCATGGAATTATTTAAATCGGAGATATAACAATAATTATTCGTTCTTCAGAACAATCTCATATAGCTTCCGTTACCTTCGGCAAGCTTGGAAGCAATAAATTGTTTACATTTTTGTAACATTTATATATTGTAATTATGTTACAATAAAAAATGATTATTATTAAAATCAATTTGTGAAAAAGTTATTTTTAGGAAAATAACTAACTTTCAATTAATGTCTAATTTCACTGTCATTATTTTTACTGCAATAAGTTAGTCTAAAACTTATATCAATACAAGCTTTCTAATGCTATTTCTGTTTCTAAAAAGAGGCCTCAGATTCAAATCCATCAGGACTTTACTTTTAATATGCTTTTATAAACAGCCAGCCCTATTTATGCTATAAAACAGAACTTATAACGGGGCCCTTACACTCTTAAACATGTTTGTCAATCCTTTAAATTCGCTAAAACCGAAACATAAAGATATCAAAAATCCTCCGATTTTTAGCACACTAACACCCCCCCCCCCCCCAAAAAAAAAAAAAAACAACATGTTGTTGGTCTCTATAACTGCGTACGTTTTACCTTATTATTCTTACTTTTCCTCAACTATGGTGGGAAAAGTATTATTTTAAATAAAGTGTTGCTTAAATTAAAGTATTATTTTAAATTATAAGTGTGTGCAAAAAAGGCATCCTATACTTATGTCAGTAAAAGGTAATAAATTCAATGCAGTATTACAGATTGCTTGGTTCTCATGGTGTCTCAGGTGTAAGCAGTGTAAACTACGTTACTAAAAGTGAAAGTTAATACGTCTCAAGTTAATATCTAAAACCCTCTTTAACTATTTTAAGAGATATTTTTGGAATTATTTTTACATTTCTTTGAAATAAAAAATAATATAATCCTTCTTTTCTGTAGTGTATTTATAAAAAAAAGGGAAAAGAAATTTAGAATTATTCCCCTAGTGCCCTAGATTAAACTTTTACTACTAAAGCAAGGATTAAGTCAAGGGTTTGTCTCCCCTGGGTACAGTAGATTTGGTTTTACCCTTACAGGTAAAACGTTGATTTCTTCACTCATGAAGATCTTTGAAAAACACATCAGGTCTAAAGTAATAAGTATACCATTATGAATTACTTAAAAAATATTTAACGGAAATTTACAATAATATAATTATTATGAAACCTTACAAAAAAAATAAAAATAATAATAATAATGAGTCCTGTAAAGGGAGAAAATTGGTTATTGATTGTAGGTGTCTTACATGGAGAAAACCCAAAATGGTTGAAATTTGAAATAATGGATAATAAGATTGAGAAAAATTTTGAAGTTAACACACTGGCTGAGCTTACAAAATTACAGGAGGGAGAAGGATTATTCAGTTTCTAAACATGAAATATTTCCCTACCAGATACGAGCAATCTTGAAAAGCCTGAAAGAAATAGAAAAAGAAGTGACGGGATGAGTTTTTTACATTACATCCGGCGTCCTAAGCTTTCCCGTGATTTGCCAGGGCAATATTTCATGCTACATCACTGAATAATACTTCTCCCTTCTGGTAAATTTGCAAATCAATACCTTACGGGCTAATTAATATTCAAGAACAGCAATTTTACAAACTCGTATTGCTCTTACCACGGACATACTGATTTTTCACTATTTCTAGTCAACCTGGCTTTACCAAATTGCAGGGAAACTTGCTGTTTGTACTACCATACCAGACTTGTGCTTATAAGTACCGACATATTTCTTATAAGTACCACCAGAGTTCATGTCTCCAGGCTTTTTAGGAAAGCAATTCTCCAAATTGTAATTAAACCGGCCGGAAGGTTGAAATATTACCAATCTCATGCTATTTTTTTAAAAAATCCTTGATTTATGAACTAATTTGAGGCTTTTTGAAAATGCCATTCCATTACGTGCTCTCTCCAAAAAAAAATTTCTCTCAGTGTATATATATATATATATATATATATATATATATATATATATATATATATATATATATATATATATATATATATATATACATATATATATATATATATAGTATATATATATATATATATATATATATATATATATATATATATATATATATATATATATATATATATATATATATATATATATTCGTTCTCCTGTTCATTTCATGACGGTAGGTGAATAAGCCACTTCTCACATGCACCTGCTGTGATCATCAGTGTAAAACTTGTCTATCCTCCTTGGTATTCGAACCATTGCCAGGGATATTGATATTGACCTTGGTTTCAGGCGAGGACGCTAACCTATCATTTACACAAATTGCCTAGACAGAGCGATCCTTTTATGAATATTTATTTATTTCCTTTAGATTATAAAATAAATACAAATTATATAATCAGAGTCCCCTAAACAGCTCCCGCAAACAATACGGAGCATTCATCGAACATACAAGAGAAAGTACAAATAAAAAGTAAATACAATGATGACTAGGCTATAAAATATAAATGTCACAGATTAGAAGATAAAAATATCTACAAATAAATACCTATCTACGTGCAAAAATCACAATTGTTACTAACTTATTAACATAAACATACCATTCAAATTTTCATAAATTTAAGAGATAACAATTATAAACGTAAATCAAATTATAATCATTATTAACTAAGGGAAACAGACAGTGAAAAATACATTCCAGCGCCGGGATTTGAACCACGGGTCTCCTGTGGAAGAGCATCTGTACTGGAAATACAGGAGACCCGTGGTTCAAATCCCGGCGCTGGAATGTATTTTTCACTGTCTGTTTCCCGTAGTTAATAAGAATTATAATTTGATTTAAATTAAAATTTAAACTTTCCGTAGTATGTAAACAACTAAAAACTTAAAAATTAAAAAACCTAAGTAAATAAATAAGATTTAAATAAAAATAAAACAAATCAAAACTTAAGAGTATACGGAAGTTAAATAGATAATAAATACATAGACTAATTATAAATTGAGACACCCGTGAAACTGACCACTAGGTAACGAAGGGAATAATTGAGTGGATGCTAGAAAGGGAGAAAACATTGGGACAATTAGATAGGGACAATTCAATAACACGTTTGTGGAACACGAATTTCCCCTATTGGGTTACATAGAAGAGTTTGTAACATAGTGAACGTTGTGAAAATATAATGAAACACTAACCAAGTTCAATACATTGTTAATTAAAAAGGTATTCATATTTTTTTTTTTATTAAAACGTTATTTTGTTATTTCTCATTGTCAATATTGTTTGCTTCTGCAATGTTATAATATAATAATCTGATGTTATACAGATTATATATACTTCTTACTTAGATTTTTTTTATAGGTTTGAAAGTGAAATTTCTTTTACCTGTGTTTTTGAAGAGATCTGGGAATTTTTTTACTCTACCAAAAAAAAACCATTAAATGTTCAGAGTGGATTCTCATATATATATATATATATATATTTGTGTGTGCGTATGTGTGCGTGTGCGCGTGTGTGTGTACAAAAATAATTTTATGGAGTTGAAGAGGTGTTTTCACTTACCATGTAGTTTTTTGTCTTCTTGATCTTCTTTATGGGAAAACAAAGAGGCTGATCATGAACAATGGACAATCTAATCAGACCTGGTGTTTAGCGTCTCGAAGAAGAATGAATCCTTCCCTATCTAGTTAAAGACCTTAGTAATTATCACTGGTAAAAGTGAATTTACAATTGTTAAATTAATGTTTCTTTTCATCTTGATTAGAATTAATTAATTAAGCGATTTTAGTTTTTTTATTTTGTTGGTTATAACTAGTTACTTACTTATTGTTTCGTTGGGTCTTGACAAATATAATTTATCTATAATTAAAACTTAATATGTATGAGAAAGTTTGAATATTAAAAAATTGGTTTGACTAACTCGATCAAAACTTTGTCATTCATAGTGATATTTAATTTAAAATTTCTTATTTAATTATTGTATTATTAAACTAAATAGTTTTTTTTAATAAAATGAAAACTTATTTAATAAAACAGGTGATAGTTTCTATTTCGTTTTCAAATTTTTTCAGTTTTATCAGATTTTCATTAATATCTCGTAAAACTAGATGTTTACCGGGAAAACGACTTATATGGTTTAATTTATACATAATGGACTACATTTTTGAATTTTTTATCAAACTAGCCGGAGGCATTTTGGAGACATATTTTTTTTTTTTTATCTAGTTTTTTGGGGATAGTGCTTCCAGATTTAGACTGCCCAAAATGACAAGACTGTGTGCTGGCCGCCCGTACAAAAAGCCTTAATCACAAGATAGACCAGGATAACATTACAATATTAGACACAGGAGTAAATGAATTTAAACGGAAATATCTTGAAGCCGCGTATATAGCCATAACAAACAACACTATAAACTATAAAGCAGATTCAAAAGATATAAATAAAATTTTACTCGGCTATCCTTAACATAAAAAAATAACATATAATGCCATATCAAATCATAATTCCCGCTAGAAACCTAATATAAAACTTTCCGTTTAAATAAAATTATAATAATACAAAAAATAACAGTATTCATGATAGATAACGGATAAAATAATAACAGCTCCTAGTAATAAAAAAATAAAATGAAAGTAAATCTAGATATTCTCAGTGTTTAGATGTTTATAACTTATAAATAATTGGTTACCTCAAGCTCCCTTGTGATAATTTTTGTTTTTATCGTTTTTATTAATTGTTAATTGTTGTGATGTTGAAATTATGTTATGTTTCTGTAAACTGGTTATTTAAGAGTTAAGAGTCACGTCATAAGACGATTCTAAATTCTAGATGAATATTTGACAAATTTAAAACATGTAACCAAACCTTTGTTTACCGGTAGGTTCTATTTAACAATTTTTATTTGATCTCATTTCTGAAATAGTTTATTTATGTATAGTTTTTATTTTTACCTAGTCAGAACTGTATTTTATAAGAAGTTGCAATGATGTTTCAGGCACTTCTATGCCACGGAGTGGGGCGAAATATAGCCATTCTTAAATTTTTTAGCTCAATGTTTTATTACCCTTCACGACCTATACTCTACGCACTCTACCCAAATTTTGAGCTAAAATTGATTTTTCAATTTTGTCTCGGATTATGATTTTTTTTGAACATGTATTCCAAATTTAATCTAACCTTCACGCGTCTGAACAGACTGCAGACGACAGCATTTTTTTTATAAAATTTCCTTTAATTTATTTCAGGGGACCTTAAAACGTGTAGATCCATCAAACTCTTATATATATTGTTGTATAGTCTCTAGACTTGTATACATAATATACAAGTGATCCTATTATTATATTAATAATATTATGTGTATATGATGTGTTGCTTTCCTGTTTTAAAATTACAAAGAACCTTTTATTTATTTATTCGTTAGGATCTTTGGTGGAATCATTTAAGTTACATCAGGTAAGTAGGTCTTAAAAAAGTTGTCCACTAAAAGTAACTTAGTTGATAAAAAACGGCCTTCTGGGAAAATTGCTCATCTTCAGTGCAAGTTAAATTAAATTTGAGTTTTGAATGAATCCTTAGTCATTTATTTATTATAGTTTCATATAATTATTCATTAAAGATTGTAATCAACAAACAATGACTTTTGGTTCTTTAAAAAGTGGTCGATCATCAATTTTTAGCCTTGGTATTCCACTAGCTTGTGAGAGGGGAAATGTAGCTTCCACATAGATAAGCCATCTGGAGTAAGCAAGCAAAACCACAATCCCAAACCCTTAACTTGATAGTGCCTTTCAAATTGAGTTTACTGATTTAAATTAAAGATTATTTTTGCCACTCCAACTTACCATGGAGAGTCTCTACCAAGCCAAACTTGGCACGGAACAAATAGATAAAACAAAAAAATATGGCCAAACTTTTAAAAGTAAAGCTTTTTTTTAGAAAGCGAATTTAAATAAAAACAATTGGTAGAAAGAAAAGAAGTCTTAAATTTATAGAAATAAATTTAAATATTATTTAAATGTAAATTCTAAAAAAACCATTTCAAAAAGTAGAAAATATTAAACAATCTATTTTGCATTTTTGTATTACGAGTAAAATTGATGTGGGTTTTTTCTCCTTTTTTTTTATAAAATTTTTTATTGCTAACTTTATACGTTTGAGATAATGGAATGTCCGATTTTAATGAAATTTACATGCCAGGTAATAGTTAGCCCATTGTTGGTCCAATATAATTGTAAACCTTCTGTGCCTAATATTTTTTTATTGACATGCTCACTAACTTAATGTTTATTAACTCCTATATCTTTATTGATCCGATTTTTAAAAAAATTAGATGGTTTGTCGAAAGTAGCGCCAGAATTATTTCATCCCTCTGCGTACAATAAATATTGCTAAATTAATACTTTTATTCATGTTAAAATAAAAATGCATTGAACGACGATTTCTTCGGCTATTATGAACGAATAATTTAATTATTTTCCTCTTTGAATTTTATTTAGAATAGAATCTGTTTTACTAAATATTGCTGATAATAAGTGTATATTACAATTATCTCACTCCGGTTACAAATCATGTTTATTGCTTTCTACTATTTCCTGGTCATTAAAACCACAATATGGGGTTGATTTGAATTTTCTGCCAACATATTGGTTGCAGCTATAATTCGAGCTTGTGGCTGTATAAATTGTTACTTGGAAAACACCTTCCTGAAGCATCTGCTTTAGGATTTATAATCTGACCCTACTTGCATACTAGGGATCCTTTTCCCCTTCATATCCTGTATCTATTTTTCATTTCTACTTCACATTTTTCCTGCAATAAATATGATATGTGGTTACAACAATTTAGAGAGATAATTTCCTACTGAGAAATATCTACTTATATTTTTATTTTTCAAGAAAAAAAATATAAAAACCCAAAATAAATCCTGCCAATTAGTGTAGCACATTGCTTTCGCGCACATATTCTTGGACGAATGGTCGTTTGGGGAATTGATAGTGTTTTTTCTTGGTTCTCATTCGATTCCTAATGGAGTCACATTTTTTTAATGGAATGGCGTCATGTGGGGTGTTGGGTGTTAAATAAATGAATGAGTAGATCACACTGAGTACTGTTGAACGACACATCGACAAACAGATACGATATCAAGAATGCTCTCGGATGTCTAAAACGGATTTCTGTTCATGAGTACTGTTGATCGACACATCGACAAACAGATACGATATCAAGAATGCTCTCGGATGTCTAAAACAGATTTCTGTTAATGAGTACTGTTGAACGGCACATCGTCAAACAGATACGATATCAAGAATGCTCTCGGATGTCTAAAACGGATTTCTGTTAATGAGTACTGTTGAACGGCACATCGACAAACAGATACGATATCAAGAATGCTCTCGGATGTTTAAAACGGATTTCTGTTAATGAGTACTGTTGAACGGCACATCGACAAACAGATACGATATCAAGAATGCTCTCGGATGTCTAAAACGGATTTCTGTTAATGAGTACTGTTGAACGGCACATCGTCAAACAGATACGATATCAAGAATGCTCTCGGATGTCTAAAACGGATTTCTGTTCATGAGTACTGTTGAACGACACATCGACAAACAGATACGATATCAAGAATGCTCTCGGATGTCTAAAACGGATTTCTGTTCATGAGTACTGTTGAACGACACATCGACAAACAGATACGATATCAAGAATGCTCTCGGATGTCTAAAACGGATTTCTGTTCATGAGTACTGTTGATCGACACATCGACAAACAGATACGATATCAAGAATGCTCTCGGATGTCTAAAACGGATTTTTGTCTAGGAATTTTTGAATTAGGATACGTTAAAAAAGTTCAATCTTCAGAATGATTACACACTTCCGTCACATTCGGTAAGCTCGGAAGGAAAAGTATAAAAAACAAACAATTGTAGATGCTATAAGCACTTACTGATATTACGTGTTAGTATCAGATTTTATAAAATTCAAACAAATAAATATCATAGTTTAAAACCTCATCTTTCTAAACTAAGCTTTGTAGTCATGATTTTTTTGTTTTGTAATGATTTCATTCTGTTTATTTTAAACAAATTAAAAAAAGTATATCCGTGTTAATTTAATTATAACTTTTAAAAAAAAAGAGTGTTTTAACTTCAATATAATTGCATTTAAAAATGCTTATCTGATTTGATCTATATTATTAAAGGTGGTACAAGTTACAGATATTTGTAAACTTTTCTATTAGTGTAAATGTCTGACCGGCTTTGTGTTCTCGCAGCATTTCATCCCGAATTAATTTCAACAGCGCAGAGTTATATTAAATTACTTCAAAACATTCCCCGCTTAAATAATATTCAACTATAATTGAGATTCCAACCACCGTTTATTTTTCAGAGGTATCATTAATTGATTTTTTCCTAATATATATATATATATATATATATATATATATATATATATATATATATATATATATATATATATATATATATATATATATATATATATATATATATATATATATATATATATGAAGCTGTTAAATGAAAAGGGGTTTATTTAATTGTAGGTTTCGTTGCGATTTAACTGATATCAGTTTCAAAAACAAACACAGTTTGTGTTATCATCGTATTTTTGTTTCTCTTTTTTTTTTAATTATCCTTTCTCTCCATCCGGCGTTTTGTGCCATTATTTACAAAAGAGTTTTTTTCATTAATTCACCAACTTCAAAATTTCCTTTGGAAGTAATGGGGACTCACGTAAACAAGAGTTTACAATAAATTTTGATTTTCAACTAAATCAGATTTTAATTAGTATCTAGGAAACTAGATTTTTCCTGGGAAAACATGTTATATGGCTAGATTCGTATTTAAATAGACTTCATTTGAGCATTTGTTTAATTAAAAAAATTTGTTTAGTTAAAAAAAAAATTCGTTGTTTTTGGAATATTTTTTGGGATATACCCCGCATATTTAGAGCTAAAATAGATGTCTTGACATCGCATTGGGATATATTCTAAACATGTATGTATATTTTCATCGAAATGAGCCCTGTAGTTTATGCTCCACGTATGTATACTCGTAGATGACTGATATATTTTTAAAAAAATACTCTTTTGGACTTTAAAACGTGTAAATCTATCGAAATCTTTTGATGATTTAGCGCTAACTTTCCTGATTCCTTCTGAACATTTTTGCCAAATTTATCATGTTTCAATTGGCCTAGATATTTTGGCTCCTCGTGTCTGCACAGACGATGACTCATATTTTTTTCAAATACCACCTTTTTTTGACCATAAAACGTGTTGGTCAATAATTTCAAAATATAATTTTTCATACTAACGTATATGAGTATATGAGAAGTAAAAAATTGGGCTTTGGAAGAAAGTTATTGGGAAGATACTTTTGTCTCTGATGTAATATTTACACAAAAGAAAAAATGTTTGTTTTTAGCATTTATGTTGAGGGAATTATGACTTTGAAGGTGAGGAGATCGTTCTTTTTGAATGAATGTAATGCTTAAAAGTCTCATTCAAGGTAACAGTCTCTATTTGAGGCAATAAAGAAACTTAAAACTGCGGAGAACTAACAAAAAGCATTCGCTTGAACAGTATTTATATATAAAATATAGTAAGTTTTAAGGGCGAACTTTATAAAGGCTTGTATATGGATATAATTACTCTTAATAAATAATATGAAACATATTGTGGAGACGCATATAATATGTGTAACATACACAGATATTTATATTTATGTATATATATATATATATATATATATATATATATATATATATATATATATATATATATATATATATATATATATATATATATATATATATATATATATATATCTGTGTTGGTTATAATGAATAAATATGCTTATTATAAGTTTTGTAGGTTATGGTTTAGTGTGTATTTTTAGTAGAAACCCGGAGTATGAGATAAATCGCAGCCAATATGTTCTGGCAAATAATTTATGTTTTATCTCACCGCATATTTTTGGTATTTATTTATCTGGTTATGTTGTTCTGGTTGGTCTGTA
The DNA here is from genome assembly GCA_951217055.1 of Gerris lacustris. Taxonomy (NCBI): domain Eukaryota; kingdom Metazoa; phylum Arthropoda; class Insecta; order Hemiptera; family Gerridae; genus Gerris; species Gerris lacustris. The sequence goes on along the minus strand of OX578282.1, from coordinate 31,502,668 downwards.
TAATGATAAACATTTTAGAAAATCATATTGCATCCGAACAATACCCATCTTGGAAAGGGGGGGGGGGGGGTAATTGGATTTCTATAAATATAGAATATTGTTTTATCTTTATTCATTTTATAAATAATATTCTGCTTTTTCAATGTAACGTAATACTATAAAAAAAAAATTCATACAGATTTTTTTAAGTTGCGCTCCCAAATTTATAGCTATAATTAATTTCTGGATTTCACCTCAGGGTATGATTATTGTGAATATGTATATTAAATTACATCGAAATCGGGGCCTGTAGCTTAATCTCCTTGCATCTGCATAGACTGCAGAGGAAATGCGACAAACAATATTTTAATCTCCTTTTTTTGGTGTCTAAAACTTGTTTTTATACAAATCCAAACAAATGAAATTTTCGCGCTCTCTCAACACTTTCTATATGCGAGTATATACAGTGTGTCCCAAGATAGAGTATCCGAGAGGAAAACTTTTCTTATTTTTGGGTTTTCGAAAAAAGTCACTATTTATAAAAACTCCTGTGTATTTTGTGTACAGGGTGTTCAGTTTTCTGAAAACTTTAAAATACGATCAAGAGTAGAGTACCTTTATTTTTGATGGTGTCGAAAAATATTGTTTAGAAGTTCAGAATTGCAAAAGAAAACGTATAAGTATTAAATAATAATTTTATTTTATGAAAACAAATTAAATTACTTATACATCAAGCTGTAATAAATTAAATAAAAATAGTCTGCCAATTAGTGTGGCAGATAGCTTCCTCGCATCCTATCATGTACTTTATTGTTATATCAACATAAAATTATTGTTATATAACTTTATTGTTATATTGTTTATTGTGTAAAAACTGTTAATAGGTTTAGCGATCTTTAACACTTCATAGAGGTGTCGCTGTTGGTTTTATTAAAAAATTGTATTTGAAAAAAATGTTTGTCTCATTGAATAGATAAAGTTTGATTGGTTTCCTGACCTAAAATTTAAATTTTAAATTTGAAGTTCACGTTTACGCCAGCGTTGCTCGTGAACGCTTGGACGGTTAACGTTGTCCAACGAACTCGTCCTGGGCATTGGTAAAATGAACATGTCTACCAAATTTCATCAAAATCGGTCGACATTTACTCAAGTTATCGTCACACGTTTCATAATTCGCGGACACACAGACCGACAGACAGTCAGACAGACAGACAGACACGGAACCAAAAATGTTCCCTGATGTCTGAAACGGATTTCTGTCTTGGAATTTTTCAAATCGGAGGCATAGAAGTTTTTCGTTCTCAAAAGTGAACACAATGCTTCCGTTACCTTCGGTAAGCTCAGAAGCAATATAAACTTCTGTTGTTATTAGAAATAAAAGTATAAAATTACATCTTTTTAAGTAAATTTATTTAATAGGATAGACTGACAGATAGACAGACATACACGAGACCAAAAATGTTCCCTGATGTCTGAAACGGATTTCTGTCTTGGATTTTTTAAAATCGGAGACGTTAAAGTTTTTTGTTTTCAAAAGTGAACACAATGCTTCCGTTACCTTCGGTAAACTCGGAAGCAAAATTATCAACACAACAAGTAATTAATTATTCTAATCTGAAAGTCTACTAACTAATTTTGTACTCAGGATCATGAAAATCACATTGTCCATCATAATTGGCGGGACATGTCCGCTCTCAACCGGTTTATTTGTATGTCCCGCAGACAAACTTAGCCGACCACATATTCTTAAATGGCATCAAAAGATTAATTTATACACAAAATTCTAGCTTGATGTTAATCAGACACTTTTTTGCACGCTATCTCCTGGACTAAAACGAAAACAAAACAAGCAAATGAAATATAACATTTATTTTCATTAAATAGTCTAAAAGACCAACCTATTTTGATAAATCACACAAAAACTCATAACAAAAATTGGATGGCTCCTATTCCTTGTGACTGATGATCTGATTTTCTATATGACTAATCTTATTAAAAATCCTACCGTGTAGACAGTTCTAAATTAGCTTGTAACAAAATCATAAGGGAAGTCATAACAAAAATCACGTAGTATAAAGTGGTCTTAGCCAATTATTTATACCTGTTTTTGGGAGTTGATTTCGGATCACTTCTTTCCTAATCAAAAAAAAAAAAAAAAATCCAGGTACTAAACTTTTAAATCCGTTCAAATCAAATTTTGTACCAGCATAATACCTTATTTTTAATATTATGAAACCGACCATTATTAGATTATTTTTTGCTTCCGAGCTTACCGAAGGTAACGGAAGCTATGTGAGCGTTCTGAAGAACGAACATATTTTATGTCTCTGATTTCAAAAATTTCAAGACAGAAATCCGTTTCAGACATCAGGGAACATTTTTGGTTCCGTGCCTGTCTGTCGGTCACTCAATTTTTGCGAACCAAACTACAAGTCTGATTTTAATGAAATTTGTATGATAGGTCGTAATTAGCTCATTGTTGGTCCCATATAAGTTTCAACCTTCTGCGCTCATTTGTTTCTCTTCCACATGTGCACAAACATACATTTATTTACACCTATAGCTTCAAAAGTACTTATCTGATTTGTATATGAAACTTTTATAGTTTATCGAAAGTAAACCGCAGATAGCCCCAGATTAATTTGAACCGTCTGCGCTCTTTAACTTTTGCTAAATTGATACTTTAATTCATGTAAAAATCAAAACAATTTTGACCGATTATAAAAACAGGATATACAATTAAACAAATTAGACAATAATGGCTTGTAAAAGCATAATATTAATAAAGTACCTGATAGGATGCGAGGAAGCTATGTGCCGCACCAATTGGCAGTCTATTTTTATTTTAGTCTATACTGTACTAATTTTTAAAACATTAAAATCTCGCATGAATTCCCTACGTACATGATTTATAAGAAAAACTTTAAAAAAAGTACCTATAAAAAACCCCCAAAAATACGTTAAGTCTAACCATAGAAGAACTGTAAGAATATATTGTATAAAATAGAACTAGTTACAAACTGTCAAAGAAGAGTTATTATCTTTCATTCTTGAGAGGTCAGGCTTTTGATCAGCACATGAAAGGTCGCGGAAAAGCGTGAAGCTCCTTCAGTCATTTTAAGCAATTAATCATGTTATGAGAATTTAAGTACCTTTTTTAAATAATAAAATTATACTACAAATGAAATAAGTACATACTAATATATTTGGACTATTATTAGTATCTCTACCACATGAGCATCTTATTCGTGTGTGTATTTAAATAGTTACATGATGTACTAATGACTCCGCAGTAAATCTAATCATCTAAAAAAAACGTTCCAAAGGATTTAGACTCTTAATAAATATACCGCTTAAGCTATACTGTTGGGGTTGGGAGAACAAAAATTTCGTTTTATTCTATTAAAATAAAATACCGCGGTCGGTCGCAGAATGAGCGATTTTTATTGTTCAGTAAAACACTGATGCTACAGTATATTGTGTCTTGTTAGGAAGGTAATCAAAACCACAGGAATTCTCAAAATCACAGATACCTGTGAAATAAAATAAAAAGAACTGCGCGGTCTTACCACCACCACTAGTCGCAAGTTTTTTTTTTTTTCTAAAAAATATTTTTTTCAAAATATTTCTATAGTGACACATAAAAATAATTCTTCTAAAGGTACATAATCATTTAAAAAAAAAAAATAAATAAAAATAATAATATATATATATATATATATATATATATATATATATATATATATATATATATATATATATATATATATATATATATATATATATTACATATATATATATATATATATATATATATATATATATATATATATATATACATATATATATATATATATATATATATATATATATATATATATATATATTTATATATATATATATATTTATATATATATATATAAAAGTAACACGATACATTTTTTATTTACAAAGTGTCTTTAAACAAACTACTAGTAAAGAAAAGAAATAAAAGGGTAGAATACAAGAGAAAATAGCAGTAAAATGGATTTAATGAAACAGTTTGATGCACTGTGGGATTCGACGCAAGAAGATCCAAGCTATGTCTCTAATAGCTGTACTTAGTCTACCTACTTACTTACTTTAACGTGAACTTCGAGAAAATATCTAGAAAAAAAGAGAAAAACTTAAACTAATTTTTCTTTTCCTTTTGATCTTTGTCTCATTTCTTTTGTTATTTTTACTTTATACTTAAATGTTTCCTCTTTAAGCTTTTAGAAACATATTTTTACTGAGATTTTATTTTTTTATACTTCTTTCATTCTGTTGTAAAGGGTTAAATTACGCTGGTTTTTTTTTTATAGTTTTTTTGTGCGTTCTCGTATATATTTTCTTTTCTTTATGAACTGTACCCATTTTTTTTATCACGCTACTGTCGGTAATTTTAAAGTTTTTCTTTCTTTACGTTAGATTGAACACAGCTTTTAATGATCTATTGATACACATTATGTAGTGCATATACTCGTACATAATTATTATATACATAAGTAACCTAAATATATATATATATATATATATATATATATATATATATATATATATATATATATATATATATATATATATATATATATATATAGCAGCGCTGCATATATAATTATAATATACAATTATTTATCTTTATCTAACTATACTCTTCAACTAAGTACTCTAACTATGTAAGTACTCTTAAATTTATCAACATCATAAATATATGTTTATACATAAATACTTTCCTTTTAACTTTCCCTATGTAGAAATTTTAATATGATAAAAAAACTGCGTTTCAAGAAGCTGTCAAAATGCCACATAAAAGATTAGAATGCCGCCTTATATATCTATATATATACATATATAAATCAATAATAATTTAATATATTAACGATTTTAAATTAAAATTATTTGACATAAAGATTTTTTTATTATATACTTAATAGAACTCAAGTCAGTTGTTTTGTTTGACGTTAAAAGCTCTTTTTGAAAGATCGTGAACAATATATTTCAAAGATTAAAAAGAATAATAAAAAAAAAATCTTGATTGAAGTAAGAAAGAAGAAATTAAGAGATTTTGAAATTAAGGATCAATTTGGACATTGGACGTCTTTAAAAAAAAAGACTGATGAAAAGGAAAACCCGAGCTTAAACAGTGTTAAAATAAGAAAAGAAAAAGTTGTTCGAGATAAAAATCTAAAAAGGGTAAGAATATAAAGCATTCAGAACGTTCAAGATATATATTTTTTTCCGAAACATCTTGAGATCTAGATGGTATGAGACAGGGGGCACGGTTTTTATGCCGCAACATGCATTTAAGTTGACAGCAATCTTGAAACCAAAAATAAAATATCTTAACTTAGAAAAAAAACAACAATCTATTACATACTTATATACTTTAAGATGTTTTCATTTTATTTTTAACTATGTCTATAAAATATTTTTTAAATCAACGGCACATTACCCTCATTTAAAGGATGACATAAAAAATAAATGGGCGTATGGCTTTTTAATCGAATTCCAGTGAAAGCATTTTGAAAACCAAAGATACATCCGTTTCGATTCCAAGTAAGGTGGGATATGTTTTACAGTTATAATCTAATCAATGAGATGAGTAAAGTAACAGTATCTACTTTAGTTTATTCAACAACTTTAATTCATTTTAGAAATTTATTACAGATGTTAAATTGCAATTTATTGTTGTATGTATTATATTATTACTTTCTCATATACATAGTACAATGTAAAGATAAAATATTGTAATGTGTAGCGCCAAAATTCGATTTGTGGTCCTCTGAGTTCCTAAAAATTGTCTGTCGTCTGTATTCTGTGTATTTAATATTTAATAATATTACTCCAAATCAAAGTCACCACCTATCAAGTGACAAACTAACATCAACTTGAATATTAGAATAGTAAGTGACTTTGATTTGGAGTAATATTTGAATAACTAACCTTTAAGTGACAAACTCACATCAGCTTGATTTTTCGGTCTACTAACTCAGCATCACATTATCCTTACTCAGAAAAACACATTATCCTCCAAAATGGGCGGGACATGGCAGCTCTTTACCGTTTTTTTTTCAGTTACCAAGCTATGTCTCGAAGACGAACTTAGCCGACCACATATTCTTAAAAGGTGCCAAAAGATTAAGTTAAACACACATTTCTATCTTGATGTTAGTCAGATACTTATTTGCACGCTGTCTCCTGTACTATTTCCTTCAAAATAAACGTTTACCTCCAAATGATATGACTCAAATCAAACAGTGTAAACAAAAAAGAAAAAAACATATAATTTTCAATATGGTTTTTGTGTATGAAACAATCACATCATAGTGTTAAGTGGCCATTAGTGTTATTAGTGACATATAAAAAAAGATACAATTACAATTATAAAAATCTGTCCGATAAATGGGAAAAATTTGATGGTACATAAATACTAATGCTATAGTTAAATCTCATTATAACTATTAATTAATTGATTTATTTTTTAAAAAGGACGATATCGAATTTTGGCGCTACACATTACAATATGTTATCTTTACATGTACTATGTTTATGAGTAAGTAATAATTGAGCTGAGCGAAGCGAAGCTCTTATACTACACTTTGCATTTTTTCTGACGCATACTCCTGAACGGCTGAACCGATCTGCACAAAATTTGGCACGGTCATAGTGACTAACCACAGGAAGGTATAAATCTGAAATGGTCCAAATTGGTACACAGGAGTACGGGGTACGGGGTACAAAAGTTTCTTCCTGAACGGCTGAACCGATTCGCACGAAATTCGACACAGTCATAGTGACCAACCACAGGAAAGTATAAATCTGAAATGGTCCAAATTGGTACACAGGGGTTCGGGGTGCGGGGTACAAAAGTTTCCTCCTGAACGGCTGAACCGATTCGCACGAAATTCGGCTCGGTCATAGTGACCAACCACAGGAGGGTATAAATCTAAAATGGTCCAAATTGGTACACAGGGGTACGGGGTACTAAGTTTCCTCCTGAACGGCTGAACCGATTCGCACGAAAATCGGCACGGTCATAATGACCAACCACAGGAAAGTATAAATCTCAAATGGTCCAAATTGGTACACAGGGGTACGGGGTACAAAAGTGAAACTATATGCCCTTCATGATGCTTGTCGTTGGAAAGCTCTTTACGAGTACAGTTATTGTTGTTATGTTCACTTTTGTCATATTTTTATTTAAGAAGGGGTAAAATAGAAAAACTGGAACAAATGCTTTTTAATTAAAAATAGAGATTTTACTGTTTTTGATCCGATTTCAGCTGTTTATAAATACAAATGTTCATTGGTTAAGATTAAAATGCACGCTCAGCTCAATATTGCAAGCAGACATAACTGCATTGCACACCTAGTATAATACATACAACAATAAATTGCATTTTAACATCTGTAATAAATTTCTAAAATGAATTAAAGTTGTTGAATAAACTAAAGTAGATACTGTTACTTTACTCATCTCATTGATTAGATTATAACTGTAAAACATATCCCATCTTACTTGGATTCGAAACGGATTTATCTTTGGTTTTCAAAATGCTTTCACTAGAATTCGATTTTTACTCTTGTCTTTCTTATATTCTCTTATCTTTTTATACTCTTAATGGAATGTGATGTGATAAATAGAAACGCTTCCTTCCGTAATAATTCTTCCTTTTTAATCAAGATATAAGAAGTGATATTGGCCCTAAAACCTTATATTCAACATGTTACAAAGACAAATGGAACTTTACATCGTTTAGTTCTGACTCCACTTCAACTTCAAATGTTTAGGGATAAAAAAAGCTATTTTCCAAATTTATACAAAGTCTTAACTCGAAGCTGAAATCTAGGGTTCGGGAATAGGATTTGGAATTCATCCAGGAAAGATTTTGAATGCAATTATACCGAAGGAGGAAACAGATAGAGCTCAAACTGTTGCGAGAGATTACTTGCAAGTTTCGACTTGTAACGCTTCAGATCCTCAGGGAGAGTGCAAAATTGGATTATTAGAGGGATTTACCCGAAGTGGTGTGTATCCGCCATTTTGTAACTTTAAGTGACAGCATTTTAATGAGTCCTTAGTTCAAATTCTTGAGTAATGAGTGAATGCGATATTGGGTTCAAAGTTTTGAACCAGAGGACCGAGTGGAATGTCGCTTTTAATTTTATTTCGATGTAATATAACATTTCTAGTGAAGTTGAGATGTAGATGACTTGAAGTGTACAAAGTTTAAACTTTATCTAAAGGTAATTAATCTTACTTTTCCTCTTTCATCCAAATTCATTAATATTAGTAATGTTGACTATTAGGAACAGAATAAAGATGTCGGAAACCAGTTAGAACTTCCCTAATAGACTACTACTTTAGTTGCTTGATACTAACTTCGTGGCGCAACATGCCGTGTTGCGTGTGAGGATCTATGCCGCCAAAAGCCTTATAAAACTATATTATATGTGATGGATAACATTGGGCTTGTGAGTCGCTCCATCAGCTGTATAAACCATACAATTGACATACACTACCAGTTGTGAGCCAGCGTGGGCGAGGGGCTTTAGGCGCTCGCCCAGCTATCAAAAAGTCGAGGCGACTCAAGGTCGCCTTGGTTTCTATCCCGTGCCATGATACTCTGAATTGCATCTATGAATCGTGGACGTAGCAGGGCAAGGGACACCCCCTATGGGGTACTCTTCCCCCACTCTTTGATGTGGGTCCGATCCGTGTCACGATGATGTGATTTGTATCTATGGTTCGAGGACGGAGCAGGGCGAGGGACACCCCCTATGGTGCACTCTTCCCCCACGCTTTGACGCACGCTTATATAGCTCACTAATCACTAATGACCACACCATACTCGCTTCGGTGGTACAATGTACAAATGTAATATGTGTGAAGTAGCTGGAACTCCCTAAAAGATGGCTTAATTCCTAGATTCGAACAAGTGTGGTTCATTCTACCCGTTCTTGTAGGAAGTACTTGATTACTACTACTACTACTACTACTACTACTACTACTACACAACCAGTTAGTCGCCACTTCACATTAGCAGCTACCCATTTATACAGAGATGTTGGGTGAAATACTTAACAGGAAGGTCTGGGAATTGAACCCAGATCTGTGGACACCTATGCAAGTTTTGACCACGACCGATGCTATAAAAATTTATTTATGATTGCCAACTGCTCTCCTGTACGTGCTACAGACGCCCCGTTGCTATTAGAGACTTGTTAAAGGCCTGAAGACGCCTCAAAAGAGGTGAAATATAGCCAAAACGAATTGAATTGAAGTTATTAATACCCTAAAGACCTTATTAAGAATTAGCATAGTAAAAGAAATAAAGGTTAATATATACTACGAATATGATTAGAGTTAGTGGTATATTGGAGACATTTTAGGGGGGTTTAGTCTAATAACTTTATTGGTTGGAATCTGGTTATAAAATTGACTTTAGGATAAAGTAAAACTAATATAATTACATAATTATGTTTATTTTCACATAAATATCAATAAGTTATTCTACAAAAAGAAGTACATAATCGTTTATAAAGCAAAACCTTTTTTACATTATTTTCACAATCGAAGTAAGGATAGCCAATCGTTACAAAAATACATACGCTCAACACACACAACACACACACGCATATATTATATAAAACGAATAATATTCTTATGTAGGCAGAAGTCATAAAATAAAGGGGAAAAGCATGTTTAGACGCCTTGACCTGCACACCTTATGGGACTTAAGGAATCCTTATGGGATGTGAAGTAAATGCCATACAATAAAATACACTCAATATATTATTATTGTAAAGAAAAAAATAATAAAGCTAAAAAATAAAATAAAAGCTATAACTTGAAAACAAAATAGATATAAAACTTAAAACACTGAAATGTTTATATATATATATATATATATATATATATATATATATATATATATATATATATATATATATATATATATATATATATATATATATATATATATATATATATATATATATATATATATATATTTAATTTTAATTTATTTTAAAGTGAAATAAAACAAAGTACAGTAATATTTAGATAAGAAATGTCCCGCAATGTAATAGTTCTCACAATATTGAATGTTATGTAAACGTAATTTATTATATTTGTGGCTATAGTAAGATCTTTTTTACCATATTTTTTTAAAACAACATTTATCTTAATATTCTTTTTCATTTGTCTATTATATTGCTATTAAAATGATTTTTTGTTTCCAATTATGTACTTTGGTATTTATAAATGTTAAAAATTACATGTTTATTATAACGATGTAATTGTTTATTAGAAATTTCATTAATTAATTAAATAAATGTTTAATACATGTCTTTATGAGTATACTTTAAAAACAAGTAACGAAATATACGTGTATTACCTATATAAACCAAGTTGGGAACTGTCCGAGGAATCTTCACTGGCTTGCTTAAAGGATAAAATACGTTCAAACCTCTGCATGGTATCCTTAAACGATCTAGGCCAGCGTTTCCCAAACTTGAAAAAAAAAAATGAATAAAAATCAAGTTATTTGGTTGTTTATCATACTCAAAAATGGCAAAATAATTATATAAGAAAACTATAAGTAATTAAAAAATTAACAATTATTATATTCATTTAAATCTTTAGTAAATGAAGTAAGCTTTGCTTTTCACATATTTTGGTCCTTAGTGTGAAGGATGATGTAGTTAGTTATCACATAACAGTTTCAAATTAGGAGGTAATGAGGTTAATTTTATTTTCAAATTAGGTTTGACATCCAATATGTTTCGATACTTATTTTTTAAGTACACCAAGGTTGAGTACTCAGCTTCACACGTATAAGTAGTGACAAAAGGCATTTAAAATTGTATCGCTTTTTCGCATACGCTTGTATACGCCTTTTGACAGCGCAACCAAAAATTATTTAGTGGTACAGTTTCAAACACTTTTTCAGATCGGTTGTGCATGAAATTTCAATTATTTTATGAACTTCTTGTTCAATAAGATTTAACATTTCTTCCTTTTCAATTTCGACAAAAAAAGGATCTTTAATCCACATATTTTTTGAAGGAATATCCGGAAAGCAGTCTTTAAAACTATTTATTAGCTCCGAAAGATGTTCTTGAATTGAAACTGATAGTGTTTCTAGATGTAAATCTCCTTCATCATAGTTTGCATGGGTTTCAATAAATATGTAATGTTACACAACAAATATGTATATGTAATATACATATTTGTATGTAATATTGTACAATAAATATGTATATGTAATGTTTCAAAAGATTTAAAATTTCTTCATTAAATTAATGAAGAAACTCCATTTTTTTCTGTGATAGGTTTAAATAAAAATATTTATTCATAATAATTTAATTTTTATAATATAACACCGAATTTTTAACCGAAAACGTTTTTTTCATGTTTTTACAACTTGTTTTCGCGACCCGGCAAAATTTTTCTATGACCCGGTGCTGGGTCGCGACCCACACTTTGGGGAACGCTGATCCAGGCGATCCTCAGCCTAAATCAAGTACCGGTTGGTGAGACATGCGCAGTTATGTCCAACATGACACATTTCAACAGGAAGGTTTCGTACCAGTTGATTTGATTTTCTTCAAATTACATCAAACGGGCGTTAATTAGTTCCAACCCAGTTCAAGGGAGGTCCCACCGGGGGGGGGGGGATTAATAATCCCCCCCCCCAGGGTTTTTGGAAAACTAAAAACCATTATATAAAACACCGCAAATATTTGGAGGGAACAGATAAAGTTATTTCTAAATAATAGTATATTTTGGAGTATTGTCTAATACTAAAGAAAAAAATTAAAAACAAGGGGAAGCTAATTAGTTGATTCCCCCCCCCCCCCCCCCCCCCTAGGAACTAGGATGGAAGCTAGGACCATCCATGACCCAGTTCCAACCTGATAAGTACTTGATAATATAGATAAGGTTAGACATGCGCATAAAACCAATCCCAAACGATTCAGTAAATCGAATAGAACAAACCTATATAATAGGAATAGTAATAAGATTAATTGATGTACCTAATCATATCGATACATGAACAGGATACTAATATATGCTTTTTTTAAGAAAAAAATTTCATTTTTACATACACATAAAAAAAAAATGATATTACCTATTAATAAAATATATATGAACGGCTTTTCGTAGTTACATTTAATTATTATTAAATGTTTTATCAAAATTTACCATAAAAATAACCAAAAATTTTCTCCACCAGGGAATCGAACCCGGCCTCTAACCGTCCACTTTAAAGCTATTTCCTCAGGAACTATATTTTCCTGGGAAATAGATTTAAATGGTTAGATTCGTATTTAAATAGACTACATTTTAGAATTTTTAATAGATGTTTTCACATTTCTTCAGAGTTCTTAGGGATAGCACCCCCAAATTTAGAGCTAAAATTCTTTTAACGATTTCACTTCGGGGTATAATTTTTCTGAACCTTTATGCCAAATTTCATCAAAATCGGCACTGTAGTTTAGGCTCCAAGCGTTAGTACATAGACTGCAGACGACAGGCCATAAACAGACAATTTTTTAAAAACCACTTTTTTGGAATCAGGAGACCTCAAAACGTGTAAGTCTATCAGAATCGAACTTTTGCGCAATCAAAATGCTTTCTCTTTATTTATAATCTATACTTTGTATCTATATGAGAAAATAATATATACCTATATATTTTTAAATGTAAAAAAAAAAAATAGATTTAAAAATGTTATTTTTTATTTTTTTGAAATTTGAGATAGATGTTCCTTCATGTTATTATATCAGAATCGGTTTTGGTTAAATTGAAGTCTAATGTTCCCAGAACTACTAGTTGTAATTGTCCCCATACTCTGATTTAGGGCTTTACTGTCTCCGAAGCTAAATTTGTTTTCGAGAAATCCATGGTTAAGTATACTTTAATTGGCATTTATCTATATGGGCTAAAGATATTGTTTTTTTTGTTCTTTTAATTAAAAAGGTTTTATTTTAGCTTTTAAACTTTTTTTTGTAAATGAGAAGGTTTTAAAGATTTTTCATGGTTTTAGTAACCTAATCCCCCACCAAATATAACGGCAAAATTTACTCTCGTAACAATTTTTAACTTTTACTGAATTTGCAAATAAAAATGATTTATATATTATTCACTTATTCACTTCCTATTGTATTAAATTTCTCTCATTTTATTTCGTTCAAAGTGAAAAATTATTATTAATATATGTGTATATATATATACACATATATTAATAATAATTTATATATATATATATATATATATATATATATATATATATATATATATATATATATATATATATATATTAGGAAAAAAATAAATAAATTAGCCAATACCTTTATGAACTGCATAATAAATATAATATCTTATGGTTTGTTTAGACATCCGACTCCTTATAAATGTTCAAACCATAAAGAATCATGTGAATTAAAAATACCAATATATATATATATATATATATATATATATATATATATATATATATATATATATATATATATATATATATATATATATATATATATATATATATATATATATTATATAAATTGGAAATATGAAATATACTAACATGAACAATTTTAACTTTGAAAAAAAAAAGGTTTAAGATGTAACTTACGAATGTTAAAAGAAAAAAAGTCCTTTGTGTTATCTTAAAGCGCCGTTTCTGCTCTTTAAAAGATTGTGGCGACCGTTTTCACAGGAACCGTGCTTTTCTTAAACTTGCTACATCCTATAAAACATTTATATAAGTGTGAAATTGGTTAGCCCGCCACCAGAAAAAAAGCCCGGCGCGTTAAAAAATAAAAAATAAAAAAATGCGGGAGAGAAAAAGGAGAATATCTCCCATAAACTATATCAGACGTGAAGGTAGCAAGATTCCCTCGCGCGGGAGATCGTAAAAAAAATATATATATACACTGACACAAAAGCGCTATCTCCTTTTAACGTAAGGAATCTTTTCAGGTAGAAAATTGAATATCAATTTCTATAATAATATTTTTTTTCGTCTATTATAATAATTTATGGTACGTATTTCTTGATTTTTTTGTTGTCTAAGTAAAAGGTAAACGTTTAACATATATATATATATATATATATATATATATATATATATATATTTATATATATATTTCACAAACTGTTTAAGATTAAAAAATTATATTCAATTCCTTTGAAGGGATTTCCATACATATTTTTGAGACAATAAGAAGAAAGATGAAATAGGGAAATATAAAATATCAAAATCGTGTTGACCTAAAAAAACTTTTTTTTAAGTATTTAGAAAGTAATAAATTGTTAAAATATGATAAAAGTTGTTTATATGCTGAAAAAAGTTAATTATTTGGTGTCAATTAATTTATTTTGATTGGTTTTGTATTTATAATTTTTTAAAAAATGAATTGGATTTTTAACGTATCAGTTTAATTAAAATTAAGCTACATTGTTTAAAATTATACAATTCAATTTTCAGATATAAAGACAATATACAGAAAGCATTATTTTATCCCATACCAAGCCAATACTATAGCTTTTTTTATATTTCATACCTATATATATGTACAGTACCAATTATAAAATTGCAACGTATGCTATCAATACTAGCTGTTTTATGCCCTATAGCAATACTAGCCTTTTTACTTTCTCATATAAAGAGAAAGTATTGTGAAGCGCAAAAATTCGATTTTGATGGATTTACACGTTTTGATGTCCCCTGAGTCCAAAAAAAGGTTTTTAAAAAATGTCTGTCTATCGTCTGTCTGTCTGTGCAGACGCCTAGAGCCAAGGCAACTGGGCCAATTTTGACGAAATTTGGTATACATGTCCAGAAAAATCATACCCCTAGGGGAAATCGAGAAATTAATTATAACTCTAAATTAAAGGCGCTACCCTAAGAACTCTGAAAAAACGTGAAAAAAATTATAAGATATATTTATATGTTTGAGGGTATTATTAGTATTGTTATGTATAAAACAATACTATACTAGTATTTTTATTTACTATACTAGCCTTTTCTTATAAAAAAAACTAGCAATTTTTTGAATACATATATTGCTGTATATGATTTCAGACTTTTCATGTTTAACACCAAAATAAGCCATTTAATTTAAATACTAACATTTTTTGTATTTTATAAATTCTAGCCTTTTTGTGTCCGATATTATTACTGGTTTTTTTTTTTTTATCTAATACTGATAATAGTGTGTTGGTATGTATAACACCAATATCAGCTTTTTATCTTTAAAATTTCGCAATTCTAGCTTTCTTATGTCTCACATCAATACCAGCAGTTCTATTTCTGTTATTCTTTTAAGTTTGCGCTTAATTCTAGGTTCTTCTTTTGTTATAATATTTTATTCATTGCAGTTAATTAAACCCATTATTTTAAATTGATCTTAATTTATCTTCAGCGTCTTCCACGCAATCTTCCCTTCTTGAGTTCACGCAGTGCCACCTGCTGACTAAGTCTTATATCTTCCTCTACTTCCTCCTACAATCACTTCCGTGGTCTTCCACGGCTTCTTCTCCCATCTGGCTGACCACCCACCGTTCATTACATGACCCATATGACATTCTTTACATGACTGAGATCAGGATTTGATCTCAGTAAAAATATAATCTATTACCACTGATTTTTAACTACTGCCAATATATTTTTTAAAGATTAACGGATTAAAGAAGACGTCTCGCTGGTAAAAAAAACAAACTACTTTCAATCAAAATTTCTCATCTTGAACGCAGAAACTTCAAAACAATATCGTACAAATGATAACATTTATAAATTGGCTCCTCTGTTCATCTATAAAACTATTTCCTAAGAACTCTTTCCTTTCGAGCTTGCCGTCGGGAACGGATGCGTGATAATTTTAAAAAAGATTCTTTTTTACCTCCAAATTAAAAATTTCCTTTATAGAAATGACTTTCAGACATCAGGTAATATTTTTGCGAACCACCAAATCTTAATAACTACTTGTCCCTATTTATTAAAATTTCGGACCTTTCTTCAAAGTATGTCTTCGTTCAATATTAAATAAAAGTAAATATGACACTGCTGGAAATCGAAACAGGTTCAAACAACTTTCAATGCCCAGTAGAGTCACTTCTTTTTAATCTTAACATCTTAAGTTTTTGTTAACAAATTTATTTTAACAATGTCAATATTTATTTTTACATTGCAAATATATTTTAACTCATTAATCTTTGTTTTATACTAATGTGGCCATTATTTCCAATGAAGGACACGAGGAAGGTAATGTGCCACACTAATTGGCAGACTTTTTTTATTATTGTCTAATCTGTCTTTATGCCTCGCCTTTTTTTTATTCATTATTATCTTAATGTCTTCATACTATTTCCTTAGTATAATGTATTATATATATATATATATATATATATATATATATATATATATATATATATATATATATATATATATGTGTGTGTGTGTGTGTATATATATAAACAATGATATTGCATAAATATTAAATATATATGTACATAATAGCATAAATAAATTAATACAAATGATAATATATTTTTCCCATCAATGAAAATAATATTATAATCATTAGAAACTATCTTTTATTTAAAAAGATAAAAATAAAATAAGTTAGAAAGAAATAAATCTAGGTACTGAAAGACAATTAGTATAGAGAAAAAACTAATCTAGTACTGCAGAATGGATCAGAACGTTTTTTTACTTATTTTTTTTTTATCTAAATCTACTTTGAGTTGCTAAGAAAAATCTAACAGTGAGACTGAAGTTAGTTCGTAGTCAGAGATTTATTAGTATTTAAACACAAAAAATAAAATCATCTAAATACCATTTTCTGTAATACCAAATATGAATAAACTACAAAGTTTATTTCATTGTCTAATGTTTTAATCTAAAACTTGTTTCTCGATTCCCTTTCAAATTATTATTTTTGCTTCGAGCATTACTTTTTATTTTTTAAATACATAGTTAAATTTCTGTTTAGTATTATCTTTTTTTTTTCTCTTCATAAGCTTTTTTTGTTTTGTCTATTTTCAATCCATAGACAAAAGAAGAAAAAATAATAAACAATGAAAACGATATTGCACCTTAAAAAATAAAGAAAGGCTTAAATAACGCTCATACACAGGAAAAGATGAGAGATTAAAAACACCCATGTAATATTTTTCATTAGTACGCTTTCTTCCTGTGAATATTCATATCTTAAAATGTAATATATATATATATATATATATATATATATATATATATATATATATATATATATATATATATATATATATATATATATATATATATATATTTATATATATACACACTATGATGTAACTGTACTTATACCAAAGTAATATTAAATACAAATTTACTAAATATTTCCCTCTCCTTTTAAGGCTTATTATGGTTACATACAAACCGTATTATTTTGTGTTAATATTAAGCCGTATTAACATGTGTGTTGAGTTGATAATAAGCCGTATTAACATGTGTGTTAACAACAAGCCGTATTAACTGTATGTTACTATTAAGCCGTATTAACATGTGTGTTAACATTAAGCCGTATTATCATACGTGTTATCATCAAGCGGTACTAACTGTGTGTTAACATCAAGCCGTATTAACATGTGTGTTAATATCAAGCCCTATTAACTGTGTGTTAATATTAAGCTGTATTAACATGTGTGTTATCACCAAGCCATATTAACATGTGTGTTAATATCAAGCCCTATTAACTGTGTGTTAATATTAAGCCGTATTAACATGTGTGTTTACATCAAGCCGTATTATCATGCGTGTTATCATCAAGCGGTACTAACTGTGTGTTAACATCAAGCCGTATTAACATGCGTGTTATCATCAAGCCATATTAACTGTGTTAATATTAAGCCGTATTAACATGTGTGTTAATACGGCTTACTACGGTTCGTCTCTAAACTGCATGACTTTCCATCTTTCGTGTAATGAGTACTCACGGTTAGCATAAGAATAATGACAACACAATTATTATTTTTTTAATTTAAAAAATGTATTTGTATTTTATTTATGCACTATAAGTTCGCGTAAAGAATACACTGAGCTCCTAATGTCCACCCTCTTAAACACATATTGTATTCGGTTTTTTAAATATTTTATGTACTTTTAAACACGTTTGAATGCACTTTACATTTAATTGCATAAAATACTTGTGTAAAGTGCAACTGCTCTGACTATCCTAACTTATTATCAAATATGGAGTCATTATATATATATATATATATATATATATATATATATATATATATATATATATATATATATATATATATAAATAATATGTATGTATGTATGTATATGATGTTTGAGTGTATGTAAATGTATGTTTCAACTAGGCAAAAAAAGCAGACATTTAAGCGCTAATTGCCGTCTCTTCAAGTTGGAATAAGTGAAAGAAACAATCAGGTTTTTTGTCGCTAACTTTTTTTTGTCGTGTTTGAAATTATGAATAGAGCTTCGTAATGAGTTACTCATTAAAATCTGGGCCCCCTTTTTATGCTTTTTATACTTTTTTTTAGTATTTTTACTTCCTTTTTTTTCTCTTTTTGCAATTTCCCCCTTTTTCTCTGTCACTTATTCTACGCCATGTTTTTTTGCCTTTCCCTTGAGAACGGATTTTTTTTTTTTTTTTTTTTTTTTTTCACAATTATTATGGTAATGAGTGTTGTTCATAATTTACAAATGTATGGAAATGTTTGAATTTTCCTATTTCAATCTGTTAACTTTTTATATGAAGTGAATTTGATACGATGTACTTTTTTAAAAAAAATAAAAATATTACGTAAAATAAAGCATAAACTGTATGAATATTTGAACATATTATTGCAAAAAATAATTATATTTACATACATATATTATATATTTATACAGCTGTGTTTATTTTATATTTGTACTTCTAATATACTTCGGTGATTTATTTTTAATTTAATTGACAGAAATATTTTTTAATTTAATCTACTAATGAATTTTCTTTCTTTTTTAAGTTTTTTTTTTTAAAAAATTCAAAAGTGTAACATTTTCCATTTTAAAATCTACAAAAACAAAAAGAAACAAACACACAAAAGCAATTCCATTTGGATTATTATTTTAATAGGGGAGGGAGAACTCCATTTGTAATCTTCTGCAATAATTATAATTAATTTTAAGATTAGTTCAAATACAGGATTCTCAATCTACATTTTTCCACTCAATAAAAATGGTTGGTTTTTTGTAGAAAAATGACGGGGAACTCATAAATTTGATTGTCTTGTACAGTTTTTTTTTATCCTGAGTGTGATTTTGGTAATAACGTTTATAAAAAAATTAATAAAAATACGAAGCGTAACATTATGTTTATTCTGTTTTTACTTCCGAACATACTGAAGGTAACAGAACCACTGAGATATTTTTGAAGAATGATTTTTTTTATGTCTCCAATTTCAAAAATTTCTTGACAGATATAGGTTTTATTTTTTGGTCTCGTGTTTTTCTTTTAATATTTAGCGAACCACCATATCTTAAATCTACTCGTCCAATTTTAATGAAATTTGGACGGTATGTCATAATTAGCCCATTCTTGTGGTCCTATATTAATTTGTCCTTAATGAATTTCAACGGTTCTGTGCCCATTGTTTCCTATTGCCTGTGCCAAAACTTATTTTTATTCACAATTTTATCTTTATAAGTACTCCCAGATTTTGAAGAAATTCCGATGGTTTCTCAAAAGTAGTAGTGTACCCACGTTAATTTAATCCTTCTATCTGTGCAAATTTAATATTGCTTAAAAATGCGTGTGGGGACTAGGAATCAAATGAGATCAAAACCTCATGTGCCACACCAAATAGCAGACTAATTTTTAAAAATAAATCTTATAGCTTTTTGTTTGAAAATGTTTTGTCTGCGTTAATCGTATTTATGGTCACTTTAATTAAATTTAATTTGTAGATTAATTTAAATAATTTTAAGTTTATTATAATTGATTAATTATTTATCAATATTAATTATGACATTTTTTTTTTTAAATTTTATTATTAATCAATCATTATATAAACTTTATTAGATTTTACTTCAATAAACGAAGAAAAAATGACATAAAAAAAGGAAGAAAACATTACGTAATTTTTTTTAAAAAAAATTGGTTGTTCAAAGAAGTAAATTGAATACCTCAGAGAGGGGAAGAAAATGTTATTTGATAGAAGAGGAAATTGAATTAAAATCTCGAGATATTATGATGTAATATTAATAATGAAATGATTCACTAATTTTTTTTTCTTATTGCTTTATTTCATCAATGGAAAAAAGCATTTCATTTAATAATATAAAAAATTGTTTTGAGACAATTTTTAAATAGTCCAGTCAAATTAGCTCAAAATGGCGGCGAATCTTGCATTAAATCATGTAGTTCCAATTTTTTCAGGAATGTGTAGGGGGTGGTCCCCTGAATAACGCCTAATAAAGTCCCATCGATTTCAGGCGCCGCGGGAGGGGGGAGGGGGGGGGCAAAAGGTCACATTTTTCAGTTTTCGGCGTTTATCTTGAAAACGGTACGTCGCACAAAAAATAATAATCTATTCAAAATAAAAGCTGATAAAATTATCTTTCAAATCATATACATCTTGTTTCAACCTAAGTCTTACCGTTTTTGAGATAAGAGCCGTTGAATATTAAAAAATCGGTCTTAGACAACTCAGACAAACTTTCTCTTATACGAGTTCATAATTACATAGCCCAGTGTTTTCCATTTATTAGCTTTCGTATTTACATTTAATTATTATTGAACATTTCATCGAAATGTATCATTAAAATAACTTCTCCTGGGCGGGGAATCGAACCCGGGCTCCCTCCGACCGCGTTTTAAGCTATTTTCTCAGGAACTAGATATTTCCCGGGAAAACGGCTTATATAGTTAGATTCGTATTTAAATGGACTACATTTTAGAATATTTTCATCAAAATCGTCGGAACCGTTTTCGAGAAATAATTTTTTTTCATGTTTTTTCAGAGTTTTTGGGGGGTAGCGCCCCCAAATTTAGAGCTAAAATTCATTTCTCGATTTCGCATCGGGGTATGATTTTTCTGAACATGTATGCCAAATTTCTTCAAAATTGGCCCAGTAGTTTAGGCTCCAGGCGTCTGCACAGACGACAGACGACGGACAGACATTTTTTAAAAACCACTTTTTTGGACTCAGGGGACCTCAAAACGTGTAAATCCATTAAAATCGAATTTTCGCGCCATCACAATACTTTCTCTTTACATGAGAAAGTAAAAATGAATAAAAAGGGGCAGTGGTTCAGGTATCTCGTCAATCTTTCTCTTCTAACTCTTTCCCCTTCGATTTTAACGATAACTCGTGGGAAATTAAGTTGTAGAGCGAAAAATTTCCTTAAAAAATGAATGAATTTATGCTAATATATCTTTACCCCGTAAATAGCTAGAGCGTTTTGAAGTTTAAGGGCACTTTTCAACATTTTACTAGTAAAATGCTTCTTGTGACTCAAGTTTTGTTTCCAACGTCTGTAACTCTATGTAAACAGTCTCTCAAGCGTTTGCGCCAAGTTATGATCGTATACAACATTTTTATTACAATAATAGGTCGTTCAAAATGAGTGAAAAGTGCTTAATTTGTGATGAAACAGCTGAAGAAGGTGCAAGTCAAGAGAGTGATAAAGGGATGAAAACGTTATTAAGTGCTAATCTTACACGAAGAGATGAAAGACATGATTCGTTCCGAAGATTGAAAGGTGGTGTCGACCATGTGGAGTGCAGAAAACGGTACACCAGGCCATAGTATAATGTTTCAAGCGGTATGCCAATGAAACAGCAAACATCGCAAAATTGTTTTATGACCCCAAATCTTCACCAGGAGACATTGCTGAAGCTGGGGAATGAATGTTCCTGCTCATGTTCCAGGCCCCGTTAAATAAGTATATTCACAATCAGTACAGGTACCTTTAATTTTTCTTAGACCGTACTGACCCCATTAAGTAAATTTAATAATTCATTTAACTAATTAATATTTACTAATACGTTATCGTTATATTATTAATAATACAATAATTAGTATTCAATAATTAGTATTCAATAATTATTAAATACAACTAGCTACAATTCTAATCTATTTTATTCTATTTTGTTCACTGATACATATGCTTCGTGATTCGTGAAATCCACTGCAATAATGAAAGCCAACCTGCGTGCTTTGCCGCCCACAACAGATGCTGCAATGCAACATTCATACAGAGTGTTTCTGGAGGTGCAGCAATGGTTGGGGAACGAATCCATCCTACATGAAAGTTGGTGCTGGACGAGAAAAGATGTGGACACCTTACTCCTATCAAGACAAAACCCCCTTTGGCACCAGACATTGTCCTCGACACACTCTTCTGCAGCTGTACCATTGGCTGCGGAACGATGTGTGGTTGTCGGAGAGCCAGGACCAACTGTTCCCTGGTGTGTAGCAACTGTCAAGGCTCGTGTACAAACAGTGTTCCGATCCAAGAAGACTTTGAGCAATTTGATTGAAGTATCATATTGACAGCTTTTAACAAATGAAAAAGCAGTTGATGAAATGAATTGTATACATATATTCAATGTTAGTATTGTTATTTGAATCTATTTTTGATACCCAATTTTTGATTTTATGAACAACTTTTATACATCTTAAATTGATTTATTACTTCCTCCTCTCTAATACAAGTGTCCTTCTAAATATTACGAGATATAGATTTTGGTACATGTATACATAATTCATTATTAATACGGGTTATAATTACTATACTTATCCAATTAAAAAGCATACAAAGTGATCAAGAGAGTTACAAACCTTGGAAACAAAACTTGAGTCACAAGAAGCATTTTACTAGTAAAATGTTGAAAAGCGCCCCTAAACTTCAAAACGCTCTAACTATTTACGGGGTGAAGATAAATTAGCATAACTACATTCATTTTTTAAGGACATTTTTCGCTCTACAACTTTATTTCCCCCGAGTTTTCGTTAAACTCGAAGGGAAAAGAGTTAGAAGAGAAAGATTGACGAGATTCCTGAACCACTGCCCCTTTTTTTTCATTTTTTAATATTCAACGGCTCATATCTCAAAAACGGTAAGACTTAGGTTGAAACAAGATATATATGATTTGAAAGATAATTTTATCAGCTTTAATTTTGAATGGATTATTATTTTCTGTGCGACGTACCGTTTTCAAGATAAACGCCAAAAACTGAAAAATGTGACCCTTTGCCCCCCCCCCCCCTCCCCCCTCCCGCGGCGCCTGAAATCAATGGGACTTTATTAGGCGTTGTTCAGGGGACCACCCCCTACACATTCCTGAAAAAATTGGAACTACACGATTTAATGCAAGATGAAAACCTAATTTGACTGGACTAAAAGAATTCAATAAAGAAATAAATTTTTAAAAAATAGACTACGCGACCCTAATTAAAAATTAATATTTCTGAAACTATAAATAGAAGAGAAAAAGAACATTTTCTTCTGATATAATTTCTTACTTTAGTAATCAAGATTGTATGTGTAACAGACAAAAAGTAATTATGAAAGCTTACCACAATTCATTTTAAGAAATGTTATCTTTTACAAGCGTCACAAATTTTGCAATTATGTTTGAAAATAAAAAGGTGATTTTTATCAAAGAAATAACCAAAAATGATTATACTGCATTGGGTCTGGTAATCCAATTCGCCCTTAGGTCCAAGACCTTACCTTAGGTAACAAAAAACAATGTGACCATTCTAAAATTTAAACCTTTTTTTTTTGTTCCGTGTCAGTCTGTTTACAATTTTACATACGCCCATTTTCTTTACAATTACTTGCCGGATTATGATGAAATTTGTATGGTGTGACAAAGTTAAACAGATGGTCCCATATTTACTTCAATATTGATTCCTTTTCACGTGTATTAACTCATATTTTTCAAACAGCTCATCCGATTTAAATTACATTTATACATATAAAGCTGAACTTATTTAGATTGTTACTCCCCTATGTTTTGTTAGAATATAAATAACTATTAAGCCAAAGTGATATTTAGTTCAATGTACTTTAGGACAAAGGAATGTCACTCTTCTGATTTTATAAGGGGAGTAACAGTCTAAAGAAGAACATTCCGTATACCTTCTTTACATTGTTACACCCCTCTTTTTTCTTTATAAGGGGAGTAACAATCTAAATAAATGCCTATAAAGCCCCCGCAGAGGATATTAACCCACAGATAGCCTTATTTTAATTGCAATCATTCTGCCTAGATTGCCTACACTCAAGCATCAACCTAATTTTTAACAAAAAAATTGGAATATTTTTGGTTGGTGTTCATATGTTGCCCATAGTTTAAAAAACTACTTGTTCGATTTTGATGGAAATTTGTGTGGTAGGTTAAAAGTTATCCCACATATTATGATCATAATATTTTGTAGTTATATTCATATATAAAATGTATCTTATTAAATTTTTTATTATAAAAACATTCTTCCAGTAACAGGACAAGAGGAAGTCATGTTCCTCTATAATTGGCAGACTACTTTATGTATGTTATATATTTATAAAAAGCACTCAATTATTGTAAGATGTATGAACAATATTATACATCAACACATGCATGTTTCTATGAAGATAAGAAATTCTTTTCCAATATTAAATAATATATATATAAAAAAAAAAATATATATATATATATTTATATATATATATATTTATATATATATATATATATATATATATATATATATATATATATATATATATATATATATACCAATCAGACAAGCTTAAGTCAAAAAAGGTTTCCCTAAATCTTATTGTAGTCGTAAACTAGATAGACATGTATCAGAATCAATGTCAATTAAAGCATCAGCTTGGACAGATGTGATCTTGTCATCCAATTTATCCTGGCTACCTTCCCTTCTTCTTTTAAAAAATAAATTAAACAAAAGAAAAATAAATAAAACATATAAATAAATCCCACTCAAAATGCGAAGAAACGATACCTAATGGAAGAGTGAAAAAAAAATAACATGTTATTCTCCGTTTTTTTTTTACTCAATACAGAAAATTCTACACTTAAATTATGTATGTATATATATTATATAAGTATATATATATATATATATATATATATATATATATATATATATATATATATATATATATATATATATATATATATATCCTTAAAAATAATATATAAAAAGTTCTTTTTTTAAAGAAAATAAGTTTA
This sequence comes from Gerris lacustris, assembly GCA_951217055.1. Classification (NCBI taxonomy): domain Eukaryota; kingdom Metazoa; phylum Arthropoda; class Insecta; order Hemiptera; family Gerridae; genus Gerris; species Gerris lacustris. The sequence goes on along the minus strand of OX578282.1, from coordinate 31,477,410 downwards.
TAATACAGAAAAAAAGGTTTCAAATTAAGATGGTTCTAAAGGGATGCCTGGATGCTTAATGTATAAGACTTTACGCTAACGATCTCAAGTGACAAGTTTGTCTGACATTTCACATGCTTCTGGTTAGACACCTGTGACATTTTATTACTCTAATTAAAATACTTCTGCTTCAGGAAACAATTGAGTTTTCATTCTTTTTTTTACATTTTCGAGGTTCATTCATTAACTTTTTCTTTTCTCTGTCTTTTTAGGTTTAAAAAAGGATTTGTCTTGATATTTGAGTTAATTAAAATAGACTAACAAAAAAAAAATAATGATATAAAGTTTATTGGATAACTTTTGCTTCCGAGCTTTCCGAATGTAACAGAAGCTATGAGATCGTTCTGGAGAACGAACATTATTTTATGTCTCTAATTTCGAATTTTCTTAGACAGAAATCCGTTTCAGACATCAGGGAACACTTTTGGTTTCGTGTGTGAACTAACCACTATATCTTAAAAACTACTCTTCTGATTGTAATGAAATTTTAATGGTAGGTCATAATTTGCCCATTGTTGATCCAATAAGTGTTAATCTTCTGCGCCAATTTGTTTCTCTTCCAGATCCTAACAAACATAAATTTATTTGCACCTATATCTTCAAAAGTAGGTACTCATATGATTTTTACAAAATTCAGATGGTTTATCGAAAGTAGCCCCCAGATTGTCCAAATTAATTTCAACCGTCTATGCTCTTTAAATTTTGCTAAATTGAGACTTAAATTCATGGAAAAAAACAAAACAATTTCGACGAATTTATGAAACGGAAGGGGGAGGGGGAATTAAATAAATTTGAAAAAAAAGTTTGTAGAAGTATAAAATCTTTAATGTATACGAAAGGTCGATAATTAAATGTCTAGATAATCGAAAATCAGGTATTTTAATGGAATAGCGTCTAGTAATTAATATAATAAAAAATAAAAACTTTTTATTTAAACTTTATACTTTTTTCTCTCACCGGTAGGAGCGCCTCGACATCTTGCTATGTATAGCTACTATACATAGATACTTACTTAAAAAGCTTGCTTTATATAAATATATAGCTATACTTACTTTTACTTAAAGCTTAAACTTACTTTATTTTAAAGCTTTATACTTTATATTTAAACTTGCTTACTTCATATTAAAACTTTAAATTTTATACTTAAACTTACTTTATATTTAAACTTCACTCTTAAACTTACTTTGAATGATTTTAAATGTTTGACTGAGCTAAAATGCTTCGTAGGAGACTTAGACAACCTGAGTTTTTTTCTCTAGGTAAGTAATAACTTATTAATTATAGTAGTAGAACTGGGATGTCAAACCACTGCTTCGAAATACAGAAAATTCATATTACTTATTTATTAGAAAACTAATCAGACCACTTATTTGGACCTTTTTTTACTAATTTATGTACCGAGTAAGCGAGTTTAGTGAAGTTAGTAGTGCGTGCCATATAAATCATAGTGCAGCTTCATAAATGATCAAGCAATAGTCATAATGCCTTAACGATTACATTACAACTACTGTGGACTAGAGATGGGTCATTCGCCAACGAACGGGTTAGTTAAATGAACGATCCTTAATTTACGTACTAAGTTGCAAGGCCAAAAAGAACGAACCAAGAACGGGTTAAAAAGACCCGCCAACCTTAGTAACTGGGTCGGTCGTGACCCCACGCCGAAACGGAGTGACTGTGCCCATCTCTACTCTTAACTCTGAAATCCTCTTTTGTTCTTAAATTACTGTGTACTTAAAATTTGTTTAGAAAAATTTAAAAATATTTGGTAGAATAACTATTGTTGTTAGGAATTTTTGCCACTAACATGCTATATAGCTTCTAAGTAATTGTCAGTATACTGCAAGGGTGTTGAATATGATTATTTAAGAATAAAGCTAGCCTTAATTGGACTGACAGACACAGTCTGGCCTGATGACTTTATTTTATGAATCCACTGTTTGACTTCTTAACAGTAGTATGACTTTCCAACTACATATATCTAGTATAACCATCGTCCTTTTGCATTACTTGTGTCACATCAACCAAACTACAGACAAATGTTAATGTTGTTAAAAAGATCTGTCTGAAACAACCCACAAAATCTTTCTTATACAATTTTTTCTAAAATACGTTCTTTCTAGTTTTTTTCCCCCTTATAAATATCGTAGGTACTTTTTGATTTTATGTTCTTTTTTTCTCCTTGTCAATTTTTTATATTACTTAATTTATTGTTCCTTTTTGCTTAAAAGAGTATTTATTCTTTAAAGTAATGGTTTTTTTACCAACAAGCAAAAAAATATATATATATATATATATATATATATAGAGTGAGTAAATTGTACAAATAAAGAATTATTGGCAATCTCAACTTAATGTTGGCAAATTGAAAGATTGAGCGTTAATGAATTACATCACTGTTTAAATTTTTTCAACTTACTCCTACATAAATATATAAAGTATGTAAATATATTCAATATAATGCAATTAACAATAATGTAAGCTTTATATGGGAACAAGATTCCTTTCATTCATAGGCGTCGTCAGCAGTACATTATTGGGGGGGACCCATTCCGGGAGGGGGGTCCGGGAAATTTTGAAAATATGACCTCTCAAAACAGCGTTTTTATGCATCTCCTAGGTGAAATTTTATTTTAATGCTACGTCATATAATAAATAAATACTCATTAGGTGTATGTAGTTTGTTGGGACAAAAGTATGAACACAATTTCTTAAAAAAATGTTAATGTACAAACTCAAAAATAGTAATTGTAACGTAATATGAGTTGTGCACCTAATCATTGTAGCTTAAATAGATCAGTCGCAATAGCCATTATGCAATATTACTTAAAATCTATAATTAACTATGTCAATTAATCAATAGTTATGAAAATCAATAAAAACATGTTTCTTAGGGTGGCCATAATATAAAACCTCCCTAGGCCCTAGGAAAATTTTTGGAGAATTTTAAGGAACAATTTTCATTCTTTAAAAGCCATTATTGTCTATTTTGTTTAATTGTTTTCCCCGTTTATCTGTCGAAATTGTTTTAATATTTTACAAGAATTAAAGTTTTCTCTTTTGACATCAAAATTGGTAAAACTACACTATTTGTCCTCCTTATTTCGCACTGTCCGATTTAGTTCGTTTTTTTTTTAAACTGTTCCTTTTTAAAGGATTTGTCTTTTTTATAGTACCTCTGTAAATTGTAAAAACGATTCCGGTTGTAGTATCTCGATAAATTCAGTATTTTCTTCCACGCACTCTTCATCTACTCTTCAATACCTTTCATTTTATACCCCAAGAAAAATTTTACTTAAATTGCTATTCTTATTTTGTCTATGGCCCAGCAGACCGCACATTTTGCATATTTTTAGTAATAGCAGACATTTATTTATAGAGGGGGGGGGGGGACACATTTTGATTTAATATTTTGATGTTTTATTGACAAAATGGCGTTAAAAATTAAACACTTTCCACAAGTGTTATATATTTTTGTAATATACTCGTCATTACCTTTCATTGATACCCCACTTAAAATTTTAAAAAAAATCGCGTGACATGAATTATCCGCCATTTTGGATTTAAACAGCTGATAATTTTGAGTTCACTATATTTTTCCAGTGTGCGCGTCAAAACGTTCTTTAATACTGCAAAGTTTCATGCATTTATCTCTTTTTATTCAAACCTTATTGGAATCATACAGGACAGACAGACACAGGAACGAAACTATATTAGGTTTCTTTTTTTTGGTTTTACTAAAAAACCGAATTGAACGTTTAGAAATAGGTGAGGCATATAATTCAGATTTACCCCACACAATAAATAACATATTCGTCATCGTTTTGAAAAGGGCGAAGGGGAGGAAACACTAGGTCTTCACACTAAGTACTTGTAATAACTGCTAACAGGTTTTGGCTACTTAATAGCCATCTTCAGATTCTAAACTAGTTGTTCACTGTTCACAGTAACATGGTATCGAAGTGCCATACAGTCGATAATATATTATTAAAGATAAAATAAATGTAGAAAAGTAAAAACGGGTTAGATGTCTTAAAACTTTTTTTATGTTAAATTCTTTATTACATCTCAAACATTGGGGGGGACGCGTCCCCCCTGTCCCCCCCGGCGACGACGCCCGTGCTTTCATTCACTAGTTTTGTCTTTTTATTTATAGTCTTGTGTTTACCATAAATGTTAAACTTGTTTCTTTAATTATTTTTAAAAGATAGACTTGATGTAATTAATATAAGTTGTTATTTTATCTTGTTTTGACATTTAATTACTTTTGTTCGTTACTTATTTAAGCAACTTTTACTTTTAACTATTAATTGAGATTGAGAGATTGTAATACAACTTTTACATTCGTAAAGATTTTTTGTATTTTTTTTAAATTTTATACTTGTATCAAAATAATTTATCAATTAATTTATGTAATAACAAAACAACAACGCTTTCATTTCCAAGTGTGGTCACATTATTATTATGGATTTTTTAAAGCTTACATCTAAGTTTTTTTTTAACATCAATATTTTATAATCTATCTCTATAACCTATTTTATATACTCATGTGACCATTCGTCCAATCATAGCCCGCAAAGGAGCCATGTGCCACATTAATTGACAGACTTTTTTTTATCTTAATGCGCTAGGAGCCTTGCTTTGCTTCCTTATGCGCATGGGAACAACCTAATTTACAACAACAACCGTTTCGAAAACAACAAACATTAATTCATTTCCGAATTAATTAAACACTCAATTTACGGTATCTAATAATGTTATCAAGTTACCATCTGCAGCACATCCTTAATCCTTATCAGAGGTTAGTCTTGAGAAAGAACGCTGATGGTCTATTGTGGTTTTTACAGAGTAGTTGCATACTTCATTTACGTGTAAATATGTGATTTTTATAAAATTTCCTATCTTGTTACTTGGTGGAATGAGAGGGTCCAGATTTGGGAGGGAAATATCATGTTTATTATTAGTTGTCATTGAAACTGGACAACAAGAAACATGTCAAATGTAGAAGGTAAATAAAGTCAGTCATGGATTTGCTGATAAGAATCGAGTATGTTCCAAATTTTTTCAACTGGTTATTGTCAAATTTAACTAATTTTAAATACAGATCAGTTTCGATCATTTTCATAATAATCAGTTCAATCTATCTATCAGTTAAACCTATCGATCTGTTCAACATATTCTCTCTGTGTCACCACCAAAATGTAATATTTTTACTGGAAATGTAAAATACTTACAAAAAGTCATTGTTCTCAATTCTATTTAATAATTTCTTTACATACTTCTTTTTTATGTTTAGTTGTTTTATATGTTTAAAAAGCAAAAGAAAATAATAGACGATTAAGTATCTGGTATACCAAAGATTAACTTTTTTTCTTCTTATCTATAAAATGGATAAGAAAATAATGACACATATCTATATTCATAAATATAAAAGGAAACATATAGTTATGTATTTATGTGGCCACAAAGTCCGAGTACATGAATAATATGTATATATATAAAATCTTAAACATGTATAATATGTAATTTAATAGAAAATTATAGTGAAATTATTGTTCACATGTAGTTAGAAGATTTAATGAGGTATTAATAGTATAGAATTTTCTCAAATAAGAGGGTAAGCTATTATTTCCAGCTTGCATACCCTTTATAAAAATTGATAGCTTCATCCGGATGTTTTTGATTTTTCGAATCCGTTTTTAACACAGCATGTTTTCCTCTTTCGTCTTTGTATACAAACTTATTATAATTAGGTAATAAATTGCTTGTATTATTGCCGCGCAAAAATATTAATTGGTTTTCGCGGTCAGAATCTAATTAATCTAGATCCGAAGCAGATTGTGTCAGAGAATTTGTTAATGACGGCTAACACATCAATGAGATAATTCTCAATGGAGTTGCTTAATGACTCTCATCACGAGCAACTCCCTTGAGTATGATCCCTGTAATGGATTCGAAACGTCAGTATTCACAAACTCTCTGATTTGGTCTCCTCCGGAAGATCTAGGTTTACTATGGCAAAAATATGTATAATTGTCAATTTATTAAGAGTTGACTCTAGACCAATCTTTTCTAAGCAAGTTTTTTTGAAAATATATCCCCACTTGAAATTTTCAACTTAAATTCGAAATTACAACTTTTTAGATAAGTGGTAGTAATAAATTGTTTTTCGAACGGTGAATTACATGGCAAAGGTGATAATCCATTGATTACTTCTTTTGACGTGAATGATTCAGAATACGAACAAATAAAACAATTAAAATAAGTGAGTGAGATGAGTAATAACTAATTACAACAATAAGCTGTATATCGATTAATAATTATTAATATGTAATATAATATTAATTAATAATTATAGGTATATCATCGAAATTTTCACGTGAACACTACACTTTCTCTTTGTTTATTATACTACGTGTATGAGAAAGTTAAAAGAAACCAACGTGAATGCGAGTAAAAAATTTATTAATAATAACAAAAAAATATTTAGTAATTTATTTCAGTCACGATGAAAGTTACTGAGAAATAAATATAAGTTCGCCTTTAATCGTTTACATTAAATTAATTTAAAATATTTATAGTGAAGTTAGACGATAACCTGACAAAGCCAACCCTGAAAAATGTTATTCATTGCAAATAAGCGAATTTCGTAAAAATATCTGTTTTAAAAATTATAAATTAAAATTAAAGTTTTTAAAAAATAAAATAATAAAGTTGTAACAAATATAAATTATTATTAAAAAAAAGAAGAAGGCAGGTTTTTTTTTGTGGTTATATAAATGCTAAAAAGTTTCGAACTTTTCAAACGCATCTACTTGTGAAACTGTGCTTTAAGTTGAACTCATATGAAATTTACTTGAAGTAGTAACGTAAGCATATAGTCCTAAACTGAGATTAAAAAAAAAAAACACTTAACACGAACTTCTCTCGAATTGTTTCGTAAACAATGAAACATGTTTAGAAATGTAAAAGTTTCGCACTTCTTAGTTCATTCATCATTTCTAATTACTAAGATGATCAGATTGTACGTGTAGTCGTCTTTACTTTTAATTCCTGAACACGAGTTTTCGTCGTTACGAAAACGTACGAAGTGCCGAAAAAGGTGTTAAGCAATTCTTCTTTAAAATAAACTACTAGTTATGAAAAATTTATCAGGTTTGAAAAAAGAAAAATGTAATCCCTCAAGCACAGAGAAAGAAAGAGAAAGATTATTTTAATGTTTTATAAGCCTGTCTGGATACATTGTGGATATCAAGTGTAACGAGTATGAACTCTTAAGAGGTCGAAAAGGATTAAGCAACATCCAAGCGTATGTATCAGAAAACTTACTATAAACTATTTAGCGAATAACAAGACGGCTGAGGGACATAAACTTTACACATACTTAACAAAAAGAGAAAGTTTTTTTGAGCTTAATACATCATGACGTAAACTTAATGAGGCGGTAGATGTTTATGGGAAAGTTTTAGAGTTCGCATAATCTCTGTCATGATCCATTGTAGGAAATGGAGGAGGGGGGATTAGGAAAAGCCACTATGTGGTGATGTGGTGAATAATTTATAACAATAATATATTGAATACTAGCAGAAATTTTGGATGTTTAGCGTCAATATACAAGCAATAAAGAAACAATCATTTACCTCTTCATACATTATATATATATATATATATATATATATATATATATATATAATGTCCATGTCCAAGTTGTAGGGATGAGGATTGTAGAATTAAATTGTAAGTCGGACTTATATTTATTACCAGAATATTAAATGGTTAAGTCTACTTACCTACCCTTTACATTTAATAATTTAATTGTTTCACTTGCTCAATAATTTAATATTTAATCAACAAATATTGTTCTTAAACTTTTATTAATTTTGATACTAGCAATAAGATTTTATGGTAAAATTTAATTAAACTATTTTATTGACAGTATGGTGTTATAATGATTTTAAGGTCGAGGTGGAAGCTCCAGAGCGGAACCAATAACCAGAGAATGGAATGGTGAGTTTTGCACACTTATATTACTTTTATTAATTTAATATTCTCCTCTCACCGTTTTCTATTTTATTAATATTTTAAACCGTTGTATTGAATGCCGATCATGTTCCGAGTCATTCCTATTTCGCAGATCAGATAAAAAAAAGTGTGGCACATAGCTTCCTCGTGTCCTATTATTTAAGAAATAGTCATTTGAGATTTGTAATATTTTTCGATTCCTAGTGGAGGCACTTTTAGTTTTAAGCATTATTTAATTTAGGGACCATCTATAGATTGCTAATGACAAACCATTCAAATGTCTTCAACATTGAGTCAGTACTTTTAAGGAGATAGGCATAAATGTTCTTTGATGTCTGAAATTAATTTCTGCACTGGAAATTTGTAAATCGGAGACAATCAATTTAGTCCTTCTGAATGATCTCAATGCTTCCGCTACCATAGCGCAAACAAAACCGAAGAAGATGATATACTATCCGACAAGATCTTACCTCAAATATGGTTTAATTTTTCCACCCACTGTACTATGTTAGTAGCTAGTGTTAGTTGTAAAACAAAGAGGACGACCCACATGTTCGAACATAGCCATTAGGCCTATATGGGCCCTGTTTAGTAATCCCCTATAGAGTTCAGCCACTTCACACACTGAAGATAATACGGTGTCAATAGCAAGCCATGTAAATTAAAGGGCCTAGGCGTGGGATCGAACCCCTGACCTCGGATAGCCCAGCAGAAGTGACTAATGCTTATGGCTTATACGATCACATCTACTCTGATTAGTAAACCTAATTAATTTGTTATCTAACATATGATTAGAAATACTCTATAAAAACTCCAATATATATTTTTTAGTGTTGATCTTTGTTTTATTTTAATTTCAGTTACTTTTACTTCGTCTTTTGTAGTAGAATATATTGTGTACGATTTTAAAGTACACATAGTTTTTTTTCTTTGTTGAGATGCCACACAAGTGTGAGAGAATAGCTCTTAAGCTCCCGGTATTAAGCTTCTTATATCTTTCTGCTTAAGCTTTTATTATTGTATTTTTATCTCTTTCTATCTGCACTTCCTTCATAGGTTTATTGCGTCCAAGTCCGCGAGGAAAAGGAATTCCACCAGGCAATATCTCAGCTCCGCTCCTCTTCTTATAGTTCATATTATTATTTTTATTTTTTTTCGTTCTATATTACACTTTGAAGATAAAATATAAAAACAGACAAAATTGCTTCTTCATAATTGCTTCTAAGGCTCACTGATATTATCTTTACCATTTTATTTTTGTATTTCCCTTTTCTTTTGTTTATTTCTTAGCTATTCACGTTTCTTGTTTTTTTTTATGTTACATATCTCACATTTTTATGTACTTTAAAAAAATGAAAAGAAGGTAGCATAATTGTTAGAAATATTTCAAATAGTACCGCCAAGTTATGCTTTATTACAACCCATTTTTTTTCACTATGAATTATTTACAAAAAAAAATAATCAAAATTCCAACAGATAGTTATTATCTCACATTCAAGTTATTCGGCAATTCAAAAAAAAAAAAAATAATAATAACCGACTACAATAAACTATTTCTTGTTTTAATTTTTATGGTTTTACAATTGGTTTTAGCGCATGTAATACATTATTTTGTGTTTACAATACCACATATTATATTCACATAAATGGATTAATAATTGTGGATGCATACTTATGTTAAACCCATGGCCATAAATTATAAACACTATTAAAATTTAGAACTGTAGTTGTTATTTAATTAAAAAATTAAAGTGGGTACTGATAAAAATGAATAAGGACGATCAGGCAACTTGCGACAAACCATCCAAATGTCGTATAAAACATACAATATTTTCTTTCTTTAGAACGATCACATAGCTTCCTTTACCTTCGGTAAGGTCGGAAGCAAAATATTACCTCATTGTCAATGTATATTTAATACATTTACTTTTATCAATTCAATCCCAATACATATTGAACAAACTATGTATTATTTAACCAAAGTATAATTTACTATACATGGTGTCCCAAGTCTAGATGTCGTACTGTTAGACTAGAAATACATGTAAAATGTTTAAAAAAATCTCAAGCGTATAACTTCTTCTATACCCAAACTACGTTTTCCCCAAACTATGTGTTTAAATCCTATATCTTATCTTAAATGGGTAATTTTCCAAGGGATATGTATGTAATTTCGAATGCCGCCAACTGCATCTTCCTACCTTTATTGGTTTCGTAGTTATAAGGCATTTTGATGAGCAAAATATGTGAAATCGATAAAATTGGAAAGATCGTTAACACTCCATAACGAACACACACCGAGGGACATTTTTCAGTTTTGTCCTCCTAAATAAGCTTCATCAATTTCGATTTCTAGACTTGGGGCACCTTTTAAACACCAAAGGTTGAAGGTTATAACTCCGAATAATTGTTCGGCTACAATTGTATCTTTCTTTTCAAATGGTTTTAAATTTTCCATTACATATTTCATTTGGAAATTTGTTTTAATTTTTTTTAAACAGATTATTTCCGCTTTTATTAAAATTGTAATAAATCATTTAAAGGGAAAACATCGTTTGATTGAGTTTCCTGAAAGTTATCAATTAATTAGAAAATTAAGTTTAATGATTTTGAAATTCTACAAGGTTTTCTCGTAAGATGTTCTTCCGAGAATAGTTGTAGAATTGTTTTCGTCTCTCCCTTTGAACTCCATTTGAAGCGAGGTTATCCAAATTGGAATTTAATTAGGTATTCCATTCTCGTTCGGCTTGGTTTGAATTCTGTCTTCATTTACAAGTCTGTTATTTCTCTTGAATCACTGATAAGTTTTTGACCCACTTTGTCTCATTATAGCTCTTTAAGAACTCTCAGTATTCTTAAATTCGAGTTATACGAGTATTATTGTTAAGGAGTAAATGTTTATCTTAACTTTACAATCAACTAAAATTGTCAGAATAAAATGCAACTTCTATGAAAATAAATAACTAAGAATTGAACTTCTCAGAGGTTAATTGTTGGTGAATTTAAAATTATCTGAGACCTTGTATCTTGTTGGTTAATTTAGCAGTTTAATGTTTCAATTATGAAACTTTAATAAAGTTTAAAAGTTTCTGAGATTAATGTTTCTATTTCTAAGTTAAAATTGTATAGAATTTTGAATTGTCTGAGGTTATAAATATCGTTTATAAATATCTCTGAAATTTACTCTACCACTATTTATAGTCTCTTCAACCATGTATTATCTCTACAGTTATTCATAGTCTCTACCTCTCTTTCTATTGATTGTCTCTGAAACTATTCGAATATTTGAAACTATTGTTTCTACAGCTATTATTTCTTACAGTACATATTGTTTCTATAAGACTATAGTCTATAATAGTCTTTATAAATAATTGATAGTCCCTACCACTATTGATCGTTTCTACTACTGTACGTTGCCTCTACAACTATTGACTGTCTGTACAATTATTTATTCGTTATCAGTTGTCCTAAATTTCCTACACTGATAATTTCAGTAAGTTTTTCAGTCTTGAACTTTCAGACTTACGATTCCCAGTAGAAGATTTGGTATAGCGTTTATTTATTACGTTTTGATGATTAGACTGTAATTCTCTTTGTTAAGAGTCTTACTTATTGGTTGATTGTTTTCAATTGACCTTCCCTTAGGCTGGAATTGTCCAGTGGTTGCGTTCAGTAGTTCAAGCTTGACCTTTGCTCGCGATGTAGGCGTATGGAGAATGTGGCGTCGTGTATCATTCAACTCCGCTCTTGAAAACCATTTCTTAGCATTCTAACGTCTCTCTAATATTGACTTTCTCCCACGTGAAATGCTACAACGTGTCCTTGATCAACATCTCTGTACTTCATTTATGTTTTTAAATTATTTATTTGGAATCACGATTTAATCAAAACATGTTTATAACACCTTTTGTCCGCCCAGTTTAAGAAACACTAGAAAAAAAAAATTATTTGACATTAAACGAGCTTCCCAAAATAATAATATAGTTAAAAACACAATTCTAAAAAAGCACAAAGTGCTTGATGTTATATACTCATCATATATGTACCAACTGATACTTGTTAAACATTACATAGTTAAACAATTGAATTATTTAATAAGTGACCAGTTTATGATGACCCTTGAATCATTCCCCTTGAATATGGAACCAACAATAGGCTAATTATGACCTATCATTACCATCCTCATTTCATTCATATTGGACGAGTAGTTTTTAAGATATGGTAGTTGACAAAAATGTAAAATGATAAATCAACCGACAGACACGAGACCATTATGTTCTCTGATATCTAAAGCGGATTTCTGTCTTGATATTGTTTCTTTTGATATTGTGATAATTCGGAGATATAATAATGTTTCATTCTTCAAAACGATCACAAGGCTTCTGTTACCTTCTTCTAGCTTGTATTTGAAATAAGCTCGGAAGCAAAAATTAAACTTATTTCTATAAAATCTTTTAGAATTAATTTATTACTTTAAACTTTGGTTTTACTTGTAATAGTGAGATGTCTAACTTTGATTCTACTCTTAGTAGAGTTTCACAGTTCCAAAACAAAAACTTTTCATTTGTAATTTGACACTTCGGTTTTTGTTCCAAATAAAACCTTCAAAATTAACAAAGCCTTGAAAAACTAAGTTCATGCTTGAACTTCTGTCTGCTTTTGTAGCTTATTTGAGTGAAGTGTTAAAAAGTTCGGATAACTTGTTGCTTCTACAGTTATATGTATCTAGTCCTTAACTGAATGTAAATCTAAAATAACTTTAGAATAACATTTATTTAATACATTCTAATTGATCCTTCATTTAGCGTTATATCGCATTTTTACTAATTAATGCATGTATATAGTTACCGAAATAGCTTACATAACATCAATAATGTAAGCATATTAAATTTTATACCGATATGTAGGTATTTTGTATTTGTTTTCCTGTCTCATTTATGTCCTGATAGACACTTCTCTTCATGTCCTTATCATCACAATTATCTCGTTGTGATCATCAGTGTAAAAAATGTCTCACCTGACTGGGAACCAAGTATGTGGGTGTTTAATCCTAAGTTTCCGCTTTTATAGGATCAGTAGACAAATACGAGGACTCTTTTATAGGCACTTCTTTAGATTGTTACTCCCCTTATAAAAAAAACTAGAGGGGAGTAACAATCTAAAGAAGGTGTACGGAATGTTCTTCTTTAGACGGTCACTCCCCTTATCAAAACAGTAGTGGGATATTCCTTTGTCCCAAAGTACATTGGTCTAAACATCCCTTTTCCTTGATAGTTATTTAGTCAAAGTCAGTTTTATTCTAAAACAACATAGGGGAGTATCAATCTAAAGAAGTACCCTTTTATAAGGGTCCTCGGAACTTACTTTTGGATTATATATTCTCCTGCGCTTGTCTGGCACATAAATTTTAAACTTTGTAGTTATGTTATGTGTAATAAGCCAAAAACAAGAAAATTATAGGAAATCCTCAACAAGTCATTCCTTAAAACCTAGAGGTTGAAGTTTAAGGAGTTGAAATGATTTCTGAATGGCATCATGGGAGTGTTAAATAAAAGAGGAGAACACCCTGAATACAAATATATATTTGGTTTCGTTTTTGACATTTTCATGTCTTGACCATGGCACATAAACTCGAAAAGCGTTACCAAAAAAAGGCACCAAAAAGCGTTACACTGCTACCATAAAGTTAGGCAGTTGCAGGAGGTAGTTCGTAGTGGCAGCATAATATTGTCTAGTCTAGAGGGTTGTAGACAGAGCCTTCCCCCCCGCGGGCCCGCTATCGTAGGGGCTACATCATCACCTTGCGCGGTAACTTGCTCTACGCCCTGACTTCCGCTCTTCGCTTCTCGCTACCGTTCCAGCTCCAGCAGTCGCTCGCTAATCTCTAAAATGTGTTATCTTAGAACAGATCGGGCGAGACATAATGGAGTAGTTCCATTGCGCTCGGATAATAAGCACGCATATAAAGGCGTTTGTTGCACTTTCAAAAGGTGTAGCCAAAAACAAACTTTTAAATGGCCACCATTTTGATATAGCTCGGCTGATTATGATCTAACGAACTCTTTTTGTTAAATTGCCTAGGGACCCTTTTTTGTGTGCTGAAAGTATTTACTTTGCCAATTTATTTCTTTTTTAACTCATTACTAACTTTAAAGGGAAAAGATACGTAGAAGTGATGTATACAAACTGCAAATTCGAAATTTTTCCTTTTACGATGAAAAACTTAACATGAACATTTTCCAGTTGAACGGAAAGTAAATAATAGAAAATTAATGTGAAGAGAAAAAGCGTTTTTCTTCCGAGAAATTGCTTCGGTTTGGGGAAAATCCAGCACAATATCACCTGAACCAAACTTTTATCTAGATCCTTTTCTTTTTCCTTCGTTCACTATTTTTCTCTACTCTCTCATGTTCTTCTTGCAAAAATACAAATCTTACTTGGAACATACTACCAAAGAAATCAATTTAAAACGTTTTCAAGAAATTCGTATTTTTTTATGATTTTTTTCCCCTCTCTCAATTCCTCTTTCTTTTGAAAATAGTGTTTCTTTAATATTGGTCGAAATTTAGAGAGTGAATAGTTGACTCAGGACCAACGTCTAAATTCAATTTCAATTTTACATCTTTTCATTTATTTTCTGGAATATATTTTCTTAAGAAGAAAAGAAACTAAAAAGAATTTGATTAAAGAATCTTATCTTATATTCACTTGCTTTTTTTATAAAAGCAAAAAGAACAAGATAATAAAGCCCTTATATTCCATCTTACTATTCTTTCATTTCACCAGTATTTCCCTCTAAATTTTTAATACAATGTTGTTCATCAATTTTCCTTTCGAGCTTGCCGAAGGTAACGGAAGCATTCAGATTATTCTAAAGAAAATTTTTTATGTTTCCAAATTCAAACTTCCCTTGGAAGAAATGCGTTTAAGACTGTTTGTTCTTTGTCTATCCGACGTCTGTCAACATTTTTGCGAACCCTCGAGTGTTTAACACTAATCGTCCGATTTTAATTAAATTTGGAAGGTACGTTGTAATTAGCCCGCAGGAGGTTTCCATATTAATTTCATCATTGCTTCCTTTCCAGCATATGCACAAACTTTTACTTACTTACTTATTCGGATCCTCTTCCACCTTGCGGTGTCGAGGAAAACCAAAAAGATGTGCACCCTCCTCTGTCCAATGAAAGGGATCGAGCATGTTGGAGGGACATTCCTCTCTGGGCCAGGGTGGATGTGATGCTGTCCAGTTGTCCATCCTGATGGTTATTTTCCTTCATCTATGTATTCTCCCTTTTAGTGAGGGAATTCCATCCTATTGCCGTGTCCATACCACCTACGTTGCTCATTCTCTATCATTCCGGACACGATTGAACTCTCTCTACGCTTTTCTTCGACACAGTCCATAAACCATCGTGGGCACGTAAATGGTTTTAAAGACTGACGTCTTAGTTTTTTTACTAACTTCAGCTTTGCTGACGAAACCTCAGTTCATGGCGAGAAAAAGTCTACAAATTTAATTAATTCCTATATTAATAGGGGAGATCAGTTTATCCTAGTGGTTAATATACTCGCAAAGGTCATTATTAATATCCCTGACGATGGATCGAATCCCAGGTAGGTAAGACATGTTTCACACTGATGATCATTTTCAGTAGATGTGTAGAGTGGCTGATTCCCTCCCGTCCGAACAGAACTAAGCCAGGTTTACGAAATTTGCTCATCTCCGTAGTCTAAGTCGTGTCCTTCGGGTTTAACAAGAAAAAAACCTATAATTTTTAAAAGTACCTTTTGAAGAAATTTGGATAGTATGTCAAAAGTAGCCCTACAGATCTTATATTAATTGCAATTATTTAAACTCTTCGCCCATTGCCTCCTCTATAATTTGCACATAAACGTAAGCTTGACATGTATTTGACTTTAAATCTAATTATTATACAATAAACAACGTTTTTTCAAATTTTAATCAAAGAAGAAGGGACTCAGACACATAAAACAGTACCCTGTCGCCCTGAATCGAAGCTTAGATACCTGGGGTTTTTAGGCTGACAATGTTTTAGGCCGGGCACAAATTGAGACGCAGGGCGGGGCAGTTTTGGCCCTGCATCTCAATGTGCGGCCCGGCCTTAGTCTTAAGTTTAGTTCTTGATGACATTATTAAGTTTGTTTCATAACCATTATTTATTATTGAATGTTAATTTATGTCTGTCTCCCTTTTAATTTGATCTTATCATTTATATGAATTTTTGCTGATATGGAATGTCAATAATTTCCAATTTTCTATAGGGGAGGTTGCCTTACCTTGGACCCTTGCTCCCACCACAATTCCAGTGAGAAAGGATATTTTTTCTGTAGTATCACTTGTGAGAGTGAAGCCTGGCAACTCAATTTTAGCAATCTTTCCCGCCTTCGTAAGCTTTCATATCATTGTTATCAGCAGTAGTTGATTTTTGCGGTTTCCAAAGTAAGGGAACCCTTATATAAACTCTAATCCATGAACATGAAATGAAACAAAAAGGATATTCTGTAAATAATATTTTCATTTCAAGAGCTATATTATAATTTATATGATATGGAAAGGATTAAACTACTGACAAGTTTATTGGTACCTTAGCATTATATTATGCAAATTTAAAAGTCCAGTGAATTATTTTTAATAATAAGTAACTTAGCGATAGTTTTGTTCTTCCGTTTTTTTATGGAAAAAAAAAAAAAAAATTATCCTTAATTATAATTTATTTCGGTCGTGCATTATAAAAATTATCTTATATTCCCCCTTAGTTTTTTATTCAAAATTTATTCAGGGATTAAAAGTTACTTTAAAATGTATTCGATAGTTTTAAAGAGAAAAGCAATGTTACTTTATTTAGAGTATTAGTATAATTAACAAGAGTGATAATTATAATTTATTTTCATCACAAATTTAATGTGATTAATTATTTTATTTTATTTTGTTTTAAAAAAAACTAATAATTAATAATTTTACTAATAAAAACATTATATCTTATATGAGCATATCTATAGCATGAAACAAAGAATAATTGCATTAAAATGTTATTTGTAAAGCATAAATCTTTTCTTTATAGTATTTATGTAGCAGTATAGAGTTAATGAAGAAATAATAAACAAAAACAAAACTAGCAATTATAAAATCATAAAAACAATTAATTTTATTATCATTATAAAAACAACGAAAAATGCTCCAGAGCCAAATAAAAAAAAGTAAGATTTCTTATCTGCTCATCTCCTTTGTTACGAAGTATAATTAATTATTCATTATTGTTTTTCTTCTTTTTTTTATCGTAAATGTCTTCAGCTTTTGTATTAAGTTTTTTCCCCTATATTAAGAGTTTTCTTTCTCTTATCTTTTTTTGTTATGTGTAATGCATAATATACGTGGACTCTAAACATTACAATAATTAATGGTTTTTAAAAAAGTGAAAGTTATTAAGTAAAATTCTTATAATTTTTTGTTTAGTTTTGTTAGTCTGAAACAAAATTGAATTCTTTAAAGATTTCAACCGTAATAACAAGATTAGGATGAATTATTGTTAATTTTTTGTTATGTTGAATTGTTAATTAATGCAGAATAATCACACTAACTTGAGAATATATCTATAATATTTATTAAAGTTTGGAATCAAGTACCTCATAAACAGTTCTATGGGATTTCATCTAATCCAGCCCTATCTTAGCTCCTATTGTGGCACACTTTGTTTTTATTTCTCTTAATTTTTCGCCAACCTAAAATAAGATTATTTTAAAGCTTTCTAAATGCGTTAACTTTTGAATACTTTTTACATTATTTGCTTTTTTGTTTTATGAGTTATCATATCACCGATCAAACATTTTTAAAATATAATACTTTTTAATTTTCAAACTGCTCAACAGCTGGCTGAAGAAATATGAACTATATTTTTATTTATTAATTTTAGGATGTTCATTAATTTAAAACAATGTTTAATAGTTTTATTCATTATGATTGTATTAAACTTAAATATTTAATAATAAAATCATTCTGTATAACACTTTCTTTTCTTGAAAAGGTGTTTTCTTGTCTCGATAATCTGTCTGATATCTTTATATTTAAAATACGATCACCTTAATTGGATTTTTTTGTCTTTCGCATTGAATATAGTACAACAATAAAGTAATTTCTTAGTATATTTCTTTAAAATTAAGAAATGCTAAATATTTTTTATCATTCTCTATTTCTTTTAACTTTGTTGAAGATAAAAATATTTTTAAATAATAAACTCTGGAATCAAGATGTTTCCTCTTTCTTGTAAGAGAAAGATTTTTTTTTTTTTTTTTTTTTTTTTTTAAATATCAGATTTGAAAATCTCATAAATCCATAGACTGATAAAAAAAAAGAAAGTATATTTCCGACTATATTATAATAATGGGTTTTGTGAAAAGGATCTGATATACTCCAAAGACTCAAGACTCACATAATATCCATAAAAAATGTATTTAAATTGTATTCAGATCATGGTGCCACCATTCTTGGTGAAATATTAATGGTAATCATTTATTCAGGATGGGTGGAAATGGATTTATTTTGTGAAAAAGTACGTTGAATCGACAGCTTTACTTTATGACACGAAATTTACCTAATATTTTAATAAATATATATTTGTATAAATCTGTCCAACAGCCTTCAAAAAACAAATAAATAAATATATACACTACACTCATAAAATTTTTACTACGCATAAAATTGTATAATTTATAGTCTATAGGGCAACTTTGTCCCCCTTCCCTATAGGGGATTTTGGGGGCAGCTCTATAACTTTAAATGTAATCATTTGTCAATTTCGGATAGGATTGAGGTAGATACCTCTAGTGCTGTGCTCTGTTATTATTTTTTTTATCAAGATATTTAAATGAGGTGTTACTCGTTACGGGGTTTTCATTTAAAATTATTAAGCTGGCCCCGAAATGACCAATTAAAGGGAGGAGGACAAAGTTGCCTCGTACACTCAAAAAGCATCTTTATGCCTTATAAACATTTTAATGAGTTTCGTTTTTCACCGATAATATACTAAAATATTATTGAGTTGTACCAGACACTTTTGACTACCCTGTTTAAAGAATACTTTTATGTAGAGTACAACCTATGTATGCTGTATACAACATTTTTTGCAATTATTTATCTTGTTTAGGAAGTAAAACCTCAAGAAACCTTTAGTTAAAAATAATAAATATTAGTATAAATAAAAAGGATATGATATTTTTCAAGCATATATTTTTTTAAATTATATAAATATATATATATATATAAATAAGTATAAATATTTATTTATTTTGGTTCGGTATTTTTCTAAAACATTTTAAGTTTAAACTTGCCATGTAATTTTAGGGAAATAAAATAAAAGTTAAAATAAATATTATTGCATTCGGCAAGAATATTTAGAATATTTTTTGTAAAATAAAAGAAATAAAAAATTGATAATAAATTAAATATCGTTTGGCTTTTTAAAATGATATATATAATACAATATATATATATATATATATATATATATATATATATATATATATATATATATATATATATATATATACACATATATATGGTAATATATCTTTGAGCTTGTATTTACAATATTTTTAAAAGGTTAAATAAAGAAAAAAATTATTTTTGTCGTTTGACAAAATGGAACATTTTTTATTAATATATATATATATATATATATATATATATATATATTATAATTAATTTCGTAAAAGCGTAATATATGGCTTTTATAATATATTTTTTAATAAATAAATAAAGTTTTTATTAAATAAATTATATAAAATAGAACTTATAAAATTGATTTTGTTACTAAAGATGATATTATAGAACTTTATAAATACGTTACATAACATGCGAAATGATCACAATTCACAACACAGCCAAAAAAAAAAAAAAGAAAATGTAAATTATTTGGGATATTTCAATGTATATTTAATTTGAACTTTTGTATTTTGTGTTTGTATATATGTAGAAGTTCACAACATATATTTATTAAATTTAATTTAAAGGCTCCACGTGTCTGCCCACACCAAAAAGAGACAATTTTTAACCTCTACCTTTTTGGATATAGGAAAGGAAAACCTTTATATAGAACGTGTAAATCCATTGAAGTCGGTTTTTTACGACATCGTAATAAGCATGTTTCATAATACGAGTATGACAAATGTTTGCCTTTTAATTTCCATTTTGTATCTCTTTACTTGTGGTATTCTTATATTGTACATTTAATAATATTTTCTAATTGTCTCTATTTTACTCAATTTTATTTTAAATCACTTTTCCTTCAATTATTTATCCATTTATTCTCCTTTTTTTCGTGTTCGCAGGCAAAACCGAGGATCTTTATAGTTTCTTACGCTTATTTTTCACGTTATTATAATAAACTTTTCAAAAGTTATCACTAAAACAAACTTTTAAAAGGTTGCTATCTTGAAACGGCTGTGCTGACAATGCTGGTTAATCGAACTTGTCTAATTTGTTATGTTGCCTACCCTGTGTTTGTACTGATAGCACATACTTACCAACTTTATTTTCCTTCAGATGAATCAAAATTTTCCCAATGGATAGCTAATATTTTCAGGGCCGATTTAACTATAGGGGCACGATGAGCACGTGCCCAGGGGCGCAAGAGGTTCGGGGCGCAACTCAAAAGGTTAGAGGGGGGGGGGGGGGCACGGCTAAACTATGCAAGGGCAAAAAATATAAATGGGAATATGTTTACAGTAAACCAAATATCCCTTTTACATAACCTTAGCATATACCTAACTCTCCAAGTAACCTACTGCTTAGCGGAAAAAAAAGTAAAAATCAAAAATCAAATTTAGCTCTATTTAAGGTAGAAACGATGGAGTTACGACAAAAAGTCGTAGGACAAAAGTTGTAGATCTTTTAAAATCAGTTACTGCTGGTGCAATCTGCTTTTTGATACGACATACCGTTTAACCGCAATAAGCCTCTATAAAAACTAATAGAGGCGTCTTAAAATTGCGTCCGCCATCTTTATTTTTTAAGGTGGGTAAAATATTATTTTTTGGATTATCCAGTTTGAGCCAATTTCCGATCAAACACAAAAAAACCGCGAGTCTCTAGGTGATCAAGATGTACCCTAGTCCCTAACGTTTTGATTAGAGAGTCTGTGGGTTTTGGTGATGGTGGGTCAACCTAATTTCTTTTTAACCTAGGCTATTATTTTTATACATTATTCTTTTATAAAATTGTTAATAACTTTGGTTCTACTCAATATTTTTCGATGAAACCAAGCCTACAACATACATGTTTGAGCTCACCTCTGAAAAAAAATCAATTTCCTTTTTAGCCACTTTTGCTCCTATTAAGTCGGAATGGTGGTGACAGACATAAAACACATTATACGACATACATACACGAAAATAGTTAAGGCCGAATTCGGTTCTCGGAATGTATGAAATGAAAAAGTATCCAACAATTTTTCAATTCTTACCGATGTACAGACAAAACTTTAATTAGATAATATACCAAACATATTAGGTGTTTTCATAGAGTCAAGCATGATTCTAACATTAAAGTAACTTGTGTAAAGTGTGGATCCGCCTTAAGACAAGGCAAGATGATCAGAGGGGATAGAGGGGGGGGGGGCATCTTGACGGGGTGCCCAGGGCGCAGTGATCGCCTAAAACGGGCCTGAATATTTTCGTAGAAAAGAAATTTGATAATGGGGCACCTATTAAACAATATTAACCTGTTGACCTGTCTTTTAGTGAACATCTTATATCCTTTTCCTATTGCTTTTGTTTTGCTCAAAGCCACTCTCTATTGTACGTTGTTACCTTTTGTTGCACCTATTATCCCTTTTGCTCACTGTATTACTATTAATTGTAAGTGCTTCTTTGGCCTACTAGTGTGTAACACAACCGTTTATTCTGTCAGTTTGATGTATAGCATCTTTTTGTCTAATTAATTGTCCACTACTACATTATTTCTTTATTTGATTATTTATTTGTCCCTTTTCCCAACATATTATGGTTACAATGTATTTCCCCTAATCGTCACATTCCTCAAAGTTCATTATTTACTTTACTATCCCTTAAACCCTCTTTCCAAATTTAATTTTACCATCATATTTTCCCCATAGACAACTTTCCTATTTTATTGATTACACTCACTTGTTTTGCCACATAGACAACTCTCCTATTTTATTCTATATCATCCCTACTTATTTTCCACATAGACAACTCTCCAATTTTATTCTATCACACACTCTTGTTTTTCTACATATAATAATACTATTTTATTCTATCACACTCTCGTGTTTTTCCACATAGAATATTACCACTTTATTCTATAATTTCTTTTGTCCGATTGATTTCCTCCTGACATCTTTGTCATTATAAATCTGCCTTTTGATTTATTCACTTGTGTTATTCTTATACTGTTGCGTTTTGTATTTAATATGTCATCCATTTATCAACTTTACTCTCCTTTATAGCTTTTTTTTCTTTATCTACATTTTTGTTACAAAACTGTTGATCAACTTGTTTTCATAAATACAAAACCCAAAATATAAATCATAATGGTAATTGTCAAATGCATGTATAGAACACAATGCATATAATATAGTGGTGTAAAACTTTTCAAAGAAAGATAACAATGGTGAATATAGAAAAAAAGTTTGACTTTGATTTAATATTGTTCATTGTTATTAAGACCTTTAACTTGATTTTTTTTTATGTTCATACATACTTACTTAATTTTACTTACGTACTTTTATACCTTGGTATATTTACAATGATTTATTTTATCTTTTTTTTAACCCGTTATTAATTATTTAAAAATAAAAAAGAAGAGAAAATCAGTTTTTAGTTTTTTGAGGGTCCTAGTAGGCGCCAGGAGTCTTGGAGGACGGTAGGTCTTGCATTATAAATGGCTTCATAATTCTCATGGGGAAGTTTGGGTGCTCTGGTTGCGTTAACACCTTCTAGCCAAAGCTAGAGGCTAGAAGCTCGGCATTCAAGAGCGAGCGAACTAAAGGCCCCGTAGTATAATCTGGGGTTTCTCGTTGCTTTAAATGAAATATTCACAGAAGGGACCACGCTGGATATATACTAAGACAATGGACCCTTTGCTCTAACAGCTACCCATCAACCGCTACCCTCAACATTTCCGACTGTCTCCTGCAAATATACCAACACAATAATGTAATATATTTTAACCTGACACTCATATTTATATTCCACTATTGTTATTTAGTTTTAGACAGATTAAACTTAGAGAAACTGAAATAATTTATTTATTAAAAATTTATTTCGTTTACACTAAGTTAGAAATAATATGGAATTATAACACAGCAATACTCTGTAATATTAAATCTTTACAAGAAACTTAATGTCTTGGCTATTATTCTTCACTTATAATCATATAAGGGAGTGGATAATTTTTTTTTTGAGTAATCGTTTCTGTGTCACGTGTACGTATACATCGCTATTGTGTTGATATACACGTGTTCTCTTAAGTATTTTAATGCCGTGAGAGCGTGCAAACAAAAATATTTGCTGATAGAAGTGTGAAATAAAAAACTAGTATAGGAATGATTAGTATTTTTATGATTTCTACTTAAATAGAAAAAATTACTTAAATGGTTGCTTCCAGTTTTCGTGGTTACATTTAATTATTATTGAACAGTCTATTAATCGTCGGAACCGTTTTTAAGAAATATTTTGTTTTGGGATGTGGCTACATATTTAGAGCTAAACTTAATTTCTCGATTTCGCCTTGGGGTATAATTTTTCTGAACATTTATGCCAAATTTCATCGACGTAGTAGTTTAGGCTTTAAGTTTGCACAGATTTCACATTGGAGACATACATTTTTTAAAAAAACTACTTTTTGGCCTCACTAATACGTATAAATTCATCAAATTTTTGAGTCATCACAATACTTTCTGCTTACTAAGCACTTGTGAAAGTAAATATAAATAATAGGACTTTATTTTTTTGCAATTGTAAGACTACGCCTACATTGGAACCTCTCCCTGTCCGACGTCGGTCGGTCGACTCTCGGACTACACCAAGAAGAAAAACAACACCAAGGTTATAATTTATTATGTAGGTGCCAAAATTTGAGGAGGAAGCCCGATTCGTTGACGCGCGATGTCGGGCCGATGGGACGAAACATGTTTGTTTCCTGTCCAATATTTCAATCCGACGTCATATAATTACGTGAAAAATTCACTGAGAGTTGTTAATTATTCTTGTGAGGAATGAGCCTCGTATTTGGAAACCAGCGGAACAAAGCCTTCCATAACCGGAACATTATACCAGTAGTTAGATTGGTCAGTTGTTTCGTCATTTATGCCTGCAAGAATATAAATAATTAATTAATTGTATTAATTAAATGTTACTTCAGCTATACGGTGGTAGTCTTTGAATTTATCTGGATAGTCTCGTAAGTTTTAAAAAACTCTCCAGAAGATCTGTCTTCATCAAAGTGATGCACCCATATCTTTTTTCTACGTCTCTTATTAAGGAGATCATTGTTCTTTAGCAGATGCCAACACAAAAAATCATTCTCAGAGTCAATCATGGAACCCCCACTCCACATCTGCTTCCGCTTCAGACAATCGTTCCATATCTGATCGGGAGAAATACGGATCCAATGTAGGCGTAGTTAAGACTACTGTATAACTACAGTATCGCATTTTTTATATTATCAGTTTCAATAACAGCTGAGATAAAGGGGAGGTAACCAAGTATCATATTTTGGATTTATCCATTTTTGGGCTTTAAATGTATGGGCTTTTCCTGAGCTTTCTAACGATTTTACAATACCAGAGGTGTACTGTAAAATAGTTGGTTATTGACCATTTTTTTTCGACCCCCTCTAACCCTATTTCTGACTTATTTTCAATCAAATATTGTGGCATAACGTCACCCTTGATAAGATCTGAACAAATACTAAGCTTCATATTTGTATGTTGAACCGTTCAAATGTTGTGAAGGAGTTTATTGCCTTTTTAAGAGTTTCGGCAGAGAGTAAAACATCCCTTTTAAAGTCAACCTTCCCATTTTGAAATCGTAACCTGATTCTGCGTTGATAGAAACGTACAAGGAGTAGCTATATCTTAATTTTTCCTAAACGTAGCATAGCATATATGAAGGGAATGTATTGCTCAGAAATTCGATGTTGAAAGGTTTTGAGGAGGTCCCCTAAACCCAAAAATTTGGTATTTAAGGGTTTGACGGTAGTCGTCTGTGCGCAGACGCGTGGAGTTTAAACTACTGGCCGAATTTCGATGAAATTTAGCGAACATGTTTAGAAAAATCATACCCGGAGGAGAAATAGTCAAATAAATTTTAGCTCTAATTTTGGGGGTGCCACCCCAAATTACCTATAAAGAATCTGAAGATTTTGATTGTAAAGAAATATAAAATGTAATCCATTCAAATACGTAAATAGCCATGTAAGTCATTTTCACGGGAAATATCTAAATATCCTGAGAGAATTGATTCAAATGCGGACGGTGAGAGGCCGGGTTCGATTTTCCGCTGGGGAGAGGCTATTTTTATGGTGAATCTTGTTAAAATATGTAAAAAGAACTAAAACTCGAAACAACTAATAAATGGAAAACACCTGACCAAGTAATTGTGTAAATGAAAAATTTTGGTTCGAGTTCTATTGGACAGACTTTGTACATAAGGCGTTAAGGTTGAATAAAAACAAGGTAAGTGGGGTCAAAATGCTTCCTCTTACCACACCACTATAATATATATCTAGTTTTTCTACATCTAAGCCAATAAAAACCCAATATAAAGGGGATATTGTCTCACGTCTTGGGATATAATATTTTTTTTTTTTTTTGGACTCCTCCTCCCCCCAAAAAATAAGGGATCTTTTGACACCATTTTCTTCCAACAGAGCCCATTATCCTATTTTTAACAGGCATGTTTACCATCTCCTACGAAAAAAAAACAACCAATGTTATGAAATCGAAACATGTTGAACCCATTTATCATTTTATTGGCTTTTTGAAAGGAACGATGATTTTTTTTCAGGCAGGCTTCTTTTTTGGCAAGGGATTGAGACTTTTCATTTTGATAAGGGAAGATTTTCACGTTTTGATAATACCATCATCAGTGGCTTTGATAACATCTTGTTCTATCTCTTGGATCTGCGATGTAAGAATAAAAGAAAAAATCTTCTATTTGAAAAATCTTTCTACATCACTCTTTGTGGGAAAAAAACTTGAAAATATATTTTCTACATACTCAAGGGCTTTTTTAAATTATTGGAAAGATCTTTAGTATACAACTGCATAGTTTACATATGCTAAAAAGATATTAATGATTTTGCATTTTTACCGATATTATATTCAAGAAATATTAAAAATAAACATATGTACGTTTCTTTTTGAACTCTTTCCTTCATAATATAAATAAAGTTTACTCATAGAATAAACTTAATTTTTTAACATTAACTTGTACTTGAACTTCCTTTGTTAGAGTCATTATAAAGTTATAGATCGTCCGATTCTATGAGGTGTGGATGTAGAATTTTGCTTCCACTGTTGGGAGTATTTCCAATAGTGCACCGTAGACTCGTACTAAATTTTTTTTTTTTTTTTGGAACGAAGTTCCTTATGGCACTGGTTCTGGAGCCCAAAAAAGGAGTGAATCCAAAAAAAAAAACCAAAATCACCGTCACGCAAAAACCGTCACGAAATCTACCTATCTATCTCTAATATATGTTCACCTGTAGTGTACATTTGTAACAGTTCGCTGGAAGAAATTCTTCTGTAATTTCTCTTAATCTTGAGTTATAATATTGAACATAAAACATCAAAATAATGTTCCTACAAAAAGTGGATTCATTTAACTGCACAGAAAATTCACTGTTTTGCAATTCACAAATAAAGGATTTTATCTACGGTTGATACGAAATATAAACATTACATCTTTGTTTAGATGCGTAGAAAGTGATTATTTACGTACTTGTATTCATTGCGCATGCGCGTCTCATAGTTCTCAATAATTCCTCTTCTTTACCACACTAGTGCGGTAAAGAAGAGGAATTCTTCAGCTTTACGCACGATTAGGGAGTTTGTTTACATTTTACAAAACTAATTTGCTGTTCTTTTATTAAAGTAACTGTTTATATCGAGTTTTTAGTGAAAAACAATGAGTGAATCAAGTGACTGACGAAAATGTGGAGAATAATACTCCTCCAGAAATAATTAATTCGCCAAAAAATACAACTCAAGAATTAATGCCATCTTTATCAAGAGAGAGATACGAACTTACATACAGCAAGTTTTTTTTTTTCTGTATTTATTATTTAAATCTAACAATCGTAGATAAAGTACGGTACGCAACTCGTGCGGAAACGGCATTTTGCATTGCTCGTGTGGTTTTACCACCCTCGCTATCGCTCGGGTGCAAACTCCACACTCGCATGCAAAATGCTACTTTCCGCACTCGACGCGTAATGTACTATTTTTTAGTATTTTCTCACATTTCATCCATACGACGTTGTATGGAATAATTACTGTGCGGAATACTTTTTAAAACTGGTTCAGGGTTCATTTTCAGAAGAGTTTTTATTGACTCTTTTATTGCTGGTAGACGGTATTATTTTTTCACCAGTGGTATGTGGATATCCGGCTTTTGCAATTAACAAAGAAATATTGTAAGAAGCTTCTGATCCACCAGCATTATTAAATTGATGGCTTAAGAAATTATACGCAAATTTACCAATTAGTTTCTTGAAATAATCAATATTCAAACCTTTTAAATTTATCAACGACTCTCAATAGACCCCTGGAATACTATAGACCCCTTTTAAATTTTCATAGACCCCCAAGGGGTCCACCTGGACCCCGTTAGGAACCCCTGATCTAGAGAGCTGATCTTAAACCTATAAAAGGACAAATCTTTGTACAACGGATCTCCCCAGCACCAAATCTAAACCGTGCCATCGATATATTTGAAATAATATAATCGATATATTTCCTGTTTTGCTGTCATTCCATCTTTATCTCTTATTTATAAAAATTACAAATTTGAAACCCGTCAAAATGAAGATTGCGTAAATATGAGACATGGCAAAACAAATAAAATAACTTGCGGATTTTTTTCCGAACTAACTTTCCATAGAGCAAAATTTGTTGAAAACCAATTAAATTCTGCTGAAAGATGACTAAAAGTATTAAAATAATGCATTGTCATCGTGTTCTGAGCTATGCTAATAAAAACGAAGTAAAATACAATATAATTGGAGTTATTTATGCACTTCCAGTAACACATAATAATATAATATTATGTAGCTTTTCCTCTAATAATCAAAAACATACATTTTCTTATCCTTATAAAGAAATGTTTTCCAGTAATAGATTAAACTTTCCTTATCATTCTTAAAATCAAAATCATTCATTCCTTATATTCTAGACATATATATAAAATATATATATAAATAAAAAAAATCCACACCAAAAGAATATATATATATATATATATATATATATATATATATATATATATATATATATATATATATATAACAATCGAACTGGAAAATTACATTTTCTTTTTATCTGAGATGTATTACAATATTCTTTAAATTTAAAAAAAAACTCATATTGTTTATAAATGAAAGTCATAAATAAAAAACTGAAGTATTACATTATTAGGATTTTTTTTAGACGATTCTTCACCTTGCTATATAAGTTTTTCTTCTGCATTTTATGAAATACATTTGTTGTTAACTCTTTGATAAATTGCAGTGATTTAAAAAAGAAATATTAACTTAATTTATAACCTGCAATAATAATTTATAAATTGCACATTGCCTTTAGAGATTTAGACAAAAATGAGGTTATACCATATATATATATATATATATATATATATATATATATATATATATATATATATATATATATATATATATATATAAACAAATTAATGATGTCATAAAAACTATTAAATACATTTTTATTACACCTTTTATCTTTGAAAAATACATAACTGTATTTTTTTATATTTTATATATTAGGATATACTGATATTAAAACCAGAGGTTCATATTACCTAGTAAGAAAAAAAAACTCTATAAAAGCCAATATGTTGCAGTATATATCTTTATGTTATTACCTTTATTGCAAACATTTTATGTTCTTCAGTATCCTTATCTTTTTTTTTACACAATATATTTATTTTGTGTTAAAAATACTTTTTTACTTTAAAAGATTGGATAGGTTTTTTTTAAAAGTCTATACCACGAATTAATTTACTATAAATAATAATAATAAATAAAACTCAAAATTGTCATCTTTCCAGTCAAGGCGACGCTTTAAACGTCAAAATTCCTTCCAATTTTAAGGCCTTTCCATTAAGTTCATTCTTGTCGCTTTATTGGCAAAGTGCAGAAATGCCGTCTTATTATATCATTATTATGTCCAGCTTCAATAATACAACCCTAGAATCTTCTGTCTGGGACTTAAAATGTGTTTTTTTTTTTTCTTTTGTACGTGTATTATGGCAGTTTTCTCAATTACATTTTAGAAATATCTGAAAATATTAAGACGTGCTTTGTGATATATATATATATATATATATATATATATATATATATATATATATATATATATATATATATATGTATATATATATATATATATATATATATATATTCCATGGTGTGGTTTTTGTTTTATTTAAAAGCTCTCGAAGACATAATATTTTAAATAATTTATAACCCATAAATTTATAAGCTTATTATATTTCGAACGTAAAATACTTAACTTGAAAATAAATGTCAAAATTTAATCTTTTTTTCTTAAATTCTATTACCTTTTCAATAGTTTTTACTACTTCTTTCAGTCGTAATAAATAAATACATTGTAAAACGAATATACCTTTTTTGGAATAATATAAAACTTAATGTAACTTTATTCTCTATAGTCGGCTTTTAACTGTGTGTAGTTCTGAGGTTTCAATGTAATAGTCAATAAAAGTAATAAAGAAACCTCTTTACACATGAAAATACATCATAATCTATTTATATAAAATTCAAGTGTTGTCTGTACATTGATCAGAATTGTAAAATGTTTGAATACATTTTCATTTCATACATTCCGAAAACTAAATCCAACCAAATCTTTTTTTTATGTCTGTCGCATTTATGTTTAGGCACAAAACTGGCTTAACGAAATCGATTAATTTTTACGCAGTGGTGTGCGCCAACATGTTGCCTTGTTCTAGGCTTGGTTTCATATCGAAAAATATCGAGTAGAACCAAAGTTATTAATAATTTTATTAAAAAAAAAATCGATAACAATATCTGTTATTGAATTTTTACATAAAAACAAAAATGTTTTTAAAACTACTATTTTCTACCACTTGCTTTGTTTTCGTTTGAACTGTTAATATTACTATATGTATACAGTTTACCATTTTCATGGGGTTTTCTTTAAAACTATTTAATGCTGAACTAATTTGATTACATTTACCTTCTTTTGTATCTTTATTCATCAGAATTATTGGTTTTAAATATTTTTATTCGCACAATTATGATCATTTTGTGATTAAATTCATTATTGATTAGATAATGGTTATTTATCGTGTCTGATAATATAATGAGGCATTTTTGCATGTAATAAATTAAATAGCCACCAAACTGCGATGCATTTAATATAATAAATAATTGTCTACATTTATATAAGTTTCAACTGTGCTCAATCTGTGCTTTAGTTCTATATTTTGAACTCCCCATAATATTTTAGTATCCCTCTTATTTTGCGGTATACTTGAAAAGAAGTCTACTTATCAAACAGGTACTTTTGTACCTGGATCCTAAAAAATGGAAGTTGCGAAATATCTCTATGCAGTAGCCAAGCATTGTGGCAATTTTTTCATGGCTCATCTCATGATTTTTTTTATACCAATCAAATATGGTCTACTGACCTGTTTTGTTTTTTTTTAAATAAAAAAAAAAAATCTCTTTTCTAGTGTATCATCTGGTTTGTTAGATTGGTTCAATTCAATGGAAATTAGATATCAAACTTACAACTGAATTATCCAACTATTTTACATTATCTGATTTTCAGATGGTGGCTAAATCCACGTGTACATCCTTAGGAAAATCTTTTTTTTAAGGGGACAATCTGATGGTTTTGTATTTTCACGGATTGTTCCTGTAACACCAAATACTTAGTGACTCACTAAATCTAAACTATAAAATAAATTATTAAAGTAAAATCTAAATGGAAATTTTCGGAGGCTGTCTGTCATGGTAACAAGAAGTGGCGCTCCTTTGTCAAATGTCTCTTCATACACTTGCTTGTTACTATGAGATTTCCCTTGATATACTTCAAAATCGACTCAATTTTCGGCTATGGTATTTAGGGCTTTCCTCTAATAAATTGTTTCTGAGGAAAGCATCCCTAAGTATTAATTCATGATTTAGTTGCGGCATTTTGATCAAATTCATTATTATCCCTACAGTGAATGAAACGAATTATTTTAAAAGATTTCGCCTTATAGAATTTACAACATAGAATTTCATATTTGCAAATGAATCCCATTGAAATATCTTTTCGGGGATGTGTACTTATCCACTTGGGATAAAAATGGCTATGAAGACGTGTAACTCATCTAACGAGATTTTTGGGCCTAGGCAATTTTTTGAATGGAGCATATAAGCATATTGCTCGATTGTTCGTTCTTCTAGCAAATATATATTTGATCAATAATAATAAAAATAATTCGAATATTTCGTTGCTCTCTTCTCCGCTAAATTAGTGTAACCAGGATCAATGCTACATTTCTTTATAGTTTAAAATAATAATTCCACCAATCATGTTTAGTTAATCTAAATAATTAATAATTTAAAAAGAAAAGAACTTACCTGGAGACATACTTCAAAAAAACCATATTTTAATTACAATAAAAATCAACGTAATTGGTATCATAATTTCATTTGAACCTTCTATTGAAAAGATGAATAGGTCCAAAAAAAATCCAATGATCTTTTACCATCTTTAGGAGTGGAGAATAGAGGTGGATTTGGTCCGTTGCTACACGTATAACGCTGGGATATTAAGGGTTATTCTTTTTCGTTAAAACGTTATAGATCGAGAATATAATTCAACAATTTTAAACTGAGTAAAGGTTATATTACTTACTGTCTGACTATGAATTCTTATCTATTAGAAACATTTTTAAAAAATAATGTTATAAATTTATTTTCAATTTATAAAAGTGGGTAAAAGTAAAGTCATATATATATTGTACAATGAATGAACGTAAAATGAAAAATTCTGGAAGAAATGGATTAAAAGAGCAATAGTAGTTGGGAGAAAAGTAATTTGAAAATTGCTGTTTTTTAAACTTTTTCATTCCAACTCCCCCCCCCCCCCTTCTTTCCTGTTATTTTTCTGTAATCTGATGAATTTTTAAATGACTGATGGCTTATATTTTTCCGCTCTTTTATGTTAAAAGCCATTATAAATATCTTGACAGTATTAAATTCTGAATTTCAATTTTAGTTGTTTTTTTTTAGTAGATATGTATTTTTATTACTTAATTATTTTAAATGGGGTTCTTGATATAAGTTATAATTCATTTTTATGTCTTTTTATTTTCAAAAGTATTTACGTTTAATGTTTAGATTAATGTAGATTTATTTAAAGATGATGCGGAATAATATTAAAGATTTTTTGCTGCCAAGCTTACCGAAGGAAATGAAGACACTGACCTTTCTGAAGAACTTCATTTTCTATGTATCCAAATTAAAAATGTCCAATATAGAAATGCGTTTAAGACATTAGGGAACATTTTCTTGTATTACCGTGTCCATTCGTCAGTCGATCTGTCCACATTTTTTTCTTTTTTTTTTTTTGCGATCCACCATATCTTAATTTGGATGGTACGTTAAAGTTAGCCCTGCTTCTATTGGCCTCGCATGCGCACAAACTTCATATGATTTTAAGGAAATTTTGACTGCAATTTTATATATTATAGAGTCAATGTGATATCACGAGGCGAGCAAAAGGTCAGGGTGCACTGTCTGAAAATTATGTCAACAACATGCAGTTTAATTGCAATTTTGCACCCTGACTCATATATAATTGTGTAGCTTGCTGTGTGCAAACACACACGGTATTACATTGCTGATATATATATATATATATATATATATATATATATATATATATATATATATATATATATATATATATATATATATATATATATCTGTATGTATGTGTTTATATAAATTTGTATTACTTATCTCCTGCATTACTAAAAATGCATCTCCTCTCATGCTTATCTGTTAAAAATTTCTCAGTAAAATGAGTCCCTTTATTTAAATTTGACTTGTAATATTTTCTAAACATGATTTACAACCTCACTATCCTAAGGATTTAATATTCTTCAGCTACTTGGAACGAATTAGAAGTGTTGCAAATTGTATACCCTTAGCAAAATTATTCAAAGAAGTAATATTTAAAAATTAAACCAATGAATCTGACATATTACACCTTTAAAACTAGGATTTCTTCTTTTCTAAGTTATTTTCGTTTTGCACTTTTCTTCGAAGTTTATAAATTTAATGCGGATTTTACAATATATATTTATTACGGTATGATTCGACTTACACTATATTATGATTTATATCTGACCCTAAAAAATCCTAGAATTTTATTTACACAGCATTTTATAATCCATAATAAGAAACTTAGTAGAAAATTTTTTAAAATGCAAAAAAAATTAAAATGTTTTTAAAGGGATTAAATTTTCATGTAAATTATACTTTGTATATTTCAGTGTTTCCCGGATAGGTTTCTCGTAATTTGATTTTTTTTTTAAAAATAAACGGCGGAAGACAATCGACCAATAAATAATTTTAAATGTTTTTATTTTAGCCATATCACCTGGCTGAAATTATGTCCTCGAGAATAATAAATTTAGCCCGAACATTGACAAAAAAGTGAGTTTGTAGAACATTTGACAAGTGGAGGAAATTAATTTAAAAAAACAATATTCGAAACAAAAAAAAAAATAAATAATAATCAATTGTTATTTAAAAATAACAATTGGCAGTTTAGTTGAAAAAAAGGGAACAATTGGCGAAACAAATAAAATAGTTTGATTGACAAGCAATGTTTTGTGTAGGTATTCATCTTTTTACATATCTATTGACTTTTTTTTTATATTCATACAGCTATTTTTTTATTATTTTATGTTTTTACTTTTACTCACTACCTATGGTAGGAAAAGTATTGTTTTCACCCAAAAAAATTTGTTTTAGAGATTTCAACGGAATTATTCGTTTTGGGTGTTTTTAAGACCTCCTGAGTGGTTTTCAGCATGACGTCTGTATTTATGTGTGTATGTTATCATCGTAGCGCCCAAGGTAATTAACCTAGAGAGTTGAAACTTGGCAGAAAAATCAGTTCTTACCTGTAGTTGTGCTGCCCGGAAAATCAAATTTTTCCGCCATCTTGAACCCAGTTTGCTGCGAAAATAGTCCTTATCGAGTTGAAACTTGGCACGAATGTACCTCTCTTTATGACAAAGCCTACCAAATTTCATTTTAATATTGGCCACCATTTTGAAGTTATCAATTTTTGAATTTTAAACTTTGACGGTTAATAATACCGAAAGTATAAATACGTTTTTGACATATAGCATATCGTTGGAACTGGCAAAAATTAAGGAACAAATATAAAAAAAACCCGATAAAATTCCATTAATTAGTTTAAAAGTTATAAGCGAATATATTTATTTATTAGTGCGATAATTTTGATGATGTCAAAGTTTGTTTACATACCTGTGAAAATGCCGCCAAAATTCAAATAATTGAATAAATGAAATAAAAATATATATAATAAAAAAATCAATTAGTTCAAAACGGTCACCCATCCAAGGACTGACCATGCCCAATGCTGCTTCCTCCAGCTGGAGAGGCCACTTTAGTGGCCTCCGAAGTAAGGAAAAGTTCCGAGGTACCTCGTACCCGTTTTTCTTTATTATGTTTTATTGTTTGCTTGTCAATCAAACTATGTTTTATATTACTACGTTTTTATTAGCTTGCTTTCTTGTTTGTTTGTCCAGTACAAATCTTGCAATCGATTTTTAACTAACTTCCCGAGTAGCTAGACATTTGAAACTTTTAAAACAGCTCAGAACTCGATGACAATGCATTATTTTAATACTTTTAGCCATCTTTTAGCAGAATTTAATTCTTATTCAGCAAATTTTGCTGTATGGAAAGTTAGTTCGGAAAAAATCCGCAAGTTATTTTGTTTGTTTTGACACATCCCATATTTACGATCTTCATTTTGACGGGTTTTAAATTTATGATTTATGACAGAAAATTTAAAAACGTTGTATATAAAAAGTTCTTCTTATCTTGTAATTATTTATACTGCTATTGTTTTATTGTTTTCTTGTCAATCAAACATTTTTTTGTTTAATTATTCACGTATTCTCGATAATTCGAATCCCAGAGAAATCAGTTATTTTTTAACGCAGGTAATATTATTGGCGTAGACTTGTGAACGAGCTGCATTGTATTGATCGATTCATAAAGGAAAAAAATAAGTGGGGTGTCGCGAGACACCTGGTAGGAACGAAGTTCCTTACATTTTTCATTAAATATAAATTATAAAATCACACTGCTAAGTAGGTATACGTTATACGTTGCTAAACTACTTATACATGGCGGAGTTAGAAAAGAGACAAAATTAAAAGTAACTAACTGTTTACTGTTTGTGCCTAGCGGAGTTAATGCAAAATTAAAAGAAAAGCATTATTTGTATCATTAAAGCAAGCGTCTTACAATATGTATGAAATATTGAGAAAAAAGTTAAGCATAATGAGTTTATAGTTAAAGAGTATGTTTGTAGTTGGTAGGAAATAGGACTGTTATTATTACACCCGGCCTACTAATTTAAAATATTATAAAATATATCTCTTCCCTACTCAAAAATTTTTGCTTGTATCAGGTTGAAATTTTACATACCTGTTTCAATTGTACTTTAGACGATGTGTAAGAGGTTTTATTAAAATCGTCACGTTAGAACGTGAGATATCGGTAAAAATGTTGTTTTCTTTATTTTAAACGTTTAGGCCCGCTTTAATAAATTTAGCGATCTTTATCACTTCATAGCAGTGTCGGTGTTTGTTTTACTAAAAAAATGTATTTACAAAAGTTGTTTGTATCATTAAACTGATGAAGTGAAGAATTTTTTCCCGTCCTAAAATTCCAATTATAAATTTGAAGCTTACGTTTTCGCGAGCGTTGCCCGTGAACGCTTGGGTGGATAACGTTGTCCAACGAACTCAGTCTGGGCATTGGTAAAATGTACATGTGAACCAAATTTCAACTAACTCGGTCATCTTACCGAGTTAGACTCAAGTTATCACCATCGGTTGGTTTTGTGACGGTGATTTTGTGACGGTCGTTTTTTTCGGATTCACTCCCGGGCTCCAGAATGTTCAATCAGGGACTTCGTTCAAAAAATCTCAGCTATTTATAATTTGATAATACATAGATAAATTGTTGGCATGAATTATCTAAACATCAAATATCCAATTCCAATTAATGTTGTAAACATGAATATCTCTAACGAGTTTATTCGTTGGATATCTCCAAAAATATCATTTTCATTTTTTTTTTTTTTTTCAATTTATACGTTTTGTTATATATACATATGTTGAAAAGAAATATAGATGCTACAAATCAAAAACTAAATATTTTCTTCTCTTTCTCCTTATTTTTAGATCAAGGATTTTCCCTTGATCTCCTACATTTGATTTATCCTTCATTGATCTCCTTTTAATTGATTTTTGTTTACGTTATTATTTTTCCTCGGTTTGTTTTACCTCTTCCACTCTTCGCATTATAAACATTATTGATTA
Organism: Gerris lacustris; assembly: GCA_951217055.1. Taxonomy (NCBI): domain Eukaryota; kingdom Metazoa; phylum Arthropoda; class Insecta; order Hemiptera; family Gerridae; genus Gerris; species Gerris lacustris. The sequence goes on along the minus strand of OX578282.1, from coordinate 31,440,435 downwards.
TCTTATGTTTAAAATAACCAATTTTTTATAATAATTTGTTTAATCTTCGCTTTGTTATCACTTTTTTGTTTTATAAAAATTAAAAATAAGTTTAAAATGTAGTCTATTTAATTAAATGACAATGACATCATATTAATCGCTTTTACAGGTAAAATCTAGTTTTAGAAAAAAACGAGTTCAAAGACAGTTTAAAAAATACTTTTTAACTTCGAAATATCCAAATCAATTTGCTCTCTCGTCCCATTTCACAAATTAATTAACCGGTATTGACGTATTTGCTAAAAATTATCGTTAAAATAATAATTACTCAAAGAACTCTTACAAATTTCCTAACTTTTATTCGCTCTTTCTCTTGTATCTGTTATTAATTACGTGTGGGTCATTATGTCTGCAAAATATATTTTCCTGGAAAGGTGGCATATATTACGTTGGTATTGAATTAGACTACATTTTTTTTTCATGTATAAAAACCTAAAAAATGTATAATGTTTTTATAATAGTTTCTAGTGAACACCGCACTTAAATTTTGAGCAACATGATTTTTTTTGCCATGTATTATGCTCAATTTTATATATATATATATATATATATATATATATATATATATATATATATATATATATATATTATAAAGTACTGCTGATAAATTTAACTTGCAATTAATGATGAATGCTAACTACCCAAACTACAGCTTGCTGTAGTTTAATATTTACCTAAGTTTGATTGGGGTTATTTAGTTTAATTATTTTACTATAGGCAACTTGCAGTCGCTCCTGGTAAACACCTTGCCTTGCTTTGCCCTCTAGATTTTCCATCTGGTTCAATTTATGGGTTGTTTGAGCCAAGCGGTTGAAACTTACCACGACAACCTCCACCTAAACCGGCATCAAAGCAAAACCGTTTACAAGCGCTGTATTTTCAACGTTTCACTTCAATAAACCCAAACCCATTTACCCTGTTTCAAAACTAAGTTTGTTGGAGTTCTTTGAGTGACTTTGCTATGATAAAGTGTTGCTCAAGATATTTAGAAGTGGATGAAAGCAAAGGCTTAAAGAGGTACTTAGAAAGTTAACCTATTATCAGACATTTAATGGGGAATATTGAAACTATTTTAAACTTAAAATAACCATTTGGTAAAAAGTACAAAGTGGCACGAGAGAATCTAAATTGAATCATGATAAACGTGTTAATTCGATTATTGTTTTACGATTCTTTTATTTAACTTCTGCTTTGTTTTTTATCTCCAAATCTTGTAACCTAAAATTGATACTTTTGCCGACTACCTAGAATGCTGAAACTTGCGCAGATTATGTATGTCCGATGATACGGATAATACAATAATCAGTCATTGGTTTTACAAAATCTTGTCATCATTTTTTTAATTTACTTGTTTTTAAGATAAATTATACTTTGTTACAATCAACGTTTAGGTTATTACAGAAAGCATTTGTCACTTTACACATATTTCTTTTATTATTAATTCTCTGACTAGAAGTTTTTTTGTTTTTTTTTAATTTAAAAAAAAAGTTAACACATTCTTATAGGATTTAAAGCTGTCTGTGTATACATTTGAAATAGTACTGTTTTCTATTTTACAATTTTAATAATTTAATTATTTATGATTTTAGCTTGAGAAATATTTTTTATTTTTGAAAATGAATCCTTTTATAGTACCTTTTAGTAATATACTAACAAAATATGATTTTTATAAAAAAAAAAAATTAAAATTAAAAGGAGTTGACTAATCACTCGTGCCGAATGATTAGTTAAAGGTCATGAAGTAGCTTTAGAAGATGTTTAACCTTATTTACAATTGGTCGATTCCATGTTCTTTGCGCAGGCGATTTTGTACCATATTGCGATTGCGATCTCATATGAGATCATGTAGGTAGGTTATAAAACGGTTATAAAATAACTTTCTCTCCTAATCAGTCATTGCCAGCTTAATTTTTTTCTTTACACAAGCTAAGAAAGAGCCTGTTTTATCTTCGCTCTTATTTATGCTCAAATTTCCCCACCCCTTTTTTCGCTGAGGTAAAGTTATGTTCGTAAAAAAATAATAATAAAATAAATAATAATAAAAAAAAAAAAACTCGCCCATAAACCACTGACGCTTTGAGTACGTAAAATATTCAGGAAAATAAATTTTCTTAAGAAACAAAAAAAAAAAATAAAAAACAAAGAAGACTGGTTTGGTTGTTAAACACCGCTCTAAACAAACAACTTTTTTCTCTTTAAAAGAAAAAAAATACTTATTTCTTAAAAGTAAAATGGCTGGGGAAATGAAAAACTTTAAAAAATATAAACTTTTTAATTTTTATTCTAGAGAAAAAAATGTCAGTTGGCAAGCTTGAGGCTTTTCAGATCTCAAGGCTCGGGCATTTTCCTTCCATTCATAGTCCTTGGATTTTCCAAAAGAAATTGTAACTCAATACAGTTTTACTTCTTCTTTATTATTATTTTTTTATTTTTTTTTATTAAAAAGAGTTTTTTACTGAATGAAAAACAAGTAATATAGAGCTGATTTTCTTCTCCCTTTTTTCGTATTGTTTTTTTTTAAAACAAGTGGCTTCAAAGAATTTTTATATTTTTTAATTTAGCCTGGCAAAAGAGCGGACTTAGAATAAAGTAGGTAGTAAGGAGGATAAATTAGTCTTTTTTCATAGAGAATTTATTAAATAACAGAAAATCCTGTTTATTGTTTATACGAGGGAGTATTAAATCCTTAATATTTATTATATTTCTTTTGTTTTATTAAATTGTAGTTTTCAAGTGAAGTTAAAATTAGTCAATTTATTAAATGTTTAATTTAATATAGTAAAAAGTATCCATTCAAATTCAAGTAGGGGAGACCGGGGACGGTTGAAACAGGGTACGGTTGAAACAACCCAATTAATGGGTGGAAAAATTAGCGATATTTGGGAACAACCAAGGAAAAGGGACGCGGCTTACGTGGCGGAATCTGAACTTTTGTGTTTGGTGTCGTTTCGAGTTTATCATAAGTTTCTGAGAGGGGGTACTGTGTTTTCGCGTCCAACTCTTTTGCTTTTTTATCCAAAACTATAATACTTGTGGTTATGATAGTTTTTAACGTAAGAACTTTGGTTATGGAAGTTCAACAGGTGTAATTCTTTTTTATCTAAATTGTTTATTTCGGAGGTTATGACGACAACTTTTTTAAAACATGTTCTGGGTACGGTTGTAACAATATTTACAATTAAGTTACCAGCTGGCTATAAACTATGAAATTTTCAAATAAACTTTAAGCTTCATTTAAATAATTTAAATTAAATCTTTTTTTTTACTTTCGTCAAATTTTATTAGTTTTAATGTTAATTAACCTTGAACTACAAAATATATGAAACAAATTACATTTAGAATATTCATTATTGTTTCATTTATCTTAAACACCTATTATTCTGCGTATGACCAATTATTTAATTATTTTGCTTTATGTTCTGTGATTTTGACTCGATAAATAAGTATTTCTAACATATTTCTCTTTATTCTGTTAGTGTTACAACTAAACCCAATAACTGTTACAACCGCCCCTGGTATGGGGTCGATTGAAACATTTTTCCTGAATTTTTAAAATGCCTATAAATATTTTTGTAATGCAGATTATCTTACTATCACCTCATCCATTTCTAGTCTAATAACTAAAGTTCAATTAAGGCCCACTGTCAAATACATTGAAGTTAAAATATTTTTGCAGGAAGCTATTTTGTAAAAAATGTTTCAACCGTCCCCGGTCTCCCCTATCTATACAAGCTCTCAGTATTTTTTAGACCAGGGATTTTATCATTTTCAATCATTTTGAACGTTTAACAATTGAATTTATAACAAATTTGTGTAGACAATGGATGTATTCTGATTTTGGTCGAGGTACAGATCTTGGGCCACAACTAAAGAAAGGGGAAAACTGTGCATTGTGGGTTTAGTTTCCAGCCGAATATTAACTGGATTAAAATAATGAAATAGTCTTGTAACCCAGGTTGAAAACCCTGATTTTTTTAACAGGTCTGTCATTTTTTAAACTAGTTAACTTTTGGCTTGATACTGGACTCGCAATGCTTAGTTTTTGTGTAGCCAAATTGAATTAACCAAAAAGAAATTCGTAATTCTTGTTTTTAGAAATTCTATATTCTCGTATTTACAAATGTGTGATCAAACAAAGATTTGTTATACTTTAGTGCATTATTCTATGCCATTGAAAGTTATATAACTAAAATTTCCTTAGTGAATTATGTGACGTATTACTACAATCATTTTTCTCTAATATCTAGGCTTGATTCCCAGAATGTTCACACATATTCGACCCTTAGTACCCGCGGTTTAACTGTTCACGTAAGGTGGCTAACTTGTTCGTTTAGTTTAATTTTGCAGGTTTTCAGTGAGAAAGTTATCGCAATATAACATAGCAGATTTTATTCTAAACATTACTTTCAACCAAAAAGAGTAAATACTTAAGGTATCTAATTCGTTCGTTCTGTGTTAATGTTCTGATTATAAATGAAAAAGAAATCCTAGAATGAAATAATTAATATGCACATATTATTATAATATATACAATATAATTAAATAATGATGCTCATGTTGTATCTATATGTATTACATAAAGTCGTGTCAGTACATTAATGAGAATTAGAATTTTTTTATACAATTTCATTTCATGCAATACGAAAACTAAAATCGGCCTTAACCTTTTTCCTATCTGTCTGTTTGTGCATATGTATGTCTGTCACCACAGGTCCGACTTTATTGGCCCAAAACCGGTTGAACAAAATCTACTAACATTTGGCGTTGATTGTTGGCTTGGTTTTGTGGGCTGGATGGGGTGTCCAGACACAGAATTTAAACTATAAGTAAGAAGGAAAAGAACACAAAGATATTTTGGTTGATTTCTAAAACTCGACTGACTTTTATTTGGTAACTTGTCGAAAATAAATATTTACAGTGTCGACTAAATAAAATAAAATAAACAAAAATAAAAATATAAATCAATTCCCTACAGTTTCTTAAAAAAATATTGAATAGAGTCTTAGTTATAAAATAAAACATTAAAACAAGTTTGATTTTATAAAATAGGCTTTAAAAAATTGCATAACAATCGTGGTTATTGAGTTTTTACATCAAAACAAAAAATGTATTTTAAACTATGTACTTTGTTCACGTTTGCACACTTAATATCGTAATTTGTGTCATCATGGGTGAAGGCTAGTATAATTACAGTAAAATGAAAGATATATCATTATAATTTGTGGTATTTTTATTAAATAATTATGAAATTCATATGAATAGTATTTCACTAATATCGTATAATGACTTATATTTCACTGTATTTGTTTTTTTGGTGTTTTTTTATTCACAAAGCATCACATTTTTAAAATTTGTATAGCCAATTGTAACTATAAAATAAGATTTTTGGGAAGAAAAAATCTAAATAAAATTAATAAAAAAAGTGTGATATCTTTTCATTTAATATATTTTTTTTTAACTAAAAACAACTTATTTAACTTTTTATATTTATCCAGAAAATAGGTATTAAGTTTTTTCTTTTCTTTCTCTTTCTATCGTAGTTATCTGTTCTTAAATTATAACTTTTTTAAGTTAATAAGATGGTAAGGCGTTAAGAAAGCTTCCTAAATTTCTTAGTTAAATATATAACATTATTAAAACTTAATTGTACAAACAAGGGGGGGTTTTCCAAGAATTAAGAGTTATTAAGTTTATTTTAAGGATAAAATTAGACAAAAGAAAGGAGAAGAGAAGGAGATTACAAAAAAATTGTAAAAAAAAAAACACAGATAACAGAATTAAAATAATAATTACCAAAAATATCCTATTTCCTTTTTTTTAAGAGATATAATAGAGATAAAGTATTTTCTTTATTCTAAGGAATAATCATTAAAGAAAAACTTTTTATTTTAAAAATGAATTAAAGCGTAATAAGATTATATTGTACATTTTTAAAACTATATCTTCTTCAAATTACCTACCCCTAACCTTCTTTAAATTTATTTATTTAAGAAGATTGTCTTCAATTAAGCTATAATAATAACTCACCTCCCGGGGATATTAAAAAAGTTACATATATTACCAGACATGGTGATGATTTAATTTATCTTTAATATTCCCTAACTAGTGATTTTTTATACCATTTTGTTTACGTTTTTTCAGTTTCTACCTGAGCGTTAAAGGATAAAAGGTTTTTATTTCCAATAGGAAGAAAAAGTTATGACTTTGGATTAGTTTAGAGGGACTATAATATAAAGTAAGTCTTTTCTTCCCTGAACTCAAAAGTAGGGAGAAAAAGTAAAAGTAGGGAGAAATAGTAAAACCAGGGAGAAAAAAAAGGATTTCCAACTTAATTATTTTATAAATAGTAGAACATGAATGGCTAAGTTAATGAAGTTGTTGAAATCAGGTTGGCGACACTGCTTTTTCGACCTTGTTTATCATTGTTTTTATAACCCGCATCTAATTAACCCTCTATTTGAATTTTATTGCAATTCTTATTTGTTTTTAATATTGAATCTCTTATATCTGCCATTTAAAGTGCTAACAATTATTGTTTTTTATTAAAGTAATTAATAAAGACTGCCCCTCGGCTGCGCAACGGGAATTAAAAAGTGCAATTCCCTCGGCTTCACCTCGGGATTTAGGGACCATGGTTCCTTCGGCTTCGCCTCAAGAACCAACTTTTTCGCTCAGGGAATAATGGCTTACTTTACTCCTTAGGTGCGTGAATTATAAGTGTGAAATTATCCAACCTTCCGTCCTATAACAACTGTAGTCCATGTGTGCGTATTAATGAGAAATCATTAAAAAAAAAAAAAAATCGATAAAAATAAAAACACCCGAATTAATAATTTATCATAGAATAAAGATATGAAGGTTCCTCTCGTAAAAATGCAAAAAGCATTAAAAAGGGAGAGAAAAAAAATCTCGTTGCCGGTATGTTTATGGATAAAAATGAGCGTCAGATGCGGTGTACGTTTTTTTTTAAAAAAAAAACCTTGATTGAACATGCGATGAATATTGAATGAAGGAGGTTTTTTCTTACAAACATGACTTACCTGTCTTTCAACGGTTAAAGGAAAAAAAAAAAAATCAAATAGGAAAGCCATGTGTCTTCAGGTCTTCCAAGAGAAAAACAAATTGGATGTAATTTTTCATTTACATGTGAGAGTGAAACGTGTGCATTCTAAAAAGAAAAAAGGAAGAAAATAACATTCAACCAAAAGGATTGTGGTGCTGGTAAGACAAATGAGTTTAAAAGACGAAATACCAGACGTGTTTGAGCATGGTACCTTTTAGTAATGGATGGATGAGTTTTGGTTGAAACAAAATGTATCATGGTAGAATATAGAAGGATATAGAATGCTAACGTTAAGATTGGCTTAAAAATAATTTGTAAAACGAAATCTAGTTTATCAAGTTTAAAGAATAATAATTAACTTGTTGATAATTTAAACTAACTTTAAACAATGTTAAAATTATATATACATATCATTTATATATATATATATATATATATATTTATATATATATATATATATATATATATATATATATATATATATATATATATATATATATATATATATATATATATATATATATATATATATATATACTGCCTGGATTCACGGAATGATGTCTGTTGTAGCATTAGTAAATTATAAGTATACTTATAATTATTATCACAATTATTACATTCGTTTTCAGTAACTAAGTGACTACATATATTTTTGTATTATTGCAATTATAACTTACTTCATTAAATTTGTTTTATTAGTGTTATAAATTACGTGATAACCACATAAAATAAGTTATTATTAAATTCGTTTTCGGTAACAATATTATATATTTATATTAGATATAAAACACATGAACTCCAATATTGGGAGATTTTGTTTGTGCTATAATAAGAGGAAAATGATAGGACTGTTATTGGTTGCAGACCCCGGTGAGGGTAAAGAAAATTATATTTAAGGCCTAGGGGCTGGGGTATCAGGTTTTTTGAGGCCCGTTTTTATATCTGTTTTTACCAGCTAGGGGGGAATAACAAAATATTTTGCTCAAACAACTGAATTTATTATCTTACATTTTCTTGCAGTGTAGATGAATCAATAATATTGTATAAAAAAAAAAAAATATATATATATATGTATGTGTATTGTGTATATATAACCAAATACCACTGACTCATCATGATCTCTTGTTAAACGTTAGCTTGTTGGGTTTATAAAAAATCAAATCAATTGATTATGATCATTGAATTTGATTTGCTATCATTATGTTGCAATATTCTTTCAAATTTCCTCAAAACCTAATACTTTCCTTGGAGGTACAGGTATTGTTTCTTTTAGTATATTAAGGTATACTCTTTCTTATATAAACATTGTCCTTCCAAGTTAGTGTAGGTACATCATACTTTTATTTTTTTTACTTAATCATGTATGGTAATATTACTTTAGCTATACATAGATGTAAATGTATGTATAGTACTTTTTAAATTTAATATTTCTAAAGGTCTTGGGTCTTATTTAGGGTTAGAAAGGGTCTTGTGGACCCTTTTTTAACCATAACTAAGTGTGCCAAGCGATCCCAATATTATATATATATATATATATATATATATATATATATATATATATATATATATAAAATTTAAACCTTACTAGTTGTTCTTCAGGCCTTAACAAACACATATACTGGCAATTATTTCACTTTTTTCTTTTTTTTTTACTCTGCCACGTTTTTAATTTTTTTTCCTCTCCCCTTCTTTTTACTGTAGTATTTTTTATTGTGTATCAAGGGAATTGTGGAACGAGAGACGTTTTGACCCTAAAATACAAAAAACAAATATTTAAAAAAGAAGTGAATGAAGAGGGAAAAAAGTTTTGGTTTTTTGTCGACGAATATTGAATTTTATTTTCAGGAAATTAATTTTCACTTCAAAAAATTGTTAATAACAGATGTTTTTATAACTTGTTTACTATACTTTAAATAAATGACATACTGTAATTGTTTGTTTAAATTATTAAAGATATCATATCCAATCATAATGTTTCAATTTCTCTTTATATATATATATATATATATATATATATATATATATATATATATATATATATATATATATATATATATATATATATATTTATATATATATTTATATTTAAATAGTATATGAATCGTCGACTAAAATAATATTTTACCTGTTAACCGAGTAACACATGGTTCACTTATATGGGGGTTCTGCACCCAGATGTAAATAGTTTAGGAGGTAATACTACATCTAAAAGGCAGCAAAAAAGTTGGTATAGATTATATTTTTTCTGCCCCGTTCTTAAGTTATTGCCATAAATTGAGTTTTCAACAAATCACCTACTTTATCTATAAAACATATTATTATACAAAATTTTGTCCGTATTACAAAAAACATAGTTCATGTTTTCCTGATTCTATTCAGCCCGCTGTAAAACCGTTCAAAAATGAAAATTAATCATCACAAAATCCGTTTATTTTGATTTTGAGTAATAACAGCTCAAAATATTTCCAAATGTATAAAATATAATTATTTTCCTTTTTGGATTGGCTTTACACCATTAAACATATGGAACTATTTTGAGCTGCTATAATTTTAAAACCAAAAATAACGAATTTTGTGATAAATATTTTTATTTTTGAACGGTTTTACAGCGGACTAAATAGAATCTGGAAAATATTGAGTATATTTTATCCTGTAGAAAAAAAGCTGATCTTTAAAATGGCGCATACCACAAAATGCCCGGGCGTACATTGAGACGCAGGTGACGCGTGGCAGTGCAGCACATTTTTTTTTAACCGAAGAAATTTACGAACCGCACACATTGAGACGTCAGATCTACTAGCGTCGGGTAGGCCAAGTGTGGTGTAGTAGTAGGTACTCTGGCTCTGTGCCTCTATAGTCGTGCGGTTTCGTATTTATCTGTAGTTGAAAATAACTGTGCTGCCCTGGCTCAATGTGCCCCCGGGCTATAGTAGTTTTTAAGTAATAAAATGTTGTTATAGATAAAGTAAGCAGCAATTTAGGGTTATAACTGGACAAAAAAGACAGTCAATACCAACAGGTAAGCTGCTTTTTAGATTTCAGGCCCTACACTATCAATCCGCTTGATCAAACCAACGCGTCAAGCGTGATTGATAGTCTAGGAACTCGTTTGACGCTTGAGTAAAGCCTTGACGTTGATTGATGGAAAGCTTGAATGAGTCAAGCGGCTTGACGGAGCGTTTGATAGTCTTGAGCAATTTGACCAAAGTCGTTTCCTCTGGATCTTTTTTTTCCGTTTGAGAGCAAAAACTGTCAAGATGAGAAATCCCAAATCCGCTGCACATGAGTGTTGATGAAAAGATTGATGGTATGCTTGATGCGCCCCAAGGCTGCTTGAAGCACTTGTCAATCAGCTTGACGCGCTATTTTGATCAAGCAGATTGATAGTGTAGGGCCTGCTTTAGTGTCACCTCCTAAAGTATTGACATCTGGGTTCAGAAAACCCTGTATATTATAAAAGAGTTAATAATTCACAAAATTGTGTGTGCTGATAAAGTTGAACTACTTCTAGTTGAAACCTCCTACTTTAAGATAACTTTAGTTAAAGTTTTTAATATCTTACCACAAGATTTTTCTACTGTTGTTCTTGTTCCGCTAACATCGAAAATGTTACGTAGTTGTAAAAGATAAGTCATGTTAAAAGAGAACTTTTTAGTGGATAAACTCTTGGGAATGCCAACACACGTCGTTGTTTTACCATTATAATGTTACTTCAGTTTGATTATCTCTAGTCCTGTATCTAAATGTTCATCTTCTCTTGTATGGCTTTCACTTGTAGACTTTTAATATCCTCAAAACTTTTCCCGAGTTTCAAAATGGAAAATGGAGAGAGAGAAGGAGAAATATCCTCAGTAAACAAGAAATCCGAATGAATTCCTTTCTAAGATTATTGTTTTTCAAAGTTTCAACTTCAATTTATATTAAGTTTGAAGTTTAGGGTTGATTTGATGTTTTTGAAAACACCTTTATTCTGATACGAGTTAATATTTTCTTCTCAGTTTAGTGATACTTGGGATGCTACTTGTGAAACTAAGTCCTCCCTAAGTTGTAACTAAGTCCTAGTTGTCCCTTACTTTGGTCCAGTAGCTACTAAAGTTAATAGGATTGTTGTATCTTTTCAAGATGCTTAAGAAGTAATATCCTTCTTCGTCCCCTTGGGAGGTAAAGGATCAATCTCGCCCAAAACTTAAGCCGATTACCTCTCTTCCTTCACACATTCATTCTCTAACCTTTATTCTTTCTTCTTATCCGTTTGTCTTTTCAAACCATCATTTTTATTTTTTCATATTATTATAATTCATCTGATATCTTCAGATAAAAAAACCTACTTTGATTCTCCACCGCCTTATTATTTCTTTACATTTTTTTCTGTACTTAAATATTTATATTTTTATTCGTTCTTTTAAAGGAAAACAAAAAGTGTTACTTTAATACCCTTTCTTGGTGTGTAAAGGATCTTTAAATATTACGTACTTAATATATAAATTATAATGCAAACCAAAAAAAGTTTATACCAGCTTAAAAAAAGAAGATATAATGCTTTAGTTATTTATAAAAACCTAAAACTTCTTCAATCATCAGCTTCAAGGACAACAATGAGATATAGTTAGGAAGGATAATTTTCTTAGCTTGGAAGAAGTATTGAACTATGAAATATATTATGAAAAACCCTAGAATTGATTTAATAAAGAAGGGTCAACTTGTATCGGACATGTCTCACTTGTGGCTCCCAAACCTGGGACTTTACCAGAAATAGACTATATATAGACTAGAAGTGGCATAAAGAGCATTGAAAAAATCCATGAAAGGTGTAATATGAAATGATAAGATAAAAGATTTCTTTTATCTTATATATACGTTAAAGATATAGTTGATGCAGTAAAAAAGCTAAATTCGTAATGAAACGGTCTCTTAGTAACATTAGAAGATAGAAGAAGAGGCCTCTAATAACAACGTACATAAGAAAAATAAAGCAGAGGTAACTGAAAAATGACAGGTAAAGGTGACCTACAGAAAAAGATAAGACTTATTTGGTGTATAAGACAGCTATGAATCGTGAAGATTTGAATAAATTGAAAGAGGCCTTGCTCAAACTGTGACTGGTTCTAATAATTGATTATTAAGATACGATGTCAATATCTGTGTTTAGTTTTCTTTTATAACATTCTAAGTATATTGTGTTAAGCCGTGTCCACACTATGTCGATCGACACTGTCGACTTTTTGACTTGTCCACATTACCTCAGTATGTTTGGACGTGTCGAGCGACAACTAGTGAATTCTATACCTATAGTTTTGATTTAATTTAACTTTTTTTTTTCTTTTAAAAATGAGTGATTTAGAAGATACTGCAGTGGCGGCTGCTGCAATTATCATTGCAGTTGTTGGAAGCCAGCAAGATCGTCGTCGCCGCCCAAGGAGGTTTTGGGTAAGGCCCAGCCTTGCCCGAGGTAGAAAAAAGTATAGTACAGAGGAATTTATAAATCCAATTCCTAATGATAAAATTAATTAAACTAAATACCACAGACTACTAAACCACCAAATACACTCAGCAAAACACAACTGAACAGAATGAATTTTTTGTACCTACTCAAAACTCGAGCGACGTGTTTCGGCACGTCCCCACTACTGTTGTCAATTCGACTTCCTTTGATCCGTACCGACTTGATTCGGGTTGCGTTCGACACGATCCGACATGGTTCGACAAAGTCGGGCGCCACGTCCTCACTTGTACGACATTGTTGGTCTACATTGTCGGTCGACATAGTGTGGACGCGGCTTTACTATTAAATTGATATGTAAATGTAAACTATAATTCGTTTAACCAATACAATAAAGAAGCTTATTTATTTATTATCAGTTATGTATGCTCTACCTTTGTTTCGTAGATAAGTCGTTCCAAACGATAATTTGTTTCAAAGGATAAGTTGTTTCAAATAATCAGTCGTTTTTGACGATAAGTCGAACCAAATAAATACCGCAAATTGCATATTATGCATTAAAAATAGAAAGACAAATCATTCAGAGAAGACTTAAACAAACTTTTTTTTAATATAGATACGTTTTGATTGTCCACACTGTCCTTTATCGTTCTAGTATAAAATTGATAGGGTTATTTAAAGTAATAAACATTAGCTTCAGCATTTTTACTTTAACCTTTTTTTATTAGATAGTTGGCCAACAAAAATTATTAATGGATCAATTCATAAAATAAAATAAATATTTATTTGTTTACAGTATTAACAAAATAAAGCAAAACAAGGAATTATATATACATATTTTATATATATAAAAAGGGTGTACAAGAAGGCGAAGTAGATATATATGCTCTGAAAGCAAGGAGGTGTTTGTATAAGTCATAACCCGCAAGAAAAACTTGATTCTCTGAGAATGCATGCTTATTGTTTTTGAGGTTGTCTTCTATCTGAGCTTACCCAGATGTCAAACTTACACCCCTTACACAAAACTTTACAGAGATTCAACCAAGTCTTGAAATGTTTCAGCACATCTTGACACCGTAGATTTGGATTTACACCTTTCGTTTGCTACATTTTCTCATCTTATTCCTGACAAAAAGTTGAAATGATGTATCCAACTCAGAACAACTTGTATTCGTTTTTATATATATTTTTTCCCTTATCTCTTTGTTATCTGGAGTTAATAAAAAGAAAAGGAAGAGGAAAAATCTCATTTGATTTTGTTTATCTCTCTTCTTTTTTTTACCTAGGTAACTGAAGCATTGTAATCATTCTAAAGAACGATTTTTTTTATTTTTTTTTATTTAAAACTCCTGGAAAGAAATCCCTTTCAGACAATGGAAAATATTTTTGGTCTCGTGTCAGTCTGTGGTTAATAGTTATTTACGCATCAAGGGAGTAAAGTTAAGCATAATTCCCTGAGCAGAATGAAGTTGATTCCTAAGGCGAAAGCCTTCAAACCTTAATTCATGAAGGAATCATGAATTAAGTATTGCTCAGGGAATTATGCCTTTTTGCTCTCGTGGTGCGTTCAAGATTTTACCTTCAGAAGGGAGAAAAAAAAATACAAATTTATAACACAAGATATTCCTTATTTATCTATTTTACGTAACTATATTTAAATAAAAACGAGCAAATTTAACTAAGAACAACACAATTAATAGAACATTTACTCAAAACACGGAGCGTTTTTAAACAAACGCGCAAAAGTTTATTACGTGTTTGTAATAAACAGTGTTGCCAACTTAAATCTTAGTAAAATCCGCTTAAACGCAGTTCTTTAACTAGTATTAAGTTCGCTGCACTGAATTTACAGGGAGTTAAGCAGGTTTATGGCTCGGCCAGGCAGTTAAAACACTTAACACCCTAAAAACCATTCAGTTAAGTTAACTTCTTCTCCCGCCTGGAGGTAAACATTTTTGCGAACCACCATATCTTAAAAATTACTTATCCTATTTTACTGAAATTTTGAGGATAAATTTGGAATATAATTAGTCCAATGTTGGTCTCTAATTAATTTCAACTCTATTTTTACATAATATTGAATTAAAATTAAAGTGTACTATCTCTGGGAATCAAAAAAACAACGTAAATGTCCTTTTGAGGAATCGAAACAGATCCAAATATAATTTGACCATTCGTCCAATAATAGGATGCGAAGAAGCTGTGTGACACGCAAATCGGTGGCAGACTATTTTTTAAACAAACGTTTAAAAGTTCTACAAAATTAAAATCTAAATTGCTTTATTAATTAATGAAAATGTAAATATTGTTGTGATGTTATATATTTTTGGTTGTTTTTTTCCTAATATAATTTTATAATGAATATAAGTGTTTTTTAAGTTACCAACTTAACCAGACAAGAAAATTGAATTAAGTCTAAGTTACTAAGTTTTACTGTTGCCTTACTGACTCAACGCAGCTTTCTGCAGAAGAGTTCATCAAATGCTTTCCAGCTTTGTTTACCTTTTGCCTTTCCTATCTACTCTTGCAAGCTTTAACTAGATTTGTTTGAAATATTCATCAAGCTAAACAGAAGTGCTAAACAAGCCGCCTTCCAATGTTTGTTTACCACCTGACTTCTTCCTATACATCCAACCATTCTCTACTTTTAATTAAAACAACAAACTGTTACGTTTTTTTTTTAAGTAGACACTTTTTCAATTTTTTAACAGGTTTTTTTTTTTTGTTTGTCCTGTTAAAATTGTGAAGTTTCTTTATTGTTTTATTGTTGCTTACGTTTTACTTCCAAGCTGATGGAAGGTAACGGGAGTGCGCTCGTTCTAAAGAATGTTTTATTGTCACTGTATTAAACAAATTCCTATAAAGAATATGTTTCAGACATCTAGGAACATTTTGGGTCTTGTGTCTATCTGTCGGCCTGTCCTTTAACATTTTTGTGATTATCGAAAACCATTCGTCCTATTTAAACCTATTTAAATAAAATTCAGATGTTATCTCATAATTAGCTCGTTATTGGCCCCATAATAATTTATTATTAAGTGAAAATATATGTGACCCCATTGGAAATCGAAACAGGTCCAATAATATAAAAGCGCTAAACTAATAAGATGCCTACGATAAGTTTTGAAAGATTAATATTGAATTCGGTGAACAAGTCAAACAAGAGCGTTACATCTAAGCCAATCTTTTATTAATATTACTAACAATAAATGCTCAAAATAATAACCGTACGATTTGGCTAATATTTTATCAAAGAACTAAGAAGTGAGAAGATTAATCTCTGCTTTCTTATACATAAAAGACTTCTAACCATAATACGAAACATAAAATTTATGACCATAGTTAAAGCTATTTAAAAAAATATGTTTGACCTGTGATTTTTGATTATTCTCATTTACAAAATACAGATAATAGAAAAAACTGTAAAAAGATAAACTATCTTTCACTTAACTCTCTTCCTATATTTATCTTCTAATATCCCATTAATAAAATAAACCAAAAAGAGTTATTTTGTTTTTATGAAATATACATTTTTAGTTGAGTCTTCGTCACTTCCTTCTTTAGCATCTTCTTGTTATATTCTTATTTCTCTAAATTCATATTTTAAGGAAGCTTTTCCGAAGGTAGGACAATCCTCTGAGACAAGAAATATTAATCTTTTAGTGGTGTCCTTCCTCTAGCCCCTATCCAACCCAAATATCTTACAAGATACGCTTCTTTTCTTTCCTTTAGATAGCGAGATTATTCTTTTATTTTTTCATCCTTTTCTATCTTTTATATCCTGTTTTGAAAAATGATTCACTTGGTGAGTTGTTTTTTTAATTTATTGTAAGTAATTTATCCTTCATTTCTTTTTTTCCTTTTTTCCTTCGTATTCTCTTGTTCCTTTCTCTCCCTATAGGATGTCTTCTAAAAAGAAAGAATATAAGGATGAAACCATGTCATATTTATGACGAATCATTTCATTTGATCATCTGTCTTTCTTCCTGGAAGAATCTTGGCTGTGCTGCTGGTACCCCGACATTAATTCCAGTAGCAAAAAGGACGAGAAAAGAAATAAACGTCTTAACCTTTTATTATTATTGCTACTATATATATCTATATATATATATATATATATATATATATATATATATAGATAAAATATATAATATATATTAGCGACATTTAGTTCCATTTCATTTAGTTAAAATTGATTTTTGAAACTGCTTACATGACTTTCCTTCTTAAGAATTCAACTGTATTCTTAAAAAGAACCACTCATTAACTTTAACTTTTTATTGATTTATAAAAAAAAGAATTAGAAAGAGAAAAATAATATTAGATATTCCTATTTATTATATCAAATATATATATTTTTCATTACACATAGATATTTATTTGCTGCGAGAAATACAGTGAGAAAGTGAGGGAGAATAAAATAAATTAGAAATACTTTTTTTCAGAATGAAATAATAAAATAAAATAAAAATCACTGTCAAATAACATTTGAATACAAATTGGGTAGAAAATCAAGGTTACTTTTGATTTTTAGGCGATTCTTTCTGTTTTCAAAAAATATATAATATGTCGGATAAATCGGAAGCATATATCCCAAAAAGGCAGTGACAAGTAATCAATATGTGAAATTAACCTTTATGTATTTCCTTTTTTATCGCACAGGGATAAAATGTTGTTTCTCGAACTCGGCTCTTCTCCTAATTTGTTTCTTTGTTTATAGTTAGTTCAGTATTTCCTACTTTTTGTTTGTCCTGTTTTTGTAATCACTGTTTGTTTTGACAAAACATTTTTTTACTTTTGGTTTGACAACACATTTGTACACTCTTTTTTATTTAGCTTCACTTGTCTTCCTGGGTCAAACCTAATCCATATTTAACCCCCTCTAAAATCAGCAATCCTTCTGAAATTTGGCAAAGAGACATGATCCGGATGAAAATATTATAATCAGTCATTAGTTTTACAAAATCTTTTTTATTGGCCGATGTCCACTGGTTACGGTGAAAAAAGCAGCCCAGCAAATTCTAATCTGCTGTCTATCAATGTTGTTCACTAGTCTTGTAAAAATATTTCCCAAAAATGTGAAACATTTGTTTACACTAACATGTTTTTACAATATCTACGTGTATAAAACACCTTATACATTTACACACGTTCTTGTGCATCTTTCTTAAAAAATATATTATATCTTTAAAACTAGGTATTAGTCCAGGAGAGCGTGCAATAAAGTGTCTGACTAACATCAAGCTAGAATTTTGTGTACAAATAAATCTTTTGATGTCTTTTTGTTGTTACAATTTTTATAATTATATTTTATTGGGTAATTAATCAATTTAACCGACTATGCAGTGGCATATTCTCTATATGCCCATTCCAAATATAAATAATAAATAAACTATTAGGAATAAAATGCAAAGATAAAAGAATGCGTTCGTTTTAGCATTTTTTAAGGTATTATTAGGCTATCGTTATTTCTTGTAGGTTAATTTATTTGTTTTTGGTAAAAATATTTTAAGGTTATTAACGGGTTTGATACTTAGTTTAATCTAATTAATTTCACGTGTTAAACCATTAAACTGCCAGTGTAAATAAAATTAGCTTAATGAACAAAATATCAAAATAATTCTGTATTCACATTGAAAATCAACACGTTGTTAATAAATAAGTTAAAATATTTGTTGGAATTCATCTTTTTCCCCTGATTTCTATATAATACATTTGTTTTTGACATTTTTGCTAAAACCAGTATCATGAAAATCCATTATTTTTATTTTTATAACTTTATAATATATATATATATATATATATATATATATATATATATATATATATATATATATATATATATATATATATAAAAAGTTATAAAAATAAAAATAATGGATTTTATTGTAAAAATAATATATATATTATATTGTATTTATATTTATTTTAATATATTGATAATATTCTTTTACAAAGTTATAAAAAAATAATACAATTTTTTTTTTTTTTTTTCAATGAATAATTTATGAATCATTTTTCCATTGAAAGGATTGATGAAGTAAAAAATATTACAATATTACTTTCTTCAAGTTGTCTTCTTTTCCAATTTTAAAAAATTAAAAATTGCTCTAGCGGAAAAATTGGACAACTTGACGGATGAGAAAATCTCTAGTACGTTCTTCTTACTCGATATTCTAAGCCTTTCCTTTTCCTTATTATAGTTAATACTTTTTCAATTTTTTTAAGATTTAAAATTAATATATATTTCAGTTAGTGCCACATTTTATTATATACATTTATTATATTTTATTATTATACATTTTATTATATTGCTACATTTATTAATATAGGTATTGAGAATTTTTTTATTATTAAATGTTTATTTTATGATTTTTGAAAGAAAATATTTTATGTCTCTGATTTCAAATATTCCAAGACAGAAATCTGTCTCAGACATTGGGGAACATTTTTAGTTGCGTGTCTGTCGCTTAATTTTTGCGAACCAACTTAAAAACTACTTGTCTGATTTTAATGAAATTCGGATGGTAGTTATAATTGGCTCATTGCTGGTCCCTTATAAGTTTCAACCTTTATAGCCCCAGATTAATTTCAATCATCTGCTATCTTTAAATGTGCTAAATTGATACATTAATTCATGTAAAAAATCTAAACAAATTTGACAGTTTTAAAAAAGTCGGGGGAAATATTAAATAAATTTGACATTGACAATAATGGACTATCAAATCATTAATGAGAACCTGGAGCTGTACAAAAAGAAAACAGTTTGCAAATTTCATTAAACTAACGAGTTGGTTTTTAAGATATTATATTGGTATGGAAAAATGTTGAGCGACACACCGACAGACAGACTAATAATGTTCCCTGGGTCCCTGGTGGATTTCTGACTTTGAATGTTTGTATTGGGAGACGTAAAAAATGTTCGTCTTTCAGAACTATTACACATATAACTTCCGTTACCTTCGGAAAGCTCGGAAGCAGAAAAATAATTTAATAATGATTTGGAATAATCTATAAAGGTGACTAGAAATAAGGAAAATAAATTCGAATTTCAGTATTGACTTGAAGCCAATGCAGATACGTACAAAGGGTGTCAATTTGTCCGGTTAGAGACCTTATTGAATTTCTAATTTAAATTTTTTTTCCGGTTGATAGGATCCCATGTGAAGTCCCATTACACCCACACTGAGTCTGGAATAATTTCCATTTTCTGTTCAGGTCCCTCAGTTCGCTTAACTGAATCTGGGTTAGCGATTCCAATGTCGGTTTTTCGTTTATAAATTCAACCTTCATTTAAATTTTTACGAATTCAAATTTTAATTTATTTATTTTCAAATAAAGAACGTAAATAAAATTGTTGTTTTTTGTATTGTAAATTTCATGCTTTTGTTTTCTTAGGGCATGTACAGTGTTGATATTTTTACTGAAGTGAAAATTCTTTTTGCATTGCAGGCGTAAATATTTTTAGGTATCAAAAATTCGGTCACTGATGGAAGTAATTCTGCAATTATATATGTATGTAAATAAACGATTATATGCATCTTTCTTGTTCCTTCATATATAAAATTTTAATTTATTCACCAGCTCTCAAAGGGGAACAAGTCTTCTAACAATGAATTCAGACTTGCATTCCATTTTTTTTTTTTTTTTTTTTCAAAATGGTGGCAATTAGAAGTATAAAAAATCGTATGACAAACGGTTCTGCATAAGTAATTTCGCCTTTACTGTTGGCATCCAGAAAAATAACCAGGAAGAGAGAATAGATTCTTCACCTGTGTTTTATTCATTTCCTTTACACCTAATGATTTTTTTTCGAAAAACTAAACAATACGACTTAAATTGTATGAAGCTTAAAGTAGTTTAATTTCCAACTCTAACAGCAATACTAAAATAAATAAAGCCTAAAATTGTTCAATATGAAGAAATAATTTAATTATTGTCAATATATTATTTTTTAATACTAGCAAAAATTAAAGAAAGAAATTAATTAAACAAACAAAAAAAATCGTTATTAAGATCAAACTGTAGGTGGAAAGTGTAAAAAAAGGGAAAAATTTATGCATCTCTTTGGATGTTAAAGGATGAAATAAAAATTATCATAGTCTTTCTTTTCTTGTCTTTTTAAATGTTAATAAAATATGAATTAATTCCGAGAATTATTTTCTCTGCTCTCTCTTCTTTAATGTTATTCAAGTTTTTTTAACACCTACCTACAAATTTGTACGTGTACGTGTCATTTTCATATTCCTTCTTTTTTCACTTCAGATTACATTTTTTATTTTACTCAATCAAAAAGTCTCTGACGATATTTTTTTTTCAGCTTTCCCACAATGTTGTGAAAGCTATATAGGAGGGGAAAATTCCCTATTCGTAAAGGGATTTCTATCTCTTGCCTTGTTTATCCCATGTTTATCTGTAGCCTGTTGCAATCAGCATGCCATGCCCCATGAACAAGAAGTCTGTCCTTTCGGGCCTTTTTTTTTAATTTTCTCTCATGTAAATTAGAAAAAGAAAAAAAGAAAATAACACGACACAGTTATCGAAATATTTTTTTAAAAAAGTTGATTTTTCTTTTATTTCGTTCTTTCTTTTCCAAATATTTGTATAAATTTGTATATATTTTTACTGATATCTTCTCTGAATTTTAAATGTATGGCAATACAAGGAAAATAGAAAATATTATACAAATTACAAATAACACTGATAATATATATTTTCTTTTTTCAATCTTACTTTTTCCTATTAAAAACTCTTCTTATGTTTAAAGGAGTATTTTAAAAATTCATGTATACGCTGAATATCAATACAAAATAAAATAAAACTAATGATAAAAGTTACATTTTTTTCTGATAATAATTTTTAAAGGATTAAGTATTATTATTTAAAAACATTTATATGTATATACACCTTTAAAGTTTAAAATTATTAAGTATTTTCTACTTACTAGTCCAAAGTCCATGACTTTGGTATGAGACCAATAATTTTACCAAGTTTCAACTCAATACCCCAAACCGTTCTAGAGGTATTCGTGTTTTTATAAAAATCAAAATACATACAAACAGAAACAGACAGACGATAAAATAAGCAAGATTCGACCGCTTGTTTTATGGTATTTCTTGAATGTACCTAACAAACTATATATGATGTTTGGACTACTAATTACAGTACACCCTATATATTAGGTGTAGGTGATGGCGTGAAATTTTTAATTCAAGATTTTGTTATATTTGCACCTCTTAAAGTCCCCTAAACCCCAAAAAATTGTTATTAGAAAATGTTGTTTTGTTTTTACGGGGGGGGGGGATCTAGATTTCGAGATATTTATGTTAAATAGGACCGATTTTTTTAATTATATTTTATTAGGATAAATTCTTCTTTTTATACTTGTTAATAGTAAAACGGATTTATTAATATAATTATATTATTAATATAAATTATAGTTATAATAATAAAATACACTTCTAATTTGTCTTAAGTCTTGTCGAATTTAAAAATGAAGTAAATTTCCATTTTATAAATGTCCCACTGAATATTTCTTGTTATTTTATTGTTTTATAATGAAAATTAAATCCCAAAAATATCCTATTTCAAAAGTTTTATTTATAATTTTAGGTCATTATCATTTCATTTCACTCAGATAACTTCCCTTCCCTACTAAACTTGACAGATATTAAATTTCATCGTTAGCAAAAGTTTTTGTTAAAACAATTATTATCAGTGAGAAAGTTTAAAAAGTTTTAGACAGTTTAAATTCACTAAACTTCCCACCTTTAAAATATTAGGCATATTTCAAAGCAATTAGTAAATATATACACTTTGGACAGGCATTGTCTCTCAACATTATTTAATTTGATGGTGTATAAAGTTTAATGTATTGAATTATACAGTTTCATTTAATTTAATAAGGATTCCACATATTTACTCTTATCAGTTATAAGTTAAAAGGATGGATGTAACGGAAGTTTATCCCCCCTCCTCTCTGTTATCAGTGGTTGGTTTGTTGAGTTGACACGCCTGTCAGCTGTCAGTAAATTTTATCATTGTTATCTTGACTGTTAGGTAGCTTTGTTCCTAGACCCACGTCTAAAGCTTTCAACCCTCTGCATTATTAATATTATATGCCAGTGTACATTTGAAATCAGTACCATTTGAATGTATATAAATTACGTCTAAATTATGTGTTAGTGAATTGTATTCTCATGTCATTTAATTTTATCCTTTAATGAATAATACATTTATCTATTATAAATTAAAATTAGTTAATAATTTATATAGTTATTATTTAAATTCGACCACATATTAGCCTTTAATCGTTCGAAATGTGTAAATAAATACTGTTAAACACAAAATAAATAAATCCCGCCTAAACCATATTCAGGACCAAAAATGTTTCAGATATCCGACCCAAAGGATCAAACAGTTTTTATATATCATGCCTACAAATAATAAAACAGTGTTATTATAAACAATAAGTTGGCTTGCTTCATCGTAGTATAGAGTGCTGTTACAATTTTAAATACTCTTGTATCAACTATAAAGCAAATTGATTGTCTGCAATGTTATTGCTATTCCATTATCAAACTATATTTTAACAATTTTCCCCGATATATCTAAATCAAAAGGTATCCAGTTCAGTGAATTGTAAACTGAAGCTAACGTTTTCAGATATTATATATTCCATTTAACTAACAAACTAGAAATATATTTAGCCGTGCTTCTATTTTCGACATCTATATATAAACGATAAACACGTTGTTTTTCCAAAAATACCTGTAAATTAATTGAAAGCTGCTTAGTGAATCAAATCAGAGAAAATTGGGCCAATGATAGAATCGATTATTTAGGTTTAAAGTAAGCATACATACACTCTCAAATTATAGAGCTTTTAATATGCAGTAATATCAACCGTCGATTCTGCTTGAAGGTAAATTTCTTTACAGAAATGTATTTCTGTCTGCGCTGCGTCCTGAACATTAATGTATGTTTGTTACGTTATAAAAACCTAGATCTGATAATCTACACTACAAGTAGATAAATTTGTTGATTAATATGGGTTTTTAACAAATTAGCTGCTATTTTTCTTTTATTTTTTTTTTTTATGAGAAAGGCCCTTAATTTTCGTTTTTCTTAGTAAAGAAATTCAACTCCCCCCCTCCCCCCCCCCCCTCCCTAGTGAAGAAAAACAAAAGCACTTCCCCTCCATTTCCCACCAGTAAGTAGACTGTGGTTTTGTTGAGTTAAAAAAAAATAGCTCATAACCTCGTTGAAACTACAGCTAGTTTTTGTATGTCTGGTTTGTCCTTAATTATGGTAGGATGTCCTTTCTTTCCCAGGAACAGTATAAGTCAAGAAAGAGTCCTTATTAATTTTTTCTTTTGCCAATTTTTCTTCTCTATTCTTAGCATCTTATTCGGATCCACCATCGGGATTGTTTTTATTATTTTATTTCTTTTTTTTCCTTTCTTGGTTATGTATACATGGTTTCCTTTTTTTAATGTAAATGCTTAACCACAACCGCAAGGAGTTCGAAGCAAAAAAAAACAAAACAGGGATTCAAATTACCACAAAATAAGAGGAGGCGAAAAAAATTCACCAAAATCCAATATCTTCCTTTTCTTCCTAACGAGACTGGATCTATAACTACATCGGGGACATCATACGTTGTTTGGCTTATACGAAAAGCAACTAATTTTATAGAGCTTTTCTCAATCCTTGTTTCTTTATTTTGCTATTCTCCCACGGGAACCGATTATTTTTGTTTCTTTGAGATACGGAATCCAATTTTGGTTGCTTGGTTATAAAAAAAAATACACTGCCAATTAGAGTGGCACATAGCTTCCTCACGTCCTATCGCATATACTTTAATGATTTTCAGCTTTTAAAATCCATGATTTATTTAATTTCCCCCGAATGAAGCCTTGTCGCCTGGTCTCGAGGTCCCTAGGCTCGCTGTGCTATTGAAGAGGTAGGTCAAATATAGAGAGGGGGTGGAACCAAGTCACCTCCTATTCCCCTCGTCTATCTTCCTCCCCGCGTTCTCTCCATAATAAAAACTATATAGTTTTAGCTATCCTTAACATTTCATAGCGGTGTGGCTGTTGGTTTTATTAAAAATGTTATTTGAAAAAAATGTTTGTCTCATTGAATAGATGAAGTTAGATTTTTTCCCAACCTAAAATTCCGATTTTAAATTTGAAGTTCACGTTTACGCGAGCGTTACACGCGAACGCTTGGGCGAATAATGTTGTCCAAGGAATTCGTCCTGAGCATTGGTAAAAGGAAATATCTACCAAATTTCATCAAAATCTGTCCACTTTTACTCAATTTATCGTCACACGTTTCACAGTACGTGGACACACAGACCGACAGACAGACACGAGACTAAAATTTTCCCTAATGTCTGAAACGGATTTCTGTTTTGGAATTTTTAAAATCGGAGACAAAATGTTTTCGTTCTCAAAAGTGAACACAATGCTTCCGTTACCTTCGGTAAGCTCGGAAGGAATATTTAATAAACTTTACTCTTGCACTTATGGTCATTTAAAAAATATCGCGAGAAAGTTATTGTATGCAGTCTAGAAACTAAAGGAAAATTAAATTTAAGCAAAAAAAAAAAAAAAAAAAAAAAAAAAACACCTTAGCTAATTTGTGTGGCTCATAGCTTCCTCGCAACGTTTCACTATCCAAATCACTTGACCGTTAAATATAGTATGATCAAGAAAGATTTCTTGGAAAACTAAGTTAATCCAACAAACCTTAAGAGGCTTAAGGTTGAAATCTCTAAACCATATTCTAAATTCCAGTATATATTTTTTATAAGGAATGAATTCCTAGAACGTTCGGACTTAGAAATGTCATTCTCACACTATTGAATCTCAAATATGAAAAATAAAAAACTAGATTATTTGTTTATTTGTCTAAATTCTTGTCAATCACTTTATCAAATACTGAAACTGATGTGTTTAGTTGTACGAAAACCGCGATAGCTAATATTTAACTGATGACCAAAGCCTTTTTTAGGGTTTCGTTGGTGAAACCAAAAAAAGAAACTCTTATAGTTTCGTTTCATGTGTATGTCTGTCACTCTGTATAGCTCCAATAACTTTTGAATCAAAAGAGATAAAAACATGAAACTTTCCATTATTAAAGGTTGATTTTGACGCGCACACAGGAAAAATATAGTGAACTCAATATATATTTTTAAAAATTTTGAGTGGCGTAGCAAATGAAAGGTATTGTAGAGTAGATTACAAAAATATATAACACTTGTCAAAAGAGTTCAATTATCATGCCATTTTGTCAAAAAACAAGTTTTTGCGTGCCTCCCCCCCTCCCCTTTTAATAACTAATTTCATGTTCAACGAAACCCTTTTTACGTGAGTCTTAATGCACAACTAATTTATATTTGGTTATTATAAGTGAACTGAAAGAGTTCATCATGATGAATTCGACATTGTTTAGCACTCTGATATCAATGAAAACATGCCTACTATTAATTTAAGCTATATTAAACCATTCTAAATTCTTTTTTTATTATTTTAATTTTATATTTTTAAATTTTCTGTTTCAGGTAAGCACCTTCATGGTTTTCAAATTTATTAATTGCAGATAAGAAGTAAGCTTAATTATTTATACTTATCTTCTACTTCTAGATTAGGTATTATCAGCTTTAATAATAAAATGTAATTGCGTATAGTCAAATAAAACATCAAATGAATGTTTTTTTTAAATTTTTTTGAAAAGTATGTTTTTAATTATACTGATATGTAATGTAATAATTAACTACAAGACGATCATTTCAATTAATTATTTAGTTGTTTCATTTGGCATGTAGTTAATTGTATATAATATCTTATGGTGGAAGCGGAGGGATGGGGGATGAAAATCGTTACCATTTAATTTATAATGACTTTTCAGCTGTAAATTTAAGCTTGGATTTCTATAGAGGCAGACTACTATAATGGCTTGTTGTCATGAACAAGTAATAATAAAAGGGTTATATTGTTTTAACTTGCCTTTAGTAATTAAATGTTTATTATTGATAGCGTGATATCAATGATTGTTTGTGTTACTAAACATCTGATTTATCTACGACATTTTACTATTTAAATAATATTTATCGTACATTAAAAGAGAATAATTATTCTACATTAACGTGTAGAAGTACATAACTAACTAACTCGGTGCCACAAAAGCCCGTGGAGGGGCTACATTGATAAATTAATCGATATGTTGAGTCAACGCTAATTCCATAATTATATTCGATGTTTTTTGCCGGTTCTTTTACTTCCCGATCGGTAGTTAGTAGTGCTTAAAACGAGGAGGAATAACCACTTTTTCGGACCTAGCAATTAAATAATTTATTTAGGCCAAGACCACTAACCCCGTGATGTACCACCGAAGCAAATACGGCGTGATCAATAGTGAGCCATGTAAATCTAAGTGTATTTACTCTGTCAATTTGATCATGTCCGTTTCAGTCGTGTAAGTTCCAAGTCAGTCTCCTATTTAGATATAGTCCTAGATCCGGTACTTGGTTAGATATTGGAAGTTAAAGCTGGTACAAAGACACAAACATGCTAAGTTTAATATGTTTAAGTTCACCGTTAAATTCTACGGTAACACACTTATTACAAAGGTCCTTGGAGATTGTGGACCTTAAAAGTAGCTGATTCGAGAGAAACAAATCAAATTAAGACAAATTCTGGTAATGTTTGATCTCACCGCATCAAAGTCATCTCTCATTTACCAGAAAATCATTTGATACATGATTTCCTCGAAGTAACACAATAACATACATGTTAACACGGTTTTCAAATTAATTGAACATATAAGCATATATGTAAAGAGGAGAATTTGACGCGAGGTTTCACGGATAATTGAAGCATTACATGTTACAGCATTAATCCATACACAGATAATGCGGGTTTCTCTCGGTTAGGTCATGCTAACTTCCCCCTGAAGCTTTTGGGTGGGTTTATCAAAGCCCATGAATTATTTACTCCCTTTTACCGAAACACAAGAGAGAGTTTGGAAATCTCAAATACATTCAGCGATATGAAACATTGGTATCTTTCAACACCATTTTCATAGATGGAATGCACATCATCCGTTACTCTGATGGAATCAATAAATCATTGAATTTATTTATGTTAGATGCAAACAATCTGGAGAGAGGGAATCTGTGATATTGCCAAATTCGATAAACATAGAATATTTTTTATGTAATTAACATCTGTGTTAAATCCTTTATTTATGCATTAATTGATCATTCTTTAAATATATCATGATAAAAGAAGTGAGTTAGATCTAAACCTTTTCCTCTTAACTTCTACATTGATTCTTTCAAATATTATTTCTTCTTATCACCTCTGAATATATCATGATTGAACAATGGCTATAAATCTCAATCTCAACTTACAATATAACTTTTTTTTCGAAAAAAAAAAAAAAATAGTTTAAAGTAGAAAAAACATCATTAAATCTAAATGATAGAAAATCAAGCTTTTTGCAAATTTAGTCCTCTTTAATTTGACCCTATTTCAACATGGTGATTTAATCTGAATTGAATTAATGTTATTCAGAAAATTGAGAAAATAGGACGAAAAATAAGGGACTGTATAATGGTTTAGACTTAGACGGAGTAAAGAGACGAGGAAGATTCCTAATGGTGCCAATAAGAGAGCTGCGGAGTTGTCGGGAGTGTACTATAGGGAGTTCGGTAAGGCAAGACACTCGGGCAACTTCTATTCCCGCTATATTAGAGTTTCAACTCTTAAGACCCTACCTAGACTGAAGCTTTTCGGCTACGTGTTCTAGACGAAACCAGTGTAATTTCACCAGTATACCTGATAAAGCACGGTCTTCTTCTCTTTCAATATAAACCTGACCTCTATAACCTCTCAGGGGGGTTGAAACTCACCAAAAACTACCAAAAACACTCTCTCCTTTGCGAATAAACAAACGCTTTTACAACGTATAAAGATACGGGTTTTAGATTGAACTTTGACAGTGTTTGTCTTTAAGAATAACACATGACACTACTATAGAAAAAAGCAATATAACTGATATTAATTAAATAATTTGATTGATCGACAACATAGTACATATATTTTTTTAAAAAAACAATAAAAAAAAAAAAATTAAAAAAAAAAAAAAAAATTGTTTAATACTGAGTATTAAACATTATAATATTTTTTGTTCAGTTTCTAGCGTATTTGTTTGTATTGTGCTCTGCCATTTTAAATTTTCATACCAATTTGATCAATTTCCACTTAAATTTAATAATCTGATTTAATTTAAATCTGATAATGATATCTCGATCATCGTATAGATAATTTATTGATGGTTAACTGATAAAATTTATTTAATTTTGTTAGTTTGTTGAGTGATAAACTTACCTCTTCTATAGTTTCGCTCAAAAGTGATTAGCTTAACGCTTCCAGTTTAGCTTTAAAGTAATATACTTAATTCTTATAGTTTGACTCTAAAGTAGAGAATGTACCTCTTCTAATTATATCCATTTGAGTAAGTTCCAACTAATCGATTGAAATGTAAATATACCAAATTTATAAAGTAGTCGATCTCCTTTTACCCAAAATACACGATTTTACCGCCAGTCAATGTTATTATTCAACATTTCTTGTTGAACAATAACATTTCTCAAACATTTAGCTACACCCAACTTTGCTTCAGGAACTGCTGATATATTTGCTAATATATTATTGCTTTGCTAATATATTTATTTATATGTTTTAACAAACAGCTGTTTTATTACGTACCGTTTAAATACAAAAGTCAAAAGATAAAAGGTTTAGTTACGATAGATTTCTGCACTGTTGAACCAATTGAATAAATAATATATATAAAAGTTTAATGTTGTGTACAAATTTACTGAACTGAATACTTTTCCGACCCGAATATTTCGGTTTAATAAAGCACGTGTAAATTTTGTGTGAGTAATACTTTTGTTAAAATAGTTTAAACTTTCTCTTATTTTATTGAAAAAATAAAATCTAAATAATATTGGAAACAATTTATTTTGGTTTGGCTTCCGAGCTTACCGAAGATAACAGAAGCTATCGTTATGAAAAACTTTTTTTTTTTCAAAAATTCCAAGATAAAAATCTGTTTCCAACACCGGGAGAGTCTGAGACCAGATGAGTCTGTCTGCCTGTCGTTTAATTTTTGCAAACCCATATCTTAAAAACCACTCGCCCAACTATAATAAAATTCGGGTAGTAGGTCATATTTAGTCCATTTTTGTTTCAATTTTTTTGTATTAATTTCAACCTTCTGCGACTATTGCTTTTCTTCACCTGTGCACATTTAATAGTGGATAAAAATAAGTGTGACGCCACTGGGAATCGAAACATGTCTAAATCTCTTATGACCAATAATAGGACGCGAGGAAACTATGTGTGTCACATGAATTAGCAGTCTATTTTTAAATTATTTTTATATTAATCCAATTTAATATTTCTGAGTTTTAAAGGATTTCACAAGAGTCGAGAAGGATTATTATTATTATTATTTCTGGCTCTTGTTGTAAGTTAATCAATGCACAGGAAAATATAGCAAGCCGAGGAAATAATAGATGTTTGAAAAGTGGAAGGTAAAGTTTGTGATGTGAAGTCCAAGGGAAATCTGGTTTTAATCCTTTTTCCTGTTGAATCCTTTAAACTCATTCTGAGCTAGATTAAGAGAGAGGAAATAATTAAATTATTTTAAAGTAATAATTGATGCATTTTGCGGAGACCTAGGAAGGAAAAGCGGGAGAGAGGCTTGAAATGCTTGTACTTGACAGAAAAGTTGGGGAGGTAAAGTTAGCAGGTGGTTGTGGAATAATCCCGAGGATATCCGGGAAACTAGAGGAGCTTTGCTAAGTCTTAACCATTAACTTTGTCCAGGACTTAGTTCAATTTCTGACTTGAACCGGAAAACTCACTTTCATCTTATTAACCCTCTATTTTTTACAAAAACAAATAAACTTTATCTTGTTGTTTTTTAGATATAACGATATTATTATTATTTAATTATTATTATTATTATTATTTTTTTTTTTTTTTTTTTTTTTTTTTTTTTTTTTTGACTGGCGGGAAAAGACAACGGCTCCTGCAGGGCAAAAGTTTTATGCCCCAGGGTGTATGAAGCTAAGCTAAGCCACCCTGGAGCCTCGCTATCCTACTCTCGATAACGAGACCTATCGCAGGATCCCGGGATCCCTGAGTGTGGGGATTGAGCTACTTCCCGACTGCTCAGCCGACACCGAGACAGACGCTGGTAGCCCCTACCCCACTAAAATCCCTGCCGGTGAAAAACCCTCCATTTTGGGTACCATACTCTTGAAGGAGCATAGGTACCTCACGCGACTATAATTATAATTATAACTACAACTACCAAGAGCTACAACGTCATCATCGTTTCATATGATGATCGTGTGCTCCTGGTTTCCTAGACTTACCTTTCCTCTATGCTTCCTGCTCCAGTCAGGAAGAAGTGGCTGAGGATTCATCGATGTCAGTTACTTCTCTGTACGACGATGACGGTAAGTCGAAATAGATGGCAGTCCATTTTGTAGATATTAAAATCATTAATATTATGTACTAATGATGCGGTGCATAAAGAACTCGAGAATAAAAATGTGCATTTTGGTATTATTTATACCATATGTATTTCTTTTTAAAACGGCTACTAGTAAATATTTTTCGGGGAAAAACTTACATATTCCTAATCTATTTGAAAAGAGCGTCAATATGAAACTTAGCATTCCACATAAGCATGAAATTATTTTTTAACACCCTTCTTTCGGCTATATTTGTTGTTTGTCACAATGCCGGCAAAAAATATATTTTTTTTAATGATAGTCACATAATATTTTCCTACTCTTAAATATCTTTAAAAAGATGTATAACATGTCATGCTGACTAAAAACTTTTTTCAGTCGTCCACCATGTTATATTGGCCGCCGCCATCTTGAAAATATTGAGAGTGAAATTTACCAAAAACTATACTGTTAAACAAACAAACACACTTTTAAAAGTCTCTAAAAAAAAAAAAAATAAAAAAAAATAAAAAAATTAGGCTTGTTCAATAAAGAGCAAAACAGATAAAATTAAACTCCCCTCCGCCGATAGTCAAAGAATCCCTGAATTTTACAAATGTGCAACACAACATATTATATTGTTATTGGGTATTTCTATATAATATAACAGCGTTATATTATTGGGGTATATCTGTGGTTAAATCCAAAAATTATTTTTATTTTCTCAATTACTCAGTTTATATCGAAATAGTATTTTATCGAATCAAATCGATTTTGAAAATGTGATAAATATATACTTTTAAGGATAATTATAACCATAAAATATAAATATATACCAATAAATGTCTGTTTGTAATCTATGTAGAAGTGTGTAACCGAAATTACTGATCCAATTTAAGACTTAAACCAAAACGACCTATCTGTTTTTCATTTTTTCTTATAAGTTCATCCTTTTTATTTTGCTGTTTCTTTTTGGTCCTCCATCATCACGTGATTAGGTTATTACAATTACTACAACAGGACGGGGAATCCGACTGTTTTACTCATCTACTCGATGTGATCATCAGTGTGAATTATGTCGTTTTGAACTTGGCTTAAGGTGAAGTTTCAAGTGCGCTAACAATTTCAGCTACGATCCACGTAAACCTTTGAAATATCTTATCTTTTCTCACGTGACCGTGACCACTTATAAACAATCGAATCTGAAAGGATTATATTTAAAAACCAAAAATGTGGAAAATAGAAACAATCACTGTTCTAATCTAATCATTGATTAAAAGAAATAGAAACGAACTTTATCTTTTAAAGTTCAAATTTCGACTTAAATAAAAGAAGTGTTTTTGTTGTTTTTTTTTGTTGGCTACGTTTTTTAAAAAAACAATGTTGAAACTGGTTGTTGGTGTGAAGTTAGGTCACGCATTTGTGTTTAAGGGAGACCTATTCCACGCGCTCATGTTTTTTTTAAAAGGTCAGAAAAACTTATTGTTCGCTTGAGTACGTCGTGATTTCGACTGGGCACAATAAGCGTTTGTTTGTCCCTGCACCCTGCAGAGGTCCGGCATGCGCTTTATCCAGGGTAAAGTCCAAAGTCCAGGCTTATGGCTTCATCCTAGAAATAAATAGCACGAGCAGGGAGTTTTTGTTCGTCGAGTTCCGTCCATGCCCCCCTCCTCCTCCCCTAGCATTGCTTTACATACTTCATATTCTGCTTGAGTTAATATTTAATAACTTAAACAAAAAAATCTCACCCTAAGGCTTGAACAATGAAAAGTATATTCATCTCGGGAAGTTAAAAATAAGACCTTCTTCAAGATAAAACAAAACACATTGTAGCTCTTCTTATGTAAATTAATGTTAATTCACGCCTTCTCAACTTTTTAACTTATTAAGGTCTCATATACTCTAAATTATTAAACTGTTCCTCCAAGTTTTCAATTATTAAGTAGTTAGGTCTATTATAAAGGAAAAATGCTCTCATAAAAATGCTCGCAATGCTTCTCATTTGCGATATTACGACCCCTCCTTGAACTAGTTGACTGACTATAGAGGATTAAAATTATATAATGGTTATTTTTTTAGTAAACAATGTATACTTGAATCATACCGATTCCCGTCATTTCACCTGGTTTGAGATGATGTTTCTTTCACTTTTTCTTCTTTTGTTCTCACACATTTTTATTTTCTCGTATGAAGAGAAAGTATTGTGATTGCGCGAAAGCGAATTTGAAAAAAAATTCGATTTTCAAAAATCGAATTTGAAAAATCGATTTTGATTAAAAAAAATGTCTGTCTGTCGTCAAACGCTTGGAGCCTAAACTACTGGGATGATTTAGACGAAATTTGGCATACATTTTAAAATGAAGAAATGAGTTTTAGCTCCAAATTTAAGGGAGCCACACCCAAAAACTCAGAAAAAACGTTAAAAAAAGATTTCTTGATAACGATTCCGACGATTTTTATTAAAATAATCCTACCGCGGGTTTCCGCAAGCCAAGCGAATTCCCATTGGAAATTTGTAGTTCAATGTTGTGTAGTTTAAACTTCCTTCATAACTACTACAATTGTGTGGATTATTTTAAGTTAAGAAAATTTAAAAGGAATATTTTAGTTAGATTAGGGTTTTTATAATAATGTTTAGTTAAACATAATAGTAGTAGTTTCAAAGAGGTTTAAACTGCACAACATTGAACTACAAATTTCCAATGGAATTTCACTTAGCTTGCGGAAACCCGGGGTAGGATTATTTTAAATCTTTGGTGACTCATCAGGAGGGGTTAATGACATCATAAAGATCTCATTTTCAATAGGGATCCTCATCTCAACGACCTTGATTTTTCGGTGCAAGTTTTATTTTGATACGTCAATTCGTTCGAGAGCTATCGTGCTTTCAAGAAATCCGCTAGAAATACATATACCTATATATATATATATATATATATATATATATATATATATATATATATATATATATATATATATATATATATATATAAATATATATATATATATATATATATATATATATATATATATATATATATATATATATATATATATATATATATATATATATATATATATATATATATATATATACATATACATATATTTATAAAGTTTTGTAAAACCTATTTTTTCGTGATCAGGGACCCATGAATCGTATTTTGGCCACAGTCCCGGCTCCAACTCCCGCCATGCCAGTGGCTCCATTAGCTATCTATTTAAATACAAATCACGATATAGCCGTTTTCCAGGGAAAAATCTAGTTTTTGATAAAAATAGGTTTAAACGTGGAAGAAGAGAGGCCGGGTTCGATTCCCCTGTGCATGGGCATTTTCCTTCTCTCGGAAATAAAAATAGTTAGTAAAGTTACTTGTACTTGTGTAGAGTATTATTCAACAGGTTTAATAAACAAACAAGTTAATCAAGAAAATAAAATTTAGAAAAATAAGTAATAAACTTTATGACTTGTCGGCTTTGCGCCTAACTTTTATACAACACAAATTCCCCTACATCCTTCTTTGTTATTTGAAATAAACTGAAAAAGGAGAAAAAAGTTTTTGTTTTGAAAATAGACTAATTCGTTTACAATTAACCTCAGTTAAATTTGGAAGTTTAAAACCCCCTAATAAAAGTTTACTGGATCTTTATTTAGGTCCTGAGGTAGATTTTATTCGAAACAAAGAGATGTGAAGGTTGCGGTAAAAACAATACGGACTCTATAAGTCCGTAGTTTAATCAAGTTGAGGGTTTTACAACTTAACTATTCCTCAAGGTTCCAGTGTTGCCACCAAACTAGATCCCACAATTACATTCCCTAACACATAAACCAGTGTTGCTTCAAACCGTTAAACTAGATTGTAGTTAAAGAGAAATAAGATCTCTGAAAAAAGTTTTAGAATTAAAAACTAAAACTATTTCAAAATAAATATATTTTTATTAACATTCTATCTTCTCAGGTGATATATTTTTAAAAAAATAAAAAAAAACCCTTTGAGTGTAATATAACATTAAAATTCTATAAATTATAAAAAGGATTTTCTTTCTAAATTACTCATCTCACAGTGTATCGTTTCTAAATAAATAACGAGTCTATAATCAAGAAACACGCTTTCGTCTATTTTTTTTCTAAAATTTATATTTTTGCATTCAATTCACCGTTAAAGAGACTTATTTCATTATTTAAAAAATAAATCATGATCGCGAGATAAAAGCTAGCATTTAAAAGCACCCTCGGTAAATCACATTCATGACAAGTAAAATGATTTCTCAAATGTTATTAGGTTTTATTTAATACTTAACCAAACTTTGAATTTTCTTCTCTTAATAAATTATTTGAAAAGAAGGCGTAAGTATAGTGTAATGGATATTTGATTACCTTATAATTATTTGCTGATATTTTTTAAAAGTTTGTTTACTAATTACCTCTTATGGTATGATTTGATTTTAGGTTTTTTGTTTATTTTTTATTGGAATGGAATTATTAAAATGACGTTGATTTGTTGTTTATCCTTTTATTTTCTTCCACCTTTTGCGTATATTCATTAAAGTATTAATCTACCTTTCAAAAAAGATTTCAAAGGGGAGAAAAAATTGCCCATGCATATGGTTAGATCGTTTTTTGTTTTTGTTTTTAATTTTTCAGAACCAAGAAGTTGTTTCAAATTCTGAAAATGAGAAAAGATTTTTTTTTATTCTTTATTAATGTTTGGATTATCGAAGAACATTAAATCTTTAAACAACTATCCTCTTTACGAATAAATTTACGATCTCTCTCGATCATTTTTTATTTATTCGTAATGAGATACTGAAAACTTCTTTCATCGATTTTGAAATTTATATTTTTTTCTCCAAAAAAAATCCATTTTTCAAATCATCACTTTATTGAACCTTTTCATCTTGAATTACCAATTATCATAATTCCTCCTCTTTTTTATAACTGACTTTTAAAGGTAAAAGAAAAATAATCATTGAATTTTTTATAATGTTTAGATCCAGGGCCGTTTCTACCATTAGGCAAGACTAGGCGGCCGCCTAGGGCGGCAAAATTTAGGGGGCGGCAAAAAATAATTTGAAATTAAACGGCGAAAAAATTTTAAATAGTAGGAGAAAAAAAGAAAAGAAAATGTTGGGTATTATAAATAGAAATGATGATTTTTTAAAAAAATTTTTTTACATGTATAGATAGATAGATAAAAGGATTAAATAAAATTATTATTTGAGTAGAAATAATAGTATAACACCTAGGATGACTAAGAGACGAAAAGAATTTTTTTTTTTTCGATTATTTTATCTAATCTGATGTGTGTATGAATTAGCTTTACTAGATACGGAAATCTGTTACTTAAACTTAACTAGTCATACCTACATCCATCTCTGTCTATA
This sequence comes from Gerris lacustris, assembly GCA_951217055.1. NCBI lineage: Eukaryota > Metazoa > Arthropoda > Insecta > Hemiptera > Gerridae > Gerris > Gerris lacustris. The sequence continues at coordinate 31,403,964 of OX578282.1, read as the reverse complement.
TATATGAATTTCTCTTTCTCTCCTAACAACCCCCCTCCCTCCTTATATTACCTTTTCCTCTCCCCCGTCATACCGTATTTTTATTTATTCTCTAACTCTTTTCTTTTCTTACCAATTTCTCCTCCCTTTATTTATAGCTGTTATCTTTTCTACCCTTCCCTTAATTATTGAATTTTGACCTTCTAATCAAATAAATTGCTCATCAATATTCTTTGTCGAGGGGCCCTCAAAAAGTTTTTGAGGGGGGGCCGCCCCCAATGCCCTATCTACCGCCACTGTCATGTGATTTTCCCCCGCAATAGCCGGGGAAAATCACAACAAAAAGTAACCCGCAAATAGCCCCAGGTCATTTTCAACCGTACCCGTTTATTATATTGTTTTAAATTGATACTTTTATTCATGTAAAATATCAAAACAATTTTTAAAGAGTTAAGATAATAAAGGTTGTGCGTGAAGTCTTGCATAAAAAGGTTTTCGGTGGTATTTCTCTTGGCAGAGGAACTGCAGATAAAAAAAAGGCAAAATGAACGTGAAAAATCACAGGGAATTCGTATATGATTCAGCATGCCCGTTATAATTATTACTTTTTTCTTCGACCTCAGAGGGCCATGGTTCAATCCCCCAGGGGTGCACAATGTTTTTATCGGTAATAACGACAAGGTAAATTACATTTTTCAGGAAAGTTTTATCGTCCCACCATGAGATATTACTATATTACCATGAATTATTTCAAAATTTTAGGATATAGTGGTTGGTAGGGGGATTGTTTTGGGTATATTTTAACTCAAAACCAAAAAAGCACTCTTCAGCTGCATTATTTGATACCCCACTCAAAAATTAAAAAAATAAATACATTTTGGGCGCACTTCACATTTGCGCGCTAAAATTGGAAATTTTTTAAAAATTGGGAATTCCCTTTTCATCGCCCACAACACAATAAGAACATGAATTATTTCAAAAATTTTGGACCAGCAGTTATATTGTTTTTGGAGGGGGGATAAGGCTAGTCAAAAGGGTTTCGAGAAGTATCAACGAAACCCTAAAAATTGCTCTTTAATTAATTTGATACCCTATTAAAAAATGAAAGAAATCGCATTTCATGATTATTAAAAGTGAGGAATTCAAAGATGAAGTAGAACATTCTGAACAGAGCTTTTCAATGTTTGATTTGTTACACGTATTGTTCACTGTTAAATACAAATTCTTTAATATTTAATGCATTAAATATCTTCGTGCCAGGAAAATGGGGGGGGGGGTATTTTAAAATTCTCGCCTAGGGCGGCAAAACCCCTAGAAACGGCCCTGTTTAGATCAAGTATAATGTTGTTGTTTTTTTTATCTTATATGAGAAATTAAATATCAGGATATTAGAAACGTATCATATTATTTTCTCTGCGTAATAAGTCAAAACAAGTTTACGTTTGAATCTTGTTTATCATTTTTTAAAAAAAAAAACAGCTTATTTCTTTAATTAGATCATTTGTTTTTACAATATGTTAAAAATAAAAATAAATCAGGCAGTAAAATTTTTCGTATACATTGTTTGACTTAATTAAATTCAATCCAGTTTATTTTTAACACATTTAAATTTACTCAACAAGTGATTGTATGCATTTCCTTTTCAATTTAAGCATAATTAAATTTATTTTCATCAATGAATATATTTATATATATCTCTATCGTCTCTTTTTTTTATCGTTACTTCTCAGCTCTTTTTATAGGTTGGTTTCAACCCCCTATTTTTCTACAATAGGGGGTTATAACAAATCAGTATAAAAATAGGACAGGTTTTATGCTGATGCGCTATTATTGTGTAAAGCTTCAAACCGTATTTAAAATATTGAAAGGAAACCTAGTAGATAACTAGAAGCTAAAAACCACGAAAACATTTTGCGCCGGAAGGTTATAGTCATGTTATAGTTGAACTCAACAACAGGTTATAATAATAGTTTTTATTTACCGTATCAGTTTTAAGTTATGTTTCTTCTTCTTTAGCAAATTTTCATTGGAGTAATTTACTAATGTGCCTATTATAGTGCCATATTTCATTTTTTCTTTCATTATTAAAAATAAATATTGTTTTGATCAAAATTGTTTCACTTCATTTCAAGAAAATAGTGAGAAAGAGAGCTCGTACTTCACCAATTTTTAAGTTCTGCAAATACACTAAAAACGTTAGTGTGAACACAGACTCCTCGAAAAAGAAAAGAAAAACTTTCTTTAACCAGAATTCAGTAATAAATCGTGAATATATATTTCTAAAGAATTTCATTAATGTAAAAGAGTACTGTAATTTATGATAAAAAATCAAAACGTATGTAAGAAACGGTGGAGAATTAAATAAATTTACAACCATACGAAATTGGCAGTCTATTTCTCCTTTATTTATTTTTATTTTTTACAACAATAAAGGGAATAATGCAGCTTTTATGAAATTTAAGTGAGCTGTTTTGTTGATTTCAAAGATTAATGTGATTATATCAACGTTAATTTTATACTCCGGGTACGGGGTATAATGAGTAGTATTTTTCTTAAAGAAATGTAATAAATTATAAGTCCTATTCCTATTGAATATTGAAGCTTATTCAATTCAGCTAAAATTAAACTATCACAATACTTTTTTCAAACTAAGACCAGCCTCTTTAGTATTCTTTATTATAAGTTTTAGTCTTAGCCTAGCAGAGCTCAAAATAATTGTTCTATGAAAAATGTAATATTTTCCAGACTGATTCCTGTTATTTTTAGGTACCTGTAAATATTTTTGTTATCTTGTTTAGATTGTACAAATTAAAAGAATTAATAATGACTCCACTCTTCATTTCCAATCCAAATCTTGGAAAATGAACAAGTAGTTCCCTTTTCTTGCTTCCTACAAATACTTAAATGTTACCTTGATACAGAAAAAAATGATTTACTACATTTTACAACTTATTTATTAATTACTATTATACAGATAAATACTAAAAAAGGAACGCATAATATACTATTCAGTAAACCCATACAACGTTCACGAGTTATAAGTTATAACCTTCTCTTGTTGTTGTTGTTGAGGTTCAATTGTAACCTATTATCTAGGATTGTAACCTCCCGGCGCAAAACTTTTTCGTGGTATTTAGCTTCTAGTAACAGATAGGGAAGCTTCTTGTTGGCATGTGAGACTATTAACATTACTGCGCATGTCGTACAAAACGATACTTGGTTTTGGCTGAGCATTGTTTGGTCCGTACGATAAACGGTTCTCAAACGATCCATTCGAGGTTTGGAACAGCATGGAGGACAGAACACAGTCACAGGTCGGGTTGGAAAGGCTTTTATCCATAGCGCATGTACGTGGTGATCTCGTGGACGTTTCACTGCTTAGTTGAAACAATCCTTAATATAATACGTGATGGTACATAGCCTGTGACAATTCTGACGAACCAAGGGATACTATCGTAGGATTAGATAGCGTCTACATTCACACAAACACAATTAACCCTTTAAATGAAAAATTATTATCATGAATTATTTCAAAATTTTAGTCATTATTGGGTGGTTAGGGTTTTTTTTATAGTTCGATTTATAAAACCATTAAATAATGAAATTTTTGAAAAACTGTATATATGTTTGTAATCTACTCATCTGTAGCGTTCATTTAATACTCTTTGTCAAAACAAATAGTACATTACGCGTCTAGTGCGGAAAGTAGCATTTCGCATGCGAGTGTGGAGTTAGCACCCGAGCGACAGCGAGGATATAAAACCACAAGAGCAAAGCAAAATGCAGTTTTCGCACGAGTTGCGTACCGTACTTTATCTACAATTGTGGATTTTAATAATAAATACAGAAAAAAAATTAATAAACTTTGTGTATGTAAGTTCGTATTTCTCTTTTGATAAAGATGGCATTAATTCATTAGTTGTATTTTGTGCCGAATAATTATTTCGGGAGGTGTATTATTCTCCTGATTTTCTTCACAATCACTTAAATCACTCATTGTTTTTCACTAAAAACTCGATATAAACAGTTACTTTAATTAAACAAACTGCAAATTTGTTTTGTTAAATGTAAACAAACTCGCTAATCGTGTGTTAAGGTGATGAATTCCTCTTTTTCCCCCACTAGGGCGGAAAAAAGAAGAATTATGAACGTGCATTCTCAATAGGTTTGTTCCAACCCCGCTATTTGTACCGTCCCGCGGATCGTTCGGGAATCGTTTAGAACAGGTTTTATACGCATGCGCTAACATTGTACTGTAATAAAATCATGTCAGGTTGGAACGAGTTTAGGACTATTATTCGCACTGTATTAAAAACATTAAGGAAACCTAACAGTTAGGAAACCTTCCTGTTGATATTTGTAATTATTGACATAACTGCGCATGTCATACAAACCAGTACATGGTATTGTCAGAGGATCGTTGGGATCGTACAGTGAACGGTTCGCAAACGATCCCTGCCGGGGTTGGAACAGTTTCGTGTACGGTACGAAACACTGTCCCAAGTCAGCTTGGAACGGCTTTTATCTACTGCGCATGCCGGTGACGATCCCGAGGACGGTACAATGCTCGGTTGGAACAAACCTAATGAATACAGCTACGAAAAGAATCACTTTCTACGCATCTAAACAGAGGTATAATGTTTATATTTCGTATCAATCGTAGATAAAGATGATTATTTATCTAATTATTAAACATATAAGGTAGTCTTTTTATCGTTTAACGTAAAAATATTTAAATATCATATTTATGAATTATTATTGTATTATTTATACTGAAGTATAAATACTTTATAATAATAATTAATTTTAGATTAATGTGTTTCTGTTGTGTTGGTACTATTGATAGGTACATGGTAGTTGTATAAACGGGAGGCTCTGTTGCGTGTTGTGTTATTTTAGTTGGTCGGCCATATTTGTTTTTCTTACGCGTCTTTTTTTTCATTCATTTTCGGTGTAATCTTTCTATAAATTCACTTCTTAACTTAAAAAAAGTAATTGAAATCGTTAATAAAGTCTTTTTAAATGTATTGTGCGTTATAAATTGATTTTTTATACAAAAATAACTTGTTTGTAGGTTATTTTCCACGGATTCTTTTTTCGTTAAACATATTTTCTTTAGTTATAAGTCGAATCTTGTTTAGTATAATATCTTTTTAAATAAAGTTCATAATCATTTTTGAAAAGTTTTGAAGAACATAAAGAAGTATAAAGATGACTTTCGACAAATTGAAAGAACGTAGTGGATTTAATTACAGGTATTTGATTGTTTATATTGTTTTGGTTTAAAACATTCATTTACATTTATATTTTTCAACCATCAGAAGTATATACTGATAACAATTAGAGAAACTTGCATTTCATTGTTAATAAAACAGAAACTTTACAGTTTCCAAGATTAAGTTATAAAATGATGACTGTGAAATACTTAAAGCTTATATTTATATACCTATATATGTCCGGCATCAATATAATATACTATCAATATAACGCCTATAGATAGAGATAGATCAATTTATTATAAAATCATATGTATATACATTTACCCTTGTATACGTTTACCCGTTACATTAATTTACCTGCTGATAAATCGGCATAAACCGTGGAGAAATAAAAGCTATAAAGATTTAGAATTAGAATGCTATTGCTTCAAATGTACAATATTTTTAAGTTTACATGATCATTTTTTCAAGAGCAAATTGGCTTTAGCCGTGGTGCCTTTAAGGCATGAGGGTAATAATGCTATGTTCAAGCTATAAAGAACATACATGTACACTCACATACATCCACATTGACTTTTATTTGTATAAATTAACAACATATGTTATTGGCTCCACGCAAGTTCATAGACCAGATACGGAATCTTTTCCGAGTTGAACGCAAATAAAGAGCCCTAGGGTTGTATCTTATTGTCATCATATCTGAATCTTATTTAGACATTTTTTCCCATCTTCACATGAAAAGTCATTTTAACGTATAAATTTGTCTTGTAGTAAAATACCTCACAATACTTCCTAATACTGTTTATTTACTATGCTTAGACAATATACTTAGTCCGAAGAATATATTTTATCACCATCTTATTTTTATCACATACAACAGAATACAGGCAGCCATTGATTCGATAAACCAGAGATTGATCAACACATTATTTAGGATCGATACAGCCGATCTTGAATAATGTGGAGGTGGTTAGACGTGCTTGCAAACACTGACGTATCTAATGATCCCCAGACCCAGAGGTGATATAACTTTTATACTGATGATCACATGGCGTAGATGAGCTGAAACCCCGTCGTATAGCCTTATGTAATATTATGTTGAGTTGATTTTGGGCCGATTCTGTAACTTTTAAACCTCCCATACCAATAAAGTTTTTATATGTTTGTTCCAAACGAAGCAAAGAACCATCAACGGGATCCTCACGGGCATGCACTATGAATAAAAGTCATTCTTTGTGGCTGGTTCGTACCGTCCTTCAAATTATTCCAACCTACGCATAGATCGTTTGCGCATTGATTTGGACGGTCCAAACGATCCTTAGCCACTGGTTCAAATACTGGTTTGTTTGACATACGAAGTAATTAATTTTTAAGTTTTTGGTAGTTTTCATACTACGGAAAGTTAAATTTTAATTTAAATCAAATTATAATTATTATTAACTACGGGAAACAGACAGTAAAAATACACTCCCGGCACAGGAGTGTATTTTTCACTGTCTGTTTCCCGTAGTTAATAATAATTATAATTTGATTTAAATTAAAAAAGAAGTAATTAATGTAAATTCACACATGCCAACAGGAAGGTTCCCTATCTGTTAGGTTAGGTTCCTTAAATGTTTTAAATACGGTTCGAAAGTCACAAAGCCGTTCCAAGTTGTTTTTTAACAGTAAGTTACAACGATGATTTTACGAGTATAACAACACAAAGTAAGATCCTGCGCATAAAAAATGTCCGTACCGATCCCTGGGATGATGTAAAGGACGATACAAATAAGGAGATTAAAACAAACCTATGATCAAAAATTTGTTACGACAATGCGTGCCTTGTATGTCACCGTGAATCTTGTACCTCAGTTGTTATTAAACTATAAAAAAAGTTGTTGATATTTTGGTTTTGATACTGCGACTATAAAAGTTTAAAAAATTGGCTAAAGTTTAAAAATTCTTTAAAAATGACATTCTTTTTAATTTCCTACAATATTTTTCCTGCCAGTATTATTATTTCAATATACCCTTCAAATTGTCAAAAAATTGATCGAAATTGATTTATCTTCAATATTATTAAGCGTGAAAGGAAGAATATAACTGGGCATTAGCACCGGTTATATTGATTGACCATTATAACAGTCTGCTATAAATAATGAATGTATATGTATATAATATGAAAAAAAAAAATTATTGTGCTAATTTTTTTTACCGATACACATAAATTTTGAAACGAAATAAAACAAAATGATATTTAAATCTCTTTTGTTAAGGTCCTTTTTATTTTTTCATATTATGTTATTTGTTACTTTTCTTTTATTCACAAATTGAAGTACTTCTATTTCTAAAATAATATTTATGTAAATTGAATTAAATTGTTGAAATGTGTGATTTAGAATACGCGTGTGCCCCATCCTACACAGGACAATTATACTATAAATATTTTCAACCTCGTTAAAAAGTGACGACAGGTTTTGGGTGGATGAATACTGAAATTATAATATAGGACGGGTATATGTTTCGAAGGTTCTGATTTATTGTAATAACAGGCTTTAAGGGATAAAACCCTCATTACCTTACCTTTAGTCAAAGATTGTTTGAAACCTTCCTTTTTCTGTAAGTCGAGAAGGTTATAAACAAATCTATTTCAATCGAGGAAGATTTAGTTTTTTTCGCCGTTTAACTTCTTTCGATTTCTTTTCCTTAATTCTGCCGATGGTTTTTTTTTTTTAAGTACCTCTTAAGTTCAAATAAAAAAAGGACCAAGTCTGTCATTAAATATCCTTTAAAGAATCCTTTACGTTTAAAGTCAGCCATGTTCTTTTTTTCCTTCTGCTGTAAAAAAAAAAAAAAAAAAAATGTTTGTTCCCTCAGTCGTGAGTCTGTGTGAGGTAACACTGTTTTTTCTTCAGTTCTCGAAGGATCAACCACCAAATAACATTTAACATTCTTTTCTAAACAAAGATCTACTCTTTAATAGATTTAATTGTTTTTCCCTTCTTCAGCTAAGATAGTTTTTATTCTTTAAAATGACGCTATTATTTCCTTCCTTATATATATTTTTATATACATATATATATATATATATATATATATATATATATATATATATATATATATATATATATATATATATATATATATATATATTCTCTGTGAGATTATCTTCTTTTTCCCGTCCCTCCTACCTTTTTTTCCTAAACAATTTTCAAAGTGGATGAATTGCATTGTAATTTAAAAAAAAAAAATAATTCGACAAATTACAATCAAATTAAATATCATTCTTCCTTTTTTTATAACTTTATATTGTTCTTTATTTTATCCTTTTCTCTTTGGCTCTGTATTCAGTGTATTTTGTTCTTTACTAGTTTAATTAATATTCACTGTTAAACTGCTAATTTGTTAGGATAATGTTGCTCTTTAGGGATTTTTTTTCTTTAAAATATAATGAAAACTTGTGTCTTTTTATAAGTTGGTTCCATGACTTTATTTTTAAGTACTTTAAATTACTCAGATAATATCTTTTTTATCTACAATTTATTCTCCTCTCATTGAAACTTTTATCTTTGTTTAGTTTAGTTTTTTTTTATTTAAAAGGAGTAATATAATTCCTTTTATTTAGGAAAATGTTGGAATTATTACGTCTTGTGATTTACAGTAGCAGATTCGAGATTTGAAGATGATTTAGATAAAAAATTAAGAAATTCGATTTTAGATCAGCTATAGATACAATTTTTATTTATATTAGGTATACTAAATTAAATTAATAAGAATGCCATTTATTGTTTTTACAGTACAGATTGTTATAAAGAACGTTTAAACAAAAAAAGTAATTTAAAAACGGGCACAAATTATATTCATAGTTGTTAAAATAAAAACGGGTAATTCTCAATTTTATCACTATCTTATGTTTAGCATAATTACCACATGTTAAAATTCTTCTGTATCTTTAAGTACAATTATCTTAGATACTAGGTGTTACTTATATGTTTATAGTTGACATTCTATGTTTTCCCTAACCACCTCTAGCTAACTTTTGACTTCATATTGGGTTATTTTCACGCTGTATTATAGTAAGTTGTCTCAATAAGGTAATTAAATTTAAAATCCTACTTTCATGTGTTTATCGAAGTATCGCAAAAATCCAATCCTTCTGTAGCACTTTTATTAAATATTATGTATGTTTTTTTTAATAATATTATGATGATAATTTGAAATATATGTATATAATGATTGTTAGAGGTATTTTGAGGTGGATGGTTTCGGGGTGGTTAGAGATGTTAAAAGATGATAACAAATGGTTACTGGTGATTACCCTTACAAAAATGTTCCCCCTTCTACTAAGTGAAATCAAGAAATAATTAAACATATTAGATAGTTTTTTTTATCGTTTAAAGTAAATATATTTAAATATCATATTTATGAATTATTATTATATTATTTATACTACAGTAGTTACTGCAGTATTTTAGCTCTAAACTCGGGGACTTTCCCGATATTTTGACTCATAGGTTAATCAAAGCAGCAGCACTACCACTAAATACTAAATCTAGAATTCGTTAGTTCGATTCCTGGCTACAAGGAAATATTTTATCTTTACTTCTTCCCTTTTATATTTGACTATTTAAATTTCATGAAATAAATGACTGTCAACTTTGACTTTCTTAATATTTATCGAGTTCCACTTAAAGGATGATGAAAGTGTAAACGAACTGATAATTTATGATTTTTCTTCAAAATAAAAACATTCTAAAATTAAAGATATCAAATAGCATATAATCATTAAACTTTCGTTAAGTATTATCTTTTCACTATTCTTTTCTATGACTATTATTATAGATTAGAAAGTGCAACTCTTTATATTATTATTTTATCTATATTTTGTTTTAGCTTCAACAAATATGTAATTTCACTTTTTCTTTTCGCTCATACATCGTGTCATTGTCGTATCTAATCATACGTAGACAGAGTATTTTTAGTATAAAATTATATACATATATATTATATATTTTATTTGCAAAAATGGATGAGAAAATGATTAAGGATTAGAAAAAATAGTTTATAATTTTTTCTTATCTGTTTTCTTGTAACGTATAATTTTTCTTTATTTGATATGGATCTTTTCCTTATACTTTCGCAGACAAAAAAAAAAAACTTTATTTAATACTAATTATAATAGTTGAAAGGGACAATAATACAATGATATAACTTGGTTTAAGAAAAATTTCATTTTCTCAGAGTATATTATTTATTTTTCTTTTAGTAATCAATTACGTTTAATTTTGTTTGATAATAATATAAAGAGTTATGGGAAATTAGGTGATTATATTGTTTAATAGTTTGTTTCAGTTAATGGGAAGTATTTTTGTCCATTTTTTTTTCTTTTAATTATTTTAAGATTGTTATAGTATCCTTGTGATATTAGAGAAGGTTATGGGAATATTTATTTGGTTTTAAGAAGTGAAAGTTATGTGAAATAAATGCTGTTTTATTTTTACTTTCTTGATTAAGTTCGTAGTATATATATTGAAAGAATTGTATTCTGATGACGCAATTTTAAAATAAACATTTTTTTTAGTCTTAAAAAAATCCAAAAAAATGCGTTTTTTTAAATGTAAGTCTGAGGTCTGTGAAGATACTAGGAACCTAATGGTCCAATATTAATAATATGTAACGTACTTGTTGAGAAAAAGTATACCTACGTCTAGGTAAAATCGAAAAATAAATTTTAGCTCTAAACTCGGGGGCCGTTCCCGATATCAATCAATATAAATTACTCCTCGAATCGAAACCGAGAACAACCTCATGTTGAACACTTTATATCTATTTTTAATTATAAATTTAATATTATGGGATTTACATTCAGTATCAGAAAAAGTTTTGTTCGAGTTTGTCGGCCGATTTTTTGGTTATCTATAGTATAATATATATATATATATATATATATATATATATATATATATATATATATATATATATATATATATATATATATATATATATATATATATATATATATATATATATATATATATATATATATATATATATATTGTACCGTTCGGAAATCGTTTAGAACTGTTTTATACGCATGCGCTAAAATTGTACTGTAATAAAATCATATCGTCAGGTTGGAAAAGGATTTAGGATTATAATTCGCACCGTATTAAAAACATTCAAGGAAACCTGTACTTCATTCAAGTTAGGGAACTTTCCTGTTGACATGTGTGACGCTTAACATAACTGCGCATGTCAATCAAACCAGTAATAGGAGATGTTAGAGGATCGTTTGCCCGTATAGGAAACGGTTCACAAACGATCCTTGCGCGGGTTGGAACAGTTTGGAAGACAGTGCGAAACACTGTCTGGTATTCATTGCGCATGCCCGTGACGATCCCGCGGACAGTGCACTGCAAGTTTAGGTTAAAGGAATTGGAGACGAAAAACAAGGCAGCTTAAATAAATGCATGTAAAAAGAAAGGTCAGTAACTTATTGCTTTCGTATTCGCTTTTCACGCATTAAATCCGGGTTCAGTTCCCCCACGCCTTTGTTCTAGCGAAACGAAATTTCTTGTGTTTAAAATGGCTAGTGTCTCTTTATCAAACCCCTTTTATTGTTATCGTTATCTCGGGACTTTGCGCTTGACCTACAGTCCAGGAATCCGGATAAATCACAGGTAATAGTGATCGAATTCCGGCATGAGTGTAATTATCATCCTTCATCCTCCCTTTCTTCTATAAAAATGTATTTATTTAATTTTATATTGAATTGGTTGCTAATTATTTTTTATTTTCTTAATTTTATTTTTATTTTCTGTTTTAGGTAAGCACTTGTGATGTATTCGAATGATTTCTTGCAAAGTAGTAAGTGCAGTATTATACTGATTTTATTATTCAACTGTATTTATAGTGATACGGCACACCGCTTAAAACATTCAAGTAGAAACCAGGAAAAATGTTTCGAGGAAAAATTTACATATTCTTTAACTACCTGAAATGAGCTTCGAAATTACATGACCTACAACTTGTACATCAACTTCTTTTTCTACAATCACTTTCCCATTTTTATTTTCAAAATGCCGGCGAAAAATGAAAGTTTTGTAATAATGTTTAGACCCTACACTTTAAGACCTTTCAAACGATATATAACATGTCATGCTAACTAAAAATACTTTTTTCAGTCACCGCCATAGTAGCCGTTTTAAGTATTAAGTCTGAAATTCAAAAAAAAAAAAAAAAACATATATATATATATAAAGTTGTCACAAATGCGCCTGTGGGCTGAATTTCGTTCAAATCGGTCAATTTTTAGTCCAGTTATCGTTAGTCAAACACACAAACAAACAAACTTTTAAAATACAATAATTCTCTTGAATGAAGAACTCGCTAACGGTCGTTCAATCAAAAGGGATCACTGTGTCTAAGTGGTTGCGCGGTCTCGATATAAACATTGGTAGTATCAAAGATATTTGATTATACCTATATTTGATTTCCAGTGAGGTAATTTATGTTCGACTCCATCTATCATAAGTAATTAAATGTTTTTCCAATTTATGATGATTTAATATGGCGTAATGACGTTTAGGAAGTAAAGAATAAAGGAGGGAGTGAATAAACTATTTTATCTAATTATATATATATATATATATATATATATATATATATATATATATATATATATATATATATATATATATATATATATATGTATATATATGTATATTGTTATTTTGCATAGTTATTTCAAGAAATTAGAGAAGCGTTCCTACGAAATAGACTGGTTTAATTTGTATTAAAATGGAAAATTTTATATAAACTACAAATTTTTCGTTGTTTTTGTGTAGCTGTTTCCCTAAATTTAAATTGTATTCATCTAAACCGCCTTTTAATACATATTATTTTTCTGAAAATATTATTTAATAAATCTAGATCTTCTGGAGAAAAGACTGCGTTGAAGAATTAAATGGATCCAAACGTTTCATTGCAAATATCATTCTCAAACTTTGCAGGGAGTTGCTCATGATGACAGTAATTTTTAACTGTGTATGAACTTAGTTATGAACAGTTGTTAATGACTCGTCATGAGCAACTCCCTTAAGACTGATCTCTGTAATGGGTTTGAAACCAAGGGATTCACAAAATCGCTGATGTGCTCTCGTCCAAAAGATCTAGGCAGACTTATTCAATATTGAACTCCACATGTCTGCTTTGACCCCAGCCATTTTTAATTATAAACCCTTTTTTTTAACTTAGTTGGTCTTAAAACGTGTAAAATCCATTGAAATTTCACAATACTTCCTATTTATAAACACTGCTTATGAGAGAAAGTAAAACTATTTTTAAAAACATAAATAAAATAAATAAAACGAAATAAATACAAATATATATATAATTATAAAAATGGTAAATTATTAGAAAACGTTGTAGGTCAAGAAACTTGGTTGGCGTCAGGGTAATAGATTTGATCCTAAGTGTTATTACCTGCTCTCTATTAGTCTGTAGCTTGTTATCAGCCCGTTTATCCATTTATTTTACAAGAATAAACATTGCGCTAGTGATGTCCAATCTAAGCCTCAAATTGAAGCTATTATTGTAACCTTATTTTGTATTATATTTGTTAAAATGTTTTAAATTTTTATACTCATTTTTTTTATATAAATTGATATCACTGTTTTCTTGTAAGTCTGATTAAAGGATAAGCACAGTTTTAAATTATTACGTAAAAAGTAAGGTACAAAATATAAGATACCTTCAAAGCACCTTTAAAGGAATAGGTAGGTTACTGTAACTTTTGGTACCTTGAAAAATGTTTGATGTATTAAGAATTCTGTGGAAAGGTTTTGATTAATTAAAATCACTTTGGATAAATCAGAGTACTCTAAGTTTAAAAAGGTTCAATAACTAGACGATAAATTGAGGGTGGAAATTCTGATGATTAAGTTTACTCGTGGCTACTTGGTGTCAACAACTTCTATATTTAATGGCGAATTGTCGAAAAATCAAAACGTTGCATTTTGGTTTATTTACACGCTTAGTCCGGACAATGAATGGAATTCAAATGGAATGAATCATTGAAATAAACTATTTAAAGGAGGTAAATATTTTCTCCTTTTTTCTATTGTTTTAATTATTTCAGTGAAACAACATCTTATTGAAGGTGTGGACGAGAGATTAGTAGTGTATTGTTAGTCAGTGTGAGAGGTACGGGGTAGTGACCGGGTCAGGCCTTGAACAGTGACGATACCAGTGGCGAGAGAGGATTCGTGTTCCGCTATGGTTACTCCATTGTGTAAGCGGGCTGGATTCAGTGGCCTATTGTTACTTGTGTTCTGCTTACTCCTGTACTACGCCTATTCTTACCTAGTGCTTACAAATCAACATGTCGCCACTGAATTAACTTCTTGCGCCGCTTGCACTCTTGACTTGTGGAATCAACTTAAAACCAACAAAATTAATTTTAAGAATAAATTAAATGCAACCATTAGCAAACTTACACGCAAACGTAGTAAGCATTCTTAATTTTTTTTTCTATAGAATTATGTGAAAAGGCTTTATAAAACAAATTCACTCCTCACATGACCACCATAATTTGTATTATGTCTGTAACTTAGACGTTCTTCGTGGTAGAAAGAAAGTGTATTACCAACTAGCTGAAGTACCCAGGGTTTCCCTGAAGAAGGGAGGGGGTGGTTTTAAATTTTTCGAAATCTCATGTAGACAGAGACAGAAACCTTCTTCTTATTTTGAAGCTCGGAATAAAACATCTTGAGAAGAAGATAATTTTTTCCGTAACTTCGGTAAATCCAAATCTTCGATTTATACTTTTCATTGATCCTTGCTATCCTCAATTTCTATTTAATTCACTAAAAGACAGCCACATAGTTATTATGTAAGATACGTTGTAGATTTTTACTTTTGACTGATCCTCGCTATCCTCAATTTCTATTTAATTTACTACAGATAGCCACATTGTTTTTATGTAAGAAACGTTGTAGATTTTTACTTTTGACTGATCCTTGCAATCCTCAATTTCTTTGTTAATTCACTGTCGATATCTACAATAGTGTTTGTGCTAGTTTCAATGTATATTTTTACTTTTAACTGATCCTCGGCATCCTCAATTTCTATTTAATTCACTGTCGATATCCACATAGTTATTATGTAAGGTGCAATGTATACGTTTTTTTGGCTGACCCTCGCTATCCTAAAATTTTATTTAATTCACAGTCGATATCCACATGGTTATTCTCAATTTCTATTTAATTCACTGTCGATATCCACATAGTTATTCTCAATTTCTATTTAATTCACTGTCGATATCCACATAGTTATTATGTAAGGTGCAATGTACATTTTTACTCTTGACTGACCCTCGCTATCCTAAAATTTTATTTAATTCACAGTCGATACCCACATAGTTATTCTCAATTTTTATTTAATTCACTGTCGATATCCACATAGTTATTATGTAAGGTGCAATGTACATTTTTACTCTTGACTGACTCTCGCTATCCTATAAAATTTTATTTAATTCACAGTCGATACCCACATAGTTATTCTCAATTTCTATTTAATTCACTGTCGATAACCACTTAGTTATGTAAATTGAAGTTCGGCTGAGTCATTTTGGACTGATTCTATTCCCTTTTCTTTTTCTTTGCAATTTGCGATTCGTTTATTATTAAAATTAATAATTCAAGAATCAAATATTAAATTGTATCGTCATGCTTGCTAAAAGTAAAATATAAAATAAAGTTAGAGATGAAAGGTAAATTGTTTATTTTATATTTAGGGAAACTTACGTCTATTGAGGCAAGAGAAAGCGAGTGGTTTTGCAAATAGTGGCGCACGTGTTTGCTCTTCACCTAGATTCCACGCATATATCAGTTGTCTATAGTTTTATTTGAGTGATTTCGAGATGGAATCATTTCTCGACAAATAAGGAAAATTTAGTATAAAACTAAAGTGCAAGGGATGTTTTGCCTCCTCTTATTTAATAGAGAGATCCTCTGTTACAAAGGAGACTTATTATAAGTGTATTTATATATTTATAACGTAAGTTATATAATTATTATTAAATTCGTTTCCTTTAAAGTATTCATTCAATACTTGCTAGAAGCGTCGAATTAAACAAATGATTCTTTATAAATAAATAAACAAATCTTTAATGATCATAGCGCAGATTAAAATAATTAAATATATATCAGCAATTTTTCGGAAAAAAAAAAAAAAAAAAAATGGCTTAGTTATATGTAATCTATAGACACTTTAAACGAAATTGGTTAAATGATTTTTTTTTTTGTTTTTCCGGTGCACAAGGAATTAACGCGGACAAAGGATTTGAAGTGCGACGTACAATTATTATTAAGCATATTCAGAGGTTTTAGAATTTTTTACGATTAACCGGTGCGGAAGTCTACGCACCGAAATCTTGAAATGAAATTTGGAGGTTATATCATAATAAGCCCAGGTTTGGTTTTATCATATTAATTTCAACATTCTGCGCCCATTCCTTTTTCTTCTTAAATAATGCATATTGACGTAAGCTTATCATATTTATGCATTTATATTAACACTGTGATGAAACAATTTAAGATAATGAAATGTAATAATAAGATAATGAAACAATAATGAGATGTGCGTATAAATACTTTTATCTACGATTGATACGAAATGTGTATAAACATTTTATCTCTGTTTAGATGCGTAGAAAGTGATTCTTTTTGTAGTTGTATTCATTGCGATGCGCTTTTCATAATTCTTCACCTTATCGCACGATTAGCATGTTTGTACATTTAACAAAACTAATTTTCTGTTTGTTTAATTAAGGTAACTGTTTTTTCTGTATTTATTATTAAAAGCCAACAATTGTAGATAAAGTGCATTACGCAACTAGTGCTAAAACTGTATTTTGCTTTGCTCGTGTGGTTTTACTACCCTCGCTGTCGCTCTGGTGCAAACTCCACACTCGCATGCAAATTGCTACTTTCCGCACTAGACACGTAATATACTATATTTTTTTTTTTTTTTTTTTTTTTTTTTCACGCATGAATAATATATTAATTTTCTTCAAAGTAAAAATTAAATTTAAAGGTAAAGGATAACTAACATATGACAGTTAGAGTAAATTTCTGTGTAATAAGCTAAGTGCACATAATGTATATTTTTAAAATAAAACCCTTACAATTTAATTGTTAATAAACAATATTTTTTTCTCACGTTTTATGTATATATACTGTGTGTGCGTATTAGATAGTAAATATATGAAAATAGAAGTCATAGAAATAAAGTGGCCCTATTTTAAATGATAATAACAATTTATTACAATGGCTTAGTTTTTTTATTTTATTTTGTTTTTAAATTGTCACATTACATGCAAGAGTGGATGTTGGTTGTTATTTTCACATTTCTATGCT
Organism: Gerris lacustris; assembly: GCA_951217055.1. Taxonomy (NCBI): domain Eukaryota; kingdom Metazoa; phylum Arthropoda; class Insecta; order Hemiptera; family Gerridae; genus Gerris; species Gerris lacustris. The sequence continues at coordinate 31,386,365 of OX578282.1, read as the reverse complement.
TGCTTCAATGAAATTTTAAAATTTAATTTTGTAGAGAGAGAGAGAGAGAGAGAGAGAGATACAATTGAATTAAAAAGTTTGAAAACGATGAATTTCAAAATAAAATAAAAAGCTAGGTAAAATATTCATGTCATTATTAAAATGTATTTTTGTGTACATTTTACAATGAAATTTACTTCTTTCACGTCGCAACATAACAGTGTGTCATTGCTGAACGTAATATTAAGTCGTGTTTTAATCGTGTTGAAATTTTAATTTAAAAAAATGATATTACAACATAATACAATTTCTATCCAATCAAGGATATTTGGTTTGGCTAGTGTATAAGTGTGCTATTGTTGTTAAGTCTATTATTTTCTGGTTCATTGTTAAATATTCAATTAAGCACGTTAGCTTGTCAAATAAACAGCTTAGCTAATGCTTAATACTGATTTAAACATTAGCTACAATCTACTAATTAAATTTTAACCAGATATAGATTGATCACCATCGTGAATTCACATATTTAATAATTAATTATATACTCAGTATTATGATTTATATTCTATGTTACTTTTTTTGTTTATTAGCCTCATTACCCCTCTGACAATTTTCTTTATAATGTACGACGTTTAATCCTCAATCTTATTTTTAATGCAAATATAGAAATTGATCAAGTTTTAGACGAAAGAGTTTTTTTTCTTTTTTTTTTACTCTCCCTCTCTGATTGGTTATTTCAGAATGAAACAAAGTTTCTCAGGCTTATGGATTTGCATACTTAAGCCTTATGCAAACCAGACGCCCTACAAATACCAATGTGTGCTACCGATAAAGGGTAAAAAAAAATAATAACAGTACATTTCGACTACTTGTTAAATATTCCATCAATCCGGTTTGTTTTTGTTTCTTTATTTATTTATTTCTCTCTTTCTTTTTTCTACACCTGAAGGGGCTGAATTCGAATTTTGATCGAAGGTTCTAAAATCAAACACCGCGTAGGATGGAGTTCATTGAGTAAACCCGGTACACATCGTCGTACTGAACGGGAGGAAATCGTTCACTTGATTCATCCACTTCTCTTGATATGATCAACAGTATAAAATATGACCTCCCTGAGATTTGATCCATGTCCAAGTATTTCGATAAAGACCTTGGTTGGAGGGGAAAGATCTCTTTCCCCTCTCTCTCTTCCTTACTAATTTATTATTGATTTCTTAGTAAATACACTGTCAGAGAATCACGTTAAACGAAATTGAGATTTAGTCATATACTTTGTCCTGCAATGACCAAATGTATAGATGGGATAGTAGAATTGGCGTGATAGAAGAGTTAGTTTAACATTTATTTCACTGGGAAAAACAAAAAATAACAACGTATACCTAATAATAATACATATTAGATATACGTTTTCTCGACCTCTTGTCTCTTAACCATTACAACTCTGACAATTTTGTAATAATAGTTACATATTATTTTCCTAATCTTCAACACTTTTAAAAAAAATGTATAACTCGCCAAATTGTCCGCCATCTTAATATTAAGTGAGAAATTTCCAAAGAAATATCCATTTTTCAAAAATGCTGAGACGCACCTGTGTGCCGAACTTCGTTCAAATCGCAAACAATCATTTTTAAATTCCAAGTCTCTGAAATGACGAACTAACTACGATCGTTATATTATTATTAGAAAAAGTTTGAAAAAAGACACAGTAAAAGTTGATTCTTCAATGTTTGGGTTTCTGGAGTAATAATCATAACTACACAATATAATAATAACATCAAGCTTTATAAATAATAAATTTTAAGGAAAAACAATTTTGAATTAGTTGAACATCATATTAAGAGTTAATAACTATATTTAAAGAAAGAACAATAATTTTATACATATTTCTTCTGTTCGTCTCTGGTTTGAGAGGAAAAAAATATTGTCAATACCTTTATTTATTATGGTTTTTTGTTTCTCTTTGAATTGAAAAAAGAATATATGGTAAAGTTTCTATGGGAGTGACTAGGAGCAGCTTTACAAGCTACCGGTGTAGAATATCATATAGCCCGAGTATTGATGTAGTAAGTGTGCCTGGGTCCTGACTGGATGCGAGATGGAAATGGAAGTAAATCCCGTGCCTAGAATATTCCAACAGAAGACTAGATGTCACTCAAGGAAGTGGAACCATCCTAGTCAGTGTGAACATCTATACACTAGACAAGATCATTGAACTCTCTCAACTAACACTTGTATAACCTTATGAGTACTCACTTATAGTAACTTGCACACAGAGTACTAAAATTACTTCTTCTGTAACAAGATCCTGACGTTTGAGCCGGCTTTTATTTATTCATTATTCATTTTTTTTCAAGAAACAAAACATATTCATATCCTAGTCAAGTGTCATCAATGAAGTGGGACGCTCTTTTTACAAGCTTTATTTAACTTACAATGTTTGTATGTATGTATATTCGGGTCAAATCTTGCAACTGAATTTTAAAGCAGTTACAACCGATTGAATTGAAATTTTGCATACACGTTAGTGTCTAAATCCAATATGGTGGAGAGCCCAAGATGGCGGACTAGTTATTTTTTAAGCACCCCCATGACATGGGTATCAATTAAAAGGGTTTGCTGAGAAGAATACGAATAAAAGATTGTTTTTAAAAACTTTTTTTAATAAAATTATTTACTATAATATAAAATAACAGCTTGAAATAAGTAAGAACAAAATTTTCTCATATGCATAGTGATAATACAATTAAATATCCATAAAAACTAATTTATTTATTATATGCTTTTTTTATTATTTGGAACCTTGAATTATCTTGAAATATGACGAAGTTTCTTTTTATATGGTATTGGATACCTATACCATAATACCATAAGGATTAACTAAAGGAGAATTAATATAACTTTTAGAATTTATATAAGCTTTGAAACTTTTAGATAATTACGGTAAGATTTACCAACCATGATTCAAAATAAACCGTGAGGTAAACGAGGAACTCTATGTAATAAGAAAAATATAAAAGCAATAGAATTTGTTAAAAAAAAAAAAAATAAATAAATATATATATATATATATATATATATATATATATATATATATATATATATATATATATATATATATATATTGTAAATAAATCAGTCGAAAATTTGACGAAATTGGATCATGTCTGAAGTGCGTTTTCTATCATGATTTAAAGAGGAAACCAACATTTTTTTATTTAAATTTTTGTTACATTTTAACAAAAAATCTTTTTAGCAATTCAAAAGGAAATTTCGCTTAAACTACATGTATGCAAGATAAAAAATAAATTAATTCAAAAGAGAATGGGATTTTGTTAACAGATTATTCGCCATCGGAAGAAAGAATACACGGCAACAATTTAATAAACAATTATTCATAGTTGGGGAGTGAAAGGACTGATATTGATATATGGGGATAGGATGAGGCTCGAGGGGATACCATGATCTACGGCGTCGATACAGGACACAGGACATTAATCAAATTGATGTATTCTGATATATATATAATCTGACACGTTGGAGCAAGGAATTAGTCAAATCAACAACACCATACGTCATTTAATTTTCACACCAAACATGACACCAAGCTTAAGTGGATTTTTTTTTATTTTGATTCCATCATCCGGCTGTATTGGAAGAGGAAAAACAACAGGAAATCCCTCATCTGCGAATTACCTTACTCAGTTGGTGTTTTTTAAAGTAGCAAAAAAGAGTTATTGGATTTTTTAAATTTTCATGAAATAATTTTATTCATGCAAAAATTTATTTCGATGGATTTTCACGGTTTTCTGAGTTAAAAAAAAACTCGGCCCGACAAAATCTTTCAAAACTTTCTCATTTAGGCGGAAATACACATGCTAGTGACTCGCACTAAACCAATAGTGGGGGTTTGATTTTTGGCTTGCCAGTGGCACGATTCGAGGGGTGGGGGAAATAATAAAGCATGCCGTGAGCTAGTAGCGCGAACATCTGGATGATAAAAGCATGTTGTTTCACTGGTAAATGTACACAACCTCTGCACCATGCCAGCTACTGCCATGCTAGTTACTCGCCACTGCGATGCTTTTTTACAAGCATGTGTATTTCCGCCTTCATTATCCATGTTAGTGATTTTTAATTTAAATTCCATAATATCTCATTTAATTTATTTATTATTAATTTTTTTTTAATCAATTTCTTTATTGGCAAAAGTGAACAATAATAAGGGTAACTGTAATGACCTAATAAAGCTGTTGAACGGGACTAAAACTACAAAAAGAAAAAAAAAAAAAATAAAAAAAAAAATAAGGGTAACTGCAGCCATTTTAAATAATGATTTTAATTGGACAACAATTTGTTGGTAGCAACAATTTTCAAGGCCATTTTGTTCCTAATGCGGCTGCGGCCGACTTTTGTGGAGCCAACCCAGCATTTGCTTTGTTGATAGAGGAAACCGCTGAAAACTCAAATCAGGTTGGCCGGACTCGAGTCCTTCCAGATGTGAGGTTCAGAAACCTCACATTTGGTATTTATAGATTTTAGTTATTAGGTGCAGTAATGTGTTATGGTTTATAATTAATGTCTTCTATGAATTTCATAGTTTTCTTTAAATTTTTAATTTTTAAAAAAAATAATATTTCTATTATTTTTTTTTTTTATCGAAGCATCTTCTTCTATGTTATTATTAATCTTATTTAAATAGTGTTAAACAGGTTTTCATTTACAATTAATTTATGTTAGTTAATACCTTGGAAAATAGTTCATATCCCGGGAACAACAAAATAGAATTGTTTAATAAAAATCATCAGTAACACATATTGTAATTTCATAATTTTTCAGAGTTTTCTTTAGGGGGTGGGGAGGCAGTGCTCCAAAATTTAGAGCTTCAACACAGCTCCTCAGGGTATGAATGTCGAATTTAATCGATATCAGCCCAGTAGTTTAGACTCCACGTGTCTGCCCACACGGTTGGCATCTTTTAAAAACCACTTGCTTTGAATCAGGTGACCTTAAAACTTATAAATTCACCAAAATCGAACTATGGGTCCTCACAATATTTTTTCTATATAATACTGCGAGTTTGATAAATTAAAAAGTTGTTTTTGAAAAATTTCCTTCGTCTCTCATGTGTCTAGATTTTTTTTACGTAGATATTTCATCGATCTGTTGAAGAAACTGTAGGTCCTTTCAATGGCTGTTTTTTACTTCAATAATTAAGAGTAGAGTATAACGATGCCAGAAACAGAACAATTAAGCCGTTTTCTATGACAATAACAATTAGAGAATGGACTTAAAAGTAATTACACTTGATACATTAGCACATTATTATATGGTCATTACTGATTACATGATACATTCAGAGTTGATTAATTATTAATTACATAATTGTATATCATTAGCATAATGTATCTACATTTAATGTATTACATCTAACAGGGTATTACAGCTAAATGCACTTATATTAATGACAGAATCCCTGTTAATTTAATTAAATTGAAATCGAGTGGTTCCTTGTTTTATGACGTTTCATGTAATGTAGTTTTGAAGTTGTGTTAAAAATAAAATGTATGGCCTATAATCGCTTTTTATGTTTAATTGTTTTAATATGAACATCACTGTTTTTGTTGCTACATACTTGTATAAATATAGTACTGATAATAGTAGCATATTTGATGTAGTAATAGTAGCATATTTGATGTAGTAGTTATAAGAGTATCATAGATGATAATTGTTGCGTATAGTTTTGTAGTAATGATAATGTTTGCATATCTGTAGTTATAAAACTAGGAGCATTATTGATAATAGCTACTGTATAGTAGCTGGACTTTTCCGCAAAAAAATAAAGATGCTGGAGAAACCAATAACTTTTTTATGGTTCAGATATTGATAGTGCTCAGTTCTTGGTTTAGACCTCGACTTTGTATTGTAATTACTTCGCTACGTTGTGGGCGTTATAAATAAATACATGTTTTACATTAAAATAATAAATTGATTGGAAAAAAGCTCTATTTTCATATATCCATCACTTGTTCTTTATTTTATTTTTACATTAACAATTTTGTTTGTATTTCTTTGGAAAATTCAATTTAAAAATAAAATTGATTGCTCTAAAGTTTTGCTAGATTTAATTCTCAGATTACTTTTATAAGTTAAGCACCATGGAACCAATACATCAATGTCATTTTTTTAATAAAACATTCGTTTTTTACCACTATAGATAACATATTTCATGTGTCAAATTTATTTTATATCATATGCCAATGTGGTTTAAGAGACTTTTTTTACTTTAAACGTGAAATCGGTTGCTTATGACTTTTTTTACGAAAAATAAAATTAATATTTTGATTTTTAGATGTCAAGTAAGCGAGGTTTTTATTTGCAATGATCCGTTGACAGGACGACAAGCAAAACACGGGTACTAAACCCTGCTGTAAATCACAGACGAGTGCTGTTTGGAGTAGTACGCTAGGTGACGTCACGGCCTGTGTTTCACCGCTTCCCCCACTCCAAACCATTTTCCACCAAAACACCCTTCTGGTTCTCGTATACCTGTCAGTTGCAGTCACGTGGAACCAGAGCGCTTCGGGGGCGTTTGAAAATGCCTCGAAGCTTCTTCTAAAACAGCTTTGTGCACAATGCAGCTCGTTCATATAACATCACCTAACACTACCACCATCGAGTCAGACGTGCTCTGTGACGACACTATAGGTACAATCGAATTAAATCAACCCCTCCTCTAACCCCTTTTCTAATTTCGGATGCAACATTTCAATCCGAAAGGTATAAAGCGGAGGTCTTGAAACACTTGGAAATCCACCGCTCGATTACACTTCCCAGAAACTGGAAATTACCCTAGAGGTAAGGACTGATATACCTTCTATCTCTTCATAAACTCTCTACGTTAGTAGAATTTTGGCTTATCACTCTGTCTGATCTCTCCACTAGAAGGTTTGTGTTTCATAGCCTGATACCAACATTAATACTCTCGTCGAGTAAACCACAGTTTCCCTTCTAATCATACAGAGATTAGTAGAGCTATAGTTAAACTAAATGCAAATTCCAAACAACCGACTCACTTCATCCCATATCTAAATCGAGATCAAGCATTATTCACGTTTCCGAAACCCTTGAACATCAATTTTTAATAATGCTCTTTTTAATTTTTATTAAATAATTATTAATAATTATTAGCAATAATAATAATTTATTATTGCATTTTTAATAATTATTTTTAAGTCTGTATTAACATAATTAACAATACCACCAATTTGATCTTACAATAAGCAAAAAACAGAATTACCTATCGTTAATATTTTGTGTTATTATTACAATTCGTCGTGTGGAGGGGTTAAAAGGAAGAAGCCCGCAAAGAAGCTATGACTGCTTTAATTCCCAGAATTCTGGAGCATTTTTGAAATTGTTAAAAAAAGTACAAAATTAGTTGTTTCTATCAAGATTTTGTTTATCTTGATCATCGTCAGCTCAGTGAAGATGATCGTTAAATGATTAATACCGATCTGTATTAATTATTGGCTATTTAGATATTTTATTTTACAAAAAAATACCCCCCCCCCCCCCCCCGAAATGATTAAATAACTTCAACCCGTAATACTAAACACGCAATTATAAATAAACAAACTCAGTCATGACAGATTCATTCTCATTTTCTGTAAATATTCGCAATTAAATTAGAGCACTTATACTAGATCGGTCAGAGTCGGCCCAGATTTTTGGAAAGGAATTAAATAAGAATAATAAGTTAAATTAGGGTGCATATACACTAAATCAGCCCAATTGCCTGCTGGGCCTAGCACCAGCATCTTTGCTGATTAATTAATGAATTCCTTCTTTGCTTTATTCCATCTTTGCTGATGGAATTCAATGCATTTTATTGAATTGGATGCGTAAACTAGACCAGACCGATAGGAGGCTGAGACTGGAATTTAACCGATTAAATTAAATTAGGATGCCTAAACCAAATCGGCTCAATTGCGCACAGCCTGGCTTCTTGGTGGAATTAAAAACATTATACACTAGACATAGACCTCCCCGAAAGGCGTCTGGGCCCAGATTATTTGTGATGGAATTAAATGTATTGAATTGAATTTGAAAAATAGCCGAATCGGGCCGAACTCTAGAGGTCATCGATATTAAGTGGGAAAACAGAGGCAAAATAATTAAATTGGTTTGCCTTATTCGGACAAATTTAGTATTCCATAGTAATAATAAATTTAATTTAAAAAACTCAAAAAGTTTTGAATTTCTCATTTAATTACCTAACGAATGGTTTATTTTGTTTTCAAACAGGTATCTAATTTCTTAAAAAAAATCATAGTGAGAAATTCTCTTTTTAATAGAAATTTGATACTCGTAAGTTTTTCGAATTCGTTTTTTTGCACTTTTGGACCAAGTTCTTGACTTGTGACAATGTTTTTTATTGATCACAAGTTATTTAAAACCCAGTACATGGGTTTTAAATTCTCTTCATAATTTTTATTAGTGTGGCAATTTTTTGGTTGTTATCTCATAGGATATTAATTCTACTTCTGAGTGTAAGGTTAGAAATTGAAATTGGAGTGTTGAATGGGAGGGGATAAATCACAATTATTCGTCATAAGATCTGCGTTTTAGTATTAACCGATGATGATTTGAAGTCTATTTCTTGCGGCGCTTTGTTCAGTTTAAGATGGAGTTTCTCCCAAAGATGTTAGTCATATTATATCGTTACGCCCTGTTTATTTAATTATAAAAAAAAAAATAGTAAAATGTATTACGTCTAGATAATCCTGCTTAGCATAAGAATTTTAATGGTAGTTTATAAACCAATCAATCCCATTAATAAAAAGAGATACGCAATACACTCTTTAGTAAACCACGGCTATCCAGCTGGTGCATTAATAAATCATGGGGTATTCTAAACCCTTTTTGCAGTTTTATTGCTCAAAAGCAATGTGATTAAAAACAAGATAATTAAATGTTACATAGGAATGCGAAAAGTTGGAAACTTTTTTAAGAGCTATGAAAGTACACAAGAGAGAAAGAAAATAACTATTATCAGTTTTAAATCCTAACTGAAATATACTGCTAATACGTGTTTAGTTTTTAAAAACACGTTGTGTAACCAAGGTAGGAGAGAACCATGTTAGTTTATGTTTTGCCCTTTATGCTTCGTATACGTGCCTTCTTCAGCCGCGCGCCTTTCTCCATTATCAGCGGCCTACACTCGACAAAGCCTCTCAAATTTTCATTTTTTTCTTTCTCACTTGTTTTTTTTAAACATAAATTTACGATTATTATTTGTTTCCCTTTGAACCTTCCTCAAGGTGTGACCTTTTTCCCTAACTTTTAGCGTAGGTTACGATTTGTTGCTAGAAATATGATGGAGAACCGTCATAAATTTTGTAACTGATCATTTTTTCCCTCTTTAAAAAATGCTGAAGAATCTTCAACCTATATTTTTGTTGGTTTATTATATTTCGGCTTTTATATTGATACCTTCTCTCCTCTTAACATTTTTTTTTTTTTTTTTTTTTTTTTTTTTTTTTCAAAACTGATTTTCAAGTATTAAGTTAAGTTTTATAATCAGTGGAAAGCTGTACTTTTTCAGAGAAATTTGAAATTAAAGATAAAATGCAGAAAGTTAACTGAGGTTTATGATAATAATTAGAAATTCAATTTTTAAGTTATTGGTAGTTTTCATACTACGGAAAGTTTAAATTTGAATTCAAATCAAATTATAATTATTATTAACTACGGGAAAGAGACAGTGAAAAATACACTCCAGCGCCGGGGTTTTAACCACAGGTCTCCTGTATTTCCAGGACAGATGCTCTTACCAACTAACTACGCAGTGTCTGTTTCCCGTAGTTAATAATAATTATAATTTGATTTAAAATGATAATAATTAGATAAAGCATTATAAGACTTCAAAAAATAATTAATAAAAATGATAATAGCTTAAAACTCCTGCTTAATTTATTTTTTTATATCGATAATATTCATCGAATCAACTATTTCTTTAAACGTGTAATTATTTTTTTTTCTACGGTAGTACGGTTTTTTTCTATGGTAGTATGTATTTGCTTTATGGTTCTATGATACTTCTTCCTGTTTATGCTGAACTGTAATAATACTTTACTTTGTGTTTATATATACGAACAATTCTACTGGCAATTGTATGTCTATGGTAATATACATTGTGCAGTGTTGCAGTTTCCTTTGTTGATATTTCGGTAATTTTTAACTTTGTGGTTTTAGGGTATTTTTACTTTTCCTCACCTATGATAGGAAAAGTATTGTTTTCACCCAAACATTTTTTTTTTCAAGATTTCAACTGAATTATCCGTTTTGGGGGTTTTTAAAACCTCCCGAGTGGTTTTCAGCATGACGTTCTGTATGTGTGTTATCATCGAAGTGCCTAGGGTTTTTATCCTAACGAGTTGAAACTTGGCAGAAAAATCAGTCCTTACTTCTAGTTGTGCCGCCCGGAAAATAAACATTTTCCTCCATCTTGAACCCAGTTTGCTGAGTCACTAAAAAAATCGAAAAGCGGTCTGATCGAGTTGAAATTTTGCTCGAATGTGCCTCTCTGTATGACTCACAAATCCACCAAATTTAATTTTGATATCGGCCGCCATTTGGAAGTTATCGATTTTTGAATTTTGAAACTTTGGCGGTTAATAATACCGAAAGTATAAATACGTTTTTGACATATAGAATATCGTTTGAACCGGAAAAAAATAAGGACAAATATGAAAAAACCCTGAGAATTCCATTAATTATTTTAAAAGTTAAGAGCAACATAATTATTAATTAGTGTAGTTCTTTTTTTAAACGTCAAATTTTGTGTACATCTGTCAAAATTCAAATAATTAAAATAAATAAAACTAATGTATATATACAGGGTGGTCCAAAAGTCTCCCCCCCCCCCCCCCTCTTAACTTTTGAACGGTGGGAGATAAATTAATGAAACTTGGGGGATCTCTACCATGCAAAGGGAAGTTTGTTTTCATGCAATCACCCACTAGGGGCAACTACCCACTTTGCCCCCAGGCCACCCAACTTAAAAATTTCAAATTGGAGCGTATATTTTTGATAGCATATTTGGATTCTACGGTGAAAAATAATATACTTTTACTTAAAACTATTTTTTCTATCTCCAATATTTTGCACCCCTACAGGGGGGCAAAGATAGCAAAATAACCCTTCCGAAATAGTAACAAAATAACTCTTAGATCGTTATAAAATCTAAACGGTTTGAAATAAAGTCATGGGACTTGGGGGATCTGTACCATGTAAAGGGAAGTGTTTAATCATCCACTCGCGTACTAGGGGCAACCTCCATTTTGCCCCCAGGCGCTGAAATCTACGATTTTTATACCTTTGCCCCCCTATAGGGGGCAAAATAGTAGAGGTAGAAAAAAAAGTTTGAAGTAAAATATTTTTATATTTTGCCGTAGAATCTAAATCTGCTATCAAAAATATACATTCTAGGACAAAATTTTGATGTTAGGTGGTCTGGGGGCAAAATGGGAGGTTGCCCCTACAGCGCGGTTGCATAAAAAGAAACTTACCTTTACATGGTACGGATCCTCTAAGTTTCATTAATTTATCTCTAACCGTTTAGATTTTACAACGTATTATCGGTAGGGTAATTTTGCTATCTTTGCCCACCTATAGGGGGCAAAATATTGGGAATAGAAAAAAAAGTTTCAAGTAAAAGTTTATTATTTTTCACTGTAGAATCCAAATATGCTATCAAAAATATACACTCCAATTTGAAATTTTGAAGTTGGGTGGCCTGGGGGCAAAGTGGGTGGTTGCCTCTAGTGGGCGATTGCATGAAAACAAACTTCCCTTTGCATGGTAGAGATCCCCCAAGTTTCATTAATTTATCTCAAACCGTTCAAAAGTTAAGAGGGGGGGGGGGGGGAGACTTTTGGACCACCCTGTATATATATTTTTTTTTTTTTTGAAAAATGATAATAAAAAAATCAGTTAGTTCAAAACGGTCACCTATCCCAAGTACTGAATACGCCCATTGCTGCTCCCCCTGCTGCTCTACAGCAGGAGTGGCTTCCGAAGTGAGGAAAAGTTCCGAGGTACCCCTAACCGATTTTATTCTTTGCTGTTAGCTTAAAAAACTTAGGTTTGTAGTTCCAGGGTATTAGTTTCTCTCTTGTTCTTTGGTAATAATTTTATGTTTGGTTCTACGGTACTAATTTCCCGTGTAGTTTATTCTACTGTATTGCTCTAATACGATACTAGTAGTAGGAGTAGTAGTAGTAGTAAGGATGAAAACGTAAAGATGGTTGAAATATATCTTCAATGCGATTTTAGTATGATAATTAATTTTCCGATTTTTAGAAAACAACTGCTAGTTATAGCTAATGTCTAATCTAAGTACATATAATAGAGTCGCCTCTTGAGTTTTTCTAATTTTTTCCTTCTATTGCCTTTCTTTTTCTTCCTCTATTCTGTATTATTCTTCCTCCATATTCTTCCTCCATATTCTTCATTTAATTGTCTACCTTTTTTTATTTCTTTATTTTCTCCTTTTATCGCTTCTTTTTTCTCCTATTTCATTTTTTCTTTCTTTCGTTCTTTCTAATTTTCTTTGCTTCTCGAATGGTCAGCAACAGGTTATTACTATTACCGAAAAATCGCTGCCATTAATGTTAAAATTTACCTGCCTGTATGGAAATTGAACACAGCATATTGTTGTTGATAATATAATATATTTCCCAATGCTTTAAGAATGCCTTTAGATTCTCTAATTCATCTCACCAATCTGATGGTATAGTATCTATATTTAGTACCTATTTAGGGCTTGCTCTCTTTAATTTTATATTATATAAATTAATATTCTTCATTTCGTAATTAATGTTGACTTCTAAGACTTGTGGAAAATTGAAAGCTTAAATTCGGGACAAGGTATCATTAAAGTCAGAGAAACTCATTCTCCTGCGTAGCTTAGTTGGTAGAGCGCTATACTGGAAATATAGAGGCCCGTGGTTCAAATCCCGGCGCTGGAGTGTATTTTTCTCTGTCTGTTTCCCGTAGTTAATAATAATTATAATTTGATTTAAATTAAAAATTAATATTTCTCAATCCTTATTTAAATATATATGAAAACCTGAAAGTTCCAAATTACATCTAATATACTAACGAACAAATCAATGAATAATTCATACAGTACTTAAATTGAAAGTAAATGATAAAATTGAATGAGCTATTAGCTCTAAATGACTCAACATTACGTGAAATAATTTCTAATTGCTACAACATCTTAGCTTTTTAATTTGTTACAAAATATAATATTAATAAAAAAATTGGGTGTTCGTATAACATGATATATTTTTTTAACTTGATTCTAGGTGTGGACTTAAAACTGAACTTAGCAGACAAACAATGTCGAAAGAGCAGCGCTAAGCTCCTTAAATAGATACAAACCTGTTAAACTCACATAATGAAAAATAACTGCTTAACAACTTCTTAGACGTGACTTAAATTACTTGAAATAAAAACCTTAAAACACTTAATCCTCTTGGCAATAATTCTAGCTTTAAAAATATAATTATTAATCCTTAAACGTATTTATTTCATAAAAAAAGCTTTGCTTAAGTACTTATGCAATATGATAACCAAGAAATCTAATTAACGACTTTTTGAACTTTTTATTTTTAAAATAAAGGTTGGATACGTGTTTGCTATTTCATTTTTCTTTTTAATTATTGAAATGTTTCAAGCATTAAGTAATTTAACGAATTCATATATATATATATATATATATATATATATATATATATATATATATATATATATATATATATATATATATATATATTAATGTATTACGTCTCACTAATTTCAAGCGTATAAGAATTTGGACATAGATCATAAAATAATCCTTTTTGATAGTTGATGTGGAAAAGGATTAATATTACGTAATTAAAAATTTTAGGTGTAGGCCAGGATGACCTTATCTTTTTTCAAATATTTCAGTTTGAAATTATTTTTTAAGAGTAGATTTGAGGTATTATAGTTAACCTTTGACATTAAATTTCATTATCTTGTAGGATATATATATATATATATATATATATATATATATATATATATATATATATATATATATATATATATATATATAATATATATATATATATATATATATATGGAAGTATGTTATCATAAAGTAAAAATTATTGATTGGGTAAGAAAGCTTTTGAAGGAGGTAGGAAAGGAACAACAGTAGCATTTAAATAAGCGTATTAATTAATTGTAGCCATGATAGTTTTGTTAACAAATTATAATTAATTCTGTTTCCAAAATCTTTTGTAACTCTATTAGGAAATTAACATTAATAATTATATATTTTTATTTTATTTATAACTTTTACACTTTAAATTAAAAAATTAAGCATTGACCTGACAATACATTTTAAACATCTTATCAAAAGATTCTATTTGCAATATCTAACAAAATACAGTTATTCTAATGTTATTTTAGATGTATACATTTATTCATAACTCGTACACGTATACAAACTAATCTTACTTTACTTATTTCTTTGATTTTTAAATAATTAAGTATGTTTTTTTATAAAATTGCAGTACTAATGTATTGGCTATTATTTATTTATTGCTTCTTTTGTTCTAATTTATATTTTATCTATTAATCTTTGGCTGTAACTCTAAATAATATATTTGTAAATAGCTAAGAATTTTTATCCATTTAGTAGGTAAAGCGTATAATCTAGAGGATATCTGCGCCAAAATATATCTTTGTCTTATAGGTAGGTATGAGCAGGACAAATGTTAATATAATAAATCATATCTTCAGGTTCTCCTGATCCTCCCATTTTACAGTATCTATTACTGAGGTTTACCAACTGCCTTCTGAAATGAAAAACTGGTTTCAAGTATTATACTTTTATAATTAATGCTGCCACTATCCTGAATGTAAGCTTTCTCGGCCAGATCAGGCCTCTAAATATTACGAGTATTGGAAGATCAATGGAGCCGAATGATTAGCGTACTAGTAACTGGCCTGAAATCAAAGACAGAACGGAGAAAAATTCCTTCAGCCGCCGGTATTTGAACCCGGTGGCTTTGAACCTTTGGATTGCTCTAACAGTTAATGAGGAGTTTTACACTCAAAAGTTTTAAGCAGATGGGCACATGTTTTACACTGATGATCACATGTTTCAAACTTTACACTTCGAGTAGATGTCGAGCTCACGATCTTTAGGTAAACAATAGTTATTTATGCACCTAGGGAGTAAAGTAAGCCATTATTCCCTGAGGCGAAGCCGAAGGAACCGTGTGATCCCTAAATCCTGAGGCGAAGCCGAGGGAATTAGACTTTTTAATTCCGGAGGCGCAGCCGAGGGAGATAAAAATCGCGAGGGGAATAATGGCACTTTACTCCCGAGGTACATATAATATTTTATCTCCAGTAGGGAGAAAATACACATTTTTTCCATTGCACAGTTTTATTTATTATTTTAATAAATAATAATAATTGTTAGCACTTTTAATAGCAGATGTAAGAGATTCAATATTAAAAACAAATAAGAATTGAATTAAACTCAAATAGAAGGTTATTTAGATGCAGGTTATAAACAATAATAAACAAGGTTGAAAAAGCAGTGTCGCCAACCTGATTTCAACAACTTCATTACATTAGCCATTCATTCTCTACTATTTATAAAGTAATTAGGTTGGCAATACTTCTTTTTCTCCCTGGTTTTACTTTTTCTCCCTACTTACTTTACTGGTTTTACTTTTTCTTCTTACCCAGGGAAGAAAATACTTACTTTAGTCCCTCTAAACTAATCCAAAATAATATTTTTTCTCATTACTCGAGATAAAATAATTTAAAACTACGAGTAACATACCATGATCATGATAGTAATTATTTTTAGTCAATATGAAATATACATTTTTTGATCTTAAATAAGGATGTTTTATGGCTCCATGACCTTAACCTCGATCTAGTCAGGAAATAGAGTGATTAGTGATTACTTATAATATATTTATTTATTTCATTTAAAATATATAATTTTACAAAGTGATTTGACATAATATATTTCCCTAGAGATTTTCCTATAGTATAATTACAACTTATCGGTTATTTTCCTTTCTCCTTGTATTTTTATTTATTTATTTTTTCTCGTTCTCTCATAATATTAACAAACTTCCTTGTGTCATGTTGTTAATAAACCAACTTAGTTGTTTTCGTCAGCTCAAAGAATACTCAAATAAAATATAATAAGATAGTTTAAAACATGTCTGTTAAAGAAATAGGGAAAAATAATAAAACACCAAAAACTTGTTTAAAAAATACAAATTTGATGATGTTTCGTTACGCTTTATATTTTATTTTATTTTTTTTTTTTTTTTGTTAGTTTTCCTTTACTTAAACAACACTGAAAAAAAAATGTTATCGTTTTAAAAGGGAAAGAGAAAATGAAGTTGTCAAGTTTTTCTTTTTTTTTTTTAGTTTTCCCAACGTTTTAGTAAAGCCTATATTGAAGTAGATAATAAAGTTTTTGTTAGTACCCAAGGGGAGACCTTTACAACCACCCTCCCCCCTTGGAGTCAAAACTACTTTTTTTTGTCTTTCAAACCTCCTTTTTGGTCTTTTGTCAGAAAGTTTTTCCCCCACAGAGGTTAGGGAAGGGGGAGGTTAGACAAAACTTTTTCAAGACTTTAAAACTCAAGTTTAGACGTCCCTCCGGCATAAGTTTAACTTGAAAGCCCCCCCCCCCTCCATTGCCATTAGAACAATACTTCATACTTCATACGCTTTTTCCAACTCACCCTTAAGGGACGTCCTGTCTCCCATCCCCTCCGGACATTTTCATTTATTTTGTACTAAGTTTGTCCAAAAACAAAACGAAAGAGTTTAGTTTATACGTATCTAAACACAGGATCACTTAACGTTTACAGTATCTTATCTACAAATATTCCATAAATTATATTAGGAATACATATATATAAACACATCCGTCTTTGCCTCATGAAAGATAAACACATTTACAAAAATCGGACTCCCAGCGATATTAAGTAAAACATTGAGAAATTATTTATCTTGTATATAGAAAGGTATAATTGATGCGAATTTCGGCTCAATCACAAAAAAACAAAAATACGTCCGAAATTATATAACGTTAAAGTTTCATAGTTCAAAAGTCAATATTTTCTAAATGGCAGCAAATATCCAAACAAAATTAAGTGAAAATGTTTGCCCAGAAGTATAATTGTTGCAAATTTCAGCGTAATCGGAAAATGTTTCAATTTTTTACGAATTTTTTGTTGACAGCAATATAGGTAAATGACAAATTCATGCTTAGCCAGATGGTACGACTCCGTGTAAGGACTGATTTTTGTACTAAGTTTCAACTCTCTAGCTTAAAAACTGTGGGAGTTATGCGTGACTCAGACAGAAATCAATTAAAACCAATCAAATGATCTAGAAAAACACTCTAAACAGATTATTTCGTTGAAATCTCGGTGAAGGAGTTTTTTGGGTGAAAACAATTATTTTCCTTTACCTTCGAAAATGAGAAAGGGAAGGAAAAGTAAATGGTTAGAAATTAATAAGTTGTGTTAAAACCTTTTTATTTTATACCAGTTTATGATTCATTCCGTAATTTTAATTACTGAACTTAAACAAAATTTTTAAAAAATGTTCTGTTTTATTATTTAACATAAATCAAAATAATATATAAATACATTAACATTTTATTTAGAAGTTTTTTGACAAGATACATTTTCCATAATAAAATTGGATAAGGATTTATAATAAAATATTTTAAATTTTAATCAGAAGATAAGAACTTCCGATGAACTTTGCCATAAAAAATTTAACTGCTTCTAAGGCTTTTAATAACGATAAAAATCTAATGGCTTGTTTATATCAAAACATATAAATATATATATATATATATATATATATATATATATATATATATATATATATATATATATATATATATATAAATATATATATATATATATATATATATATATATATATATATATATATATATATATATATATATATATATATATATATATATATATATATATATAATTTTTAAGTTTTTGGTAGTTTTCATACTACGGAAAGTTAAATTTTAATTTAAATCAAATTATAATTATTATTAACTACGGGAAACAGACAGTGAAAAATACACTCCAGCGCCGGGATTTGAACCACGGGCCTCTATATTTCCAGTATAGCGCTTTTCCATCTAAGCTACGCAGGAGAATGATTTTTCACTACCGTAATCGATAACTAGTCCCGAATCCAAGCTTTCAATATTCATATACATTTAGACAGTCAATATTTATGACATTAGAACTAAACCAAGAATTAACTTCCTTTACAGTCCTTACAGTCCACCAAGAATTAACTTCCTTTACAGTTCCTTACAGTCAATATTTATGACATTAGAACTAAACCAAGAATTATTTTCCTTTACCTTCGAAAATGAGAAAGGGAAGGAAAAGTAAATGGTTAGAAATTAATAAGTTGTGTTAAAACCTTTTTATTTTATACCAGTTTATGATTCATTCCGTAATTTTAATTACTGAACTTAAACAAAATTTTCAAAAATGTTCTGTTTTATTATTTAACATAAATCAAAATAATATATAAATACATTAACATTTTATTTAGAAGTTTTTTGACAAGATACATTTTTCATAATAAAATTGGATAAGGATTTATAATAAAATATTTTAAATTTTAATCAGAAGATAAGAACTTCCGATGAACTTTGCCATAAAAAATTTAACTGCTTCTAAGGCTTTTAATAACGATAAAAATCTAATGGCTTGTTTATATCAAAACATATATATATATATATATATATATATATATATATATATATATATATATATATATATATATATATATATGCATATATATATATATATATATAAATATATATATATATATATATATATATATATATATATATATATATATATATATATATATATACATATATATATATATATATATATATATATATATATATATATATATATATATATATATATATATAATAAGGGAGAGAGTAATTTATAGGCGTTTAAAAGTTAGAGCACGCGTGTCTACTGAATAGTCGGCTGATTCCCAAGATATAACAGATGTTTATGGTTTTCCATGCAAGGAATCAGGTGTAATAAAATCAATAAAAAATAAGAAACAGAAACCAAATAAAAGTCAGGAGGAAAGAAGCTATAAAATTGGGGTAGTGGTTAAAATTTCAGGACTTTTTATATTTGGCAATTTTATTATATAGTATTTTTTAAACATATTTTGTTTATTTTAAAGCATGCGTAATGCGTATTTTAACTATAAAAAGCAAAAAATAACAGAAACTTTTTTATTTAAAAAAAAATGTTTTTAAACGTAAAGAATGAATGTTTGTTTAGTATTATCATGTCGTGTGGATTTCATGTTATAAACTTAGATCAACATCAGGGGTTTTATTTTATTATTCATTTAAGTTATTAATTTTTTTTTTTTTGCTTCCAAGCTTACCGAAAGTAACGGAAGCTATGTGATTGTTCTGAAGAAAGAAAAATTTGTATGCATTCAATTAATAAAAAACTCCATGACAGAAATCTGTTTCAGACATCAGGGAATGTTATTGGTCCCGCGTCGGTCTATTTGTCCGTTAATCAATTTTTGTGAACATATCTTTAATTTATAACCTAATTTAGGTCATAAATAGCCTATTGTTGGTCCTACATAAGTTATAACCTTCTTCGCCCGTTTGTTTCTCTTCCACATGCGTAAATGGAACCAACAATGGGTATATAGTATTATATACCCAAGAAGATATAGTAATAAATAAATACATTTATTTACTACTATAAATGTACCTTCAAATGTAATCATCTGATTTTTAAGATATTTAGATGGTTTGTCGAAAGTTGCCCGTAGTTAGCCCTTTTTAGTTGTTTCAACCACCTGCGAACATTAAATATGACTAACTTTATACTTTTATTCTGGTAAAAAAATTACATTTTTCACAGATTTAAGAGAAAAAGAGGAAAATAATAATGGGATGTAAAAGCATAATATTATAAAGTTCATGATAGGATGCGAGGTAGCTATGTGCCACCCTAATGGGAAGGTAATTTAAGTAAATATTGTAAAAATACGTAATATTTGATATAGCAAACAGAATAATGATGGACCATGCAATTATAATGATCAATCGCCAGTGTTATCCGAACAAAAATACGTTTATATTTAAGTATAAATTATTATGTAATAATCTAATAAAACATTCTATAACATTAAACTCTAAAAACCAATATTTTACAGATAAAGATGAAAGGCCAGACAGAGTAACACAACCAGTTTTTCCAACGGTACACCTAAGGGTAAAAAATATCCTTGCACACTGGTAAAATTCAAAAGAGTGTACATTTAAATATTATGCCGTTTTTTTCACGGTATACATCACACAATGGAGAAGTGTTGTCGAAGTTTTCAAGACTTACGGTTCTTTCACGTGAAACCGAAATGAATACCCAATTATCATATTATCAGGTGTGCCATGACAATGTTTTGCAGCACACTTAAACTAACCTCGCGGCACAATGGTAAAAAAATAGGTGTTTTAGGCTGTAATGCAGTTGGTTTCTAGCATTTGAGGCTAAATCTAGAGATTATGTGCTTTTTGGTGCTCTATGTTATGTATCCCCCGTCCTACTTTCTATATAATAAAACAAATCTTTCGTAATATTACCTTGCTTCTGTAATGTTTTCAGCTCATAGAAGATAGCTAACTTCATTCTTAAATATATATTTATTCATATGTCCTGTAAAAAATATGATAATATCTTCTAGCAATTTATCAAAGAACTAATTATCACATCATGAACCACTGGCTTAATTAATTCTCTTTAACATCTTCTTTTCAAAAATAATAAAATAGATATTCTAATTACTAACCAAACCTAATAACAGTCTCTAGACCTTTCTAAAGTCATTATATATATATATATATATATATATATATATATATATATATATATATATGTATATATATAGAGAGAGAGAGAGGTTATATTAATATGTTTAGCATAAAAGTATATTAAAAAGCGTCTATCAGTCAATGGGTCTATCATCTTAATTATTATTCCTATAAAATAATTATATTTATTTATTAGTTACATGATTAATAGCTTCTCTTACCTGCTTTGTATTTTTTTGGTATACCCATTTTTAAATATAATTTACTTTATCTCCTTGTATATCTTCCTATATCTATAAAAAACACTCCAACACAAACTCGGGAAGTGGTCAATATATATATTTTATTTATTTATTTATTTTTTTATAATCAACAATAAATAAATTAATATTAATAACTTAATATATTTCAGTTTTCGTTTTTCTTTAGAGATTAATTAAAAAATGTAAATAATATTTTTAATACAAAAACAATAAATGTGACGATACAACAACATAGAACTAAACTCTCTCTGCCGTGCTAAACCAAAAAACTGTATCTTTTTTCATTTTGGTCGAAAATGAGGTTTTAACTTATTCAGGGTTTTGATGGTCCCGAAGCCGTATCTCCATCCTAAATACGAGAAAACAGAGATTTTTAGTTAAAGTTTTGTATTAAAGGACAGTTTACTAAGCGAAAGTGCCTTAAGTGACAAATCAGAACGAAAAAGACCGTATCTGACGGTAGATAGATAAGATTCAAGTTACACCACAGTTACGTTACACCTGATATATTCAGATAGAAAAACACCTTATCTACACGTGTTTTCATAAACTTTATCCCCCCCCCCCCCCTCAAATGTATTTACTTAACTTAGGTAAAACCAACGTGGCTCTAAAGAGAATAATATTCTTAATCCGTTGATATAAACTAATAAAAATCGGACGAATAATAAGGGAGTTATGAGCCTTTAAACTTTGAAAACTTTAAGTCGATAATCTCCAAACGTTTTTTTCCAAAAAAAATGTGGCAGATGCGGTTTTTTGGTTTAGCACGGCAGTATACTAGTACATAATTACTTGTTCCAGTGTGTTGTTTGTAAGTTCTTTCGGGTTTTCATGATTACATTTAATTATTATTGATTTTTTCATCAAAATTAAACAACAAAAAAAATCCTACCTGGCTGGGAATCTATAACCCTTACCCTCTTCAAATATAGCTACTTTCATAGGACATAGATCATTGCGGAAAAACGACTTACCTTGTTCAAACTGAATCCAGATTATTGATGTCGTAGTTTTCACATATGCGTTTTAGAAATTTCAGGATAATTTTTGGTCTCGTGTCTTTCTGTCGTCTGTCTGTCATAATTTTTGTAAACTTCTGTACTTTGATAATAATAAAGATCTCCTACAAATGTAAACGTTTATATTTATTGCTTCTTTTCTCGTATAATAAATAATAATCCTTAGAGCATCTCAACAGCCCATGAAGGGCTAATGTCTGCCAAAGGGCTTACAAAACTAATTTATCCATTTCTCATATACCTTTAATCTAAATATTTTTGTAACACTGATATTTTTATAACTATATTAATCTACAATTATACACCATCATTCGACTAGTGAGAAGCTTCAGGCTACAACAATTAGCCTACCTTTCTTGTATGTGGCATATATACAGAGGTGGATAAAAAACCGCTATTGGCAACTAGCGGATTTATTATTACTAAAAACACTTTTTCATTAAAACGATGGAAAAGTTTTTGTAATTATTTTAATTGTTTAAATATATACAATTATTACAAATAGAATGTTTATTTGATAGTATGGAGCCAGAGACACCGTATATTACTGCTTGACTCACTCTGAAGGATTTATCACAAATTTATATATATAGCTCGTTAACAGTTGAATATTATTCTTTCTTAAAAGTATAGAATTTTAAATTCAATTTACACCAATAATCACATTGACTGGATTTAATAAGTAAATACCGAATACAATTTTAATTTGATCTGAAATGTTATTTGATTTGGTTTCTCATTTGCTATTCCATCAGCTTATTTCTATTGTAGACATCTATTGTGACATCTTAAATAATATAAATTACTCTCTATAAATTTTTACAGATATGGTGTATTAAATATGGATTTTTATTTTTATTTACATGAACAAGTCTTTATATAAATATAAAATATGTTATCAAGATAGACGATAAAATCGTAGGCGTATGTCATGTTCAGTTTTTATATATATATATTTTTTTTCTTTAAGCATTATTTGAAAAGAAACTTCTTGTAGGTTATCCGCGAAAGTTCATATGAAAGGTTGTGTGTTTTGAAGTCTTTCCAAAGTTACTTTGCGAAGTCTTATTTGGTTGAAGGGACAAGACAACTGTGGGACTAAGAACTTTGTGTAGGTGTGGGATCAAGCTAGAGTCGAAACTTGTAAAGCTCAAAACCCTCTTGAGTCAAAATCTGTCTTACTTAGGCAAATCAACCCGACAGGGATAAAAAATCTACGGACGACAACGCAGTGAAAAATCCTTTAAAAGCCCTCGGCTTATTTGCCTTACTTTTATTCTGAACAACTTTTTTATTTTCTCATATATGTAGTTTATTTATATATATATATATATATATATATATATATATATATATATATATATATATATATATATATATATATATATATAATATATATATATATATATATGTATATATATATATATATATATATATATATATATATATATATATATATATATATATATATATATATACACCACGTAATATTCTAATGACAAAAAGAAATCGATACAATGGTTTAACAAGGGTTAAATGGTTTCATTTTCATAATATGTTTTCTGTGAAGTGCACTTACATCTATTTGTTTAAAGAAAATATTGGCAATGACAAATAGGTGGTTGTAAATTAATTCCTCTTTTCTTATTGTCGTGTTAAAAATAAATATGTTAAGCAATTACTGAGGAAGATATCAATGATATTACTCAAAGGGAGAGCAAATATTTTAATTTAAATTTAAATATAAATAGTTTTTATTTGATGTCAATTCTGATGACTTTACATATTGGCTTTGTTATTTAGGTCATCTGACACATGGCTGCTGCTGCTATTGGTGTTTTAAAGAAGGCTATTTAGGAAGTTAGTTGAGGTTTTAATTATGAAGTTTTAACTTATAATATGATGAAGTACGATATCCAATGAAGGTTCCTTGATGCTAATGAGGTATGCCATTTTATCGTTTAAACTAAAATTCGCTCTTGAATAGTGTCCAAAGTTCGCCCCTCGGTCTGCTAAGTACAAAGCAGTCTTTAAGTTATTGGTTTTCGACGCCACGTCTAAGATCGTACAACCAACATCGTCTTTTTCGTTGACATCGGCTCCGTTATTGACTAAGATTTCGACTACAAACTGCCTTTTATTGAGGACGGCGAGTTTAAGTGGCGTACTTCCTTTGAGAGTTTTGGCGTTTATATCCGCACCCGATGACAGTAGGAAGATGGTCAGGTCCGAATTTCCGGATGCGGCGGCTACGTGAAGAGATGTCCAACCGTCACCGTCCCTGATGTCCGGTTCGAAACCTATATTCAATAAATAGCTGACAATTTGGATCCTAGCGTACAAAGTTGCTTCGTGAAGAAGGGTGGTCGCGTCGGTGTTAGCTGTACGGAACAGACTTGCTCCTTGCCCTTTTAAATATGCTAAAGCTTTTATGTGACCTCCTCGTACCGCGGTGAATATCGGTGGTTTTTCTCTGTCGTTCACCATTTTCTCTCCTCCTTTGTCTAAAAGCAGCCTAATTATTTCGATGTCGTTCTTTCTCTCGGACATCGACCAATGAAGGGCTGTGTTGCCGTTGCAATCCCTTTTTAACAAATCGACACCTTTATCGACAAGAAATTTAGTTACATCGAAGAACCCATTTGCGGCAAAATGTAACGGGGTTTGTCCGCTTTTGGTTTCTACCTCTAAATCCGCACCGTATTTGGCGAGAAGACGAAGTGCACCCAAACGACCTCTGAATGCCGCTTCATGGACAGCAGTCATTCCGGAGCAGTCGGCGAATTTTAACTCGGCTCCGGATTCGAGAAGGTATTCGACGACGCCGTCGAAGCCTAGTCTGCTGGCCCACATAAGAGCTGTCTTGCCATTTTCATCTCTCGCGTTGATGTCCGTTCCATTTTTGTGAAGGAGTTTTATGAAGCTTAAATTGTTACCCTTAACAGCTGAATGAAATACATGCTTTTGAGCAGATTTGCTTGATCTCGTAGTCTTGTCCCCTTCATTACCTGAACAAAAATTGCAATATCTTAGGTTTAAATCTGTATTAATTATATGTGGTAAACATTAGCGTCAAGTACAAACACACAAGGGGAAAAAAGGAAGGATTGACGAACAAAGGTATCTTTAGAGTCATGCATGGGACATGGGAGTACCAAAATAGCGTCGGGTAAGACAGAAGCGGTTGAAGATAACGCACCCTTCACACCTCGGACGGTGGCGGGTGAACGAGGATTTCTCCACTCTAACGAGGAGTTCAATAGAGCATGCCATAGTATGTAGTACCAATGTCGTGAGCAAGGAAATGACAAAGATCGTATTGTGGCTCTCTACCAAAAAGTTACTTTATTGTATAAACCCTGCTTTCCACTACAAGTTATCGTCTTTAGCCCTGATGAGACCAGATATAATGTAAAAAATAACAGTATAAGTGTATGTTTGAAGTGTATTAAGATTTTATTCCCGTGTCTCAACTCTTGACTATATTTCACACTTAATTTCATCTCACCTTCTCTTGAAGAGCACCAGTTGTGGTGGAAAGCCTTTATATAATGAAGTTAATATACATAATATTCATACTTGATATCGAGTTTTTAATTTTTTAATTTTTTTTTTATCTGTAAAATGATTATAGTATATAAACATGATACTTATTATTGTTTTATTCTTTAACGGTGTAAATATATAGTACAGTCAATCTGTAAATTTGTGCGGAAAAAATTCGAGGATGATTTATTTTTGCGAGGATCGTTTGGGACACATGAGAAAAGCTTAACTTCAACTTTTCGGGAACATCCGGTTGCGGAAGTACGGGGTACGGTACGGGGTACAAAAGTCACAAAAAGTATTTACCCTTCATGATGTATGTCGTTGGAAAGCTCTTTAAGAGTACAGTAATTTTTGGTTATATACACTTTTGTCATATCTATTTAAGAGGGGGTAATATGGAAAAACAAGAAAAAAAAATATAAATGAACAGTAAATTTGTGCAGCTAAAATTTGAGACTACATTTTTTTTGTGAATCGCTTGGGGCACATGAGAAAACCTTAAATCCAACTTTTCGGGAACATTCTGACGGCGGAAGTACGGGTTACGGGGTACAAAACTTGAAAATGTATATACCATTTATGATGAATGTCGTTGGAAAGCTCTTTAACAGTATTGTTTTTTTTTATACATACACTTTTGTCATATCTTCATATAAGATGGGGGTAATATGGAAAATCACATTGACCCTACTGAGAGGGGGGGGGGGGGGGGGGGAGAACAAAACTGCCCGAGGACTGGAACCTGTGACAACGGAGCTTGATCCCGCACCGGAAAGAGACTCATGAAACTGATTGCCTGCGGCTGTAAAATAAATAATTGTGGTGCAGCTTGCTGTTGCAGAAAGGTGGGTTTCCCATGGTCAATTGCTTGCAACCACTGCGGCGGAGAAAATTGCAGCACCTAACCTCTCTCAGATGCTGAAGAAGATTTCCTTGAGGATACTGACTTTGACTTGCCCTCTCAAGTCGTACTTCTGCCTTCAATGTCAACTAGCAAACATAAAAAAAGTAACTTAGGGAGTGAAGCAGAATCAGCAGGAAATTCATCAGCGGACGATCAACCGGCAAAGAAGTGGAACTGGAGTCAGAAAAATAATAAAAACTTGAGATAAATGCGAACAAAAGATGAGTTTCCCACATCCACCTTCCGGACGGTCCCACAAAATTGGAGTTAATCTGTTCTTATATACCCCAAGCAATTCATGAAAAAAAAGTTCCCTTGAATTTTGACTTTTATCAGGGCAGCTTTTTTTCTTGTTTTTCCAATTTACCCCCCTCAAAAATGAAAATATGACACAAGGATATATAACAAAAATTACTGTACTCTTAAAGAGCTTTCCAACGACATGCATCATGAAGGGTATATACTTTTTGTGGCTTTTGTACCCCGTACCCCGTACTTCCGCAACCGGATGCTCCCGAAAAGTTGGAGTTAATCTTTTCTCATGTGTCCCAAACGATCCTCGCAAAAAAAAAAATCATCCTCGAATTTTTTCCGCAGACAGCCTCTTATCACGACAGATTGACTGTACTATATAGATCAATAGATGACATTTTTATTATTATGTTATCAACTAGATTACATCGATAAAAATTTGTTTATCAAAATAATTTCTTTAAAAAGATTTTAGCTGATACAACGAAGAAAGATAAGTGGAATTATTGGCCTTTTTTGTCTGATAAACATTTAAACAAAAAGGATTTTTGAAACATTTATCGCAATTTGACTAATTGGCTTTTTATCGAAATGACCGACTCATTTTGGTTCATTACGCACTAAGTGTTTACACAGTAAGCCCTCGAATTATTTTAGTATTTATCTTATCAGTGCTGTTAAAAGATAAACGTAGTCACCTATATGAAGTTACTTAAAAGACACACTGAAACCCAGTTTACAAGTGTGCCCACCGGCAAAATAACCCATGAATTTAGTTTGTTAATTAAAAATATTTTAAATGGTAAATTTGATTAAAATGTAAAATGTATATATAAGTAATCTTTAGTTTACGTACATATTTGATCTAACAATATACAACTTAACTTTACTGATAATAAATAAAGTAATAGATAATTCACTTACTTTCCATTCCGAAAGTGTTTAACATTTCTTCTTAACTGATTCAATATATATTTGCGTTGCACAGTTTACTAAAATGATTACATCGTCCATTAAAACTATTATACTATTTAATATTCCGTAATTTAAATACTAAAATATATTTTTCTTGAGAGAATATATAGTTTTATAATTTCAAAGTCATAATACTGAATGCCAATATATCACGCGAGGATGTTTGCTGTCATAATTGCGAGAGATATATTCTGGTATGCTTTTCCAGAAGAATATTCGCTATAACAATTCCGAACGACTTCTATTCCGCCAGAGTAAATACCTACTGTTACAAATACGAGGGAAATATTCTAGTATGTATATTGGGCAAAATTATATATATACTGTCACAAGTACGATGTATATATCGATAATGTTTAAATGAATATTTACTGTCACAATTATACGTACTGAGATTAATTTCACAAAACAATATTCACTGTAACAATTCCGAGTGTAGAGAATATATACTGTAATAATTTGAAATGATTATTATTCTAAGACATATTGTAAAAATTCTGAGAGATATTGCCAAGCTATTGGTTTATTTATGAGAATTTTTGCTTTAAAAAACAAACAATTTAATCACCATTAACTTGCATAATTACTCACTTAGATTAACAAAACACTCGATTATTTTCGCTACTTGTCACATATAAATAGTTACGAATCAGTTTTAAACAATTTAATTTTTGAATAATATTTTCGCGAGCACGTTTTTACTGTCGTCAGCTACTTGCATATTCTACATTGTAAATCCATTAAATACAAACTGAAACACTCTTTTGAACATCATTGAATTATATTTATATCTATTATCAAAACAACGAGTGTGTTTAATCATTCTTATCATTTCCCCTTACCTTATTTTTTTTGTCTTATATTTCTTATCTATAAAGAAAGAGGAACGTGTGGTATGTGTGTGATTGTATACTTTATTAATCACGATAAGGAACTGAAAAAAAAAGTTTTACAAATTTTAGAGAGGAGCCAAAGACAAATATTTGAATTTCGCGCTAACATTTGAATTCATATTTGGCGCCATTTTATTTGACTGCAACATATTGCATTATTGCATTGTACTTTTATATATGAACCTAATGAACCTATAAAAATATAAAATAGTGTAGTGTGTAGTGTATTTATTTAATTTGTTAAATAATTATTTTAGTTGTGAGTGGTTTTTTAATTGTAAGTGATTAAATTCTAAACAATTTTATAATGAACTAAGTAACTCAATATTTGTAATTATTTTATTTATGAGTGTTTAATTTAATTATAAATTTTATATTTTTTGTTTCAGGTAAGCGTCTTTTGATGTTTTTTGAATTATTTCTTGCAAATGAAAGTGAGTTATTATTATTATTATTATTTTTAATAATCCAGTACGAGTGTTAAAATATAATATGATTAAAACATTTTCTGCAAGATAAGCTTTTAAAAATTGCAAGCTAAATGGAAATTTAGGATGATAATAATATGAGGTATGTGGGCTTCCATGGCTAGAATAATAATTATACTTTTTAGATTTTCCTATGAGTGTGACGTTTTCCAACACAGCTTCGATGTTAACACCCCTGAAGTGTTCAACATCGATGACAGATGATTGGATCTGAACTAGTAGCTAATAGAGCTGTGCTCTCAGAAAACCTTATATAATATAATGTTATATTATATATGTATAGTAAATGTAAAATTATGAATTAGGAAATATATAATATAATTTTAGAAATATATATATTATATTTGTGATGTTTTTGGATATTGTATAAGTTGATATATATTATGTCTTATTTAGATTTATATATAATTCGTTTGAGGTAAAATGAATTTCTCATTGATTGTACTAAGTATATACAGGTACTAATTGAGTACTTTATAATTACAAGCGTATTTATCGGTCTAGTTCTATTGTCGTTTGTTGACTTCTAAGGCTTGTAGAATAAATTTGAAAGCTTAATTCGGGATTTGGTATCGATATCGTCAGAGGAAATTATTCTTCAGTGTAGCTTAATTGGTTAGAGCTCCCGCACACTGGATATGAGGGGGAGGTCCGTGGTTCGAGTCCCGGCGCTGAAGTTTATTTTTCTCTGTCTGTCTCCCTTTGTAAATAGTAATTATAATTTGATTTAAAGTATAATGAAAAGTAAAGCAATTATTCAAGTAAAAACTAAAAGTCTCCTCTAGGGATTGAACCTATATGCACAGACACCTATAGGCACAGTATGATTCAAAATTTAAACAGACTCAAACTAACTGAGCTGTAAGAAATGTGTTGTCTTAAAGTTTCAAACAGACATTAATAATAATTGTCCTCAAAAATTGAGAGAAACTATTTCTAAAGCACATATTATTATACTCAAGGTAAAAACTTTATGGTATCCCTCCTATAAACATCAGTCCTTACCTACTGCCTACATATGCACATGCATTAGTACAGTACTTACTCACATTCTTACATTAGTACATGCACATTATCATACACTAATACATACATATGTATATAATTACGTACGGACTTACAAACATAGAACCTTCTTAGCGATTAGCTCCTTATACATTGTACTATGCAAATTAAATTAAAAAAGTTTTAAAAAAAATTGGTTTATAAGAAGGTAAAGTGTTAATTACATTAGTGAAAACTCCTTCATAAAACTTAAAACTTAAACGAGTTTAATCAAAACAATATTAAACAAAATTTTAACTTTTCCTGTGGAATCTGCGAATTAAAGGATCTTAATTTCCTCTTAAAATTTTTGGTTTTTTTTATCTCCAGTACCTATTTCTGAGAAAATGTAATTTTTCAAGAATCTTGTATGGCGGTATCATTTTTGTATTTATTTTACGATTTAAATTTTTTATGGCTTTACTATTTTGTTCGATACTAATAAATTTTCAAAGGCTACTTACTCTGACATAAACTAATTTATATTTCATACTTAATGTAATTTCGTAAATCTCGTCCATCCTTTCCGTCCGGAAATAGCTTAACATGTGGTTCATTCTTTTCTTGAGTTTTCTGATTCTCACACTTTCTTGCTTCCTAAAGTTTCCTGTCAACGTACTTAAATTATCTTCTAAACACGTAGATTATAATTTAGTCCGAGGAAGAACTTGATGTAGGATTATATGAGTACTATAATGGAAGTGTTACGGTCATCATATACCATTATTGGAATCAGTTAAATAAGGGGGTACAAGAGGGCCCGAGCTGTCAGCGTGCGTAGGTGTTCTTGTACCTGCCTCGGTAAAGTACACCCATCTCAATATACCTCACTACCTTCGGTATTTCCTGCGTTAGATCTTAATGGTTTTATATCTAAATCACTCGGGTGTTTATCTAAGTAACCATATTGTTTTGCACTTCATAACCATAAAAATTCAGATTTATTTTATACCTATTTATAAATCGCATTATAGGACAAATTCCTTTAGTTCCAATGACTCATACCGAAAGAATCACTCGACAAAATATTTCATTTTCCTTTTGTTCCCAACTTAAATAATCTTTATTTTCTAATCTAATCTCTTTTGATAAGTACATAGTTAAACTTTAAAAACGAAGTCATGTATCCTTATATTGATGATTTACAAAATCTATTTTCTATACTTTATCAACAATAATAATAAACTAAATAACTTTTGTGAAAGAGCCATCTTGAATCAAAATGGCTTTTAAGAAAAACTTAAAAGCCATTTTGATTCAAGATGGCGGTCATTTACATATTTGAAATCATGTACCCTCACAATAATTATCAATACTTCTTTAAAACGCTGGTAGTTTCACGAATTTTATCAATGTCTCGCATATATTCTTATCGTGCCCCTAGGAGGTAAAAGGAACCTACTACGTACCTACAAAATTTCATGGTCATAGCTCTTGTGGTTCCAGAAATATCGTGATGTGTCAGCGCGTGATTGTGTATATATATATATATATATATATATATATATATATATATATATATATATATATATATATATTTGTTTAAAATGAGTAGTTTAAATTACCTTACTCAACTAACTTAATCCAACCAATTTGTGCTTCAGACAAATTAGTGGGTGAAAATCCTTACTTATTTTAATTTAATTTAGGATATTTATTTCTGCTGTTTTTGTAAAGTGTTACTAAACACCCGTTTTATTTCACAATAAGCATTTAACGTTAAATTTAACCGAGAAAATTTAATTAAGAACAAACATAAATTAAAGTAAGTGCTTGCTTTAATACTAAAAAAAAAAGCTCTTTACAGTTATGTTAAAATTGATTAATTTTATTTTTATTTCTTTAAAACATACCCGTGTTATAGGGCTGGAAGATAAAATATGAAGAGCAATGATAAAGTCCTTTAGAAAAGAAATGAAATAGTCGCAAATGTAGAGAATTTTTATTGCCTCCTATTAGATCGCATATAAAATTATTATTTCACTAAAAAATCCTATTTTTTGTGAATTATACTTTTTGCAAAAATTCTGTACTGCAAACACTTTCCCAAGCTCAAGCATTTTCCCATTTAAATCTTTTAAAAAATAATATACTCATATATATAAATGCAAAATATTACACACAAGCATTTATAAATAAATATATCTGCTTATATATATATTTATCTATAATATATATATATATATATATATATATATATATATATATATATATATATATATATATATATATATATATATATATATATATATATATTGTGTGTCTTTATGTGTTCTATTTAAATAAAATGTCATGTTTCTATAACTATTTTTTAGTATATGCTTTTCAGCAATAGTGTGTATATTTATGATGTGTATATGTATATATGTATATATATATATATATATATATATATATATATATATATATATATATATATATATATATATATATATATATATATATATATATATATATATATATTAAATATCTGCTTATATATCTTTGCAGTATTTTAAATTTCTAAACCATTTAGTAATGGGGTTTTAATGCATGGAATATTGCTGTATACCATATTTATATAAACATACGTATTATTTATATATATATATATATATATATATATATATATATATATATATATATATATATATATATATATATATATATATATATACATATATATATATATATATATAAATAATTTAGTAAAGTTTAGTTGAGTTATAATTTTCCCATTGCACAAGAAAGGAGATTTTAATGTTGCTTCGAATTATAAGGGAATTTCATTATGAACTCTATACCAAAAGTTTTTAAGGGTATCATGTTAAAAAGGACTGAGTGGGTCGAAACGAAAAACTATTTCAATTATGAAAACATTTTTTCGTAGAAATTAAAGATAAAAGAGAAAAACAGAGAGTATATGCGTTCTACGTGGATTTTAGAGCAGCTTTCGATATTTTTGCGAGAACAGCCCTTTTATTTAATTTGCTACATTTGGGACTCTCGATAAATGTTTTAAACATACTTAGGTCGTTTTATAAGAATACAACAGCTGGGTTTGGTATTCAGGATGCGTAAAAGAATATTTTGCTACAGAAATGTTACAACAAGGATGCGTATTAAGTGTGTTACTTTTTTCTTTGTTCTTAAATGAGTTCAAGTTCTTGGAGGATGGTCTCACAGTTGGAGAACTAGATATACGCTTATTGGTATTTGCCGACGATATCGTAATCCTTAGTGATAGCAAGTTAACTCTGTAAAAGATAATCAATGAATTTAAAGATTTTTCTAAATTGCGGCAGATATCAAAACAAAAATTTAGTAGAAATGTTTGTCTTATGAAGGGGTATTATTATAATTTGTGCAAATTTCATATTTTTTTAAAATATGTTTGCTGACTTAATTTTCCGGGCAACACAACTAACTATAAGGACTGATTTTTGTACAAAGTTTCTACTCTCTAGCTTACAAACTGTGTGAGTTATGCGTGATACAGACAGACAGACATCCAACTAAAAACCACTCAAATCGTCTTGAAAACTCCCAAAACGGATAATTCCGTTGATATATCAGTTTAGGATTTTTTGGTTAAAAACAATACTTTTCCCTTGGGTAAAAAGTAAAAAGGAAATGTAGATTGATAAATTATTTTATTTAGCTTGTATTGTTCTTATATTTTCAATATGTGTCATTGTGTATACCAAATAAGGAAAACATAAATAAGCATAAAGGATTAAACATAATCAAAATATTAATTTCGATTGACATAAAATGAAAAAAAAAAACGTATCCCATGAATTTATATCTAAAAACGAAAATAAAATGTGAAGATTGAAATGGATCATAACTTTTTTGTATACTTATATATATAATATATATATATATATATATATATATATATATATATATATATATATATATATATATATATATATATATATATTTATTATATTATACGTATGTGTGTATTGAAAAGAAAAAAGGTTAAACATGGCGTATAAAAATATTAAGACAAGAAAAGTTACAAGACAAAAGCATCAAAGCTTATATATTCATATTCATTAACATAATTTTTCTACTACATATGTGTATATAAATATATAAACGTATAACTAAGTATATACCTGACATTTAGTCCTTTGGTCATTCATTTCAGTCGTCACATTTATTAAGGATATTGTAGTCCTACATTAAAATAAAATAATGTTTGGAAAGGAGATTATTAATTTTTATGAGCCTAACAATATCTTGGACAGAGGCAGATGATATAATATTTGTTTCTTTTTAAAATAATGTAAGCATTATATTCTTTTTTTTTTTTAATATATACACACACACACATATATATATATATATATATATATATATATATATATATATATATATATATATATATATATATATATATTATGGTTAGTAATATGTATTATTTTTTTATTTTCTTTAAATATATTAATCTTATAAGGATTCGAGTGAATTATGGTAATAATGAATTAAACAATACAGTTATATATTTTATATATATATATATATATATATATATATATATATATATATATATATATATATATATATTTATTTATTTATTTATTTTTAGATTCAATCGTATTCTTTATTTTTATATTATGTAGTTGCATTGCAGTATAGGTTGTTCGGTTTTGTTTTCAGATGTAAAATGTTTTTTCCCCAAATTCTGCAAACATAATAACAACTTTTTAAATAAATTACATATTTTATGAGTTAAGATATATTGGTAAATTGCCAGTCGTTGCAGACACGTCTGAATCAATTGAGAGGAAGGCTAAATTGGTGTTTTGCCAGTGTCTCTAGACTCATCTGGAAATGGTCCACCTTACTTATATGAAATTTTGGTTGGATTTTGTAACTAAATATAGTTTAAGAATAAAGATAGACGTCTCTCCACTAAAGTAACTTTATTGTACTAAGCTTTCTACCCTTAGTGGTCATCTTCAGTGAGACGTTGAGACGAGTCGAAGTTCGTAAAAGAAAAAATCAGTGTAGGGGTTGAGACAGAGGTTTATTCATGAGTCCGATGACCACTAGTGGTTGAAAGTCGGCTTCCGGCTTTGTACAATAAAGCTACTTTAGTGGAGAGGCTTCTTTTTTTATTCCTTGTTAAGAATCTCCAGTCTCCACTACTCGTCTGGAAAAGCTAAATATAGTTTGTTGATGTTGATGTGGTGTCTTAAAGCCTTTTGGCTACATAAATAAATGGTCTCATAATTGCGACCTGTCTATTTGTAGTGAAGTTTCGAATTTTGCTTAAGTATAAATAAAGTATTAGGTATAACACGTACATATTAAAAAATGTTAACCAAAAATTTTTATGAAAAACCCCTTAAAAGACCCACAAAATATATATTTCATAGTGTTTTATTATAAAAAAAAGTCCTGAAGAATGTTTATTTCCCCCTCTTCTGTTGAGTACTTGACTCAATTATAAGTTGCTTAAAGAGAAATTTATAGGGATACAATTACAATGGTTCTCTGAGAAAGTGCTAATCCAGTTCTATTATATTTAGCAATTACAAATAATATAATTTAATTATATTTAAATAAGTAATCATAGATAATAAAAACATAGTATAATAATTAATATAAAAATGCCATTTTTCAAAACTGGTCTTATTTTCAACCTTTTTTTTTTGGTTTCTCAATTCTTCACCTTCGTTGTATCTATGTGCAAAATTTGGGGAAGATTAAATGACGGGAAGTGGTTCAAAATTGGGGTAATAGGTGTGCGATGAAACTAAAAAAGCAAATAAATTTGAAGCCATTTTTTTTTTTTTTTTTTTTTTTTTGGTTTCTGTATTCTTCACCTTAGTTGTATCTATGTGCTTAATTTGGGGATGATTGAATCACGGTAAGTGGTTCAAAATTGGGGTAATAGGTGTGCGATGAAACTTAAAAAGCAAATAAATTTGACGCCATTTTGTTTTTGTTTTTATTTTTTTTGGTTTCTGTATTCTTCACCTTAGTTGTATCTATGTGCAAAATTTGGGAAAGATTGAATGACGGTAAGTGGTTCAAAATTGGGGTAATAGGTGTGCGATGAAACTTAAAAAGCAAATAAATTTGACGCCATTTTTTTTTTTTTTTTTTTTTTTTTTTTTGGTTTCTGTATTCTTCACCTTAGTTGTATCTATGTGCAAAATTTGGGGAAGATTAAATTACGGTAAGTGGTTCAAAATTGGGGTAATAGGTGTGCGATGAAACTTACAAAGCAAAGTAATATAAGACCAGTAAAAACGAGAAAATAAAGGAGTATTAGAGGCATAATAATGATAATATTGTGAAATATAAAAGGAGATAAGTATTATACAGCTTATTTAAGACAAATAGATATGTAGATAAATAATTACCTAATAATAGAAATAAATAAAATAAATAAATAATCATTATGTTGTATTTAAATTTATATATTTATAAATTTAGTTCGCAATCTTCCGCGGGTTACCTCGTAATGAATAACTCTGTTTTCCGGTGAAATTCGTGTCAAGAAGGGGTTGAAGTCTGAAGTTTCGCTTCCACTACTGGAAGCATCTTCAGGGGGTGTTGTACATGGTGATATTATTAACCTTAAGCTACATATACGTCAATATATCTTTTTAATGCTTTGAGTTATGATCACCTTATGATAAACCTTACCCCTGATGATGCTTCCAGTAATGGAAGCGAAACAAGAAAATCGGACTTCAATCCCTTGCCTTTGTGATGCTATTTTATATTTGCTGTTATTTACTTATAAATAATCAATAAAATGGACATCATCAAATAATAAAGAACCCAATCGATATGTATATCTCAACTCATTCCCTGATATGGTAGCCTCCAGGGACATATAATTAATATTTCTTAGTGTTCATTCAATAAAAGAAATATTAAAGAATGTATTAGGAAAGTTGGACAAGTAACTTTATAACACTAAAGGATTGGCATGATTTTATAAGAACTTATGAAATTTCTAGTGTCGGATGGATAGGTCTCGAACAACAGTATTTTTGAGATTATTGTGGAGAGTAGAGAGTAATGTATACATAGAGAGAAAGAAGATTCGTTGATATTTCGAAGGATATTGCATTGAAAAATAAAATTCAAATTCTCCTCGGCAAAGTCTTTTATGTAGACATGTTTGCATGCATCATGCATACCTTTTGTTTATTTTCTATGAGCTCCGATGATCTTTATTATAACCAATCACGAGCTTATATATCAATACAAATAAAAACCTTTGTCTAGACTTATATACCTGCAATATAATAATCATATATTTGAATTTAAAACAACCCTTATTCCTTTTGATTACCTCCGTCTTTGATACTTTATTATTCTCTTTCATTGTACAATCAAACTATGCTTTATTGTTATATTGTATCCAATTCAAAAAAAAAAAAAAAAATAACCTCAGTCTTCGTGGAAACAAACAACAAAAATTCCGGGGGAAAAACAAAAAAAAAAATAGAAATAAAAAGTTCTAAAAAAAAGGCCGATTTACATTTGAAATCGTTTTATAGCTTTTAAATTTCTCGCCTTCGTCTTGTTCTTTTTATTTTTATTTCCACAGCCCATATCTGATGTATAATCTTTTTTTACTATCTTTTTCATAAAACAAATACCGTATTGTCGAATTCTTTATAAGAAAAAAACCAAGTTCTTTTTCCCAGAAAAATGATAAATATATGTTTTATCCATGCTAACTTTATTTTATTTTATATAATGTTAATACTGTTGAAGGGGGAAAAAAGGAATTTATGGATTTTATTTGGAGAGTCAGTGGCGAACTATGTGGTCCCCCTGATGTCGCCATTTCCCGTCGTAAAATACATCGTATAAAACAAGAAATACATTTTTAAATTATTTAGCAGTGAAAGATTACATCTTAAGATTATTTTCGGTGGATTTCAAAAACATAATTTGTTTTTGAGTTATTAAAATTCTTCTACTTTATTTATTTTATTAGTTTCCAAAATATTCGAAAACATTATTTTATTCAAGAAATATTTATGAAATAAATGGTCATCTTTACTTTATTCAGAGATTAAAATCATTAAGATAATCATTAAAAAGAAAAAGATTTAAAAAAAAAACGATAAACATTAGGTCAGTTGTAGTTGTAAGATGGTATTCAGTTTTCAAGTCGTGAAGGGATGAAATGAAGGAACAAAAGAGGAAGTAGAACAGCTTATTTTCCGAAACAAGTTATTTTATTTTGAAGCTCATATCTTTAGATCGGGAAAATGTCTTGTGTATAAATAAATCCTAGTCGAATCAACAAAAGATGAATCTCGGAACTAAGTCAGTAATTTGTGATGTTTTGCATTGGTCAATGTTTGATTAACAAAAGTTACAACCATCAACTTAATTAAACATATCAATAGTCTATTATATCTTGAAAACTACTGCAGTTATCAAGAAAATTATAAGAACCTTTGTAGTTGACTATTTTATCATTTTTAACTGTGTTAGAATGAAGTTTTAAGTTAAACCTTATCTTAATCTAGATATTTACGAACCTACGAAAAAAAATAAGACCTATTTTCCAAGATGGCGGCCATAGCACCCCTCGAATTATCAGGACTTTTGATATGATCATTATCAATCAGTAAACAACAATGTCAAAAATTATAACTTTCCCACTTAGTTCCGCATAAATATATCAAAATTATAACTTCGGTGACAGGACTATTTATTTTATCTTGGTATATGAAATTCAAAACAATTAATAAAATAACCTAAACAATAATTATTAAAGTTACAGTTTAATAGCCTAATCAATATTCACCAAAGATCGGCCATACACTGATTCGAAACAAGTGTTGGTGTTCCAAAATACCAAATAACACCACGTAAAATACCAAATTCCACTTATTCCACTTGAATTTGAATCTTCAAATTTTTTGTTTTACATGAAGTTTAATAGATTATCTTTTTATATTATGTACTTCTTGTATAAAAAAGTAAAAACTAACATAATCTCTTAATATAGAAAACAACTTGTTCAAATAACATTATGTTATCCCGCCTTTTTTTTTATAAAATGTATCTACTAAATTTGGTTTAGAAGAACATTTTCGGTTGCTTAACAATAGATAAATAGTCTTATCTTCTTTAATATCCTCTAAGATTAACTTTGTAGAAAAGAGGAAAAAAGTTTCATAATATTTCTCGTACAACTAGTAAATCCTAAAAGAAAATTTTTGTTTATCTATCCATGTTATCTTAGTTGAGAAAACTCTAGCCCTAGAACTAGTTTAGTTTTATTCGCGTATATTTTAGATAATTTTTCGTTTAGATATGCCACTAATGAGATCATTAGTCCGGGGGTGGAGTTAGGATTCGGGACCCAGTCCAAAATCCATTTTAAGGGATATCTGCAGACCCCTGCTTAAATGTACTTTATTTTAAGTATTCTCCTTTTTGTTCCAACTTATGTACCGACATTGGAAGCGACCCTTTAAAATACGAAAAACAATTACGCATAAATTTCTTTGTCCAATAAAGTAATTTTATAAAAACACAATAGATGGTATAACAATTTTTTAATATTTAAATATGTATAGATGTTTTTTTGCTCTGTTGCTTGAATTTTAGTTGGAGACAATTTTATCATACATTTTAATTATGTGAGCTAGTGTATCACAAATGTAAATAGTAAAACATGGAGTATATACTTTGCCTTAAAAAAATCACTAATAATAGTAATAAATATATATAATGGTTGTAAATAATATTGGTTATTGATCTCGTAAGTCGTCTGAAACCTAAGTTCAAACACCGACGTATCTGGATTGAATCCCAGAGTGTGAGACCTGTTACACTTTCAAAATCACATGATGTAAAAGAGTAAAGTGGCTGATCCTCCGTCCAGTAATCATGTGTTAACCATCATTAATCCCAATCATGTGTTAATCATCATTAATCCTAATACTGTGTTAATCGGGATGTGAAAGAAACAGCAATAAATAATGGTTTTAATAGAAAAAATCGATTCGAGAAGACTCAGAAAACTTTCTCATATATACGAGTTCATAATTACTTAGCCCAGTGTTTTCCATTTATTTGTTTTTGAGTTGTCTTAGGTACATTTAATTTTCAATGAACATTATGTCAAAATTTATCATAAAAAGTCCAGTTATGCACCATGACTTAATGTGCGAATTTTCAAAGAAATCTGCGTATTATTGGCTTATGATAATATAGGAAAATTTTGGTTTAGACTTTGGATGGGTGAAGAAACAAATTTGGTTCACAGGGGTACAGGGTACAAAAGTCAAAATAGTATTTACCCTTCAAGATGCATGTCGTTGGAAAGCTTTTAAAGAGTACAGTTATTGTTGTTATGTACACTTTTGTCATATTTTCATATAAGAGGGGGGTAAAATGGAAAAAAACACGTTGTTATGCTATTTTTGACCTTAAAGTGTCAAAATTTGACCCCTAAATGAACTCCAAAAATGTTGGCCAACGAACTCATCCTTTCTTTTGATATTATTGACATTTTAAAATTTGTTTGGATTTTGAAGTGCATCCTAGCGTGAGATATCGTCTGGAGTGACACATATATACATACATACATATAATATACACTCATACATACATAAAAAAGTGTTAAATTTCAGGAATCGATTTAAAATGGTTTATAACGGATTTCCATGGAGAAAATTTTCAAAAATTCGCATTACAAACATTTTGAGGCCATTGCAATAGCTTAATTTGTTCGAAAATTCGCTATTATTAATTTATCATAAAATTATAACAGTTTATCATAAAAATAACCATTTATCATAAAAAAAACCAATTTATCATAATA
This sequence comes from Gerris lacustris, assembly GCA_951217055.1. Lineage (NCBI taxonomy): Eukaryota > Metazoa > Arthropoda > Insecta > Hemiptera > Gerridae > Gerris > Gerris lacustris. The sequence continues at coordinate 31,345,173 of OX578282.1, read as the reverse complement.
TTCTCCTCGGTGGGGAATCGAACACGTCTCTCCATTCGCGTTTAAAGCTATTTTCTCAGGAAAACGGCTTTTATATCGTTAGATTCGTATTTAATGAACCAAATTTTAGAACTTACTAATAAAAATCGTGGGAAACCGTTTATGAGACTTTTTTTCGTTTTTTCAGAGTTTTTGGGAGTAGTTTTTCCCCTAAATTTGGAGCTAAAATGAATTTCTTGATTTCACCTCGTGGTATGATTTTTAGGCTCCACGCGTATGCGCACAGACGAAAGACAGACTTTTAAAACCCACGTTTTTGGACTCAGGGTACCTCAAAACGTGTAAATCCATCAAAATCTCAAAATTGAATTTTCGCGCCATCAAAATACTTTCTCTTTATATGAGAAAGTAAAAATTTATATTATAATACATGTCTATTTACATAATAAAAATGTCTATCTTACGGAAACTATAAATAATTTGTTATATTGTAATGACCAGAGACGGGACGTTTATGACTTTTATTTTTCCATTTCATGACCTTTATTCTATGACTTTTATGACTTTTATTCTCCTGTTTTATGACCTCTATTTTAGAAAATCGGTTGTTTTATGACTTTTTTAGCCAAGAGTATGACGTTTATTTTACTGTGAAAATTTAGTCTTTATATGAAGCGTTTCGTTATTTTGGAGGGTAAACAGTTCAAAACAAAGATCCCAATACTTTATAAATATACAGAATTATATATTTACAATAATAATAATTAGCAGAATGCTTCAACATTGTAAATACACTGCCAATTAGAGTGGCACATAGCTTCTTCGCGTATACTTTAATGATTTTAATGAATTGTCTAATTTATTTAATTTCCCATCAATAAAGCCTGGTCGCCTGGTCTCGAGGTCCATAGGCTTGCTGTGCTATTGAAGAGGTAGGTCAAAGAGAGAGGTGGGGGAACCAAGCCACCTCCTATTCCCCTTGTCTATCTCCCTCCTCGCGTTCTCTCCATAATAAAAACTATTAATAGTTTTAGCGATCTTTAACTCTTCATAGCGGTGTCGCTGTTGGTTTTATTAAAAAAATTGTATGTGAAAAAAATGTTTGTCTCATTGAATAGATGAAGTTAGATTTTTTTCCCGACCTAAAATTCAAATTGTAAATTTTAAGTTCACGTTTACGCGAGCATTGCAGGCGAACGCTTGGGCGGATAACGTTGTCCCACGAACTTGTTCTGGGTATTAGTAAAATGAATATGTGCACCAGATTTCATCGAAATCGGTCTACTTTTATTTAAGTCTCGTCACACGTTTCAGGGGACGCGGACGCGTCCCCAGACGCCCGTGGCTGAAGCACGTTAAATGCACAAATGCACAACCATGGGGTAGAGAAATCAAGAAACTACTTCCACGAGTAAAATTAACCAAGTAACACGAGTAAGAAATCAAATGAGCAATTAATTATTCTACTCCCTTACCATGACCATGAATATATAATACAAATTCTTAAGTTCTGAAACAACCTATCAGGAGACTGCCCAACCCAATGGGTTTACTATTGGCTGATTGGAGAATTTATCTTGAACTTCCTGGATTCTAATTGGAGAAGTTGTTGATAGTTGTTCCAAGAAGAAGCCGATCAGGAGCTCTAGTTTGGAATTAGGGATGACCGTCGGTTCCTCTCTGGTTGTGGGTATGCATAAGCGCATTAGTTAAGTCCGAAAGTGGTCAGGGAATTAAGAAACCAGGCCTTTCACTAAGCTGGTATAAGAGGTTTTTGTTTGAACTGCACTTTTGCCTGGAACCGGACCACGAATGCTCAATTTAAAAATTTGCTTTAACAAAAAAAAAATCTTTTTTGCTAAACATTTGGCAAAAAAGGGCCATTCTATGACGTTTATTCCTAGAAACCCCATTTTATGACGTTTATGCGTAAAAAGGCTATTTTATGACAAAATCATATGACTATGACGTTTATGACTTTTTCCCGTCTCTGGTAATGACTAATTAATTATTTATTTATTTTGGTTTTTATTTAATTATAAAATAGTTAATTATCTTTTAAAATTATTATAATTTACTGCCGCGCCGCAAGAATGAAGTATTCAATTTCATATCGTGAAATCTGATCATTCAAAATAATTGTTTTGGAAAAATAGATGAGATTAAAAAATTTAATTTTGAAAGAAATGCGATATAGGAGAAATGAAATTAAGAGATTATAACTTTTTATTTGAAATAAGAAAATATTGATTATACGAGTATAATATTATGATTAATATAAAATATTTTTAGAGTTTAATTTACTTTAATTAATAATGAAGATGGTTTATTTTTTGAGGAACTTTTATTTAATGTTTATAATATCTCAGGCCTTCTCGGCAACTTTATTCGTTATCTTATTTATCTTGCTTATTTTATTTATTTATTTTATCGTTTGTTTTTAAGGTTCCTGGAGTTTAGAGTTTAAATGCTTAAAGGAATCTTTAAGCAACAGAAAAACCAAGCGAAAATTGTTGGCAGTATTAAGTAAAGAATAATTACTCATTTTGTCACTTACCCTTAGTAGCGCTGCTGTTACGTCTATATATAGTGCGTATATGTTACTTATAAAACAATTATTTAAAATTATACAGACACTCATTTAATATAGCTTTTTCGTTAACTGTCACATTTTTAAAATATGACATCGAACAATTTTGTTGCCAGTTGCTTGTTTTTCGTATTTTTCTTTTCGAATTTACTAAATACAGCGGCATTTTTGTAGATCCATTTTTAAGTTTACACTTAATTTTGCTAATTTGTTTAGACCCATATAAATGTTCCCACAAGTATCTCGATATAAGGCTGGGCGCACACTGGAGACAAAACAGTCTGCAGAGGGCAGAGAGTGTCTCCGCAGACAGCCCGCAGACAGTCTGCCGATTGTTTTGTCTCCAGTGTGCGCCTAGCCTAAGAAGACAACATTTTAATGTCGGATTTATTTGTACCTTAAACGACTCAAGGATTCTGACTTCAGTGTGAATGGTTTTTAATTCTTTCTTCCACTTATAGAAACAGAGTTGCCGCAAGATATTATCTAATTGTTTTGATAATAATACTGTCGAGATTAAATCTGCTATTTGTATAAATTTGCTCGAGATGTATCAGATTAGACTATAGCTAAGCAGAGTAATGAGATACAAGAAAATAAACTGATCCAATATGTATCATGAGTATGAACTAGGGGACTGTATTATAACGATTAATTCTAAATAACATTGTATGTATATATATTCTGTTCTTGAACGAACCACCTCCTTGATTACTAAGTACAAAACGAATCCAGGACATATTCGTCCCACGACTGCGTGGGCGTACATCTTTTAAAAAACAAAAAACTTTTATATCACACACTTAAAAAACAACAAGAAAGAAAAAAAAATTCTCAATCTATTCGGAGTCTTTATAGAAACAGTATTGACCTTCACAATAAGACCTCTAGAGTTTAATAGTCAGGGACAGTGTATTATATTAAGCATTATAAGGGAGGCGAGGACTTGGGACGTGATCGCCCATTGTCGAGACGCAGCGCCCAGGGCGGTTTTACAGGCGGCAGACTCCTACGGACGGTTCATTGTTCAGAACCCGTACTGTATGGGGGTGCCACAGTGTTTTGGTCCTCTCCATTGTTATCGCCCTAGAACCCTCTACACTATTATAATTTCTTAGAGGATGTTATTTGCTTAAGTAATTTCCTCGGGCTCCATTCATGGTGTTATTGTGTCGGCTTAGAGAGTTAATTAATTTATTAAAAAATAAAATTTTTTGTTGTACATAGATGTATTATTTGATTGTTACTATCATTTTTCATAGAGACATGTAGTATAATGGTCTAACATTTTTATAATTATGTACCTATAGAAAAGTCTTCAAGGGTAGGAAAAAAATTATAAAAATATTAAGGGAATTAAGAATAAATTCTTTATAATATGTATAACCTAAACGAATTTAGTGTGAAGATAGCCATGATCTAGTAATAAATAAAAATAAGATATTAGCGATTGACCGAAGATTCGAACACATTAGGTTATAAAACTTGTAACAATCTCTAGGAAACCCTTGTACTACCTTGTTTGTTTCTTCTGCAATATCCTTACAGCACAATTTTATCCATATATTAATTATTAATGAAATAACTCTGAATTTTGAAGGTGGAATGCTTCTGGTTGTAGATTTTATCGTAAAGCTATGGTTACATATTTCAGCAGTGTTTTCTTCGCCTCCGATTCTTGCCAAGGAGGCTAACCTAAGTTTTCCGCTCACTTTTCCTGTTGAAGTTTTCTGCTTGCCTCGAGATTTCCATAGCTTCCCTATCTACCCTGTTGAAAATAAAGAAACGTAGGTCATGTTTAGAAATTCTTAGATACAGGTACTAATATTAACTACACGTTGTGCCACCTGGAAAATAATAAATTTGTGACGTCATTATACCCATTTTGCTGTCAGCAAAAATTTCATAAAATCATAAAACATTGAAAATATTTTCGATTTCGCTGAAATTTGCACCAATAAATTTCGTTTCGATATCTGCCACCACTTTGTGAAAATATCGACTTATGTAGGTACTTTAAAATTTTAACACTAAATAATTTCATAACTATTTCGCCGAGTGTGCTGAAATTCTACCTATTAATACCTTTTTATAAGATATATAAGACCTCTATATTTTATTTTAATATCTGCCGCCATTTTGAAAATACCGCCTTATGATTTTTATATAAGAAATTTTATTAATTTTTTAAATACCTCACTATAACAGACCTCATTTTACCGGACTTAACTTTTAACAGACAAACAAAATAAATATAACTCACATATTTAAATAATCTTTTGTTATTTTTTGGTTTATGTTTGGTGAGAAAAAGTTCCGAGACGTCCTGCGTCCGATTTTTTTAAAATTTATTTATAGGTTTCTGAATCACTAACTGTTACTATTTTAATATGGTGATATTTTAATAAAATTAGCTGAAATCATGATCTATAATATTGAATCTGTATAATTGTAATATAAATGCTAATATAAGTTTTTTAAATGCATTATTCAAAATCTAATTACCTACGTGTACTTAGTGTCTAAAATCAATCGATGTGATCTCTAATTAAACACTCCGATGTTTAGCATTCCTCATTATACTTATACTTCTTAGATTCAAAATTCAAACCTTACGTTTATTATAATCATTATCCTTAACGTAAACTCTGTCGTTTATAAAGATTTAATCCGTGAAACCCACGCTCTGGTTTCATACTTTCTTTTTTTTTTCACAAATTCTAATAATACTTAATTTAATCGTGATCTGTTGAGATCAGAATTTAAATATCTATACATTTTGAAATCTCGACGTCACATATTATGATTTCTTTTTTTTCTCACGTTAGTAAAGTACCTATGACTCAGTTCTGTATGACCAATATATAGCCTTGACACTAACACTTTTTCCTCCGATATCTATGAGTATAGTACGTCCTTCAGAAACATAGTTTGTGTCTCCTGTAATGTTCTTTATGTCCTAGGAATGCTTTAACTTGTCTAAACCTATTACCCTTTTATTCTACCATACACCAATCCAGTTTTATTCCCCCCGATTTTTCTTCAATCAGATCAAATTTCTTATCCTATGTTAACTGACAGTAGACGTCTTTGTTTATTAACTTTACAATTTTTCATTTGTTATATTCTCTTTTTTCTGTCTCAATATTTAATTTACATTACCCTAACGTCTAAACTATCAAACGCATAGTTTAAGGTCTTCTATGGAGAATTTCGATTTTGCATTACGATTTTTATATAGTTCCGAAGATTGTCTAATTTTACTAAACGCTTCAAGTGACTATCTAAACAGTAAACAGTTAAATACATTTAAAGGTAATCATAATCTGATAATATTTCTTATCGTAAGCCGTAAGCTAATATTAAAGCTTATCGTTATCAGATAATATCTCTTACTATAAGCTAATAACATTCCTTATCGGAAACTGATATACCCTTATAATGGATGAAACTTAATGGTCTCTATAATAGATTCGCAATCAAGGGATTAAAAAAATCTGAAACGATATCATTTTAATTTAAAGAGGGTAGTTTAGTTTAGTTGAAGATCTAATTTCCTGGCGGTTTGATGAAAGTTAGAGATTTTCAGTGATGATTTCCTCTGAAGAGATGAAGAAATCTTTATCTCTAAAACTCCGACTTTCATTTCCAGGTAAATCTTCAGAATAATATCATGTTATCTTACGTGCTTAGAATACCATAGAAATCCAAATTTATATTTATCTCTGTAATGTTTTCAAAATGTCTGTTAGAATAGTTTACTTCTCTCAGGTATATAAATATTATTCAGCATAATTTCTTGATTACTTCCACTGACGATATTATTATATCTTACGTTACGATATTTTATTGCTGCACTGCAGTTCATATTCAGTTGTTTTAATACGTTAGTGTTTTATCTTAATCGATTTTAGAAAATGGTTGTGAGTGAAGTCTCCCATAAAAAGGATATCGTTAGTATCGGGTATTGTGAGCATGAAATTAGTTAGAATAAGGGGGAGGGGGGGGGATGCAAAATTTTGATGCTTTTTATCAAAGTACTTATAATATAAAATTTATTTTACTTCCTTATAAAACTATCTCACACAATGGAGTGAAAAATTAAACAATTTACACAAGTGATACCACTTGTGTAAATTGTTTAATTGTTTATAGTTTTGTAATCTACTCTTTAATACCTTTCATTTTACCTCAAAATTTCAACAAAAAAATTGTGTAACATAAATTATCCGCCATAGTGGATTCCCAGTTAATGAGACATTTTTCTTCTGAAAATTCTTATCGGCCTACCATAAGATATTAGCGTGAATGATTTCAATTTTAGGAACAGCCGTTATAGGGTAGTTGGGGGGGGGGGACATTTGTTTTTGGTATATTTCGACTTCTACTCATTAGTACCCCCATTCCATAGTACCCCCCCCTCATTAGTTTATTTGATACCCCCACTTTAATTTTAAAAAAAAATATAACATGAATTATTATCATATTATCCGCAATTATTATAGTTTTAGGGGGAGGGACACGCACAATTTTGATGTTTTTAGGCATGAAAAATAAACACTATCCACAATTATTGTATATTTTTGTAGTCTATATATGTACTCTTCAATAACTTTCATTTAATATCCCACTCAAAATTTTAAACAATTTTTTTTTTCTTGACATGAATTATCCGCCATTTTGAATTTGAACAGCTGCTTTTAATTTTGCTATATTTTTCCTGTGTGCGCGACAAAACGATATTTAATACTACAAAGTTTCATATTTTTATCTATTTTGATTCAAAAGTTATTGGAACCGTACAGAGTGATAGACAGACAGACACAGGCACGAAACTATAATAGAGTTTCTTTTTTTGGTGTTACCAACGAAACCCTTAAGAATGATAATGAATATGTAAAATTCTTAGAACAAATTGAAAACTGTCTATAATATATGTATATAATTTTTGTTCCTTTTTTTCCTTATAAAACTCTTCCTAGTATAAAATTTAAAGAATAATAAATAAAGAGTTAGCTGTGATTTGTTTTTTAACAGAGACAACATTCCATTGTCATTTTAGTTCTGGAAACGGTTTTGCGGTTCTGTATGTCTGGTTACCGTTAGCTTATAGTTTATGTATGTACAGTGTACAGCACAGTACGTTGACTCTGTGAATGAAAATTCCCCAAGCCTTCCCTTACCGTCTCCTTCACTCATAAGGCGGAAATAACTGTCATCCAAGTCCAATTATCCTTCGAGAGAAACTCTAGTTCCCTTTTGAAGACGACACTGTCCAAGAAGAATGGTAAAGCTTTAATGAAAGATTAAATATGAAAGATAACGAGAGATTAATCGCTCCTTAAGAACTGTAAGGGTTGTCATTTTTTTTTTTTTTTTGAGTTGGTATGATTGACTTGAATGACTGCCTGCAGCTTTATGTGAAGCATATTTCTTGATTAAAGATGGATCAGAAGGTTTAAAATTCTTAATTATAATGTAGTAATAGATAAAAAAAAAAAAATATATATATATATATATATATACATATATGTGTATATTAATCCTTCCAACAGACGTTTTATGCCTTCAACTATTCATAAAGATTCTCGCGTTCCCATGCATTGGTTAGTATAGTCTCGCATTATTTTCTCCCATCTGTTTTGCTTCCCGTTTTTTGTTATAATTAATTATCGGATGTACTTGCTGATTTTATCACAACCTTAATAATTAAAAACGTGCATTCTTTTTCACTGCATTGTTGTTGTAATTTTGTTTATTCGTCGAATTGCTACTAAAGAAAAAAGAAGTTTGGATAAAACCCTAAGGAATATGTAATAATAGTTTAAACCGCCTTTCCCAAGATTTTATTAATTTCATTTGAAACTTAAAAGATAATCTAAATGAATAAAAGATAAAGAAATGGGACTTTTTAAAGAGCTGTTTGATAAAGAGCAAGTACATATAACATTTTATTTACTCTTTTTATTCATTCCTACTGCGATATAGGTGATCCAAATGTTTTATTGTAGTTCCAAATGGGCTAAATACTAAAGTGTAAAGATTTTCCTGAGGGGACTGCATAACTGCGTAACCTGCGTAAACAACCAGAGATTTTGAGAACCATTACGTGTCGAACCCCATGGCTGTACACCAAGTGCGCCGGGAAAGGTAGGGTCACGGGGGAAGTGCGCCAGCCCCTTTTTGAAGGGTACGGTCGAAGTGCGCCGGGTTAATCCTACCTCTCGACCCAGGTAGTCCACCCACCTCGGACACGGATCCTCTAATCTAAAGAACTAATCGTTGTCAATATTCGCATATACTCAATATAAAGCGATTTCAAGTTACTTTGAACAAACTGCTCAGAGTGATATGGCGATCATTAGCAAATCTCAGTGCATAGGAGAATCTGTAGAATGTTCTCGTAAGAACAAAATCCAAATTTAGTCAGAAGATACACTTTAATTTGTGAATATTCAAAATGAAAAAAAAACGAACTAACTTACAAAATCAAAATTAATTATCATTACACATAGGAAATTTAAGAAAATAATCAAAAATACGAGAGAAAAATCAATTTATTTTGTTAATAATAAAAATTGAAGAAATGTTTCTTATATAAATTACACTCACTTATAAGTAAGTGCTAATATTTATTAAAAGGGCTTAGATTAACTTAACTTTAAACGTACTCATGAAAACTAAAATCTTCTGCATATGTAATATACATTATAATACAATTGAGTCTATATTCAATAAATATAATACAAAGTACATATTGAAAGGTGCAATTTATTTATGTACATACTCCTAAATAAATTAAAAATGACTCACATTTCAAATCTAGATACTTTATTATTATAAACAACCAACGCTAGGCGGCTTGAATCCCACATTGGTATTGGGAATTCCGTGGACAGATCAATATAGTTCTCGGTGATATAGTCCCAAAATCAATCATTGCGATGGCTTATTTAATCTTCAATATAACATTCTTCAACTTCTTCAGGGTCTATATAGGGTAGTTCGAAGATAAACTTAATTAGTTGGCCATCGTTGGTAGAACATCGGTAGTCCTCAGTAAATCGTAAATCCTGAATTTTTCCAAAGTGCTAGGGAAGACATTTCGAACGGCTTGTTGGATTCCAATTTCGAAGTCCACTACAAAGTTCTTTGTGTTTAGACAGGGTGCAAGAGGTATAACCCGGGATTACCTGACTCTCACCCTTTAGACTTTAGACTAAGAGGCTGGCGCACTTCGACCGTAACCTTTTTCTAATCCGAAGGGGGGCTGGCGCACTTCGGTACCAGCCAACCCCATTACCCATTGTTTTTTTTTAGCTACGTATTTACCTCCTTAGCGTAAAGAAGGACATTTTCTTAAAGTGATAATATGTAACTCACTAATTAATTTTATTGTTTTAGGATAGGTCATAAATAAAAAGTAAGTTAATTACAAAAATTTGATAAGTAAGGATACTAAGAAATTCAATTGTTGTTACTTGAAAAAACAAAACAGTTCAATTAATACTTTAAAATAGAAGCAACTAAATTGTAACATGGATATATTTTTGGGCTGGGGGACAGAAGAAATTTCCGTCACGTAAAAAGCGACATGAAAAATATGACGCTCTAAAATCTAGTACTAGGAAGTTATTATGTAACAGGAGGTAGCTTGGTTTTCATTTTTTAGTTTTATATTTCGCCAATAGAAGCGCACCAGGGCAACCGTCTTTAGAGGGGGAGGTGTAAAAATTGCTGCACTGGATTCAATGCCCAAAAGCGTAAACATGGTTCATTGTTTTTCCATGAAGTATGGTGAAAATTTCGACACCGCCTTACTTTATTCGATTTACCTATATTAAAGTTTATATAAATGATAGGTTATAAAAATGGAATTTATTACTAGATATGTATTAACAAAATATAATAAAAGCTTAATACATTTTTTCTAAGAAATCTAATAAAGAATTAGGCAAAAAGAAGTCCATAGCGTATTGTTCCTTGCATTTTCATAATTCTTCGGAATTGTTAAATTATTTGCCTTGTATAACCATTTTGTTATAAAGAATAATGAAAAATCTTGTTTACATTTTGAAAAATATTGGATCTTAAAAATATACGTATTGTATAATGGAAATTAATTATTGATTAAATCCTTTTTGACTTTTGTATTTTGTTGGTACAAAAAGATAAAATTTCATTTGAGCAATAGCAATAAGTTTTTTATTGATGTTAGAAGGAGGTCACATTTTTTAATTTAATTCTTGTTAATAAAAAATACCATCTAAAGCCGGAATTTTTCTGTTATACTCCAGTCTTATTTAGTTTTTTTTTCATTTTTATAATTTAATATGATTGTTAAAATTATTTTTAGGTAATGTCGGTCATTTTAAATTGATTTTGGGTGCTTCTGCTGCAGTTAGGCTTTGAATTTCATTTTACTGCGTATATACTTTTATTTACACAAGGTTGGAGTTAGAGGTGGTTATCGATATAAAATTAGGTTTTAATTAGAGGAATTTATTGGCTCCTTACTCCTTACACATCACAGGGAAAATCACTGTAAAACATGTATTAACTCTGGAAATAGAACTAGATAATATATCAGTGTATGGACTTAAGTTTTAAGTGAATGTGATATTCATTTGGCTATATCGATTTCCTTCCGATATTGTGCTCTTTCTCTTTATCCAAAGATTAATTCTAGATAGCCTATGCAACTATAGATGTAACGGGTGACACGGGGTTAGTTTGTCGCTCCATCATCTGTATAAACCTTAAGGGGCCCACACACTTACAGTTTAACTGCAGGCCGTTATCGTATACGATTATCGTAAGGCCAAAATCTCCGACCACCACACATTACCAGTCCAGCGCCTGAAGGCAATCGTAAAGAACTGCAGATCTGTGCCTGTATGCGCCATACACTGTGCGATAAATTCCTGCAGGCCGATATCTGTCGATTTTTAACTGCAGGCCATGAACTGTTCCCCTCTCAGTTCCCGCTAGACTTTCTGAATGCGTAGAAGTAAACGTTGTGCGTTGTACGTTAATTATTGTGAACAAACGAAGAAAAAAAAAAAGATTTTGGTGAAAGAAGCGGCTCCAAGAAAGAAACACTAGTTCACACATTGCTCTGTTGCGTGAATTGAGGCATTCCTATAAAGAAGATTTATTAAACTATTTGCGAATGAACGAAGGCAATTTCAACAAAATGTTTCGATTGGTTTCACCCTTCATTAGTAAAATTAACACCAAAATGTGCCAGTTAATAATTGCAGGAGATTGTTTATTTTCTTTTTAACAGTATCTAAAAAAATGTAATTAGAAATGTAAAATGTATAATTTATAATTTATCAGAAATTATTAATAAATAAATTAAACCATTATAAATTATTTAACTAAAGAATTATTATTATATGTACCATATTTAAAGTGCAATTACCTATTGTCGCAGTCGGTACTGTTTTTTTTTTTTTTCTTATAAAGTCTTAATAACACACCTTTCGCAGCCTTTTGTTTGAATAATTTATAGACGATTGTTAGACATGTTTATAGACGAGACATGTCTATGAAAGCTGAAATAAAATTAGGTTTATAGTCAACCATGGTGACGTCAGTCCAAATTTTCTTAACAACGTGATAAGATTTTGGCCTGCAGTCCGACGAAGGGAAATTAACAAAATAAAGATGATTCACTCTACACGCCTGTAGGCCGACTGATAGTGTAGGGCGGCATTGATCTTGAGGCACAGGCCTGACAGTCCACCGACTGTCGTCTCTCCTTCCATCCGATCCTCGCCTCTACCCTCCACACACCTACAGTCCACCTCCGACTGCAGTCCGTCCCGTCATCTTAAGGAAAACTGATAAGTGTGTGGCCAAGCTCCGTGGACGGACAGATCATTATCTTCAGTTAAACTGTTAGTGTGTGGGCCGCTTAACAATTGGCATACACAAACAGTTCTCCTGTATGAGCTGATTCATTCATAGCAAGTTAAAAATTATCATCACCGCCAGGATTCGAACCAAGCATCACTGAGTTTCCGATACAATACTGTAAAAAAAAATTATGTTTATTATGTTTCCCAATTAAAATTTGAGGAAGAACAAGGTTAATCCGGATTCGAACAACCTTGCAAGTTTGTAGAACATATATCTTGTACAATTGTATGTATAAGTTGTACAATTGTTTGAAAATTTAGAAAGTTTGATACTTAACTTTACATAACGTAAATACAGGGAGCACCTGGAAGCAACCCCAAGTCAAGTTTAGTTTTATTTGTTTTTGTTAAAAGCACCTCATTCAAACAAACTCTACTTGAGAAGTCAAGTTTAACGAAACTATTCTGGAATGCCATCATCGAGTTTCACCGACCAAACAGAATAGATTCCCCTTTAGGTGACTGTTTTGTTTGTTTGTAAATATAAACAAGCGTTGAAGACTAGACGTGATGGTCGGACCACGTGCTTCTATAACAGTCGTCATCATCTGAGGTAGGTTACTTCTATCCTCTTCTCGCACATCATCCACAATCTCTCCTTCCCCATGTTTCTCTTTATTTACTTTGGTCTTGACTCATTGCTTAAGAGCGCTCGCGTTTTCGTTTACTCGACGATTCACTTTTACGCTCCCCTTTTTGTAAATTCCCTATATTGGTTTTTGTTGTTTCTTTTTTGTTTACTTCTTCTTTCCCCTTCTTGTTTTTCTTGATGGATCGTGCTCTAGGAAATACGGGGAGCAGAAGTAAATATTTATCCAAAAGTGCACTTATTCATTTTCTCCCCTCCTTTAGTTCAGTTTATCTTGCAGGATATAAGTTCAGTTTTCGATTAGCAAAGTTAACAAATTTAGCGAATGATAATTTTCTTTCGTCGACTGTCCTTTTAGGCTTCAAGGGTATAAAAGATACACACAGCTGCTGATTTAGCAATATCCTCTCTTTAATGAAAGTAAATACTTTTAAAATTATTCGCGGAGTAAAAACAAAACAAAAGTTTTACTCGATTTCTCTTCCGAAGTCTTGTTTATTTTGGAATTTGAAACAGTAAGAGAAACTGATATTTCACGGTTGCCTGATTAATTTTGTTCAAATTTATTCGGTTCACTGTTTGAATTAGGCAAACAAGCGATATTTATGGTGTTTAATGTTTAAATTTTAACTTGCTGTTTTGACTTCTCTTGTAACCCAAGAAAATTCAAACAGATCGTCCAGAATAACGTAGAATTTACAGTGTTGAATAAACAGGCTTTTTTGATCATAATATCTTTTTGTATTTTATATTTAACGTAAATTTAAAAAAACAAAAAACATTTTTTACAAGCTAGATCCGGCGCTGTATCCAGCTTATAAAAATATCTAATATAAATTCCACTTAAGGTCTAAGTGAAATTCTTAGAAAATTGAATATAATCGTTGAAAATCACTTTTACGCTGTAAATAACAGATTTAATTATAAATTTAAGTATATAAATACATCAGAACTCAGCTAATATATAAATATTTTTATTTGTTCACAGGTGAGGTTGTTATCAGTGGCGAATTCAAGATAACCAACGAGCCGTTTCGTCCAGCTTTGGGTAATTTCTCCTCGGCCGAGTTCATACAGCTTTCAGCTAAAATTGGACAGCATGTAAGTAACTAGTTCAAATGTAATTATTAGAAACAAGTTTTTGATGTTCACACTATTTTGAAGGTTCTTCTTTTATCATCTAAAATCGAAGATAAATTGCTTTTAAAGATTGGATAATATGCTTGACATTGCTATGTTCAGCAATTTTGTCAGAAAATAAGACAAAATTTAAATAAAATTATGATAACATTACGTATCATGGTCATGCGAAGCAAACATACTGCTGTTAATTACTGTAAAGCGGCAGCGGCTTGTATAGTTTGTGGTGCCTCCCATGCTACTAAGGTTATACATGAGCTATTCTTTTGCAAAGAGGAAAAAGGAGCGTGTAAGCGGCGGGCGCTTAAAGTTTCTGTACCTACTAACTTTAGATGACATGGGGTCATCCCTTAGCGATATTATTATTATATGTATTATAAAATTTACTAATTTATTAAAAGATAGGACTAAAATACTAAATTTATTGTGTTTGTTTTTAGCTAAACAAGTTATACAGTCGCAGTGGTCTAAGGGCAGGATTTAGAGGTGCAACAGTGGTTGAACTAGGTCCAGGTCTTACTGTAAGATGTCGCCTGCTGATGGCTTCTTCAGATCCACTCACAGTGAGCAGGGCTGGGCTCGCTTTCCTAGCAGGATTGGAACATACCCAGGGACATCTTACTCTAGGACCTTACATTGTCGACATTCAGTCCATTGGATTCCAAGGTAAATAACATTTAATAACTCTACCGCAAAACTTTTTGTAATGCTCGTGCTTTCTTTTTACACTAGTTATGAAGACTCAAAAGAAAATTTTATAGGCATGGAAGAGACAGACACAGACAATTTGAAGGTGATGTAGTAATCAGAAGCTTTAAACTGACGTAGAAGTGTTAATATACAGTGTGGTCAGTATATTATAGCTATCAAGATAGTACTTGAGAAGGCCTGGCAACAGATTGATGAATGGAGTCTGCCGGTTTTAGCTATTATAAGAATAACTGGCTGGAGAACCAAATTAGATAAATTTCATGTAAGGAGGCAAATAAAAGAAGAAGCCAAAGCTTACATTTATAGTGGCGGGCAAATATAGAAAAATTGAAGGAATAATTGTATACGTAGAACTTAGTATTAGAAATAAAGTTTCCATGTCTATAATTTCAGTACACACAAAGGGTCCTTAGGCAATTTAAATGTTTATTTTATCTCTTTTGATCAGTTATTTATAATAACGTGAAACACCCTGTAAATGCTGTTTTTGTTGTCTAAACAATTTTACAAAATATGTAACTTATGAAAATTAAAATAGTCTGCCAATTAGTGTAGCACATAGCTCCTCGCATCCTATCGTGTACTTTATTCATGTCATGCTTTTACACTCCATTATTGTCTTAAGCGAAGCTTTTAAGTAGTTTTTAGTTTTTTCGCAAAAATTGAACGACAAACATGAGACCAACAATGTTTCCTGATGTCTGAAACAGATATCTGTTTTTTTTTAATAGGAGACATAAAAAAGTTTGTTCTTTAGAACAATCTTATAGCATCTGTTTGCCTTCGGTAAGCTCGGAATCAAAAATAGAGGGGAGTACGAAAAACACAATTAATAAGGACACATGACGCAAAGATAAATTGGAACAAAAAAAGATACCAAATAGGTAAATATTTGTACTCAGTGTCCTCCTCTTTCAATTAACACCCAAAATGGCGCATATCCGTTAAAGAAAATTCGATTCCCTTGTTTTTGAGGGATAATTTTTGGGGCTTCCCTATATTTTTTCTCTGTTCGGGTTATTACACATAAATAACTGCTAAGTTTCAAATTTTTGTGTTTGGTACTTTCGTAGATAAAGGTGTGTTAACAACCTCCAGACAGAAAGACAAATGCAGGAAATAATATTTTAACACTTCTTTCTATATGTTCTACTAAACCTACAATGTATAAATATATTACGGGAAGTGTATATGTTATTTTAGAGGTAAAGCATTTTATAGATTAGTTATATTTATTCGTATTTAGTTTTTAATTTGTGGCATTAATAATAGAAAATTAGTCCTTTAAGTAAGAATAAACTTACTCATATTCTGTTATTGTCTCATATTATATTTCATGTTCTTCGAATTAAAATGTTTTATTGTGAAACTATTTTATTCTTGAGAAAGCAATTTTTATGTTTCCATATTGTCTTCTAAATTGGAATACCTATGAATAAAGAAAAGGCTAATCTACAGTTTCTGATGTTTCATGGTGCTTCAATATTGTTAATCCTTTGAACCCCCCCATTGGCCATTATACTATCCATTCAGGTAAATGCATTGCTTGTTCACATCTGTTTACCAACCTCTACATCTACCATCATTATTCAGTAGCCTGCTTTAGCAGTCTATGAATGAAAGGGTACAGGTTTTGTATAATTAAAGAGACAAAATAAATTATTAATCAATGTTAGAATAGACTTAACTACTTAAGAATTTAAAACTACATGAGACAGTTTACTAATTAAATCAATTTTGATTAAAGATTTAATTTGAGATATAATTACTTCTAAAAATATATGGTACATTTCAATAAAATAGTTTCGCTAGTTCAAGCTTCACACCTTTGCGCAGAAGACTAACTTTAGAAGATAGAAAATAGATCTCCAAGAAAAAATATTTTTCAAAATACATTCTTTGGACTCTTAAAATATGTAAATTCATAAAAATCTCAAAATATTTTTTTTGGACCTAAAATAATTTAATTCATAAGAAATTATGTCTTCTTTCAGAACAATAGCTTTTTATAATCCCATGAAATTATGTTTTTTTTTAATTATTTATATTTTTTTGTGTTTATAGCTTCATCAGATGAGGTGAGCTGGTCTCAGTGGTCGGATTGGGGACCTTGTGATTCCGATGGGACTACCTCTAGACGTAGAGTCTGTCTCAGTCTCAGTGGACTTAAACTAAGAGATCTGTCAGCTTGTGAAGCACTACCAGGACTTAAACGTTCGTTAGAAACTAAAGCATGTGGTGAGAACAACCCGAAGAATGATTCACCTAGGATAGTAGCCACGACTGCTAAACCTCCACCAAGAACAACTTCGAGATCACCATTCCTTATTCCTACCTCGAGAGCAACTATTAGAACTTATACGTCAACTCCTTTCTTTCCTTCTAGTCCTGCAATTCCTGTTATGAGAACGGAACCAACCCAACAAATACCTTTAACTTCAAGTAAACCCATCGCTAAGCTTCAATCTCCTGCTCTTACTACGACACCATCAACCACCACTTCAACAACAGCTGAACCATTACCTCATCCTTTGTCTCATAATGCTTCTTCACTTACAGGTAACTCACCTTTTTTTTAGCAGATTAATTTTATTTATTTTTATACACTACAAATTCAACCTTTTACATTTTAAATTCAACCTTTTGCAGAACCAAATTGAATCTTTTCTAAATCAAAATTATAAAAAAATAAATAAGAATAAATCACATATTTTCTCTATTGTGTCAATAGGGGTTTATTTAAAAAATAAACTAAAATTAACAAGTTCTTTTCCAGTTTTTTTTTTTTTAAATTATATTTTGTTTCTCATATTCTTTAGAATATTGAATATATTTCCTTATTATTTTTAGTTTAATTTTTAAGAGTATTAAATGTTGGAAATTTTTAAATTTAGTCAAAGAAATTTAATAATTATTACTTTAAAAAAGTAGTTTGTCGACATTCATCAAACACTAAAGCAGTATGTTTAATAAAATGAGTCACGTCAGGTGTGGGATTTGATCCATGAAACAAAAGAGAAAATATATTATTAATAAAGTAAAGGGGGCAACTAAAATAGAAATTATTATTATTTATTATTTTTTTAAAAAAAAATCTTCAATATATATTATGGAAAATCATATGCTGACGACAATAATCTTCTTTTTGTATTTATTTATACATTTCAAAAAATTTATTTAAAAAAAAGATTGAACATGTAGTAGTAACAACTCATCTTTAAAAAGTGACATTTAAAAATCATAAATTTAACAAAAATGCATAATTCGTCTTGTTAAAAATATATAGTGTACATGTACATGTAAACTTAAACTACAACAGATCCCAGCAGCAGCTGATAGTAATTTATGAGACTTATGCGTGGTATAATTATAAAAATCTGTAGGGGTAATTTAAGTTAAGAATGTTCATACAGCCACCTTTTTGCAATTTAAAGTTACGATTAAACTTTTTTAAATTTTAACTGAAAATTAAATTATTAATTAGTTAAATTATTAATAAGTTAAAATGAAATTATTCTTTAAAAAGGCTTAAAAAGTTTGATTTTACAATTTTTTATTTTACAACCTTAACTTTCTTTCATAAATCTTTTTATGAAGTAAGTCTATTGTTTCTGATACATAGTTCACTGTTATAAACTAGTCTGCCAGCAAGAAATTATGGAAGTATATATTTTAATATATATTCTGTAAGTTAAAAAAATAATAAAATCTCGAATAGGTAGTAATTTAAAATCTCTTTTCTTTAACAAATAATAAAAAAGAGGATTTTTACATTAAAATGACATCATACTCTGACATAAGTGAATATTTCCAACATGTATAAAATATCGGAATGCAAGGACTTGACCTCGGACCTCAATATTGAATCTGTGTCATTTACATTTGAGATTCATTCGAGACACTAGAGGAGTACATTTAGACAAATTGCTTAGGCATCTGAATTGCTGCCTTGTAAATTACTTGATTTATATATTACTTGAAAAAAACCTTTGGCTCCCCTTCGTTGTTCTATAAAAATGAGCTGTGGTTTATCTTCTCTAATGCATTAGACTTGATAGTTATTTGTATAATGTCGAATCAATTAAAATGATATATCTGATGCATTTATATTATGATTATTGCACCACATTTCTTTGAAAGAGAACATCATCTTAAATTTGACAAATATCTTACACTAGAAGTGAGATATGATTATGGTTTTAAGTGTTAAATTGAGGAATGATATATGAGCTCATTTCGTGCCTTTTTATCATTAGTATTTTCTTTATTTTATTCACCTTTTTTTATTTCTATCATGCTCTTAAGTATTTGAATTAATATGTATATATTTTCCTATTCGACTTTATTCTTGATGAAAATTCTTTATCTCCTATTACCTATTTGGTACTTCTTTAGATTGTTACTCCCCTATGTTGTTTTAGGATAAAAATGACTTTGACTAAATATCTATTAAGAAAAAAGGTACAATCTAAAGAAGTGCCACCTATTATATATATATATATAAAAAAAAATCAGTTCTCCTTAAATTTTAATTATTATTTTTTTTTTTTTTTTTAGTTTTTTAAAAGTAAATAAATTAATAGAGAACCAAATTAAGGAATAAATAATGTACTTATATTAATCTTAAAGCAACTTAAAGAGTGAAAATCTTGATCAGTGACTTATTTATTTGCCTAGTTAGACAATTGATAGGTTGCCAAAAACTCAAGCTCTCGTGCTTCTTTTTTACACTATTTCATTATCACAAGCAGGCTAATCTCGGTTTAATAGGGCAAATGGCTTGGCACTGACATTACCTATCAATATACTTGTCATATAGAAGGTGAAGTCTTCCTTAGCTAGTCTCATAAGCGTAATTTTCCGGAGAAAATTTAATCTGTTATTTTGTTAATCCTAACATATCATTCTCATTGAAGGGATCATTCTTAACGGAAGTTGCTTATAATGAGAGTAACTAGTAACAGTAGCTGTCTGTTAGACAACTAATAAATGTTTAATATAAGTAAAAGTAACTCCCTTTTGTTTTCCTTATTTTTCTTATATTATTTCCCTAGTTTATTTATTTTTGTTTTCTTTTATCAACACTGTCTTACCTCTGATATAATTAATCTATGGAAAGACTGTAAGAAGCAAAAAAATTATAAGGTGGAAATCTTGACTTTTCAGTTGGCATAACTGCGTAGACCAGTTTATCCTTAAAAAAAATATATATATATATATATTTTATATCAGGTATATAAAAAATTAAATTACATAAAATAATTAATAAACATAACAGAAATAAAATAATAATTTAGAAAGTCTTAAGCCAGGTTTACATAAGAGTTACCAACATTGTAGGTAACAATTGAGGCGTTCCGAATACAAAGGGCGAACTCAACAAATGGTGATTTTGAGAAAAATTTAAATTAATGTTTTAAAGCATTGGGCGAACTCAACAAAAAAGCATATTAACAGTCATAGAATTTTTACTTAAGGCGTTTACGTGAATATCCGGACACTTCTTGAGTCATGTTTGTTTTTAAAAATAGTACACACAATAAAAATTAATAATAGCAACAGTAATTTGCACAAACAACTTGTTAGAACAAAATAGAAAACAAAACTGGCGAGAATAGACACGCTGTCTGATAAGATTTAGGAATAAGAGAAGTGGGGGACTTGGGGAGTTAGATGTGGAGTTCGCCCTTCGTATCCGCCTACTTATGAACGATTCAAACCTCTCCTACAAGTTTAAACTAGTAATTTTAAGTGGAATTAAAGGCGAACTCAACAAAAAACTTTTCAGGCTAAATCTTAGACCCTAAACGATGGTAAGGAAAAAAAAAAAAAAAAATCTTGTAGGTTGAGTTTGCCCTTTCGTATTTGGAATGCCTCAATTGTAGGTAACAATTGTTATTAACATTTTGGAAAACACTTCTGAATTTGTTACCAACAAGCTGTGTTAGGTTACTACAGTGTAACCCCTCTTAACCGGCCACAGATCAACCGGTCCTCGGATTAACCGGCCTATTATATGATTTTTTTTTTTTTTTTTTTTTTTTTTTTTGTACAACTATAGTAGTATCGTATCACTATAGTCGATGCAGATACAATTAAAAAATAAAATATTAGATGGCAGGTGGCTCAAACACTGATTGTTTGACGGCATTTCCTGGTAAATAAAGGGGGGTCACGTGACGTTGATGTGGTGGACAAAATAGGAGCGCGTTTGATTCTATGACTACATATTTCTAGGAATCAATTAACATCTCTGATTCTTTTTTCTTCACCTGTTGCTTTGTCGGAGCCTTTCTCCGAATTTCGTTAGAGCAAATTTCTTGCGGATAAGAGGAGAGAGGACGTTACTTACTCAGTTGTGTGCTTGCCTTAACAAAAAATAAGTTATAAAAAAATTAGGTAATAAAATAAGTTGCAAAAACGTCTTAATTGTTTTTTTATTCATGACATATGATAAAATATATAGGTTCTTTTTGATTGGTTCTATTTTTCACGAGAACCTCGGATCAACCGGCCAGGTCCTGGTTCCGACCAGGCCGGTTAAGAGGGGTTACACTGTAACAAGATTTTTGCTGTCCATTACATGTCGGTGAAGATCAAAGAAAGTTAGTAACATTTGTTGGCAACACGTGTTAAACTTGATTACGCCAGAGTTACTAACAAATGTTCTCAACAAATACACAACATTTTGCAGCCAAGTGACGTGATGTGGCGCAACGTTAATAACAAGTTAAAAGTCAAACTAGGATGTTGGTAACATTGGTTAAGGGAGTTATCCACTTTTACATATATATTTGTCTACAGTACTGTGTTTTACTAATAATTGATTTTCTTGTGCAGAAGTGAGGCTGTGTTTAGACTGTGATCCTGGACAAGTGTGTGTAGCTCTGCAGGGCGAACCTCTACCTTCATGCAAACCTGCTATAGATCTCAATGACCCTACAGGTTGTGGAGGGCACTGTGCCATAAACACTGAACTTTGTCACCGGCTCACCCATAGTGCTTATCGGTTTGTTGAAAATATATTATGTTTAATTTATCTTTAGATGTCAAGGATTAAATAAGTCTTGATTTATCAATGTAAGGGAAATTTGCTCATCTGTATGATATGATCTACGGGATGGGTTGTAAAAAGTGGAGTTTTAGAGTACTTACTCTGTGGGACTATGTTTTAGCCTACTTATCAATTTTGGACCTTGCCATCTCCTCCCTTCCAATTTCCTCCTCCAATCTCATATTCCAAGTTCCCTAACAACATCCAACCATATTGCACAAGGACCCCTTAAGGCTCTGTCCTCTAAATCAAATCTACTAGGATATGAGTTAACCCAGTGAAGTAAGTGATCTCACTCTTAAAGCTGTAAAGAAATTTTGGACTTCTTTAATAAATGGTACAAGAGTACATTTACAATGGTTCTTAAAGTCATCTTTCTATGCCAACAGGTCCCTTTTTTGTGTAAATCTATCTTCTGAAAAGTTTTTTTTGTAGATGTAAAAGATGATGTACTAAATATTTCATCTTTGAAACAGATTTTTTTCAAATAAAAAATACCCTCAAATTCCAAATAAGTATTTTTTCAAAATTCTTATTTATTTTTACTTAAATGTGTCTTATTATGCCCAAAATTGACATTTATATTTTGTATGTTTAGATGTGTAGACGACTCTAAATGTCTGGATGACGAATGGCAGTGTGGCAACCAGTTGTGTATTCCTCTCATTAAGAGATGCGATGGCCACTTTAACTGTTATGATCACACCGATGAAGTCAACTGCGGTAAGTTTAAAGTCTTGTCTATATGGTTGCTCAACAATTCAAAAAAAGATGGTTACATTTTAAAAGAATTTTTTTTTTTTTTTTTTGTTTAACTAATACAGGGTTAAATGTAAAATGTTAAGCTATTTTGCAGTCTTTTATTTAATTATAGTATTTTTAAAATGTTGTTTTATTTCTATATTTAGACTGTGATCTGAGAACCCATTTCCGTTGTGGTAAGAACCTTAGTTGCCTCCCTAAGAGCAAGAGATGTGACAGAATCGTTGACTGCTGGGATGCTACTGATGAATCTTCATGCACTAATGGTAAGAAGACTCATTTTTGATTTATTTATTACAGTCTATAATTTTTTTTATATTAAACCTTAAAATTAATGTATTTAAAGTCTTTCATTATTAATATAATGTTTTATGTCGCAGCATGTGTTGATGCCAGTCAGTTTACATGCAATGACAGCCAATGTATTGCAAGTAAGAAATTCTGCGATGGTTATCCAGATTGCAGAGATCATTCTGATGAGCCTTTTGGATGTGGTGGTCTCTGCAAGCACCATGAATGGAAATGCAGGTACGTCAAACTATTGGTTTTGCCAAAGGATTTAATTGGGAATTAGTAATTATAAGTAAATATAAATTGTGTTTTATTGGGTGATTAAGAATATTGTTTATTTATTTGACCACAAAGTTGGTGGCACTACCTCGCAAGATGGGGTGGTATTTTAATCAAAGTTGGGTTGAAAGTTATCGTTTTAAATAAATTAATTGGAAGCTTAAACCAGGAGTAGGTAAAAGTAGACTTATTGATTCTAATTGCAACTACCTCAGGTGTGGTCATGGGCGCCCATAGTCCAAAATTTAGGGGGGGGCCAAAATAATTTATATATATATATATATATATATATATATATATATATATATATATATATATATATATATATATATATATATATATATATATATATATATATATATATATATATATATATATATATATATATATATTTTTATTTCGTATTGAATACGGATTCAATACTACTTATGGAAACACCTAACTAGTTAAATTCCAAATTAGGATTCAATCCGTATTTAAACATCGTAGAAACTAGAAACGTAGTATTATGTAAGAATGTTTTATATTAATTAGAGATCAAGAAAGTGATAAGGGTTAAGAAGAATATGAAGCAGTGATTATGAGTATGAGTAGTAGTTTAAAGACTTTTCGTTATCGTGTCGTTTGCCGACAAAGCAAAAACCCGCGCTTTGTCAGGCGTCCGGCACGGCCGCTATAAGTTACCCGCATTTTAGGTATCGCAAATATTTGTCTCCCCTTTTTTCTTTACTTTAACCCCCTCCTCTAAAAAATAATCGATTGTGAAATCATTCGATTATTAGTATAATCGATTAAAAATAATCGATTGATTGAAAAATATCGATTATGCCCATCTCTAGTGTGTATACACATATTAATTTGTTTTATCATATTCGCAATTTAATTATAGATTTCAAACTGAAACATTTTTATATTCTATAATCTAATAAAAAAATAAATGGTTTTAAAGTAACAATAAAAAAGTTTTATTAAAATAGGGCATTTGTTTCTCAAGAAATTCTGCAAGTAAAATGGAATATACGTTGAGGCAGTAGGGCTAGAAAAAATAATTTTATAAAATTAAAAAAAATTGAAGGTTATTGATTTAAGGGATCGAATTGAATTGGGGATGAGAGGGTGATTGATATAAATCGGAACAGAAAGGACTGATCTTATTTTGACTTTTATTTAGTATCTGTGCGCATGTATCATCATCCCTCCCTCCAACAAAAAACTCCATTCAACGTGAAATTTTGTATAAAATTGAAAGTAAAAAAGGATTAGTAGATAGTGATAGAATTGATAAGAGAGTGTTATAATGGCAATATAGGGTGTCCTTAGGGTATCAAGAGAGAGAGGTGAGACGATACAATTTGATAAACTTCGACAAGAAGAATACTGCAAGAATGAAACGTTTCATCCGGTTTCATACTATAATAACTTGCTCCTTTGCTTCAATATTTTATCTATAAATTTCTTACTTTTTTATATATATATTTTTTTTGTACTAATTTCATACACTACAACTATACATACTAAGAATTATTATAATATACGCTATTACCCTAATGGTTTTTTTTTTTTAAATATTTATAAATTGAACTTAAAAAGTCTTACATTTGTTTTTTAAAAAAAATGGATCAGTATTCCAGGGGGGGGCAAGCGCCCCTGTTTGCCCCCCCCATATGGGCGCCCATGGGTGTGGTATTTGCTAACAATTTTTTTCAATGGCCTGCACGAGAGCAAACGTTCTTTAAAATTTGAATTGTATTTCTTACCTATGTTATTCCTTTTGTTAACAGTAACAGCCGTTGTATCACCAAGAGGGAAGTTTGCAACGGTGTTGATGACTGCGGTGACAACTCCGATGAGGTCAGCTGTGGCCGGAGAAGACCTAGACCGGCTTCTTAGATAAGGGTTAATAATCGCACCCTTGCGAGCCTTCCAGTCATTCTGCAAAATATACTAAACTAGCCCTTGTCTTCGACTAAACTCAACGAAATAACCAGAAGCAATCAAAATGCTTCTTTATACTAATTAAATAATAATGCTTCACTTTTTTTATATAAAAAAAACAATTTGCATTAAAAATGAAACAATGTAGTATATTGTTTATAAAAGAATGAAGTTATCAATTTTATAGAGCAAAGAAGATTCAATTATTTAATATTGGAGATACATATTGTTTAGGAAATTTTGAAAGACCAAGAGTAACTGTTCAGCATGATATCACTCGTTAAATTAATTGTTGCCTCAATAATTCAGTATTAATTAATTTTAATTAATAGGTAAGCTGACTTTGAATGATTCTGATCCCTGTCAGTTCTTACCATTCAGTATTCACTAAATATATATACAATAAACTCACTTCTACTGATTCAGTCCCATAACAGTAATGACAGGTAATTTAACAAATTAAAAACTATACTGAGAATTAATCAACTGTTAAACTGAATTTAACCATTCATGGAATTCGAGCATTAGTCAAAAGTAAAAACAAAATATTTGGATTCACCGATGTTTTGGAAAAATGTATTTAGTTATTTTCTAAGAATGTTCCTTCTTGCATTATACCTTGAAGAAATGCACAGTTGATATCCTCAATATCTATTTAATTCACAGTCCATGTACTCAATATTTATTCTTATTCACTGTCGAGAACCTTAATATCTATGTAATTCACAGTCAGTATCCTAAATATTTAAACAATGTCTATTTATATCACTGTAGACATCCATGTAGTGATTAAACTATTCATTGTCATAATCATTCTTATAATTTAGTGCCTCTACAGTTAAATTAATAATTAAGCTGATTTTTAATACCGATTGCTGATTTATTCAGTACCTAGATAATTTAAATGATAAACTATACTCTTTTTACAATAATTATTAACTTTTGACACTCAGATTGGCCAACCTTTACACACTAGGCCTTGGGAGGGGTAGGTTCAGTGACATTCTTATTTGCCTAGTTGGCCCGACGTTCTCAAATTCAAAATCTAGTGCTCTCATTGCTACTCAGTGCTCCCCTCCACATTTTTTATTTTCCCGCACTATCAAAACTTAATACTAATTGTAAAAAGAGTATAAACTCTTCAATAACATCAGTTGAATTTATTTTTATTTGACATCTCCTTGCTCTATTATAAAATTAAAAACAATTTATTATTATTAAAAAATATATAATAATAGATAAAAAAATAAATAAATATGACGTTCCTAATTCTAGGTAAAATAAAATGTTTAAAATGTTTATTGAGTCAAAGTTTTCTTTTCGGTATAAGAAAACTTAAAAAGCATAAACAAATCTGTATATATTTTATAAAACTTGTAAATATATCTTTTTTTAATACATTACATTTTAAATATGTAAATGAATATTAATTTTAGGCACGATTATTCATTAAATTATTGTAAAAAAGGATTTGAACTTTAGTAATCTATATACAATATTATTCTCTGAATTTTCCCTTTACTTTTTATTAAAAATAAGCATTTTAAATTTAAAATATGTAAAAAAAAAACGTGTAAATTAATTGAATATAATAACTTATTTAAATTATTTTATATTAGACTTTGAATAATTGTTCTGTCCTTTAGATATGAATTAAGTTTATGTATTTAAACGATAATTTCTCTCTATATTTACTTTGTAAATGAGAAAGTTTAAAAAGATACAAATTTATATAGTTGTATTGTACATTCATTATTATAAAATTGAATCATTATAAACTATGTACTATGTATATATTTAATATATTTTGTGAGTATATTATGGATTTGAATAAATAAATCATAATATACAAGTATAATATTCCCCGAATTCAAGTTTACCACCCCAATTCTGTGACTACATCTTATAACACCTACAAGTGACAGTTTCATTTTAATATAGGTATATGCAAATAAGCTGGGTAGGCAGCTCATACCTACCCCTAATATTAAAATGAAGTCAAAACACGATTTATCATGAATAGGCAAAGGCACAAAGTTAAGGATTGTCTATATATCTGACATTTATCTACTAATAAAAACTGTTACATGTGCATTATAATAATTTTATATATAAATACTGATAATTTAATTATCATAAAATATTTAATCAAGTAAATTTTAAAATATTTAAATTGTATGTTGTTGTTCAAAATTTAAGTGTTAATGAATAAAATCCAAATTGTACTATTTTTTAAACACATTTTTATATGTGTATATATATATATATATATATATATATATATATATATATATATATATATATATATATATATATATATATATATATATATATATATATATATATATATATATATATATATATATATATATATATATATATATATATATATATATATATATATATATATATATATATATATGTATATATATATATATATATATATATATATATATATATATATATATATATATATATATATATATATACGGAAAATAATATTTGGTGAATGTAAAATTAATTAAAATAATATATTTACAATAGCTCTCCTTTAAATATTTAAAACATAATCAATTTCACTGAAAAAAAAAAAAAAAAATCCTCAATTTATTTACTCTTTTTCTCTACAATGATTATAGTGCACACTGTTCTATTCTACATAGTTTTACAATGTATTCTATAGTTTATTCAATTTAGTGAAAGTATTCATAGGAGATAAATAATTTTTTTTAAATAATTGATTGTAATATACAATATAATAAAGTAAAAATGTTTTGATATACATACAGACAATTTCTCAAATATTTAATTCTATCTACCTATACATAACATTTTTTTTTTGGGGGGGGGGGGAGTGTTACATTAATTTTTTTTAGAATTTTTCATTTCATAAAACAAAGAAAAAACTAGGTAATGTATTTATGGATACATACATTTTAATGTATTAACATTTTGGTAATATAAATGTACAACTAAATAATAATAATTTCTTTGTAAAATAACTATAATTAAAGAAAAAAAAAAAATGAAGTAATAATAAGAAATAATTTAATTTAAAAAAAAAAAAAATGATGCCAAAGAATAATTTAAAATTTTGATTTTTTTTATTATTATTATTTTTTTTTTTAATAAAAATAATGATGAATCAGTGAATGATTCGATAACAGTTTCAAGAATGTTAACTCTATAGGAACAGAAGTGATTTCTAAAATATAAACCATAAAAGTATACAACATACAACAGAAATAATTTGATTTTTCTTTAATTTAGTGAGTTATTTCCTATTTGTACATTATTTATTAAATATTAACAACAAAATTAAATAGCATGTTAAACCTAATATATTATCTTTAGTGCATTTTTTACTTTCTCATATAAAGAGAAAGTATTGTGATGGCGCGAAAATTCGATTTTGAGATTTTGATGGATTTACACGTTTTGAGGTCCCCTGAGTCCAAAAAAGTGGTTTTTAAAAAATGTCTGTCTGTCGTCTGTCGTCTGTCTGTCGTCTGTGCAGACGCCTGGAGCCCAAACTACTGGGCCGATTTTGACGAAATTTGGCATACATGTTCAGAAAAATCATACCCCGAGGCGAAATCGAGAAATGAATTTTAGCTCTAAATTTGGGGGCGCTACCCCCCAAAAACTCTGAAAAAACATGAAAAAAAATTATTTCTCGAAAACGGTTCCGACGATTTTGATTAAAAAATTCTAAAATGTAGTCCATTTGAATACGAATCCAACGATATAAGCCGTTTTCCCAGGAAAAATCTAGTTCCTGAGATATTAGCTTAAAACGCGGACGGAGAGAGCCCGGGTTCGATTCCCCGACCAGGAGAAGTTATTTTTATGATAAATTTTGATGAAATGTTCAATAATATTTAAATGTACATTTGAAAACTAATAAATGGAAACACTGGGCTAAGTAATTATAAACTCATATATGAGAAAGTTTGTCTGAGTTGTCTCGGACCGATTTTTTAAATAACACATCCATTCTATTATACTGTAGATGAGTTTACTTGTTGAGAATTCGTATTGATCTTGAAATTCAATATTCTATGATCTTTCGTTTATACTTCTGTTCCTTTAGGACTTAATTATAATAAATAAACATTTTCGTATGCATTTAAATGTAAAGCCAAGATCCAAGATCAGGCATTCGGACAGACTGTTCTGTCTAAAGTATCAGACCTTCAGTAGGTCTTCTGTAGATCTTCAGTTTAAAATCTCAAGCCTATTTGTTCTTGTGAGAAAACTTATTGGATTTTCTTTAGAATTTGTAACCCTTTTTTTAGAGAATTCTTTTTTTGCTTTTTTATGTCATTGTTCCCACCAATTTTAATTATTATTAATGCATACCTATTCCAATTAATTTAATTAATATTATTAATCCCATTTATTAACATGTGTTTATTCTTTATTATATTAATGATGACTGACTAAATAATTTTTTTTTTTAAATTTACCCACCTGATATTTTTTTCTCTATTTAAGGTTTTTTGTGACTTTATTTATTGTAGTTATTGAAAAAAAAATCTAAATATAGATTAGTTTGTAATATTAGAAATCAATGTTGATAAAAAATAAATCAAATAAAAATAAATTAACAATACAATGTAAATAATTTAATCATATTGATAAAAATTATAAAAG
Source organism: Gerris lacustris (assembly GCA_951217055.1). NCBI lineage: Eukaryota > Metazoa > Arthropoda > Insecta > Hemiptera > Gerridae > Gerris > Gerris lacustris. The sequence continues at coordinate 31,315,261 of OX578282.1, read as the reverse complement.
AAAAATGAAGTTGTGTTTGTCTTTTTTTAATTAATTTATTTTATTACTATTGTTTTATCATATAGAGTTAATAATGAATGTATATATTTAAAATATATAAATATTGACTTATATTTTAGAGTCCTTTCATTTTAAAAGGCAAATGTTTGAACCACCGAGGTGCTAAATTAAGGATAACGTAATAAAATCATACGGACTCTCCCTATTTTGAGGTGTTAATCTCTTTTTATTGTTTTATATATACAAATGTGACCTTCCCTAAGTGGAAATACCTAATTTATTTTACTTTAGCAGGACTATTTTTTAGCTAAAAAAAAAATTATATATATATAAAAAATAATTTTATATATATATATATATATATATATATATATATATATATATATATATATATATATATATATATATATATATATATATATATATTACAAATAATTATTAAGAAACCAAAATATTCAAAAGGTCTATATCTATATAAATTGCAAATTCAAATGCCATAAAATAACTTTCAATATAATAACATTTAAATTTTACAAATGTTCCATAAAAATAATAATTGAGAAATTAATATAATAATATGTATTTTTACTTTTTGTTCAGATTTGTATTATTTACTTTACTTTGGCAAATACATAGTTGTCTTTGAATTAATTTTCAGTTTAAAATTGTTACAGAAACTTCTAATTCCAAATGCCACTTGGTCATATATTTTATTTATATAATTAACTATTTTATTTTATTTTTTTCTATCTTTCATGTTTCTTTCATTTGAATATAAAAATTCAATAATATAAGAACTCTTGAAATTGTAGAAAAAGTAAGAAATAAAATAAATATAATTCTAAATAATCCATTTAAATAAGTTAAAATTTTTAACTAACAGTGTTGGTAAATAGAAAACATAACATCAAAATGTTTCCTGCAAAAATGTGGATTCAGTTTATGTCAAAATAATAAATGCAACCATAGTAAAATTGTCATACTAGTTATACCTATTACCTTTTCTTTTCAACTTATTTTCTTCAAACAAAATAGCTGAAATTCCGTTTTAATTGAGATGCCTAGTGGAAAAATTGTATAGCCTTTCAAAATAAGGAAAAATGGGTATAAAATTTGGTTTTAAGACTGTTGCGAACTTTTCCTTGAAGTGCATTAACAAAGCTTATATTATATATATATATAAAGATTTTTTTTTTTAGGCTATTTTTCAACTACATCCTGTAATTGTAAGCTGCTTAAATTTGAATCTGGTTAAAATGTGTTCTCTCTTATTATTGTAAGGAAAATCAAAAATTTATCCTTTAACTTTTCATGTACTATTTTCATTCTAGGGCTAATTTCACTTCTCTGATTTTGTGTGTCAAATGAAATCAAGATTGTTGGTCCTTCTAGAATTAAACTAAAGATTATGAGAAATACCATTTGGATGGGCTTGTTGTCTGAGTGGTTTTGCATTTGTCTAAAGCCATGCTGTCTTAATACTGAAAAACCCTGTTCAAATCCCAGAGATATGAGACATTTTTCACTCAGCCAACTGAGGTGATATCTGACCATATGATTATATTAATTTTTAAAACATTTTATTTAGAAATACATCAATATAATATCTTTTTACATGATCTTATTTTAACTTCAGTTTTTTTAGGTACACATTTTGTAATTAATTTTCAACCCACTTTCCCGAACTACCTAGAAAGCTCAAACTTTCACAGAATATGTATTTCCCATGACAATTTTAAGAATATGTATTTCCCATGACAATTTTAAAGTAAGTTTTTTTAAGTAAAAAATCGATAACCACAATCTTTTATTACTTATATATTTAATATATTTGTGTGAAATTCAGTAACAAACAAATATAGTAATTTAATCTAATTATTTATTTACTCTGTCTCAGAGTTTTAAAATAAATAAACTACTAATGAGAGAAAACAAACAATAAAGGCAGAGTTATGTTGGTTTCATTATGTATATTAATATGTATGTTATGTATTTTTATATATATATATATATATATATATATATATATATATATATATATATATATATATATATATATATATATATATATATATATATATATATAAATATTAATAATTTTATATGCTCTTAAAAGAGTTACAGGGCATAAGTCAAGTTGTATTTATTTATTTTGTTTGTTTTTTTAGAAAATTAAATAAGAAAAATGAATCTCGAACGAATTATTCCGATTTATCTTAACTTATATATTGTATAAGTTATCAATATTATTTTGTTTATTAACAATTTATTTATTTTAACGAAAAAATAATTTTAAGCATTTTGTATACTTTTTTTAAAAAAATTACTTATTTATTTTGTACTAGTTTATTGATTTTTTTTAAAATAAAAATTGTAAATAAATTGTAACGATGGAAGACGTTAAACGTATAGCACCAAGTGTCCTTTGTACATTTTTTATGTAATTATTTTTCTTTTTTTTTAATTAAATTTTTTTATTTTGTATTTTTATTTGTTGTCTTCCATTAAAAAAAAAAAAATAAATAAATAATGTATTTTATGTATTTTATTATTATTATTTTTCGTTTGTAAGTATAAATACAATATAGATGTTTAGTGATATAATATGAATAAGAAAAGTAAAAAAAAAAAATCTTAAATTAATAAATATATATACAGTCATTAGATTTAGGATGAAAATAAATGGAAAAAGAAAAAGGAATTTTTTTAAAAAAATGTAGATTTTTTTTATAATAAAATGTTACTATTTAATTTAATTTTTATTATTATTTTATTATTGGTCTTGTTAATTATTATTATTATTTTTTTACTGAAACATCAATTGGTTAGTAGTATACTTTTTCATTTTAATGCGAGTTAAAAATTCAAGTAAGTTTAACACAATCAAACCAGCAAATAACATGTTTTTCTGGTAAAATCCGTGATATGAAAGGTTTGAAAAAGTTTAACAAGAGTTAATATCACGTTGCAATATGTCTCAGAAGATCCCCATTGTGATGCGGATTTCATCGGAAAGTTATTTATTACGGAGAAAGCTAACTCGCAACTAACCAGTTTGTCTCCAAATCTCTAAAGCAACATTTCTATATAGATCATCAGTTCACCAAAATTTATCAATGGTCAAAACTGATCTTTATTAACTATTATAGTTTTGTTTTTTTTATCAATAAAATGAAAAATTTTGCACATTGAGTTTTATTTATTAAAAATATCATAAAATCCCGGTCAATAACAACTATCCCCTAACAGATTAGTTTCTACCATTTTAATTGATTTGTTATTAAACAGATTTGTGAAACTTTAATGGTTTTTATTACTAGGCATGCATGGGTCTAATCTGCATGGCATGCTTGGGGGTAATACAATATGAATAATGTCCTAGTTAAAGATGATTGGAATAATGGGTAGTGGAGTGGGGGTGTCTTGCTACATTACCTTATAACTACCACTCTTAACCTAACCGACATGGACCACAGCTTTTAACTATTACTAAATATAATTATAAATGTATCATATCAATACACAAAAACTTTTAGTTGAATTTTTACATGCTAGTTTCATTAGTACTTAAAAGAATTTAGATTAAGTTTTATTAAAATTGATGCTATAGAATGTAAGACATTAGTAAATATGTTGCTTTCTTTTAAGACATAATGATCAGATTTAATGGATTTTGCAATCCTCACCACTTCATAGGGGTGTTGCTGTTGGTTTTACTAAAAATATGCTTGTCTTATCGATTAAATGAAGGTAGAACCTTTTAACGACATAAAATTCTAATTAAATTTGAAGCTCACGTTAATGCAGTGTTACATGGGAACACTTGGACAAACAATGCTGTCCAACAAACTTAGCCTGAGTATTGGTAAAAGGAATTCTTATACCAAATTTCAACTAAATCAGTCTACTTTTACTCGTTATTATTGCACTTGTAAATGTTACTAACAAACAGGGTGTACATTTTGTTACGTGTAAGAGGCTTGCTACACTTGCTTCAATTATTATAATTTGAACCTTTTTAGTAATTTAATTGAACACCTTTAAATTTCTTTTTTTTTTTTAAAAAAAAGAAAAGAATTTTGGTACTAAAGCTAGTTTAACCCTTTGTGGCACGGCTATAGTGGACAAACAATGAGGCATGGATGGCGTACTTTATGCGCCAATGCATTTTTCAAACCATGAGTTGGTCAAATCCAGATTATCTAGATTGCGTTTTGGAAATGTAGAACTAAAAAGTCAATTAATGTATTACATATTTATTTCTCAATGATATCTTTAATTATATAAAAATAAAAATTACTATAAACTGACTTATATCGGGCTTTCAACCTTAATTATCAACCCTATTAATTATTATTAGTTAGTTGTCAAAGTCCTAAGATAACTCCTCACTACTATCATCCTAATCCAACAACTCATTCAAAACCGAAAAAAATATTGATCGGATGGCATAATTTCTCTACGCATTATTCATTTCACATTTTTCTACATTATTCATGAATTTTTATTATACACCCATCAGGACTTACATTTGTAGAGTCCTTGTCATTTATTAACCTTGTCAGCAAACACTTTTGAATTGATTTTGTTGAATAGGAGTGTATTAAAGCTATTCACCTTATCCCTTCAGTATTAGAACACTTTTTGTTTAAATCACATATCGTAGCAATCTAACATCCTCTCAAATTCTCTTGGCAAGTCCTGAAGGTTTAAGGCAGCTAACGATGAAAAGCTAACGATGATAAGAAATATACAATACCTAATTCAAATCTCTACAACAAAGATGATTTATTCCAGTTATAGTTTAGTTGCTAGGAAAGTAATTATGTATTATCCTTTATGATTAATTTATATTACGTTGTATTTTTGATTACTGTATTAATTATAATTAAACAAGACTAATTTATTTATATTTTTGTACATACATTTTTCAAATGTTAGTATTGTAAATATATATTTATTTAAAATGAAAACATCTTACATATTAAAAAAATAGTAGAAATAGATTTTTTTGCATAAAATATTAGCAAATTTTTGTGAAAATATTTAACAAGGTTTTCTTTCTTTATTTAAAAAATTATTTAGTCACTTTATAATTAAAAATACTTTTTCTCCAATTCCGTCCTTTGTTATTTTCTAATCATTAAAAAAGCTTTAGTTTAATTTTGATTTGCTTTTTTTGTATTTCTATTTTCTCTTATCTTTACATAATAGTATAAGGTATAAAAAAAACAAATATGTATAAAACTAAAATAATTGCCAGCCAGTTGATGTAAAACTGTGGCTACTTTCAATATGATATGTAGGATCAATTATTAAATATAAAAGGGCCTTTTTTGATCATTTATTTGGATAAAAATACAAGTAGTAATGGCAACATTTTTTTATTTTTCTGTATAGCCCTCCCTTTTTAGAATGTATTTCTTCCAACTTTTAGTAAATCTTTTTATCCCGTTATAATAGATAATATAATAATAGAACGAGGGTAGGTATGAAGCTAGTTGCGCAAGAATTTGGTGAGGCTGGTGGTGGGCACCAGATCAAGGTTTTCACCCTTGAAAAACTTGAAACTGATCAGACTTGCAACGAGTTTCCAAGACCGTAAACACACTGAAAACCATAATCCACCCTGTTGCCCATGCATGCACCAGACTCTCTATACTTGCCATCGTTCATTTTATGATAACGGGATGAAAATATTAACTATACAGTGGGAGAAATGCATTCTGAAAGGGGAGAGGGGACTATGCAGAAAAATGAAAAAAAAAATCCATTACTCTTGTATTTTTCTCAAATAAATTATCGGAAACGGCCTGTTTATGTTTGTTCAACCTACGTAAGTTACAATTGACTTTGAGTTGCTTAGTATTTATATTATGACTATAAAGTTTGAAAAATGATCTAGAAGATTCAGAACCTGGAATTACGTCAATATCAAAAGAGTGGCAATCCCCTAAAAATAAAATGGCTGCTACACATATTTAAATTTGTAGAATCAATACATTTCAGTACTTATATGGTGTATATTATATAAACAGTATATAAGCCTTTTTACTAGTAGTATTTAATCAAAAATTGCAATAAGTAAAAGATAACAATATATTATATTGTATTCTTTATACAATTTCTTTTCTCCTATTGTGAAAATTTATTAAATCTTAGATGGTAGTTACCATTTTATTAAAAAAATAAGATATATACATGTGTATATATATCTAATAAAAATATTTTCTTTTTAGATTTTTTTTCTTATTCTCTGTGCTATTTTAAATATATAAAAAAATAAAGTGAAGAAAGTGTGAAAAAATTCTAACATGAGAATCTCATTTAATTAAATATTTTACTTTTTTTTTTTTTTTATAGATATTTATGAAATTATGTATCTAATTTTTCTTTCTTCTATATGTGAAAGTATGGATCTGATTGGGCAAATTAATATGTAATGTTAAGTCAAAGGGACAAAATCTTTTCCTGTGACATAATATTTAACGTTATCTAATAAACTGTAACGAGTAATATTTTATAGAAATGGGAAAAAAAGTTTTTGTTTGTTTGAAAAACAGTTTCTGAACGAGCATCTCTAGCTTTGAGATCTCTTTAATTATCCTGTATAATTGACGCTTGTTTTTTGTGGTGAGATAATGTCAAATACATAATTTTATATTTTACTAATACAAAATATATCAATTAGCTTGCGGGAAACATTTTATGTGGTTCCAAATGTTCAATGATAAAATATTTTTAGACTGTTAGACCATCTCCCTTACTGTAATGATTAATGTGGAAAAATCACTTTCCGACTACCTTGCTTTCTGAACAATTAACTTTGCTTGAATTTTGACATCTTTTAAAAACCACTTATAACTTTAGATTTCTAATAAAGAAAAAAATAAATAGAATTAGGTAATAAAATAAAAATAAAAATAGAGGTGTAGCTAGGGTTTTTAGCACACAAGGACAGAGTTGGTTTTTTTTTTAAAAAAAAAAGCTGCCGAATTTGGTGCCTCCAATGATGCTCTATCCCATATAATTAATGCTTGTTTTGTGTGTTAAATGTCAAATAATTATATGTGTATCTTAAATCAAGTAACTTGTGAAGAAATGTTTATGTGGACCCAAATGTTCAATAATAAAAATATCTGAAGAGGATTGCCAAAATCAAATAAGGACAAATATTACCATAGAAGCAAAAGGAATTAAGAGTAAGAGAAGGAGAAGATAAAGGTTTTTTTTAAATTTGAATCAGACATAATTAGTTTTTAGGTTTCTGTAGATAGAATGATGGTGAGGATTTGTGCTTATAATATATATATATGTTAGAAAAGTTAATTTCTTCAATATTACTTTTTCAATATAATAATTATTTATTAGAGATGTTTTAAAATTTCATTCATCTGTTCTACAAAGGCTATTGTTATCAGAATTGATTAGTTATCAATCAAGAATTAAACAGAAAGGAACTCTATTGCTTGACCCTACCTCAAAATTATGTTGATATTAACTGAAGATATTTCATGTCACACACTAAATTCTCTTTACTGTTAAAGTAACTAAATGAGAATAAAAGTAATAATTACCCCCAAAATTAGGGTATTAAATAAAAAATTGCTGACAGGATAATTATTTAATTTAGAAAATAAAGTACATGCCTATTTACTTTTTAATTTAAATTTGTGATCTTTCATTTTGTAGCTTTCTATAGATAGAATTTGTGGTCAAGTGTTGTGCTCTTATCACCATATTAATTCCTTCACTAGGTTTTTTTCAGTAAAGTTTAGAAGCACAACATTTTATTTTCACTACTGGAAGCATCTTTAGGGATGTTAAAACATTGTGTTAATTCTAAGCAACAAATAAGTGAATTATTCTTAAAAACATACCGTTTTCTAAACACGTTTATAGATGTCTCACATCCTTACACACAGCGTGATAGAAGTGGAAAGTTGATTTATCTTTTGAGAGGCTGAATTTGAGAGAAATCATTAAATAGATTTGTTAGTATCAAATCCATCCCATTTAAATATTTTTATTTATCAAACAAAAAAAATTATTTCTTCTGTTTCTTTAATTTAAATCTATCTTTTTCTAACTTTCCTATTGAGAAATTTCCACAAAATATTTAAACTCTTGTATAATTTCAGTATTCATTATCAATATAATATTTCTTTATTTATTCTCATTATCACTTATTAACATTTATAGTTTGTAATTATGTAGCCATATCAAATGGGATTCTTATGTTAGAAATAACCAAGTCTATGTAATTAGTAAGTAAATGAAGAGTGTTTTGAATGTGTAAAATTTTAATATAATTGTATTGTATAATTGTTTTAGATTTAAAACAAATTGTAATTTATTTTTTATATTACTAAATGTGACTTACCCCAAGTGTATAATCGTGTGTTTTTTTTTTTATTATTTTTAACAATTACTATCCTTCTTACTTTAAAGAATTAAATGCTGCCTGAAACAAAAAGTGGACGCAATGATTGTTACAGAATTAAGCACATACTCAGGAAAATGATACTTTACATTCAGTATGAGATGAACTTTAACTTTTGACAGAAAAATCAAATAAATGGGGTGGGAAGCCAAGATCTTCAGAGCCCAAATTTTAAAGTGTAGAAGGTCAGCTGTCAAAATTTCAAAGGCTCTCCCTCAAATTTCCCACTGTGTCAAAAGTTAAAACTTATCTCGATCAGACCGTAGGTCAAAATTACTACCTCTGATGGCAATACACCCTTAAAGCTCATTAACACATCATCGTAGTTACCTTGTTACTAATAGCACAAGTGTTTTACAATGTTGTTCATACAGTCCAGTAGAAAGACGATAGCGTGCAAAACAAAAAAAGTTTCTGACTAACATCAAGCTAGAATTTTGTGTGTAAATCTTTTGGTGCCTTTTAAGAATATGTGGTCGGCTGAGTACGTCTGCAAAAAAAAAAAACCGGTGGAGAGCGGCCATGTCCCGCCCTTTTTGTTGGTAGACAATGTGATTTTCATAGTCCTGAGTACGAAATTAGTTAGTAGATCAAAATCAAGTTGATGGTAGTTTGTCACTTAAAAGGTGACTTCTTTGATTTGGAGTAATATTTGACCAACTAATCTATCAAGGGACAGACTACTATCAACTTGATTATTGTTCTACTAACTAAGTTCTCAGGATCTTTAAAATCACATTGTCCACCAAAAATTCTAGCTTGATGTTAGACACTTTTTTGCATGCTATCTCCTGGACTAATATTATATGATACAACTGTGGTATAGTAACAAACTACTAGAATTATTATAATTCAAATTATAATTATTATTAACTACGGGAAACAGACAGAGAAAAATAGACTCCAGCGCGGGGATTTGAACCACCGGCCTCTATATTTCCAGTATAGCGCTCTAACCAAAATCGTAAAATAGAATTATTATTACAAAGAATTTTTACACGTTTAGTATCAGAAAGTAAGTGACCAAGGATATTTAATAAGATGTGCTTTCTTAGTGAAGACTAAAGTAGGCTATTGGAAAAGGCATGGATTACTTGTAAACCCATTTTCTCTAAGAGGGACTACAAGCCTCCTAAAATGCCACAAAGCAACTCCTCTTATCTATTTGCTTTGTCATAGATAAACAACAAATAAGGAAGGCACAAGAAGTTTTGGAGGCAAAGGGTTATGAGCCCTACTTACTTGGTGCACTATCTATACATGGAGTCAAAGGGTTTATATAGATAACAGCATTAACATAATGCAAATATAAACTGAAAATCTTAAGATGCCATACATGATCAAACATGATGTTTGCGCAAACATCTTGACTGTGTATGGGGGCCTTTACTTGCTTATAGCAATATTTTCTATACCTGTGATGTTAAAAACATAATTCTTTCCTTATCCGTTAACAAATGTGGGGCACAAAAGCAACCGATAGTTAACATATTAATTAATTAAATAAATCAAAAGGAATAATAAAAAACACTATAAAAATTCAATTGTAAAAATATCAATTTCTTATTTTTAAATTAATATTTCTTATTTACAAAAAAATATATTTACAAGAATTATAAAAGTAATAAAGAAAACAAAATTGAATTAATTAAAAACCTAATAATAGTTAACAACTATATTATAATAATTCGTTCTTAAATTCAACTTTACAAAATTAAAAATATACATAATAATAAAATTATAACATATTCTTCTTTATGTTTTGATAAATTACATTTTAAAATCAGTTGCAGTCATTAAACATTTTGTATTCAAGGTAATGGAAGTTCAAATATAGAAGAGAATCTAACAGTACTAGAATTCAAATTATAAACATTTTACATGGATTGTTTATAAAATAACAAAGATCTATTATCATTCTTTCATTAATTATTTAATGCAGTGTAGTTTTTAAAAATGTTGAACATTTTACGGATTTTACTTTTACAGATAATTTCCCAGGTAGGAGAAAAAGTTACGTACAATAATTCTCAAAGCTTTATCTTTCATTTTCAAGACCAACTAGATCAAAGTTATGGATTGCAGTGCCATCAAGGAACAAACATTGTATCCAAACCTAAAGTATTTTTATTACAATTTTTTCTTTTTATTAATTTTTAAATAAATGTTCATGAAGAAATCTTATTGTCAGAACTAATAAAATATCCTAATATGCACTATTGTATAGGTACAATTGCAGTTCAATGTATGATGGCATTTAAAAAGGGTTAACAGACACCAAAAAGAATGTTTTGGTGACGGGTTTGGTAGGGTGCCTTCAAATCACCCTAAATAAGGGGTTTAGCAGATAATATTCCAATGTTTTTAGACCATCGTTGCTCTAATCTAGAGTCAGTAATGTCCAGGTACAAAGCATTAAATCAACACTGCTATCAATCTTCCATCATTTCCACAACCTCTTCATCTTCATCATCATCCTCTTGTATTTTCTCTGCTTTAACAGGTGGTTTGTAGAGCACTTCGAATCCATCGTCCTTGGACCAAACACACAGTAGACACACTTTGAACAATGCCATCTGGTTACCAAGCAGTTTCTAAATGAAAAAATAAAAATAAAAACATGTTAACAATAATATAATAGGAATAACCATAAAGCTGTGATGTTAAATGTAATTCCTGAATATATCACTAGTAATCTCTTAGCAAATGAAACTGTTTTCCGTCATATATAATATATGACATCTGTTATAGACCAAATGCCCTAAATTACTCATATTCTCCATAAGGAAGGAGATGTACATAAGAAGCCTGGTTCTTTATAACAGGGGTCTCCAATATGTTTGGTTGAAGAGCCGGATCTGAATAGGATGGTCTCTAGGGGGCTGGATGAAGTAAGCAACACTCAGCCATCAGACTTCACAAAGGTAATATCTGGATAAGCACTATCCATTTCAGCAAAAAAAAGGACAAGACTTGAGCTTAATATTTTTTGATGTTTGAAATGGCATTTAAATATTGAGAAATTCATCAACTTATATTGTTTAGGTTCATTTGTTAATTTCTTTTGTGGGGTCCCGGGCCAGATAAAAACATCTCACGGGCGCCGAAGTTTGGGACCCCCTGCTTTATAACTATGTAAAATTACTATTGTACATGTAATAATATTTAACTGGGTTTTGATTAATAAAGATTTATTTACACTCAGTAAATACATAATGTACACTAATACAACACAATCCAAGTATTTTATTTTTATGTATTATCCAATTTTAAATTGAACTAAGTTGTAAACTTCTCTAAATTAGTAATTTCTCAATAACTGAGAAATTAAGTGTAAACATAGTAATATACTATTACAGATATAATGTATCGAATTAGACTAATCATTATCAACTACTTTATTAGACGTGAGGTAGCAAACCTCACAAAAAAAAAAAAAAAAATTAGACATCCTGAAGTGAAGCACATGGCTACAGAAAAACATTGCAACCAATTATGACACCAGTGAAAGCCAATACAATTAAGGAACCGGTATGATGGTTTCTGATTGAAAAAGCGATGCTATTAACTTTTATTTGGTTTTAACCAATTTATTGCTAATGAATTGAACAAACAGTCTCTCCAAGTATAATAATATTTGTTTATTTAACAAAGCAGCTTTCGGCCTTTATATACTGTAGATCAGGCTCTGAGAAAAATTGAAGTGTCAACTGTAACACCATACTCTAAGTAGAAGTATGGGTCTGATACAAACTTGTCCTTCTACATAAACTAAAGGGAAGGTGTAGAATCTACTGTTTTTGTATGTAATTATGACTGGAATGTATCAATTTAGACCAGGCTGTTTTCTTTTAAAATCGTAGATCTTTTTTTTGTAATGTGGAATCTTCCTGGATCAATATAAGTGTCCTTGTAAAAAGGTATTTCTTGTTTTTCGTATAACTTTAACATTTTTTACATTGAAGGCGTTTCCTTTTATTGGCCTTTTATTGGCTCATTTAAAAAGTCCAAACAATTCAGTCACTTCCAATTAATCTGGATTATCAAAGCTCTACTTTTAATTTCCCCATCCTACTCTTATGAAACAAATTTAGGTGGAAGGCCCCAAAAATTAAACAAAAAATAGAAGGGTCCCTGGTTCAATCCCCCAGGGGATCACAATGTTTTTTTTATCAGTAATGACAAGGTAAATTAATTTTTTTTGGGAAATTTGTATTGCCCTATTGTAATAAGGTATTTGCATGAATTATTTCAAAATTTTAGGATTAGCTGTTGGGTGGTTGGGGGGGGGGGGGATTTTTTTTGTATATTTTAACTCAATAAACCAATAAAGAATGCAAAATTTAAAAGCATATATATATTTGTAACCTACTCACAGATAGCAGCTTTCATTTGATATCCCATCGAAAATTTAAAAAATAAAAATATTTTGAGTTTACCACATTTTACGAATTGCGCATAGGCATATTACATTTTTATCTTCTCTGTATTTTTCCTATGTGTGGGTCAAAAAGTTATGCCAGTATTTCAAATTTCAACTTTTTAACTTAAACGGTTCGGGAGATATGAACCAAAGAGCAAAGGACGGACAGACACATCACCCTTGGCATAAGGGTTCCGAGAAGGATCTACGAAACCCTAATTAGAACGACAATAAAGTCATCCATCGCTTTCTAGTTATAGTTCATCACCCCTTAAATTCATCTGCACTCTTTACCAATACTCTAGGCCTGTCTAACCACCCCCTGGGGACTTTAGGTTCCCATTCTGAGAACCTTTGCCCTAGGCAATAACATTACATTTTAATTTTTTTTCTAAATGACTAATATTTGAAATATTTTTTTTTAAATGTTGTGCACCAAAATAAAGATGTACCAATGATTAAAAAGGTAAGTTGGATTGAGATGAGCAGACCCATTACAACAATTGTTGAAAAGAGGTGTCTGATTGGCCCTCATATAGTGCTGTTGCACCACAGATTACTATTCATTTCAACGATATTTATAACGTAGAATCTATTATTAGACAACATGCGGAATTTACAATTAACATTGTTTTTTTTTTTCCTTGTTTCTTTACTGATTTTTTTTTTTTTTTTTAGGTAGTTAGCTAGAAAGGTAATGCAACACCGTCTAACAATGTATTGACATTGATCGAGATATTTATAAAAGAAAACGTTTTCATTTGAAATTAATTTAAAGGAGTGATGTACGTGACAATGGAATGCTCCCGAGAGTTAAACCATAATGAATATTCACGAGGGTGGAGTTCCACATAGGGGCTATATCTCATCAAACCTGCATTATATTTCCTTTATACAATGTCTCTCTGAACTTGACAATATCTATAATAACAATAATACTAAATCTAGTACAAATTAGTGAGTAAAAATAAAAATTTGATTATAATTCTTTGTCACCTATTTTATAAAAGAAAAAAAAAGTGTTAACAACACAAAAATAATATAGGAGAATTGGAGGTTAATTGGTGATTAGAGGTAAAGAAGCATTGCATTTTTACTTTATATTGCCTTATTTGCTGAATATTGTATTTGCACATCACTGTCAAGTAACAATAATTTTATTTTAAAACCCCAGAGAATTTGGATTAGATTAATTCAAGTCTGAAATATCTATAATTTCAGAGAAGAGCTCTGTTTAAAACTGAGTGAGCCCAAAAGTATCAAACCAAACTAGCAAAGACTGTTTTCAAGGGAACTTGCTCACAATGGTTGGTAGAATAGTTGCTAAGTAAATTTGATACCAAAATAAAAAATAAGATAAAAATGAACACCCGTCCACATAATAATATATTTTAATTTCAAAGCCAGCTTTGAAAAAAAATTGATGACACACTTCTATAGATTTTCTCAATAATTTCAATGGAAATTTCAATTAAATTAATTAATTAATGACTGATTACTGTATAGTCATTGAAAATACATAATCAGTGAAGGTTCAGTTTTCAAGGTAGTGGGTCAAATTTAGGTTTCAAGATTTTGAGACAAGTGAAGTTCAATAAAAGAATGAAAAACTCCTCAGTAAATAACCCTTGATTACAATTCGTAAATTTTCATTGCAGCTATCAATTCATACTTGCTGTCTATTTGTCAAGAGTTTATACATAAATTCTTTGTTTTCCAATTATTTATTTTTTAAAAATGTACGTTCCAACAACCACTAACAGATTGGCCTTTTATAAAATACCAACACGAATTGTTACTAATATTCAAGCCATGAAAACCAGCATACCAGATCATTCTTAATACAAGATTATATAGACATTAGAATGAGAATTAGATGTATACCATGAACTTATATCTTAACAATAAGGAAATAAATAGAATGTAACAAATACCAATATGGAAGCCTGTTGGGGTGTGAGAGGTTTGCCTTTTTTACAGACTCTGAACTCTTCGAGGAGAGTGACAATTCCCTTCTGAAGAGATGTGGGCATACCTAGAGAGCGAAGATGTGGTTCCAAGGAGTGAGGGAACTGGGTAAGGGGTCCAGCGGGAAGTTTTACTGTTTCAGTAGCAACAAAGCCAGCTCGTGCATATTCCTCCGCCTCAAATGTTTTGAAGAACCTAATACAACAAAACAATAATAATCTTAGATATATTACGCCCAATAAATAAATACTGTTGTAAGTTAAGACAGCCTTAAAAAAAGAGGAAAGGAGGAGTTGTAAATATGTTAAAACCTATGCTTTGATTGGAGTGTAAAATAATCTTTATTATTATACATTGTTTTTTTAAGATTCTTTATCTTATAAACAGATGTACATTCTTTAGAACACTTGCACAGGTATAAAAAATGCACTACGTTCGAAATGCTAGGTGATCTTCCAGGGGACCACCCTCCTAATAAATTTTATTCTTCGATTTTAATTAATTTTCCTGTGAGTCCTCGTACATTCCAGGTTGCGATTGTTGAAGTCCTGTTTCCGCGCCAAGTCAGTTTCCGATTGTTCCATCCGGCTAATTCTTTTTGTTTACATTTAATCTGGTTTGTTTCAATCGGGTATATGGGGGATTGGCCCATAGTATCCTAGCACAGTAGAGGGTCTGCCCCAAAAGCCCCTGTGCAGGCGCTCCTCTAGCGCTATCCTAAACAAGCAATTGAAGCAAGACCACAAGGAAATAGACCCAGAGGGAGAAGAAGACAATGTGAGAACCGCACTTCAAGAGCGCGAAGAGTAACCTGGAATGAAGCCCCAAGACTGGCAGAAGATAGATCCCGATGGAAAACTATTTATCAATTCTCAACACTCTACACCATATGGTAGAAGAGGACAAGATTAAGTAAGTAAATTTTTTTTTTTAAATTTTGGTTGGCACAGAGTTGATCTGTGCAATTTTTAGTGGCTAAATCAAATGGGATGTTTAATTTAACTCATCTTCTTAATAATGAAAAATGGCTTTTATAGCCTAAAGTTGATTTTGGAATTTTATAATATAACATATATTAAATTCACATACTTAATTTATAATTATATATTAGTTAGTATTCATAATTACTACACATCTTTGGAAAGGTAATAAATATTACAACATATTAAGCACATGTTTTAAAACACCTACCACATTGGCCCCACCACATTTGAGTTATTTAGCTGACCTGGTTGTCTATAAGCCAGCTTCTTGCAAAAACCTTTACATTATTACTTATTTCCTAATGATACTTACTCGATAACTTCTGTTTTAGACTTGTCAGTAAAAAGAAGACCGCACTGTCCTTTGAGTTGTCCAGTCAGCTTGTGAAGATTATCCTCGATCTCATCTTCTTTCTTCTTACCCAAACCAAGGCCCATAACTTTATTCTTACCAAAGAAAAACCTTTAAACAATACAATAAATGATTTAAAAAATATATTCTTACAAAATTATGGCCGCCTATTGCTATTGATGCTATAAACTCTTAAGTCTTGGCTCATAAAGAAGTATTGAAAAGGGCTGAAGATTTATTTTATATAATTGGTTATATTTCAGGCCTGTTATTTACATAGATTTTAGTTTTTATTAAGGTTAGAAAAATGATAACACTTACATTTTTTTTTTAAATAAAAAAAAAAAAAAAAAAAAAAAAAAAAAAAAAAGTTCAAGTATTAATTTTTTAGTGATAAAACATATTTTTCAGAGCCTTTTCAGAAAAAGCATATTATGTTTAGGTAACTTAAGTACCACTAGAGAACATGTACAGTCAATACAAAACTTTGTGTTTTTCTTTGTTTTGTTTTTATCCAACACTAGATCCCACTTGCTTCTCAACCATTTGTTTCTTACATATCAGTATCACGAAGCTAGTTCTTGGTTCATCAGATTTTCCATGATAAAATCTTGTTATAAGCATCTTCCTAGATGAAAAAAGAGAGCTCCATGGCACAAAAGCCCATAGAGGGCCAAGGCCTGCCAAAGGGCTTATGCAACTATCTATTAAGTGGTGACACAGGGTTAGTGTGTTACACCTTCAGCTTCATAAACCTTATAATTGCTCATCTTCCCATATTAGCAGAGTCAAAGTCCTTTTAACAGTGTGGGCATCTCTTGATCTGGACAATCCCAAGCCAATGGATATACAGGATATATTTATGGCCCGTTAGAGTAAGGAACTTTTGACAGCGCACCTTTTAAGTATATATGGTTGGCTGAGTTCGACTGCAGGACATAGCTTGGCAATAGGCATTTGAAAAAAAACAAAAAACAGTGGAGAGTAGACATGTCCCGCCAATTATAGTGGACAATGTGATTTTCATGATCCTGAGCACAAAATTAGTTAGTAGATGAAAAATCAAGTTGATCTTAGTTTTTCCCTTGATAAGTTAGTTATTCAAATATTACTCCAAATCAAATTGGTCTCCTATCAAGTGACAAACTAACCTCAACTTGATATTTTGTCTACTAACTAATTTTGTACTCAGGATCATGAAAATCAGATTGCCCACCATAATGGGCGAGACATGGCCGCTCTCCACCGGTATATTTTTTTCAAATGCCTATTGTCAGTCTATTTCCCGCAGATAAATTTTATTCTTAAAAGACACTAAAGGATTAGCTCATACACAAAATTGTAGCTTGATGTTAGTCAGACACTTTTTTGCACGATATCTCTTGGACTATTAATTAATATGTTTAAAAATAAATAAATAATAATAATAATAGTAATAATACGCAAAAAAGTCAATTAAAATGTTTTTTAATAAATTAAATGTCAATTAAATGTTTGAAACTTAGATAAGTGATTTTGAATTCTTATAGGAGAGTAATATTCACCTGCTGTTCTCTTTCCACTCCTCTCTGAGTTCTTTGAGTTTACTGTTTCTCATATTTTCAACGGAGAATACAAATATGTGAGGGAACTTTCCAACACTCTTCCTGATTTCTTCAACGAGCTTTTGTTTAGACTGAAGCCCTTTCTTCGTAGTCTTAGTTAAAGAAACTGAAATAAAAAACAAGTTAGTTACATTACCAACTTAAAAAGTTGTATCAAATCACTTTTAATTATGTGCTATTGTGGTTTTGAAAGCGGCAATTTTGCTCAAAGGCTTTATTTTTTTTTTTGTAAATAGTTTTATTATTATTAAAAAATACTTCATAAACAACTTACTTAGCAGAAAACTTAACTACTAAAAGTGATAGGGATTTTTCAGGCTCTGATGAATTTAAACTGAGCCAAAATTATCTCAAGGCACAAAATAAATAATCTACATAGCAATGTATATTAAATTTAGACCCTACTAGAAAGTAAAAAATGAAAAAGGAAAAAATTAAAAGCTCACTTTTTATTTATTTTGATAATAGTCTTTTTTTTGGAAGCTATATACAGATATAAACATAAACCAATAGTGAAAGTCATAGCATAACTATGGAATTTTAGAAAAATTATTCCAAACTATTGACAATAACCACATAGGATAATAAAATAATGTTTTAGCAAGAACAGGATGGAATAGTAATCTTCTAGTCAGCTTGAAGATGACCCAAAGCCAAAGAAGGGTCAAAATATTGCAAAAGTGAGCATTTAATTTTTTCCTTTAGACCCTACTAGCAATAAGAATTAAATACAAGGAAACAAACCAGGGGGCCGATTCTGTAACTTTGAAACCTCCCTTTTCCTGTTGATATATATCAAAAAGTTGATATGAAGATGCGCGCGCAACCTGTCACGTGAATCTGTAACTTTGACTGTTGTTATATAAGGAGAAAGTTGATATATAACGTTTGATATATAGCAACACAAAATTGTTCTTGATATAATTCGTCAGGTTATGTTGTTATATATCAAATCGAAGTCGAAATGAAAACAAAGTGAAGCCATTGTTGTTTTTGGACTGAAATACTTTTCATTTCACTTTTTTACGACTTTATTTACTTTCGGTAGTTTTATTTGTGTTGTGTTGAACTTTTTTAATTACTCTATAATAATTGTAATACCCGTCCCCGTCATATTGAGAGATAAAGGTAAGTGAAACTTGCGTGTTGTATTTTTATATGAAGTATTATAATTTATATTAATTTTTGTATGAGTACCTATACATATTACCGATGTAACACAATATACGTGTTCTATATAAAATGAACATTTATTATCTCGTTTTGTTGCTTTACCTACAATTGTAAAAAAACAAATACATTCTTACATTTTTTGACAGGATGACTGCATTCAGCAGCATTCATTTAGCTATACCAAATTACCGAATGTTAAAGTATTGTAATTAAATCGCATATGCATTTATAAACATGCGAATAAATTGCTTAAAGTAGTTTTGCTCGTAATTTTTTATAGACGACTATCTATTTTGTGTTCTTGGTTATTTCTCTAATGCAAATGTCAGTCACACTATCAGTATAATTCAGTCAGGCAACACCAATCTATTACCTTGTATTTCATGCTAACAATTATTATTGCCACAGAATTAATCTTGATTGATATAATAAAGTAATTATTATTTATAAATGCATTGTCTGTGTGTTGCAGGGGATTCTTGATATCCTCTCCTTCCATGGCTATTTACACCCGTAGCCAATGCTCAAGAGAGGACTCCAGAGTCAGCTTTTAACAGGAGGCACTGCCAAGTGAGGTATTGTGTAGAGAGGAGCAAGCCGATGCTTGATCAAAGCAAGATTCCGGTTTCTCCTTAAAGAGGACCCTCCATTATACACCACCGAATGCAGGAAGAATTATATTATCATGTGCTCTACTGCATAATGTTGCCATCACCTTCAGGAAAGACAATTTTGCCCTGAGGATGAGGATGACTTCCAACGTGAGTACGACAGGCTCCAACTTGAGCAAGATCAAGTTTTGAGGAGGGAGGGTCAGCTTATTCGTGCTGAATATATAGCAAATAATTTCCGATAACTTTGTATCAAATATTTAATTTAATATATGGAAATTTAATTGATAAATAGTTTTTGTTTCTTTAATTTACCCCCGATTTAATTTCCCATCTGTGATCCATGTTGTTTTCTATTAAGCTTAAAACTGGAATGAAATCATCCCTTTTTCTGTTTCAAAAAGGTAATCTCTTAACAAAAGATATGCCATAATACTACAATTTAATGATTCTCAAAAAATGGCGTTTATATGATGCATTTCGCAAATTAATGAAGCATGTCATCTCTACACTCCCTTTCAAGAAGATATCCCAAACTGTGACCCCTAAAGATAATATTTATATTGATTATATTCAATAAGTTTAGAATTAAATTTTTATTTAATACTAACACAGGACTTTTCAAAAGAAACAAAATGGAGTTATCCTCAGATGTAATATTTAGTGATGATATTAATATTAAAAAGGTACTGTTTAAGAAAATGTAACAACATTATATAATAAATAAAATATTTATTCTGTGTCCATTTGCGGACCGTTTAAAAATACATTAAAACTTCTGGCAATATCTTTTTGCGTTTCCACTGCCTCTGCCATCAGCCTGTTCAGTGTTCCCACATTATCAGCAATCTTCCCCACCTTGTCAGTCAGAGAATCGACTGACCTCTTTAAGTCCTTGTGACTGTCGAGGGACTTCCGCTCCCACTCTGGATCTTTCCTAGTTCCTATAAACAAAGAAGAAGAAATTTACAATGAGATAGTAATACATAAAATGTAATAAGTTATACACTAAACTATATATTTCCAGTGGTTTTATCTTGATGTAAAAAGAAAGTTTGTTGTAATTTTTATTGTGAAATATCGATCCATATTTGGGTCATTATCAAGTTTCATATTTAAACCCTGACTTCTTCATCTTTTTGAACTTTATTTTAAATAAATACTGTGTGCCAACACATTGTCACATACTTGAGTATTAAGATTTAAGCCATGCGTTAAATTTTAAAACTTACATTTGACAACATATATTCTCTTAGAGAAAATAAAATAAAGTTCTTTATGTATAAAACAATAATGTTAAGTAAGTGATAATGTGTCACAAAGGAAGAATTGCATCTGTAATAAATATTAAACTTGATAATTCATTGGTTGCTTTGACAGAGATTTTGTGGTACTTAAAAACAATAATTTTGTTGAATAAAACACAATAATTTTAATTAATCAGTTTATTGCCTACCACAATAATTAAAAATATACAAATAAAGACTCCTGTCATCTTCAGTTAACTGAAGATGACAGGAGTCTTTATTTGTAAGTAACTGTCATCTTTAGTTAACTGAAGATGACAGTGTTTCGGAAATTATCATTAATTGTTCAATATTTTTATTTTTTCTAAAAAGCCGCAACTGGAGCTTAAATTGTACATTTTTAATTATTGTGGTAGACAATAAACTGATTAATTAAAATTATTGTGTTTTATTCAACAAAATGATTGAAACTTTATAATGACCCAAGAAGATTATTAGTAAATTATAAAGAAAATTGCTTACTCTTCCTGACAGGCCCCAACAAAAACATCTCGGAACGACCATCTGACAGGCTGCCTTCCTCACTCGATATCTAAAAAGGAGAACATAAGAATTTTCCCAAGGCTTAAAAAATTATATGTTTATAAAAATACAATGTTTAAGGCAGTATCGACACACACAACAACCCTGCTTGATTGATGAGTGTGGTAGCTTAAAGGAAACCACTGTTTAATTAAATATTTAGAAATGACACATACCCCTACAAAAGAGAGACTAACTCCACATCCGGGGCTTCTTCAATGAAGTCACTATCAGTTGGTGAGAATGTCTTAAGAGATGGTGTATCCTCAACTGTCTGGGGTGGGGGGAGTGGCTGCTGCCAGATGGCTGCGGAGTGGGCATGGGGTAGGTGCTTCGTGATGGCTGCTGTGTCAGCATAGGGTGGGTGCTACTAGGCACCTTTTTTTTAACTTTTGACTTAAGGTCAGTCAAGACCTGAAATAAAGAAAACGGTAATAATAACATTAGGCTAGGCAAAGGAAGTCAATCAACATTAGGTAGATGATAAACATTAACAGAGGAAGTGATACACATATATATGTCATACTTACTCTTTGCCACTTCGTGACATTTTTTTATGGGCCTGCAGCATTTAGCAGAGTTTCCGAATTCTGCCACAGCACATTTACTTTTTTAGCTTGAGGCCCAAGGTTTTGCCACCCTCTGATAAGGCTTGGGTGGTCATTGACAATTGTCAGCAACATCTTTTTCTGGACCTCGGTGACTTTCTCGTCCCTTGTACCTTTGGCACCTGTAATAAATAATGTTAAAACATTAGAGGTAAACTATACATTCAATTTATAAGGGGCGGAAATACTAATTTATTATATTAGAACTCTAACTGGGTGAAAACAAAGTTTGCCTATTGGCAAGTAACGGTAACTGAATTTACTGGGCACTCTTATTTGGTTACCCACCCTAATTTATTTATTATTAAATCCAAATAAAATATTCCCTTGTCCCGAAATAGATAGGACTAAATGTCCCTTTGTCTTACTTGATAGTTAGACTAACTGGATATTGTCACTTGTAATAACAGAAGTGTAATATTCGTAGTAAATGTTCACAAACGATGGGTAACAAAGTAAAATCTTGCCATATCCTACCTACTTGACCTAAGTAAAGAAGTACCGATTTACCCAAAGATATAAGCTTAGGAAGTACGTAAAGTAGGTACATACTGGTTTTAAGGTGGTTACAAGTTCAAAATACATTGAGGAAACTAAGTGCAACTAGGTATAAATTGTTTACAAACAAACTTTGTGTAATGCCACATCTCTAAAGAAAAACTGAATCATTATTTTGTTATCGGAACTATCATAAAACATCCTTCAGATCTTTAAACGCAGATGAATTAAATCTGAAAAGCTGCTATATATATTTCAGTTTCTTAAACTCTCATTAAATATATATTTGAAAACATACAAGTATTAACAAGACAAAACGTTTTACCTACCTTTCACTTTTTCCATCTTCTTTGTAGTTTTGACTTAAAACAATTCAACTATTCACTTCACACACTTTAAAAAGTTATTATAAACTATCACACGGTAATAACAGTAAAATTTAACACTAAGCAAACTAAAAAAAAGCTTTAAAGATAGAGAGCAATGTATTTAGTGTAGGTCTAAACTCGTAGAACGATATCAATAAACAAACTTGACAGCTTCAAAATGGGACGCGTAGTTCGGCATTCGGCCACATGCAGCGCTGGCATCACTTTACAGATTCACTACATTATATAACAACACTTTGATATATAACAATGTTTGATATATAACAACACAGTTGATATATATCAAAAAAGTTACAGAATCGGCCCCCATACTACTTACGATTAAATAATCTGCATTTCAAAATTTACTTGGAAAAAATTAATCTGAAATTTGGGTGTATCCTCTCACCCGAAGATAGGTTTTCATAATAAAATTTTTAGTAAGTCAGTGATTCCCGCAGAAAGATCTGATACCAATTCAGTACTATGGACAATATTTTATGCACTTGGTGTTATTAGGAACACCACATAATTCTACATTCAAACACAACATTTTTAAAAATATTACATAAAATAAGGAAATTAGTCTCATCAACTTTTAGATCAAGGGGTATTACACTTAAATTAATTTAAACATGTATGTATATATACCACTTGTTCCTAAGTTTGAAAGTAGGTAGGTGCTAAGGGTGGCCTCTCTTACCCTTAGGAATGACTGCCAGCAGTAAAATTATTTGCTAGTAGAGGAAAATAATATTCTATTTTTAAGTACCACATTGAAAATTAGTTTAAAAATAAGTTTGTAAGGATCAGCCTAGTCAAATGGTAAACACACTCAAATAAAATAACTGTTCCCACACAAAAAAAATTGCTTAAAATCTAGAAAAGGTGGGCCATTTTTAGCATTGATGATCACTTGGAGTAGATGTATAAGGCGGTCAATCCTTCATTTCTCTAATTACCTAATGCTGCATTTGTTGGGTCATAAAAAAATAATAATAACTCGTTTAAGGAATTATTGCCAAATTGTTTGGACTTAAATTCAACTATTCTCATTTGTGATATAATAAGGTAGTTAAAGTCTGTTTGCGATAAGTGCTAAGAGTGTTAAAAATGCTAGAAGCGCTAAAAGTGCTTTGAGACAGCATAGGAAAATTGAAAAAAGGGGGGGAGCCAATGAGAACTCAAAATTTTGAAGTCAAGAAGGTCGGGCCAACTAGGCAAACAAAAATGGCAAACTAGTAGAGGGGCATGGCAGTCAGGATAACCATTCCTAGTACAGCTTGTGTCCTAACAAAATTAATTACCCAGACAAAGGACGAAATATCTCTCTTATAAGTAAAATAAATAGAATCCCTTCAGTTCATTAGACAAAGAGAAATATTATTATTGAGAAGGGAGCTTGTCTTTTGGACCTAATTAAACAAATTGATACAAAAACAATCACTCTTGATTCTTAACAAGTGGTAATAAAACTTTAACAGTTGGATAACACAGGTTTTTACCTGAAAAAAAAGTTACCTTACATTACAGTCATATGCTAAAAAAGAAAAAAAAAAAATCTGTGGAAAGAACGGTAAAGTAAAGAAAAAGGACAAATCCTACATATCTGTGTCCCAACTTATGTTTGTCTGATGTTATTTTGTAATTGATCCCCTTTACCTTTTTTAACCCTCAGATAGTCGTGCTTGCGGTGATAGGACCACACTTCAAGAATTATCAAGAATAGTGATTTACAAGAAGTTACCCAGCAAAATCAGACACTCAGATACTCATTTGTAATTATTGCTCGATATTACATGTAACATACATTAGGTTTGTTCCAACCCCGCTATTTGTACCGTCGTTTGTATCGTCCCGCGGATCGTTCGGGAATCGTTTAGGACAGGTTTTATACGCATGCGCTAACATTATACTGTAATAAAATCATTGTCAGGTTGAAACGAGTTTAGGACTATAATTCACACTGTATTAAAAACATTAAGGAAACCTAACAGTTAGGAAACGTTCCTGTTGATATTTGTAATTATTGACATAACTGCGCATGTCATACAAACCAGTACATGGTATTGTCAGAGGATCGTTGGGATCGTACAGTGAACAGTTCGCAAACGATCCCTGCCGGGGTTGGAACAGTTTCGTGTACGGTACGAAACACTGTCCCAAGTCAGCTTGGAACGGCTTTTATCTACTGCGCATGCCGGTGACGATCCCGCGGACGGTACAATGCTCGGTTGGAACAAACCTATTGTGTCCATTCGGTACTGTCAGCAAATAGTTGCAACGTGTCAATTACTGTGTGAACAAGTGTCAGAGCAGTTTAACACTATGAGCAGTGTTAACACTATGGCGCAACCATTACCGTATTTTAAATGTCAAGATGTTTAGGGGTATATTAAATAAAGCTTTTTGTTTAACCAGCTTTTAATACATTTTTTTTCTCCAATGAATTCCATTATAATCCATAAAAAGGTAAATGATTCCTCAAAAAAAAGCATTACAGTGGGGTGTAAACACTGCTGTGTGGCTGCCAACGAAATTCTAAAAGCCACAACTGCCTAAAGGTAAAATAACATAAAATAGCAGCTAAATGACTTTTGGACGAATGAACATCACTCTTCTAAAATGTAACAATAAACAAAAAAAAAAAATAATAAAAGTGTGGTCGAATACAGCTGATTTACCAAGAAAACTATTCAATGACAGACCCACTATTTCGCTGAAGATACGGCTAAACTCGGCAATAGTGTACCCCTTCCATGTAATCGATGTCTTTCGAAGTCTTACAGTTGGCTTCGATATATCAATTCATCCCTTCCATTCGTATATAAATAATATATGTATATAATAATTATATATGTATGGTTTGTTCATAGGAGAGTTGATATCCCTTTGTCAAAAAAATACGTTGGAGTGAGAAGGGGTACGCTATTGCCGATATTTACCGAAGATACTTTACCATTACATATTTAAAAATACAACTGACAATGCCTTGGTGGAGTCTCAAAAAACTAAGTTAGAAGACAAAGGACAAAATATCTCTCCACTTATCTCTTTATGCGGAATAAAGCGCAAGCATTTGGTTGTTCATACATCCGAAGTCATGCCGGATACAAAAAACAAATCAACTAAATTTAGATACCAAATAGTCGTCGATTCAATCATTTAAGGCTCAAATATGTTACTTATAGTTAAATTAAATATGAATCAACAAAATAATTCATATTATATAATAAAAAACATAGTATTTTTAAAATAACAAAGAATAAGCAATCACAAGTCTAAAATGTCACTCGATACAATACGATATGTTTCAAAACAAAATCCAGAAAATATACAACAGACAAAAGGCATAGACTCTTTACTTACTCTTCTTATCTCTTTTTGATTTAGGCATTGTGAAGAGAAATCAATTCGAATTTAAAAATTATAGTAAAATAAAATAAAACAATTCCAACTTCCTATCAACCAACAACCAACACGTTCGATAAATAACCTTTAATAAGGAACCGAAAAAACGTGGTGAAACCTTCCCTATTGATCAAACCATGTGTTGATCATAAAATCAGGGAACCATGACGAAAAAATTGATCAATTTATAAAAAAATAATAAAAATGTATATTTATTCTAAGTTCTTATAAAATAAACAAAAGACGGTAAAAATGTGATTAAATTAATTGTTAATTATCCATATGTCAAATGACAAAAATTAATCAAGTTTACCATCATTTTGACAACTACTGCCTTAAAAAAATTTAAATTATCTTATTAAATAGAATCGATTTATTTTAAAATGAATTTAAATTTGAAAAATATGAATATATAATTTAAAATGCGGTTAAAAAACAAAATGTATAATATATTTTCAAAAAGTATATGATCCTTTGATCGATAAATAAGCAATCTATTTTCATAAAAAAAATACTTTTAAGTGTTTAATAAAAATTAAAACTACACTGTAACACTTAAAGATGTATTTTAATTATTAAAAATCTAAAAATTGTATTTTTAACGAGAATTATTATAAATTTTTCTTCAACTTAGATCCTGACTTGACCGGTTCTACGGCCCTTCCATCATGCCATTTGCTTGGAGCCGAGTTGAGTATTCGTGTCGGTCCTATTTAGAATTGTGCGAGTGAGCGGCAGTATTAGATTTTAGTGCGCTAGTTTTTTAGGATATTGTATTTAATCTAAATGTAAGTACGATAATAAGTCATTTTGTATAGTTTTAGATTGTTTTCTAGTGATATTTTCAGGCGTGCTCTTAGGTGACGCACGAAGGAGTGCCCCGATCCGGCGTAATCGCCATATTGGTTTACTTCACCACCTATTTGCCGGTATAGATTTTTTATCCGTTTCTAATAAAATCTGTCGTTAAAATTATATTGTAATTGTCAGAATAGTTTAATTTATCGTTTTTTCAAAGTTTCGATACGTGTGGGATTATTGGCAAACGGGTTTCTGAGCTTGTCACCTCATGGCTTGTTAGCGCCCGTTCTTTGGTTATAATTCGAGACCCTGAGTTCGGGACCCAACCTTCAACGTTTCAGACCTCTTCGCCTGAGTATATTTCTTATAAGCCCAGTTCTTGTACGAGATATTTGGCTGTAAGTTACTAATGAATGTGATATAGTGGGATGTGACAGTAAGAGACACTCCCAGTGTAAGGTATCTGTATCGGGAGATGCACCTATGTAGTCCCGGGGTACATTCCAACACGTTTCTCATCTAACCTATTTCAGAAATACTCGACATTTTTCACCCTAGCATTCTTCCTGTATTTTATTACATAGATTTGCTGAGGTACCCATCTCAAATAAATGAGTTCCTAATCAAAACTTCATTTTCCCTAGTTATTACCACGTGAAAGTCACCGAAATTTAAAGATTTTTAATTGAAACCTTCAATAAAATATATTTCTATGTAGTATGTTCCTTCAAACAACTGTCAATTCCTTCGTGCCCTCATCATTACCTAAATACATTTTCTCTAGCATTTGATTTATTAAATTTAAGTTTATTTGTACAATTATCATAATTTTTTACGCATTCCTATAATTATATTTCTTATCGTGTTATCTCTTGTGTCATTTCTCATTTTATTCTAATAATTTTCACTCTATTATTATTTTATCATCAATTTCCTCATTATAATATTTAGTCTTATGGTTACGACGTTTATTTCATGTCCTAGTTAATGTAATTTTAACCTTGTTAATATAAATGTTTATAACTTGCATTGTAACTTACTATTGACAGTAATTTGAGTTTATCTTAAATTTAATTTTGGTTTAGTTCCTAGTATAGGTTTTTATCGATTGTTCTGGATATGCCAATGGTTTTATTACATTTTTGTTTCAAGTTTTTTTAAAAATATCCTTGATTCAAGTGGGAAGTTTTCGTGTTTTTCGATGTGAGAGGGGGGTGTTTTCCTATTGATCGTTTTCTCTACTCAAAAAGGGGGGGGGGATTATGGAAGTCGAGAAAAATTTTCTCTTGATAATTTGCGTCTTTTTAACATTTAATTTTAATGTTTTAATTATTCTCTTTGTAAAGAATATTTCGTTTCTTTTGTTGATTTTTAATGGTTTGTCGGTATGGTTTATATTTTAAGTCTTGTTTTTTCGAGGGGAATAAATTATTTTGTTAGGGAGTCGTATGGAATAAGTGCGGTATAGGCGGGTATGGGGGGATTATTTGGCGGGGGGAATGTCCCCCTCCCTCCCTGCCGTATATCGAGGGAGTTGGAAGGGGAAGGGGGGGTGC
Organism: Gerris lacustris; assembly: GCA_951217055.1. Taxonomy (NCBI): domain Eukaryota; kingdom Metazoa; phylum Arthropoda; class Insecta; order Hemiptera; family Gerridae; genus Gerris; species Gerris lacustris. The sequence goes on along the minus strand of OX578282.1, from coordinate 31,286,633 downwards.
GGTTGCTAGGGTAGTAACCGGGGTCGACCGAACCGTTTCCATGGAACCCCCGTCTCGGTAGAAAATCGATGCCGCAGCCGGACTAGAGGCCACATGCGCAGTCGATCTCAAGCCCCCACCCTTTTGCTATCTAGCTCCGGATCCTCAACTACGTCTTAGGATAATGTCAATTCACATCGTCTCTACATAACCGAATTTTATATTTTAAAAAGAAGTATATATATTTAAATAAGAATAAGACTTTAAAATAAAATAGCCGGTTTTCTTAAACCCGCTATATTTAATTTAAAAAAAGATCTCGTATTATAACTTCAGTTTTCGTGATTTAATTTTAAACCAGTGACTTTTTTGTTTCAGTGATTTCCCCTCCCCCCCGAATTTCAAAGTCGAATAAACTTTTAATAAATTTAATTTAAATATTTTGTCCTTTTTATTTGTATTATCGAGTGTGTGTTTCGACAGCTCTTCTAGTTCACAGGTATGCCCAATACTTACTATGAGAAGAACGCCCTTCTTATCATCGGTCTTTTTATTACTTTATCCTTTTTCAACTTTATAGTCTTTTAAAATGTCTTGATTTTACTGTTTCTTATATTTTTAGCTAATATAATTGAATTAAGTAATTAATATAGATGTTATAATATTTTATTAGGCAAACTGTGAATTCTATTTGAAGGTTATAAGTATCGATCTCGATGCTCCTATTTTATGTTTGATACTCGGATAAGAAATATCTTGGTAAAACTCTTTACACCGATGAAAATGAATTGTTTAACGTAATTTATAATATTGTAAAAGTAATATGCAATGGCGTGTTTTCTTGGTCCATTGCGCCTACGCGGAATTTACAGGTGGTTTACGTCTGACGAGAATCCCCGGACTTCATCGATGCGCCACCCCTCTTATTAAAAAAATTAGTTGAATTTTCAAAAGGGCTTTCCCTTCTTGAATGCGTATATCAAGTCTCATACAAAATAAACTTAACTAGGTGAACGTTCGTATTTGAAACTAGGTACTTTTTACTTTGGTACTTTTCTTTTTTTTTTTCATTTACTTTGCTTCGGTTATTGATTTTACCATGTGGAAACTTAGTCCCTACTAAGTTTTAAATTATTTTTCTATATAGCTTCTAACTACAATTTATACTCCTATAGTATTATTTGTTTATATATTGTGTATTATACTCCTTATCAAAAACTTTTTAGAGAAAGAAAGACGTTCTAACTATTTTAAAGGTTTTTTTTTTATAAATTGAATTGTTATATTGAAGTGTGTATGTTGTTTCTCAATACACGTTTATATTAACTAATAAATAATTAGTATTATTCACATTATTATAATATGATATCTAATTAGGAAATTTGCCGATTTTTAAGTATAATTAGTGTTAAGGGTTTTCAAGTGTGTTCAATTTTAAGTTTTATTTAAAAATATAATATTTTCCATAAATAAATCTTATTCTTATTAACAGTGGTCATGAAAATATTGATTTTTCTATAAAGCCGCACGATCCGATACGAAGCGGCTTCGAAACACGTGAATGTTCTTATCAATGTACATGTGGTTCTTATCTTGTCACGCTTTCTATGATCATTTCTTTACGATAACTAATAAATTTCTTCTGCGTACCTATTTATCTTGGTATACTACTTCAATTACGAAAATATTATATTCAAGTTTATTACGGCTCACGTGTTGGATGATGTTAATATGTATTTATCAAGGCTGCAATCACCGGTTCTCTTTGATATCGATACGGGCGTTTATTGATTAATGATTTCTTTTTTTGGTTTTGGGGTCACAGAAAACTGAAGGGGTTCCACGCTGTACCTATCTTAAAACAATCGATTTTCCTTGTTTCTAAGTTAAAGATTATATTTAGTCCATCTTCGAGCTTATTCTTTTTATCTTATCGGTTAAGTAGTGAGACTTAAATACGCATTACTCTTTAATTGCTAACTTATTAATAATAATAATTATGTTAGTATGTTTTATTTTTTCGGTCAGCTTATGAAGATTAAGTTGACTTCTCTTTTTTATTCTCATTTTTATAATTTAATTGAAAAATGGAATCTTAAATCTATTTTAGTTTGGGCCGAATCTGTTTTTTATGGGCCTATGCCCGTTCTTAAGTCTCTTCTGGTCTAGTTCAAAATTAGTTGACAGTATAAAGTTTTCTTCCAGAAGGACTTCTCTTGATTCTAATTGTATAGAATCTAGCCTTCTTTTAATCCAACAGTTTAAAATTGCTTCTACTTAGAACGTAATTTACAAAATTACTACAATTTTTGAATTAATCTTAAAGATCTATCTTCTTTTCTAAGAACGAATCCTTGTTTTGATAATTAATTCGAAGAAGTAATTTATCGGTTTAATATTGTTTTAAAGATTAATAAATTAGTATTTAGTGAAACTAATATTCGAATCATATTACCTATGGGTTATTATGTATGTTCAACATTTAGTGAGGATTAGTTTTAATCATTATAATATGCGTTAAGACTAATTAGTTCTTGTGGTCTTATAAGTTTTAGATTAACAGTTAAATTTAAAATGTTTACTTAAGAATTTAAAGATTACTCTTATTATTATAATAAGCATTATATAAAAAGGTTTATTTGTGAGTGGGAAGTAGGTGACCTGAATCTGTCACACATGGGTTTGCCCTTAATCAAAGTACATTCTTGCAACTTACAAAGTAAATCATTGATTTATTTGCTTTCTGTACAAGTGTTATTCGATAATTATTGTTTTATTTTTATTCTTAATAGTTCTTGAGAATTCGATGAAAACTGGTTACTCTAATGGGCGTGGCTGATTAAAAAAAAAGTAGAAGTAATCTCTCCTGTTGGTTATACAAGTCTGATGTTAGATTTTCTTTACTTTTTCCCTAAGGTTGTGCTTATCTGTTAGGGAGTGGCCCGCAAGACTAAAAAGGGTCGAGGTGTAGTTCACGCTTAAAGGGATTTTCATCAACGCTGCCTTCGGTTCATGTTCCCCAGGATTTTACGCATTGCAGTGCGGATCTGATCTGCATTATAATAAGTGATGGAATTTATTGACTCGAGTATAAAAAAAATCTAACGCATGTCGTGCATTTTGTGACTTGACAATAATAATAATTTTTACTTTGTTTCTAATATGGTGCGTTCAATATCTGTTAACTTTAAGTTACTATGAATACATCGGAAGGATGGTTGAACGAATAACAATTACGGTCTTAATATTCTATAATGTATCAAGTTCGTGATATATTTTTTAAACTCTATAATCTAATAATACGTATCTTTTCAATTTACTTCCTTTTTTAAGTGGCTCTATCCGAATGGCTTGGGGAAAATGGTTTTTAACAATTTTTCATGTTTGGTAAAACTCAAATTGAAGATTTCTTACTACATATTAGAGACATAAAACGGTTAATTTGAGTATAGAGGAGCGTTTGCTATCTCGGTTACATGAATACAAATGTGAATCTTTATGTCCTTAATTTAGCCCTATCATGAACCAAATTGATTCAATTTTATTTGTCATTAGGAACAAGTGAAATGTTTTGACATGATTTTTTGATTTCCATTTCTTTTTTATTTGACGCTGTTAAAAAATCACGGTTTTTTGGGTTTAGTTCAAGTAACACGTGAAAATCGCCTTGTCGGAAGAGGCTGACCTGGTTCGTTCAAGACTTTAGACTTACATTCCATCTGTACGTAAAAAACACATTTTCTCTTGATATATATTCGTTGGTTAAGCAAAAAAAGTAACTTACTTTTAATTTGAATTGCGGTAAAGCTAAGAAGTTGCGTGTTTCTATTGATTTTTAACTAGCTGATAAGATAAAACATCCGGTAAAATCGGATTGTACGTGCCCCCACTTTGAGGTTAGGTGATAAAATCCCGCATATTAAATTAAAAACCTTAATTTTGTGTACCCTTGAATTTTCTATAGCCGCTTCGCGGTGCTCCGCTCATTTTCTGAAGAAAAACAACCCTCCTGTGTATAAACCAGGTAGAGGTCCAACTCGAAGAAATTTACAGGGCACGTACAATCCGATTTAGCCAAACATCCTTATCTTGAAATCATATATTTTGACTGGGAGAACTTCTATCTACATGTTTAAGACGATACAATATTATATATGCAATATTTGTTCGCTCATCTAACTTAGCTTCTCTTTTTAATCAAAAGAACATCTGTTTATAGTACTAGAATCGTAATTACTGCTAGATAAAGTAAATTCCTTTAGAATTTAGGTAAATGGTTCGTTAAGGGTTACCTTTATATTTATGTAAGTCCTGTTATTATAAGGTGATCATATTTCCTGAAACCTCAACTGAAAACCAGGACGCTAAAAATAAGAAACCCTGATAAAATTATGTATCACTTATTTAAAGGTAAAAATCATTTACATTTTAAAATCCCTTTCCCTCTGATGTGTCATGGTTTAATTTTTTTCCCCCCAGGACAGTTGATCAGAAACTAGGACGGTCCTGGTAAAACCAAGATGATTGTTGCCTTATCTTGAAACCAAAATATGTCGTGGAAGGCAGTGGTTAAGGATTAGGTGAAACACATGTCATTAGGTAGTAGCATTCATGCGAGTCATTAATCGCATCATAATTCTGTATTAGATTCGAAATCAAAGAGTGTACTGGATCATAAGTCGAGAAAAGCTACTGTTCAAACATTTCTTCTCCATAAGAACTTTAGCCGGTGATGCCTGTAAGGACCAATCTCCCTGAATGCATTCTGAAGTTTCTTTTTTAAAAGGTCTAATGTTAAAAACTTACGACAGACATCTCTCTTCGAATGTCATTTGATCAAAAGTGCTAGAATTAGTGACTTCTAAAGCTACAATTAAATCAAGTTGTACACAAAATCTAGCTACCTGAGAGTTAAGAACTAATTTTGACTCGCTGTGTGAGTATAATGAACCAATAATACTATTTTCTTTTACTTAGAAAATGTTTGACAAAAATTTACTTTTCCCTTTATGATAGGTAAAGATTTATTTGATCTTAACTTTTTTCTCCTTGCCGGTTAAGATGGACAATTAATTTCCCTTCTTCGGCGTTAAAAAGTTTGACACCAATTTCTTACCTCTTCAAGAATAGAAGCTCGACGCTATCTTTATCCCCGCCTGTAAACTTGGACACATCATTTTTTTCTCCCTTTTTTGAAATGACAAGTTGACTGACGCTTCGGGCCTTTCGAACAGAGGGCGAAGGGACAAGTTTTACTCAAACTTTTTCCTCTTGGTTGAAAAATCTGACTAAGTCGTTAGAATAAGAAAAAAATCAAAAGTTGTAACCTCCTCTTGGTTTGTTTTAAATATAATTTGTCAAGTTCTGTTTTTGGCTGAACTGCAGTGTACCCTTCTGATAACACCTTATCTAACTGTCGACCTTTTTGCGAGATTTTATGTATCGATATAATATATTGTGCGTTAATCTCTTTTGTACTTCGATTTATGGTCTAAATGCAGGTGGGTTGTTTTTCCTCAGAAAAGCACCGCGAAGCCGATGCGGAGAGCGGCCGAAAAAAAAAAATTTCTAGGTTAAACAAAATTAAGGTTAACAAATTGAATTCTAATACTAAACAAACACATACTACGTTCACACATCGTTTTGAAAGCGTTTCGGATCCAATTCGTTTTCAAAACGATTCCCGTTCACACAACAAAAAATACAGGTGATCGAAATATTTGTTTTCGAAATCTCGTAACGGTGACGTCACGAGTAAACCCTTCTTTCTTGTTACCTAATATGTCCGCGAATTTTTACATTTTATTTACAAGTTATTAAAAGTTTTTACAGGTTCTTTATAGTATTAACTTTTGTTTAAAAACGTTTTTGCAGTTTAGAAAAAGAAACGAAAACTTAAAAGCTTCAAGAACTTTAAAAGTGGAAAAGAATAAAATAACCTTATATCTCGATCCCCTCCACGACCTGTTCATACGAGCGTTTTGAATTTCGATCCCCCGATCCGATCACGTATTTTTGGTGGAGCGGATCTAACCCGATACGATCCGTCGATCTCCGTTCGTACAGCGTTTTGAACTAGCGGATCGTTTTCAAAACCGTTTCCAAAACGATGTGTGAACGTAGTAACATATTTGTTAAAACGTGTAAAATTTCGCAAATCATGCACTATTTGGATATATCGATGTATGACGTCATTATAAAAATCTATAGTACCGACTTGCGATATCTAGTAGGGCTCCGTACACTGTACTTCTACCCTGTTTTTATTATTGCTATTTACCTGTCAGTTTATTGTTTAGTTATATACCCCTCTAAAAGGAGGTAAAGTAAAATAAGAGATATGAGGCAAACGCTGAGGAGTCCCCTCTGTAAGTATTGAGACCAAGGGACATGTAGTTCAAAGTACTTTGAGACAAAAAAGACTATCACACTTCCGTATATAAAAATGGTAATATCCCTTAGTCTAATTAATTATTAGGACAAAGACTATTCCTTTGTCTAATTTTTATACCCACCCAGGTCATTAAAATTTACAATAAAATGGGGGGGACCAAACTAGAAGAATGACACTTAATTTAAGTTCATTTTTTTAAAAATTTATATATAGATGTTAAAAATATTTTTACATTGATCTAAGTAGCCAGTGATGGTTTAAAACGTGTTGTGACATCATACTACAACCAAGTGTAAAAATTCCATTTTAGTTAAATCGATAGTGACGTCAGAGATTGTAGTCGAATAAAGTGAGTTAATATAGCTGGCACGTCCTGTAGCGCCTTTAGTACTCATGGGGTTTGTCCACTGGGACTTCACCCTTCTCTGTATCCCAATAATAATAGAAATATTATATACATAATTATAAATATATACAAGTACTAAAATTTTAATTAGTCTGGGAATAAGTGTAGTCTTAAAGCTTAAACCTTAAACTGCTTGGGTCGTTTAACTAAATTATTATCTTATAATAACTTAGTGGAAGAACTATTAGAGCTTATAAAAGCTAAATGGTTCGTTCGTCTTAGTTAATTCTGTTGGTGGAACAAAACTGTAACTTTGTAATAATTTGAAGTTAGTTGACTGGTTATAGTTATTTGTGCAACTAGTGCGCAAAGTGGAACTTTGCTGCACTCAATAGAAATATTGACGCACGAGTCGCAGGCGAGGGCGGAAAGGTTTCTCGAGTGCAGCAGACACTTTAAGCTCGAGTTGAACATTCAATTTTTCCTACAGTTAGTTTTTAATTTGTAAATAAAATATAAAATAATGGTGTTCATCAACATGTAAAAGGTTTTACGGCATTCTTTTACTAGGTTGCCCACCCAAATGTATTTATTCATTTTTTATTTATTATTAAATCCAAGTGAACTATTCTTTTGTTCAAAATTTATTGGATTAAAGGTTACTTTGCCTTACTAGATGGCGAGACTAACGCATATTGTCATTTTTATTTACAGAAGTGTGATATTCCTTTGTCCCAATGGAATATTTGAACATTCCCCAGTTAAGATTGTCAATTAATTTGAAAAAATTTCAAACAATAATATAAACAAACGGTGGGTAACCAAGTAAAATCTTGCCACATCTGATCTAAAAAATTACCGGTTTTACAATATCAACTAAACCAGCTGTTCTGTTTATAGCCAGTGTTGCATTTTTTGCCTGATTCAGCAAACCTGACAAAGCGCTGTTATACTTTTTCATCATAACACTTACTCAATACATTTGGGTACTCTTATAGAAAAGGGCCCCCCTTTTTGTTTTTTATACAGAAGAGTTTATATCCCTTAGTCTAACTACCTATTAATACAAAGGGATATTCAGTCCAATATGCTTTGGGACAAAGGAATATCACACTTTTACATAAAAAAAAGTAAGTATTCGTTTCACAGAAGAAATATTAGATTAAAAAGAAGTGGGGGGCCCTTTTCTATAAAAGTGCCTACATTTGCTTCTTTTTTTTAGATTGTCTATCTTTACTTTTTTATATTTTTATATTTGATATATAGTGTTTTAATCATGTGTAGTTAGTTACAAAATAATCATTAGTTGTAATTGTTATTATTATTATAATTTGGATTATTTAATCTTTGTTTGGATTTAAGTTCTCTATGTTCGTAAGTTGGAACACGAGTTCGGTAAAGTAAAACGAGTGCGGTAAAGTAGTAAGTGCAGGAATCTGCTGTTTTACGTACTATTTTGAGTGCGATAACAACCACTTTATCGGTCAACTGTAGGAAAAAGTTATTTTTCATTGTGTTACCCGGTTAGTGAACGCATCCGCGATCAGTCCCCTATCATTTAAATTCACTACCACTTTTATCGTATGGGCTGTTATCTACCACTTCCAATTGAATATAATAGCACAATCATTTTACGTAAACATCTACGTATAGAAGAAATTTAGTTAGCTTTAATCAGATCATTTGTGAAAAAAATTATATTTAAAAAGTAATTTTCTCTTACTAGATTTTTTTTTTACTTAGTAAAACTTACTAAACTTAATTGTTAAAAGTTAATTAATTGAGCTACCTAATTTTTAAATTGCTTATATATATATATATATATATATATATATATATATATATATTATATGTATATTGCTTCGTGAAAATAAGTTGTATTTCGTTATTTGTATCGTTAATTGAATACAACTTATTTATTGTTTTAGTGTAGAGTATAAGTGATAAAGAAAAGTGATCATTCAATAGCCTATCTATATATTATTATGTATATCACTAGTTTAATGACGCCTTGAACTGTGTCTTAGGCTTAAAAGGTTTCCTAGAAGAGCGATGCCGTTATATAGCGGTCATGACGTCACAAACGTTGACAGTATAAACTAAATAACATTGCTTTTCTATGGAGCGTTGACAGCGAGACAACGTCAACGGAGAACGTCTAATAGCGGTGACGCCTTTTTTATGACCGTCATTGCGGTGGAATAGTTTTGCACTTTCTTCTTTTATGCAATAAAATGAGTACAAGCTATGTAAACCAGTGAAAAGATCGAAATATTTAATGAATTTTGTAATGAATAAAGGGGCCCTCAATGCCGTTTTAAGTTGACATCTCTGGTTACCGTTAAGACGGCCGTCATTTTACGTCCATACCCCGCTACATTATGGCCACTAGAGTTAAGAAGACCGTCATTTTACATCCACTGAAGTGACGCCTCGACCAATATATTACGGCACCGATCTTCTAGGAAACCAGAGCTTTAGTCATTTAATTTTGCTGAAGTTATAGCAATCTGAGGATTACAATTTGTATCAATTTGATTTCTTCGGATCTTACTGACTATTATAGTTGAAGGGTACACGGGAAAAAGGATGAGAGTCACTTTTTTTGTATTTCGAGAGAAATGGAAAACAAAGTTTACAGACTCCTGGAAAAGCTATTTGTGGTGTTATGATAATTTTAGGTAAATAAATTATTATTATAATCATTCTTAATCATATTTAATTTCAGAAAAAGACCTTATTTTGGAATTGACAGCAGTTATTATCAAACATAGCTAAAATACATTAGACTCTCATCTTTTTTCCCCAGGAATTATGGTCAAATTTCCTATTGAAACTGGAAAAAACGTTTTCTTTTATTTATTCTTCTTATTATTTTATTTCTTTTTTTACTCTCTCATAAAACGATGGTTTCATAATTATATTGTTATAGTTATTTGTCATTTAATTATTTATTTAAAAAAAAATTAACATTAAAAAAAGGAATCAAAAAGAAAAATTTAAGAACATTAAAATTAACACAAAACGATTAACGACCATTAAACGTATTGCAGTAAAAATATACTCTGTTGATTCTAAATTTATTTTGAAGCACCAAATAGATCTTGTAAAAAAAGGGCATTTTGATTTGTATAGTAGCTTTAAGAAGCGAGTCCAAGGTAGGGGAACATAGCAGTGGACTCTCATCTTTTTTCCCCTGACTTTTTGGACCCTTATCTTTCTTCCCCTGTACACCATATTTTTAAACACACATTTGGGCAGGTTTTAATAGTTTTTTTTAAAAAATGAGGTTAGTAGTACGTACTGTTAGTACACGCCTTGAGCTACAAAATAGTGTTGCTAACTCATAAAAATGTGACTCATCTTTTTTCCCGTGTACCCTTCAGTTATTAGTCATTCATTCATTTATAGTTGGCGATACTTTAGGCACTTCTTTACTCTAGCACCCCCCTATATCCCTTTCTGTTAATAGTTATTTAGACAAAGGAACATATACAGAGTAACATAAATTCTTTAGTCTAAATATTACTATTAAATAAAGGATTAAGGTGTTAGAGCTTGGTTGACTCTAGGTTAAAAAACGTTAATATTTTTAGTTTCACTTAACCCAGGTTTGGCCTCTTTTTTTACCCTATCTAAGCGTGATAGATTCGGGGCAGGAGTTTTTAAGGCAAAAAGTATAATTGAGGTATTTTCCTGGAAGGAAAGGAAAAGGGCTGCTAGTGCTGTGGGTAAGACGTGTCTAGACATGTGAATTAGTAGCAGACCCAGGTAGAGGAGGTAGGTGGCTAGGAGGTGATGGGCCGAGCCCAGGTGGGGAGTCGCAGTGCGGAGATAGTTGAACCGTGAGTCATTCCTTCTCCAATTCTCTACCCCTAGCCTGGCCACCATGCTCTCCAACAGTCCAACCCCACGCTTCTTCTGCTTTTCAAGTTGTGGAATGTATCCGAGTTGCTAATCTATTGATAAGGGTGTAGTCTAAAAAGGGCGTGTTTTTTATAAGGAAAAACTGTTTTGTAATATTAGTTTTAACCAAGTTAAATTGGTTCATCAATTCTAACTTACTTTTAGACTCCATGTCTCTAACCTCATTTTATTCTTTGTTAAATAACATTGTTGTTGAATTTTGCCTTAATAAATTATGGTTTAAATAATGTAATTTTAGGGCGATTGAGACTTAACACCTCACCATGTCGGGGCCGAGTCCTCTGCAAAGTCAAAAGCCCGGCCTGTAAATTATCCTACTCGTAGACTCAATTTAGGCCTGAGGTGTAACTCCTGTTAATTACTATTTGATGGAGATCTTCAACTACCTATTTTATGGCGTGAATCTAGTTTTAATATTCAATATGTAGGTTTTTTTTTTTTTTTTTGTTTACTGCACTTACACTTACAGTAAAATAAATAGAACAAAAACTAACAGCATTGACGCATTCAAGTGATAATAGAAAACAGAGCATATGGGACAATATTTGGTTAAAATACACTATACTATAGAAAATCAGAAATCAAATAAGTGTGCTAATTTTTTTTGAGAAAAAAAAAATTGAATTTTAAAACTGACTTGAGGCCCGTCCAGTCGCAGTAGTTCTAGATTCGGCCACTGCTAAAAAGATCAATGACTACAGGTTAGTTGAGCTTTCGACCGCTAGGTTTGCCCTCGTTGCTTTTAGTCACGAACACATTTATTACCATTGATCTTGAAAAGAGTCAAACTTGCTTCTTATGAAAGAAAAATTCGTTTGTATGCTCATGATATTATATTTTTTTAAATCTGACAGCTTAGATTATCCAACCTATGGGGGAGAAGAAATAAAGCCACTGGGCCGGTATGAGAGGTGGGGCAGCATCATGGCCCGACCTATTACCCGCCAAAATCTCAAGCTCTCATTCGCTCGCCTCCCATTTTTTTTCGATTTTCTCAAGCTGTCAGATTAAAAAAATGTAATATCATGACTATAATTAATTGTTTTTTGTTATATACATCCATAAATTTAAATTGATAAATTTATTTGAAATTCAGGAATTTATATTGTTAAAATTAAATATTTGTCGTTTTGAACTTGTCATATTGAACATTTCTTTAGTCTGAACTTGCTACCTAATATATTATAAGTTAAAATACATTATTAATTTTTTTGTAGTTTAAGAAGCGTCACTGGTTATATCAGTTAGATTTTTTTTGGTGTAGTAATAAATGCAGTGATAAGAATAGTGTAATAGTTTATTTATCATGGGGAATGTATCGGTTCCATAAATGATTAGCTCTTAATAATCATTATAGAGCGTTTGCTTGTTTTAAACATTCTAATAAAGTACATATACTTTTTTTAATTACTAAAGGTATGTTCATGTTGTTTAGAAGCCCTGAATTACCCATTTCCTACGGGATCATGTTACTGGTTATTTATTTTTTAAATCGATTTGTCATTCTACTCTTTTTTTACAGAATAATATAATCATTTATTGCGACTATTGTTAATTTTGTCAGATTTAAAAAAATATAATATCATGAGTATTAATTAATTTGCTAAATTGTTAATTATTTTTCATCAATTGCAGTTTATCACTACAAAATAATTTGTAAATTCTCTTTTTTCCTACAAAGAACGGAATATAATGAAAATATTTGTATTTTAACCCTGGTACGTAGTAATTAAATTAAGACGTTAATTAGTGCTTTGTGAAAGCAATTTGATATAATCGCTTAACGCAGTAATTAATATGCCGTATTTTCTTAATGTAATTATTTTGTTTACGATTAAAAACGGGCATTAATGTGTCATGGTTTTTTGTCGGTCCTAGCAATTTTAAGACGATTTAGAGGTAGTGATTTTTCACCAGTGAGTTTTCCTGACGTCATTAATGCTGTTTATTAGGGACTTTAGTCACTCAGTGTCCGACATATTCGTTGTTCGTCAGTGTAATTACAGTTTTCGTTTAGTCGAGTATTAATAGCAGATTATGTTAGGGAAAATTGGGCATGGTTACGAAGTATCCATGTATATTTTTTTATTGTGTTGAGAAGGCAATAAGATTGAGATTGTTGTTATGGCATAGTCTTAATTACTATTGGTCTATGCTTTTGACGTTGATTAAGGAGAATGTTGGTAAACACCTGGTGTGTGGCGTGTGGTTATGCTCAGTGAGGTGGGATATATTTCCATAGTTGGGGTTTATGGACGTGGAGTTCAGTTATATATTTAGAAGAATGCCGTCGGAGGCTGGGTTCTAACAAGTTGTAAGCTGGTGGTTCTATTATTGGCGCGTTCCGTCACTTTGTGTGCGGTGCGGTGGCAGGTCTCCCCTCCCCCTCTTCTCCGGGAATCTGGGATAAGAAAACTCCGCAGAGGCTGCCTGGAACTCTCCGGGCGCCCCTCCGCTCTGTGATGAATCGTCTCCCCCTTCCCTAGCCTCACTTTCCATTTTCGGATCCCGGACTCTTCCTTTATTTTTCATGACAGTATTATAATTTATAGCCTAGGAGGAAATTTTCGGATATCTTTTTATTCTTAAAAAAAATAATGGCGTCTTTTCTCTCTTTCCGATACCTTTTACAACATAGGCTAACTTAAGCCTGTGGTTAAGGCCTGCAATTTTTTATTGCAGAATAAAAGATGAGGTTGCTTGGTTGTTGTCAGAAATGACAGCATCTATCAAAATAGATATGTCATACAACTATATATTTTTTGATAAATATTACCAACATTTATTTTGGCAGAAAGTTTTTTCTTGTTAAAAGGAATATTTTATTGTAAATGTTAATGTGAATATTGAAATTTATTATAATCAGTCTAGACTTCCACACTATCAGTTATGAACACATTTAATCGTGCCGATTTGGAAGTTAAATGCCTGATGACTAATTTTTACGCTTGTGTATTGATTAATTTATTTTACTGTCTAAAAGATATTTTATTTCAGTTTTCCCTTAGTAAAATATATTAGCTAAGTATAATAGGGTATTGCCTCCCTCTGTAAAAAGTATTGACTTTGTACCTGCTTTATATTGAGCACTTATTTTGATGGTTTCTAAAGTTCTTCTAAAGCAACATTCACAAATAAAATGTGCAACTTAAATGATCTCGACATTGATAACAATATACGGGAAAAAAATTAATGCATTGGTACTGTGTGGGCCATCCAAGCTATTTTGATCACAGTAGGGGGTTTCCTACAATCCAAGGATAGTTTTTGACATCAAATTAATTTCATTTCGTGTTTATTTAGCGACACCTTCCTTTGTCGTGCATTGTGAAATTAAATTAGAATTTTCATTAATATAATATATGTAAAATACATTAATAAATTGTAGATAAATTAAACCTGTTGTTCGTATATTATAAACGTAAATTAATTATCGTTTGAAGAACAACAACAATCTTGTTCAGATCTATAGCCATAACATGAAATATTATTATTTATGTTATTTGGAAATGTGCATAATGAGAAAACATAAATATGAACAGGGTAAAAAATAAAATTACAGAATGAGACTAGGAAAAATGTATAACTATATAATGCAATAATCAGTTGCCAGATAATAAATCAGGAACTATTCATATCATATTGAAGACATCAAATCAGTGGATTTTAGCTTGGGACTCAGAATATTATTTGAAGGTGTAAGATGTTGAAAGACATACAGCTTTATAAACTACAACATTTTTTGGAAGCTTCTTAGTTTATTAATGGGTAATAAATTATCTATATTATGTGTAATAAATTGATATTTATTTCGCATTCCCAATGATATGTATGTTTGGTATTAGAACAATTTTTTTCGCCGCCATTGTGAGAAAAAACTAACTAGTCTTTACACAAGAAGAAATGAGCTAACAACACAAGAAGAAATGAGTTAGCAGCTGCTGTCCGAGGAGTAGTGTGCGTCTGACACCTTAGCGGCTGTGAGCTTCGAGCGTCAAACTCATACCTGGAAAACACCCCTTGAAGAAACAACAGTTCCTACTCCATTTAATAGGTTGTAGATGCAGAGATTCCTAGAGTGCATTTAAATTTTGGCGATAGACCTTGAGTGACAAAATACAAAATTGTCTGTCGTTTGGAGCCCTATTTTTTCATCTTTATTTGTTTATCAGCGCTTTGGTGATAGTTAACAATTACTGCTCTACATGAAATATTTGTGAGATTAATATACGGTTCTAAGCATGATTATTCTTAAGTTTTAGTTCCTCAGGTTAAATTCTGTTTCACAATGGTAGCTATTTAAGAATAGTGTAGGATTGTGTAACTATACTGTGATATAGAGGTGAGATCAACGCTGCGTAAAGCCACGTGTAAAGTAAGGCAGGGTGACAAGACGACGATAGCCGAGTAGATCCGACTCCTGCCGAGTCCCTGACCCGACAGATCGTCTTTCAGTCGACTAGTTAAAAAGACTTGCCTCTTGTGTTCCCTTAGGACAATGCTACTCGGACACGGCTGCCCTCGAAGACACATTGTTCCTAACGATTTCTCCTCCATCTCGGCTACTGAGTTATGTAATGCGTCTGAAGAGAGGGAGATATTGTCGTTGCAGTAAGTTGCTACACAACGATCATCGACCCTGGGGTCTGAATTATGCTCTTAAACTCTCAATTACCATTTTTCTTTTACCTTTACAACTCTAGTCGTTCTTTGTATTGGAAAGTGCAATACATCTATATAATATAAGATTTCTCTGGGAGATAATTTTGTTAAAACTATATGAACACTGTTTTACACTGGTAATTACTACTTCACAACTCTGTGTATATTTAATTATTCTTATCTTCCGCTGCCTTCACTAGTTTGCTACTTGAATGCGTTGTACCCAATTCTACGTCACCGGTTTACTGCTATTTGTTACTACTACACTGGTTATTATAGTGAATAGTGTAGCACTAAGTGTGTTGATTGCACCCAAGCTAGTTAGATGAATGTGAAGAGATATACATTACCCTGGTATGACCGTAAGGGGAACGGACCTGTGACATCTTAATACGAGCCTAATTATTTAAGAGCAGTGGCCCCGTCGCACTCTGCTCTGACTCACGTACAATTAAAGCTTATTTAGCCGAAGGGAAGGGACCACTTGAATGCCTGCATAGTATTCTAAACGCTGGGAATAGTTACAAGAGCAGGCTTCACCTTCATCTAGCTTTTGGATTCTTAATGCCTGTGTTATTGTTGGGGAGGTCTTAGCCTCAAACCATTTTGTTCATATAGGTCCTTGGTGATAAAATATTTACTTTCAAAACGTTAATTCTCTTGTGAGGTGTAAACAACACATTTACTCTTTTAGTTTAGAACCTCCTTAAAGAGGGTACCAAAGTAAAATATGAAACATGAGGCAGATATTAAGTTAAGTTATTAAGTAAGTATGTATAAGACAAAGGCATATTTAGTCTAAAGTACTTAAGGTCAAAGAAACATCACACGTCTGTATATTAAAGGGATAATACCCCTTACTGTAATTAACTATTGAGGCAAAGGAATATCATGTTTATGGACAGAAGTGTGATGTTCCTTTGTCCTTAAGTGCTTTGGACTAAATATCACTTTGTCTTAATTGATAATAGACTAAGGGATATTATTATTTATAATGTACAGGAGAGTTTATATTCCTTTGTCTAATTTGCATCACCCAGGTCAAGTTAAATTTGCAATAATATAGGGAGTACCCAACTAAAAGTGCCATAGATTACAGAATTAATCATAGAAGTATACTTTCCTATACTGGAAAGAGATGTATCATGGGCCTTACTGACAGTATCTTTCATGGGTATGACAATAATTTGTACGTTAACATTTTGAGTCAGGCTCAATCAACCCTCGCGTAATAATTTTATTGTCAATTTTAAATTAAACTCGAGGTAAAACCATTTTATTTAATGGTTAAAATTAATTTAAATTGGGTGTTCATTAGCGGACGGTTTTTTTAGTGCTATGTGATAACTTAAAAATAATAATTTAATATCCAGACATTGCCTGTTAGGATTGATATTCTGGTATCATATCATGTGAAATTATTTATCAGTTATATTTCCTGGTTGTAGTAATGTTATCTTAATCACCTCACTATCAGCACTCTTTATCAATGATATCAACCTCTTTCCCAATATCGGACTGAATACACGCCTTAAATGAAAACTCTTTTATAATTATTTCGTTTACCTTGTCAAATTGATTTTGTTTTATCTTTCTTGTAAATTCTCTTTCTTGTAAATGTCATCGAAAAACCATTTCGATGACATTTAATTCATAAGTAAAACTGGTCTCATTTAAACAAAGAAATAATGAACAGTGATTTTGTTGTGTAATTGTTTTTTGTATCAATCTATAATTGAAATTGTTATTTATTATAGGTATTAATTTTTGATACTGCGATGTGTTTAGAAATACTTTTTTTTTATTTTTACACGGAATCATACGTAAGCACTCTCCCATCAGCCGTATCAGATAGTAAACCATATCTACGTGAAATGGCAACTAATTTTTTACTTTCTTGTAAGATAATTGAAGTTAACTCAATCAGAATTATACAATTACACTCAAGTAAATCTTAATTAGTCGTTAGTTAAATTCTTGTGTTGTAGGTCTACTTTCTCCGTAGCGCTACCGCTTAGCGGGAATCCTGGCCTCCTCCACAATAAATCTATATTTGTCCCGATGTAGAGCATTTCTACGCTAATTGCACATCTTTCAGTTTTCTAACACCCTCTACCTTTTTGTAGGAAGTCCCTGTAGTCTTTCTAAGGACTAGTATTTTTCAAGTGGTATTGTTTAAATTACACTGCAGTAAGAAGTCTATTGTAAATTGAGTTTTGTGAAAGGTTAGTTATGATTTGACTGTCGGTCTTGAGTGAGGTTATTGAGTTAAGAGTAGGGATGACAGGCTTTACACTTAACAAGGCCGGTGCACTGGACCCTGGCTCTCAAGTTTACATGACTTCACGATCGCAGCCTAGTCACGAGACTCATCTATGATTATATATAAACATTATGAGTATAGTTATAGTGAATGGCATAGCAGGTCTGAATCATTAGTAGAGTATACTCTATCGCCTTTAGGTTGACTCGACCTCTTGTGATATTTATTGCAGGAATCTGATCCCTCTCCGACAAAAAAACTTGGATCTAACTAACCACTCGATACTCTATTATAAAAAGAGACGGAAGTACCTTTCTCCTCGTGTAATTTGATATGACGTAAAAATGTGATATAAAATCTTTACTTCCACCTTATTGCAACTGAATTAAAAAATAAATAACCTTGCATAGGTAATAATGAAATTGATGGCAAGGACTCACATTTTATTTATGGCATAATTAACTGCGTATATTTTACTTTCTTATTTAAATAAAAAAATCGATTTTGATGGATTTAAACGTTATACAAGTCCCCTGAGGCCAAAAAAATGTCTTTCTGTCGTCTGTGCAGACGCGTGAATCCTAAACTAAATGTTCAGGTAAATCATGCCTCGAGGCTAAATCGAGAAATGAATTTTAACTCCAAATTGGGAGGGGGGGGGGGGGGGGGGGGCTACCCCCCAAATCCTCTGAAAAGTTATTTATCGAAAACGGTTCCGATGATTCTATAACAAATATATCCATTTATAGTTGAAACTAACGATATTACCGTTTTTCCCGGGTAAAATCTAGTTTCCGAGTCATTGATGATATTATACGTTTTTGAGAAATGACTTGATTAGGTTCCTAATTATATTTTCTTAAATTCTAAATATATTATCACTCGAACCCTCTACTGTAATTAAATATAGAAATTCGACGTGTTAATATTAACGCATATATTCAAATGGAAAATACTTCGGATAATTAACTTCTTAATTCTCACACATTTATAAATAAATAGATATTTGAATACACTAACGGAAAGGAAGTTTCTAAATAACCTATTAAGAATCTTAAAAATAAATCGATTATAAGATAATATAAATCGATACAACGTTGGGACCACCAATGCTTTTATGGATTTATATTTATAAACATATATTTCATATAGGCTAATTTAAACAGTGAACTTTATTTGGTCATATATTATTCAGCTTGATATTAGTAGGACGCGCTACATTTTTTAGGCTTTTAGCTGTAAGAGGAAGGTAAAACGTGAGATTATGCGTAGTTATATAAATTCATTTTTATTACGTTAACCCTGGTTCTCCTCGAAAAGAAAGTATTTGAATAAACTAATTCCGGACGAAGGCAGGTTGGATTCCATATGAGTAGGGTAAATCTCAAGTGTGTGGGTGGAGACAGGAAAGGGAAGTAGTACAATAGTAGCATAGGTCTAGAATGACGTTAATCTCCTCATGATGTGTGCCGATGCATAGACTGTTAGTTTTTTGTTTGTAAGTGTTTGTATGATCAATGAGGGTGCCTAAGAGTATGTTAAGACTAAAGCCCAGTCTAGTGTAGTACATGAAGGGAAGTGTTAAGGCTAAGCCAGAGGGATGTGGAGGGTGGTGCCGGTGAGCCGGTATAGTAAGAAAGTAGTGAAGACACGCCCCTGGCACTGGATAGATCGATAAACGAGCTTTGGCCCAGACTGTCTACCCTAACCGACCAGCTTCAGATTAGACACGGCCACCATATTACAACACCCTGTCAAGAAGTATCTACCTTTAGACTTGCCTACCTAGGTGAAGAGATTCCTCTCGATACTACTTGTACTTACCGAGTATCTTATATCTACTATTATTCAACTCAGGACTTGGGTTATATTTGGGGCACTGTTCTGTCGAACAACATAGCAACCACTCGTAAACCTTATAAATTGCTTTTATTCATGCTAAAGTTGATTTTTCGTAGATATATTCGTGACTTGAACCGAGTAAGTTCTTTACCTCAGTTGTCGATCCGATCATAACCTGGCTACTTTTCTCCTTCTAGTACACTAGATATGTGCCTATAACTTATTGCATTTATTAAAATTATCCGGTGCGTTCTTGTCCTTTTTTCTTCTCTTCTATAAATTTTATTTTTCATGTATACTGTCTTTTTTTCTCTCTCACTTTTGTGTAACGTAATATTTATTACATTAAGAATTGAAATATTAATCGAAATCTTTAAGCGGCTTGCTTTTTTCATGTGGTTGTTGTGCCTTTTTTAGCCAGAAATGTATTTTATTGCTGGAACAAAATATGTTTTATTCTCGTGGTGTTGCTGCTCCAGTTAAAATAGTTCGATTTGTAAATCATAATCACAATAATATTTTGCTTTTTCTGCCTTTTTGTATGTTAAACCACATGTGTTGTGTGTGTGAGATTAAATAAATCTCGCCGTGCTGCATAAGATGCAAATTTTTAATATTGGTAAAATGTATATATACGTGGTTTTATAGTTTTAATTTAATTTTTTTCTTAATTAATAAAATGCAAACATTGAAGTAACCCAAGCCCTACCTAATACTTTTTTTTCGATGTAAGTCAATATAAGACTAAAAAATTTGTCTATATGGCGCTACTTTCAGGCTTCTTTCTATCCGCATTTTATTTAACGCCTTGAGACTGACTTGTACTCGTGAAGTTTTAAACTAAATGGAAGTAAGTCTTATGATAGTGAGAACGGACGCGCAACTTCCCACGGATGTGAAGGATAGAATTACGAAAACTTCTAGGAGGCAGATCATATGATGTGTTGGTACGCTAATTAATTTTGACGAGCACTTATTTGTGTTGGTTCTCTTTTTTTCTTGCATATTATTATAGATTTTACCTCTTTTTAATGGCTAAATTTATTTTTTATCAGTCTTCATTCTTTCTTTTTTATGATAATTTACAAATTTTAAGCCGGGAAATACAAATACCATTAATTTTGATAGCCATTATTTACACTGAGTATCTCTCCCTTTGAAGATTTATATTAATCAATTTAGGGCATTATTTATTTCTAGATACATATCTTATAATCATAAAATTTCACTGCTTATAACGGCATTTCTACTAAATCATTGATGATCAGGACGAACACTGAGATTAGGGAAGACCACATGGCGTTTGGTCATAGATTACATAGATAGATATCACATAAATCACCTTGGACATAGATCACGCCCCATTTAAATTGACTTTAAAAAAAAGGAATAATCTAATGCTGTTACAGAATTATAGAAAGGCTTATATTTCTCTCGACTTTCAATCCCGATGGAAAAAAATCTTTAAATTTAAAAACTTCTTAAAGTTTGGACATTCAACAAAGAATAATTTAAATTTTAAAAACAACTTTAAAAGCTTAAGTTTTATATGCAGCGATACTCCTTTGACGAGTGTTTTAATCTTGAATAAATATTTTTCTTAAAAAACATAAAGTATTAAACATTGCTTAAAGATTTCTTGTCAAGTTTCTGTTATAATAATTTTAAAAGAAAGTAATTGTAGTTTATTGCCAAGAGCACACTAATAATGAATTTTAAAGCTAGTTTTAACATGTAAAGAACTAGATTCTATTGAACGGAAGAATTATTTCAGGAAAAATTCTGGTTCACAATTGTTTTGTGTCAAGACTTTTTTCTGATTTGTTTAATGTAACTGAAGTTAGCATTATATATACTCCAATTTCCTTAAGATCGAGTATAGGGTGTGGTTAAAAAAGGCTGGAGAGAATTAATTTAGTGATAACCCGCGTGGTCCTGGCTAATCGTCCCAGAGGTCGACTTGGTTATATAGGTTTGTTCCAACAACACTTCAAACTAATTTGAAACTGTCCGACGCATGCGTATTAGAAACAGGGCGTTCCAATGAAGCCTAAACTCTAATTCTGACTGTTAGTCGGATATTCCAACCAGGCTCTGATTGAATCACGGATTGGTTTAGAACCTGTCAGAGCTGTCAGCGATCGGTGGCAGGGAGTAGTGTAGTTTAGAGCTTGCGTGAACAGAAACGTAACCTTCCGCTTCATTGTTTTGTTTTTGCTCGCCTATTATTCTCCTTTCTCTTAACATAAATGCCTTTACGATTACGATTCAACTCTTCTTTCTTACTAAACGTTTTGTACGAATGCTTAGTTTGTGCATACAATGCCATTTTCTAGATATATCTGAAACAAATAAAAATTGGACCTTTTTTCCAAGATGGACTTTTGATACTTATTTGCAAACATATATCGACACAATCCAATTTATTTCCGCAATATTTCTTTTAGTCCCCAGGCCACCATAAGAAGTGAGTCACTGATTGATAAAGTTTTCTTACCTTATGGAATCGCTTATTTATGCCTTGTCCACCGATGAATTGGGTATATGGCAACTGGGCGCTGGGCCATTTCTTTTTTGTTGACATGCCAAACTTGCCCTTGTGCAGGAACATTGAAAAGAGATAGATAAAGTTTTGATTTTCACAGGATCGTTTAATTAAATTATTTCAAAAACAGTGGTAAAGGTGGCAACCGATACGAGTGGGCCGTTTTCTTTTCAACGTCCCCGCAGAGCGATATGTTTGGGGCGGTGGACACCCCAAACGGCCCACTCGTATTGGTGGCCACCTTTACCATTGTTTTTGAAATAATTTAATTCAACGATCCTGTGAAAATCAAAACTTTATCTATCTTTAATATTTAATAAGTTCTGGTATTTTTGATAGCACAGGAACTCAAAGTCACATAAACGATCAACTCAACAAGTTGTTCTGATAACAGTGCTATAACCTACCAAATCAAACAGTTTGGTTCGGGTTGAGAAGCGTTCCAACAAAACAAAATCACCAATCAATTCCCAACTGAGTAATGATCGCGCATGCGCATTACGTCGATCTCAGACTAATCCGAAACTGGTGGTTGGAACAAACCTTATGATTAAGTTCACTGTGACTTAGTCATAATGAATGCCGTTGTTACTTTCTGTTGCAGTGGTTTATTAGACTACTATTAATGCTCTGCCCCTTACCTATATTGACAGACTCTGTTATATTTTTTTAGAATGACAATACAAGTAATATTATTACCTGTTAATATTACTTATCAACATGACCCCTCCTATTTTCTGCAACCATGTTAACCTTGACTTTTTTTCATCCATTATAAGACAATCACATACGTAATATGATATATAATACATTTATTCAATAACACAACATAACAATTAATACAATTTTAATAGAATTTCTAACACGTTTCCTAATTGAAGTGCCGAAACAGGTTTTGTTTGAAAATCCGCCACTTGATCTTAGGTAGTTACAATTTTTACATTGGAAGTTTTTTTTTACTTGCTCATTTGTAAGGGCTACCTTCCGTATTAATTGAGCCGACTATTCCGAAATTACTCCTTCCTTAACTAGAGTGACTGCTACTGATTGCCGCTACTGATACATATTTATTTTACCCATGTCTTGACCGTGCAGATCAGACATTAGCTCTTTAATATAAATGCCATGACTCAAGGCATCTGTTAAGGTCGCCTATTGGGCATCACAAGTTGATAGCGCAACGGTGTTTTGCATTTTTAACAAAAGTGCCGTTACTTTCAGTGAAATTTTCTTAATTATAAAAAAAAGAAACTCCCTTAATTGTTTTATCAATTCAATCTTCCAAGTGTGGATAATGGTTGTAAGAGACTATGGCTTATTCGTTATAATGGTTTGTGCTTTAATTGAACCTTATTTAAGATAAGTGGGTGGAAAAACAATATGTTTTGCTTTATTGTCTTGTTCCGGATTAGCTATGTAAAGTTGTCTGTTGTGGTACGATGAGGTGGCTAGCGAAGGGAGCCTATTAGTAGTGATAGAGAATACGGGGGAAATTCCTATTGTAGGCGTGTCCCTTCACATCGCAACACACCGCTCAAGGGGCTTCTTTTCTCCATGACGCAATCTTAGCTATCTAGCTAGATGATTAGAAACAAAAGAATGAAGCCAGGGCGGTGTTATTTGTTTCTGTCCGGACTGAGCTGTAGATTAAGATTAGTGTCACTTATTGTACGATCCACGAGTATTCATTAGTTTTTACTGTTGTTGTACCCCTATTACTAAAATTACATGTCTTAACTAAGCTGCCCAAGTATTACCTAAGATATTTGCTTTATTTTACTTTCTTTCCAAGTAATCTATTTAGCTTCCCTTTTTTTAGCTTTTAATTCATTAAATTAAATGTTTTCTAACTAATAAAGAAGTTACAATTTTATAAGCGAGTTATAAAAAAGCCTCCTTTAGATGTATTTCTTACACAAATTCTGCTTTTCGTGATTGGGTCGCCTGATCGGTTTCTAGAACCCCCGAGTAAATAATGGTCTTCGATTTAGATTACCTAAATCTTTATCTTGAATGGGGTGGTTTCTCGCCATCAAACTGTCACCTCTTGTATCTTCTTTTAAATTCTGTTTATAAACTAACATTATTATTCATTTATTTATATTTGTTTAGATATAGCGGTCATGTCACAAGTGGACAAGGAGGAGCTGGTTCAGAGGGCGAAGCTGGCCGAGCAGGCGGAACGGTACGACGACATGGCGTCGGCCATGAAGGCGGTTACCGAGACGGGGGTAGAGCTGTCCAACGAGGAGCGCAACCTGCTGTCTGTGGCGTACAAGAACGTCGTCGGCGCTAGGCGGTCCTCGTGGCGGGTCATCAGCTCCATAGAGCAGAAGACCGAGGGATCGGAACGCAAACAGCAAATGGCCAGGGAGTACAGAGAGAAGGTCGAAAAGGAGCTTAGGGACATATGCTACGACGTTTTAGTGAGTACCTTTGTCATCATCCCTTGTAATCTCGTCGACTGCGATAGTAGTACCAGTCAATAAAGATAACAGAAATTCCGGATTCATCCCGTATATTGTTGCAAATAGTTAACTTATGGAACCCGCAAAAGGTTCAAGCTTAACTTACTTGAATACAGGAACCTTGCTAGGATGGAACGATGAAGTCTTTTAATAGGTAACATTTCAACCTTGTGTCTAAAAGAATCATAAAATTTATACTTGCTGATATGTGGTAGGTCAATAACCCCTTATTGATCCAACTCATATCAGCATGAACACTAACTAGGAGACCACAACCTAAAAAAAAAAAAAACAACATTGTATTAATGGCCCTTTGAATTGCCGAATTTATCTTGTACCTCTATCGCAGTCCTCAAGCATATTATTGATCAAAATGTTTTTTAAAAGGGGTACCTAAAGAAATTTTTATTTTTAGATTACTGATTGAGGTAACATAGGAAGTAAAAATTGACAATGTATTACATTTTTTTTCTCGTAAGAGAACAGTGTTTTACTAACTTATTAAAGGGAGAATGGAGTGGAAGAAAGTACCACTATTTTTTAATTTTATACACCAAGAACTGGGTTTGTGGTAATAAGGTCAGTTTACCGAGTAATTTATTCTATCCCCTAGATTCAACGTGAATTATTTCCCGATCCGACAGAATTTTAATTACTCTACTAGACCGTGGTTTATTTCCTTTTTATTTATTTTATTTTCTTTAATTAACTGTTTCTTTTTTAATTAATAATTATCTGCGCTACTGAAGAGGGGTTTTGTGGGCTATTCTTTAAAAGTGGCGTGCTAATTCTGTGCGTTATCATATCGCCTATTGTTGTACTGTTATTTATAATAATGTACGTGTCAGCTCGTTAGTCAAATTTTTGAAGATTCGGAATAAAGGGTTGTTCTCGATAGATCTTAAAACCAAAAGTTTATGATTGTAATTTTTAGTTTATTATATTCCTTTTTGTTAACTTGAAACTATGTATAGTTTCTAATCCGTAAATTATATTACATGAGTGGTAAGTTTTAAAAACTAATTTGAAAACAAGTCAGTATTTCGCTCTGGTCCCTTTATGTTCACCATTATAAACTAGCACGGTTGTATTTAATAAAAGTAAAGAGATAACTTGATCTAAATTTTAATTGGACGAAGTAAATAAAGTGAGCGAAAACGTATGAAAAGCTAAATGTTTGAAACATTTGCCTCTTTAGTTAGAGTTTTGTTCAATTTAAGTAAGTTAGTTGGATATCCTTGTTGAATACCCAACTTAGTTCTTTTTAGTTAGTTAAGGTCGTTTTGTTTTCGGATGTTCAGGTGCTGCTAACATATATTTTAAATTTTTAAAAGAACTGTTAATACCTTGTACATTGTAATAACTCGTGATAAGGTTTAAAAATAATCATTAACTTTAACCCTTTGCACCACTCTTAAGTTTTTGTGACCTTTTTTCTAAACGGATGTCTGTAGGTGTTTTTATAAGCCGAAAGTAAAAGTGTTGTCATCCCTGGAATATATCTGTTAGTTTAGCGTCTGGTGGGTTGCTCTTTGAACATTGGACACCCACTTTCACTAATTGACGGCTCCTCACGGGTATTGGGCGCGGTTTTCTGATCGATGGTGGAGTACAAACCATATGGTCTCGTATATTATGTAAAAGCATCTCTTAGTCATTACCTTATCTTTTAAGTAGCTTAAACTTTCACTGTTCTAATCATTCGTTACAAAGGTCAGTTTGCAGGTTAAAATGATAGTTACAAAGTGTATATTTTTTATTATTTAGTAGTGGGAAAAGTCCTTGACCCAAGTAAACAGTTCAGTAATTTTGTGAAAGATGCGATTGCCTGCCATTGCGTCGAAGGTATTCGTGTTGGGTATAATTTAGTGGGAAGGAGTGCCATCTCTGCAGTTAAAAGGCAAATATTTTATAAAAATAAATTGTGGATAAAAACACCTTGATAGCATAAATGACACCTTAGGTCATAGTATTCCTAGTCAACTAATCACTAGTTAAACATCCAGACGATAACCAATTTTTTTTTTATGATGACGAGTTGAAAAGAAAAAATCTAAATAAACAAGAAAATCTGGACAATTTGTGCTAGTGGCGTAGATAGGACATTGGGGGCCCCCGCAAAAATAAAATTGACGAACAAAAAAAAAGAATTTTCCTTCAGAACTGAATAGGGGCCCCTTGGCAATGTCGTAGAAGTATAATATTCCAAGGTAGTAAGATTATTTTATTATCCTCGAAGGAGCCCTCTTCGCCATCGGTTTGGGGGCCCGCCCGCAATGTCGGCCCATAGTTACGCCACTGATTTGTGCATATCTTGTTAGTGAGCGCGCATTTTGAAGTCCACCGAGAGCTCCAGGTTGCTGACCTGATAAAATTACTTAAATTTTTATCTTATTTCAAAGAAATTTATTTAATCGAAGTAGCTGTCATTCACTCAAAGAGAGTGCTAGGTGTCGTTTACAAGATGCCAGGGCATTTAGTTAGTTTTGTTCTTGACTAGTATTGTATCTGGTACAGAAAAATAATCATTTAAAACACTTAAACTACCAATTGGTACTTTTTTGTTATACATACTCCATAAGTCTATACTTTCGATAACGCCAACTCAATGTCAATATCGCCATTTTTTATGTTCTGCGTGCCACGATATCTTTTTCCTTCATATTATACTATACGCCTGTGTAAATTGTCTGTGTAAACGTTAACCGACTACAAAAAAAGAAATGTGTTCTGTTGTTTACTCTACGTATGCAAACAGTATGAGGAATAACTAACTAACAATTGTTTTATATCTTTTTTGGGTCTCTTTTATTTCTTTATTTTACGATAATTCATTGGATTATATCAATAAAGTAATTTACAGTATGACAATAAACGGAATCAATTTATTTCTCTTGTTTAAAACGGTAACCTTCTTTTATTGTTTCAAGTTCCGTTGTTTTAATTTTCGTTATTTCGAGGTTTAATAAAATTTTAGTCAGTAAAAGTAAAGGGGAAATCAAGTTTTTTGACTGTTCTTAAACCTTAATATAATATGCTGTGAAGTACAAGAATTGTCTGATATATAATCTTCTTTTATTCTATTCTTTTAACTATTTAATCATGTTGGAATCAGAGGAAAACATATTGGGTACTATTTTATCTTATAATAATAACTTATCAAACTACTGTAACTTGTAACTTTAATAATTAAGAAATTATGTACTTAACAGTAAACAGGAACATATATTAACTTATATAGATTTAGTAAACACTATATTTAGTGATATCAATCTAACATAGAATTTTTGTTTTTTTATATGCTGAATAAAATTTTTGAAAGAGTAGAGAAGGATAAATATTGTTACAATAAGATAGAATTGATTTCTGTGCGTTTGGTAATCTGATTTATATTACAATTTGAATACAAAATTATTTAAAGCAAATTTTATATCATTGGTAGTCGTAATGCGAAAATAATCTTAATTTTTTAAAGTCGACACTATTTTTCTGCTGAATGATTTAACTTAGTGAAGATGAATTAAGCTTTTCTAGTGGAAAATCATCTCTTATATTCAGCCATGTGTATATCACTCGATTTATTTTATAAAGACTGGATTCCTTACAGATTATCTTGATGATTAAACTTTACTGACGTGTTATGTACGTGACTACGAATTGTCATAGTTTAATGAAATGTGATGATTCATGAGGAATCAATATTTTTCTCGTCCCGTTAATAAATTTATAAGTAAAATGAGATTTCACCAAATTATTCGATATTGCTTATGATAGGATATAGTATCATTAGTTTTAGTACGTCTTGTTCCTTGAGGGGAAAAAAGAGGAAATTTGTTTTTATTTTTCTTAATTTTCCTTTTTATATATTTATTTAATTTAATAAGGATTGATATTTTATGTCAGTTTAGAAGTACATGCTAGGGAGGCTAATTACTGTCGGTATTATGTGTAAGGAATTCTTTGCTTTTTACAAAACAGGTTCGACGAGTTGAGAAGATTGATGTAGAATGCAGTATTGGCATAGTTAGTATGGCGGCTTGGTCAGCCGAGGGATTGACATAGAAACAACACCGTCAGAATTGTAGCCTCTCTCTCCTTCTCTTACTCACTCTTTCCGTGGCCGAGAATTGGAAGCTATGGTTGCCTTCGCCCAGTCGGCTGTCCTAGACAGAATACCACTCGTGCCATTACCGGTACACTCTTCCCGTTCTCTCACGGGCCGTCGACCCTGCCGCCTTGTTCCGCCGCTCCTCTCGACTAACTAGTCGGGTTACCAGAAAGGATAAGAAAAGGGGAAAAAATAGCCCGTCCTATTTTCCTCATCTAAAGCATTTTGCACTTCCGCGTCACCCTAAACGATGTGTTCTATACTCCATACGGTTTTATCCCTTTTTGTTAATGGGAAAGAATCAAACCAAGGGCTTTGTTTTTTTTACAATTGCAAGAGGACCAGCTTTGAGTATTGTTAAGCAAAATACTTTATTGTATAAATAGTTTTTTTACGTAAACAATTTCTATTGAATTCAAACAACATGCTTGAAAAGTATTGTTGTTGTTGTACAATTGAATGAGTCCAATCCTTTGAATTTTGCTCACGTTTTATTAAGACAAATAAAAGTCTTTATCTATCGTGTTTTGGTTGAGTTTGTAAAATTATAGAGATTTACCTTTCCTTTCACATGATAAAATTTCCGAATGGTTAGAGATGGAATTCTGCTTTCTTTCTTAAATTATTCCCTTCGAGTCTCCTCTTTTTTTATATAAGTTCATAGGAGTTATCTTGCCGAATCTCTGAATATTTAAAATATTATGTTAAACAAGAAGGTTGTGTGACATCTTTTGAGCCACAACGATCGATGATGATTTGATCTATTATCCCTTTTTATTAATACATTACATACAAGCTAAAGACTTTAATTTTGGATTAAACTTTAATATATTGATAGGAATTGTTCTATTAGTTGACTGCAGTTATTGCTAATTTCTTGATTACGGATGGATTATTAGAACACCTTTATTGAGTTGTCCATGCCTAGATTAGACTGCGAGGGAGGATCTTTGAGTCCATTGTTGTCTGCTCCACATTTGCTGACCTTGATCAGCTGATAATTACTTAAGGTTTCTTCTTTGTTTTAAATCAGTTTTGGGTGTATGGTTTTCTTTTGTTCTTCCCCTTCGTGTTCCAATTCTATTTCCGGCTCGGATAATCCACCACTACGGGGTTTTTTTCCTTCGACTCTTAAAATGTTGGATTTTATTGGACCATTCCATTAAAAAAAAAAAAATAATAATAACTGATTGGTTGATAGTATTTTTGCCAAGACAATAAGACAAGTATCTAAGGTCTTGTTATTTTTAGTACTTTTCATCAATAATTCATATAATTTCCTGTATATATGTCGCTATTATTTAGTTTATTACATGTATCATATGGCAGTTTCGTTCTGTCTTAGTTTCTTAGGTTTATATATTACAATTTTTTTTTTTTTTTTTATGAATACATGTACCTCATGGGACCACTTATCTAAAAAAAAAAAAAATAGGACTTCCTCTGACCTTTTATTGATTTTGTATCGAGAGTTTTCCCTAACGAAACTAGAGGTTTCCTAAAAAATGTTTATTCTTAGAGTCTTAGATTAGATAAAGATATGTATATTTGTTTAACTAAGTAGAAATGTACAGTTGTTTTTTGAGATACTTTGTGCCGTCAGGTTATCCAATTTTTCATATCCGTACTCTTCAAGCTCGTTACGGTATTTATTCAATCTTGCGGTTGTTAAGACGGTTGAAATCGTCGGCTATTTGTAAATCCGGCAGTGTAAGAAAGATGTTTAGACGGTTTGGAAAGGTTAAGGACATGATAGCATAAGGTCTGTAACGGCGGGGTCCGGTGTGGGGTTGGCACGGAGTGAGAGCTTGGAAGTTTGTCTGGTCAAGTCTCGTGTATCGGTTTGCTTCGAGTAGGGTAATACCGTGGAAGCGACCGGTTCAGACTGGGTGAAGGGGAAGCTTTGGACAGAGGCCAGGTGCGTTCTAGTAGCGTAGGGTAAAAGCACGTGCTCCTCGGTCAACGCTAACCCTCCAATCTGTTTCAATTCAACCCAAACGTCACTTGCTTCAGTGTCTTTCTGATGGTCGTATATAATTAGTGACTTAGTTGAGGGCAAATTTGTTATTAAATCTTAGTTGATTGCACGGATTTCGTGTGTACTAATTTAATTATGTTTTATCCGGATTCCTTACAACATATTTGTGGATTGAGTTCCAATAGCAGTATCCTAATATAAAGCAACCAAGTTTTAAGACTGCAGCCCGTTAAATTTGGAGTATTGTAATTAAAGTTGTTAATTGTATTGTTTAAGTTAAGAAAGAAAAGATAGGTGTTGTGTATGTATTCTGTGTTGAGATTTTTCAGAATATCGAAACAAATCATCAACTAGTTATTCTTGTTAAGTATAATGGAAACACTATTCCGAGAGCAATTCATCTGCATGCAGCTTCAGTTCAAATTGTTTTTCTTATATTATGTACCATGTCTTGGCTTCGACAAAAATTAAATTCTTATCGATCAATCAATTATTAGTATTTACCGAATTTTGCGTATAAAAACTTTTGTTTTATCCCTTCACGATTTTCTTTCTCAGAACAGGTGCCTGTTACCGATATCAGTGTTTTTATCTCTAGCACTGTTTAGATTTAAATGATTTGTCTCGTGATTCCAGATATACAACATTCTAATCGAGGGAACCTGGTATGATTGTAGCTGGTATGATTGCCGAGCTGTTAAAACACCACTTGCACGTCATTGCTTTTAGTAACGATGATCTCATTTTTCCTTCGTCGAATAAAAGACTGGAATTGTATAGGCAATTTAAGTTTATAAACGTTTAACATTGTTTCTGTAATCGGTGTTAATCGTCAGGTGTTGGGAGTCGTCTTACGTCTTAGACGAGTTGATTAACTCGAGCAGAGATGCCGCTTATTAACGCCCACACGATCTTTTGGTTAGAGGAAAATTTGATTGGTCCTGACGGAGCCAATACTGGGACAGTACTGTCGTCAGTTGACCCGTTGATATTACTAGTGTATGTTGACTTGGTGGTCAGAGTTTATGACCATGTTGAGACGTGTTGTAGAGTCGGAGTCGAGTATTGCTATTCAAGCCCAAGTTAGGGAAGGAGGTTGAGTCAACGATATCCCCTCCACCGTCCTACGCGCTATTAGGCCTCGTCCGCTTCTTAACTTGACCCTCGTAATTCCAACTCCATTCAGTTCCTTGCTACGTCTTCCAATATATTCTACCTCGTTTAAACGACGCTTATAAGTCGTTTTTTTTTCTGAAGCTTCGAATTTTTCAGTAGAAGGTGGGTTGTGAGATAGAACGTTAGGCCTGATGAAACAATTCTAAATTTACTCCCTTACTCTATAACACATAATATATGCTACTCTGTCTTGTTTAAATTCAGACTTTCACTACACCCCTTCTATCTTCTGACGTATTGAGGTGCTCAGGAGGGGGTGAACTTGAGACATAACCCAGGCCTGTTAAAATTGGTCGAGTAAGTGAATATTACGAAAAGAAACAGTAGAGTAATAAGAAAAAATAATCCATATTAGTCACTCTGTTGGACCAGGATTTTTAGAGGACTATTATTGCAGTACTCTTCGGTTATTATTAATTTAATGTGACAAATTATAACTCAGTTCAGGGTTAATGGACTGTGATAGTAATGAATACAAATTAATATATTAACAGAATGTTGTTCAACCTAATTACACATGGTTATTTGAGTTCTTTTAAGCTGTGGTTAGAAGTTTATCTTTACTATCTATTTTCGTTTATAATTCAAATTATTGATCGATTTCGATATTAATTACGAAATGCTACACCTTAATTAAATATTAAATGCTTCTGCATCCTAATTTTATTTTTCACGGTTCTATTTAAGATTATTGTACTTACATAAAAATAAGATATGTTTTAATGCTCTTAAACTAAAGCAGTTTAGTCGAAAGCGTTTTATTAAATAGAGCTTCATATTAAAAAGCTTCAAGCTCGGTATTTCGTCTTGTTAAAAAATGCGATAAAGAGATGATACGATACCGTTTGTTACATCTTCGAAAGTATAAAATTTGTCTAATGATGCAGTGTTATGTCAATTTTCAAAATAGGAAGAAGCTGTTATCCGGCAGCCCTGTAGTACTTAAAATATATTGCTTCTTTATAAATGTATAACAGAGGATTATTATTAACTCGGCAAATAATCGAATCTTAGAATAATTGTGTGACGAATATCAAGATAAATGGAGACTGGGATAATAAATAACCGGTGGGGTATGAATCACGAAACGGTGAGAGAGCTTTGCTTTTAGTCACTGAGTTAGATAAATAAATAGACCATCAGTCCGGGCTCGACCTCCTTCATACTTACATGAAATTCCAAGAAAAAATCTCCTTTCACGTAAATCCCTACCTTCAATCAGTACTTCCTGCCTCGAAGAAAAATTCTCTTGGTTCTCTCGGAAAAAAATAACAATTTATGGAGTAAAAGAACTGAACGAGAAACGAGTGAGCTCAAATGATCGAATCAAGGACTAAACTTCATTTGCATTCAGGGAAATAGGTTAGTCAAACGACGAACCCTTAAAACTTAAAATTATTCTGCACCGTTTGACCCCGTCGATTCAACCTGTGCTAAATTAACGAATCGATAAAATAGGCTTTACGAGTGTGACCTTCTTTGATTATTTATACCGATGTTTCCCAAGCAGTGGGTCGCCATAACAATCCACGCTGATTAGCCTACAGGAGCGCTAGCAGTTTAGGTAATACTCTTTAAGGATATAATTATATCTATTTGCTGATTCGAATATAAATGTTAATTTTTCGAACTGATTAAAATTTATTTTTCGTGTTTTTCCTAACCTTATCAATTAATATGTATTGCATTTATTTTGCTATTTAAATCAGTTTACTTATTTCTTTAGTTATTTGTATATTCCAAAATCATACTTATTGTTTAAAAGTAAAACTGTATGTATAATTGTCGAACCTCCTTTTATCAAATACTTCGAAGATTTTAACATGGCATCAATATATTATTTATTAGAACTTATTTGACTAGAGCCTAAATACCACGAAACATTTTTGCGCCGGAAGGTTATAGTTGAACTCAACAACAGGTTCAGCGCCGGCGCTACGCACAGGCGGGGCAGGCGGCCGCCTGTGGCGGCCAAACTCAGGGGGCGGCCGATGACGCCCTCAATTTGTTTTATTTTATAAATTGAAAAACAAAATCTGTAGTAGCAAAACGATAATAATGTGCGTAACCCCCGTACTGAGTCTGAGTAGGCAAGTTAGAGATGGAACCCTAGTAATAACACCACTAGACAATACCTACCTTATCAGGTGCTGTTTTAGTTATCTAGCCGAGCTAATCGCATTTCGGGTTTTCTTGGTAACACCGGTGTTATTTCTTTTTTTTTTCCTAAAAAAAACTATCGGCTGTCTTTGTTATGTATGTATTTTTCTTTCTCTCGTGACCCTCCTTAAATCTTTTTTATTATACCTCATATCATTTTTTTATTTATTCACTTAACTCTTTTCTTACCCCTTTATAACTGTTATATTATCTTCCCTTAATTTTTTAATAATTGTTATATCTCTCCTAGTCCTAATAAAATAAAAATCGGTCCGAGACAAATCAGACAAAGTTTTTGATATAAGTTTTTCATAATTACTTAGCCCAGTGTTTTCAATTTATTAGTTTTAGTAGGTACATTTACAATTATGGTTGTCTGGTGTAAAGCCAATGCCAAATAAAGGAAAAAAAATAAAATAAATAGTAGGTACATTTAATTATTATTGAATATTTTCATCAAAATTTAAAAATAACTTCTCCTCGGCGGGGAATCGATCCTGGCCTCTCTCCGTCCACGGTCAAAGCTATTTTCCCAGGGAAAACGGCTTATATCGTTAGATTCTTATTTAAATGGGCTACATTTTAGAATTTTTTAATCAAAATCGTAGGAACCGTTTTCGGGAAATAATTTTTTTCATTTTTTCAGAGTGTTTGGGGAAAACTTCATTTCGGGGTATGATTTTTCTGAACATGTATATGCCAAATTTTGTGAAAATTGGCCCAGTAGTTTAGGCTCCAGGCGTATCCACAGACGACAGACAGACATTTTTTAAAACCCGCTTTTTTGGACTCAGGGGACCTCAAAACGTGTAAATTTATCAAAATCTCAAGATCGAATTTTTGCTTCTCATAACAAATATTTTTACTTGTTAAATATTTTACTGTTATAGGTTTCTTCCTCTGGCACTTCTTTAGATTGTTACTCCCCTTATAAAAAGAAGCAGAGGGGAGTAACAATCTAAAGGTGTACGGAATTTCCTTCTTTAGACTGGTATTCCCATTATAAAAACAGAAATGGGATATTCCTTGGTCCCAAACATCATTGGACTAAACATCTCTTTTTCTTAATAGTTATTTAGTCAAAGTCACTTTTATTCTAAAGCAGCATAGGGGAGTAACTATCTAAAGAAGTACCCTTCCTCTAATATCGAGTTTTTAATAATAGCCTACTTTACTTTATTACTTAAAAACTATCATAGCTAAATAATAGTGACATGCACTATTTTAAAAAGCAGTCAGGTTATATTAAATAAACTTTGTTCAGCCCTCTGTCTCTGTAAGGGCGATTGATAGTGGAAAAATTATTTGATTTTAAAAAGTTGAAAATAATTTAAGTTGTTATACCCCAAGAACAAAAAAAGCCGAGACTGTCCGAAGTTAACAAAAGTTGGCTTATTAGTAAAAATTTACTTTTTAATCTAATCTAATTTAAAGTATCAGAGGAGGCGTGTTTCATTACAATTCACAATATAATGTCCACTAAGAATAATATTAAAAATATGGCCATAGAAAATATCTGGCCATTTTTTCCTCAGATGATATTAATATTATAAAATTTTTGACATCCAAAAATTTAGTTATATAGTCATGTCCCAGTGACAGTTTAGGCCTATTTTTTATAATATCAATACTATTATTACCAACTTAAAATATGAATATTTTAGATTAAATAGTAAAATATTAAACTTAACAACTTATAGGCCAACTTTTATTGAATTTGCACAATATCTAGGTATATCCATTTTTAGGGTCCGTAGGCGAAACCAAACCGAGGACAATTATAATTTCTTTCGTTTGTCTGACTTTGCCTGGAGGTCGCTACAGGTTCTTTATTCCCGAAAGAACCCAACACAAAGACTTGAAACTTTCCAGTTATTTTTTGAGTAATAACCCAAACACATAAATGTAGGAAAGCCCCCAAAAATAACCCTTCTCCCCCCCCCCCTTCGGTAAAAGAAAGCCTATTTCAATGGGGCGGCCAAAAACCGTCTTGCCTGTGGCGGCCAAAAGTGTAGCACCGGCGCTGAACAGGTTATAAATAATAGTCTATTTACCGTATCAGTTTTAAGTTGTTTCTTCTTCTTTAGCAAATTTTCATTGGAGTAATTTACTAATGTGCCTATTATAGTGCATATATTTTTTTTTTTTTTTTTCTTTCTTTAATAAAAATAAATATTGTTTTGATCAAAAATTGTTTACTCCCTTTCAAGAAAATAGTGAGAAAGAGAGCTCGTACTTCACCAATTTTTGAGTTCTGCAAAAACACTAAAAACGTTAGTGTGAACACAGACACCTCGAAAAAGAAAAGAAAAACTTTCTTTAGCCAGAATTCAGTAATAAATTGTGAATATATATTTCTAAAGAATTTCATTA
Organism: Gerris lacustris; assembly: GCA_951217055.1. Taxonomy (NCBI): domain Eukaryota; kingdom Metazoa; phylum Arthropoda; class Insecta; order Hemiptera; family Gerridae; genus Gerris; species Gerris lacustris. Next base: position 31,250,412 of record OX578282.1, on the reverse strand, counting down.
ATGTAAAAAGAGTAAGTACTGAAGTCCTATTCCTATTGAAGCTTATTCAATTCAGCTAAATTAAACTATCACAATACTTTTTCACACAAAGACCAGCCTCTTTAGTATTCTTTATTATAAGTCTTAGTCTTAGCAGAGTTCAAAATTGTTCTATGAAAAATGTAATATTTTCCAGACTGATTCCTGTTATTTAGGTACCTGTATATATTTTTGTTTCGCAAGTTTAGGTTATACAAATTAAAAGTATAAATATTGACTCCACCCTTCATTTCCAATCCAAGTCTTGGAAAATGAACAAGTAGTTCCCTTTCCTTGTTTCATACAAATACTTAATGTTACCTTTATACAGAAAAAAATTATTTACTACATTTTACAATTTATTTATTAATTACTATGATACAGATAAATACTAAAAAAGTAACGCATAACAAACTATTCAGTAAACCCATACAACATTTACGAGTTATAATTTATAACCTTCTCTTGTTTATGAGGTTCAATTGTAACCTATTATCTAGGATTGTAACCTTCCGGCGCAAAATTTTTTCGCGGTATTTAGCTTCTAGTCTAATTTGCCCTATAAAAGGGTTTTTTTTTAATATCGTCTATTTAGGTAACAGATAATTTTAACTAGAATTACCTTACCTAGTTTTAATCAGAATCTGATTACACATATTTTAAGATACACATTATAACATATTTTACGAATCCTATCTCTAAATTCACGAAATTAAAACTCGCAACGGTGTATAAATTTATATTACCACTGATAAAAACAGAGATTATAATCTTTACATACTTTCCTGTAACCAACATCGTCGTAAGAAATTATGACAGTTTTTTCTATAATTGTGTTAAAAATCTGTGTAAATGTTAGTCTCATTAGATCATACGTGTCACATTTCATTAGTTTGTTTTTTCATATTGACACATCAAATAAAAATAATCTTTTAAAAGTTTCTTATCTCGGAGCTTTTAATGTTTGTACCTCTGATAAGAACGCTTGAAGTTGTCTCATATATTTTTCTTTGAAGTGTCCAAATAAAATTGTTTGGGTTTCTTTTTTTCCCCCTTCTCTCCTTGCGGTTGTAATTTTAAGAGTCCCGAGTGTTTAATGAGAATGTACTAGGTTGAAAATATTGTTTTTCAGTCAAGGTGGCAGTTTCTGTTTTATTTTAAATTATGTAATCGTGGCAGCGATTTTGTTTCATCCGTAAACGTAAACCATCTGGTATTGTAGTTAATTCTTCATTTAGTATGTTTTAGACTACGGATACGTTACGCGAATAGGAGACTATTTTATAATGGGCTTAGTCTGATATAAATAGTCTCTCGTCTCTTTATACAAAAACCTAATTTTTCGATAATGTAAGTAAGAATTAGTTTGACAAAACAGTACTTAAGGACCTGATATAAAAGATTTAAATTAAATCATTAAATAAGGTGGGATCTTATAAACTTGATTAAATCGCCTCATTGTAGTTAGTCCTATAACACAATTTTAAGTGCCCCCCCCCCCCCCCCCCTCCACCCTCAATTAACCAATCAATTTTGCTCGGTTCTTTTTATTCGTATAACAACAATGCGTATTCTGTGCTTTTTAGACATCCTTGGCTATTTGTGCTATTTATTTCTGTAGACCAAGCTAATGAGAGTTACCCCTTATTTCCTATCCTTAACCTATTGATAGTGTCCAGTTAAGCCACTAGTCTACTGAAATGACTGAATTTTATGGAAGTTTAATGCCTTGGGCTCAACAGCTATTAGTAACTGATTCGGAGCCCTAATAGCTCTTTATCGACTACACTATGTGTTGCAGTACAATTGTCCGCTAAATCCTAACAATAACTGCTCCTGTTAAAATGTAACGGACCTAAATTTATACCATCCCTCTGGTCCTATAAGGATGTACGGTAACATCTATTTTTTGTTTCCCATAAGACCGGATGCAGGATTGTCCGCGAATGTAGGCCACTACGGAATGCCGCCCCTTTTGTCCTTAAATTTATTCAATCGTATTCTTCCCTCAGGTCTTTCTACCCTGTTACGAATAGAAATAGAGTTAGGCCACCCAAACTAAATAATAGGGTTTTTTTTATCTCTAACTTTGACATTTTTTTCTGCCATTGCATTTATACGCTTTTGCTTGTGTTTGGGCATGTATTTTTAATAAGCGGACTGCTAATCGATAGCAACTCTTGTGCACGAAAGCTCATGCTTATGAGCTTTCGTGCACTCAATTTTGTTTTTTGTTGGCCATTTTATTTAAATAGCCAGTCTGAAGAAAAATCCTTTTATGTTAGTTTTAGCTACCCATGTTAGGCCGTTACTGGTTTTAGAAAATATGCATTCTTTATTATAATTTTTTTTATATAAAACTACAATTTTATTAGCAGTTAATGGCCAATATACTTTTTTTTTAATTTTAGTATCTCTGAAACAAAATAAAAAAGTTGTCATAATGCATGATTAATTTCGGTTTTACTGATTAAAACATTTTTAGGTTTAGAGGTACCAAAATGTAAAGGGGTTGGAATTTCGGTAGGGTTGGATGAGGGAGAATACTGTAGCGGGAGGAATGTCAACATTGCGCATGTACCTAGTCTGTGTGTATGTTGTGATAACACGCCCTGTGTGCGTGTCCGTTGTGGTTCTGATATGAGTCAGAAAGTTTTCAAGATGGTCGCTCCCCACCTCGGGGGAGGTATCGCTCGCTGCGTCACGCCCATGATTACATTCTGCGGCCACGGCCTGCGCCTTACTGCTACCTGCCTTTCAACTTCCCGTCATTTGGCAAATATCCCTCTATCCGACGATACGAATATCCCTACGGGAGGGAAATTTCCCTTGTATTAAGGATATTTCCTCGCCTAAAGGTCACAAATTTCCCTACAATTGTATAAGAAAGGGATATTATTTCTAGACAGAGAAATTTTCTATACCCTGATAATTTTGGATGGACTGAGATGAATTTCCTTTGTTCTTTTGTTTCTAACAAAAATTTCCTAACTTATGAAAAAATGTCAATTCCCTGAGGCTTCAAGGGTATATTGTTGCAAATTCCATAGAGAACAGTTATGAAAGAAAATACCTTCTCGGAATTCGGAGCGTTGTCCTAGGCAAGTTTAAGTTTAAATTGTTTTTTTTATTTTAATAAGCAATTTCCCTTGAGCCCATTTTTTTCCATTAAAGAACATTTTTTTTTTTTTATTCGAAGACTGATGATAAAATAAACTCAATATACTAGTTTTAAGTTAATTATATATTGAGTTAAAAGAATGCTTGGAAATAGAACATCTGGCCCGATAGACATGTAATCACGACACAGCGTGTGTTGGGTTCCGAGGCGCCTGATCCCCTATAACCTTTAAGAATCATCCTTTCGTGGATTTCATTAATTTAGGGTGAAACTGAAACATTGATCCGATAATGAAGGTGGGGCTAAAGCGAAAAACGATAATTTTACATCTTAGAGAACATAATTTAGGTTCGTTTAAGAGCGAAAACACTACACCTGGACCTTGGCAATATTTAGTCCGATTCATTTCCAATATTGCATCTTATTGAGCGAAAGCATTTTGTTAATAAATCTTAATCTCCAAAACTAGGATTTATATTTCCTACCTTAGCTTTAGACTGCGAAAATCTTTTTCAGTAAGTGTCTAAAAATTAATTCTCAATTAGCTACGATCATTAATGGACCCATAAGTAGTTGTGGTTTGTTATGAGATACCGTTAGTTGGAATGTTAATGGTTTTTCAATGTCTTAATGATGTAACATTGTATGTGGAACTCGCGGTAGCCGGAAGAACGCGAATAGTCAACCTAATGACTCAAGACGTTATGACTAATAAATAACGCTAATAATATTAATCCTCGAAACATTTTTCTTAGGTGAAAAAACTCATTTATTTCTTGTCTGTATTTTTTTTTTTTTTAGACTTTTTAATCAATTATATTTAACTGGTAGTTTCCCCAACATAAGCATATCCTAATTTTAGCAAGATTTCAGAGTCATTAAAGGAAATTGTGTTTCTGGAAGCCTCTATGAATGCTTACTGTATATTAGTTGATTTATTTAAATGCATTAGTTTCTTTTTTATCATAGTATTAACTTTAACTATAATTCTCATTTTTTTACTTTATTGATAAACGTTATCGTCATAACCATTTATAAGCTCTCTTTTGTTTATTATAAATTAAAGTTTCTTAGGTGGATATTCACGTTTTTTACTTGCAAAGACAATTATGTCAAAAATATTCAGAATATGTTTGTTATTTTATAATCATAGTTAAACCGTGCGTTTTCCTCGTATCAAGTAATTTTTTTGTTCTTTTAGATAACCTGTTAAGTTTTTTTTTAAACATGCGTTTGTTAATGTCTTGGAATTTCATATTCTTTAGGGATTAATTTCTTCCCGAACCTAAAATAGGTCTTGTCTTTTATGTCTTTTATAACATCAAGTGATATTTCAGCGTTTATCAGATTTATTTAATATTTTTAGTAGATAAAAGGGTGATACATCTTGTGGACTAAGTGATAGTATGGAACTTTAATAATAGTATTCTTATCTACTGCAGTTATAAGATTAGCTGGGTCGTGATGTAGTTCATATAAATCAAAGAGGATATCAATATATTTTCGTCGAAGCTCTTAAGATACTAAATTCTCTAGTTTTACCAGATAAACCTTTGTGCTTCGCGTTAAATGGGTTTTTCTCTCCTATTTCTGGCCTTTTGTCATTTTACTGCTGAATGTCGTACTTAAGACTACAAGGAATCGAAATAAGTAATATTTTAAGGTTGTAACGAAACAAATTCAATGTTTAGATCGATGCTAGGACTACAAAAAAGTTTTAATATTTAAAACGCGGCACCTTTTGGGTTCGAGTGCTGCACTATTCATAAGTATTCTTGTGGTACGAATTTAAAGGTTATCAGTATATAAGAATTTTCCTCTGTTGGACTCTGCCTCACGATTTTTTCCCACAAAGAAGTAAGCAGTATACACAATGACGATATTAACTGGAGAAAACGTTTTCAGAGGTTACTCCCCTTTTTTTAGAATGAAAATTACTGACAAAAATAACTATTAAGACAAAGGGATGTTTAGTCCAATGAACTTTAGGATAAAGGAATATCACACTTCTGTTTTTATAAGGTGAGTAACCGTTTAAAAGGGACCATTCCATACATCTTCTTTAGATTGTTACTCACCTCGGTTTTTTTTTTTATAATAGGAGTAACAAGCTAAAAAGTCCCATTAACTTATAAACGTAAACAAAGCAATTTAAAAAAAATTATTTTGATGTTATTAATATCCGACATTGATATGATCTTTTATATATATATATATATATATATATATATATATATATATATATATATATATATATATATATATATATATATATATATATATATATATATAAAATTGTTGATAACTCTAATTCTACTCCATATTTTTCCGATGAGACCAAGCCTACACAACATGCGTAAAATGTGTGCACACCACTGACGATTTTGTCGATTAGACGATTTTGTCAAGCCAATTTCGTACCTATAAAGTCGGGTTAGTTACGACTAGAGATGTTAAAAAAACAGTTTTTTTTCTGGTGACGTGTTTTTTTTTTTCTAACATTAAATGTGTTTTTTTTTTCACCGATGCTAAAGTAGGTATGTTTTTAACATGAAAGGCAGTTGATTATCGTCTAAATACCTTTAATTAATATTTTACTTTAAAAGTAGTTTTTTCAACATTCTAACATAAATATTTTTTATGACAAAAAAAGGCATATTAATTAGAATAAATTAACTAATTTTTATTGCCAACTTTTTGATTTTGTACTATAAAAAATTTACTCAAATTTTATTAATCAATCAATAATATATAATTGTTTACAATATTTTATTTGATAATAAGATTATATATACCCGTATTATATAATAAATCATAGTATGTAATTCTATTTGAACTCATTAAACAAACTGGACTTCAAATTATTATGATTTTTTAAATAAAAGTTAGTTTCACCCTGGCCATCAGTGGAAGATGAACTGATTAGATTTTCTAACCATTTTAAAGATTAAATAATTTAATTCCTATTAACCGGAGCCAATATCAATAGTCAGGACAATATCATTTCCAAGATATTAATAGGTTAACATGTGTAACTGTACTTTATGAAATTTTGTTTCTTATAACAGAGTTTAGTATAACCATTCTCAATAGTTAAGCTCTTAATATAATAAAAAATAGTTTAGAAAATGCATCTGAAAAAACACGTGAAATGTGAAAAAAACGAGGGGCTTGGTTTTTTTTGAGCCACTTGATGTCAACTTAGTGGCTCGAGCTGCTACTGTCACTATCGTGTGAGTAAACTGGAAATTTCAGCTTCCGAGGATAGCAGTTTACTTCGGTTTTTTTTTTATTTCTTTTAATCTGAGTGAGGAACCAAAAAATTGTTTCATATCTATATTAATTCTCTTACATTAGCCTTTCTAAGATTTGTTTTTTGAAAAACCTGCTATCGATGCCGATCATTGGATATTTTCTCGTGTAGTACGAATTCACATCCGTCCAAACTATTGATTTCGTAATCCAGGTGGATTATTTTAGGGGTGTGCGTCTTTAAAAAGAAGGCTCTTCTCTTGAGTCGTGTCTAAGGTGTTGGGTCCCTTCTTACATCCTTCAGTATACATAGTTGGGAACCTCTTAGTTAGAAGTTTTTTGTGTGTTGATGTTAAAAAGGTGCCGTTGGTAGTGTGTGAGAGGCCCGGTGGATGGTATTTCACAGCTGAGGGGTAGGGTCGGAGTATTGTTGTACAATGTACGGGGTAAAGATAGGAGCTAGCGCGGGTCGATATCGGGCCTTAGCACTGACTCCAGCTGTTCACTTGTAAAACCGTTTTATGTCAATATCTTAAAATTCCTTTCAGCAAGCCTTATCTAGTTCCTTTGAATGTACATAGGTTCTTTCTTCTCTTGATCTCGCCGTCTTTACTCTTCCTCCCCATTCCATTTAATATATACATAGTACGATTTTTTTCTCACATCTTTTCTTTTAAATTTCTAAAGTAGAATTAAGAGATACGTAGAAAGTCCTCCCCCGAACCCGACCTATAATAATTCATAATCATATATTCTCATAATATATTATATTAAAGCAGGTACTATAATGAAAAATGTTAATTTATTTATAATAAATACAAGTTTCTCTGATTAAACTTTTAATTTAAATACGAAGTTAGATAATTCTATCTTTTTAGGGTTTCGTTGGTAAAACCAAAAAAGAAACCCTTATAGTTTCGTCCCTGTGTCTGTCTGTCACTGTACGGTTCCAATAACTTTTGACTCAAAAGAGATAAAAACATGAAACTTTCTAGTATTTAAGATCGTTTTGACGCGCACACAGGAAAAATATAGCAAATTCAAAATTATCAGCTGTTCAAATCAAAATGGCGGACAATTCACGTCACGCGAATTTTTTTTTTAAATTTTGAGTGGGGTATCAAATGAAAGGTATTAGAGAGTAGATTACAAAAATATGCAAAATGTGCGGTCTGCTATGTCAAAAATAAAATAAGAATACCAACTTGATCTGATTAACTGTGAATCCAAAATGGCGGCTAATACCTGTCACAGGAAAAAAATGTTTTTTTAAATTTTAAGTGGTTATCAAATGAAAGATATTGAAGAGTAGATTACAAAAATATATAACACTTGTGGTTAGTGTTACATTTTCCGCGCCATTTTGTCAAAAAAAAAACATCAAAACTCTGTATAGGTGTCGGATAGGTGTATCCGAACTCTGAGATAGATTAAGGAACCAATGTATGTATAAGCTTTAATTAATAAATAAGCATTATTTTATTAATATTACATGAGTTATTTTTTTAAAGAAAATTGTACAATTAGTTAGGTTTCTATAATTAAATTCGTGTATTTTTAGAAATAGTTGTTTTCACCATTACATTCGTTCGGCAAAAAAATAAATAATGGAAAAACTTGTATGTATTACGAAGGGGGAAGAACCTGATGTGGAAAGAAAAACTAGAGTGTAATATCGACTGGTCAGGGTGGTAGTAGGAGAAGAGTTTGAATAGAGGCCTACAGGAGCCAAATTGGTTTGAAAAAGTAACAATAAGAACTGGGTGGCACTGTGGCACTAGCCCTCTCAACTGCTTGTAATACCTTCACCACTGCCTCCTCTTCCCTTGTAATGCCTTGACCAAGAACAAGCCTACTCTGATTCTGGCACAACAAAAGCCTTTCCACTTCTGCTGCAGGACCTTCGCTTCTCTACCAGTATTAGTAATGGTCCCATTTGATAATGGAGAAAGGGAGAGAGTTTGAATTAGAACTCCTCTTTCATTGCAGGGTTTAGCTCTGGGTGGGGGAGCTAGTAATTTCAGCTACTTTTAGACTGTTAATTACTTTTTTTGAAATGTTAACGGGGGAAGTTTTAGGATTATTGTTTTCTTACATCCCTTCTTTTAATTTGTGTTTGCTAATTCCATAATCATATTCGACATCCAGTTCAAGTTTTAAGAGTTAAGGATAAAAATATTTGTATCTGCTTGCTCTGGTTTGATATCATTGCTCTGGATTATTGTAATAGTGTAGGGGGAGGCTTGTCACTGACTTAATATGATCTTTTTAAATTTATATTTTGAGATTAGAAGTTAATTTGGGGAATATTTTTCTTAAGGTACTCCTTCTGATATTAATATAATTTATTAATAATTATTTTGTTTTGTTTTCTTTTTTAGCATACTTATCTAATGTATTTATTTCTCTGTTTGGCAGGGATTACTCGATAGGTTTTTGATCCCCAAGGCAAGTAATGCCGAAAGCAAGGTATTCTACCTTAAAATGAAGGGAGATTACTACAGGTACCTCGCCGAGGTTGCCACAGGAGATACCAGGAATGGTGAGTATATTTCTATTGGTAGAATACAAAATTTTAGCTACAAACAAACATTGTTGATATGACTACTTAAAAGTTAGATTCTTAATAGAATTTTATAGAATAGAAGATATTAAATAGAAAATTATGTTTTTTATAACTCTAGCCATCTTTGTTGTCTTGAACGGAATATGTCTTTATATTTAGCATTTTACTTTTCTCAAAGTTGCTGTTACTTAAGTGACTTCATATAGTTATATTAGTTTTTATATTGTAAAGTTATTTAGATTTTTTTTTATAGGGTTAACTATGAACAGGGGGTTAACTGGGGTTAATTACTATTACTGTTTGATTTTACAAAATGTCAGCATAATTATTTTTTAAAAGTAGGATGTTCAGAAATTTCTTCCATCCCAATCCAGATCTACTTTAGGTGTGCTGGATTTCATTTAAATGCGGCTAATAATACTTGGAAGCACATAATGTAGACTAAAACAGCTAAATCTTTAGTTTTATAGGTTCACATTTTATTTTTATCTTTTTTTCCCCCCACCTACGGGTGGGTAACCCAAGTAAATTAGATGTCATGTAGCAAATGTTTATTTGGTTAACCACACCCTATGTTTATTTACCACATAATTACGAGACTAACCTCCGATTAGCCACTGTGTGAGAAGTAGTGGGACTAGTGACACCATTGTTGTGCACAGACGTACATGGCAGGACAGTCTGCATCAAGCCGCGGTCAAATCAATGTCGTACGAACACTATTTTAGTTTTTATAGCATCTTGAAATGTGCGCTCCAAAAAAACTTCCGTCTGTTACAAGGTTTTTTTTACGGCTAAACTATTCGGCAGCAGGTATTCATGGAGTACTTTGTGACATGTATGGACCAAGTGTTATAAGTGAAGGAGTTGTACATGAATGGGTTTGTTTATTTAAAAGTGGACGAAAAGACATTCACAAGGTAGAGAGAAGTGGTAGGCCATCATTAGTCACACAGATGAACTCGTTCTGAAAATTGATAGAAAATTGCACAATTTCGGAGCTTTCTAATGAATTTCCTCAGATTTCTAGGACTGTGTTGTACGAGGTAGTGACAGAGAGGTTAGGTTTCTGGAAGTTCTGCGCTTGATGGGTGCCAAAAAGTTTTACCTCGCACCTAAAACCTCGCACTTCACATTTGGACAGACTTTTTTTGGAGTGCACATTTCAAGATGCTATAAACATCAAACTAGTTTTTTGGAGTAGTTGGGTCTTTTAGGGTATAATAAGTACAAATTTACTTTTCAATTATGGCTATATTTCGACCTACTTGGTCATCTTCAGGCCTAAAACATCGAAACATCATACACATGAGATTTATATAAACAATTTTTACACTATTATCTAGGTCATAATTTTAATTTACCCAATAACAACAGTAACAAAAATATCCTAAAATTAATAGTTGACATAGAAGAATGCTTAAACAAAATAAATACTAGTGATAATCACATAAATGCCCTCCGCAGCCACCTAATAAATAATATAATGAACTTCCAAAAAAATATAAAATCACAAAATTTTCCAACTGGTTCCGTACAAAAACAAATAATAATAGATGCTAAAAAAACTAATAATTTTCTAAAACAAAATAAAGACATTATTCTAACCAGAGCCGATAAAAGCAATATAACAATAATTATGACAAAAGAAAGGTATATAACAAAAATGGAATTACTCTTAAATGAAAATAACTTATACAGGAAAATAAGATGTGACCCAGATAATAAATTAGAATCTATTAAGAAAGACGTAATAATAGTGTAAAAATTGTTTATATAAATCTCATGTGTATGATGTTTCGATGTTTTAGGCCTGAAGATGACCAAGTAGGTCGAAATATAGCCATAATTGAAAAGTAAATTTGTACTTATTATACCCTAAAAGACCCAACTACTCCAAATAAGTGTTATACATTAGGGACTAGAAGAAAGAAAACTCAAAATCAAACTAGTGCTTGTACGACATTCATTTGATGGCGGTTTGATGCAGACTGTCCTTCCGTGTATGTCAGTGCAACATTGGCGTCGCTAATCCCACTACTTTCCACACAGTGGCCAATCGGAGGTTACTTTCCAAAAAGACCTCGTATTTGTCTAAATAATTATTAAGACAAAGGGAAATTTAGTCCAAAGAACTTAGAGACGAAGGAACATCACACTTAAACTTTGTAAAGGTGATAATATCACAGTCTAAATTAACTATAAAGACAATGAAATATTTAAACATTTTAATTTCTTAATCAGAGTGGTCATTTCAGGAATAATTGTTTTAATATTAGATTTATTATATTTGTACCAATATCAAATAGCCACTCATTCATTTTAAAAATAACTATCAAAACTTCTATAGGAGAACTATTAATTATAGAGGTTTTTTTATTGATTATGATTTATAAATACAGACTTTTTCAAGGCCTTTACAAATTAATTAATACCCATCAAAGAATAAGTGGTTATTTGATGAGGGTTGTTATTTTTGTGATTTTATAATGATTAAATCACAAATTCTTAATGAAGAGGGGGGTATTTAAGAATCTGTTATAAAGGTTTTACGATATAATCAATATTTCTTAAAAAAGAAAATCCTTAGTTTTTTTAAGGCCTCTAATTTTCTTTATTAATAAGAAATGGAAAGCTTGACTTAAAGCTACCGCCCTTTGAGGTTAGAAAAAACAGTGAAATTAAAATGTTATTGGTTCTAAGCAAGATATAAAAAATCTAAGTACAGGCTTCATTCCTAATTTTAATTCTGCACAATTTGAGCCCTATTTCAACTTCCTATGATAAATAGTACAGGCGCCATTTCAATACAACGATTAAACTTGTATTGAAATAGTAGTATCTACTATTTATTGTAGTAGAGATTTAATAGGGTTATTTAAATAGGGATCATATTGTGCAGAATTAAAATTAGGAATGAAGCCTGTACTTAGATTTTTGATATCTTGCTTAGAACCAATAATATTTTCATTTTACTGTTTTTTCTAACCTCAAAGGGCGGTAGAGCCTTAAAATTCACAGTGTAAAGATGTGTTTGACAGAGGAACATAATTTTATCTGTAAATTACTTAACAAAGAATTCTTTGGTTTTTCAAGAGGAATTCTTCTGTGGTCTGTAATGTAAGAGGTCTTCAGACAAAAGATTTATTTACCAAATAAATCGAATCAATTGGGTTCTTTTTAATTATTAATTAAATTGACCTATTTTTATTTCCCATATGGGAAATTAAGTTTTATTAATTGTAAAAAAAAACTTTGTTTCATTTATTTTGCTATGTAATTTTTGTTTTGTTTTTGTTCTTTTTTTCTATGTGTGATTTAGCTGTAGTAGACGACTCGCAGAAGGCATACCAGGATGCCTTTGAAATCAGCAAGTCAAAAATGCAGCCAACCCACCCCATTCGACTGGGGCTCGCGCTTAACTTCTCCGTATTTTACTACGAAATACTTAATTCACCTGACAAGGCGTGCCAGCTGGCAAAACAGGTCCGCAAACTCAGATAATACATTTCAAAGACAAAAAGGAGAACAGTTTAATGACACATTCCCTTGGAAATGGGGAGAATTTGCCTCGATGTTGAGAAGGTGCTGCATATATCTATTTTAGGTCTTGATTGCTCTGAAAAGGTTGACAAGTTGTCTATTTTTGCTCATTTTATAGGTACACAGACAGCCGAAGTTTCTCAGGGATGATGTCCAGTGGCATTGTGATATGATATGTAATTTATGTTTTAGAAACAAGTTCGTTCTTTTTTTTTCATTGTTTATTTGTCTAGTTATTTTATGCCACACTAGAAAGTCATGTGTACTAGCATCAAAACTATGGCTGGCAGTTTTCTCTATTTCCATTTGGTGTTTTAACTTTTTTGGACTATTGTCGTGACATTTGGTCTTGCGTTGAAATTGTCAAAGTATTTGATATTTAATTTTTTACCAGAACAAATTACATTTCCTTCTTTTTTTTCTAATTTGATAACCCTCGGTAATTCTTTTGAAAACTCAGATAATTCCTCTGGCTGAATTAATCTTAAAAAGTAATTATGATTTAAGTAAGAATCTCTGTTAGCAGGCTTACTCTTCCATTTTAATTTAGCAGGAGTATGTCATCAAAAGTTAACTTGAAAAAGGAACTTAATTATTAATGAACTGACCATTGTCAGCCTTGTCAGAACTTCATTTTGTGATGTCCAGTCTCGCCCTATTCTATATAACTAGGCTATGGGATATTTTTTCACTTTTATGTACTGGAGAGATAATATTTCTTCATCAAACAAAAACAAAGGAACATTACTCTTCTGTACATAGAAGTGTAAAAAAAAAAAAATAAAAAATAATAATAAAAAAAGTGAATATGAGAGTGGACATCACAAAACAAACAAGTACCGTGATTGGTATTAGCCATTATAACTACAAACTGATGGGTTTTGCTCTTAAGTTTTTTTCTATTCCAAAAATCTCTGATTGCTTTTCTAGTTTTCTCTTCTATTCTTTGTCTTCTAATCCCATTTGGCTCGATTTCCTCTCTCCTACTTCTGTCTTTTATTTCATGTATACCGGGCTTTCTCATTACTAAATTTTTTTTTTTTTTTATACTCTTATTTATAAATAGAAATGTTAGTGTTATTTGTGGATATTATAAAGAGGTATTGGTGTATGGTTTAGCGGTAGTGGATGACAGTCAGAAGGCGTACCAAGAAGCATTTGACATTGCCAAGTCCAAGATGCCACCCACCCACCCCATCAGGCTTGGTTTGGCCCTCAACTTTTCCGTTTTCTATTACGAGATCATCAATTCACCCGGGCGTGCTTGTCACCTCGCGAAACAGGTAAAAGAAGCATTACCCGTCTTGTGAGTGACGCCAAAATCTCTTTGAACCCACCGTCGTGACTAACCAGCTCTAATAACCCAAGCAACTGTTTCTAGTTTGAGTGGGCAACTCCCATTTTTATATTGGTATGCAAGTTTCATTTTTCCTTTCTTTACTAATTAATCTTAGTTAAATATCAACTCTAGTTTTATTTGATAAAAAAAATATCCTTGGCCTAAAACTACAGGTATATTCAAGATAAAAAATAAATAATTAATTGTATAATAGTCCTCAACAGTAGATTGTCAACTGTACCGACACAAAAATTGAGAATAAGGTATCCCAACAATGCTGCACATCTTAAAAATCACTTGTAGGCGACACCCCTGTTTTGTTTACTTTACTTTTCTGTAGTTAAGGCGTTAATTGTCCCTTAGATTTATTTAAATGTCCATTTTGTTTCAACTCCAGGTGTGGACATATGCTTTATGGACAAAGCAGAAAATTATTTATGTATTGAATGACTTACTGCACTATTTTTTTTTATCATTGGTCAATCCAGTCTCCTAGATCAGTTGCACGTTTTTTTTATGTTTTTTTGTTTGTTTGTTTGTTGTTAATGTTTTTCTGTTGTTTTTTTTACCTACTTGGCTTTTTTATTCTTATGAGTTTTTTTTATTTCCTCTCTCTTTTCTGTTTTTTATAACTTAAAGGTTTTACTTGCAATTGTTTTTTCCCTTATTTTTGATTAACCACGATTTTAGTTAATCTGGATGTTACCTGGCAGCCGGCTGCTCTGATTATTATTCAAATTTAAAAAAAAAAAACCCCTTTAAAGGATTTTTATACTTAATATCTACTTAGGAGTGTGTTTAACATCTGTTCTCCTTTTTTCTTAACTTACATTCTTAATTTAATATCACTAATATATGTTTATGTATAATTATATTTCAATGTTGTTATTCTGCTGTATTTTTTTTTTTTTTTTTTTTTTTGTGAACATAAAAGTTATGGTATGTCAGATTATAGCTCAGTTATAAAGCAAACACAGTTTGTCTAGAGCAAGTAAAATAAGTGAATTGGGAAATAAATTCAGATACAAAATTGACAATTGAGTTTTAGGTTCCTGATTATTCTTATTTTTCAGTCCCATTAACTGAAGGGAAAACCCTTAAAATTTGTATTAAGTGGTGTATTGGGCATGGTCCTTTCAAACAAGCCTCCAATATTAGCTACGCATTATCTTGCAGTATGTATATTTCTTGCGACTGCCACAATATTGTTTTTTATTCTATAAAGTTAATGTTTTCATGTACATTAGTGAACTGAATATCATGAGGTGTATAATTGTTGTGCTAAATGTAAATGAGCACGAGCACAATGTAAAAATATGCTTCTTCCCCTCCCTGCAAATTAATGTTTGCTTGGCAAATGTCAAAGATAAAATACACCGTGAATATTAGAGTCCAATCATTTGTTTAAATTATCGGTTATACACTCGGCTTAAGCTGTTCTAACTTCTTAAAATGGAATCACTTATAATTATATAACTGAAATTGCTCAGTTATAATATCGGCTGATGTTTTATTTTAGTGCACTACTTTACTGGTGCATGCCAATATTTTTTCACTTCATTGCGCAATAAAATTTTTCTTGCCATTGGTCTGATATTTGTTCTAGAATTAAGTGAATTTGCTTGCTGAAATTTACTTGTGAATGTTCACAATTTGTCTTTCAATTCTAAAGATACCTTTTTTTATTGAAAACTGATTTGTTGTTTAACTGTAAAGGCTGATTCACACTAAGCCGTGTCAAGGCCGAGCAGAGCCTCGGTCAGGACATGGTGAGATATTGTCTAAGGTGGTTTCAATGTAGTCATTCACATTACATCACATCGGTCTATACTCGGGTGTAATGTGAATAAATTGAAAACCAGCTGCCATTCGAATTGAAACCATCTCTCAGTCCATCAAACCGAGGCTCAGCTCTGCCCTGTTATGGTCCCAACTCAGTAAAGTGAGTGAATCATCTATAAAATTATCTAGGTTTATTTGTCGTCTTATGAGCATTAAAGCTTTATATTGTTTCATTTGAAGATTACCAAGTTTTTGAAGCAGTTTTTTCTTAGTTAGACAAAATAAAAATGATTTTTTCCTCCTTATTTGCAGGCTTTTGACGATGCGATAGCCGAGCTAGACACGCTCAACGAAGACAGCTACAAAGACAGCACACTTATAATGCAACTGCTAAGGGATAACCTGACACTGTGGACCTCGGACGCCCAGGGAGATCAGGATGAACAGCAGGAGACCACCGACAACTAATTAAACTAAACTATATTTACAAAAAAAAAAACACACACAACTAAAAAACAAAAACCTCGTCTTGAAGAGAAAAGAGAAAATAAAACAGAAAAAACTACACACAAAAAACAAACCAACAAAAACATACTGTCATAATAAATACAGAAGATAACAAGATGAAAAAATATTAAAAAATCACCGCATCTCCCCCCTCCCCCCTTCGTCTCCTCCAGTCTCTCCCTCCCCCTTAATCATTTATATACATAATATATATATATATATCATTTATATATTTCGCCGGCACCCTCAACTTATTATTATTTTTTTTAATTATATTTTATTTTAATTTAATTTTTTTCTTTGTTTTTTTTTTTTTTTTTTTCTTTTTGTTTCTTTTCTTTGTAAATATTGATAAGAAATAAACGTAAAAGCATGGACTTGTAAAACCTTACCTTACCCCAAAAATATCCAGTGTCCTTTTTCTTTTTTATCATTATGGCCCTCTCCCTCTATTCCTTAATATTTTTTGTTAAATTTTAATTTAATTTTTAAATTATAATAGTTTTTATATATATATATTTAAAAATATAATGGTTTTGCACCAAAATTTTCAAAAATATAAAAAAAAGATCAGATAAGAAACCATATTAATAACCCTTGATTATTATAAAAAAATCTTTTTTTTTGGTTTTTGTCAAGTGTGATTTTTTTCTAAATGAAAAATTGGTTTCCTTCCTCATCTATATCCTTTTTTTAACTTGATATATAAAAGAATGACTATATATATATAATAAAATAAAATTGGTTATTAATTGTAATTAATGTATAAGAAAACCAAAACATAAGGAAAAAATTAATCGGCTTTTTTTTCGAGGCGTATAGAAACATGTTTTTTTATTGTTAACATAAAAAATTTATTTATATAATTTTTTTATTATTATTTGTATTATTTTTTTTTTTTTTTTTTTGCACTTAGTAAAAAACCGAAATGCAAAAAATGAAGAAAACGAAAAAGCACATATTGTTTGATTTCGGTGCCAAAATTTTACAAGAAAATAAAAAAACCATTACATTTTTCTTTTCTTTTTTTTCTTTTTTTCAAAGAAGGAAAAAATAAGTTTTGTTTTTATTAAAACTCCAAACCTTTTTGAAGATTTTTATTTTTCTTTGTTTATTTATATATATTTTTTTTAAACCGTTTGATTGTCTGTTTTTTTGTTTAATTAATTTATTTACTGGCAGGGCTTAGCTTTTCATGCATTTTTAGCTTTAAACAAAAAAGAAATAATCAATGAGAAAAAGATTAAAACAAAACAAACCGATGATATAGTTGTCGATAACAAAATTCAATGTTTAATATTTTTGGTTAAATTTTTCCCCTTATTTGTTTACTTTTATTTTTTTTGTATTTTGTAATTTATGGTTTTATTTTCTATACATTTTTCTTTTTTAATTTATTTTTCCTTCTAAAAAGCCTTTTTCTCATATATATATATATAAAAGAACGTACAGTTTTTTAAAAAAAACAAACAAATCTTGTGTACTTTTTCTTGAATGTGTACTCCCTTTAGTTTTTTTTTAGATATATATATATATTATATAATAAATTAAGGATGGGGCTTACAATGATCATTATTATTATATTTATTTATTTTTACTTTATTTCTTTATGATTTACATAAGTGACGAAAAAAGAGGAAATATGTTTTTTGTTTTTTTAAAAAAACTTTTTAAGATACCCTCTTAATTGAGATTTTTTGTAAAAATTAAATGTTAAATAAAATTGATATAGCAAACTAACAGTTATTTGCCACAACTTCATAAGGAAAAATGTTATTATAAATAATTTTTTCCCCTACTATTTATTACAATAATTATTATTCTTTTTCATTTTTTTTAATGAAATTTACTCTTTTAATGTTAGTTTGATTAAGTTAATTTGATTCTATCATAACAATATTTTACTTTAATGTGTATCTTTAGACACGTTTCAAGCAAAAAATATATTACATCAAAAGCCCGATCGTTTTATGTGTCTGCTTTAGACAGATGTAACTACCACTTTCTAATGTAACTTAAATTCAATTTGATTCGTGTTTTAAAAAGTTGTGCTGATTGTATTAATGAATAATTATTATAAAATGTAAGATATTAATTTTGATGGTTTTGAAACTGCCAAAATTTCTCATACAATCATGAAGAGATAAATCCAGTGAAAACTTAGTCTGCATAGGTGGATTTTCTTTCCTACTTCAAGATATTTATTAATGGTAACAGAAAGTAAACACACGTTAAAAAAGAAAATAAAAACTCGTCGCTTATGTGATTCCAAATATTCATACTAATAAGTTTTTATTCTCAAATTTATTGTTGTTTTTCCTCGTTATATATGTACAATTATTTGTACTATCTTATCTCTTCTCAGCTATTTCTATTCGTGACTTTAATTATACCTAAATTCTTCCGATTTTTGGATAAAATTAATGAAAGAACTTTTCTCTTTTTTTTTGGTCCTTCTAATAAAATTATATTTGTATGTGAAACCAAAACCTATATGTACGTAAATTTTCAACCGATAATAACTATTTTCTTTTTTAACTTTTTTTTTTTAGTGGGAAACAAACATATAATATATATTTAAAAAAAAAGGAATGATATGGTGAGTGTTATATAATAAAATAATAATAATAATAATAAAACTCATAAAATAAAATGGGGAAAAATATAAATATAAACGTCAGTCAATGTGCATTTTCGGGATATTTTTTTCTCTGTACCGAAGAAGCTATAAACTATTTTTTATTTTTATCTTTGATGTAAGTATATTAAAAAGAATTGAGAAACCAGGGTGTTTGAGCCTACCCTTAATATAAACAATTTCTCTCCTATCCATATTATTTTCCACTTCACAATATATATATATATATATATATATGTATAAACTATTAAATAGATTTTTGTATACAAACATAAAAAAGAAAAATCAAAAAAAAATTGTTTATTTTATAATTTTTTCCATTTATTTATTTATATAATATATATATATATATATATATATATATATATATATATATATATATATATATATATATATATATATATATATATATTTTTAGAAAAAAAGTGACAGAAGGTTTTTTTAAATTTAATTTTTTTTAATTTAATTTAATTTATTTTTCTAACGTTACATAAACAAAATTTATGTGACATCATTTAAGAGACATGATTTAAATTTTAACCCTTTCTTCATAGTTTTTAGGGTCCAAGGGCAAAACCAAGGACCCTTATATTTTCCTGCGTGTGTCTGTCCGTCCGTCCGGTCGCCTGCTCTCACGGCTACACCTTTCGTCCGATCACTTTGAAATTTGGCATGTATGTGTCTTGTACCTACCCACGTATTTTAAAAATATAGCGACTTAAAAAATATTTTTCAAAATTATAAGGGTAAAAGAACTGTAGGGTTAAATTTTTTTTTTTTTTTTCGACACCGTGAGGGGTATCATATGAAAGAGTACGTCCAGCTGATTACAAAAATATATAATTCTTTGGTTATAACTTTGATAGGATGAGTATAGGCAAGAAATCTGAAAAAATTCCTGAACATTCTTCGACCAAAAGAAAAGACTACTTTTTGGAAATTTCGAAAAAAATATTTTATTTTTTATTGACAAAATACATTTTTTTTTTATAACTATGGTCTTTTCGATGTATTTATATGGTTCTAGTCCGGTTCAGTGGCAAAAAAATACTTTATCAGAAGTTTGTTTATGTGTTTTGAGAATATCAGTCCCATAGGATAGTTAAAAGTAAGCTTTTTAGCATTTTAAAAAACACCATCAATAGGGTACTACTTAAATTATATGCAGGGTTGCCTACTGACCCTTGCTGTGTGTTCACTAGCTCACACTTGACCTGTTTATTCAGAACTACTGTTTTGAAAAAAATCTTTTTTTTTTTTTTTTTTTGTGAGATTAAATATAATTTTTCAGGCCACTTTTCCAAGAAAGTTAAGACTAATGCAGTTTGGTAAAAATATATATTTTATTATTATTATTAAAGTTGAATGCCATCAATAAAATTTAAAAAATATATATATATTTATCAACCAAATTAAAATATAATGAAAAAATATATGAATAATTCATATTACTTGAAATAAGCTCCCCAAAAATAGATTATAATTATTATTGAAGGAAATAAAGGAAAAATAGAATGCTGGCTCCAGAGATTGAAGCACTAATTGCTGCTAGGTTTCACTTTGTGAGAGGGGTTAGATGTATCTAGGTTGCTCAAATCTTGGTTCCACTTGTCCTCATGGCAGAATGCACTTTATAAATCTTCTCCCTTTCTTCCATAATAATTTGATGATAATTAATCTGTACTTATTTTTCCGGAGAAAAAATATCTATTGTATGGGGGGGGGGGAGGATTGAAATTTACCTTCCCCTTTTCTGTTTTCCTATTTATATTTGTTTATTTCCATTAAAATTGTTAGTTTCCGTGCGGATAATAAGCTAATGAAGTTAATATATATTTTAAGTTAATCTTGCTTTTTAAATTTTGATTTAAAAAAATATATATTAATGGTTGACCATTTTAGATCATAAGGGTATTTATTTATTTAATTTATATTTTATTTATTTTCTTTTTATTTAATAATGGATCATTTAGTAAATAACTTTCAGGAGTGTACTTTCTTTTGCTAAAATGGATTTTTACTGTTCTTAATAAATACGATTTTCTTAAATATATAAACAAACAGAATTTATATATATATATATATATATATATATATATATATATATATATATATATATATATATATACTAGACTTGATTGGACTAAATTAATTGAATTTTGATTTATTTATGCAATATAGTTTCTCTTGATGATAGCTATAATAGTTGAACTGACTGCCTGGGCAAATATTATTGCTGGCATGAAAAGTTGGAATTTTGACATACTGGAGGGTAAAATCAATGTTGTAGCTTGCCATTACAGTAAAGACTGATTCACACTTTGCTGAGTTTTCAATACTCACCATAATTGTTGCGGTGTCAATCTGCCTTGATCATTTCTTTCAATAAATGTGTTGTATATTTATAATATTTAAAATACATAAAACTATTTCATATTGAGTCTGACTAGGGTAGGTCAACTCCTTACTGAGTGACCAATTTAACTCTTAACAGCAATCTTAGGGATATGGAGTGAGACGGTACACTCCACTAGTGTCAAATACTACTCTAATAATTTCCAGGTGTGTTAAGGATTTTGATGTTTATTCAGAACAAACGAGAGCTTATTTTTATTTTGTTTGTTGCTTTAAGTCAATATGATGCCGACTAATTCCCCCTGTTGTGAAACAAAATGTCGGACTAAACATTCCTCTAGAATGTGACACAGAGGTAATCCTAAAATGTTATGATGGCTTAAACACCGAGCACCTTCTTTTTTACAGCACTAGGGTGGAAAAAAAAGAGGAATTATGAAACGCGCATGCGCAATGAATAAAAAAAAGTATGTATAGAATCACTCTATCCATCTAAACAGAGATACAATGTTTATATTTCGCATCAATCGTAGATAAAAGTAGTAAATAAGAAACACTTACCTGTTTTATTAATCAGTATTTTGTCTTAAAACCATTAATAAAATTCAGACTTTCGACTACATAGTTATTTGTCCTTTTTTTAAACTATACTGATAATTACTTTGTAGTCTAAACCGGTCATGCATGGTTTATGACAATTTACGATAAATTGAACTTACATTATGATAAATAATTTCTTGTAATCTTTTTTAAGCTTCCCACAATGATGAATGGCTTACTTCATTTCTCGTCAATACTTCTGCCTTCATATTAGAGGAACTGTTCAAAATTAAACTTAATAACGTATTGAATTTAAGTTATTAATACCCTTCAGACCTTAATAACGAATAAGCATTAATCTTTTTTTTTTTTTTTCAAGAGAGAAAGAGAACACAAGGTTCATCTTATTTATAATTTATCATTACCAGTATAATTGGCAAACATTGTGCCAGTAAATTCAAATGACCGATATGTGTAATTATTTTTCATGTACTCAGATGGGTAGTTAGAAGTTACACTCACTATTAAAAGCAATTAAGGATTATTTACAAAGCTTGAGTTAATTGTTTAAACCGAAGGTTTTTTTTGGAACTTGGTATTAACATGCACTGATAACTGATCATTTACAACTTAATCAATTAATGATCTTTATGAACAATTACAACTTAATGATCTTTATGAAACGTCGGGATTCGCAGAATCTCTATTTGGGGTCTCCTAGAAGATCTAGGTTTACATCAGATTCTGGCCAGGGAAACCAATGCTACAGCTTGATATTTTACCTATATTGAATGTCTATGTCGACTTTCAATTAACTTATATTTGGATATGGTTCACTGTTTTGATTGTTATTCTCCAACGATTTAGGAACAATTTTCATTATGGATTACTTCTACATTAGGAATTAGTTACCAATCTTCTTTGTTTTTAGGAATATTGAAGATCTTCAGCATCGAAGCATTACTCTTTTTTAACCAACTTTAAAGGTAAGTTCTAATTATTTATTTTTCTTTAGAAACTTTTAATCTCATGTAAGAGTAACTGTTAAATTTTTAAATTGAGAGATGTTTGGTTCAATTACCAACTGAAGAGTATATTTTTATGTGCCTCCTTTATGTAATGGAATATGAGCTTGATTTTTTCTCAATGGCTTTTTGTCATCTAATATATGTACATCTTGCTTCTCATAATTGCAATTTTTTAGTTAGAAAAAAAAAAAAATGTGTGAGGCTCTCATGCATTAGAAGTGAAACTTAAGTTCTAGAATGCATTGCTCTCTTTCATTTTTTGACGAATTCATTTCTTCAGTATTAAGAAATGGGTATGGGAAATTTAATAGACCACAAAAGTACAGTAACCTTAACCGATAACATAACGAATACAGCAACCTTCTTCAGAATCCAAACAAAGTTGAAAACCTATGTGCTCTAGTCAAGTCCTTATGATTATTTAATTATTTATGGTGTATTTTTAATTTTTTTAGTATCTTTTGTTTTTATTTATCTAATATATTTCTAATACTTCTAATATATTTCTAATAATATTTCTAATAATATAATACATATATAATACATTGAAATAGAAAGAATTTGACTGAGATGAAACAAAGTATTCAATTTCTTTAAAAAAAAATTAAAGACAAATATTAAAAATAGAACTAAATTGAATAAGACCCCTGTAAGCGAAACGTAAATAAGAAGTTTGTTTGGATTCTAGAGCGAACACAGTTGACGTACAGAGTTGCCAACATTACAAGCCCACTTCTGTCCTCTATTGATAAAAAAGTATTGCAACCACATTTATTCCAATAAAAATAAATGTTTGTTTTGATTTCCTGATCTTTAAATAAATATAATACAATTAATCTGTAAAAATGTTACACTTGGACGAGTCTCAAATCGCAAACTTCATTATACACGATTTCACTATATGAAAAAATTCACTCTACCGCCGCCAAAGAAGTTTCACTTCAAAAAAAAAAAAAATGTTCAATTTATGACCGAAGAAACCCTTTTAGTAACTTGCTGGCAAGTACTTGACGGGATTTTTCTAGAATTAAATTGATGTAACATACAATGAAGTCAAAGTTTTTTTTTCTACAGTAGTTAGAGTCAATTTTTCCTGCCGGACTCTAGAATACTCTAGATGTTACCTCGTAACTTACTTAGGGATGAAAGGGGCGCTTTAAGCTTTGCCCAGGGTGCAAGTTACCAGATAACGGGGCATATCTACAGGTAATATATTTGGCCAAAAAACAAAAATTGAGATTAATAAGCAAAGACTTACAGCAATGTTAAATGTAAGATGAAATTGCAACATGAATTGAGTCAAGTTTTACAACAGGTTATGCAACTTTGATTAGAAGAACATTTAAAATTAAGGAAATAAGTACGAATATTTAAATCAAGACCAATATTTTTAGGGGCAAAATGAAAAAGTTATTAGGTATTTTATATCTCGCAAATCAGAGATAGTTCAGCTTCCTACCGCTTGGAGTGCCCACCTTTGTCAGTTTCCAGTACCATGTAAGGAAGTTCTGCACTGTTCATCGGGTTTTTATTGGGGCTTCGAGGGCACTTGACCCTATCTAATAACTTGAATAAACCCAACCTTTTTGCGCATGGGCGTTTGCGGGGAGCATTGCGCTTGTCTGTCTTTCCCTAGAATCAAATAATATGCAATGCAACATTGGAAAATATGAATAATAATATATTTAAGCTCGTCAAAATATGCATAAGAATAAAAAGTGTGGATATTTACTATTTCGTATCACTGCTATTTTATTTTTTTTTTCTTGGTAGAATAACAAGACAGTGCTTTCTACACCTACCACACTTTATACATATGCAGATAAAAAAAAAAAAAATTATAAATTCTTTTATACTCCATATTTTTAAGACAAGGCTTAAAAGGGTTGTACGCGTCATGGAACAAAGAAGTTAAAAACACTTTTATTAAAATCAAATGCAGGGTTGATACACGATTTTATTTTTACAGATATGAAGTATTTAAATTTTGGACTTGACCTCTTCTGGGTTGTGTTAATGGAAAATGATGTCTTACATTATCTTTACCTTGTTACGTAAGATGAGAGCGTGGGGCTAAAAAGATATTTTGTGGGTGTTCGGTGACTCTCACAAGAACATTTGCTATTAATTAGGGATGTTTATAATTTGTTGTCGCTGTTGAATTGTGTGACGGAGACAAATTAAAAATGCAAGCGAATAATACTTGTAAATGTTTCCTTTGTCTAATATGTAATTAGTCGATGTAAAATTAAAATTTAAAACTAATAACTTTTATTGTTTAGTAAGAATTTTAGTCTTGATTGGACCCACAATATAGTGCCCCTCCTTAGAGCCCTGCTTTTAAGGCCGTTGGCCATTAGATATCTGGTCCTTTGTATTTAATTTCGAAAAGTGTCCCGGCCATAGCCAACGCCCATATATTTATCAAATAGAAAAATTTTAGTTAATAAATATAAAGTTATTTAATATAACAATTCGGTTTCGAGATAATTAAACTGTTAAGGTAAGGGAATTTATTATAAATAGCTAATCAAGATCTGAAAGTTTTTTATATTCTAATTTCACAGTTGAAGAAATAGAAAATTTCAAATCTGTGTGAGTGTGAAGATTTACGTCATCCACCCTAAAGACATCGATTCATTGATGTATCGATATATCGCTTCTTATCTCGATTATAATAGGTGATAAAAAGCCGGACGGTTTTGTGATAAGAATGTCATTCTACAATTCAATTGGCCGCGACGCGAGCTCTGGGCGCTGTCAAAAGATACTTGTTCCGTTTTCTTGACCCTCTTGAATTATTTTGGATTGCTTAATTTAAATTACTGACATGTCCTTGAGTTAAAAACAATTCAGAATTGATGGGCTTTAAATTTATATTCCTTTTCCATTGAAATTTCTGTCTCACCTTTCGTTTTGAATGAAGAAGGAATTTATTTACTTTCCTCTTAGATTCTCTCGTAGATGGTTTAGCCCGGGCAGTAAGTTTTGTTTAGCGTTTAATTAAAGTTATTAATATATCATTTCGTTTTTCCAACTAACTAGTTTTAATCAATTCATTATTATATTGTATAAGGTTCATATTTATTTTATTCTGTCCCTTATTTATTAAGGTTTTTTTTTATTATTTAATATCTTAACAATTGTTTTAAACGATGGATATAGTAAATGAAAAGAAAAAGTTCCTGCAGCGGGGTTCCTATCGGGGGAAAGGAATTGCCGTCTTTACCAGCGGTGGTGATTCACAGGGTAAGATTTGTTTTTATTATAATTGTTTATTAAAATGCCATGACAAAAATATTTAGTGGTACACCAGTTTTTTTTAAATTGATTTGGAGTTCCCTAGCCCGCAACACACTATTTTATTCTATTCTTAAAAATATTGAGATGTGACAAAAGGATATCATTCTTGTGGATATAACTCCCCTTGTTTAACAAACTTTAAAGACGAAGCGCATAGTCCCTTGAATATATCTAAATTTCGTAGTTTATTGTAGACAAAACAGTGTGTTGCGGGCTTTGTTTGCATAATGTAAATTCTTGCTTTTTTCTCTTTGCTTTCCTTTTTGTTGAAAAAACAAATGAAATATTTTTTAATTGTGTATCTGTTAAATGTCAGATTATTTATTATTCATATTTTTATATTTGATGTGTGTTAAAAAAAAAAAATCTTTGCTTAAATATAAAAGTATTACAGTGTCAAAAAAAAAAAAAAAAAAAAAAAAAAAAAAAAAAAAAAAAAATCTTTGCTTAAATATAAAAGTATTACAGTGTCTTCTCATGGTATCATTAACAGGTTATGGGAGCCCAGTTCCATTTACACAATTTATTACAATTCCAATACACAAAATTTACGAAGCATAATCAGATCAGGTATAATTTTCAAAAAAAAAAATTAAAACTTCAAATTAAAAATAAAAACTCAGTTCTACATTGCTTTTGAATCTAAGAATAGTCCTCAAATAGCTCACAAAATGCAGAAAGAGAGGAACATAACTCCATTCTGTGGTAAAAACTTTGACAAATGGAAGTTTAGAGTAAAAATGCTACTGGCAGAAAATGAATGTATCCAATGCATTGAGGAACCAATTTCTTTGCTTGAAGAAGATGAAGAAAGCTCGTCTTCAAGAAGAAAAAGTAGTAAGAAAACTGTTAATTTAATTAAAACTGATCGTAGGTGCATGTCACTAATAACTACTTGTATAGCTGATAGTCATCTTGGTTATATTAAAGATAAAAAATCAGCTTACGAAATGTGGAAGGCACTAGAAGATACTTTCAATAGAAAAGGCATTGCTACAATCATGTATAGTCAAAGAAGACTGATAACATTTAAATTTACTGAAGGAAGTCTTTTGGATCATTTCTCAAAATTTGATTCATACGTTAGAGAACTCAAATCTGCAGGAGGAACTATTGACAGTACAACTGAAATATGTTATCTATTGCTGTCTCTACCTGATGCCTACAGTACTGTAGTGACTGCTATAGAAACTGTAGCTGTAGAGTCTCTAAAAATGGACTTTGTTAAAAGTCGTCTGCTAGATGAGGAACAAAAACTTGTGCAAAAATTATCTAGTTCAGATGCGAATCATAATAATAATGAAAATGAATGTGCCTTTAATACTAAACAAGCAGGAAAACCTATATGTGAATATTGTAAGAAAAATTCACATAGTTCTCAAGACTGTTGGTTTAAAAATAAAAAGAAGATAAATAACTATTACAAGAAACAATCAAAACCTACATCAACTGCTCGCTACGTTCATCAAGAAAGTAACTCTGATGAAGAGGATATGGCTTTTCTATCTGTGGCTAATAAAGTAGGTAATAAAAGTAAGAAAAATATATACTCAGATAAGCATAATATCTTTATTTTAGACAGTGGCTGTACGGAACATCTAGTGAATGATGTAGAACTATTGAGTAACTGTAAGAAACTTGATAATGAACTAGTTATAGGTGTAGCCAAAGCCGGAGAGAAAATCAGTGCAACTCACTGTGGTTCAATTAGAGCTCTTATTGGTGAAAAAACAATATGTAAAATAAAAGAAGTGTATTACTCTTCAGAACTATCTTGTAACCTAATGTCAGTAAAGAAAATGGAAAATAGTGGATTAAAAATTATCTTTAATGAAGGTAAAGCCAGTATTTTTTCTAAAGAAAAACATTTGTTTGATAGCGTTAAAAATCACCAACTATACTTAATAAAATTTACTAAAACTGAACGTAATGAAAATAAAGCTTTTGTAACAATACCTAAATATATATGGCATCAAAGATTGGGTCATATATCAGATAAAACATTCTCAGATATGGTTGAAGATGGACTAATAAAGAAGGTTAAAAATTTAAAACAAAAAGATTTCTGTGAAACTTGTGTTGAATCAAAACAAACTAAAACTCCTCATACAGGACACAGACCAAAATCAAAAAGACCTCTTCAATTAATTCATACAGATCTATGTGGACCAATTAAACCTATATCATGGGATGGATCGCGATATTTTCTTACATTCATTGACGACTACACACACTTTAGTGAAGTGTATACTTTAAAAGAAAAATCACAAGTAGAAAAATATTTTAGAAAGTATATAGCTCATGTTAATACTAAATTTTCAAATTATAAAGTACACGCTGTCAGGTGTGACAATGGTAAAGAATACTTATCAAATTCACTCCAAGAATTTTGTTCAGAACAAGGCATAAAAATGATTTTTACATCACCGTATACACCGAAACAAAATGGTGTTGCTGAAAGACTAAACAGAACTCTTATTGAAAAAGCAAGAGCATTAATACTTGGAAGTAAAATTAGTAAAACATTTTGGAATGAAGCGGTTTGTACTGCTGCATATTTATTAAATAGAACTTATACTTCTGCACTTGAAGAAAGAATAACACCGGCAGAAATGTGGTACTCTAAGAAACCTAATTTTACAAAGTTAAGAACATTCGGTTGTACAGCATACGTCGTTACTCAAAAATTTCAACGAAATAAATTTGATAAAGTAAATGAAAAATGTATTTTAATGGGATACACACAGAATGGATATCGCCTGTGGTCACCTGAAAAACAAAAAATTATAATATCTTGCAATGTTTACTTTAATGAAGAAAATTTTTCGAACAATTCTGATTCAAGTGATTTAGATGAAGAAAATTTAAATGAAAATCAAGAAAAAAATGGCGATGATGATCAAACTATGACAAAGAGGAAAAGTCAAAGAGAAATTAAACTCCCTTCTAAATATAAATGTTTTGATATGTCAGCACTAGCTATGAATGCATTTAATTATGATTTACCAACTAAGTATGAAGATATAATAGGAAGACCAGATGAAGATCAATGGAAACTAGCTATAAATGAAGAGCTTAACTCATTACATAAAAATAAAACATGGACAGTTTGCCCTGAAAAACCAATAAATAAAAATGCTATTACAACAAGATGGGTCTTTAGAATAAAAGGAAGTGAAGATAAACCACTCTATAAAGCAAGACTTGTTGCAAAAGGATTTTTACAGCACAGGGGAGAAGATTATGAAGAAACCTATGCTCCAGTAGCGAAATTTAGTACTCTTCGTGTATTTTTAGCCAATGCTTTACAGCAAAATATGCACATTTGCCATCTAGATGTAAAAACAGCCTTCTTATACGGAAGTATTAATGAAGAAATCTATATTCGCTTACCTCCTGGTTCAGATAAACCTGGAGCAATATGTCGTCTGCAAAAATCTCTTTATGGCCTTAAACAAGCACCCAGGTGTTGGAATGAAGAATTTACTTCTAAACTCAAAAACATAGGCTTTGAGCAAGGTAAAGCAGATAATTGTTTGTTTACTAAGAAAATAAAAACTGGTTACATATATATTATTATATATGTCGACGACATCCTAGTCGCATGCGTTGATATAAACGAGATAAATAATGTCAAACAATCTTTATTTTCAAAATATGAAATGAAAGATCTTGGAGAACCAAAAGAATTCCTTGGACTTGAAATTAATTATAATCGTGAAGAGGGTGTTTTAACAATGTCGCAAAAGAACTACATTAAAAAACTTTTAAAAAAATTCAACATGTCAGAATGCAAAAGTATTAAAACGCCTATGGATTCCAAATTTACCTTTGATAAAGAAAAGGAACAGATAGATACTAATTTACCTTGTCATCAGTTAATCGGAGGATTAATGTGGCTTATGTTGGGCTCAAGACCTGATCTAAGTGCTGCTGTAAGTTATACCAGTAGATATCAGAATTCACCTTCAGAATCTCTTTGGCAAGCTTTAAAGAGAATTCTTAGATATGTACAAGGTACCAGTGATCTAGGATTAGTTTATCGAAGAACTAAAACAATCGCAGCAGGTCAAATGTTAATCGGTTACTCTGACGCTGACTGGGGTGGAGACTCTTCAGACCGAAAATCCACTTCAGGATATGTTTTTCTTCTGCATAACAATGTTGTCTCTTGGGCTTCAAGAAAACAGCCTACAGTTTCACTGTCATCAACTGAAGCTGAACTTATTGCCCTATGTAATACTGCTACTGAAACTTGCTGGCTCCAGAAAGTGCTTGACGATCTACACTTAAGTGGCGGAGTACCATCAACAATTTATGCAGATAATCAAAGTGCAATTAAGACTGCACATAACCCAGAGTTTCATAAAAGAATGAAACATTTGAGCATTAAGTACAACTTCATTCGTGAATTAGTTTCAGCAAACTTAATTAAAATATATTATGTCTGCAGTAATGACCAATTGGCAGATACATTAACAAAGCCCTTAGCAAAAATTTTATTTGAAAAGCACAGGCTTAAACTTGTTGGTAAAATTTAACTTATTTTTTTTGTTTCCTTTAAAGTTGTTTACAAGTGTAATTATTAATCATTTGACTTATAATTAGTTAAAAAAAAAAATGTTTCAATTGAGAGGGTGTGTTGAAAAAACAAATGAAATATTTTTTAATTGTGTATCTGTTAAATGTCAGATTATTTATTATTCATATTTTTATATTTGATGTGTGTTAAAAAAAAAAAAAAATCTTTGCTTAAATATAAAAGTATTACAGTGTCTTCTCATGGTATCATTAACACTTTTATTACTAAGTGATTAAGTTTGCTGATTATAATATTCAGTAGATCCTTGATAAGAAGTATCTCAAGGGGATTAGGAGTCTTGTTATGGAGGTGCTCTTTTTGTTGAGGGTCGTGTTATCAAGGTTATTTTGGCTATCAGTCGTGTTATCGAGGTTAATGTTAATGTTTTCAAGTCTAGACTTGTTCAAGGTCAACCCATCCCTGTTTAGAGTCGCGTGATCAAGGTTGACTTCTCTAAACGACTTGTTATAGAGGTTCTGAGTTATGTTGTGAATTGGAAAAAAATCCGTGTTATTGAGGTTGTTTGGATAATATTAGTCGCGTTATAGAGGTTTATTTAACATTATGACATTATGTGTTATGGCAATCTCAAGGGGATTTGAAAATTGCACTTTTAATTGAGGTTGTCGTGCTATTGAGGGTCGTGTAAGCGAGGTTATACTGTAATAGCTTTTTTATTAAACAATGCTACTCTCAGGTGATAGGTGATGTTGTCAGTCCAAGTTGTTTTTCTTTGTTCTTTTGGAGGAGTTCCAAGATATCGGGCTTCTAAAACTTGTTTGGGGTATCTCTCTTCTTCCATTCTTTGGGTGTGGCTAAACCGCCTCAGTTGGGCATGCCTTATCCGGTCTAAGAGGGTAAGATTGTGGTAGACTCAACCTTCTTAGATTTGCTTCCAACTTTCCTGAGGTACTTCATCTCTCTTTTCTTGAGGTTGATGCCCTTGATTCACATCCACTCATTAATATGTGGATTTAAGTTGCCTGCTTTTGTAATGCAAGCATTTAATTCTTGAGCACACTTTCTTAGAAACTCCTTAGTAGACTAGTAGATCCTAGAAAACTATGAACTACTTATGCTCTGGTTCTCAATATCTAATGAATGCTATGATGTAATAGATTTTCTAATCTCAACAAATTGGACTTTTATTTTTAATCAAACCTAACAACTTAACAGACAAGTCCACTAAACTGTTATCCAATATTGACGTACTGTAAAATACGAGGGTACCTCAAAAGTAAGTTACACTATTTTTTAAAATTTGTGCAGTGGTCAGAAAATGTCCAAGGTTCTTTGGGAACATTAGTCAAATTGTAGTGGCAGCACTGAAATATTCTTATGTCCTTCCCATTACCCCTCAGGCACTCACGTGCCTACAATCATGGATACTCTACTTGCCCCCACCTCCATTTGTGATGGTTGTGCTATTAGTCGGTTTTTGATTGCATCAAATAAAATTGCATCTCAAATTTATTGTGTGGTACCTTTTATAGTGTTCCAGCACCAAAAGGGGCAAGGTCAAGCAAGTCTTTTGGGATTCTTAGTGAGTGTTACTCATTGATTTCCTGCCTCATGGGGCTACGATCAGCTGCTTGCTAGGTGTTGGGAAACCTCAAAAGAGTGATTTAAAACTAGGGGGGGGGGGGGGGGGGGGGTTGAAAAAAACAGTTTTTTTGTTCCATGATAATGCCTACCCATAAGCTGCTTGCAAGACTCTGGCCCCGCCTGAGCAGTTTTAATGGGATGTTTTTGGTCACCTCTATTCCCATAACCTTGCACCAAGTAAGTTCCATCTTTTCCAGGTGTTGAAGAAACATCTCGGAGGCAAAAATTTCACAAATAAAGATGAATTGAAACAAGAAGTGAACAGAACAGTTTAGTTAGTAGTTGGCAAGAGAGTGATATAGCACTGGATTTAAAAAAAATGTTAACACGGTACAAAAAAAATTGATTGAGGTTCAAGACAACTAAGTTGAAAATTAGTTAGTAAAAAAACTTAGTGTACCTTTCATAACATATCCTTTTTTTTTTTTTAACACTTATAATTTATCTAGCTAACTAATGTGAGTTTGTGGTTTTCAGGGATGAATGCTGCTGTCCGTGCAGTAGTACGTGTTGGGATCTATTTAGGATGTAAGATGTATTTTATACATGAAGGGTACCAGGGAATGGTGGACGGTGGAAAACATATCCAGGAAGCAAATTGGTCCTCTGTCTCTTCCATTATACACAAGGTAATCTTTTTTTTTATCTCTTATAGTTATTTGTCAGTCAGATTTTAACTGTTGTAATGGTTATAACCAGACTGAATAGCAATTAGAAAGGAAAATAATCTGCCAATTAGTTTGGCAAATTATTTATTATTGGTTAATTAGTTGGATTTTTATTATCAATAAGTCTTAGATTTTTTTTTAACTTTTTATGTATTGCTTAACTCTGTTTAGGGGGGTACAGTAATAGGTAGTGCCAGATGCAAGGAATTCCGTGAAAGAAATGGAAGATTGAAGGCTGCTAAGAATCTAGTTACTTCAGGCATCAGTAACATTGTATGTATTGGAGGAGATGGCTCTCTGACTGGAGCCAACCTATTTAGGAAAGAGTGGCCTAGTCTCCTTGAAGAACTTACAAAGAAAGGTAACTTAGCTGTTTTGAATAAGTATAAAAAAAATATAGTATCAAATGAAAATGTAGTTACAACTAGAGATCCCTGGACTTAGTCGATACACCATTAACAGTAAAAGGACATAAAAGTATCTAAGTTAACTCAAGGAGTTTACATGAGGAAGAAGATTACATACACACTTACTTAATCCTACAGTGTTCCACAGTCTCTCGAGGAGTAAAAATCCTTTTAGATAACAGTGTTCATTCTGTTTTTTAGATAAGCTTGCCGGTCAGCTCCTTGCTGGCAGCTTTCTCTTTTATAACCATAACTATGCCTAGTGACTGCCTTCGTTGTGCGATTAAAGTATTTTGCGACCAACCTGCTTTATTGTGTTTATTGTGCAAAACCTTGTGCCCACGCATCCTCCTTAAATGTTAACCAGATGCATATGATTTGATAGCCGGTTGTTGGAAGTGCGTTAACTGTTGTAAGTAAGCAGTGAATATATGCTGGTTACACCTACAGATCCTTCTCACATGCACATCTGTACCTGCGCCATCTCAACCCACCTCACAGATCAATATAAGTCCGTTTAAAGATACAAATAAAAATTGGTCTGCTCACAGATCATACCAGTCTATTGAAAAGTGCATATAAATATTGCTCTATTTCTATTGAGGAATACGTTTAGGATAGGAATCTTTTAAAGACTTTGATACTGAAAGTGGACTCTTTAAATGATCAATGTGTTCCTTTACATAAGAATTGCAAAATAAATAATTAAACAGGATTAATTTGATCATAAGTGCAGGCTTGTTTTTTCCTCTAACAAAGAAACCTAAACCTTCTTGGGATTGCGTTACATTTGTCAGAGGTGTTGACACCAGACCCCCTATTGTTCATAATAATGTTTTTGTTACAAACGATGTATGCCTTGCAAACTTGTTTTCCTCCCATTTCTCATCAGAGTATGTCCCTTCCTCTTCACCTATTCTCTCAACCTACCCAGCTTCCTTGCATTCCTAACCCTTCTGTTACTCTGGACATGGTCATGGCTGCCTTCAAATCTCTTAAACCTGGCACTGACACTAGCCTTCATTTTCTTGTTAAAAGTCTATCTGCATTCTCGCCCCATTGCTTGTGTGTATATGGAATAAATGTCTAACTGCTTGTGTTTGCCCCTCATTGTGGAATCAAGCTATTGTTATGCCCATTTTTAAGTCAGGTAATCGTTCTCAGATCTCTTATTATCGACTGATATCTATTTGTGATACACACAAATATCTCTTCTCTTGTCGAGCCTCTCCTTAATCCAATCCAGCATGGCTTTCGATCTCAACGATCTACTCTTACCAATCTTGCTTCCTTCATCTCTATTTTAATCCAAATGGTTTCCACTTGAGGTCAAGTTGATGGTTTTTACTTTGATATGTGTAAATCATCCGATCTTGTTGATCATGGCCTCTTACTTTCTAAACATTTGAAGTTCGGCCTCTGTCCTTTGCCATTTATCCTTACAATTAGAATGATAACTCATACAAGTCTCCTCAGTTGTTGACCTTTGTGTCACTCTAAATTCCAAAGTACTGTTCTATAATTTTGTCGATATCGTAGTGGGTCATGTGTGCTATTAGTCATTAGTAATATTTTTTGTGACCTTTCTCTTTAGTTTTTTATTCATTTATTCAAGTCTCTTGTCCATCCATTGTTAGAATATACAGTCCCAATATGAAATAATTGACAACAGAATAAATCAGCTAAAATCTGAATCTGTTCAACGCAATTTTATTTGTATATGTTACCATTGTTATTTGTTTTGTCATATTTATTATTCTTATGATCACAGTTTCTCTTGTGGAGTCTCAGCTTGTAGGCCCTGCCTCTGACAGATCACAGCTACTGTGTGAGAAATAATGAGGGGGGACACAGACCACCGACTCCTATTTTCTTGTCTTTTCTCTTGGCTTTCCACATTCCATGCTTCCTGGCTGTTCATGAACAGCATTCTAGGATATCTTTCCACTGGCAGTCTCCTTAAGTGAACCTGCCATCTGAATCTTTGTGATTTTATCTCTGATACTGTAATTACTATGTTGTTTGGTTTTTAGGTGAAATATCAGAAGAGGAAGCCAAGAAGTTCTCGGAGCTTCGTATTGTAGGTATAGTAGGTTCTATTGATAATGATTTCTGGGGTGCTGATATGACTGTGGGTGCCGATTCAGCACTTCATAGGATCAGCGAGGCTATAGATGCCATTGTCTCTACTGCATCTTCACATCAGAGAACTTTTATTCTCGAAGTTATGGGTCGCCACTGTGGGTAAGGGTTCTTGATTTGTTGTACCACTTTGTAGAAGTGTCACTTAATTCATATATTTCACATAAGAAGCAATTTAAAAAAAAAATTGTTATTTTGAAGCAATTTTGGATGAAAAAAATGGTGGATGCGCTATGAGGGCCCTAAACATGATATTTTGTTTAACCTTACTTTTGTAGGTCTTAAGGCTTTAATAGTGACCCAAACGTCCACCTTACTGGACTTAAGTTGACTTAAGTACTTGTCCAAGGAAATTCATGTGTTTATTTTTTTTTTTTTTCTACACAGGGTTTTAAATTATCTAGTTATTTCTCAATGTGTTACTGTTTTTGTGTTTTGTTAATTTAAGGTTTTTTGTTTGCATTTCCATGATAGTTATCTAGCAATGGTGGCTGCTCTAGGGTCTGAAGCCGACTATGTACTAGTTCCGGAATATCCACCTCCCTTAGACTGGACGGATAGGCTTTGCGACAAATTGGCACAGGCAAGATCAAATCAAACATAAATATGACTGTTGTTGAATTTAAACATTTGTGCATGTTCCTATCAAAGTGTGTGTTTACATTGTTGGCTTAAATGTGTCTTGTGATTTGGTGGACTTTCTAGAAGAATATCAGGAAGATAACATTTTGAAGAATTGTTGAAATAATATCAAGTTTTTCTGCTTTGAGAACAAATATAAAATTTAAAGGGGACCCTTTTGCTTCTGAGGGATTTTGTGAAAAAGCATTTTTCAAAATCTAAATAGCTGAATTTGAAGTATAAAATAATTATTTCCATGGTTGATTTTTAAAGTTGCATTTTTATGAAAAATGTGTAACTTTGATGCTGTGAAACTCTTTACATAATAGATTTACAAAAAAAAGAAACTTTGCCTACAAAGGTTGTAGAAAATTTAATATTCTATAACTTTAAATCACTTTTTTTTCTTTCTAAGATGCACTGGTAAATAAATATGATCAAGAACCTTAATAGCAATCAGAATTTCATCGGTTTTTTGCACACCACAGTGAGTTCTCTAGTGGAAGGAGGATTTAGAACCATGGGGCTGACCTATATAACTTATCAAAAAATGAGAACTATACCTTTTGTACGGTAATATGTCTCTATTCCCTTGACTATCCTGCATTGATGGCAATTTTTCACAATCACCTCAACTCTCTCTCATACTCCGCTTCAACTCTTCTATTTTGTTAAAAAAAGTGGTTAGATCAATAAATATAAAAACAGTAATATTAAAATTAAAACTGTACTCTACTTATCTTCTGAACTATCTTTAACTCTACTCTAGCTATCTACTCATCACAAGAAAACTATTACTTCATGATAAATGAACTCTTGAAAAACAAGAAATCCTTATTGATGTGTCAGAAGTAACATCTACTTCTGAATTAAGAATAAATAAAATGCAAGATAAACTTGAAAAACCGACTTGGAATTTTTATGGACTATCTCTCAATAAAATGTATTGGTAAACAGGGGTCTCCGATCTTTTTGGTTTAAGAGCCAGATCTGCATAGAATGGTTTATAGCGGGCCAGATGAAGTAACACTCTGCGGTTGGACTTCATAATGGAATTCGAATAAGAACTATCCATTTCAGCCAAAATAACCTCAATATGAATCATACTGTCCTTTTTTGATGTTGAAATGGCATTTTATTATGGAGAACTTATAACTTTGCATTGTTTAGGTTCATTTGTTAACTTTTTTTGTAACATTACCTCTGGATGAAAACATCCCACGGGCAGGGTCCGGCCTGTGGGCCGTAGTTTGGAGACCTCTGGTATAAAACAAAAAAAGTGTTTGAATGTGTTAATCTAATTTCACATTATAATGTACAAGCCCCACAACTTGTATTGAGACTTAGGATCTTTGTATTGAATCTTTTTTCTTCTTGACATTCACAGACACATTTAAAAAAAACTAAATAGATTAGCACTTGAAACAAAATTTGTGCAGAATATCAACAGTTTTTGGCTATAAAGGCAGTCAGTCATTAATGGACTGCCATCTTTTTCTGACTTGTTTGTTTTTTTACTACCTTATTGCTGTATCTCCAAATTTATAGCCAGTAAAAATATGTATATTTAGCCCAAGTTTGTTATAGGGAAAGGCTCAGATAGTGGTTAAAATGAAAGTTTAAACTGGAGGATTCATGATGTATGGACATTCATGTTATATTGCTTCAGTCCACAATTTATTGAATTAATGTGCATGAAAGCTTTTGTTACTGATTGAGCCTTTCTCTCTACTAAAAGGTAACTTGACTGCTGGATGCCTACATTTAGACCACCCTAGAACACCCTTTATATCTGTAGAGGCATGAATAATTTATTTTTAAATAAATTATATAAACCTGTTCTAACTAATAAAAAGGCTTTCTGTTGTGACTGCTTTTTGAAGATTGTATTTTAGGTAAAATTTTTCTCCCAATATTAATAACATTTTAAGGGACAATGACCAATTGTGACCAAAATCAAGTCAGTTTGGAGGGAAAAAATAACATTTTATTGACACCTGTAGGTGTTGCACTTAAGGCAAACTGTTATCCTAATCCCCAAATCCTATTTTTCCTTGTTCCTTCGCCATTCCTTTGATCCAGGTACCTTTGTGTTGCATCTTCCCTGGGCTCAGAAGCAGACTATCTCTTCATCCCAGAAGCTCCTGCAGCTGCAAATTGGAAAGAAGAATTATCAGAAAAAATTGAATCTGTAAGAATTCAAACCAGTTATAATAAGTTAATGATAATGTAAAAACCTCTAGAGATCTAAAGTAAACTCAAGAAGTTAATAGATTCCAAAGCTCTTACAATCTTTGAGTAACCCCAATTAAAATCTTTGGTTTGGTACCAACTTTTGTGCTCGTTTGTACATTTAACATCTGTGTTGTAAATGTGGCGTCAAATATCCCCTTTTTAATCAACTATTTCATTGCCTAAGTTATGTCATTAATGAGAACTCTAAGGACATCCTCTATAAATGCATGTTTGCAGCTTCTTCCAAACTCTATCCTAACAAAAAGTATTTTTAATTCCAACAAATTCCATTTTATAAATATGTCATTGGGTCTATATGATAAATGCATTCTCCATTTTTACTTTTTCAATTACATTAAGCTAGATTTTTTAATGTTGAAGAATTTAAATAGAAATTTCACTACTTTAACTATTTTTATATAGTTATATTAATTTCTAACAACAATTCAGAATAGTTCAGTTCTTTTTGCATCAGTAAACTTTGAGTTTAACATCCCTGTAAATATTTACTTTAATTAATCCAATAAGTCTTTAAAAATAATCTTAAATTGTTGCACCCAACCACCTCCATCTCTAGTCTTCCAGCTTTTAGTTAAAACTGGTTGTTTTATTTTATAATTATGATTTTTTTATTTTATTAAACAATTATAGGAGAGGAAGGAAGGGAAGAGGCTAAACATAGTCATAGTGGCCGAGGGAGCTGTAGATCAGAATGGCCAGAGTATCACCTCAGATCACGTCAAGAACATCATAGTGGAAAAACTAGGTTTGGATGCAAGGGTTACTATTCTAGGACATGTACAGCGTGGTGGAAATCCTTCAGCATTCGATAGAATCCTGGTAAGAGACCTACGTATGTTAAGTTAAATGATTTATATTAATATAAAACTGTTTCATTTTTACTTTCTCATGTACATAATATAAGAATGTATTGTGATGGCGCCATTTTATTAGACTTTCGTTGTTGTTTTCCCGGGTAAAATCTAGTTCCTGAAAAAATAGCTATAATTGTAAAGAGTGAGTGGTCGGGTTTGACATATGGAAAACACTGGACTAAGACTACTTATGTACTCGTATGAGGAAGTCTAATTTGAGTTGTATTGGACACATGTTACATTTAATTTGTTTAATTCAAATCAAATTATAATTATTATTTACTACGGGAAACAGACAGTGAAAAATACACTCCCGCGCCGGGGAGTGTATTTTTCACTGTCTGTTTCCCGTAGTAAATAATAATTATAATTTGATTTAAATTAAAATTTTAACTTCCGTAGTATGAAAACTACCAAAAACTTATAAATTTTGTTTAATTCGTTCATACTTGTGTATTGTAGGGTTGTCGAATGGGTGGTGAAGCAGTTCTAGCGTTATTAGAGAGCACTGATGCTAGTGAGCCTGTAGTAGTAACACTAGAAGGTAACCAAGCTATTAGGCTGCCGCTCATGGAATGTGTTACTAAGACTCAGGCTGTTGCTACAGCTATGGCTAATAAAGAGTGGGATAAAGCTGTTGAACTTAGAGGACCGTAAGTATTTGTTATGAACAGGTAGTGCCAAATTTCTGCGATTATCTTAAGATTCCAAGTAGTGAGGGGGAAAAATTAATACATTAGCTTATTTTGAATATTTTAGCTAGAACCGTGGTTCTCATATTTTTTCTGCCTTTACTCTCTTTTAGGAAAAAACACTTGTTTGATTTGTAGGCAGTAAGTAAAGACGGAAATTTACAATGCTTTTCTCCAAGAAAACCAAATAATAAAACTTCATAGGATCTCATACCTCTGACAAAATCTCCATATTCTCCAGGATGAGAAACCATGAGCCAGCAGGATTAACATTTTTGTCTGCTTAATTTGTAAAATGCCAAAGCTCTTGTACATTTTTAGGGTCCATAAGCACAACCAAGGACCCTTATATTTTTTTGTTGCTTGCTCTCACGGGTACACCATTCGTCCTATCACTTTGAAATTTGGCATATATGTTTATAGTACCTACCCACACATTTTAAAAATATAGCGACTTAAAAAAAAAAAATTAGGGTAAAAAAACTTAATAAGGGTTGTGTGGGGTATCATATGAAAGGGTACGTCGAGCTGATTACGAGCGTAGGCGAGTTTGAAGTGGGTGTGAAAAGTGTCCCCCCCCCCTTCTATCTCGCTTATGTAAAGTGCAAAAAATCTGAAAAAATTCCTGAACATTCTTCAACCAAAAGTTAAGATACCACTTTTTAGAAATTTTGATTTTTAATTGATAAAATACGTCTTTTTAAAAGGAATTATGCTCTTTTCGATGTCTTTATATGTTTATAGTCCGGTTTAGTGGCAAAAAATACTTTATCAGAAGTTTATTTATGTGTTTTGAGAATATCAGACCCATAGGATGGTTCAAAGTATGATTTATAGTATTTTAAAAAGCCCAATCAATAGGTACTACTTAAACTATACAGTATTGCCTACGGACCCTCGCCTCACTGTGTGCTGACTAGCACTCACTTGACCTGCTTATTATTCTTTGCATTTGTGGTTTATTTATTTAATTAAAATAATGTTTTATTAATTAGAATATATTGTAAAATTATTTTCCCTTGCAGAGCTCTTATATATTTTATTATATGCTTTGTACATTAAGCTTGTGCTAAGTTTAATCTTTCAACTGACATTAAATCTTTATGAATCTTGATAAAGCATTAGAATATGGACAAGGCTTCACTAATAATAATTGGTTATTTTTATAGGCACTTCCGCAGGCACCTTGAAGCCTTCAAGAAACTTGCTCGTTTGAAACCACCAGCACCACCAATAGATTCCGTGACTTATTTTTAATAATTTTTTTTTAGATGTTAATTAGTGTTAAATATAATTAATTTGCTTTTTGTTTTGGTAACATATTAATTAATAGGAAAAAGTAAGAGTCTCCCTAAGACAGTCAAACAGGGGAGATTCAAGTATTTTATCATTTCAACAAGTTTTCTTTACATAGAGTGACAAGCTTTATCTAAATAAAATGTATGAAAAACCATTTTGTTTAATGACTTATAACTGAAGATTAAAAAATAAGCCTGAAGAAGCGCAAGGTGTTAGGAAAAAATATAGCAAGGATTTAAGAGTAAAAAAAATGGAAATGTCATAAATTATTTATCAGCCAAAAACCCCGAAGAGACCCAGTAGAAAGTAGCATTTTGCATGCGAGTGTGGAGTTTGCACCCAAGGGAAAGCGAGGGTAGTAAAACCACACGAGCAAAGCAAAATGCAGTTTTCGCATGAATTGCGTACCGTACTTTATCTACGATTGTTGGATTTTAATAGTAAATACAAAAAATCATTAAGTATCCACTAAAAACTTGATAAAAACATTTACTTTAATCAAACAAACAGCAAATTAGTTTTTACGAACACGCAAATCTTGTGATAAGGTGAGGAATTATTTTTTATTTCAGCTCTAGGGTGGAAATAAAGAAGAATTCTTCACCTTATCGCACGATTGTGAAACGCACATGAGCAATGAATATTACTATGAAAAGAATCACTTTCTACGCATCTAAACAAAGATAAAATGTTTATATTTCGTATCAATCGTAGATAAACATATTTATAATAGTGTTTTTATTTAATTAGATGTCCTTAATTTATAAGTAACATATCATCAATGTTAATGAAGAGAGGAATAAATTGTGTCAAGCTTTCAGTCTAGCTTTTTGTATAAGTTTTTGGCCCAAAAGGAAAATTACATTTTATTGAATAAATATGAAAATTGGTCACCATGACCTCTCTATACCCTAGACATTGACTTATGTTTACTCAAACAAAATTCTAATTCTAAAGTCAATTAATTTTCCCTATTCAGGAAGGTTATATATTGGGAGTGATGCACATTGGAGCTCCATCGTGTGGTATGAATCCAGCAGTAAGAGCATTTGTCAAAAATTCTTTTTATAGAGGTGACAGAGTTATTGGCATCCATGGAGGCATTGATGGACTCATTGCTGGCGAGGTAATTTAAATTTTTAATTGTGTAAGAAGTAGAGATTGTTTTAATCAAAAAAATGTAACAAGAATATTGGGACTTCTATTTACCTTGTTTGTTAACTTCTTTTTATTCCTTATTTCAGTTTTCTGAATTAGAATGGACATCAGTAAATGGTTGGGTGCATGAAGGGGGTGCCATACTTGGCACTAAGAGGACTTTGCCAAGTAAACATTTAGAAAAGGTAGCTGAACAACTTGCAAAGCATAAAATACAGGGTCTTGCAATTATTGGAGGATTTGAGGTGAGTTTTAAATCTTTTATAAAAATAAGTATGCATTTTTGGCTGATTATTTTATTATCTTTTAATTAAACTATGAACTATTGTGTTACAGGCTTTCAAAGGTGCATTGGAGTTTATAGAAAACAGACCTAAATACAATGCATTCCGTATACCGATATGTGTTATTCCGTCCACTATCAGTAACAATGTTCCAGGCACAGACTTCTCTTTGGGTGCCGATTCTGCACTTAATGAAATCACCGAGGTAATCTTTTCAATATATACTGATACTTCACACTCAATATCTCCTTATAAACTTAATGAAATAACTTAATTGTTAATATTGAAATTTTGTAGATCTGTGATAGAATCAGGCAATCAGCTCAAGGTACAAAGAGGAGAGTGTTTATAATTGAAACCATGGGAGGCTATTGCGGATATCTCGCTACACTTGCTGGTATTATATATATATATATTTATATATATATATATATATATATATATATATATATATATATATATATATATATATATATATATATATATATATATATATATGTATATATATATTTTTTTTTCTTTTCATTTCTTTTAGAACTAAACTTAGAGTGCCTTAATGTGTTAATACAATTTTGATTGATTTAAGTTCTTCGTTTCAACCAAGATATTGTTAACAGTGAATAAAACTTAATAAAGTGAAAACATTATATTCTGATATCAAAAACATTGTAAGACAGACTGGTTTTGATCAAAATTATTAAAACATATAAATGATATGTACATTAGGACTGGCTGGTGGTGCAGATGCAGCCTATATATTTGAAGAAAAGTTTTCTATCAAGGATCTTGAACAAGATTTAAGACACATGGCTTCCAAGATGGCTGGTGGAGTTATGAGAGGGCTCATTTTAAGGTTTGATGAATAATATTTTATTAAAATTAATATAATTAAGATAAGTCATTTAATTAATTCTCACAATTGTTCAATGTGGTTCTTAGACTATAACAAGCATCATCTACAGATACTTTGTACTAGTACATACCTATTCGAACGGTTGCTCTCTTTTGTTTTGTTCTTTTTTAAAAATTTCGTAATAAAAGTTATAACTTAAAGTGCCATTTAAAGTTTGACTCAATAATTTTAATCATTGAAGAAAACTTGGTTATAATTATTGTGTAATATTAATATATTATATAATTATAACCGAGTTTTCTCATAGTGATTTTTGGGCGGATTTCAAATAATTCA
This sequence comes from Gerris lacustris, assembly GCA_951217055.1. Taxonomy (NCBI): domain Eukaryota; kingdom Metazoa; phylum Arthropoda; class Insecta; order Hemiptera; family Gerridae; genus Gerris; species Gerris lacustris. Next base: position 31,206,663 of record OX578282.1, on the reverse strand, counting down.
ATAACAGTTTTATTTTGCAACATATTAAGCATTATTAATTATTTGTATGTTTTTACTTGCTAGGAATGAGAATGCAAACTTTCATTACACAACTGACTTCATCACCAGGCTCTACCAAGAAGAAGGAAAGGGATTTTTCACCACAAGATCAAATATTCTTGGTAATTTCTATACAACTATTAGATGATATCTTGCCTGATGAAGACTTAATGTCCTGCTAGTTGTATGACAGGGAATACGAACTTAGCAATGAGACCACCTAATTGCACTCTGTTTATTAACAGTGCTTCAGTTCTATGGAGCTATGTAAAATCAAATTGCCTAAGTGTGGAATCGAACCTGTGATCTCAAACTTGATTCAATTAAGTGACCAATGCCTGTAGGACTGCAGTTACTCTTAACCCCTTCCTGTTTTTCTATAATATCTAGTGGGCTGAAGAATTCAAACAAAACTATTGCTAATATTGCTAAAAAAAAAAGTACCAAATGGCAATATTGGGTACTATTCTCTAGTGCAGCTCAGTAGTTAGGACATTTGCCCAATACTGAAGGGATCTGTGCTTCAATTCCCAGCAGCGGAGTGCATTGTTCTGTCTTAATTCCTTGCTTGTTTTAAAATGAAGAATTGTCATATTAAAAATTTCGTACCCGTAAACTGCACCCAAAAATTACAATTTTCAAAAATTGGATCAAGAGTAAAGTGGGGTTATTTTTGATTTTCCGAGAAAATGTTTATTTAATATCCTAAGGTAATGTCATAAAAAAGTGAAAAAATTGTGCCAGAAATTACCCCCTCCTAAAAGTACAAATCTCTAAATTTATCCAAGACATAAGTGTAATTATTTTTAACTTTGTAAGAAAAAAGTTATTCTTTATAATTTTTTCTGTCTTGCCTTAAATTAAGATTTTTGTTGTTAAAATAATTGTACCATGTACTCTGTGCCTAAAAAGTACAAATCTAAGTAACTGCTATAACAGAAGAAATGATATGATTGTACCTTTTTGGTACAGACTACATGGTAGATAAATCTTTATTTTAGAAAAGACAAAAATAATGATAAAGAATAACTTTTTTCTTAAAGTTAAAAATAATTACACTTATGTCTTGGATAAATTTAGAGATTTGTACAAAAATTTTTGTATGATTAATCTTCGTTTTCAAACAAGCATACATTTTTATTAAGAGTAACTTTTTTCGAAAAATGCAATTTTTTTTGAATTTACGCGTATAGGCAACCCAAACTGGAGACAATAGGAGGGGGTAATTTTTAACATTTTTTTTTTCACTTTTTTATGACATAAATTACCTTAGGATGAAAAATAAACAGTTTTATGAAGAGTAACACTTTTTTTGAAAAATTAAAAATAACCCCACTTTACTCTTGATACTATTTTTGGATGCAGTTGACATAGTAAAAAATTTTTAATATCACAATTCTTCATTTCAAAACAAGCAACAATTATTATAGTGTAACTTTTTCTCGAAAAATGAAATGTTTTGTCATTTACACCTATAGGCATCTCGAACTGGGGACATACTGTAAACATGCATTTTATTGAATTCTACAATAATCATTTCTAGATTGCTTTCCGAAGAAGGTGTAATTTTTATTTATTCAATTAATATAATGCATTTTAATTTCTAGGTCATATGCAACAAGGTGGTCGACCGTCACCCTTTGACAGAAATTTCGGTACCAAGATGGGTACGAATGCAAGCGACTGGTTATTCAAACAGTTAAAAGGTGCTGGGATGAAAAAGGATTCACCTCCCAGTATGGACACCAAGGAATCAGTGATAATGATGGGCCTTATAAAGAAATCCTATGTCAATACTCCTGTTTTAGACTTGGTCCCGCAGACCGATTTTGAGTAAATACTTATGTTAATACCCTATCATATCTTTATTTTCTCAAAAAGTGACCAGAAAAAGTATTGCACTGTTCAATTTTAACTATATCAATAGCATGTATTGTTTGCATTATGTAATGGTTCTAATTTAATATTTGTAATTTTTAAAGGAACAGGATTCCAAAGCAGAATTGGTGGATGAAATTTCGACCCCTCTTACGTGTTTTGGCCAAACACGAATCTGTTCATGATGAGCCTGGAATATATATGACCACCTCCGTTTAAAAAAATACATTCTCTGAAATCTGGACAATTATTCTCTATTACTTCTGATTAAATCTACTGCCAACATTATTTTATATTATAGACGTGTATACAATGAAAAATTATATTTCTTAATAATAAATTTAGTGAAACACCAACATTTTATAGTAAAAAGGGCTAAAATTTAAAATAAAATTGAACGAATAATAACACTTTTTTATATTGTATGGTTCTTAATGAATTAATATTAGTTAATGTAGAACTTAATATCTTTGTTTAAATACAATATAATGTAATTATGTATTACTATTATTACCATATAATTATTTCTTTGCTTGTGAGATTGCATCTGCTTAAAAAAGTTTTATTCAAAATATAAATTAAGAGGCTTCATATCTAGGTGAAATATTCTATTAACCCTTGGGTGCGCGCGGTCTAATACAGACACGAGGAGGCGCGGACCCCTGATAGGACTTAATCTTTTTTATATGCCCACACAACAGGCAAAATAAATATAAACTTGAAATTATTTTAGCAAAAATATTATAAAACATATTTAAATTGGTTTTATTATTTTTTTTTAATTTATAAAATACCGTTTTTTTAGTTTTATAGTTTTTAAGCACAAAATTAGTCAGTCAAAATTATAATTGCCATTTTTTTTTTTTCTGTATATTTTTATTATTTTATTTTTAAATTCAGGTACCATATTAATTTATTTTGTATTATATGTATAAATTTCACTAAAATTAGCGTAATACTAAAATTTAAGTGAAAGTGGCGCGGGTCCCCTGTCAGGACAATATGGGCACAGATATGAAGTGTAATCACGTATGATGTCAAACAGTGACTGATTCTCTTGATAAAAGCAAGAAATGTAGCTAGAAAAATCCCCAGCTTCCAATTGCACCCACATCTATCTCAATTTCACAGTTAAATCTCAAATTTAGGCCTCACAGGACCGCACGTTCCCGAAGGTTAAACTATTGCAGAAAGTCTTATTTAAATCCGATTATATTATATTTAGAACTGTGGTTGATCTGCTTTTAGAATATCAGCTATAATTAAATTAATTATAACTTTTCTCCATTTAAAATCAATTTTTAAATAATTATAAGTACTACTAATATAATTGTAGTAAAATCAGCTTATTAGTTCATAATTCTGTCTATTTTATCAGTGACTAATTACTTCTAAGTACTTGCTCTTTGATTTAAATATAGTTGGTTGGCTCATATGCGCGACTTTTACAATGGTCCACACAAGTATAATTGGAATTTCTTTAGACTGTTACTCCCCTCAGAAAAACAGAAAAGTGAGATTCCTTTATCCCAAAGTACATTGGACTAAACATCCCTTTGTCTTAATAGTTATTTAGAAAGATTAGTATAAATAATTATATACATTAATTATATTCTAAAAATAAGGCTGAGTAACAATCTAAAAAAGTACTGTATAATTGGTCCACTCATTTAGGAAATAAAGTTGTCCATTTGTCTACTCAATAAAGAAATATAGTATGTACATGGGTGAAAAGTTAGCATTGATGATTGATGTCACCTTCGACACTGTTTTTATCAATGATTGAGGTATTCATTCTTTTATTCTTGTCTCCTAATTATTTATTTATAATTTATTTAACATTAAAACTTACTCAGATGAAGAGAAAATACTAACTAATACGTAATTAGGCTTTTCATAACATTTTGGATTCTAGAAAATGGACATCTGAAAAACATAAGTTTAATTTCAATGTTTCAAATTTAAGGGATTTTTAAGGTGCATATGTCATATAATGTCTAAGGGAAAATTAAAACTAATTGGCTTTTAGCTTCATACTTCAAAATTACAAAGCTATTAAATAAACTCAAATAGAATTTGAATGTTTTTCATACAGCCATATCAACTATGCATTTACCTTTATAATTGCAACAATTTTTTTTAATTAAAACAAGTTGCTCCGTACCATTTTATAATTTACTTTTTACAATTACAACTTTGCTTTACTCTGCCATCTTATATAAGTCCTGTTAGAGTTTAAGCATTTTTTTAAGCACACTTTCAGGGTAATTCAGGGTAAAACAAAAAATAAAATAAACATAACTAATAAAAAATATTTATCTAATTTTTAAATTTTCTATTTAAACTGGCTCTTTTATAGAAAATTTTTCTAATATATCTTTGTTTGAAAAAAAAAAATATATATATATGAAAACCACAGCGCACAGCTAATTTGAAATAAACAGTTTAAAACTATGTATAAAGGATATAAAAATAATGTATTTTTTTCAATAAATTATATATATATATATATATATATATATATATATATATATATATATATATATATATATATATATATATATAATAATAATAATAATTATTATTATTATTATTATATATATATATATATATATATATATATATATATATATATATATATATATATATATATATATAATAAGTATAATTCATGGTTATGTACTGCCTCTTTGTTAATAGGTATATTTTCTCTTAACTAATCCTTTTCTATTAAGAAAAAAATACCTATATCTTTAAAATGACAATATTTAAATAATGAATACAAAATTAACTTGCCAAGTAAATCAAATTTAACACGAATTAAAAGACTGATTGAATTGCAGAAGACTGTATTAGTTTTCCCTTAAATAATATTACAGTGCCATAATTATTGACTTATTCTAATTGCAATGTAAATCTGTATATTGAAATATTAAAGTTGTTTTATTTATTTTTAAGATTGGGCAGTTTTAATATAGATTTATTGACAAAACAAAGGTGATTTTTTTATTATAGGCTAATAATTTTAGGTAATGTTTGCAAAAATGTTAAAATCCAGTATGTTTCAACACATTGTTGTAGACTCAACTAAAATGTTATGCCGTGCTCTGCCATAAATAACAATTATTCACCAACTCTTAATAACTTTTAATAATGTTTCAATTTTTTAAAGTGCCTCATCTATAAATCATCCTTATTCTTAAAAAACTTTTTAGGCGGCTTTCACACCGAAGTAGCAAGTCGCAGGTTGCATGCGTCCTAGTATCACTGGATTATCTAAGGAGTCGAGGTAATGGAACGTGAGCCTACACACCGAAGATGCAAGTGCCAGCCAGCTGGTTCTCGAGTCGCACTTGCCACTTGCTTTCAGCATGCACGTCACACTTGCATCTTCGGTGTGTAGGCTCTCGTTCCATTACCTCGACTCCTTTTAATATATTATTTACGCTTTTAATGTAGTCAGAGATTAAAAGTTGCTTGCTTAAGCCACATATGCACATTTATTTATAAAGTACAGTATTGAGCAAGTTAAGAACTATGACATGTTCTTATTTAGCATGCAAGGAATATTTTTATAGTTGATTTATATATTAATAATTCTGTTATGCTTACCTCTTATTAATTTATGTGCTGTTTTATTTGTCCCTTTTTGATGTAAATCAGGATTTTTGTGGGTCGTTGGGTTTCTAACCACCTCTAACCCTTCAACGACCCAAAAAAATCCTACGATTTAGTTAATTTATTTATCATTAAAAGTTACACAGATTTAGAAAAAATACAAACATATGTAAATAGTATTTTCACTAACTATTTATATATATACATTGGATTCTAGCAAATGGGCATCTTATCAGGTGGTTATTGAACCACTCTAATTGTTAATTAAGAGTTAAACTGATCAGTTTACTGATGAGATGACATATATAGATTGGTATCGACTGCTTACCAAGAAAGTCAATTTCAATATAGATATTAAACATTTTGTTATTGTAGTTTGACTATTTGCTTTATTATTATAATTTGTATTTTTAATGATTACTCATTTATATTATAAAATGTTTTATTTATTATAATTAAATCTGATAATATTTTTTGTTGATGCCACGGTTCACCTGTTTTTATTATTATTATTATTATTATTTAATTTAAAATAAAAATAAGATGGTTTATTATATCATTTTATATGTATGTTACTATTAAAAATGCTCAGAAGTATGTTATATAATAATACATTTGCTATTACTATTTATTTATTAAATATGAGTGATGTTTAATTTTGTGATTTCTTTAATTGTTTCTAGTTATTACTGGCCTTTACATCTACATGTTTTCCTCGTGATGAATAAGAATAGAAACCATATTGAATGTGAGTTTATTAAAAGCACCAGGAGACCACACTCCTAATTAATATTATCATTTAATTTTAATTTTATAATTAAAATGATAAAATTATTGGATATATTTTTTTTTATATATATATATATATATATTTTAAATAATTTTTTTTTATTAATTATTATAATTAATAATATTTGGTTAATTTATTTTTATTTTTTTAATTTTAATCTTAATTATAATTATATTAATTGATCATTTGTTGGTGGTCCCTATACCACTGTGGGTTAAATTTAAATGTCCAACTCAAGTGTTTCCTGCTGATAATTAAAAATTATAATTTTTTAAATTAAACACTCATTCCCTGAGGGAGTACAAATTATACCTTTTAACAACTTTTATCAAAAATATTACTCAAATTATATTTTAAATTAATGTAGCTTTCCTCTAGATTATTGAATCATTCATTTGCACCTCTTTTCCTCTAGAAATGTATGAGTAAAGGCCATTTACTATTTCTGTACTTTCATTTGTGATTGAGATTAACTTTTTTCCTTTGTTATTATTTTGAAATTTTATTATATTCTCTTGTAATCTATTTATTTATAATATTTAAATAAATGCACAATTTTTGTTTGAATACCATGTTTTTTTTAGGGTCCTTAGGTTAAACCAAGGACCCTTATGAGTTCCTGCTTTTGTCTGTCTGTCATTAACAGACCTGTATCTCAGAAAGTATCCAACACAAAAATTTAAAACTTTCCAGGTATGTTATGTTTAATAACCAGAGATGGGAAAAAGTCATAAATGTCATAGTAATATGATTTTGTCATAAAATAGCCTTTTTACGCATAAATGTCATAAAATGGGATTCCTTAGAATAAACGTCTTAGAATGGCCTTTTTTTGCCAAATGTTTAGCAAAAAAGGTTTTTTTGTTAAAGCACATTTTTAAATTGAACATTTGTGGTCCGGTTCCAGGTAAAAGTGCAGTTCAAACAAAAAACCCTTACACCAGCTTTGTGAAAGGCCTGGTCTCATAATTCCCTGACCACTTTCGGACTTAACTAATGCGCTTATGCATAACTACAACCAGAGAGGCACCGACAGTCATCCCTAATTCCAAACTAGTGCTCCTGATCGGCTCCTTCTTGGAACAACTATCAACTCCTCCTCCAATTAAAATCTTCACAACCAACAATTTCCTACGAAATGACTTATGTAAATGTAAATATTTTATTTAGCCAATCATTGCTATTATCCTGGCGTCATAATTGATTATTAATCAAATTCAGCAAGTGCATTTGTTATCGTCAGCTTATTGTTTTACAAAAATAAAATTAATATTATCTTTTTTTTGCAATTCTGAACTACTTTTCTAAATAATTTTCAATATTTATACTCTTGGTCGTTTTTAAAGTTTTCAAAAAACAATAATCAAGAAAATACTATGTTTAAAGGTAAGAACTAGCAGGAGATTCTTATAATGACTTTCTTGAGAATACAATAAAAATAAAAAATCCTATTCAGACCTCTATCTTGGATCTCATATAAAAACCCAACTAGTAACTTCATAAATATAATATACAGAAAAAAAAATATTTGATACATAACAGAAATGTAATACAATTTAATTCCTTTTTCTTTTGGTATATTTTCATATAAGTAGTCCAGTCAAATTATACATGGTTATTACAAAATATCAAGTACCTATAATTTTGAATATGCTGTTGGGGGGCTAAAAGGCCACTAGTAAAAATTCAAGTTTGAGAAAACAAATGCCTCGTGCAAGCAGAATTACATTTTAAAAAATTCAAAACTTTCAGAGATTTTTCAAGAATACCTCTTTTCCTGTGCACTGGAGAGTAAAAGTAGTTATAATTTTTTGAAGAGGGCAAAACTTGCTACAACTTTTGTATTTATATTATATTTCTACATACTTTTTGCTTTTAAAATGTACCTATAGATATGATTAATTGATTTAGTGATCTTTAACACCTCATAGCAGTGATGCTGCTGGTTGTACTACAAAATGTTTGCTCCAAAGAATAGATTAATATAGAATAATTTCCTGTGTTAAGTTCCAATTTGCAAATTTAAGGTCACATTAGCATGGCATCGCTCATGCGGTGCCAGGTGAATGCTTAGACGGATAATGTTCCCCAACAGACTCCAGAACTAAATTTCAGCTAAATTGGTCAACTTTAACTCATACCCATCATCATGCTTAAACATTACTGACACACAGACTGTCAGAAACAGTGCATATTTTGTGATAAAATCCCGGAAATTTGAAACTTGGCACAGTTGTTCATTGATGTATAATGTACAATACACTAAAAGTCCCCAAGGGTAGGGGGGCCTGTTCAAAGGTTAACCTTCACATATTTTTGCAAATATAACGAAAAATAATCTTTATATAAAATTAAAGTTGACAACAATTCCTACCAAAAAGGACCTATTCATTTTTTTTTGTAGGTATAATACATTCGAAGATACAAGGCAGACATAATAACAATTTCCCAAAAATTAGTATCATGACTTCTCTGGAACGACTAGACCAATGACCATACATTTTTGTAGGGTAGGTTCCTCTTAATAGTGCCTCGTCTTTTGGTGCTAATAAGAAGCCTTTTCACGATCCGCTATTTAGATTCAAGATGGGGCTATTTATATACAGAATTTGACTTGATATCTCTGGTGCCAATTGCAGTAGAACTTGGAATTTAGCCTAACTAGGAACTTAGACTTTTGGAATTTAGCGTCCTTTTATGAATTAAACAACATTAGAGAATATGTTTCTAAATTGGCCACTTTGAATCAAGACGATGGTCATATGCATATTTAAAACCTCATTAAAAGTCTCATTGCATTTGGTTTAATTTCTTAAATAATATTGATGTCTGCCAAGAAGGGTTTTTTCTGAATATTGATCCTTAAGGAGGGAAATAAGGGCAGAGTAAAAAAAATTGTCTGATACAACTCGTATTAATGCACTGACGATAGACTTCATACTACATAGGATGATTGCCTACTGACAAGTGATTTGATAAAAACCAATCTTCTGGACCCAGGGGACCTCTAAACGTATAAATCTATCAAAATTAGATTTGAGCAATCAAAATACTTTCTTTCTATAAATATACTACACAAGAGAGGACATTGTGTCCAGACTGATGTTCTGAAGTAGGTTTAAACTGTCAAGGTTCTAGTGCAATTGGTTCTTGAGATAATCGAAACTAATAGTAATATAGTAATTAAATAACAATGCTAAAAAAAAAGATAAAATAAGTGAGAAAATAAAAAGTCAAAACCAATTTGGCTGGGAAGTCATTGAACAATCATCAACCATTGGTGCCTTAATTTATTACCAGTCTCTTCTCAATACGGCAGTTGCACCAGTAAATATTTAATAACTCTAGTTCTAGGTCAAATTAATAAAATAATAAATACTCAATTTGAAGAGAATTAGAGTGAGGTTCAAGCACTCCCAATCCCCAATCAAGCAATCGCAATTGGTCAACAATTGCGGACACCATAAGAGCTCAAATAGTAAAAAAAAAAATTAAAAAATCAAATTTAGCTCTATATAATATTAGATAGAACCAATGGAGGTACAACAAAAAGTCATTGGACCAAAGTTGTAGATATTTTAAAATCAGTTACTGCTGGTGAAATCTGCTGTTCGATACGACTTACCGTTTAGCTGCAATAAGCCTCCCAAAAAAACTTTAAAGTTGCCTCCTCCATCTTTAATTTTTTAAGGGGGTAAATATAAAATGTTTTAACTTTTCGGATTTTTCCAGTCGGTTTGTGCCAATTTTCGACCAAACACGTACAACTGAGAGTCTCTAGGTGGTCTATAAGTACCCAAACTTATCTTTTGTTTTGTGTATATTTTGTGCTTTGAACTTTTGTTTTGTCTTTGTCACTTACACTTAATATATACATAATAGTCAACCTAATTTTTTTAATAAAAATTTTAATTACTTTGGTTATACTCAATATTATTCAATGAAACCCTAGTCATAGTCAACAACATGCGCAACATTTTTGCGCTAAAAAAAATCGATTTCGTTTAGCGTCTATAAAGTCGGAATGGTGGCGACGGCGACAGACCCACATTCATACATGCATACACGAAAAAAGGCCGGATTCATCGATATTGGAAATGTATGAAATGAAAAATGTTACAATTCTGACTAATGTACAGACAAAACTATATTTTTGAAGTGAAACTTCTTTGGCGATAAATGTGGTTGCCTTAGCGTAGCAATATTTTTTTTCAATTAAATTTCCCATTACCATTTCTTAATACTAGATTAATAAATTCGTCAAAAAATTAAAGAGAGCAATGCATTCTAAGTTTCACTTCTAATGCGTGAGAGCCTCACATATTTTTTGAAGTGAAACTTCTTTGGCGGCGGTAGAGTGAATTTTTTCATATAGTGAAATCGTGTAACGAAGTTTGCGATTCGAGAGTCGTCCAAGTGTAACATTTTTACAGATTAATTGTTTTTATCTATTTAAAGACCAGCAAATCAAAACAAACATTTATTTTTATTGGAATAGGAATAAATGTGGTTGCCTTAGCGTAGCAATATATTTTTTTTTCAATTAAATTTCCCATAACCATTTCTTAATCCTAAAATAATAAATTCGTCAAAAACTAAAAATGAAAGAGAGCAATGCATTCTAGAACTTAAGTTTCACTTCTAATGCGTGAGAGCCTCACAAATATTTTTTTTATGTATAGAATTGTCCTTAAAATTAGATAAAATAGATTAGAGAACAAATGTAGAGACTACGGACAGATAAAATCTGCAAATCTTTATTTAGTTTAGTATATCGTTTATTAACTTGTAATTTATCATGTTGGTATTTGTCATTTGTTTAGAAGGAGGTAAATTTGATCAATGATCAATAAATAATCAATGTTATGTTATGTAAAAGGAAAGAACATGTGTTGGTGTTGGTGTTTAAACATAAACTGGTGTAGTGATAAATTTTAGATCGTTATTATTTAGTCATATTTAGGTAATTTTACGTTTTGCTTATTGGTATTGCAACAAGTTCTATCATATTATATTGTGTAAGTCGAAAAAAATGTCGGTGTGTATTATTATTTAACTCTTGTAGTATAGACTGTTTACGTTAAATCTGGACTACCTAGTGAAGATAAATTGGGTTTGTTTAAATTATTTAAAGCGTTGTTATAATATTCATAACAAATGGAATCTAACGAAACGGAGAATGTTTTAAACGAAGATGTTGAACAACAAGACGGCCTCCAACTTGTAAAAGACATCAACAAATACTTACGGAAGGCTTTGAAAAAGATCGAAACTATTCAAAGAAATTCGGATCAGCTTCAACAAAATGCTTCTATTCAGATTCAAAATAATTTACAAGAGTCTGTTCCTAAACCAAGCGAAGTTTCTGAAGTAAAAAGTAAAGTATCGTCTGTTAAACGTCTAAAAGGCTCAGATGATAGTGTGCCACATTGTAGTAACCACAACCGAAATAATATTAGTTCGGAAGTGCAAGGAAACTTGATTGAAACTAACAGTAATTCTCAAGATGAAGTAGAACCCGATGAAGAAGCTGAACCTGATGAAGAAGCAGAACCTGATCAAGAGATTGAACCAGGAGGGGGCGAAGAATTAGTAAATAATGAGAGCGACAGTGATTGTCAGATATTTGAAGCTATAGAAATGCCTCTACCCATAAAACCCTGTATTGTATCAAAATTAGAAAGTCCTACCAACTTCCTTCCGTTATCTGTCTTCTACAAAGCCTTTCTGACGAATCTTCCCCTAACTGTCAATGTACCTAAGTTGAAAGCCTGGTTGGAATCTAAAGGTGTATCTAATTACGAGGATATAATTATATACACTAAACAAACTTATAAAACTTCAATAGTTTCCTATTATGATAAAAATGCAAGGGATCGATTGCTGCTTTTAGATGGAGAGTTGTATGATAATTGGCCAATTAAAGTTCGTTTGCATGTAGATCGGTTTACACCTGAAGTTGACAGATTGGCTTCTACTAAAGGCCAAAAGCGAAAGCACTAATTTATTACTAAGGTAGCTGTCTTCACTTATTATAAATAGGACTTAAAGAATAAACTTGACTTGTGTCTTTTCAAACCATAATTGGAAATGTTTAATAGTCCAAATCTTTATCGTTTTTACCCAAACCAACTTTTCTCCTACCTCTTTCCTCTGAATTTTAAAATACAGTAATTGTATGAACAGTTTTGTACATGCAGTAATTGGCTAATCTGCAGTTATCAATAGAGGTGAGAATCTCTTAGCTGCACGATTTCGCTTCATTTATACACCATAAGAGATAATATCCCTTTGTCGAAACAGTTTTTTTGAAGATGTATACATTTGTAAGCTTATATCTATATAATTAATACATTTTAGAGATGATATCCCTTTGTCTAAAGTCTAAACAATACATTTGAGTGAGCCCCCCCAATTACTAACCTCTTCTAGGTGGCTTGTTAACTACAGTTTTACCCAGTAATTGTTTGTAACGTTTTGTATATACAGTTATTATATGTACAGTTTTGTATATTCTGAATCTCAATAACATGAAATTCTAGTAAACACGTTTTACGTAAAGTTATGTACTTTTCAATTTATCAAGGTTAGATTATTAACTATTTCCAATATTAGCAAGGGAATTACTTTGACATGCCTAGAATGTTGAGGTTTCACTTTTATCAGATTTATTCAGTAAAATATCAGTTCACTGTTGGTTCAATATCGCATTTATAAATAGTCTGCTCAATTGGTTTTTAACATTATTTTTAATCCTGTTTATTTTATGTTTCATTATGATTGTTTAGAATTGGGAGGGAAATCCTTCAGTAATGAGATTTTGGATCTCCGCCATTAAAAAGTACCACCCTGATACTTTTTATGACTACTATTCAGGATAGTCTATGTAAAATTTTGTAGTTTCAATCTTTATTTTATTCCCACTTATATTTTTTGGATTATTTACAAATTTAAAAGATAATGAAAAGTCAAAGTGATAAATTTACACAGTAAAATTTATTCTTTGTCAAAACTGTAGTACACATCTTTGTGGCTTCTTTTGTCTGAATTAATTATTTTACTAGTAATTGCTCATAATCTTATTACTCACACTAATTATCAAATGTATTATTTATCCAGGTAAAATGCTAATCTTCTACATATTAATTTTTTTTATGTATTTGAATCTTCAAGTCCTCCTAACACTGCTTTTAGGTTGGAAACTGTATGACCATAATCATTAGTTTTCTCAATCTTGTTTTAAAACTGTCACTGTTTAAAGCTTGTATATTTAACTAAGCCAGAAGAAAATCTGGAAGGGGATTATTCTGAATCATAAAATTTGTTTTACCTCTGCCTACAATTTGCTATACCTGATTTCTCAGGCCTTATGATCCATGATCCCCATTATTTTTTTAATCAGCTTTTTTTATTAAATGTATCAGATCACTGTTCTGAAATGACAATTAGAAGATATGTTAATTTTGTTTTTGTAAATAGAATAATTATTTGTTTTATATATATTTCTAATTTGTTATTAAATGTTTGTTATTCCTTTTAATTGTTATGATCACCTTGTTGAATGCTGAAAGGCTAAAAAAAATATATTTATCGTTATTAAGGAAGAAAGGGAAGGTGGATGGCTCTATTCTATTATAATACAGTTCTCACCACAGGCTTACAGAGGTGGGTGCCACTGAATTTTATATTCCATCCCCTATCAATAATTCAAATGACTTTAAGGCATTCTAATGAATACTTAACCTGTATGGTATGGTATAGAGAATCGTTTTTAAAGAAAAATCTATTGTAAATTTATTGTTGGTAATGCTTTTTATTTACAGTCTTCTCACAACTAGAGTTAACGCGTTGACAGCGCGGGAAATTGAGTGACACACAGATTGGCCTACCTCTCTGGGGGAAAAAATAAAGCCACTACGAAGCCTTCAAACAGTTATCCAGAGGGCCTCTCCCCTCCACTAGAGACATTTATCTTTGCCTAGTTGGCCCGACCTTTTGTCCGGGAAAATCTCAAGCTCTCATTGGCTCGTCACCCCATTTGCTAGTTTTTCCCGCGCTGTCAACGCGTTAACTCTAGTTGTGCGAAGACTGTAAGTAATAACAATTTTAATACAGTAATTTAAAATTCAATTTTTTAAGTTTTTTTGGTAGTTTTCATACTACGGAAAGTTAAATTTTAATTTAAATCAAATTATAATTATTATTAACTACGGGAAACAGACAGTGAAAAATACACTCCTGTGCCGGGATTTGAACCACGGGCCTCTATATTTCCAGTATAGCGCTCTTCCATCTAAGCTACGCAGGAGAATGATTTTTCACTACCGTAATCGATAACTAGTCCCGAATCCAAGCTTTCAATATTCATATACATTTAGACAGTCAATATTTATGACATTAGAACTAAACCAGAATTAACGCTTATAATTATAAAGTACTCAATTAGTACCTGTACCTTGTACAATCAATTCGAAATTCAATTTTTTAAGTTTTTTTGGTAGTTTTCATACTACGGAAAGTTAAATTTTAATTTAAATCAAATTATAATTATTATTAACTACGGGAAACAGACAGTGAAAAATACACTCCTGTGCCGGGATTTGAACCACGGGCCTCTATATAGAGGCCCGTGGTTCAAATCCCGGCACAGGAGTGTATTTTTCACTGTCTGTTTCCCGTAGTTAATAATAATTATAATTTGATTTACAGTAATTTATGTATGTACATACTAATTTGCTTGAGGTGGGTAACCAACTAAATGAGGTTCCATGAGGCATAAATTTAATGGTTACCCACCCTATATTTGTTTACTAAATTATAAGAAATACCTTTGTCTAAATAACTTTGAAGACAAAGGGATATTTAGTCCAAAGAACTTTGGGACAGAGGAATATCACTCATCTTTATGTGAAAGTGGTAATATCCCTTTGTCTGATTAACTATTAAGGCAATGAAATATTTAAACATTAAAGTAATTTTGGGTGGGTAACGAAGTAAATGAGTGCTGTAAGTTAATAGTTTGATTGAAAATGCTTCTAAACAGATAGCATCTTTAACTAACATTTCACCAGTCGCAATCAAAAAGCTGTTTCTTGAAAAATTAAACACAACAGAATCTGAACCTTCCTACACAAACCTGTTACTCTTTTGATAAACCCCATGAGGATTTTTGCGGCTATTTCATGTATCAATAAAATGTTCTATATTTAGTTGTTTATCAAAACTTTAAAATGTATTTATAAACATATACAGTTCTAAACTACTCTAATCTGTTAAATAAATGTGTCTATGTTAAACAAAAATGTGTTTCAAAATAAAACCCACCTATCCGAGCACCATGGCCAGTTTTTCTGTTACAGTAAATAGTTTGCTAACTTGCTTGCATACTTAGGCAGCTATTACTAAAGGACTTAAATATTCTGCCTGAACTTCTTGTAATGCAGGAGTTGATTCCTGATAATTATTCTATACGCGCCCAGCCTGTTTAATAATTGGCTAGTGGGCATTCCTCATCAAGAAAACACCTGATATAATGTAAGTAAATGTTTATCTTCCAGAAACAAATGTGCTCACTTAACTGTTCCCTTTGGAGCTAATATAACATCCTTGGTGAACTGTGGAATCAGACACACACATTCAATTCTGGAGCTTCAGTAACGCAAAATGTCTTATTGTCTATGAGCCCCATTCCTCTACGTCAAACTCTACCCTCACCGAGGTATGTTAACTTAAAAGTGTTTTTTATTGCAGTATTAAGAACTTCTAGGATTTAGAGCAGGTTATATTATCAGTTCCCCTAGGCTAGAAATGAAACTATATTTTTTTTAAAGGATTCAATTTTCATATTAAGACTGATTTTACTTAAAATTATCTACTTACCTCATTATACTGGGTTCATTATATTGCACTCTCTAAGATACTTGGCATGTCTGCTAGCCCATCAAATCTAGGGTAGCATGAGGTAGTGGGTTCAACTCCGCACCTGGGTACTCTGATTTTCATGACTCACAATACTAATGATTACACCATACAGTAAGTTGTACAGAGGTTAGATGTGTTGTGACTGCAACTCTCTACCAAGGTGCTAGTAAAAAGGCCTAATTGCTAGGTTCAAACAAACGTATTGTCCTTACCGTCTAGTACTAGAACCTACTACTACCTACTACCTTATTATACTAACTTACTTATTATTATTTAAAATAAATGTATAATAGACAAAAACACAAGACTGGAACTTGAATCCAGGACCTTCCTGAGACTCAAGATCAAACTTCAATCCCTTTCTTCTTTTTATTAATTAAAGTAATGATTTTTAATGTTTTTTGCGAATATCTCGAAAACAAAGTTGGTCCGGATCTATGGTTATAGAAACTTTTTTGCTCAGCTTCAAATTTCCTAAAAGAAACCTGAAGTGTTGTGGTTTCGTTCGGGGAAACCTTTTTTGCATTTGTACAAGAATTGGTTATGATCTTGACCAAAAAATGTTACTTCTGGTAATACATTCAATATACCATAATTCAAAAATTAGTCCATTTATCTTAAACTTTAATTATACCATTTAAAAGCTTATGAAAAGTTTTTCCTGAAATCGCCACACTTCTAACATCCCTCAATTAAGAGTAGAAAGCTCAGGAATTTCGTGGTCGAATTTTAAAAAATCCAAATTTTCAAATGTAACAGGACTTAAAAGATGCTTAGCAGCTGATAATTTAAAAATAAATGAGTGTTTTTGATTTTTTATATATTTTTTTTATGGTCTAACTAATAAATTGTTCCTTAGCCTAATTTCTCTATCTCATTTAGTTTTTGAGATATTAGGAATTTTTTGACAAATTTTCGTGAAACACTTTAAAAAAAGAAATAAATTTGATATCTTGAGAACTATTGAGAAATGGGCATATATATGCTTACACGACATTTTTTGTTGCATAGCCATCGAATCCGCCAGTTTCGTTATGACATTTTATCGCGGGTAACCCTGTATATATAAACACTATATTAAATAGTAATTTAATACATATATGGGTACAAAGATCAAAATACCTGAAAACCCTATCATGATGTATATAGTAGTTGAAAAATTCGTAATGAATGAAGTTATTTTATATATAGTTATTAATAGTTTTCTTTTTGAAGAGGTAGTAAGTATTAGAATAAAGTTTCTTTTTAGCTGTTCTTACAAGTTATCTACTTAGGTAATTAAATTTGAAAAATTATTAATAATTTTTACAGTGATACCTCATTTGAATATTGTTTATTTTTTTAACTTTTTCATGAAAAAAATTATCAAGGGTTTGGCTTGGTCATATTTTGTGGGAAAAAATAAAAATTTCTTTAACACAACAATGTATTCTATATGGAGGAAACAATTCCGTTTCAGTGGCGGCATTTTTTTAATCCTGCCTTCTACATGCTGAATCTAGAGTAGTCTGTTCTTTAGCTTTGGCACAAGACATGTCGAGCCCAGTGGCCCAGTCGTATTATCCTTTTATTTAAATAAAATTGATTGCATTTTTTTTTATTTTTTAAATAGATTGATTTCTCGGTGAAATGTGTCATTAAGAATTACGTTTTTTTTTCGTGAAGTATTCAAGTTAATTTGAGTATTAGAAGCAAAGTTATGAATGTTATTTTATACTTATTATAACTATTTATTTAATTTTTACAATAAAAAATTTAATTAATCTCTCTGGTATAACCAGATGAACGAATAGTCAGACTTCTACTAATAGTTTGTATATATGTATATAAGAAGACAGAGTGACTTGGAGGATGGCTTAATGAGTTTGACAATGTTTTTCTATGAGAATGGAGAATACATGAGTGCAATTAATTAATATCCTCTCACTTATCATATTTAAAAAAGCTAAATTGTGAGTTTAGTACACAGTCTAGCCACTTTCTATTTTCAGGCCATACTCAGTGTAAATTTTATTTTAATGTACTCGTTTATGACTGAGTAAAACATTTTTAAGATTTAAAAAAACATAAAAAATTGTAAGATAATTATTTCTTGGATCCCCAGAAAATAAAAGACATTTCATTTATGTATAGATTCTTAAGTCTTAGATTAGATTTTATTACAGGGGTAATTTTTAAGGGATTATTTCAATTTATGAATTGTTTAGTTGTATACACTGGATAAAGTTCTAATCTGACAGTTGGTAAGCGAGTGGTGGGGGAAGTGCCAGCTTGCGTGGAACATCGGATGCCAACAGTAAACAATTCGCGTTGTCCCCCTTTTCTTTCGTTCCTAGTCTTCGTTTCTTTTTCCAATCCTGTACTTTTAAACCTGTCTAGACTGAAATAAGACTTCGATCCGTCTCGTTTGATGAGTCTCCCTTAGATCAAATCGGTATAGTGTACAATATTTTTGATTTAAAATGGCTTTTAAAGGAAGGAAATCTTCAAATAAGAACCCTCCGTTCTTTAGTCACGAATTTGTTATTCAAAATCATGCTGATATCGTATCATGTATAGCTTTAATTTTTGTCATCGGACTTATGGTCCAGGTATGTATGATTTCTTCAATAAGTCGCTTATATTTTGAACTTTAAGTTCATAACTTATAAATTTAATTATCATATGGTAGATACCTGCTACTTATCTTTTTTACTT
The DNA here is from genome assembly GCA_951217055.1 of Gerris lacustris. Lineage (NCBI taxonomy): Eukaryota > Metazoa > Arthropoda > Insecta > Hemiptera > Gerridae > Gerris > Gerris lacustris. The sequence continues at coordinate 31,187,720 of OX578282.1, read as the reverse complement.
ATAGTGACATATTGTTTAAAATGACATGAACATTTCTTTGCAATACATATAATAGATTCATTTGTAATTAATTTTCCTATTTTTCTACCTTTTATTTAATGAGATATCGAAATGTTTTCCTGCGAAAATTATTGCAGTATGCTACTACTGTTATATTGTTAAGCTGTATTTTTTAATCTAATATTTACAAAAACTCCATCATACCTAATTTAAATTAAAGTTATTTAATAAACTTTATATTTTCTGAAGGATCAAATAAAAAATATTTAATATACATATTTAAAACCAAAATTATTCTTTAAACTTTATATTATGTTATACTGGTAAATCTGCAGATAAGGGAGGGCCTTAGGAAGGTGGGCGAGGCCTCATTCGAATATACGGATTGACAAAGGGGTATAATCTCTCAAAGGTATAAATTATGCCAAATGATTCCTGAACGTATGGATCACCGCAGAATGACCGTAATAATATATTTCTATGTTAAAGAGTTATCTAACATTTTTTCTCTTTACTTTTACAGGCAACATCACCAATAGCTTATATGTTCATAGCGTTACATCACAATGTAAGTTCGGATCTACCGATTCCTCCTGAGACACCATTCCTGTACACATATGGCTGGAAGGATCTCTGTGCCATGTTCTTCTACTGCCTTATCTGCATTGTGATGCATGGTATCATCCAAGAATATGTTTTAGATGTAAGTACAATGTAGATTAATCTTTTAAGATGGTAACATATTGTAGCGATTTTCAATGATAGTTTTTCAACAAAGTATTTTATATATTGTACAGTAGCCTTATAATTGCAAAAGCCAAGAGGTTTTCTTTTCAATAAAGGTCAAAATGGGATGAAAAAAAAAGTTGATTATTGAAAAATATTGTCTGATATAATTAACACCTATTTTACAAATGACATTGTGTTTGAAGTTAATTTTATCAAATATTTACAACTAACACACATTCTTAATTGTAGATTTTTGACCTTGTTCAATAATAAGAGAGCAAAATAGTTTATTTTATCAGCTGCCTATGTAATTTGATCCTTTTTACTAATTTTTATTGTTTTAACTATTTTTAAATGTTGTTACCTATACACTATCATTATTTATAGGCAATTGTCTTTAAGCCTTTATCTTTTTTAAATAGTTTTTTAACACTAGCACTCATTGTTATGGTCATAGAAAATGTTTTAATGCAGACTGTAATAAACTGGATTGGGGTTTGACTAAAAGATATTCTAAAAAGGATTTGTTTCATCACATCTATCCAGCAAGAACTATTTAAAGTTTTTAAGGCAACCTTAAAATGTTTATCAACTGAACAGCCATCATCATTGTTGACTGATGGTGAGCATGCCATTACAATTGCAATGACTGTGTTGTCGAATCGGTCTATATTTTATTTATGGTTTATGACAATATATCCTTTAATTGAACTAGAATTGAAAACTGTTTAACATGAAAAATCTGTTAACACGAAATAATACTGGGGTCCAGACAAAATACTAGTTATTTTCATATTTTTTTTTCTTTTCTCACAAAACAAAAATCGCTTACCCTTAATAACCTAGTGTTTGCCATATGGCAACAGCAAAACCCCCTCCCTTTATTATTGTCTGGAGAGGTCCAAGTTAATATTGAACTTTTAAAAAAGGTAATATTATGTTAAAAGCAGGACTAAATAATTTTTTCTCATTACATTTATTTATTTTGTGCAACACGTATGCGACAAGATAGGTTTAAAAAATGGGTTATTCCAAATATGTGACAAGGAAAGAATTTTAATTAATTAAATAATTTTATTAATGATAATGTAACTATTAGGTTAAATAATGATTAAAAATATAAAATTATTGCAGTTTCAAAAAATTGAATTTTTTTGCCCTTAATTGAGTTGCCTTAAGGCCTTGAAAGTTGCCATAAGGCAACGCAGGGACATCAGCCTTACAGTTTTTTTTTCTAAGTCGTAATTTTATTCAATCATATTTATATACAAAGTTTTGATGTTTTTTTGCTTAATGTTCATTTTTTATTGATTATTTTCTAAACATGTCTCAATTAGTCTCTAATTCTTATAATTAGTTTGTTGAATAAGTATAATTAAGAACAAATAGTATTGGGCTATGCTTTTAAAAATAATTTGCATATAATAATATCTATATTTCTTTATTACAATTGAATAATATATATATATATATTTGTCCTTTACAAATATATATGCATATTTGTATTATATTACAGATAAACAAAATGATTCATAATTCAAATAGCGTAAAAAACAAAAATTAAATTTACTTTACGTTCTTTTAAATAAATTTAGTATTTTTTTAGTATTATTTGTGCTTTTTTAACCCAAAATTTATTTTACAAACATTGTGTAAAAGAAATTAAAAAAAAAAAAAATTACTGAGAGAAAAACTGTAGGGCTATCCTAGCCTACAGTGTTACCATATGGCAACAACCCATATTTGGGGGTAAGGATTTTTTTCAATTTTTTAAAGCATTTTTTACATATTTTTTACTTAGCAGACAAAATCCCCAGAAAAAACCCAACAAATTTCCCAAAAAAATAAATCAGGCAGTTGAGGGTAACACGAAAAAGATTTTCGGGTCTGAAATAATAATGAGACACTGAGGCGAGAGCTCTTTAACTTGGCTTTGTGAAATGCTGATACCAATGGGAGAGCCAGTGAGATGAGATGATAATGTTTATCTATACAACCCTCTTCTTGTGACACCAATTTTGTCTATATGTATCTCGCTCCCATTTTGTAAGGATTATAAAGATATATTTTATCCGTTAATTTTCGAATTCAGTGATGAGTGTGTTGAAGTCAGTAAATCGGAGTGTTGGTGCAGTAAGTTGGTGTGTCAAAAGCGGTGAATTTCGTGTTTTTTGTATTTTAAATAAAACTATTTTTTACATGTACAATGGCAAAGAAATTGTGATGAATATAAGCAGCTGAAGACTTAAAATTATTAATGTTTTTAATTTGTTTTATTGTTTTTATTATATATATTCATATCGTATAATAATTTTAAATGTCGATAGTGTTGGTGTATCTAATATGATGTGTCGGACTATATTTGTACTGTACAATACATAAATACCTATAAATGTAAATTAATAAAATTTGTTAATGGAAATATTAGTGAGCTTTTTTTTTTTTTTTTTTTTTTTTATGCATCTTTTAATTAAAAAAAAAAAAATATTTTGGTTCCCTCAGTTTCGTGTTAAACGATTTTCTGTAAGAGTGATTTTTTAACTATCTTTACCGGTATACCTTCATTATGAATAAAAACCATAAAATATTAATCAAAACTATTAACTGCTTAATAAATCTTTGATGTAAAAACACAATAAAACAAATACTATAATTAACAACTAGTATTTTAAGTTCTCATTTGATACTAATAATTATTATAAAATTGTCCTTTTGAGAAATTGTTATCATTATCCTGAAATTTTTTTTTTTTTTTTGTTAAATATTATAAAAAAAAAAAAATACTTTTTTATATTTTAGTTTTATTAACTGTTAGTGATGTCTAAATTAGATTGTGTTTATTTTTGTTCCAGAAAATTAGTCGGAAGCTTCATTTGTCTAAAGTGAAGCACAGCAAGTTTAATGAGTCAGGGCAGCTGTTAGTCTTCTACGTCATGTCTGTCTTGTGGGGAGGAGATGTCATTCTCAAGTCAGTTCTTTTAAATAAAACTTTTTTGTATATCTCTTATAATAATATTTTTAGGAGAAACTATGACTAGCCTATGTAGACAATGGTTAATACTTATTGCAAAGTGTATTAATATTAAAACTTGTGTCATAACTAACTAATTCTGTGGCCTAACTGCCCATGGAGGGCTTAGGCCTACCAAATAAGCTGCAGTGCCAGAACTAGCCTTGTGCATGAGGTCAGCCTCACACGGGCCTTGGGGTAAGAGGGGCCTCACTTCCGCTCGGCCAGTTATAAAAAAAATAACAAAATAAAAATAAATGAACAAAAAATAAAGAATCATTTTTCTAAAAAGGTGAAGTTTGTTTATATTTTATTTATTACCATTGTTATTATTAATGTGTAAATTGGCTGTAGGATACCCTTTAATTAACTTATTAAGAATTGTGGATCCTTTAGGGTATAACGTAAAACAAAAACTACATCAGTTTTAAGTTGTCGGCAACGTTTTGGCCTAACCGGCCATTCTCAAGCCTAAAAACAAACATTTATTTAATGTCAACCACAATAGAACGTAAGAATAAAGAACATAATACATGTTTAACATTTTGTACCTAATAAATATTTAATACATTATACATTTTTTAAGTACCTTGCAGTTGTTTACACTTGGGTAAGTGAGGTCATTAATAAAAAGATAAGAAAAAACAGAACTATAAAGTTCTCTCGTCTCACACTACTTCTACGAAAACCGCAGATTGACAAAATCACATAATACACATTACACATAAAACACATACATCAAAAATATAAAAACAATGGTAACATTAATTTAAAAATCACAGGTTTACCTGAAAAAACGTAAGGGAATAGATAATCAGTCCCTTATCATTCCTGTTATCATACAGTAGTAAAACTTTTGTTAAAATAAAATGTTTGATATAAAATTAACATTTAGAGTAAGTACCTATGTTTTAACAGTAATACTATGGTTAGTCTGAATTTAAAACATAAAAAACTTAAAACATAAATAACAGACGAATTAAGGTAACATATAGTAATCAGGAAGACACTGACTTTATTATCGGCGGGAATTTTGATTTGATTGGTCTTGATATATCCCACTGTAAAATTTATTCAGAGATCGGGAATCAGTTTTTATATTGACTGTTTTATCTGATTTGATGGCAATGTTGAGCGCTTCCATAATTTTCCTTCTATTCGATTTAGTCTCTCTCCCTCTCTTAGTCTCTTCAAAAAGAAATTTATGATTAGTGGCCAAGGAGTGACTCGATAAGGCTGTGTTGGTATTACCTTTATTCTGGTCATATTTATGTTGCTCAATCCTATTGCTGATGAGTTGATTGCTTTTGCTGATGTACGTTTTATTGCACTGGCCACAAGGTATTTGTTGCCTATGGACTGTTCAAATGGAATTTTGTCTTTTAGGTTGTGTTTTAGCTGTGTGCATGAGGTCAGCCTCATAGATAGATAGATATATATAGATTCCCAGTTTTATTAAGGGGTTTCAGTCCAAATTTGATCTCGGGGCAATCAAATTTTCCCATAAGAATTTATACCTTCCCCGACAACCCTTTTAAGTACGGCATACTGACATGTTTAGTGGGTCTACATGTACTCATACCTGCGATGGTGTTGTCAATGTTATTGATGTGGTTGGGGTTTAAAAAATATTCTTGCACACGGGCCTCAGCAGGTCTAGTTCCGTCTCTGATAAGCTGTATACATGAAATTACATGTAATCTCATGTAGACAGTTTAATTTCCTCTTCGGAAATTAAACAACGAAAAGATCGTGTGTTCAAAATTTCACTTAGCTTGGTATGAAACTACATTTGCTTGAAAAACAATCTAACAGACCCTTTTAGGTGGATAACTACGAACATTCCCCAAATTCTTTAGATAAACCTCTAATAGATGAGTAGTAAAATTTTTAGTGGTGGCCAGTTAGTGTTTTTTTTTTTTTTTTTTTTTTTTTTTTTTTTTTTTTTGTAGATTTTTGTCTTTTTATGAAATTAGTAAATTTTTCTTTGAAGTTTTTAATTCTTGAGTAGTTGGCTTTTTTTTATGGAATAAATGGTCTTTATTCTTTAGGAGTTTACTTAGCTCCACATCTGAAAAAGAAACTGTTGTTATTCTAACTTGAAGCATTTTATGTTATTTTTGTAATTCTTGTTGGTTGTTCACTTTACATTATATTTATATTTTTTTCAGAGAGAACCTGCTGTTGAATATACCCTCGCTGTGGGAAGGTTATCCTCATAACGAGATGGTTTTCATGTTCAAGTTCTTCTTCATCATTCAGATTGCCTATTGGTTGCACTGCTATCCAGAGCTTTACTTCCAGAAGACCAAGAAGGAAGAAATGCCGGCTAGGATTACTTACGCTACTCTTGGAATTATAGCTGTTGGAGCAGCCTACCTTCTTAAGTAAGAACTTTGTTTATAGTATTTTTAATAGTTCAAGACAGACTGTCCTAAAACATCTTCTAATTCTTATTAATTTTTAAATTACCAAAGAATACGTGTTTTAAGGTTTTATAGAATTTTTTATAACACTGAAATGGCCTCCTGAACCAAATCAGTTAGTAGAAATAAGAAAAATAATAATAAAAGAAAAAAGAAAAAAAAGTTTAGTTATTAACAGTGTGGTGATATTTATAACATTCAGGTTAACTTACGTCCATAAAATTTAGTTAATGAAACAAAAAAATAAATAAAAATAAAGTTATTATTTTAAAATTTAGTTCATAATAACGTATGAAGAATTTATAGAAAAATAATTTATATTTAGAATTTTTTATTACAGGGGGCTTTTACACCCCAAGACACAAACCTCTCAGTGGGTCCAACGAACAAATCCGGGTTGATAACCAAACTCAGCACACTTGTGTGAAGTGTTTTTCAGTGTACTATATTTTTTTTATCGCACCGGCACTAACTCTTTTGAGCAGTTCCTCATTTGTAGCATTGCTTGGTAGTCATTGAGCCGGTTTTATAATATAAAATTGTACGTTATACAAACATGCTTCTGTTTTTCCACATCAATAATATATTTTGTATTAAATTAAAATATGATTTTACATGATCTTTCCTAACCTAAATAAACACCATTCTAAGCTATTCATTAGTAATTTACTGATGTGCAATTGGGATGGTATTAATATGATAATAGCCTAATATTATTCAATTAATGTTTCGTGTGCCACGGCTAGATATAGGTTGGGATTAGTGTGTCGTGAGGTCAACAGGCTTAGGAAAACACTGTTCTATAGTGTAGGTTTCCAGTCTGGGTCAAGACTAGATCTTGTGAAGAGTTAGCTCCGAATTACTTTCATACCATGAGCAACTGCCTAGAGAATTATCCCTTGCTTGAGAGTTTGAAACAAGACATGCGTACATTTAAGAAAATGTACAAAATGTGTACATTTATATTGTATGTAAAATAAAGAGGACGATTGTAATAGAGAGCTATGTAGTAGGGCAGCAGGGTGCCTTTTTACTATTCCTTAACTTGCTCTCTATTTCAACTATTATAAAATGTAAAAAAATGTAAACTTCTGCTTGTATCAAGTTTAAATTTTACATGCCTGTTTCAATTATACTTTAGGTGATGTGTAAATGAATTTTTATTAAAATTTGTAAATATGCTGTTTCCTTTATTTGTACATAATAGGTTTGTTCCAACCACACTTCAAACTAGTTTGAAACTGTCTGGACACATGCGCATTAGCAACAGGCGTTCAATTTTGGTCTGATGCGCAAGCGTCGGACAGTTTCAAACTAGTTTGAAGTGTGGTTGGAACAAACCTAATATGTTATAGCATTATTTTTATTTCTTAGCAGTGTTGCTGTAGGTTTTGAATGTATTAAAAAAAAAAAAAAGTATCTCACTGAATAGATGATATTAGGATCTTTTTCCATAAAAAATTCCAATTTTAAATTAGAAGCTCACATTTACACAAGCATTGCCCGAAAAGGCTTGAACGGACAACTCTGTCCAACGAACTTAGCCTGAGCATTAGTAAAAGGAACATGTTTACTAAATTTTAATTTGGTAAAATTGCTCGTTTTAATGAAAATAACATTCCTTTAGCCTTTTCAGCAGGTCAGAAAGCTTGGTGATTTTTTGGTTGTTGTATAAGGACCCCAGCTGAGTGGCCAGTTGAACTGACAGCAGTTAAGAGGGCTTCAACTTTAGTTAATTATTAAAAAAATACAAATAAGGTCCTCAGTTTATATAGTAAAATTTGGACAAAAATAGTGCATCTGGCAACATTATACTAACAATTTGTTTGTTTTTAGTTTCAATCGTGTTGGACTGTGCCTGATTGTGATCCATTACATCTCGGAAACTTTCTACCACGTTGCCAGACTTGTTGACTTTGTCGATAAGGAGGAAAGAGGAAGTAAGGGTAAGGCTTTGTTTCTTTACGAGTTAACCATTATAATCAACAGTTATATGGAAGACTTTAAGGGAGAAAGTGAATTATTTATTTATTATTTGAAATATTTAGTTTTTAAAAGTGGTTTATTTAAGGTTGAGTTATTATGGGCTTGGATTTTAACAAATTCATTAAATTGTATGGTGGTCATTCCAGGAACAGAATCGTATCAGTTGGAAAACAATTTGATGAGTAAATATAAAAGCTTAACATACTTACGGCATTTCCATTTTTTTTTTTTTTTTTAATTAGTCAAGATTCTCATTTATTTTTCTTCAAGGTGAGGATGTGTTATTCAAATAAATGATAAATTTGTTGATATCTAGTTCTTAGTGATAATATGGATTAAATCTATGAACTGCATGTGTTCCACCAAACATATTTAGAAAGAGTCCAAGTATATTATAAACACATCAATCTTATTTCCCACGAATGAGCTTATGGTTTTGTGAATTGTATGTACATAATATTGTGGGTATGTATGTATGTACGTATGTTTTTGTAGGTATCTATTATATATAAATAGATTATATATAAGCGGATTATTAATTGTTAAATAAAATAAATAAATAAATAATAATAAAAATTAATAAAAATCTTTTATAGTTATGTTTATAAACTCAAGGTAATATTATAATTTATGTTCTTTTTTTCTTTTTTACTAAGAAATTTTCACAAAACAAATAAAAGGCTTTATTATTATTATTATTACAATCTTATTTCCAATGTGAACTACAAACTACAAAAAATTCTTCATACTCCAGTTAACTAAATCTTGTTCACTTTGATAATATAGAAGTCTTTTAGAGCCAGTTATTTGAATTGTCTCCCCTTTAAGTTTCTTAGTTACTGTCATGTTCTCATTTAGAATCCATATCTCAAAAACAAATATTTTTTAATATAGTTTTAATGCAAAAGTGAGCCCTGTTAAAATGCCTATTTTTCTGCCCTAATAATTATTTGTAGATGAGATCAACCTCAATAACACTGGTTTAATGGATACTGATTGGAGAGTAAAAACAATTTGACTAGTGATTAATTCATACTTGTTTTCCGATCATTTTTCTTTATGTTGTCTAAATATTTGATTTTTTTTTTTTATGATGTTACAGTTAGTTACATGATTAGCCAGGTAGTGTTTGTGATCTGTCGTCTTGGTTCAATTGTGCTCTCAGTACTTGTATTCTGGCACGGTCTAGGTCTCGTGCCGTCCAAAGGCATTGATATCATAACTGGAGACTTTAACACCCCCGCTGTACGTTGGGGCACTCTTGCCAGTATCTGCCTTCTCCAGGTATAAATTTATCTAACTGAATATATACTTACAAAATATAAAGTTACGGGGCATGTTTCTGACTAAAAAAATGTTGGATACTAGCAACATTAATACTCGATTACAACTGCACTTATAAATATATGCAAAATATTTTTCTTATTTATATTAAAGATGCAAATTAACTAGTGTTTTAATGTAATATGTAGGGATTTTAATTTTGTTTAGTTTCTCATAGAAGCTCTATGTGAGCATTACACCCAATAAGAAATAAAAATGTTCTACATGTATTGTTCGATCCAACTCTTATAATAGAAATACATTGCCGGCCTATCTGAGGGAACAAACAAATATGAGTTAACTATGAGTAAACCAAGCTAAATATTATGTTTATTTTTTGTAGGGCTACCTAATGTTCAATTTCATCACCGAAGTGCTTCAGAGGATGAGAGAGTCATCAGCAAGCATCACCCAGAAGAAAGTAATATCTGCCAAACCCAAACTCCAGCATAAAAAGAAAGTTGAAGGTAATTAATTATGTGCAGTATTACAAATATTAGAATATAACAATTCTTGTCGATTGTATATACATATTCATTCTTACAACTTAATAAGCTCAAATGTATGTGAGCATTATTATGCCTTTCTCTGATACAATAATATTAATTGTTTAAATCGATGGGAGCTCACAACTAGTGTTTATAGAGGTATAACTATTTTTTTCAGTCAGGGGAATTTTGAAGGTGAAACTTATTTTGAAGAATTGCTTAAAAATTTACTGTGGTCTTGCTCGTTAAGCTAACTTGCTAAGTTCTACCTACTCTACTGTGGATATACTTCTTTGCATAAATCTAGTTACTAGCTTTTTTTGGCTTTTGAGCAATTTCTTGTCGTGCTTAAGTCAATAGTGAGTTCTCATCCCCCTATAATATACATACAATATACAATACATATAATATAATATGCAAAGCACAATGGGTCAAAGGCAAAAATATCAAAAAAAGACTTTAGAGACAAAAATACTGTAAGAGTGAGTAGTGGATTTCCAGTAGCCTTGAAGCCAGCCATAGTAATAGTGGCCTTTACACATATATTCTTTCCTGCGTGCTTGAATTGTGAAGGATTGCGGGCAAGTAATCGTGTGGGAAAGATTTGGTAGCTAAAAAAGTGAATACATGCTTTCCCAGACAAAACCGTGACCCCGTGATGGTTTGACGGAAAGAACGCATGTGTAAAGAGGAATCCCGCACGCAATCCTCGGAGCTCGGAGCGGTAGTCAGACTAACAGTTTTAGGGGCGCACCACATTTTTGTGCAACAAAGTGGGAGTAAATTTCAAGAACACGGGAGGCATGTGGTAAAGCTCGCTGTTGCCTTAAGAATAAGGAAACTTAAGCATGGTAATACGTGAATCTCTGAATATGCACAATCCTCCACTCCTGTGCCGCCTCTAGACTGAAACTCTTTCTGCTCTCCCCATTTGTTGCTCTATCCGGCAGGAAAGCGCCAAGTGTAAAGGCGGCTAATGTGTAAATTGTTGGTATAATTTACTTTAAACCCTTTTCTTATTATTGCGAACATTTGCTCTCGATTGGTCATGAAAGGCGTTTAAAAATGGCTCTAAAAATATTAGCAGTCGTTGAGAATCTGATTTAAATGAGGTATTTACTGCCTGTGCTTCTCCTTTACATTCTGATTCGCTTCCTTTTAGTTACTATACAGAGGGTGGTTACTATACAGAGTGGTGTGGAGTGAAATACAGGGTGGCACAGCGGGGATGACCACATTTTAAATTGTTACCATGTGCTTAATACAGAGCCAGGAGATTGAAATAAAGAAAATTTTCAAGGAAAAAAGTGGAAGTTTACTGGACATAAGTCAAATATTTAAGTGTGGAAGATAATATCCAATAAATGACGTCCTTGTCGATTTCCACATTCACATTATTCACACAACCGAGAAAAATTTGACGCACACAATTCATGAACACTTGTGTGTGCAGTGGCTCCATCTTGCTGGAACCATATGTGGACAGTATCCTTTGAATAGGAGATGAAAAATCAGATTCCCTGACGAGATGTTAGAGAATGTGATGCGCAACTTTGCCGTGCACCCCTAAGAATGTGTAAATCGACAAGGCCTCATTTATCAGACATTATCTTCCACACTGTGTCCAGTAAACTTCCACATTTTTGCTTGAAAACTGGCTTTATTTCAATCTCCTACCTCTAGTATTGAGCACTTGGTGACCATTTAAAATGTGGTCATCTGCGCTGCGCCACCCTGTATGTTGCAGCTACCCCTCTAGGAATTGGACTTATTTTAAAATATATTGTTTGAGTCTAGTGATGTAAAATACCTGGGTATTTACCCGGGTAAATACCCAGGTATTTATGATACATTTTAAAGTTACGGCTGCTACGAGTTTAATTTCAAACTTATACAGATATTATGTTTCAATAATATTATGGAATGGATATTAATAAGTTAATAATAATAATAGTCCAGGAGATAGCTTGCAAAAAAGTGTCTGACCAACATCAAGCTAGAATTTTGTGTTTAAGTAAATGGTTTGGTGGCTTTTAAGAATATGTGGTCGGCTAAGTTCATCGGCGGGACATTGCTTGGCAATAGTCATTTGAAAAAACAAACCGGTTGAGAGCGGCCATGCAGTGGCGTAACTATGGGTCCGCACGGGCCCGTGTTACAGGTGGGTCCCTGGTGCCATGGGGTCCCTAAATCCAATTGTCGATTGGGGCCCCCTTTAGGGCATAATAAAATCTAACTACCTTGGAATCATACTTGTCAGAGGTGCCCCTTCAGTTCTGAACGCAAATATTTTTTTTGCTCATCAATTTTCTTTGGCGAGGGGCCCCCAAAAAGTCCTTGCCGGGGGGCTCCCAATGCTCTAGCTACACCACTGCGGCCATGTCCCACTCTTTATGGTGGACAATGTGATTTGCATGATCCTGGAGTATGAAATTAGTTAGTAGACTAAAAATCAAGTTGATGCTAGTTTGTCACTTAATAGGCTAGTTAGTCAAATATTACTCCAAATCAAAGTGGTCACCTATTAAGTGACAGACTATCATCAACTTGATTTTTGGTCTACTAAATAAGTTAGTGCTCAGGATCATGAAAATCGCATTGTCCACCAAAAAGGGCGTGACATGGCCGCTCTCCACCGGTTTGTTTTTTCAAATGCCTATTGCCAAGCTATGTCCCTCAGACGAACTTAGCTGACCACATATTCTTTAAAGGGACCAAAATATTTACTTGTACACAAAATTCTAGCTTGATGGTGGTCAGACACTATTTTGCACGCTATCTTCCTGGAATATAATAATAATAATAATAATAATAATAATAATAATAATAATAATAATAATAATAATAATAATAATAATAATAATAATAATAATAATAATAGCCATTTATTAAAGAATTACAGTATCTTCAAATCGGCATTTCGCCGTGGCACCCTTACTCGGGTTTTGAGTTGCCTTAGGTACATAAGCAGAGCACACTAACTCAAACTTAATTACACACATGTATAAAAAAATAATAAAAATATTAGTATTCACATAAAAAAAAATAATAATACATACTTCAATTTCATAATTTAATTTTTATAAAGCCAGACTTGGCTGTTCACATTTTTCATACGCTTCCACTCGTTTCTATCTAGTGCTACTCTCTGCCAAGTTGTTCCCCCACAAGATTTTCTCATTTCATTCTCCCACTTTCAACAAGTTCTTCCTTTTTTCCTTTTTTGATCTCGGGGATACCAGTCTAACATTTTCTTTGACCACCTGTTATCATTTATTCTAGCTGTGTGTCCTGCCCAACTCCACTTTCTTTCTAAAATGGCTTCACCTATGTCCTGGAGATTTGTTTTTCCTCTAATCCACTCATTTCTAATTCTGTCCTTCCTAGTAATATTAAACATACTTCTCTCCATTTGCCTTTGGGCTACCCTCATTTTCTTGATCGTGTTCTCGTTTAAGACCCACGTCTCTGAGCCATACGTCATTACCGCCTTACACACGTTGTCCAGAGTTTTCTTTTAAGTCCCATATCTACTTGCGATTTAAAAAGGTGCCGAAACTTACAAAAGGTTCTCCATCCAAGCGATATTCTCCTACTCACTTCTTTCTCCTCGTTATATTTACTTACGCCTATTAAACTTCCTAAATATATGAATTCTTGTATTATTTCTATTTCAAAATCATCCAATCTAAGTTGTTTCGTCTTGTCTACAGTAATATTCATAGTCATAGCTTTGGTTTTTGATTTGCTTATTTCTAGCCCAACTTTATGAGATTTTTCCTTGAGTTCCTTTATCATTATCTCAGCTTCATCTAGACTTTTAGCTACGACTACAATATCATCTACGAACTCTAATATATTTAACCATTCCCCGTCAACCTTAATACCATAGCCACTCCATTGTAATCTTTTCCTCACAGTGTCCAAAATGTTTATAAATATTTTTCCAGATGCCACATCTCCTTGTCTTACTCCTCTATTCTGTAAAATAATTCTTTTTTCCTGGTTAATTCTAACTTCCATGGAGGCGTTATTATAAATATTTTTAAACAGATCAAGATAATTTTTTTCTAATCCACTATCACGTAAAGCTCTTAAAATCGCATCAGTATAAACAGAATCAAAAGCTTTCTTAAAGTCTACAAAAACTAGAACTAGGGGGAAATTGTACTCGTTTGCTTTTCTTATTAGCTGTCGCACTACGAAAATGTGATCTAACTTCCTGGAATATATGCCAGCATAATATAAGAATGCATAACCTAATTTTCAAAATAATAATCCTGTGCTTTTCCTTCAAAATGATGGTGTTTTCATTGCACAGACCTTCAACATAAGCATTCTGTTTGAAATAATTGAAGCTGTATAACTAATATTAATATATATGCTTAGAAATAATAAATACCTGTACGCTGGGTATTTTTTAGGAATTAAGTGAGCTTAACACATCCTATACTCCCTGATAAATGACATTTATTAAAGACATTAGAGTATGGAAAATTCTCAGAACCTCTTAAAACTCTATTTAAATAATTATTTGCGAAATACCCTCATTTTGGGTATTTACCCTGTCCTCGGGTAAATACCCATTTTCATTTACCCTACCTGCTGGGTATATACCCGGCCCACATCACTATTTGAGTCCCTGTTGATTTTTCTCCTATTTTTCCTAAGCGAATTCTTATGCAGAACTAAATTATAATGTTTATTATTCTTTTATTTTAGGCAAACAACAGAGGGAATACGACGAGCTGACTGAAGTTGACCAGAACACAAAGAAATCACTCAAACAAAAGAAAGTCAAATAATAACTCAAATAAAATTATAAAGCTGTGAGATTAAAACAATTTGAGGGGGGGGGGGACAACAACAATAAAATGAGAAAACTAATTTAATATTATTATGCGTATAACAACAAAAAATTTTACATATATATTTATATGTATAAACATTTTTTTTTTTTTTTTTGATACTTCAATTGAATTTTCTCAGTCTACAAAACACAAACTTACATTTCTGTTATTATTATTATTATTTAAAAAAATAACATAACCACGCACACTTTACAATAAATAGTAAAGGGGAAAACTGGTATTATTATCTTAAAATTACTTTCTAATATGACCAGATAAACCTTTTTGATAATTGGTTTTTCAAAAGGACAAAATTCATAAATAATAATATGGAAAACTTGTTAAAAATAAATTGCAGTTTATCGTGGGACTGAATTGATTTTTAAATCTATGGGTTTATTTTGATTGCGGTGGAAACACAGATTTTTCTTTTGTTTTTTGGTTTCCAGTTTGTTTCATTCTGATAAATCTTAACATTAAAAAAAAAAAAAAAAAATCTTAGTTGACACTGTTAAAAATGAATTGAGATTGATGGGGAAGGAGAGAGGAGGGTGCTAAATATGACTGATATTAATAATTAACAGATGGATTGTAACAAAGTATCCCTTTTTTTAAAAAAAATAATTTTTTGTTATTTTTACCAATAAAAATTAAAAAAAAGTGTAAAATTGTGTATTTTCTGATTTCTTCTTTATTTTATAACCTTTTCTTTTTTATAGAATTGAATATTTTAGAATAAATTTGGTTTAAACATTCTTTATTGGTGGCTTAAGTCGGACAGCATTAAAAAATAGTACATTACGCGTCGAGTGCGGAAAGTAGCATTTTGCTTGCGAGTGTGGAGTTTGCACCCGAGCGATAGCGAGGGTGGTAAAACCACACGAGCAATGCAAAATGCCGTTTTCGCACGAGTTGCGTACCGTACTTTATCTACGATTGTTAGATTTAAATAATAAATACAGAAACAAATAAACTTGCTGTATGTAAGTTCGTATCTCTCTCTTGATAAAGATGGCATTAATTCATTAGTTGTATTTTTTGCCGAATTAATTATTTCTGGAGGATTATTATTCTCCACATTTTCGTCAAAGTCACTTGATTCACTCATTGTTTTTCACTAAAAACTCGATATAAACAGTTACTTTAATAAAAGAACACCAAATTAGTTTTGTTAAATGTAAACAAACTCGCTAATCGTGCGTAAAGCTGAAGAGTTCCTCTTCTTTACCGCACTAGTGTGGAAAAGAAGACGAATTATTCAGAACTATGAGACGCGCATGCGCAATGAATACAAGTACGTAAATAATCACTTTCTACGCATCTAAACAAAGATATAATGTTTATATTTCGTATCAATCGTAGATAAAAGTCCATTTTCATCTATTAAATGAAACTAACTTGATTTATTTTTTTTTTTTTTTTTGTAAATTCAATAACAACACTACTAAGCAGTGAATCCATTAAATTATATTCAACTTTTTTAAGCAATATCATCATTTTATTGATTCGTACTATTATTATTAATGAAATTAATAAATCTAAACGTTCAGAAGAGATTTTGTGAATGTCAAAATTTTTAACCTACTACATGGATCGCTTCCAAGGGAGTTGTTCATGATGAGAGACATTTGCAACTCTGTCCAATGATGATGTAATGATTCCTGTTATGGCTTTAAATTGTTGAGATTCACAAAATCTTGTTCTAGATCTATTAGATTAGATTTATTATGGTGGCAGAAACCTACTGTGGAATATAATACATAATATTAACTTAATTCAACCAGAAGTTTTTCTGCAGTGAAGAGTTACATCTATGTATAATAATAGTTGTAAAGAAACTTTGTGGGGCTCTTCTTTAGACTGTTACTCCCCTTATAAAAACAGAAGTGTGTCATTCCTTTGTCCCAAAGTACATTGGACTAAACATCCCTTTGCCTTAATAGTTATTTAGTCAAAGTCATTTATATTCTAAAAATCATAAGGGAGTAACAATCTAAAGAAGTACCCTTTGTGGCAAGAGAGGATGTAGAATGGATGGATGTCTGACTCAATTTCATCAAGGGTCTTATTTTAATAGTCCATTTTATCTGAGTTGCTAACGCCTAGTAGTAATTGACCTAGCAGAGCCTGCTTCAACTCAATACTCCATAGTTTGGCATTTCATCTTTCTTTATGAGTAAATTTGTTTGTTATGCAGTAACAACCAAACAAATTGATTCTGTTTGATTTTCTTCAAATTTGGCAGGGATGTTCCTTGAAGTCTTTAAAATAAAATCAATGTTATGTTTTTTTTGTGTGCTTTTGAAATTTTGTATTTGGTTGATTGATCACAGAACTACTAGTACAATATAGTAAACTTGTGGGTAAAAGCATCTAGACAGCGAGAGCTTAACCCTAGAATACTACCGTTAAATATTAATATGTTGTTACTACCGATACGTCACTCTGACTATCATTGGATCTTTTTTAAATTAAACTATTTTTTAGTCTCAAAATATAGTAAGTTACTTAAAAATGCATTATTAGTTTGGTTTATAATAAATAAATAGGCGATTCATGAATATTTCTTTAAAAAAAGTATTTCTGTATTAATAAGAAGAGGAACCCAATTTTCTCTCAGGTAACATCTATTCACAGTAATGTTTTCGTCTGTTTCAGTCAAATTTCTTACAACTAAGCGTTAAAAAAATTATTATTAAAAAAAATATTAAACAGGGTAGGCAATACAGGGACGTTGGGAACCATTGGACGTAGTGGGGGCGACTGGCAGCCATTTTTATCAATGCAATACGTCACTTTTGACGCATAGGTAGTGTTCTAGGGTTAGTCAATGGCCCACTAGTCCAATAGTCAGGGTGCCAAATGGCTATTTTTATGGTGACCTGGAATGAACGTATACATAAAATTTTTTTACGTTTTTTTGTTCAATAATATGTATACTTTAAGAATCCGAGTGATGCCACCCTGTCACCCTTTAGCATTTTCGGATAATAAAAAAATAAATAATTAATATAAAAATGCCATTTTTCAAAACTGGTCTTATTTTCAATTTTTTTTTTTTTTTTTCTGTATTGTTCACCTTAGTTGTATCTATGTGCAAAATTTGGGGAAGATTGAATGAAGGTAAGTGGTTCAAAATTGGGGTAATAGGTGTGCGATGAAACTTGAAAACCAAATAAATTAGACGCCATTTTTTTTATTTTTGGTTTCTGTATTCTTCACCTTAGTTGTATCTATGTGCAAAATTTGGGGAAGATTGAATGGCGGTAAGTGGTTCAAAATTGGGGTAATAGGTGTGCGATGAAACCTGAAAAGCAAATAAATTTGACGCCATTTTTTTTTTTTTTTTGGTTCCTGTATTGTTCACCTAAGTTGTATCTATGTGCAAAATTTGAGGAAGATTGAATCACGGGAAGTTGTTCAAAATTGGGGAAACGGAAATGTGCGATGAAACTTACAAAGCAAAGTAATATAAGACCAGTAAAAATTCAATAAAAAATTCACACATATTCACTAAAAAAAAAAAAAAAACCTGCCAATTGGTGTGGCACATAGCTTTCTCTCGTCCTATTTCGTAGATGCTTAAATGATTTTATGCATTTACAACCCACAATTGTCAAAGTTATTTAATTTTCCCCGTTTTTTATATCTGACAAAATTGTTTTGATTTTTTTAGATGAATTAAAGTCTAATTTTAGCATAATTTAAAGTGCGCAGACGGTTTAAATTAATCTGGGACTATCTGCGTGCTACTTTCGACAAACCACCCAAATATCATAAAAACCATAAGAGTACTTTTGAAGATATAGGTGAAAGTAATTGTATGTTAGTGGGTATGTGGAAGACAAGCAAATGAGCGCATAAGGATGAAACTTATATAGAACCAAAAATGAGCTTATTATGACCACAAAATTCTTATTATGAAACAAAATTCATTAAAATTGGTAGTATAGTTTTTATGACTTGTTGGTTCACAAAAATTGTGGACAGACCAACAGACAGACACGGAACAAAAAATGATTCGTATTTCTTTTTTAATTAAATAAATTAATTATTAATTTTTAAATTTAATTAATTATCTTTTTAAAGATGAATTAATTAATTTAATTTAAAAAATAAAATTAATTAATTGGCATAAAATCTTTGGAGGGCTAATTAACTCACGTCCAGTCATCCAATCGAGCTGAAACTTTGCACATAGACTCTGTACCAATAAGAAAATATTCTAACAAATTATTAATACATTAATTTTTAAATTTTATTAATTATCTATTTAATTTACCCTTACAAAATAAATGGATGAATATAAAGGATTTATAATAAAAACTTTTTTTTACCTGTTATGGGCTAGTATTATTTGATAAGTTGTTAGGACTAGTTAGGGTAATGTGATCCCTAAGTATGCAGCTTCGAAAAACATGTGCTCGCTGCGTAGCAAAAGTAAACTGAAAAATTGTCGGGCTTCTTTAAGTTGTTGCCATATAACTCGTTTACTATATTGTTCGATGTTGTTATTACTATTTTTAAATTGCAGTAAATTTGCAGCTGCATAAGCCCAACGGCAACTCTGAACGTTCAATAATTTCCGAGATATGACACTTCAAAAAGTATGAGTTTTTTTCCCCAAAAAAATGAAAATTTTAGGTATTGGTCTTATTTCAGGCCGAATATCGGCATTAAACCGCTTTCTTACAAGAAAATTCATAAGAAATCAAGTTGTAGTAAATTTAATTAGCTTCCTTGACAGTACAAACGAATGCTGTAGGCCCAATAGTTCTGTTGCAATAAAAAAAATGAATATTAGATTTTTGTGGGCGTTCTATATGAAAGACGAATCTGGAGAGAAGGGTCTGTTTCACCCTGTATGGAGGGGATGCATCCATTGACACCCTAAACGGCCACCGGTTCCGCCTATTCGTTAAGTCAGCAGAAAACGCTTAAAAGGAAGCCAATCAAATTTGATACAACTTCATTTCTTATTAATTTTCTCGTAGGTGAGCGGTTTTATGCCGATATTCGGCCCGAAACGAGAGCAATACCTAAATTTTACATTATTTGGAAAAAACTGTCAATTTTTGAAGTGTTATTTCTGAGAAACTATTGAAAGTTCAGAGTTGCGGTTGGAATTATGCTGCTGTAAATTTACTGCATTTTAAAAACAGTAATAACGACTAACATCGAACTATGTATGTTTGTGCGCATGTGGAAGAGAAATAAATGGGTGCAGAATGTTAAACATATATGGGACCAAAGATGGGCAAATTATGACCTACCATCCTAATTTCAATAATATCAGATGAGTAGTTTTTAAGATATGTTGGTTCACAAAAATTGAGCGACAGACCGATAGACAGACATTAAGGGGGACACGCCCCCCACCCCCCTCCCCTCCCAACTTTGGTCCATTAACCAAATATGGTACTATGATTGAGCTGATAGTCTCCAATGAACCTAAAAAAGGTAATGATGACCGTAAAAATTCCACTAAAATCGCAAAAGCATATAATTTTGTACATATTGGCCGCCATCTTGAATTTCTCAAATTGCTCAAGGGTGACAGAGTGGCATCAATCGGATTTTTGAAATACACCTTAAATACAACCAAAATCAACAAAAACATTTTATGTATACCTCATTTCCCACTTTTTTTATTGGCACCCTGACTAAAAGGGGATTAACCTCGAAAGGTAGTATGAGAATATTTTTGATAAAATCAAAGAGGTGCCACGTAAACAAGTTAATAATACCATAAAGAACAACTAGGGACTGCTAGTAGTATTTAAAAATTTTCCTAAAACTCACAATTCTATTCAAAACAAGTTAATTCCTAATCTATTAATTATTCCTATATCTAACAAATCAAAAGGGTTAAAGTATTATAAAAAAAAGATGAGGTCCTGGAAATTTGATGAGAGCCTTAGAGACTTATTTAGAAGAGTAGTCGGCTCTCCTGTCATTAAAGTTAAACAGCATCAGGCATGGTCACAACTTGGATAGTTGGATTGAATTTCCAGACTGGGCCCCCTGGTAGGTGTTTGGTAGCTGCTTATGTGCAGCTACCCAAGAGTGCTAACTGGTTGTATATGACAATTGTAAGGTTTGTACAACTGATGGATTGACACAATAACCCCATGTCATCCCTTACATATATAGTTGTATAAGGCCCAGGCCCTTCACAGGCTTATGCCAGACATTTATTTTGTTATAAAACTTTGAAGTACTCAGTAATTGTTATAAAACTTTTAAGTACTCTGTAATTATTAGTAAAGGAAACAAATAATTTAATAAACAGAGAACAATAAATTGTTTATTTAAGTTAATAAATAATTTTACAAATTATAATTACCTTTGCACAAAAGGAACAATAAGCTTAGTTTAAACATTAATTCAACAAAATTCTTAATATCTTGAAATGTCTAACCTGAGACACTATAATTGGTAAATAAATTATTTGGAACCACTGATAAATCTTAATTGGTTAAGTGCATTGTTATTGTTAACAAGCAGCTAAATGAATAGTAAATACATTTGAGTTGATCAGTTAATTCTACAAATTACGTTATATAACCAATATAATATAAAATAGAACGATTTGATTATATTCTGTTATTAAAACGGTTTTATAAGTCTGATTTAACAGAAATACAATAATAATATCAATCTAATAAAATAAAATGCATTACCTGAATGTCTAAAAATGTTTATAAACATTAACAAAAATAAAAATATACACTTTGTAATTAGTTTAAGAGAGCAGATTAGAATTTAGTAGTTTTAAATTAGAATTGGTGCAAATTTAACATGCAATATATTATAATAGATTTCTTAGAGTTACTCTATTCTAGCACCAGAGATACCTTGAATTCTATTCTTGGTTTGGACTTTCATTAACTGCTCATTTTAATAAAAGTCAGGTACAAGCTTCCCAAAAAGATAAAAGCCAGATTTTTGCTTGACTTCCGTGGTCTTGGAGCACCATTGTGGTCTAAGGCACTCTCCTTAGAGACAAGTCATGCCCTGTTTTCAAGTGAACTTACAAACTTGCAATAGGCCAGTATTCTATTTCTGGACTATATCCTAGAGAGAGAAATAAGGTATCAACTGTATATTAGGTCATTTTGGTACTGCTAGAGCTACCTACATATTTTAAGTTATTTTTACACTTGGAGTTACATTCTGCTAATATCTTTAATTCTCTGTCAGTGAGATAGGATAAAATCATCTCTATGCAGTCGTAGAGAAGGTTAGAGGTCTCGGGAAGAGAGGAAAAGAATTGTTCCCCTGCTTTAAGAAGATGTACTTTTTCAAAAGCTTTCTTCAACTTGCCCTCCAGCATCCTACCATAGATGGGAAAAGAGGTTTTATAATTACCACCTTCCATCAAATTTTCCATGTGACAAGCTTTGCAAAGACCTACCAGTTTGTTAAAAGGTACGGTAAGTAAGTGAAAGTACGAAACCCCTTCAGAGATTATGGTTCCTTTCATAGCCAAGACTTCTTGTACACATTTACAATAGTATTCTGGGTCAGAGCGGTGAAGCATTGCATTAGAAACCGGATCTAAAGGTAGGAGGTCAAGAGCTTTTAACCTGTAAGCGTGAGACAGAACCAACCAACGGATCTTGGTATCTCCATCAAAGTCACAAGACATCACTGCATTGAAAGGTGTCTCATCAGAATCAAAATCAGGTAGTGTTATATCGGCACCGTAATCCAATAAACAAGAAACACTGCTGGGTGTCCTAAAAGCTAAAGCGAGATGGAGCGGAGATACTCCAAAATCATCTTGGACATTGACAGTGGCATTGTTGTCCAATAGAAGTTGTAACATATCAAGCCCTTTAAGCTTTTTAATGACTAGATGAAGAGGGGTAAAACTTTCTTTGGCCGGGGCGTCGACATCTGGATGGTACTGGAGTATAAGTTTCACAGTTTCACAGTCCCCGTAACTACAGGCGTAGTGGAGAGCTGTCCAGCCTCGCTCGTCTGCCAACCTGACATCTGCACCATTATCTAGCAGTAGTTTACTAGCTCCAAGCTCTCCAAACCCCAGTGACAAGTGTAAAGGTGTTTCTAGATGAATATTTCGACAATCAACAAATTTGTACCTTTCTAGAATAAACTCAGTAAGGTTTGAATGGCCTTCCCTAGCAGAGAAGTGAAGAGGTGTAAAACCATACGAATCTCTATCATAAAGGCTTAAACCCCTGTCTAAGAGCAATTTGACTATCTCTATACTACCACCTTCAGCAGAGTAATGCAACACTGTTGTATTATCATCATCTTTTCCGAAGACTTCAGCACCCAGTTCCAATAAATACTTGACTGTTTTATGATTCCCGTATCGAGCGGCTAAGTGAATCGGAGCAGTGCCATGCTTGTCTATAACATTGACCGAGTGATTGTTACTGATAAGTAATTTTAAAGTATCAGGGTCATCGTATTTTACGTAATGATGTAAAGCAGTTTTCCCCCTCCAGTCCTGAAGAGAAGGATTTGCACCTCTATCAAGAAGAAGTCTCAATGAAATTGCATCACCGGTTTCAGCGGCTAGATGTAGAGGAGTGATCCCATGGATATCATGCACAAGAACACAAAGGTTGGCATCCAAGAAAATTTTAATAACTTGAGGATTACCTCCTTCTGCTGAGAAGTGCAGAACAGTTCTCTCACTGTTATCTCTACAAGTTATATCGGCTCCCTTGCTGATGAGCAGGGTGACAGCTTTAAAACTGCCTGCTCTAGCAGCTAGATGAAGTGGAGTCACTCCGTTTCTATCTCTCTCATTGATATTGGCTCCTCTGTCTAAGAGTAGACTAAGAATATTTTCGTTACCACTTTCAGCAGAGAAATGGATGACTCTTCTTCTTGATAGTCTTCACAGTTAATATCCCCTCCGTGATCTAACAAGTAACGAGCTGCCCATTCATTACCTCTTTCAGCAGCCAAATGTAAAGGCGTTACACCGTAACCGTCTCTTACGTTAACATTGCTTCCTTTGTCCATGAGAAGTCTAATTATTTCTTTTCTGAGCTCGGTATCTTCCAAAGCCAGAGTCCTTTCGGGGAGTTGGCAATCGAAGACAAGGTGTAGCGCAGATATTCCAAATGGATCAAGGGCGTTAACATGAGCTCCTGCTTCCAACAATTTCCGTACCTGATCAATATTCCCTTCTGAACAGGCATCATGCAGCGGGAATTCTTCCATTTTGTTTGAAACTCTATTAAAAAAAACAATATATACATAAAATTAGTTAGGAAGTGAAAACATTGTGTAGAGTTACATAACATGAAATAAAAGTATATACATTTAGATATAAAAAAATAATAAGACTAGTTATAGTCAAATAAGGTTATCATATATTCACTCATCGTACCAACTGAGCAAGTCTCAATTCTGTTTTAAATTTGACACCTTTTTCCATTCATTTTTTAAAACAGTTTCATTACAAAACCAAATATTTGCTGCTGTGACCTTGAACTCAAAACGTTTTGAAATCACAGTTTCCATGGGGTTTTGAATGACAAAACAGTTTTGAAAACCCAGAGAAACATATCATAAAATTGTACTATTAGACAAAAGGATAAATATAATCTCTCAACTATATAAATCAAGCAAAATATGCCACCAAACGATTCCCGACCACATCTTCTTCAGTTCAGCCAAAGTATCAAACAATTCACAAAAGCTTAGAAATTTATACCCAAGACCTGAACCAAGTAAGTGAGACACTTTTAGGATTAATATTTAGTAAAACTAAATTTATCTATCAAGAAAAATCATATTTGATTAAACCTATAAATAAATTGAGATTTTGAAACCAAAATCAAGGTGTTTAAAATTAATCGGGACAATCGCGTGTAAGAAAGGGTAATATACAAGTTACATTTTTCAGACGATTAGATTAAATCACAACATCACTTAAAACAAATCATCGATCATCAAAATTAATAAAAAGCGTACAGTTGTGATAACATTAAATAAATTCATAAAACAGAAATAGTTTTGAGAGCCCAAAGAAAAACCACGCAATTTGATGATTAAAGCCTAACTTTTGATATTCTCAAACTACCTATATCTTTATATCAGTCATTGCCACAAAATAAAACTAAGACATTTAACATGGTTAATATAAAAAACGCATTTAATTTATTTTAAAAAAATCACATACTTGCTGAAAAAAAAGAGGTGAGATAAGCCGAATCAAAGAATGTAGGTCGTTTTAGTTAAAGCCATCTTAAAAAAAGTCGAAAATTTTCAAAATAATAATCTAGAATCATTTAAACTAGTAAAATAGGATAGTCACCGTTTTACTTGACAGTTTTAAACTGAAAAACAGACATAAAATAAAATCGGGATAACTCCAAAAGAACACAGGATAATAATCATAATAATAATAAGTAAAAAAAAATATATTAGATCAGTTTGGAATATTTGAGTTAACGTTCGATGATCTACTTGAAATAATTTCAGCAACAGGTTTAATCGAAGTCTTAACTACAATTATTCCTTCTACCGTCTACCGCGTCTACCCCCCCCCCCCCCCCCCCCCCCCCAGGTGTAGACGTTCACTCAAATCGACAATCCTGTATTCAGGAGCTCACACTATCATTCCGATTGACAGTTAAAAGGAGTCAATATCAGCTCAGTCTTCTGCAATGCAAACTGCCATCAAGTGCGGAGGTTAACGTGAAGGCTTGTTTTATTTTTCAAGTGACTGTTGATATCTGTCAACAGTGATGAAATTTAATTTTTTATTTTTAATTATCAATCAAAATATATAAACATTCTACCCCAGAATTATTTTGGCTTCCGAGCTTACCAAAGGTATAACGGAAGCAATGTGATCGTTTTGAAGAACGAAAATTTGTTATGTCACTGATTTGAAAAATTCCAAGATAGAAATCCGATTCAGACATCAGGATAATATATTGTTGGTTCCGTGTGTCGCTCAATTTTTGCGAACCATCTGATTTTTAGGAAATTTTTATGGTTTGTCAAAAGAAGCTGGCAGATAGCCCCAGATTAATTTCAACCGCCTGCACTCTTTAAATTTTGCTAAATAGATACATACTTTAATTCATGTAAAAAACCAAAACAATTTTGACAGATCTAAAAAATCACATAGGGAAATACTTGCATCCAAGTACTTTTTAGTTCCGTAGGTTAAGCATATACGTTATTGTGGTTTTAGTCCCGTTCAACAGCTTAGGTCATTACAGGAAGTAACATTTTATTTCCCCCATCCCACACTTATGAAAATAAAAAATCGGTCCGAGACAACTTAGACAAACTTTCTCATATACGAGTTCATAATTGGTTAGCTCAGTGTTTTCCATTAATTAATTTTCGAGTTTTCGATGGTACAATTAATTATTATTGAACATTTTATCTTAAAAATAACTTCTTCTCGGCGGGGAATCGAACCCGGCCTCTCTTCGTCCGCGTTTGAAGCTATTTTCTCAGGAACTAGATTTTTCCTGGGAAAACGACTTATATCGTTAGATTTGATTTTAAATTAACTACAATTTTTTAAAATCGTCGGAACCGATTTCGAGAAACATTTTTTAAAATGTTGTGGGGGGGGGGGGGGGGGGGGGTAGCACCCTGAAATTTTGCCATGGGGTATGTATGATTTTTCTCAACTTGCATAATCGGCCAAGTAGTTTAGGCTCTGCACAGACGACAGACAGACATTTTTTAAATACAATTTTTTCCATTTCGCGCCATTACACTACTTTCTCTTTATATGAGAAAGTAAAAAATATAAACAAGCAGTAGAGTAGGGGTCCCTGGTTCGATCCCCCCGGGGGTCACAATGTTTTTTATTGGTAACAACAAAAAGGTAAATTAAAATTTTTCCGGAAAATTTCATCGCCCTACAATAAGGTAGCCTATAGTAATTTTAGGACTAGCCGTTATAGGGCGGTTTTGAGGGGGGGGGGACTTTTTTTTGTGAAATTTTCGCGGAAAAAGCACAATACACATAAAATGTTAAGTATATACTTTTGTATTCTACACTTCAGTAGCTTTCATTTGATACCCCTCCGGAAAAATAAAAATGTTGAGCTAATTAAATGTTCAACTTCTCTATGTTTTTCCTGTGTGGGTGAAACAGTTACGCCAGTATTTCAAATTTCACTCTCTGTGAACAGTTTGGGGGATATGAACCAAAGTATGACGGACAGACAGACACATTACTCGGCACAAGGGTCTCGAGGATGATTTATGACCCCCCCCCCCCCCCCCCCCCCCCTCCCCCACTATGTAGAAAGGCGTTGAAAGAATGTCAATAAGAAATAATAAGCATGTAAGGTGAATGTTACTACTCTTTTAAACAAATTAAATAATTGTCAACTAAAAGAAACTATTCACAGTAAAATTTCTAAGTCAGGGTATTCGACATACAGCTTCTCATGTACCGCCCACGAGACTAGTTATAAGGAGGGGGGTATAGTCTATATTAAAGAGGGCAGGGGGTAGTATCCAAAGAAAGCCTTTAGTCCAGGGGTTCCCAACGGGGTCTGTGTGGACCCCTTGGGGGTCTATGGAAATTTAAAAGGGGTCTATAGTATTATTATGGGTAGAAATTTGCGTATAATTTCTTAAGCCGTCAACTTCTGTAAATAATGCTGGTGAATTAGAAGCCTCTTACTCTTATGATATTTCTTTACCAATTACAAAAGCCGGATATCCAAAAACTGTTTTGAAAATGAACCCTGGACCAGTTTTAAAAAGTATTCCGCACTGTAATTACTCCATAAAACGTTGTATGGATGAAATGACAGAAGATGCTAAAAATCCCTTGATTTGTGAACAGCAAAACAGTGAATTTTATCTTCGATTATAGCTCCAGCTCCAGATAAGGAGAAACAATTTCAATGTATGAATGCAAAGTGTTACAAATGTACACTACAGGTGAACTTATATTTGTTTTGAAAATTTACACTGAACACTTAAAACTATTAAAAGAAGAAATATGTTATGTAAGCTATATTGATTATACGATGATAGGTAATTTCAGGTCTAATATTAAAAAAATTATCAATATATCATTCAATGACCACAATAATAAAAATCGAACTATTGTCCAATTACAATATCGATATATCTGAAATAAAATTTATATCTGAAATCTTATATAAACCACTTTTTTCTAATTTTTTGTCCGAGTTCTTAGCATAAATTGTTATATTTAGGATGTCTAAGTGCAATTATTAGTATTCTGCTATAGTTGTATGATGTATATTAATGGAAAAATGCAAGGGGGTCGATAAAGAAATTTGTTTTTTAAAAGGGGTCGATGAAGGAAAAAGGTAGGGAACCCCTGATTAGTCAGTTGATGTTATTTAACTATCCTAAAAAAATTGACTTGGATTATTGAAGAAGGGTAGGCACCAAAAAGAAAAAACTTCAATACTTGTGTTTTAGCCATGATTCAAACTGAGGACAGATTTCATGTATGTGATCATGATCACATTGGGGAAAACTCTTTTCGGGTTCATGATGTTGCCCAGCGAAGATTATGGTAGTGGATTTTATTTCTACTACTAACATTATTAAGTATTTTGGTTTCCAGGGGCAAAACAAATCATCATTGGTTGTGTGTACTTTCCTGACCTCAATATCTCTAAAATACATGCTATTTTTGACTCTCTGTATGTCTCAATAACTTCCACATCAACGGTCTGCCTCCTAGGAGATTTTAATACCCCTGATGTTGACTGGGTAGCCCATAAGTATACTGGAATCAGGCACATTAAAAAATCTAGAGCTCAAGCAATTTTTAATATCTCACATCTATTGAACCTTAAACAATGTAATACTGTATCAAATGACTATGGTCAAATCCTCGACCTGGTGTTATCTAATTTAAACACTACTGCAGTCTCGCGACATATTGACCCCTTGGTTCAAGAAGATTTTTATCATCCTTGCCTTTCTATTCGCCTAGAATGCAATGATCTTATTCGAAAACCACCTTCTCAAGTCCTCAGAAATTATTCTGCCGGCGATGATTACAAAGGCCTTGCAAATGCCGTAGCTTCCGTTGACTGGTCGGGCATTATGAACTGTCCTGACGTAAATAATAGTGTGGATCTCTTTGCAGCTCATCTCAGATCACTTCTCAACATCTTCATTCCTAGATACAACTACAGGATCTCTTCTTTTCCTTCCTGGTGTAAAAAGGTGGCCCACTTTGCCCCGGGGGCCCAGTTTCGGGCCCCCACGTGAGTATGCCTTGTGGCGTGTGCCCGTGCGCGCTCGTGTATGCTCGTGCTCGTTCGTGCGCGGGTGTGCGCGTTCGCCGGGTTCGTGCGCGTTCTCGTCGTGCGCGCGCGTGCGTGTTTGGGTGCGTTCGTGCCTGCTCGTGCGTGGTCGTACATTTTGGTGTGCGGCCGTGCGCGGTCATGCGCGCTCGTGCCCGTTCATGCGCGTGCGCGTTCGTGCGCGCTCGCGCGTGGGCGTGCGCATGCGTGCCCGTGCGCGCTCGTGCGGCCGCCGCGGGGTATATAAGGAGGCCCGCTGCGCCCTGGGGATCAGTCAGTGTTTAGCTCGGAAGTTAGGAAGTTGTCAGTGTAAGTATAACGTGGCTGTGTGCATAGTGTATAATTTGGATTACCAAGGAAGAGGAAGTACTTACTGTAAGTCGAAACTTTAATTTTATTTTAACTTTGAAATTTTCGTAAAGATTGCTGGAAAGGTCCTTCAGACCCCCCCTCGCTTTGAGAGAGGATAGGCCCAGTCAGGAGTGCTGGACTTTTTTTTATTCAAATTTTGTTTGAGTAGTTTATCTAAATTTTGCCTTTAAAATTAATATTTTCATATAAATTCATGCTTAAAAGACTTAAGAAAATTTTATTCTTCTTAATTTCGAGTTTTTGTTCTTTGCGACTTGATAATTTGGTTTTTTCGATACTTGGTTTGTAAGGGGAGACTGAGAGGTAGTGGGGCACCTTCTTTTTTTTGTAATTCTTTTTTTGTTGATGTGAATTCTTTTTTTTGTAATTCTTTTTTTTCTCTTGAACTTGTATCAACTCGTTTGTTGAAATATATATCTGAGATTGTAGCCGATGGAGTGTTAATGAGTGTTTTGTACAGCAACCCCCTCTTCCCGTCCCAGGAAATTATTCTTTGTACACGGCCCACAGGGCCCGCTACCACCACCCAGGATCTGTGGTCCCCGTGTTACACTGGTATTCACTAAAGCTTCGCATATATATTAAGAAGAAAGATTTCTACAGCCGAAGATTTACTAAAACCAGCAAACATATATTCTACAATTATTTCTCTGTATGTAGAAAACTTGCTAGGCGCCAGTATAAGATTGACAAAGCAATTTATCCTTATAAAGTCGAACATTCTTTAAAAAGAAATGTAAATTATTTTTGGAAGCACGTCAACGTTTCTCGTGGAGTAAATAGTTCCTGCCCACCTATTAGTGTTAATCAGCAATCCGTTTCTGACCCAGGCGAAATAGCTAATGCTTTTGCTGACAGCTATCGACATACCTAGCCAAGTAAGGATGGTGAGGCCGTGGCGGGCCCGTCGGCCCCCGGCCGACGGTAAAACAACCTAAACTAATTCAACATTCTTCATTTTTATTTCATTTGTTCGTTTAGTATTCTTTTTTTTTAAATACAATTTTATATTGTACCGTATTCTACTAATCACCCATTAAAAAAATAGAATATTCTATTTATTGTGAAAAAGCATAAGTCCGAAAGCAGAATTCCAAATATAACAAGGCGAATCAGTAATAATAAGCACAAAATGTCCACATACGCATAACGAAAAATAATCACAAAACAAAGTGCAGACCGTAACTAGAAATCCAATAAACAATGCAAATCAAAAAATTTAAGCGAAATCGAAACAAACAAGTTATGTGTCGAACAGAGCGAAACTAATTTGCAACTGAATACTAAGTTATTGTTTTTTGCTACATATAGAGAAAGTGGGGGAAGGGCAGAAATCCCTTCATGGAAGTACTAATCCTCATCAGGTGTATGGGAAATGTAAAAATTTCCATAGACATTATAATAAGGGGGGGAAAAAAACCCAAGTCCATAGGTAATTTAAAGATGGCTTTAACCAAAACGACCTACATTCTTTGATTTTGCTTACCTCACCTCTTCTTTTCAGCAAGTATGTGATTTTTTTAAAATAAATTAAATGCGTTTTTTATATTAACCATGTAAAATTTCTTAGTATTATTTTGTGGCAATGACTGATGTTTACGCCACTTAAGAAGGTTTTGTTTATTTTAGTTAAATGTTAATCCAGTTTATTTTTCTTTCCACGAGAAGATTTTGATTAGTTTATTCTCTATTATTTACAGTCTTATAGCTAGACATATAGGGAACTTTGACCCGGGTCACCTGCCTTTCCTCTAGCCTTAATTACCCCCCATTGCTTCTTATCTCATCCCCACGCCGCCTTCACGACGCAGCGTGGTTAGTGGCCCTTGTTCCCACGTACGGCCAACATCAAGGAAGGCTTCCTCAACACTGCCACGTCAGCAGCCAAGCAGCAGTTCTTCGATAAGAACCAGCGGCTAACCAGGTTGCTGGTGAACCGGTCGATACCGGCGAGACCTGTCTACCTGCCGTCGATACGGCAAGCCGCTGACGCCTTGCTACCGTCGTCGGTACGACCAGCAGGGACCCCGAACCCCGTCGTCCAAAGCAGCAGGAAGCGCGCAGATTGGATTCTCTATTAACAGGCCAGTCTTACCCATTTTATTCTTTTAGAACAACCAAAGGCAAGATGTTGTCATGTATTTTTATATCTGTTATTCTTTCCTCAATATAAGGATGAGTTAAGAGTTTAAAGGAGGTTTCTGAGTTGTATTATTTTGTTCTTTCCTTCACCCTTTTTCATTATATTTTATTTTTCCTTGTCTCAGCCAAGTCAGGCCAACCACAAGCCCCTTGGCGAGTACAAAGATATATATTTAGTTTGAGAATATAAAAAGTTAGGCTTTAATCATCAAATTGCGTGGTTTTTCTTTGGGCTTTCAAAACTATTTCTGTTTTATGAATTTATTTAATGTTATCACAATTGTACGCTTTTTATTAATTTTGATGATCAAAATTAAGTCTCATCAAAGTTTAGTCCTGGTCCTGGTCCCGTTCTGGTTTTCCCTGCCTTCTGGTCCTGGTCCTGGTCCTGGTCCCGTTCTGGTTTTCCCTGCCTTCTTGTCCTGGTCCTGGTCCCGTTCTGGTTTTCCCTGCCTTCTGGTCCTGGTCCTGGTCCCGTTCTGGTTTTCCCTGCCTTCTTGTCCTGGTCCTGGTCCTGGACCAGGACCAGGACTAGAAGGCAGGGAAAACTAGAACGGGACCAGGACCAGATCAGGATCAGGACCAGAAGGCCGGGAAAACCAGAACGGGACCAGGAATAAGCAAGAATATCTAGATTCAATCCCACCTCTTATTTCTATAACCCTCCCTTTTGATAAGATTATTTGCAAATATCCCAAATTATTAATTGATTCCGACTACTTAAGAAAAATTCTTTTTCTAGACTTTTAGTAGGTCAAACAGACACCATCAAAGAACTAACTACTACGCATTTCTTCAGGAATTATATATTTTTTTAGTTCTTTGATGGTGTCTGTTTGACCTACTAAATGTCTAGAAAAATCCAACTATGCAAAATGCGTTTTTTGGCTGCCGTCTTGGAAAATAACAGCTCATTTGCTTGTAATTCCTTAAATATTGCAGACAGAAAAAAAAGTTTCAAAAATCAAATTCAGGGAAAACCAGAACGGGACCAGGACCAGAAGGCAGGGATGCCAGAACGTCACCAGGACCAGAAGGCAGGGAAAACCAGAACGGGACCAGTAGTAGAGGAGAAATAGGCAAAAAATATGTGTTAGGAGGAACTAATTCCCACAAAAACGGAGTTTGATTTTTTAGTTTTTTGATGGTGTCTGTTTGACCTACTAAAAGTCTAGAAAAAGAATTTTTCTTAAGTAGTCGGAATCAATTAATAATTTGGGATATTTGCAAATAATCTTATCAAAAGGGAGGGGTTATAGTTATAGAAATAAGGGGTGGGATTGAATCTAGATATTCTTGCTTATTAAATCATTTAATAAGCAAGTTTATGTTTCTTGATGATAGTTTATAAACCCATTAAATTAAAAATAACGCTCTCCGTAGCGAAGCACGGGTAATAAAAAATATAAAAATAAATATAAAATAAAATATATTAGAGGGGGCGTGTTTCATAAAAATTCACAAAGTTATGACCTCTAAAGATAATATTAAAAATATGGTCATAGAAAATTTTAGAACCCCAAAAATAGATTAATTTGTGTGATTTCATTTAAATATTATGGTATTAATATAGGCACCCCCCCAAATTTAGTTACATGGCCTTGTCCCAGTTGTAGTTTAGGCCTATTTTTTTATTTCAATACTATTTTCCCCAACTTAAAACGAATATTTTTGTCACGTTCCCTATGAATAAGTTGGATTTCCTTCCAACTGCCGAGATTATCGAAGTTAATGCAAGCAATAAAAAAAATCGTTCGTGATGCGGGCCCCTAGGCGGCCGCCTATGCCTAAATCCGGCCCTGATGAGATAAGAGGATTTATGGAGCTACAGAATGGCAAACATCTAAAAATTACGAGCTTACACGAAATAAGGTCAATTGTCCACTCAAGAAGTGGAAATCAATAAAACCACTCTGCAAATAAAACACGGCTCGCTTCATGTGAAGGAAGAATAATATGTTAGAGCAACAGTATATAGGGTCGAGTAAGTTAGCAATGAACTACACATATCCGCAAGAGATAAGAATAATTTTATTCTTATCTAGATTTCTAGGAGTATTCCCGTATACAGAACAACTCGTAAGATCGTGGTTCGGTTCATTAACAACAACTTTATACATTATCATCGTTGTAGCAGTTCAATTTAATTTAAAAATACGTTACATCCAAATAATAAACGGTAGTAGACTTAACGAGCTGTTATACTTTATGGTAATAGTTTGGATGTTAACATTGGTAATAGCCGTATCATTACCATTTTTTAGGAAAGAAAATATAAAAAAATTATTAAATTCGTACAAGAAAATAGATAATCTATTACATTCTACAGAAGAGAATTTGTTTAAAAAAAATAACACTATATTACTTTGTATTGTTCTTAGAATTGCAATTTTCTGTTTAGGTCTCACATTATGTATTAGTTTAAGGTACCGAGATAACACGTCTTTACCACTAATTAAAAAATTACAAAGTTTAGTATTGATTACATATTGGTTTTCAGTGCCTTTTCTATTTTTACAATTGCAATTTTTCATTTTCATCAAAGTTCTCACGAGAAGAGCCGAATTATTAGCTAATACCGTCCAGAAATATTCGACGAATAAAACTGATATTAGAAGATTGATAAAAACAGCATCTGAAATCTTCAAAGCTTCTCAATTGTTAAATTCAATTTACAATTTACTTCTGTTAGCGATCGGAGTAAATTGCTTTGTAACCAATTTAGTTGGTATTTATCTGGTGATTAGTTTTCCCTCAACATATTCTACATACGTCAAAGAAGAGAATAGCAAATGGATCAACTTAACTATGACAATATTCTACATAGTTGAAAAAAATTTCGAAATGTTTAACGTTTTGATAAATATTTATGAGTTGGGTCAGAAGGTACATATATTATATTTATTTACTCAAAATTAAATGAATTCTTTCTCAAGTTAATTAAGTTCATTATTTAACCCGTTTTGTGTTTTAAATATTTCAGATGGAAGAGTTTGACTTAAATTTAAATAAATTAATCCAAAAGAAGCAGATTATCTTAAAATGCGTAAGAAAAAACAAAAATATAACTTTATTTATTTATTTATTTTTTTTTATATTGGATGACTAGCGACATGGCCATTTACACCCAAACACAGTTAATTTATACAATTATTCAATCAACAAAGAATAAAAAGGAAAAAAAGGGGGGAAACAAACAAATTACAAAAATAAAAAATTACAATTAAAAAAAAAAAAAAAAAAAAAAGAAAAGAATAATGGTAATTTAGTACTAAATATTAAGATAAATTATATAATAAATAATGATAAAAATATGAGGTAAATAAATAAATTGATGAAGATTGGATAGTATTCAGAATATTATACCTTTCTAAGTATAAGATCCATTAAATAAATAGTTGATAAATGATAGTCAATAATAATTTAAGTAATATTGAAATAAGGCCAGAGCCAGATAGAACCATGATTCTGAATTTCCACTAATTTATGATTTAAGTTCATGTGATTGAGCTCCCTTTTTTTCTTTTTTTTTTTTCTTTTTTCATAGTTCCTGGAAAATTTCCGCTTCTTTTAGATACAGAAAAACTCGTCCGATTATTTTTTCGTCGTCGCATAGTGCCTCCTGTGTTGTTGTTGGAACTTGGTGTTTGTCTCTTAGATCTTGAAGACCTGGGCAGCAGGGGCGGATGGGGAGGTACCCGCCGGCGCGGGAAATTATAATAACCGGCGCGGCGTCACATGTTTTGGCAAAAAAGCCCCCCCCCCCCAACGATATAATGAACTTCCAAATTGGTACACTAGAACGCTTGCTTTCATAGTTCGAAAATAAAAGGGGGAAAATAATCAAAATAGTTGGTTAGATATAGTATAGTAAAAAAGCAATACCTTCAGATAATTATATATTAACACAGAATAAAAATTGTAATAAAAAAGAAAGAAGAAGATAATAATAAAGGAATTAATACAACAATTTGTTTGATAAAAGTCCACAAAGTCGGCCTAAATTATTAACAATGCCATCGTTTGCAATTTGATTCAGTAAATCAGTTTCGCAGCTCATGAGCATAAAAGCTTCTAAGCGAGATTGTCTCAGACTATTCCTCAATCTACTTTTAATATATTTTAATTATGTAAATGATCTTTCACAAGCTACCTGTGATATTGGAAGGGTAACTAAATATTTATAGGCTAGTGCGAGGTTAGGGTAAGCCTCTTTATACATATTGTATTTGAATAAAATAGCGTACCTAACAGCAATCGCACAATTTTACAGTTTCTCTGGAGCGGATCCAGCAGTAGAATGTATGGGGGTGCCTGGAGGGTTACCTAGATTGGTGTCCGATCCATAGGAAGCGAGCTATTCGCAAATAACCGAATTTGTTGATCTTTGCCCTTGAATATCTATTAACGCGACCACGATCTCATTGCCGATTTTGAATATGTTTTTGAGAACGTCAAGATGAAGCCATCAAAAAAAAAAATTTAGTTACGATTTTTTTGGAACAGAAAACCTAAAATGACTGGACTAATAATAATCATTTAATAATAAACAATATGTACTATTATTATTAAAATACAACACTTTATTTTTAAAAGTATAGCTTAAAATATATTATTTATTTTTAAAAGCATAGCTGTACAAGTGGATAAAAAATAAAACCGGCGGAGAAAACAAAAATATATAAACGAGGGAAGTCGCGAAGAGGACGGGAAATTTGAAGTTGGTTTTGAAGCGATGCGGCGCCGCAAAAAAGATGGTTTGGAACTTTTACGTTCTTTTCATCGCACCGTAAATCGCGAAATAATGTAAACACACCTACTTCGTCTCGTTTTTCATTTATAGGATGAACCCACAAAGTTCTATTTCTAAAATTTGTTTGTTGATGTTGATGATGACGACGGCGCCGCTCCGGCGGTTAAGTGAATAGTACAGAGAACAATATACAACGCGTCTAATCCATAGTTGGAGGGAGACTAAAGAGAAGAGCAAGAGCGGCGCGGGCTCCCAGTGTGAAAGGCTCCCAGTGTGAAAGCTACGGCTCCGGAGCGAGAGCCGTAAAAGGCTCCCAGTGTGAATGCTACGGCTCCGGAGCGAGAGCCGTAAAAAACTCCCAGTGTGAAAGCTACAGCTCCGGCTCCGGAGCGAGAGCCGTAAAAAACTCCCAGTGTGAAAGCTACAGCTCCGGCTCCGGAACGAGAGCCGTAAAAAACTCCCAGTGTGAAAGCTACAGCTCCGGCTCCGGAGCGGCCGTGAGGCTCCTTTCTTACTCTTTTCAGTGATACAGCAATAACCATAAAGGCGCTAGCCACATTTTCATTTAGTCTATATAACCCATTTATTGCTGTCTGTACGGTTTTTTAATAAATAAAAATTGTGCTCTTATTATATCAGTGGCACTGCACTGATACTATAACATAATAATAAACATTTAAGAAGTTAATCAAATAAAACTTTATTATTGTTATTATTATTTATTTTTTTTTTTTTAAATTGGCTTGGCGGCGCTTCGGGAAATTTCCCGGCTTCCCGGTGCCCCCATCCGCCCCTGCTGGGCAGTCACATAGAATATGTGCCACAGTCAGAATTGCATTACATCGTCTACATTTGGGCACTTCTTTGTCTCTCGAAAATAAATAGCTGTGAGTCAGTCGCGTGTGTCCAATTCGAAGGCGGCATAAAATGTTTTCTTCATGTCTGTTTTGTCGGTGCGCAGTCGTCCATTTTGAAATTGTTGTTTTTATTGGCCTCAATTTGTTCTCTCTACACAAGTTCCAGTTCTTTTGCCACACCTCCTTTATAGCTGCGTTGATAGAAGCATATAAATCTTTAGCGTAGACTGCCGTTTGAGTTGGAAGTCCGTCCATTGTTGCGGTTTGTGCCAACCGATCGGCGTTTTCATTCCCTGGAATTCCTGAGTGTCCAGCGACCCAGAAGAACTGAGCATTGATTCCATTGTCATGAAGGCATTGTCGGATTTTGAGGACTGTCTGATTTTCACTGTACAATTTGCCTAAAGCTTGAAGAGAACTCAAGGAGTCAGAGTAGACAACGATACTTCTTATTCCTTCTACTGCCGCATAATATATTGCTTGATATATTCCTTCTAGTTCAATGGTACATATCGAACTTTGCCTCGTGCATGAAAACTGTCTCATAATGGATTCATGTGTGAATGCACATCCACTTCCTTGCTGGCTCTTTGATCCGTCAGTGTAAAATTTTGCCATATTGTAATGGGTGGAGGATATTGATATATGTTCTTGTGCGTAGACACCTGGTGCAGTTTGAGCTCTGGTGCGATTCCCATTCCGACCCGTCTTTGGTTTTTTTACAGCCCATGGAGAGGTATCAGGCTGCCGAAAAATGGAGGGTTGAGGCAACTGTGTTAAGTTATAAAAATTTAGAAGCTTATTAAATCTTAAATAAAATGGCAATGATCTGAAATTTTTTGTTTCATAGAGGAGGGTAAATTTTGTGCTTTTGAGAAGAGGATAGATCATATTGTCCGGGAATTGCAAAATTCGATGTCCATATCGGAGGAGAAGCACGTCACGTCTAGCAGAGAGGGAAGGCTCATTAGCTTCAACAAGGAGACTTTCGATGGGGCTGGTTTTAAAAGCTCCAGTTGCTAAGCGAATACCTGCATTGTGGACAGCATCCAATCTCACCAGGCATGTTGGTTTTGAACTGCCATAAACTATACACCCATAGTCAATCTTTGATCTTATGATTTGACGGTATAAATAAAGAAGTGACGCCCTGTCCGCTCCCCATTTATATGCCTGGATCTGTCGCAATAGATTAAGATCTTTCATGCATTTAATACGGATATATTCGATATGGGATTTCCAAGAAAGTTTCTTGTCGAAAATTAACCCTAAATACTTAATTTCATCAACCACTGGAATTTTTTTTCCGTATAATGTTAGTTTTAATTTAGATTGAAATTTAGATTTTCTTTGCCTGGAGAAAAGAACACATTTGGTTTTAGATGTGGAAAATGTGAGACCAGTGGAGGAAGCCCAAGCACTTAGTTTGTCAATGCAGTTCTGTAACACTGGTGTTGCTAGCTCTGATGTTTTTGCTCTGAAGACAATGGTTATGTCATCCACAAACAGGAAAGGTTCTACAAACGAGGGAACTGATTGGACTGCTTGTGTTAGCGCCAATATAAACAATGTAACACTTAAGACTGCCCCCTGGGGTACTCCATTTTCTTGGACATGCTTATTAGACAGTGTGCCTCCCACTCGCACACTGAAGGACCTGTCAGAGAGGAAATTTTTTATAAAAAGGGGCAGGTGCCCTCTGAATCCTAGATTGAATAATTGTTTTAGAATTTCATAGCGCCAGACCTTATCGTACGCCTTTTCGCAGTCGAAGAACACCCCTAACGTTAGTTTGTCTTGTACAAAGCCGTCTGTGATATACGCTTCCAGTCTACTCAGGTTGTCTATGGTTGACCTGTTTTTGCGGAACCCTGATTGGAAGGGAGATAGGAGTTTCTTTTTTTCCAAGGTCCAAAGTAATCGGGCATTAACCATCTTCTCAAAGAGTTTCCCTAAAGTGTTAGTGAGCGCTATCGGTCTGTAAGAATCTACGAGGTGTGGCTGCTTGCCAGGTTTAGCTATAGCAATCAATGTAGCAGCTCGCCAGCTGTCAGGGTATGTGTCTGTACTCCAAAAAGTGTTATATAAATTTAGAATATGCTTTAGAAAAATAGGTGGTAAATGTTTTAGCATGAGATTGTGGATTTGATCTGGTCCAGGAGAAGTTGGTTTTAAGGACTTTAGAGCAGTCTCAAGTTCCCATTCTGAAAATTCTCTATTGTATTCTTCTAAACTCTGCGTGTTAAAATTTAGCTCCTTCTTTTCTTCTTCAATTTTAATTGCCTGGAAACTTGGTGAATAGGAACTCGTTGAACTTACCTGTGCAAAGTGATGTGCAAGCAGTTCAGCCACTTCCTTTGGTTCTGATACTAACCGATTTTTATGTTCTATTTGTAGGGTGGGGGAGGCTGAATATTTTCCAGCCATATTGCGAACCTTTCTCCAGATTTCTTTTGTTGGTGTACTTTCATTTATAGATGATATATACTTAATCCATGAGCTTCGTTTAGCGTGAGAGAATGTTCTCTTACAAAGTGCTCTTGCCCGTTTAAAACTAATTAGGTTTTCATTAGTGGAGTTAGCCTTAAAGCGGCGTAGAGCCTTACGCCTATGTTTTAGAACATTTTTACACTCATCATTCCACCAGGGAACAAGAGGGCGACCCTTTTTCTGACATACCTGTGGAATGGCTTCTTGGGCAGATGACAAAATGGATGTTATTATGTACTGCAGGAGAGCTTCTGTGTTCTCGGTACTTATAGGTTGCTGAAAAGGGGTTGCGAGAATAAGTTGGTGCCGGAAAAGATCCCAATCTGCTTTTTTAAAGGACCAGCGTGGAGAGTAGTTGACTGATTTATTGGATGTTGGAAATAGGGTGAGGAACAACGGGTAGTGATCGCTTCCATATAGGCTATCTGCTACTGTGAATTCAGCGAGAGGCGACAAGGAGGATGAACTTATCATTAAATCCATGGAATCAAATTTTCCAGTTCTACTATCCATGTAGGTCATTTGGTCTTTATTATGGAGAAAGAGGTGGTTGGAAGTAATGAAGCTTTCAACTATTAATCCTCGCGCATTTGCTTTTGTTGAACCCCATAGGGGACTGTGGGCATTGAAGTCTCCCGTAATTAGAAATGGTGTTTTTAGCTGAGTACTGACACAGTCTAATTTTGCTTGTGTAGCTTGATCATCTTGCCCCAGATAAACATTGCATATTGTAACAGGGAATGTAGAACCTATTCTTATAGCTAATACCTGAAGTTCAGAATGGATGGAAAGCTCTTGATAAGGAATATCTAATTTTACTAATATGGCCAAACCTCCTTGTCTGGTTCCATTTTTCGGATCAAGGCGTAATGTATGAAATCCTGGTATTGTAAGTGAAAATGCAGAAGGGAGATGGGTTTCCTGCAACAAGAGCACATGAGGGCTCTCATTCTTTAGTAAAACTCTTACATCCTCATTTCTGGTTCTATATCCCTTACAGTTCCATGAGCATATCTTAAGTTTCTGGTGTTCTGAACTCATGTCTAAAAGTTAGGTATTTTATTTATTATTATTATTTATTTTTGACTTTCATCTCGGTTTCCTTTTGCTTTCTGGTTTATATGATTTTAATCGATTTTTTCTGTCCAAGACAGTATGCGTAGGCTCCCCATCAGAATCTGGGTCCCACTGGTTGATCCACATCATTTCTTGTTCCGCCTGGCTATTAATTTGAATTACTCTATGTTCTGACTGGGTGGGGCTGGAGTTTAATTTTGAGTCTTTCATTTTACTAGGCGATCTATCTTTTGTGGGTTCTACTTTTTCGGTGAGACTATTTTTCTTATGTGTCATTCCTGGAATTGGCTCTTTTTGTTTATTGGAAAGTGGTT
The DNA here is from genome assembly GCA_951217055.1 of Gerris lacustris. Lineage (NCBI taxonomy): Eukaryota > Metazoa > Arthropoda > Insecta > Hemiptera > Gerridae > Gerris > Gerris lacustris. Next base: position 31,146,633 of record OX578282.1, on the reverse strand, counting down.
TAGATTCTTGAAGACGAGCTTGTTTCTGTTGAATATTTTCAAGGTCTGATTCTGTACATTGAGTTACTTGGTCCTGAGTGATAGTTTTCCTTTCTACGTTATTATTTTTGTTTGCTTTGTCAGAATCAATACTGTTTGAGACGGAGAAAAGACTTGAATAAGACTTAGGTGTAGTAAGGGGCATGAGTACTCTTGCCTTCCTTTTGGCCTCAATATAACTTATTTTTTCTAGTGTTTTGAGCTCACATACTTTCTTTTGAAAATTCCACTGAGGACAACTTCTGTCGATTGCCGAGTGCTGACCTCCACAATTTAGACAATGTTTTGGTTTAGAGCAAGGTAAAGATGCTTCTTCGTGAGCAACTTCCCCACATTCACTGCACATTTTTCCTGATCTACAGTTAACTTTGGAGTGGTTGTACTTAAAGCATTGAAAACAACGCATAGGCAAAGGTATGTAGGGTTTTACTGGAACGTTGAGGTAACCGATCTTTAGTTGTTGAGGTAGAGAGGCACAGTTAAACGAAACTATGTAATTATGAGTAGGGATTAGATCCTTGCCTTGTTTTCTATTAATACGTCGTACGTCTTCCACTCCCTGGTATTGAAGTTCCTCCTTTACTTCTGAAAGTGGTATGTCATCGATATCATCACACCACACCACTCCTTTTACAATGTTTAGGGTTTGGTGCACTTCTACGGTGACTGGAAATGTTTTGTACTTAGGAAGTAGAAACAACAGTTTATCCGCTTGTTCAGGACTGAAAGTCTGCACAAGCAAAGTTCCATCGCGTAATTTTTTAATCGACTTGACAGGTCCTGATACGTGATTTATTAGTTTGTCAATGACAAAGGGTGAAACTTTGGCCATTGATTCATCATTTGGTCTTTTTACAACAAGAAAAGTATATTTTGGCTTTGGAATGATTAGGGGGGAAGATATTTGATTCCCAGATCTTGGTCTCTTATTTTTTGATTGTTTACTGATATTTTCAGTTGACATCTCTTGACATTTATAATTTTCAATATCCATGTTAGACGAGATTGGAACAGGATTAAAGGCGTGACACTCAGACTGACCCCCAGGGTCAGAGGGCCCACAATGGGCCATGTTGAAAGACTTTACCAATCTGTTTTGTCTTAGTTTAGCTTACTTTTTCAGACCTAAATTAGATGTCAAAATATGTAAACAATGATTAAAAGTGTTTTATATAAGTTTATACCTTTCGTCCGCAGCCGCAAGTTACTCAGAGTATTTTCAAGCTCGGCTTGCTGCTATAGGTCCTCCTCCTTTTCCTTCTTTTACAGTTTTTCTACCCGTAAATCCAGAAATATTTATTCACACTCGAGGAAAACTTTTCAATCTCAAAAAAACAAAAAAACAAGTTTTATTTATTTTTTTTTTTTCAAAAATATAACTTTATTATTATAAAAAATCACGGTAGAGATTAAAATGCAAATAAAATAAAATACAAAGTAATATTTTATGTTTAAATTATTAATGACAACGGGATATTAATTTTCAAATATCTTTTTATTTAATAAATTACGAGTACAACTATAAAAACAATGTAAATATAAGAGTAGTAATATGAGCATTTAACCAAATTGGCATTTGGATACAATTTATTAAAGACCCTAATAAGAAGATTAAAGATGTCTTATATCTCCGGTTTATTGATTATTGGCATTACCTTATTTAATTGTTAATTATATTTATTGGAATTGTTGTTTATCTTTTTAGGTGAGTGTTGAAGTGCACTTTATAATGAGAAAGAAAATTCAATTTACAGCTAACGGTTTATTCAAACTGGATTTTGAACTTATTACTGCCGTAAGTAAAACAATTCTAAAAGAGGTGAGACAGAAGGAAAATGCAATCAGGTTATTTTTCTATTCAGATTTTATTAGAGTCAAACTAATTACTGTTAATTTATTGTTTTGCAGATAACTTCATCAGTAATTACTTATGTAGTAATCCTTCGTCAATTTACAGTGACAACTGCGCTTGGAATAGAAAATAATTAATACAAAAAAAAGTTGCCCTCATTACTATAAAATGTATGTATAAATAAAGCATTTAATAATTCCATTTCTTTTTTTTTTAAAAAACACCTAATGTCCAAAAAAAAAATGGTTTGAAAGTATTAGACTTCTGAATATAATTAGATCTTTTGTATTAAATTATATTAAAAATCCCGTCCAGTGGCGCACCCAGGATTTCGACAGGACGGACGAACTACCAAAAGCATAAGGGTTTCTAGGATGACCTCGAATCCCTAAAAAGGTATAACAATAAGAAAATAACCGTAGACAAAAACAATTAGACTGGGAAATCATTGAACAATCATCAACCATGATGGTGCATTAATTTAATTACCAGTCCCTTCTCTCAATCAGCAATTGCACCAGTAAATAATTAATAATTCTAGTTATAGGACAAATCACGGGCGTCGTCGCCGGGGGGGACAGGGGGGACGCGTCCCCCCCCAATGTTTGAGATGTAATAAAGAATTCAACATAAAAAAAGTTTAAAATATCTAACCCGTTTTTACTTTTCTACATATAGTTTATCTTTAATAATATATTATCCATTATATGGCACTTCGATACCATGTTAACTGGGAACAGTGAACAACTAATTTAGAATCTGAAGATGGCTATTAAGTAGCCAAAACCTGTTATCAGTTATTACAAATACTTTGTGTGAAAACCTAGTATTTCCTCCCCCTCGCCCTTTTCAAAATGATGACGAATATGTTATTTATTGTGTGGGGTAGATATGCATTTTATGCCACCTATTTCTAAACGTCTTATTCAGTTTTTAGGGTTTCGTTCGTAAAAACCAAAAAAAAGAAACCCTTATAGTTTCGATCCTGTGTCTGTCTGTCACTCTGTATGATTCTAATAAGTTTTGAATGAATAGAGATAAAAACATGAAACTATCCAGTATAAAAGATTATTTTGACGCGCACACAGGAAAAATGTAGCGAACTTAAAATTATTAGCTGTTAATTATAGAGAATAATTCATGTCACGCGATTTTTTTATATTTTTTAAATTTTAAATGGGGTATCAATAAAAGGTATGAGTATATATTACAAAAATATATAAAACTTTTAGAAGTGTTTATTTTTTAACGCCATTTTGTCAATAAAACATCAAAATTTTAAATCAAAATGCGTGTCCCCCTCTATAACTAAATTTCTGCCATTACTAATAATATAAAAAAATATGCAAAATGTGCGGTCTGCTGGGCCATAGAAAAAATAAGATTAGCAATTTGAGTAAAATTTTGCTTTTGGGGTATCAAATGAAAGGTATTGAAGAGTAGACGAAGAGTGGGTGAAAGAAAATACTGAATTTATCGAGATAATACAACCGGAATCGTTTTTATAATGTACAAAGGTACTGTAAAAAAATCAAATCCTGTAAAAAGAAACAGTTTAGAAAAAAAACCTAAATCGGACAGTACGAAATAAGGAGGACAAACAGATAGTGTACTCGTAGTTTTACCAATTTTGATGTCAAAATAGAAAACTTTATGCAAAGAAAGAAAATGTTTCCTTAAAATTTTCCTAGGGCCCCCAGACTCCACCTACCTTCGTCTTGGGCTGTAATAGCTCAACCACCCCCCAAAATCCATGACCAAATCTGTAAATTTGGACTAAACTTTATATTGTGGTCACCCTAAGAAACATATATTTATTATTTTTCATAACTATTGATTAAATGACATAGTTTAAGATACACAGATTTGAAGTAATATTGCATAATGGCTATTGACTGATCTATTTAATCTACATTGATTAGGGGCACAACTCTTATTGAAGCGAGCGTAAGCGAGCTTCTTACATTCAACGAAATATGCATCTTGTCTGTCTGTCTGTCTGTCTGTCTGTCTGTCTGTCTGTCTGTGTGTAACGTTTACGTGTCCGACGATAACTTGAGTAAAAGTTGACCGATTTAGTTGAAATTTGGTATACATCTTCCTTTTACTAATACTCAGGCTAAGCTCGTTGGACAGCGTGATCCGTCCAAGCGTTCACGCGTAAAATAGAGAAAACAACCTTTTTACCGATATCTTACGTTCTAACGTAACGATTTTAATAAAACTTCATGTACATCGGCTTAAGTACAATTGAAACAAGTATGTAAAATTTCAACTTGATACAAGCAGTAGTATTTGAGTAATGAAGTGATACATTTATAATATTAGTTTAAAAGCTATTACGGGCAGTGGCGGATTAAAGGGGGGGGGGGGGGCGGGGGTGGCGACCGCCCCCCCCCTTGATTATACTTTTTTCCAACGACTACCAAATTTCATATCAGAAATGCATAAAAGCGCTGTTTTGAGAGGTAATATTTTCAAAATTTTCCGAGGGAGGACCCCCGGCCCCGCAATATATCCTCCCCCCCCCCTTAATAATATACTTCTGACGACGCCAGGCGTCCCGGAGTTGTCCCGGTTTTGGACTTTAAATCCGGAACTTGTCTCCCGAAAACATTTTTCGGGACGCCAAAATGTCCAAATTTTCAATAGAGACGCCGATAATAGATTAATTCGTTTAAACAAATCCACATATTCTGATAATTTATTTTATAAAATAATTTATAGATGCGTAGTTTTAGCAAAATGTTTGTTATTGCCAATCTGAATCAACCGCATTTATTCCATTAAAAATAAGTACGAGTATTTGCTTTGATTCGATGGTCTTCAAATAGATATAATAACTTATCTAAATTAATTTACTTAATTTAACTATTTTTTTCTAAATATAAAATTAGGTCCGTTGTCATGGGGTTAACGGCTCGTAGATATGTAAAACGAAAATATTAAAAATCCCCCTTTAGCTTCCGAGCTTACCGAAGGTAACAAACTGTGATAAATTTTCGTTCTCAAGAACGAAATTTTTTTTAGGTATTTTAGACAAAGGGAATGATTAGGTGCACAACTTTTATTGTGTTACAATAACTATACTTTTAAGTTTGTATTATATTTTTTTAAAAAAATGTACTTGTGATTATGTTCATACTTGTTTTCCAACAAACTACACCATATACTTAATCGAGCCAAAATGACCCTTTTGTGACTAAGTATTAAAATCAAATTTTACCTCAGAAATGCATTTAAGCGTTGTTTTGAGAGGTCATATTTTCAAATTTTTCCGGGGGAGGACCCCCGGACCCCCCGCTTTATGCACCATACAATAATTAACTGCTAACGACACCTATGACTTTCGGTTAAGATATTGTACTGCAGTCGGGGGGGAGGAATCCTGAGACCCCCCCCCCCCCCCTTTTCTTAGGGCTTTTCATACTCCCGAAACCCCTTGGAGGGTCAGATCGCCACCCCCTAGATGACACCCTTAATCCGCCACTGATTACGGGTGTTTAGTGTGTAGGTTTGTTTAGGAAGTAAAGCTTTGTAACGAGTACCCCCACTCTACCCCTCACTACCCTCTTCCACTTATCTTCAACTATGACATTCATCATGATTAACAAATTTCAATAGTCAGTATTTTATTGCAATACGCTCGCTTCAATGATAGAGCCACGCGATGCCTAGTTATGTTACAGTTACTATTTTTCAATCTCTATATTACAATTCTTTTAAGAAACTTGTGGTCATACTTTTGTCCTAACGAACTACATATAATGATACTTTATTATATGACGTAGTATTAAAATCAAATTCCACCTAAGAGATGCATAAAAACGCTGTTTGGAGAGGTCATATTTTTAAAATTTCCCGGGGGAGGGCCCCCGGACCCCCCTTCCGCAATGTGTCCCCCCCAATAATGCACTGCTGACGACGCCTATGGGACAAATTAATAAAATAATAAATGGGCCATTTTCAAATAAAATGTACCTTTAGGGAAATCAATTTGGCTACTTTATAGAAAATTAAAATCAGCCTTAGACTTGATATTCTGATTGATTGATTATTCTGCCACATCAGGGACTTACAAACAAACCCTAATCCCTCCTTCTTTCTTTCATACTCACCCTCTATTTCTGCCAACTCCTATTTATCAGTAACACTCATTACTAAACCCCTGGGACATACATATAAATATATTTGTTTCGTTTTGTACTAAAGTTTTATTTCTTCCTATCCCATTTTATAAACTTAGATATTTTATTGGTTAAAAAAAAATAATATAATAAAAAAAAATACGTGTGGTGTCGCAGGCCACGGTAGGAACGAAGTTCCTTACATTTTTCATTAAATATAAATTATAAAATCACACTACTAAGTACCTATACATTGCTAACTACTTATACAAGGCGGAGTTAGAAAAGAGACAAAATTATAAGTAACGAACTGTTTGTACCTAGCAGAGTTGAGGCAAAATTAAAAGAAAATCATTATTTGTATAATTAATGTCTTACAATAAATATATAATGAATATAAGAAAAAAGTTGATCATGATGAGTTTATAGTGAAAGAGTATGTTTGTTGAAGGAGTTTGGATTGAAATAGGACTGTTTTCTACCTACCCGGCCAATTAATTTAAAATATTATAAAATATATCTCTTCCCTACTCTACAGCTTCTGCTTGTATCAGGGTGAAATTTTACATGATTATATTTTATTTATTTACAAAACAAAGCGACATTTTTGACATATATAACCAAAATAATCAAAACAAGTCAAGTAACAGGCTTCCTTAATAACACTTTTTCCCGTCTTTTAAAGCTTACGTTTACGCGAGCGTTGCGCATGAACGCTTGGGCGGATAACGTTTTCCGACGAACTCAGCCTGGGCATTGGTAAAATGAACATGTGTACCAAATTTCATCTAACTCGGTGATCTTTTACTTAAGTTATCGTCATCTGTAGATTTCGTGACGGATTTTGCGTGGCGGTGATTTTGGTCTTTTTTTCGGATTCACTCCCGGGCTCCAGAACGTGCCGTAAGGAACTTCGTTCCAAAAAAAAAAAAAAAAAAAAATCACATAACATCAATAACATGTTATCAAAACTACAGTGGGACGTAACACTCATTACGATTTTTAATGAAAGCAAGAAATTTTCACCTTATAAACCATATAATGACCCTGATTAACACAATAATAGACAGACATCAGATCAATAAACCTAAAGGATTTTTTTACCTTTTCTGTCCCAAGATTTTACAATTTTATTGTAACTAAAAAAACATTAATATGCTTTTTTTAAAAATTTATGTATAAAATTTAATAAAAAACCATGATCATCAACCATCTCATTGGATTTATTTTTTTTTTCTCTTTGGATTTTTATAATAAACAAGTGTCATAAGAAACAAGTGGGTAATAGCTTGGAAGAGTTAAAGGAATGAATTAAACAGCCCACTGCCAATATTCCTCTTGAGCAAGTTCAGAAGGCATATAAAGAATTGATTAATGTATTGCCACCTACTTTTTTTTGTATAGAAGTTAATCTTTTAGCGACTTTTAAGAATATGGTGGCAGGGCCGCTGAGAGGATTTCCGGGCCCCTGGGCAAGTTAGCACCTGGGCCCCTTTGAACAAATAAGAGGGGGGGGTGGGGGGGGGGGGGTCCTCCCCCGGAAAATTTTTAAAAATTTAATTACCCAAAATATGAGTTTTAAAGATTTCTGAGGGCAACTTTGTCCTTAGAGGAAAATATGTTTGGTAGGGACAAATTTTGATGTTAAATTAAGATGGGCTAATAATTGAGTAGTTTTGTAGCAGGTATCATTAAATAACCTTCTTTTACACTTTGTAAAATACATTATATAAAATAAAACATAATATAAATTGTTTGCTAAAATAGTGAGATTAAGAGAAAACAAATCAAAATGTTTAAGTTACGCTTTTTTTTTTTTTTTTCTTTTTTTTATACAAAAGTTGCATTACTAGGAAAAAATATTAATATCAGTATGCCAATATGATTTGTCTGTCAGTTTCTCTCCTATAAATCAACATCGACCATATTGAATAAGATAAAAATCTAAGTACATAACTAAATGAAACACTAAAGTTCAAACTTCCATACTTATGACACATTTGGAATAATTTTATGTTCTTCACAATTAGTGATAAACTTAGCATCTGGGCCCCTTTGAACAAATAACGGCGGGGGGTCCTCCCCCGGAAAATTTTTTAAAACTTAAGAGCAAAAAGATGAGTTTTAAGAATTTCTGCGGGCAAGTTTGTCCTAAAAAAAAGATGTTTGGCGGGGACGAATTTCAAATACATATGTACTGCTGGTTAAGTTTGTATTTGTGTCTGTTTAATTCCATTGCGTGAATCAACTTTGCCTCCCAAACTTAGCTAGGTCATTAGGGGCCGTCGCAAAAAAAAAAAAAATCTTAAGAAAAAAAACAAAAAAACATTTGCGTTCAGAACTGAATGGTGTTCCCTTACAATAGTATAGAAGTATAATTCCAAGTTAGATTTTATTATGCTCTCAAGGGGCCTCTACCGACATTGGTACAAAGATAGTAGTTTCATGTTTTTGTTTTAGAATTGGGGGCCCCTTGGCTCCGGGGCCCCACTCACAATTCGGGCCTATACTTATGCCACCAATCACAATATCCATGCTTTTTTAGTTGTTAAAAATCCAGAGCTGCCCCCGGAAGCCCGGGGCTCAAGGGGGCCCGAGCCTGTCCCTCCCAAACTTAGCTAGGGCGTAGGGGCCCCACGCCAAAAAAAAATTGATGAGAAAAGAAAAGAAAAAACGTTTGCGTTCAGAACTGAATGGGGTCCCCTTTACAATAGTATAGAAGTATAATTTTAAGTTAATTTTTATTACGCTCTAAAGGGTCCCCTACCGTCATTGGTACAAATATAGTAATTTCATGTTTTATTTTGATTTGGGGGCCCCTTGGTACCGGGATCCGCCCGCGATTCGGGCCCATAGTTATGCCACTAATTACAATATCCATCTTGCCTTTTTTGATTGTAAAAAACCAAAGCCACCCCCTGGAGACCCGGGCCCCTGGGCATTTGCCCCCCCCCCCCCCCCTGTCGGCGGCCCTGCTCAAACCTACTCACAATCACTCTACTTTCTTTACATTCTACCACTAACACAACCACAACTACAACCATTATCATTAAGATTATGATTATGATTATGATTATCATTATGATTATGATCATTATGATTATCATTATCATTATGATAATCATAATATCATAATCATAATATCATAATCATAATCATAATATCATTATCATAATCATAAGTATCCGTATCAGTTTCCATATATGTATCCGTATCAGTATCCCGTAGTATTCGTATTAATATTATTATCATTATCCACAACAACCACATCCACAACCACAACCATAACCACAACCACAACCATAACCACAACTACAACTACAACCACAACCACAACTACAACCATAATCATTAAGATTATCATTTTGATTATGATTATAATTATGATTATGATTAAGATTATCATTATCATTATGATTATGATTATGATCATTATGATTATCATTATCATTATGATAATCATAATATCATAATCATAATCATAATATCATTATCATAATCATAAGTATCCGTATCAGTTTCCATATATGTATCCGTATCAGTATCCCGTAGTATTCGTATTAATATTATTATCATTATCCACAACAACCACATCCACAACCACAACCATAACCACAACCACAACCATAACCACAACTACAACTACAACCACAACCACAACTACAACCATAATCATTAAGATTATCATTTTGATTATGATTATAATTATGATTATGATTAAGATTATCATTATCATTATGATTATGATTATGATCATTATTATTATCATTATCATAATCATAAGATCATAATCATAATATCATAATCATAATATCATAATCATAATCATAATATCATTATCATAATCATAAGTATCCGTATCAGTTTCCATATATGTATCCGTATCAATATCCCGTAGTATTCGTATTATTATCATTATCCACAACCACAACCATAACCACAACCACAACTATAACCACAACTACATCCACAACCACTACCACAACCACAACCACATCCACAACCACAACAACTAACACAACAACTAACATGAACACGATCCACTAACCACTAACACAAACTACTAACACGAAACACTAACACTAACACGAACCACTAACCCGAACCACAAACACGAACACGAACCACTAAAACGAACCACTAACACGAACCACTAACATGAACATGAACCACTAATACGAACTACTAACACGAACCACTAACACGAAACACTAACACGAACCACTAACATGAACACGAACCACTAACACGAACCACTAACACGAACACGAACCACTAACACGAACACGAACCACTAACACGAACACGAACCACTAACACGAACCACTAACGTGAACACGAACCACTAACATGAACACGAACCACTAACACGAACCACTAACACGAACCACTAACACTAACACGAACCACTAACACGAACCACTTACATGAACACGAACCACTAACACGAATCACTAAAATGAACACGAACCACTAACACGAACCACTAACACGAACCACTAACACGAACACGAACCACTAACACGAACCACTAACACTAACCACTAACATGAACACGAACCACTAACACGAACCACTAACATGAACACGAACCACTAACATGAATACGAACCACTAACACGAACCACTAACACGAACCACCAACACGAACCACTAACACGAACCACTAACACGAACCACTAACACGAACCACTAACATGAACACGAACCACTAACACGAACCACAAACACGAACCAATAACACGAACACGAACCACTAACACGAACCACTAACACGAACACGAACCACTAACACGAACCACTAACACGAACCACTAACACGAACCACTAACATGAACACGAACCACTAACACGAACCACTAACACGAACACGAACCACTAACACGAACACGAACCACTAACACGAACACGAACCACTAACACGAACCACTAACGTGAACACGAACCACTAACATGAACACGAACCACTAACACGAACCACTAACACGAACCACTAACACGAACACGAACCACTAACACGAACCACTAACATGAACACGAACCACTAACACGAATCACTAAAATGAACACGAACCACTAACACGAACCACTAACACGAACCACTAACTCGAACCACTAACACGAACACGACCACTAACTCGAACCACTAACACGAACACTAACCACTAACAAGAACCACTAACACGAACCACTAACACGAACCACTAACATGAACACGAACCACTAACACGAAATCACTAACATGAACACGAACCATTAACACGAACCACTAACATTACCACGAACCACTAACACGAACCACTAACATGAACACGAACCACTAACACGAACCACTAACATGAACACGAACCACTAACACGAACCACTTACATGAACACGAACCACTAACACGAACACGAACCACTAACACGAACCACTAACGTGAACACGAACCACTAACATGAACACGAACCACTAACACGAACCACTAACATGAACACGAACCACTAACATGAACACGAACCACTAACATGAACACGAACCACTAACATGAACACGAACCACTAACACGAACCACTAACACGAACCACTAACACGAACACGAACCACTAACACGAACCACTAACACGAACCACTAACACGAACCACTAACACTAACCACTAACACGAACCATTAACACGAACCACTAACATGAACCATTAACACGAACCACTAACATGAACACGAACCGCTAACACGAACCACTAACACGAACCACTAACACGAACCACTAACACGAACCACTAACATGAACACGAACCACTAACACGAACCACTAACACGAACCAGAACCACTAACACGAACCACTAACACGAACCACTAACACGAACCACTAACATGAACACGAACCACTAACACGAACCACTAACACGAACCAATAACAATAACCACTAACACGAACCACTAACACGAACCACTAACACGAACCAAATACACGAACCAATAACACGAACCAATAACACGAACCACTAACACGAACCACTAACACGAACCAATAACACGAACCACTAACACGAACCACTAACACGAACCACTAACACGAACACGAACCACTAACACAAACCACTAACATGAACACGAACCACTAACACGAACCACTAACACAAACACGAACCACTAACACGAACCACTAACACGAACCACTAACACGAATCACTAACACGAACCACTAACACGAACCACTAACACGAACCTCTAACACGTACTACTAACATGAACACGAACCACTAACACGAACCACTAACACGAAATCACTAACATGAACACGAACCATTAACGCGAACCACTAACATGAACACGAACCACTAACACGAACCACTAACACAAACCACTAACACGAACCACCAACATGAACACGAACCACTAACACGAACCACTAACATGAACACGAACCATTAACACGAACCACTAACATGAACACGAACCACTAACACGAACCACTAACACGAACCATTAACACGAACCACTAACATGAACACGAACCGCTAACACGAACCACTAACACGAACCACTAACACGAACCACTAACATGAACACGAACCACTAACACGAACCACTAACACGAACCACTAACACGAACCAGAGCCACTAACACGAACCACTAACAAGAACCACTAACATGAACACGAACCACTAACACGAAATCGCTAACATGAACACGAACCATTAACACGAACCACTAACATTACCACGAACCACTAACACGAACCACTAACATGAACACGAACCACTAACACGAACCACTAACATAACACGAACCACTAACATGAACACGAACCACTAACACGAAATCACTAACATGAACACGAACCATTAACACGAACCACTAACATGAACACGAACCACTAACACGAACCACTAACATGAACACGAACCACTAACACAAACCACTAACATGAACACGAACCACTAACACGAACCACTAACATGAACACGAACCACTAACACGAACCACTAACATGAACACGAACCACTAACACGAAATCACTAACATGAACACGAACCATTAACACGAACCACTAACACTAACACGAACCTCTAACACGTACCACTAACATGAACACGAACCACTAACACGAAATCACTAACATGAACACGAACTATTAACACGAACCACTAACACTAACACGAACCTCTAACACGTACCACTAACATGAACACGAACCACTAACACGAACCACTAACACGAAATCACTAACATGAACACGAACCATTAACACGAACCACTAACATAAACACGAACCACTAACACGAACCACTAACACGAACCACTAACACGAACCACTAACACGAACCACTAACACGAACCACTAACATGAACACGAACCACTAACACGAACCACTAACATGAACACGAACCACTAACACGAACCACTAACACGAACCACTAACACGAACCACTAACACGAACCACTAACATGAACACGAACCACTAACACGAATCACTAACATGAATACGAACCATTAACACGAACCACTAACATGAACACGAACCACTAACACGAACCACTAACATGAACACGAACCACTAACACGAACCACTAAAACGAACTACTAACACGAACCACTAACATGAACACGAACCACGAACACGAACCACTAACACGAACACGAACTACTAACACGAACCACGAACACGAACCACTAACACAAACACGAACCACTCTCACGAACCACTATCACGAACCACTTACACGAACCACTAACACGAACTACTAACACGAACCACTAACACGAACCACTAACACGAACCACTAACACGAACCACTAACACGAACCACTAACACTAACCTCTAACACGTACCACTAACATGAACACGAACCACTAACACGAACCACTAACACGAACCACTAACACGAACCACTAACACGAACCACTAGCACGAACCACTAGCACGAACCACTAACACGAACTACTAACATGAACACGAACCACTAACATGAACACGAACCACTAACACGAACAACTAACACGAAACACTAACACGAACACGAACCACTACCGCGAACACAAACCACTAACACGAACCACTAACACGAACACGAACCACTAACACGAACCACTAACATGAACACGAACCACTGACACGAACCACTAACACGAACACGAACCACTAACACGAACCACTAACACGAACCACTTACACGAACCACTAACACAACTACTTACACAACCACAACCACGACTACAACCATAATCATTAAGATTATGATTATGATTATGGTTATGAGTATGGTACACTAATAGAAACTACAAACACAAACCACTAACATGACCACTATAACACGAACCACTAACACGAACTACTTCACGAACCACTAACACGAACAACTTTATGATCATTATGATCATTATCATTATTATTATCATTATCATTATCATTATCATTATCATTATCATTATCATAATCATAATATCATAATCATAATATCATAATCATAATATCATAATCATAATATCATAATCATAATATCATAATCATAATATCATAATCATAATATCATAATCATAATATCATAATCATAATATCATAACCATATCATAATCATAAGAATCTGTATCAGTTTCCATATATATGTATCCGTATCAGTATCCCGTAGTATTCGTATCATTATCATTATTATTATCCACAACAACCACATTCACAACCACAACCACTTACACAACCTCTAACACAACCACTAACACAACCACTAACACAAACCACTAACACAACCACTTACACAAACCACTAACACAAACCACTATCACAACCACTAACACAACCATAACCACAACTACAACCATAATCATTCAGATAATTATTATGATTACGATTATGATATTATGATTATGATATTATGATTATGATATTATGATTATGATATTATGATTATGATATTATGATTATATTATGATTATGATATTATGATTATGATATTATGATTATGATATTATGATTATGATATTATGATTATGATATTATGATTATGATATTATGATTATGATATTATGATTATGATATTATGATTATGATATTATGATTATGATATTATGATTATGATATTATGATTATGATATTAT
Source organism: Gerris lacustris (assembly GCA_951217055.1). Taxonomy (NCBI): domain Eukaryota; kingdom Metazoa; phylum Arthropoda; class Insecta; order Hemiptera; family Gerridae; genus Gerris; species Gerris lacustris. The sequence goes on along the minus strand of OX578282.1, from coordinate 31,131,531 downwards.
GATTATGATATTATGATTATGATATTATGATTATGATATTATGATTATGATATTATGATTATGATATTATGATTATGATATTATGATTATGATATTATGATTATGATATTATGATTATGATATTATGATTATGATATTATGATTATGATATTATGATTATGATATTATGATTATGATATTATGATTATGATATTATGATTATGATATTATGATTATGATAATATGATTATGATATTATGATTATGATAATGCTAATGATAATAATAATGATGATGATCATAATCATAATGTAATCATAATCATAATCATAATTATAATAATAATCATAATCTTAATGATTATGGTTGTAGTTGTGGTTGTGGTTATGTTAGTGGTTGTGTTAGTGGTTGTGTTAGTGGTTGTGGTTGTGGTTGTGGTTGTAGTTATGGTTGTGGTTGTGGTTGTGGTTATGGTTGTGGTTATGGTTGTGGTTGTGGATGTGGTTGTTGTGGATAATGGATAATGATACGAATACTACGGGATACTGATACGGATACTTATGATTATGATAATGATATTATGATTACGATATTATGATTATGATATTACTAATACCAATAAGGTTAAGAATACAGAAAAAACTAATTACAATATCCATCTTGCCTTTTTTGATTGTAAAAAACCAAAGCCGCCCCCCGGAGGCCCGGGCCCCCTAGAGACCCGGGCCCCTGGGCATTTGCCCCCCTTGAACCCCCCTGTCGGCGGCCCTGTATGGTGGTCCGCTAGATTCGTCTGGAGTACAGATTACCTTCCCCGAACGTAACTGCAATACTTCGGGCTCTCATAGGAAATTTGACGCAGAACAAAAAAGTTTCTATAAACATGGATCCAGAACAGCTTCGTTTTTGAGGTATTCGCAAAAAACGCCGAACACGTTAATGAAGTGAACACTTCTATTATAGCGAATTTTTCTAAGAAAATTAAGCTATTATAATGGCTTCAAAATTTTTGTAATGAGAATTTTTGAAAATTTTCTCCATGGCAATCCGTTTAAGACCATTCTAAATCGATCCCTGAAATTTAACACTTATTTTATGTATGTACTAGGAGGCTTTGCCTCTACTTGCTTCACTCGTCGAAAAGCGGCCGCTGCCCCTCCCTCGCACAATATGACCCATTTGTTTGTTTACAAAACTTTTTCAATAATATAGATATATGTATAAATATATAATAGGCATATGTGTGTATGTATCACTCCAGACGATATCTCACCCTTGGATGCACTTAAAAATCCAATCAAATGTTAAAATGTCAATATTATCAAAAGAAAGGATGAGTTCGTTAGCCAGAATTTTTGGAGTTCATTTAGGGGTCAAATTTTGACAATTTAGGGTCAAAAATAGCATAAAAACGTTTTTTCCATTTTACCCCCCTCTTATATGAAAATATGATAAAAGTGTACATAGCAACGACATGCATCTTGAAGGGTAAATAAATAGTAAATACTATTTTGACTTTTCTACCCCGTACCCCTACTGTGTACCAATTTTTTTTTCTTCACCCATCCAAATTCTAAACCAAAATTTTCCTACATTATCAGCTTTGGCGCACACGAAAGTTCCAAGTAATATACATTGTATAGGGTTAAATTGATGAAATAACCCAGATTTAAAGGTGTAAGCTATAAAGGTATAGTCAACAATAACAAAATTAATATACGTTTTTTTAGCTTTTTATATAAGGTTTATATAAAAATAAAAATCATAAGGTAATAAAATTATAAGGTTTCATATAAGGTTTATTTAAGCTTTTATACAAGATGTTTATTTGAGCATAATGTCATTGTAATACATTATAAAAATTGCAGTACAAATATATTATATTAATTATTATTAAAAATCTCAACAAAGCAAACCTTGAGGATGGGAGCTAAGGCTCTATTATATGAATTAGAAAGAAAAAAATGAAAACAAAAAATAACTAAAATTATGAAATACACACATACCAAATTAAAAAAAATAAAAATAAATGAAATAAAAAAATAAATATACAGTAAAACTTTGATTAAACGTTTTTGTTGGTATCACAAAAAAACGAGTCAATAAAGATAAAAAATTTCTAATTTACACTACACCTCTGTTTGAAACTATAAATTGGATAAATGGATTTGTCGAAGGTGTAATAATTTAAAGCAGTCTCTTTTAGTTCATTATAAAACGCTTCGACTCATAAGAGTCACCTTCAAATGTCTAATCAAGTTTTTTTTTAACGTCAAATTTTAAATAATTTATTCCTTTTTAAGATGTTAATTGTCATGTAAGCTTAAACTATTTATGTATAAATATTGTTTTTAATCTAATTTCTATCAAGACGATCTCCACTAATACTAATGGAGGCAAAGGAACAAACCTACACCAACTATTTATAGTTAATTATAAGAATCTTCGTTAAATATTAAACCTTTAACAAAACCATTAGCGACCGAATTTATAGAAAAAAAAATACTGGAAATTTTAAAAAACCATACCTAAAAGGGACTTAAAAAAACAATTGTTGAATGCGGAAAAGCGGTAAAACAGGGTTTCACTGGTTATTGGATATATAAAAAAAAATAAGTAAATTAAACTTATTGAACTAAAGGAACATTAAGTTGGCTGGGCATTTTTAATTATTTAAAAGATTTTTTCCTTAATTTTAATTTAGCAAAATTTGCTATAACTTCAGAAAAGTTTGTTTTAAAAGTTATATCATGCTCAGAACACATTAACACCAGAGCATTTAGTTTTTTCTCTCCAAGAGTGGACCTCTTGGCATTCTTAACTCTAGCTAACACAGAAAATCCTCTTTCCGCTGTTCATTTAGTCACTGGTAGTGTAAGAAATATTCTCAATGCAACTTCGAGGTTGAGAAAAGTGGTAGTTAAGTGGTTACTTGTTATGTACGTGTACAGCTCAGGTATCATCTTTATGTCTTCCAGTCCAACGTACATTTTGAAGTGAGAACACTCCCTGACATAATGTCTGCACTGATGTCCTCTGTATAACAGTTTGGCAACTTCATTGCAGCCTTCACAATAGCTTCATTTGTAGATTCCTTCGATACAAGAAGTGACAACACTTCAAAACGATCGGCCAACATTGCATAAGCTTTTCTTCTTTTCGACAAGTTTGATATTATTGAATCAATTATTTTAAAAAACTCCAGTTCTAAAAGCTGATCTTCCATCATGTTTCACTTCATTCTTACTGGTCTCATCTGCAAATATTTTGCGATTCCTAACCCTGGAATAAGTAGGAGTTTCACACCCATAAACAGCCGCAGTAGATTCTTCGTACTTTTCAAAGTTAGTTTTTTTCTTCGTACGTCTCTTTTTTCTTTGACATATCCTTCTAAAGAGTGGAGCAGTTTAATAGCCGCTGCAAGATCTATGGTTTGCATTTGTAAGTAGTTGCTACACTTGTCAAACCTTTCTAAGATGTCATTCCATAAAATACATAAAAAAGCAATTTCAAAATTGTTTTTCAAGAGCTTGGGCTTCTAATCGAGCTCCAGGTTTTACTAAGGGATCTTCAGATAACGTTCTCAGAGAATTTTGAATTTCCTTATACCCTTTTACTACAGCTTTCAGGGCATCTGCTCTAGCTGACCACCTGGTATCAGATAGCGACTTTACCACTGGTGTATGGTTTCTATCCAAGTGCTCTTTTTAAAATTTCCTTTTAAAAAATGGGAAAAGGTAGAGAATAATAGTTGTGTTGGGTCAACACGGCATGATATAGTGGTTTAGCAGAAACCAGATCAATGGTGCGACAACCATTAGTGGATAGAGAGCCAATCACGGTATATGCAATTTTTATTTATAAAAAAAAATAAGAAAAGCGCAATCTTAGCTGTGCTCGGAATGTGGTATTGGGGAGGATCTTGAGCATATTATTATCCATTGTTCAAAAATATTTATTTCTTAATAAAAATAACTTCATTATTTCTAAAGATGGTCCATTGCAATAGACTCATTCAACAACCATTCACGCATATAAATCATCATTGCATAGTAAAAAGGAATCCATATACGAGTTAATCTATAGATTTTTATCAGACACGAATTATAAAATTTACAAAAATGAGAAATAATTAAAAGAAAATAAAATTACTAAATTAATAGAAAAAATATATATTTTTTTAATGACTTAACCCTATTTATCTTTGCAGTTTATTTAAAAATTGTCTGTTGTTATTGAGATATATTTTTTTAAATTTGTCTTAAGAGTGGAAAAATACTTTTTTTTTTTTTTTAGTAAATATATGTCTTCGAAAATTTTGCGCCCCCCAAAATCTGGCGCCCTGGGCTATAGCCCAGTCAGCCCATTTACAAGTCTGGGCCTGTGCATGACGGGACTTTTTTTCAATTTTACCCCCCTCTTATGTGAAAAAGAAATGACAAAAGTTTACATAACAACAATTATTTCTATGTGCAAAATGTGGGGAAGATTGAAAGACGGGAAGTGGTTCAAAATTGGGGCAATAGGTGTGCGATAAACTTAATAAACAGGTCAAGTGTGTGCTAGTCAGCACACAGCGAGGGTCCGTAGGCCACACTGTATAGTTTAAGTAGTACCCTATTGATGGTGTTTTCTAAAATGCTAAAAAGCTTACTTTGAACTATCCTATGGGTCTGATATTCTCAAAACACATAAAAAAACTTCTATAAAGTATTTTTTTTGCCACAGAACCGGACTACAACCATATAAATACATCGAAAAGACCAAGTTATAAAAAACGTATTTTGTCAATAAAAAATAAAATAATATTTTTTTCGAAATTTCCAAAAAATTTCAAAAAGTAAAGTATCTTTACTTTTGGTCGAAGAATGTTTAGGGATTTTTTCAGATTTTTTGCACTTCGCATAAGCGAGATAGGGGGGGGGGGGGGGGGGGAGGACACGTTTCACACCCACTTCAAACTTGCCTACGCTCGCCCTATCAAAGTTATAACCAAATAATTATATATTTTTGTAATCAGCTCGACGTACCCTTTCATATGATACCCCTCGCGGTGTCGAAAAAAAAAGTCGCTATATTTTTAACATAATATGTGGACAGGTACAAGACACATACATTTCAAAGTGATCGGACGAAAAGTGTAGCCGTGAGAGCAGGCGACAGGACGGACGGACAGACACACGCAGGAAAATATAAGGGTCCTTGGTTTTGCCTACAGACCCTAAAAAGCAAAGAAATATGACACAATTTTTTTTTTGGTTTCTGTATTCTTTACCTTAGTTACCTGTTTCTTTACCTTACCATGGGCAAAATTTGGGAAAGATTGAAATACGGGAAGTGGTTCAAAATCGGGGTAACGGAAACGTGCGATGAAACTTACAAAGCAAAGTAATATAAGACCAGTAAAAAGTTAGGTTGGCCCACCATAACCAAACCCCACAGACTCGCTAATCAAAATGTTTGGGTACTTCTAGACCACCTAGACACGCGGTTTTTTGCGTTTGGTTGGAAATTGGCCCAAACAGACTGAAAAAAAAATATTTTTACCTCCCTTAAAAATGTAAAGATGGCGGACGCACTTTAAAGTTTTTTCAGGCTTATTGTTGCTAAACGGTAAGTCATATCGACAAGCTAATTGCGCCAGCGCAGCGGTAACTGAAAAGATCTACAACTTTGGTTCTATGACTTTTTGTCGAACCTTCATCGGTTCTACCTTAAATAGAGCTATATTCCGGCCCGTTTTAGACGTTCATTGCACCCTAGGCACCACGTCAAGAAGCCCCCCCCCATAATTTTGCCTTGTCTTAAGGGCGATCCGCACATACGATTTATGAGCTACTTTTATGTTAGAATCATGCTTGAAATAATTAACTCCAGTACGAAAATGTTAGGTACGTCAGCAGCAACTAGCTTTCAGGGGTAGAGGGTCCGTCGTAGTCCGTCAAGGAAAATCCCACACGATTGACACATCAATCAGATGAATAAGGGGCCGCAAAACCTCCCTAATTCATTCAAGACTTACATACTAAAACTTTACAACTCCCTTTGGACAACATTCTTATCCTTGATTCTTATCCCGAAAGCTGACGGGAGGCAACTCTGATTCCAATCTCGAAACCAGGAAAAGATCCTGCTCTAGTGGAGTCGTCGTCGTACAGACCAATAGCGATGACCAGTACCATAGGCAAGTTATTTGAGAAAATGGTAAATGCGAGGCTGATGTGGATTCTAGAATCTAAAAATCTGTTATCCCCCCATCAAACAGGATTCCGAAAAAATATGTCAACCATCAATAATCTCACAAGATTGGCAAGCTACGTCTACGATGGATTCGCAAAGGGTAAAACAACAGTTGGGGTATTTTTCGACTTCGAAAAAGCTTACAACTGAACGATGAGGTATAAAATTCTTTGGCAGATGTCAGACATGGGATTTAGAGGACACCTACCCTTATATATAAGCAATTTTTTATCTGAGCGGAGATTTCGAGTACGGATAGGAGATAGCTTCTCACATCTATATACACAGGAGAATGGAGTACCACCATGGGCTCTCTGTACTGAGTGTAACTCTTTTTATTTTGGCCATCAACAACGCAACAAAAGCCTTACCATCTTGTGTAGAACCTCTACTTTATGTCGACGACATTACCATTTTATTCCGATTGAAAAGTTTAGACACGGCCACCTCTATTGTGCAGCGAAGTATAAATACCCTTAAAATTGGGCCACTAATATCGGCTTCAATTTCTCGGCGAGCAAGACCACATGCTTAATTTTCACTCGGAAAACAAAATTAAAAAATATACTATCGCTAAAACTCTCTGGTGAAATTATACCATTTTGCAAAAAATATAAGATACTTAGGACTAAAGCCTCGGTCACACGGAGCGATTATTCGCTGCTATTCAAGTAGCAGCAACAGAAATCGCTTTGTGTGACAGCTTACTCGCCGCGACTGACTCGACTCGCAGTGAGTAAATAGTAGCGGCGATAACAATTGAACATGTTCAATTCTGGTCGCCGGAAACAAGCGAGTAGGGTGGTCACGTGACCTAGTCGCCGCAACTCAGTGCTGCTGTCGCCTTGTCTGACACCTCTTATCGCTTGTAATGGTCTTATCTCATACTATCTAGGGTCTATCGCCACTTGCTAATAACGCAAAGTTATTTCCAGTTTGACGTTACTAGTAGGTATTGAACTTCTCATTAGTATTATATTTTTTCTTAATTAGAGTAATTCTTTAAACTTAACTTCAGATAGCCGAAGAATATTTCTGTAGGCAAGTGAATCCTCCAAAGCTAGCTCTTTCAAGACCAAAGCAAACGCGCCTTACGTTGTCTCGTCGGTTTATCCAATCGCCAACCGTGAACCCATTTTCTTTTATTACGAGATCTCTGAATTTCACTTGATAAGAACACCTAACTCAGCACAATATATAAACGAATCATTCGTTTCAATAAACAATACTTTTTCGAATTAATTTTATTAGCACACTTCACTTCTCTTCTCAAGTAGTACTAACTACTCGTTGATACTGCAGTAGCTCCGTGTGACTGTTGCAGTCGTTGCTACTAGTCGCCGCGGGTCATCACCACGATAAGTAGCAGCGACAAAAATCGCTCTGTGTGACCGAGGCTTAACTCTAGACACACGACTCTCGTGGAAGCCTCATATCGAGTCCCTACGAACAAAATGTTTAAAAGATTTGAACCTATTAAGGATAGTACAAGCCCAAAAGTGGGGAGTAGACAGATATACGCTACTACTTCTCTACCGACAAATTATTAGGTCCAAGTTGGATTATGGTTGTATGGTTTACGGTTCGGCCAAGGAAAAAGACCTGAAACGATTAGACCCGGTACACAACTTAGGCATTCGCATTGCCCTTGGAGCATTTCGAACAAGCCCAGTAAAAAGTCTACTTGTTGAGGCCAATGAAGCATCCCGAGATTTAAGACGACATCTCCTTCTGTTGCGGTATAGTTACAGGGTACAACCTAACTGGATCTCAATAGGTTCGGCTGAGCTGGAGGCTATCTACCAGGCCATCATCTACGCTAATTTGAAAAAAATCAGAAAAGTAGTTATATATTCAGATGCTTTAGGACCTTTGATGAGTTTGGACAAACTGTTTTCTCAAAACCCTTATGTAATTAAAATCCGAGACACTGTTTTCGATGTTGGTTTGCAGCCCCTGTTTTGTTGGCTCCCTAGCCATATCGGTATCACTGGAAATGAAAAAGTGGACCGAGAAGCAAAAAAAAAGCAATTTTGAATGGACTATTTGTAAATGGACACACATTATCTAAAGATTTAAACAAATGCATCAAAGATATTTGGCAATCAGCATGGAACAACTGTACTGAAAACAAACTAAGAGCTATAAAACACTGCATAGGGTCTTGGAAATCAGCAGACAGGCAGAACAGACGGGAAGAGACAGCACTATGCAGACTAAGACTTGGCCACACTCGGCTAACCCACAGTTACCTCTTCACTCGGGACAAAGAGCCACCAAAATGCAGACTCTGCAATGAAACAGTTACTGTGAAACACATACTTATGGACTGCCACAGACTACCAGATCTACGAGACAAACACAACCTACCTGAAACCTTGTCTGAAATACTGGCAGACAATGAAGACTCCATAAGACAACTATTCTCCTACTTACAAGATGCTGACTTACTAGAAGAAATATAGATTTTAATAATTCAACTTTATAGAAGGATATAGATGGAGAGATACAAGGATGGCAACCATAGAGAAAATAAAACCATAGAGAGAAAAAAAAAAAAATTAACTAAATAATGTTTAGGGTGTTAATGAACAAATGTCAAACACCCTATAAATAAATAAATAAACAAACTACGATTTGGAGAGAATTATATTCTTAGTAATGGAATTAATCATGTGTAATATAGTCCTGATTTTATTCCTAGAAGGCTTTGGAAACAAAACTATTTAGGAATTTAATTTAATTGCTAGGCCTACATGATTATAGAAAACATAACCACCAATACCTAGCATGAGCCCCACGTAGAGTGAAAGCTAGTATATAATAAGAAAAGAACCGAGCTTAGCATTAATTTTAAATCTTTAAAAAGCAATTGTTATAATAGTACATTACGCGTCTAGTGCGGAAAGTAGCATTTTGCATGCGAGAGTGGAGTTTGCACCCGAGCGACAGCGAGGGTAGTAAAACCAAACAAGCAAAGCAAAATGCAGATTTCACACGAGTTGCGTATCTTAATTTATCTACGATTGTAGGATTTTAATAATAAATACAGAAAAAAAAAAAATAAACCTCCTGTATCTAAGTTTGTATTTATCTTTTGATAAATATGACATTAATTCATTAGATGTATTTTGTGCTGAATTAATTATTTCGGTAGGTGTATTATTCTCCTGATTTTCTTCATAATCACTTAAATCACTCATTGTTTTTCACTAAAAACTCGATATAAACAGTTACTTTAATTAAACAAACATCAAATTAGTTTTGTTAAATGTAATCTCGCAAATCGTGCGTTAAGGTGAAGAATTCTTCTTTTTTACCGCACTAGGGTAGAAAAAAAAGGAATTATGAAACGCGCATGAGCAATGAATACAACTACATAAAGCATCACTTTCTGTGCATCTAAACATAGATACAATGTTTTTATTATGTATCAATCGTAGATAAAATGTTAATTACTATTATAATTGTATTTGCAGAATAAAACAAGTAAGGCACACTTCACGTAAGTACGTGAGGCGATAATCGCCGGTTTCTATACGATTAAGTTAAAATGATTAAGTTTAATAGTTGCATATTCTTTTTCTACACTTCAATACCTTTAAATTGATGTATAACATGTCATGATGACTAAAAACTTTTTTAGTTGCCCGCCATATTGAAAATATAGTCCACAGGCCACCATAAGAAGTGAGTCGCTGATTGATAAAGTTTTCTTACCTTATGGAATCGCTTATTTATGCCTTGTCCACCGATGAATTGGGTATATGACAACTGGGCGCTGGGCCATTTCTTTTTTGTTGACATGCCAAACTTGCCCTTGTGCGGGAACATTGAAAAGAGATAGATAAAATTTTGATTTTCACAGGATCGATTAATTAAATTATTTAAAAAACAGTGGTAAAGGTGGCCACCGATAAGAGTGGGTCGTTTGGGGTGTCCACCGCCCCAAACATATCGCTCTGCGGGGACGTTGAGAAGAAAACGGCCCACTCGTAAGGGTGGCCACCTTTACCACTGTTTTTTAAATAATTTAATTAAACGATCCTGTGAAAATCAAAATTTTATCTATCTCTTTTCAATGTTCCTGCACAAGGGCAAGTTTGGCATGTCAACAAAAAAGAAATGGCCCAGCGCCCAGTTGCCATATACCCAATTCATCGGTTGACACGACATAAATAACCGATTCCATAAGGTAAGAAAACTTTATCAATCAGCGACTCACTTCTTATGGTGGCCTGTGGACTAATATTAAGTGGGAAATTTTAATAGTTACAGATTCTTTTTCTACACTTTAAGACCTTTATATTGATGTATAACATGTCATGGTGACTAAAATCATTTTTTTAATCACCCGCCATTTTGAAAATATTAAGTGTCAAAAATCAAAAAAGTGTCCAGTTGTCACAAATGCCGAGATGTGGGGGTATTAAGAAATAGGATGCCAGAGTTAAAGACGCCGCAAGAGAGAGGAAGAGTTCAGGACACCTTGAATTAATACCTATGTATTAGGTTTCGTTTTTGTACCAATTCATCTTTGTCTTAATCTTCATGTGTTAAAATTCATCTTTCATGGGTCCTTAACCCATTCAATGCGGGTGGATCCACTGTGGATCCATGCCGTGCTAACGCGCCTGGCGGGTGGATCTACAGTGGATCCAAGCCCTCCCTTCTTTCAGCCCTCTGTAGCTCTATTCTTCGTGCCTCGAGTAGAACCATCTTGCAAGGCTCTGTCAGGCCCGCTCACGTTTGTATCCACAGTAGATCCACACCTTTTTTTTTTTTAATTTATTTTTAAATTAACTTTTTATTTATTTATTTCTAGTGCTCTCAACAGCCGAACACAGGCCACAAGTGAGAGGCACAAAACAAAACAAAAAAACACGAGTAATATAAAATTTAATATGAATACAAAGTGATAAAAATATAATAGAACAATTTAGGATAGCAGGAGAGATTGGGAAATAGATTGAGGAAGAAAGCGCGACACAGAGGAGAAATTAACATGACTAAAATTGGTAGAGTTAATAAAATAAAATCGTTTAGATATAGATATATACAGTAACTAAGGTAGGTTCATGAATTGGATTACGCATTGAATGGGTTAAAAAATGTGTTTTTCTTGACCTCTCTATTTTATCTAGTCTGATTTATTATATTGCATACTTTGTATGAGATTGTGCTAAAAGCACATGCTTTTAACTTTATTTAAAATAATAAACAAATAAGAGCAAGAATAATTGCAGATATCCAGAGCTGACTAACTAACTACCAATATTGGTAACATGAAACTACACTTTCATATAACTTTATAGCATGGATTTCATGAAAACTGGTTTCCTCAGTATGAATCTTACCTTAGTCATACATTTTAATTTTATCATATGCAAAGGATTACTTTATTATTTTAACACTTCTCAATTAGACATAAGGATACAAAAAAGAGCATGTATTAAAGAAAAAAATACACACACACACACATATATATATATATATATTTTTTTTTTTATTATTTTTTTTTTATTAAAAGAACTATAAAATTGGGTTTATTGTATAATTAACTTTGAGACCTGGTAAAAAAAAGAAAGAAAAAAGCTATAAAAATTTTTTAAAAAATATTAAGTTATTTCATTTTATAGACCTACAAACTGTCAGAAATTATTATCATTAAGTTCATAGCAACATCATTTTAAATAATTTTTTTAGTTAATATAAATAATTAATAAAAATTAATAATAAAAGGACAATTTTATACACAAAACAAATATACATTTATGCAAACATCCCAGTTAAAAAGGTAGGTGAGTTTGTACAAGTGTATAAATGGATGTGTGTTCATATAATTCATAAATTGATAATTAGATACTTAAGTATAAAGTAAGACTGAAAATAAAAGAATAGCAGAAAAGAAATAAACAAGTAAGGCGCATTTCACGTAAGTACGTGGGCGATAATCGCCGGTTTCTGTACATTAAAGTTAAAATTATTATGTGTAATATAATTACACTAATTTTAATAGTAATATTCTTTTTCTACTCTTCAAGACCTTTAAATTGATGTATAACATGTTATGGTAACTAAAACAATGTTTTGTCACCAGCCATATTTGCCGCCATCTTGAAAATTTTAATAATTGCATATTCTTTTTCTACACTTCAAGACCTTTTAATTGATGTATAACATGTCATAGTTACTAAGAACTTTTTTTAGTCACCCGCCATATTGGCCGCCATCTTGAAAATATTACGTGAGAAAATTTTAATAGTTGCATATTCTTTTTCTTCATTTCAAGACCTTTAAATTGATATATATAATGTCATGGTGACTAAAAACTTTTTTTAGTTGCCCGCCATATTGGCCACCATTTTGAAAATATTAAGTGTGAAAAATCCAAAATGTGTCCAGCTGTCTAAAATGCCGAGATGCACCTGTGTGCCAAATTTCATATTCCTAGCTATAGTAGTTTATGAATTGAAACAAGCAACGGACAGACAGACAGACAGAGCCGTTATATAAGGTTTCTTCTTTACTTTGTACAGAAACCTAAAAGGATGGGACAAGGTAGCAGATTAAATAAACAGAGAGGGCAAAGGGACATCAGTCTCCTCACTCTAGTCTAACAAAAAAAAAAAAAAATCTAAATAAGTGAACTAATTTTTAAGATAAACAAACACAAGCAAATTATTTGTCCAATGAATAAAATAATAGAACAGCAAAACCTATCGAAGTTCCCATATACTAAATAAGCAACCAATTTGTTTTAAAAAGTTGTCTCACAATTATTAGAATTAACTTTTGACAGCATGGGCAAAAATGAAGGAAGACCCTATGAGAGCTCACTATTTTAATATTTGACCTTCTAGATGTCTAAATCTCCAGCTCTCATTCGCTCTCCCTTCATTTTCCCTCTATAACTATAATTATAATTCTATTATAAGTGGCTAGATGGCTGAAGAGGTGAAAAACAAATTGTAGATTAATAATTCATTCAACGAAATGTTCTAACTTTAATTTAAAGTCATCTTCAATCGTAGGTAGTACAAATTTTTCAATTAATAAGTCATCCTTAAGAAAACAATTATAAAAACCGTCTCCATATGAGAGAGGTTAAAGAGTTTTCTAATTCAAAAACTTCAGTCAGTTATTTATGGTATCAAATAATACACTAAAATAATTTGCATAGTAAGTGGGTCCTAAAGGGTAGAAGGAAGAAGAAGATGGCTAAAACTACTTCATGTCTACTGACGGTAACGTTTTGGCTTTCCCAGCCATTTTCGAGCATGATATAGTAAGAGCGAGTCCCAACTGGTTCCAGTGATAATGAGACTCGCTCTTACTATATCATGCTCGTAAATGGCTGGGAAAGCCAAAACGTTACCGTCAGTAGACGTGAAGTAGTTTTAGTTTTCTTCTTCTTCCTTCAACCCTTTAGGATCCACTTACTATACATAATAGTTACTCAGGGTACAGCTAGCATCATTACATACTAAAACAAATGATTATTATTTATAAACTTAAAGAGGCACTCAACAATCAGAAGCAAAATTGTTAGTTTAATGTTATAAATTTATGACCCAATAAAAAAAACATTACATCAAGTATCCACTGTATACACAGAATGTCCACGGATTGAGTGCACATGGGGTGTAAAAAATGTTGAGTTGAAATTTGAGCTTCTGGGCAGCCCTGCTTGGTCTTAACCCTTCGAGACACAGGCTGGCGCATGGAGTGCGCCACGAGTAAAAAAGTTTCTGCAAATCACAGATTCCGATGCGAGAATAATAAAACCTCAATTTACCCTAACACTAGAGACCCCTAAAACAGATGAAACAGTCTGCTTTGATTATTGCCTCGTTCTGCATTGTTTTGCCGTGTTTATTTGGCTTGGTGTACTGTATTTGCTGCCCTTGCCACCATGTCTGGTATAGAAAAATTATGCCATCCGATCAATATTTTTCGGTTTTGCATGAATTGTTGGATTAGGATGATGGTTGTGAGGAGTTATCTTAGGACTTTGACAACTACTAATAATAAATAGAGTTGATTTAAGGTTGAAAGCCCGATACTAAGTCAGAACGCTGAAGGAGTTAACCAATTTATAGTTTGAAAAATGCATTGGCGCATAAAGTGTGCCGCCCGTGCCTCTTTGTTTGTCCACTATAGGCGTGCCACGAAGGGTTAAACTAAGAAGTGGAAAAAATTAGTCCAATTAATTAATGTAGGGTGTTATTATGAGGAATTGTTATTTTTATTTTTAGAAATGTTGGTCAAAAGTGACAGAATGTCATTTTTCAATTTGATTGCCCAACTTTTTTTCTTTTTTTTTTTCAAAACCACAAATTCCTAATTATAAAAAAAGTAACTAATATAATAAACAAATAATATAAAGGTTATTTAAATGCGCTGCAACCAACCATTACACATCCCTCAGCAGGTATTTTCTAAGTAAATATTTATGATGCATATAAAAACAAAGGTACTTGACTCTTCACAATTTTTGAAAATTCATTGTAACAACACCCTTTACATTAATTAATTGGACTAATTTTTTCAACTTCTTAGTTTGAGACCAAGCAGGACTGATGATGCCCAGATGCTCAAATTTCCACTCGAAATGTTTTGTCATTTACACCCCCCACATGCACTCAATCCATAGACACACTGTATATATATGTCTCACGGCTTTCCTCAATCACAAACCTTACTGCCTAAACATTGTTCTGCCTCTTCTTCTTAAACTTCACCCTCTCATGTAGACTCAATGAGTTCAATTTGAGTCTCACAGTTTTACATTCTGCTGATGATGGTGTATAGCCAAAACCAGTCAAGTGATCCTCAGATTTAGTAAGAATCATCGGTAAATAACTTTTCATATCACACACACACACATTTATATAAAAGAATTATGACAATAAAATCTATCATTTACAGTGGTAAAACTGAATTAAAATTTATTTACAAAATACACACATATTTACATTAAAATGTATTTTAAAAAATAATTGTAGTTTTTAAAAAATGTTAACAAGGATTCACATATGATTCATTAAATGAATACTAACTTCAATAAGTATTATTATTTAAATAAAAAGAGTTCCCACATAATAGTTTAAGGATTTTTTTAAAAAATTGAAATAATCTGTTATTAACCCATTAGCACCATGAGATAAGTCTGAGAAGGGGTATGCAGACTGCTGATCATGGACCTCCTAGACAAGTAAGGTAAGATTTGATTATAGATAAGGGAATAAAACTTTATATTTTAATTTCTTAATTGGATGCTTATTAAGGCCAAATAAACAAACAATATATATATATATATATATATATATATATGGGAAGGGGACACAAGGCACTTGAGTTTCAGGGATATTTTGTCTTGTTATGATGGTCATGTTTACTTTGACCGTTGAGAGATAGATAGATTCTAAATCCCTAAAACAAAATGTGGTTTTTCGGTGTGAATATGTATGGTTTTGGTTGGTGTAAATTAAATGTTTGCACCGCATACTTTCTATTTAAAAATGAACACCTTGTTCTTCTACAAAATTTTGTTGTAGAATGGTTCGGAATTGACCTCCACCTTAAAAAGGAAACTTCTGAGAGAAGTCAATGGCAGTAGTTGTTAATCTCAATTGTCATTGGCTGATGACTCTGTTGATGAATTTCCAGACTCAAAGCCAATGTTGCCATTTTGGAAACAGGTAAACAAAGGAATATGTGAATATAATATATGAATATAAACAGGAAATCAAAAATTGAGATAACAATTTTTTTTACCTCAAGTTCAGGATAAGTCTTAAATATTCATAAGATATATTTATGAAAAACATCCAGCTAGAGTTAAAAGTTTGAATCCTATCTTAAGACAAGGCTTTGAGATGAATTTTGATGCTTTAGAAATACAATTGACCTGATATTGTTTATATTTTACTTACTTTCTTTCAACTCATTCTTTCCCAATATGATTTAATCTGAGAATTATAACCTAACAAATTATTATATTAGTTTACTTCGCGTTTTTATGTAACATTATAAATCATCAATTACTATATATAAAATTAAAGTTTGTCTATACATTAATTAGAATTTCAAAATTTAGTAAATACTTTTTCATTTCATACATTCGGAAAACCAGCTTTTCTTTATTAGGTATTTTCGCTATTTATCTTGGTTTCAGCTAGCTTATTTGTCCTGCCGAATTTATTATTAAAATATAATACTAACATTCTAAACTAAAAGGATGGCTGTAAAATGAAGAAAAAGTATGTATAAAACGCAGGCTTCTATGAACCCACCTTAAAGTCTCGCATTAGTGGAGTTATACTCAAGCTTTGGAATTCCCCCATCCTCTCCAATTGTAACAGGCCAGCTCAACCCGCTAAGCTAATTATCATTAAAAATTATTCTTTTTTTTTTTAAATAATTTTAGCTTAAGTGTTATTATTATATAAAGATAAATGCAGTTCATTTGCTCATTGTTCTTTAGTTTATCTATGAGTTCATTTAATTAGATTTCATGGAGGAATCAGGCCCTAGTGTTTGAAGCTTTTCCTTCTGAGCAATTTGAGTCCCAGTGTGCCCCTCTATAAATATATATAGGTGCTAAAGGGTTACAACTTATATATTTAAATTGAAACAATGCAGGAAATAATCAGGTACATATTTTAGCAGGTGAAGCTGAAGTTAAAAATTTAACAATGGTTTAAAAAAAAAAAAAAAAAAAAAAAAAAAAAAAAAAAAAAAAAAATCAAATTTAACAATTCAATCAATATCTCTCCTTAAATTAAAAAAACAAAAACATTAACAACAACAAGTCATAATTAAAACAATATAGAATATATCTTAAACTGCAACTATGAACATTTTAAGACTAATTAATTTACCACTTTTGTACACAGTAACAAGATATACAATTTTATATTAAAAATTAGGGACCCTAGTTTTAAATCTAAACAATTATCCAATATATAAAAATAAGAAGGTTATAAATAAGTTTTCTTTGTTTTTTTATATAAAAATTATGTTCTGGTTGTAGAACTAACAATATGAGCAAAATACAAATTCAAAATATAAAATTAAAATGAAACCAAAAATTGTGCCAAAATGCACAAAGGAAAATCCTCAGTCACTCTCTTCCGAACTTGATGAGGTGCTTTCAGTCTTCGTGGCAGTCACGTTTCTTGCCTGAATATTTAATAAAAATTATTATTTTTCTTATGAAAAAAAAGGAAGATAATATAAAAGTATAAATATTGTTTCTAAACATATTTTTAACAGTCAATGGCAACATAAAAAAAAAAACTTTAGCGCAAAAAAAAAAAAAAAAAAAAATAATCTGATAATTACCTGATGATTGTTGTCTTCATCAGTTGAATCATCAGCTTCATCGTCAGATTCTTCTTCAGACGAGTCAGAGAGATGAGCAGCTGATTCATTCTTCATTATGGAATAAACTTTGATTTCGTTTGGCTTCAACTTCTAAAACATCCAACATACAATAACAAATTAAAAAAATATTATATAAAATTAAAATAAAGTTGCCAAGTACGTGCTTTAAGCACAGTAACTGCATTTATAGTAAAACTAAAAACCAGCTGTTTCATTAAAAAGTTTGTTCAGTGGTTATTTAAAAGTTTGTTCGGTGGTTATTTAAAAGTTTGTTTTAGCTATACCTTTTAAACCTTAAAGCCTTTGAAACACATTTTTACCAAAAAGACAATGAAATTACTAGCGTCTATCTCAAACTGATCTTAAGATATTTTTATTTTTGAGGTTTACCAATGAACAAACATTACTGTGAATTTTTGTATTGGGTATTTTCGGAGATACAGGTATGTTAATAAGCTATACAGAAAAGTACTAAGGCCCTTGGTTAACTTTTAACAATAACTAGTAATAACTTTCTAGTCCTTAGTAATAATAGGCATATAAATATATATATATAACCATAATATATAGTGGCTGATATTGCAAAAGTTATTTAAAAAAGGGTTTATGACCCAAACTAAACTGGAATCAAAATTATCGATCAATCCTAACCACCTACATTGTCTCTTACATCCAAGAATAGATAGGAGAGGTAGTAAAGTTTTTTAAATATTTCATATTCATTATCGCCCTTGCCTTGATAAAAACAGTCAAGTTTATGTGGCAGGACACCAAGTGCAGATTTGTAGTATCAGCAAATAAATCTGGTGATTTACACCTATCTGCTGCATCTTTGTGAACTAACCACAGCTTTGGCTAACTAAATCTTAATGTAAAACAAAAATACTTATTATTGTAAAACTTCATTCATTGAAGATTAATAAATGGTTAATTTATTCATTCATATCTTTATAATAATAATAATAATAATAATACATCTTTATTTCCACCTTACAATAATCATATTCCAGCAAACTACACTCTGTTCCGAGGAAAGAGATTTTTATGGTTATCAGTAGAATCTAAAATGATGATAACACCTCGAGAGAAGCAAAACACTTAAAATTACACTTATTCTTTAATAACTGTTTTATTATAAACATTCTAAAAAAATCACAAATGGTTTAAGTTTTGAGATCAATTCTGACCTTAATTTTACACTGTCTATATAAGTATAGAGACACTTCTTTAGATTGTTACTCCCCATATAAAGAAAACAGAGGGGAGTAACAATTATAATCCTGTCTATTTTATCAGTGACTAATTAGTACTAAGAACTAGCTCTTTGATTTAAATATAGTTGGTTTGCTCATATGTGCGACTTTTACAATGGTCCACACAAGTATAATTGGCACTTCTTTAGACTGTTACTCCCCTTATAAAAACAGGAGAGTGATATTCCTTTGTCCCAGAGTACATTGGGCTAAACATCACCTTTGTCTTAATAGTTATTTAGTTAATGATTTATATTCTAAAAGCACATAAGAGAGTAACAATCTAAAGAAGTACCAGTATAGATATAGAAGAATAAGTTTTAAAAAATTTCATTCGACTAAATTCACCAAAAAGAGAGAAACATGTGACAATCCATGCTGAGAAACATCACAAACCACTCGTTGTTATCCTAACACAATATTGTTCTATACTAGTTTAAAATGACACATTTTTGAGTGATATTTATTGTGAATTCAACCAGATTAATAAATACTACAGAGAATGGAGGACCATAAACGAGAGAAGCAAAACACTTAAAATTACTTGTGATGTGAGGGAATATAATAATGAACAAATTAAGGTTTGAAGAGTGCATGAACCTCTAGTGAAAGTTCTACATGGACTATTGTACTGAGTAGAGTAAAGAGACCACTCCAAGACAGCAGCACAAATGATAACATAAAAATATTAAATGTGAAGCATCACCACTTAATGGTGAAAAAATCACAACATAAACATAGTTTTTTTTATGAATAGCTCAGTTAATAAGGAAGAGCTTACCGCTAAAAAATCTTTGTATTTCAAAATATATTCCTGTTTTTGACGTTCCAATTTTTTCATGTAGCGTTCTTTCTCTTTTTTGGGCATAGATTCCCAAATTAGTCTAGCCCTAGATTCTTTATTGCCAGGATTAGTCAAATAAATCTCCTTGAATAATTCAAAAGCACCTCTAAAAAACAAAACATATAATATATTGATAATAAATACTCATGATATTAATAAGAAATATTAAAAGTATAAAATATTCACACAGTAGAACTCCCAAACAATTAAAAAACGTATCATATATTTATAATAACCATTTCAATATGATTTAAAGACTGCATAATTAAAAGTTTAAGTAACAACATTTGATTCCCTGCAAAAAGAAGGTATCTTCAAATATATTAATTTTTAGAAAAGTCAAAATTAATTGATAAACGATTAGGTCTATATGCTTATTTATTTAAGATCCTAAGTTTCGCTATATCTGCTAGTACTAACTTAAATGATATTTGTCACAAGATAAAATTATTTATGTTGAATATAAATATTTTTATTAATATATTTTTCCATGCATTTATTTATGGGATGGCAAACCAAAATTGGAACATTTATTTTAATTTCACCAAAAACCACATCAAACTGTAATTTAAAAACTTGAAATAAATTGAATTTTCAAACCAATTGACCTTCCTTATTTTAGTTCTTATTATATTCCTTATTGTTAGTTATCATAAAATAATAAATATAAGAAATAAAATATTAAAGTAATTATTTATTTAACTCACAAGCTAGGTTTAGGAGGATCAAGTGCTTGAATTTTATTCCTGATTTCTTTGAGCTTCTGTAATAAAAACAATACAAAATAAATAAATGTAATAAAACACTAAAAACTAATAATAATAATGTGTGAATATATATATATATATATATATATATATATATATATATATATATATATATATATATATATATATATATATATATAAATACAGTGCTCGATTTGAGGCGGAACGGCGTTCCGGGACCCCTCTCTCTGATAAATAAAAAATAAAATTATCGGCACTAAGATTTTTTTTAAAATCCATAGTTAAAATTTTGTTTGTCAGTGAGTGACTACAAATTTGATTAAGGACATCATGTATTAAATTGACAGCATAGTATTACCCTAGAGTCGCTCGAAATTTATTAATAAAGAATATAAATGTAGTTTGATGCTAACTCTAAGTGCCTGCCGTTCTTAAGCTGCGTCTGAGGAAGCATCTAAGCTTTTGTCTGGCCCGTGACCCTGGGGATTTTTTTTTTTTTTTTCCAAATACAAAAAATATCTCTTTTGTTGACATTATACTACTAAATTATAAATCCTGAAACAACAAAGGATTTTTTAATGGTAGGGATCGTATTAAATAAGTGCTGTGCAGAGACACTGTGCCGAAACTCGCCTGGGGCGAGTGAGAAAGGGAATGTTTTGTTGATTTAATTATTCGTGTAAACCTAAGTACCTATTTATTTATTGAGAGTATTATAGCAACACGTGACATGCTAATCAAGAAATTGTTAATAAAAAATACTACTTAAAATTATAAGTTTCCTCACGAAACCATATGTTGATTTCTATATATATAGCTATAAATTTCCATTTTACCCCCTCCTAAATAAAATTGTACATAACAACAATTACTTTTCTCTTAAAGTGCTTTTCAACGATATGCATCATATGAAGGAAATCCATTACTTTGACATTTTTACACCGTACCCCTTTGTATCAAAATTTAAATTACAAAAATTCATGTTAAGAGTGATCTCCCCCTTGCTTTGAAGGGAAAGTGAGTAAATATTCATCAAATTGGAATAAAACTGTAGATTTGTATAAAAGACATACCCTCATACAGACACTCTTCTTTTTATATAAGATATAGCTATATTTTTCCATTTTACACCCCCCCCCCCCCCTAAATGAAAATACATTTGACAAAACTGTACATAACAACAATTAATGTAATCTTAAAGAGCTTTTCAACGATATCCATTATAAAGGGAATTCAGTCCTTTGACCCCGTATTCATTATTGTACCCTGTTCCCTGTGTACTAAAAAATAAATTTCGAACATTCATGTAGACAGAGATCTTCCCCTTGCTTTGAAGGTCAAGTGCGCAAATTTTCATCGAGATCGAATTAAAACTGTTGATTTGTATAAAGAACATAAACACACTCACACATACATTGACTTTTATAGATATAGATATAAATTTCCATTTTACCCCCCTCCTAAATGAAAATATGACAAAAACGTACTTAACAACAATTACTGTACTCTTAAAGAGCTTTTCAACGATATGCATCACGAAGGGTATTCATTAATTGTACCCCGTACTCCTGTTTACCAAAATTTAACTTTCGAAAATTCATGTAGACCTTGATTTTCCCCTTGCTTTGAAGGTCAAGTGTGCAAATTTTCATCGAGATCGGACTAAAACTGTAGATTTGTATAAAGAACAAATAAGATATATCTATATTTTTCCATTTTACCCCCCTCCTAAATAAAAATATGACAAAAGTGTACATAACAACAATTACTGTACTCTTAAAGGGCTTTTCAACAATATGCATCACAAGGGTATTCATTACTTTGACCCCGTATTCATTACTTGTACCCCATACCCCTGTGTACCAACATTTAAATTTCGAAAATTCATGTAGACCTTGATTTTTTTCTTGCTTTGAAGGTCAAGTGTGCAAATTTTCATCAAAATCGGGCTAAAACTGTAGATTTGTAAAAGAACACACATACATATATACACACACACATACGTTGACTTTTATATTTATAGATTTACAATAGGAAGATAGGAACTACTCTATAATATCAGATATCTATCTGATAATCTGATAGTAGTTAATTAATACTGTGAAGTTCTAGGTCTTCTGGTGGTGTTCAAGTCATGAAGGAGTTAGGTTCGGAGGTTTTCCAACCAATGTTGGGAGCAAATCAGGGAAGTACATGTTGTCCTGGAGAAGTCACAACATTAACTCATTAAGTAATCATTTTAATGCTGCTACTTCTCCAGGACAACATGGTAGTTCTCTGAAGATGTTTTCAACATTGGGTGAAGAATGTCAGAGCCTAAACCCTTCTTGACGGGGTCACTACCCGAAGACCTAGAACTTCATATTGGACATAAAGCGGAAGCCTACGTAATAGTTTAATTAATACTAGTGTACAAACCTGAGGGTTTTTCAGGATATCTGTCTCCTCTTCCTCCTCACTATGTTCTTCATCGTCCTCATCTGATGAAGCAGATTTCTGACTCGCTTCTTCCTTCTTATCGTCTATCTTTCTAAATGAATCCACGATTTTTGTTTGTTTCAGTTTCTTTCCTTTATCTTCCGGCTCCTTCTTCTTTCGTTTTCGACTCTGGTTCTTGATCAGTTCTTCCGCTCTTTTGTCTTCTGGCAGTGACTCCAAGTACATGGCATACTCCAATTTGTAATCTTCTAGTAACTGTAAATAAGTAAAAAAACACACCTTAATGACTAATCCTATCACCGAAGCCATATAATAATAATAAAAATAATAATAATATAAAGTAATATAATAACATAAAATATAATAGTAAAACTGATTTCAGCTCATGGACGTCTAACTAAATTGGTTAATGTCGGTGTTTATTCCAACATATGCTATTGTTTAGTTGGACAATAAACTTGTTATGCTTACCTAACTATTAATTCATTATGAATGAGTTAAACAAAATCTCAGCTGAAACAACTTAAACCTAATTAATAAAATTGAACACTCATCAATATTCATTTTCTATACTAAATTAATTAATATTAGTGCAAATTATCTAGAGTTTTTGGACCATTCAATTTCTACGATATTTAAATACCTCAGCTTTAGACTGTCCTATTAATAAAAGCATTGATAAAACAAACAAGATCTGATGAAGATAGAACTCTTATTCTAACATAAGTTATCATTGCTACAACCAAGTAGGGAACCTTCCGTTTCAACCCGACTAGGGGACTGTGTTTAGTACCGTCCCTAAAGCTGTTCCAACCAACACTTGGATTGTATGCCAATCATTTACCGTACAGTCCAAACATTCCTCAGCCAAAATTATCACCTTAATTAATAGATGGCCGAGCAATAATGATAAATGCCTTTAGGACCACGACTAGTCTGAACCCCTTTATTAGTAGATAAAGTATAGACTGTGTTTACTAGTGTGTCAGAAAGGCTAAACCTGTAATAATAAGTGAAAATAAGTTGAATGATTCAGCTGGGATTTTCGTTAACACCTAATCCTTGTGAAGGTAACCTTCAATTGGCCAGCTAACTTGTGCAGGGTATTTGGCACAGTAGAGAATGTTATAATCAATGACAGGAAAAAATGTCAACTATCTATTCAATTAAAATAATTTAATAAGACAAAAAAATAAGGATATTAAAATGTACTTACACGTTTAGCTTTCTCCTGATACTGCTTCTTCTCCTCATCACTTACAGCAGACCAAAGTCTGGAGATTTCCTTCATACGTTCCTTTGGTGAGAACTTCCCGAGTTTGATTTGATCGTCTTTGAGCATAAGACGAGAAAACAGGCTGTATGCAGAATTGGGTGGCTTCTCAGGTTTGCCTTCCATTCTGACAACAACAGAATTAATCAACATATTGTATAATTAAAAGGTTATTAATCAAAAATAACCTTTTTAGAGGGCCAGCATAGCTGAGTGGTTAGCACACTCACCTCTGAAATAGCTGACGGAGCACACCAACCCAGTGTTATCCATACATGTTTCATATATAGTTGTATAGCCTTTTGTCAGGTTGAAGCCTAGGTTGTGCACCAAATATTATTATTATTTCATATTTTATTTAACCTTTTCATTGCTGGACAGTGTTTCCTAATGCAATTGAATAATATCAAATTTACATACCTCTCTAAAATAGTTACTTCTTCCTTTGATAACAAAGGTTTAATCTTAGGCATTTCAAAACTAGTATTCTCAGATTTGTAAACTTCCAATTCCTCCTGTAATTGTTAAACAAAATGTATATTAGAAATATAAACCATGAAAAATCATTCAAATTGATAAACCATTGATTAGTGGTTTAGTATTGAAAAAGATTAATTAAGACAATATAATCGCTGGCTGGAAAGTATTTAGTAAACAATAGATTGTGAAACTTAGATTTATTTCCAAGTGTTGGGTTATAAAGGTGTAAACATGTGCTGAAGATTTGTTTAATTTAATTGGCTATATTTTGTCCCTTTAGGGACAGCATTAGCATTATGGCTGATTAAATTAAATGATTCTTTAGCACATTTTACTTTCTCATATAAAGAGAAAGTATTGTGATGGCGTGAAAATTCGATTTTGATGGATTTACACGTTTTGAGGTCCCCTGAGTCCAAAAAAGTGGTTTTTAAAAAATGTCTGTCTGTCGTCTGTGCAGAGGCATGGAGCCTAAACTACTGGGCCGATTTTGACAAAATTTGGCATACATGTGCTACGATTAACGATAAAAGCCGTTCTCCGGAAAAATCTAGTTTCCGAGACATTGATAAAAATCAAGAAAAAAAAGTAAACAACCACATGTTGAATGCATTTTAAATAAAATCATATTAACTAGGCATTGCGTAGGTTTAGATAAGCGAGCTAAAAATAAATATTTAATATTTAGCAAATTAATAGTTAATCATGATGGGTTTATTGTTTAAAAGGAGGATTGGAGTAAACGGTTGTGCCGGGTGGGACTCACACTTCATTTGGAAGGTTTTATAGTAACCCTGCTAAAGGTGGGTTTACAGTCATAGATAACAGATTGTCACACGTATCCGTCTTTATAGATAATTATATATATATATGTTTTCTGTGATCTGGGGCCGAGATTATACGACAAAGTTAGTCTGAGTTGTCTCAGACCGATTTTTTACCCCTTCATAATCCAACACTTAAAAGCATCAATCGAAGTTGATATAAAATAATAAAGTTTAGTAACCAGATATTTTTTCTCATTTTCATGTGCCCATCTTATCCAGTGAACTTTTTTCTTTGAGCTTAGATTCTTCCACGCTTCCTTTATTTGAGCCATGTATTCTGCCTTCGATAGCCCATCACTCTCATCAAACTTTTTCATCTTATCTTCTATAAACAACTGAAAAAATAAAAGCCAACAATCAAATAAATAATTTTTTACCACTAATCAAGAATTGCTAGGGCTCAAACAATTGAATTACAATATCTATCGGTTATGCAAAACTATTATTATAAATATATAAGAAAATAGACTCACTTTGACAGGAGCTAGAGGTCTTTTAGGGCCAGGCATTTCCATTTTATCATGTTTAAGTTTCTTCTTTATAACCATGCTCTCATTAGGATGAGTATCACTAGAAAGCAAACAAACATTATGAAATCAGAAAAGCAGAATGCTAAATCAACAACAAAGGCAAAAGTATAAATAAATCTAGTTATTTATATCACAAACAAGCGCCCCTCATACATTTTTTTTTTTTTTTTACTTTTTAGAGTCAGCTTTCGGGCTCTCAGCCATTATCGTGCTCATAGCGAGATCATCAGATGATGGCTGAGAGGCCGATGGCTGGTTCTAAAAATTAAACATTTAATTTTGAAGAATCATTTATTTTTATTATACTATTGATAACAACTCCACTTGAGCACCGATTCTACAGAGTTGTGTATTTAACTGAATTAGTTATGGAATTTAAGTGAGGCAGTAATCTAAAAGGAGCAGCATGATGTGTTTCATAAACTTTCATGACAAACAAATCATGAAACCAATTACCCTTAAATCAGAAAAATTGGTTGTGTTGACTGATATTTTGTGGTAATCCAACATGATGATAATTAACTCTTGAATAAATCAAAAGTTGTTCAAGTTAAAATATATATATTTGTCTAACCACAATTAACATAGATATAACAATCAGACAATCGTTTCAGTCTTTCGACTATCTTCATGTCTATACAGGGTGGTCAAAAAGTCTCCCTTAACTAACGGTTTGAGATAAATTAATGAAACTTGGGGGATCTCTACCATGCAAAGGGAAGTTTGTTTTCATGCAATCGCCCACTAGAGGCAACCACCCACTTTGCCCCCAGGCTACCCAACTTCAAAATTTCAAATTGGAGTGTATATTTTTAATAGCATATTTAGATTCTATGGTGAAAAATAATAAACTTTTACTTGTAACTTTTTTTTCTATTTCCAATATTTTTCCCCCTATAGGGGGGCAAAGATAGCAAAATAACCCTTCCGATAATACGTTGTAAAATCTAAACGGTTAGAGATAAATTAATGAAACTTAAGGGATCCGTACAATGTAAAGGGAAGTTTGTTTTCATGCAATCGCACAGTAAGGGCAACCACCCACTTTGCCCCCAGGCCACCTAACTTCAAAATTTTCCCCTAGAGTGCATATTTTTAATAGCAAATTTAGATTCTACAGTGAAAAGTAAAAATATTTAATCCAAACTTTTTTTCTTCCTCGAATATTTTGCCCCCCTATGGGGGGGGGGGGGGGGGCAAAGGTATAAAAATTGTAGATTTCAGCGCCTAGGGGCAAAATGGTGGTTGCCCCTAGTACGCGAGGTACTTCACATGGCAACGATCAACCAAGTTTCATTACTTTATTTCTAACCGTTTAGATTTTTTAACCATCTAAGTGTTATTTTTTTAATATTTCGGAAGGGTGATTTTGCTATATTTGCCCCCCTGTAGGGGGCAAAATATTGGAGATAGAAAAAATAGTTACAAGTAAAAGTTTATTATTTTTCACCGCGGAATCTAAATATGCTATCAAAAATATACATTCCCATTTGAAATTTTGAAGTTGGGTGGCCTGGGGACAAAGTGGGTGGTTGCCCCTAGTGGGCGATTGCATGAAAACCAACTTCACTTTGCATGGTAAAGATCCTCCAAGTTTCATTAATTTATCTCAAACCGTTCAAAAGTTAAGAAGGGGGGGGGGGGGAGACTTTTGGACCACCCTGTATATACGATTCACTGAAGGTAGTCGAAAGACTGAAACGATCGTCTGATTGCCATATCTATGTTAATTGTGGTGAGACAAATATATATATTTTAACTTGAACAACTTGTGATTTATTAAATCTGAAAAATAAGTTTTGTTTTAAACCACACAGAAAATAATATCGAGGTTGGCCCCCTGCTTGGTGTGAACAGGGTATCCAAAGCTCAGTGCATGAAAGAGGCACATCCCCATGTATTATTATATATTATACTAGGCATTTATTTTGACTTTATTTTTTATTCTGGGGGCTTTTTGGGGTTTGTGGGTGTGTGGATTGTTTTATTGGAAGGTGCAGTATTGCACCTACTAACCTGTTTTAAAATTTTCAAAAAACTGAAGGAAATTAGTTTTTATTTCTCTTTGAAAACAAGGTCCCACATATCACTGTCCATTATAGATAACTAAATTACACATTTAGCATTAAATTCATTAAGCCTTGAAGCAAATATTAAGTACTTACAAAAACTTTTGCATTTTTTCTTTGTATTCCTCTCTTAATGCTTTTGCTTGATCAACAAATTTCTGTTTCTTTGATTCAGACAAATTGTGAAACTTGTCTGCAACTATTTTTGAAAGCTCAGTCTGAAAAATAAACGAATGTTGAAATATGATTACAAAAAAAAAAAAAACTTTATTGATTCCAAATGTCTTCCCAAATAATAACAAATAAATAATTTACCAGTCCTAAACCAGGATGCTTCTTAGAAAACTTCGATTTTTTCTGCATGTAGAAAAGCATGTAGGATGTAAGTGGCCTACGGGGCAAATCGGGGTGCCTGTTCTAAAAATATAAATTAAAATTATACATCAACAAATAGAACAAGTTATGTAAGAAAGAAAAAGTAAGTGATGTCAGTTGTCATTGCATTCCCAGACATTTAAGTCCTTGTCCCATTTATAGAAACAGATTTACTAACTACTATTATCAAGTATCGTGTTGGCCATTGGAACATCAAGTTCCCCTTCTTTTTTCTTTTTTTTAAAAAAAAAAAAAAAAGAAACTGAACTGAACTGCTAATTAACTGAATTAAATCATTTCTTTGTACCATGACAATATGTGAGAGGCAAAATTTCCAATAAGGAACCTCTAGAAAATTATCATGTCACATAAAAAAACAAAAACACCCTCAAGTTCAAACTTTATATATTTTAAATAATATAATTTTAGGCATTCGTTATTTTTTTAAAACAAAACTCTCACTCAACATCCTTGACATAAATGAAAAAATTTGACATCGTGGGTCTCGGAACTTTTCCTTACCGAATAATTCAAAAATTACGGCAGATATTAAGTTGTAATAAGGGCCTGATTTTTGTAGCATAATAACTGTGGAAGTTATGCGTGACAGACATCCAGCTAAAAACCACTCAAATAGTCTTGATAACACCCAAAACAGACAATTCTGTTGGAAAAATAAATATGTTTATTAATTTTTTTTTAAAGTTTGGTTTCCTTAAATCACGCAACTGCCTCAACTTACAATTATGTAGTTAGTTATGTTCAGAAGAACATAACTAACTAACTCAGGGGCGCTACAGCCTGTGGAGGGCCTAGCCATGCAAAGGGGCTTATATAACTCTATATGTAGAGGGTTAGTGTGATGCTCCATACATTGTAAAACTTGACAAACAATTGACATACATAACCAGTTAGTCGCCACTTCACATAAGCACATATTTATATGGCGATGCTGGGAGGACACCAGCCTGGGAATTGAACACAGTCTACCCATCTAACTTGTGACCATGCTCGATGCTGTTTAACTTTATTAATTAGGAGAGCTAACAGCCCTCTTATATGAGCTATCAAGGCTCCCATCTCCACAACATAGAACTATGAGAATTATAGAAGAATGTATACATCAAAAATTAATAGAATAAGAAGGATGATATGATGTTACCTTCTTGTTGCTATTGTAGAAGCTAGACCAAGGTTTCTCTACCCAGAGTCTAGCATCCTCCACCATCTCTCTTAGGATCCTAAATCCTCTGATTTTCTTCTCTATGAGCTTCCACTTCTCTTTGCATTCTTCAGGAGTATGGTCTTTGAATGTTATCTGGACAAGAAAGAAGAATTTAAATTATTCATCAATTAATCAAAAATTACTAAGACAAAAAACCTCATCTAATGTTTGACAAAAAGTGTAATTTAGGAGCTATCAGCATACATGTGCTCCATCTCATACTCATGCTTCTATCTTAGGAGTGCCACTACCTAGTAGGTAATTTCCATATTAAAGATCATTAACTTTCTACTAAGGATTGAACATTCTTCTTCAAACCAGTAAACCTCTAGTATTGAACAAGACTTTAGTATTGGTCAACTAAAGATTTTTTCTTCCACATTTAAAATCATAAGTTTCAACTACGGCAAAAAAAATAAATCATGACACTATGACAGTACTACTTCTGACCAATCCAAAATATTCAATACCAAGAAGAAAAACAGGTTTTTTAAACTATAAACAACTTGGTTTTCCAGTGAAATCAGCGCCATGTAGGGGTTGAAATCCGATGTTTCGCATCCACTACTAGAAGCATCTTCAGGGGTGTGGGGTGTGGTGCATCGTGATGATTACTCGAAGCAACAAGACATAATGACGACTAGAGTGAAGGACGGCATATTATTATGCCGAATCTTCCCGCGGAAGTCCCCACGCACCTTTTTGAACTATGTTTATTTTTTAAATTTTTTAAAGAAAGTAATCTTACTCTGACAACTTCAGAAAACATAACTTGCAACCCCTCATGTGGGTGGCAAGCAAAACCTGAGCCTAGAAAGGTTTGAAATAGTAAGGGTAAGTGGTGGTTCAATTGGAATCCAATTCAATCTGCTCCACTCAAAGTGGTTTCTTCCTTCTCCATTTCCTTTTGTTTTTCCACAAAAGTTTACAAAATAAATGTAATGAAGAAAACTTACTTGAGCCCACTGCAGTCTTTCAACTCTTGATGTATATTTCAAGTTATCTTTTTCCGGAATGGTCTTGGTCATATTTTCAAGAAGTGTAATGAAATCTTCCTTCGGCCAACCCATTTCTTCCTCTGTAACAATAGTAATAATTTTCAAAAAAATAAAGCTTTGTCTAAAATATTATGTTGAACTAATTGGAAGCCTTTCTCCTTATTTCCCAATTGTTTTGACCTAAAGGAAACGTACTGTTTAAGTAAGTTATTGCTTCTTCCTTACCTAAAGGAAAAATATTGTTTTCAACCAAAAAATCCAAAACCGAGATTTCAACAGAATTATTCCTTTTGGGCCTTTTCCATTCAATTTAAGTAGTTTTTAGCAGGAAATTTATATGGCTGTCTGTCAGTATATGTCACCCATAACTCTTACAGTTTTTAAGGTAGAGAGTTGAAACTTATTATACTTTCACTACTGTAGAACATCACATCTCTTGGAATCAGACAGAAATATTGTTAATGAAGGTAAACGAGTAAAGGTAGTAATAACAAAAACTATAACTAGTTCAGTTAATCAGTAAACAAACTGTCGTATACGATATTAGTAGTTACTTACACTACAGTGAGAGAGGACTTGGTACAAAAATATTTATTTTAATTGAAATTTAACATTTATGACTAATACATTATCATGCTTAACCTAATTTAATATTAACATATATCTGGATTTACATGCGTAAGTATTACTTATGTAGTGTTACCAATGCTTGATCAGTTTTCATAGCAATTAATACTTCTCTCCTCAACATTAATAATAGTTAGTAATACATAGTTTAGAAACAGAATCAAGGTGTCATTATAAATTATTGAAGCGAGCTTAGCGAGGTTCTTACATTTAACAAAATATGCTCCGTGTCTGTGTGTCTGAAAAGTACGACGATACCTTGAGTAAAAGTTGACTGATTTTTATGAAATTTGATACACATGTTCATTTTACCAATGCTCAGGACGAGTTCATTGGACAACATTGTCTGCCTAAACGTTCGCGTGCAACGCTCGCGTAAACGTGCGCTTCAAAATTAAAATAGGAATTTTAGGAAGGGAAAAAATTCTAATTTTATCTATTCGACGAGACAATAATTTTTTTCAAATACAATTTTTTAGTACAACTAACAGCAACACAGCTATTAATTAATAAATATCGTTAAAACTATTAAAGAGGGCCTAAACATTTAAAGTAGAGAAAACAACATTTTTACCGATATCGTACGTTTTAACATAACGATTTTAATAAAACTTTAAATACATCGTCTAAAGTACAATTGAAACCGGCATGTAAAATTTTAACTTGATACAAGCAGAGGTATTTGCGTAGTGAAGTGATACATTCATAATAATTATTTAAAAGCTACTGCGGGTGGTTGAGATTCTAGGTTTATCTGGTTTACCCCCACTCTGCCTTCTTCCACTTATCTTCAACTATGACATTCATCATAATAATAATTCCTTAATATAAATATTCAGTATTTTATTGCAATACGTTCGCTTCAATGATAGAGCCAGGCGATGCCTAGTATTTATAACAAACTTATAGTATTAGTTACTTATAAGTCAATTTTTTTTTTTTTAACCGCTTCGACTGCACGTGGGTCATTAGCGGTACAAACAATTAATTATACCTTCATGCTATGTTACTTTCCCAATATTTTGTTTCCACATTTAGAGTGTAATTCTTTAACTCTCTCTCATATGCCTTCAAATTAAGAAATATATGCCAACATATTTGGCATATTCTAGGATCGATCTCAGACCTTCAGTCGATGAGAAGAGAACTGGAAGCGGCCCATTTATGCTAAACCTCCGTCTTGCCGACAGGAGCGCAGTACATTCTGTAATTAAGTGTCGAATCGTGACATCTGCTTCACCGCATTTAAGACATCTAGGCCTCGGGTCCCCTAGCAGAATATGCGTATGGGTGAGGCGCGTGTGCCCGGATGCAATTCGCTGTAGTTTACTGGTATCTTTCCTGGTGAAATCTTCAGGCCAGGTGATTGGCTCAATGTGAGGCAGGACTTCAGCTAGAGGAGTCTGGACCTCCCGCCATCTCACTTCCCATGATAATCCTAGTCTTGCTAATCAAGCAAATTATCTTGTTCAGAAGATTGACCTAACAATTAAGAATATATAATATAAAAAACCACTTACCTATATGTTTATCTGAAGTAACAATATCAGGCTCAGCAACTACTTCATTTTCTTTTTCACCCGATTTCAACTCTTCTGAAATCATAACACAGTATAAAATTAATAAAATCAGTTTTTGAAATTACTCAAATTCAAACAAAACTTTCTCATAGAGCTACATAGTAAGAGTAAATTTAAATTCAATAATATTACATGTATGGTGGGTAAAGTTATATAGAATAAACAAGTTGTTGCACTGGATTATTTTTTTTCGTTTGGTGAGGTTAGTTTACTTTTTGCCCACCACGCAGCAGTGCAATCTGTATGGGGGATAATTTTCTACACAACTACAATACAAACTATAACTTTTTTAACTTAATTGAGGTGACTAGAAGTACGTCCGTACTTTTTACGGACAGTCCCGAATTTAAACTAGTAGTCATGTAATATTTTTTTCCGTATACAGATGCTGATTTGTCCCGAATTTTTCAACATATTTGAGGTTTTATAAATTAATGTATGAAGACTTTTTGAAATATAATTCGAAATAAGTGTAGAATTATTATAAGTTTTTCTACAGTTATTCATGACAATATGTTTCATTTATCTACATATATGAAAGTCAACGTATATGTGCATATATTTGTATATATATGTGTGTGTTTGTGTTTTGTTTATACAAATCTACCGTTTTTTTTCTGATGTAAAAATTTACACATTTGATCTTCAAAGCAAGGGATAATCATTGTCTACATGAATATGAAAAGAGTTTAATCGGATGGCTAAGTTTTTCTTCATTTTTTTTTTGGCCTACAACCACTTTTACAAAAAGGAACATAGCAAGTCTTCATATTAATCCTTTTCTTAAACAATTCTCAATAAATTGACGTAATTTTAGAAATGAAAGAAAACATACAAAAGCAAGAGAAAAGAACGAGACCCTGTCATAACATCTAGGATTTGCGGGTAAAAATATCCGCTAGAGTGCAGGCCAAACAGTATGGGGGTTTACTGTTTGGCCTGCACTCTAGGGGATAAAAATGCGTGACTTTTTTTCGACCCGACTTTTTTTCAAACCTAGACAGTGCAACAACTTGTTTATTCTATATAACTTTAATGGTGGGTGTAAAAAGATATTGACACATTAAATAATTGAAATGTTTATGTTTTCCAAAATATAGTTTGTTCGAGTCATATTGCGAATCCGTGAGTTTTATTTTATCTGGTTAAGATCTCTTAAGGTACCCGAATTCCTTAGTGGTGACTCCGACGTGATCACCTTAATGGTCACTCTGAAGAAAAGGTCGTAAGTTACAAATTTATACAAATAATTTTATTTTAAATATAAATTTGTAACTTACGACCTTTTCTTCGGAGTGACCACACGTTGATCACGTCGGGGTCACCACTAAGGAATTCGGGTAACTTAAGAGATCTTAACCAGATAAATTAAAACTTTCGGATTCGTAATATTGACTCGAACAAACTATATATCTTAATTATTTAATGTGTCAATGTCTTTTTACTCCCGCCATAAATGTAAACAATTAATTTTAAACACATTAAAAAAGTGTTCAACAGGAGGTTCTTTACTATTTATTTTTTTTATTTTAACCTAAATCAGATTTATTTTCATCAATATCTTGTCAAACCTGTTTACAATAAATAATTCGTTTTCAGAGTTTTTTAGGGGTAAATTAATAAATTAAATTAAATTAAATTTTGGGTCGCCCCCAAATTTAACGCTAAATTCATATCTTAATTTCACCTTGGGGTCTGATTTTTCTAAACATGTATGCCACATTTCATCTAAATTGGCCAGGCAGTTAAGCTCCACAGACTACAGATATACATTTAGATATACAAAAGTAGCTATTATAATAGCTACTTTTGTGAACCAAGAATACCCGAAACATATAAAAAAACAAAAAATGAAAGTTTAGAAGTAGTAGTTTCAGATTTATTTTATATAGATTTCACCGAAAAATATTTTCTGTTCAAAAGTTACAACTATTAATTTAGAGCTTTGCGCACTATCGCTTTGCTGGAGAGCTGTTCAATGAACTTAGGCTGTATAAGAAAACAAAATTTTGTAAATATCAATTGAATTTTACTCAAGTTATCGTCGGACAAGCTTTTTCTTTACTATTTAACACTTTTAAATTTTAAAGCAAAAAAAGGTCCGTCCTATGCATTATGACAGTAAGGAACAATACCTTAGGCTTCAGGAGATAAAGTGGGATATAAGTTGAATCACTGTTAAATCTTAACAATCACATACCACAAAACAAACACATAAACTACATATATATAAATACATTTTTAATTATTGGGTTGATTTAGAGTGGTTTCCAAACTTTTTCGATTCTCGGTGCCCTTGTTGAGTCCTGTATGGCACCCTAAGTCAAATTCTAACAGCTACACTCCCTACGTAAAATTCAATTGACTTTAAAAGGTACATGTTGCTTCCTAGCAGGGATAGATTCTTAGTATTCATCTTCTCAAAAACAACCTGTTGCACTAAAATAAATATGGAAATAAAATTATAAGCATTTTATAATATTTCGCACAATCCTTGTGAAGAAGCTGCAGATTCATTGGACGCCACTCCAGATTTGCGTTACATTACTTTCCAAGTCTATACATTTACCAAGATAAATAGGTAAGATAAATAGGTAAGGCCATAATTTTCCTTGTTTTAAGTTTTATAAATAAAACTGAATAAGCTGAGGTATTATTGAAGTTGAAAGAACATTTCCCCTAATGACCATATGGTTCGGTCTAGGTCTACAACAGAAGTAGAAATTTCTCTTAAATGGTTCTTTAGGATCTAGATGAGAATCGTCCTCAGACTCGTAGCTAAACTGTTTCCTTATTTTTCTTGGTCGAAGTTTCTGTTTTCCAAATCCTCCTTCTCTTTATTCTCCTCTCTCTAGGTGAGGGGAAGTCTTCTTTAGAACTCTCTTTTTATCCCCCTGCAATTTTTGCAGAAAATAGCACCCTGTGTGGCTGCACAGTTCCCACAGGCCACGAGTCGTCTCTGAAAATTTTCATCGTGTCTCCTTACATGAGATGTATTAGCTTTATTTCAAGGTTCTTGGACAACCACTTATTTTGCCTTAAGTGATTGAGCAGTGATTAAGTTTGTTTTTTAATTCAATTTTCTTGATGTTTTTTCAATTATGCATAAACAAGGCTAATTAAGTTACTTATAAAATCCAGTAGACCTTTTTTTCATTGATAGATTGATTTTTAGGGTCCGTAGGCAAAACCAAGGACCCTTATATGTGTCTGTCCGTCCATCTGGTCGCCTACTCTCACGGCTACACCTTTCGTCCCATCACTTTGAAATTTGGCATGTATGTGTCTTGTACCTACCCACATATTTTAAAAATATAGCGAATTAAAAAAAAAATTAGTGTAAAAAAACGTTACGGTTAAATTTTTTTCCGACACTGCAAGGGGTATCATATGAAAGGGTACGTCGAGCTGATTACAAAAATGTATAATTCTTTGGTTATAACTTTGATAGGGCGAGCGTAGGCGAGTTTGATGGGGCTGTGAGACCCCCCCCCCCCCCTATTTGCTTATGTGAAGTGCAAAAAATCTGAAATAATTCCTGAACATTCTTCGACCAAAAGTAAAGACACACTTTTTGGAAATTTCGAAAAAAATATTATTTTATTTTTTATTGACATAATAAGTTTTTATTTTCATAATTATGGTCTTTTCTATGTATTAATATGGTTGTAGTCCTGTTCAGTGGCAAAAAAATACTTTATCGGAAGTTTGTTTATGTGTTTTGAGAATATCAAACCCATAGGATGGTTCAAAGTAAGCTTTTTAGCATTTTAAAAAACACCATCAATAGGGTAATACTTAAACTACACAGTGTGGCCTACGGACCCTCGCTGTGTGCTGACTAGCACACACTTGACCTGTTTATTCTTTTTTAATTTGAATTCCATGATAGAGGGCTTGAATTTAACTTGATTTTCTTGAAATTACTTTTTTACCCTACTACACCTAGTAAGAACCCAGTCAATCTGGCTTACACAGTAGTAGTATTTACTTTGTTAGTGCTCAATGGCAGTATTGCCTCCACGAGGACGAACTAGATTTTGCTATCTATATATTACATATTATCCAGTGTTTATCCACATGCACCACATCATATATAATACTCTTTTTACAATTAGTATTAACTTTTGACACTCAGATTGGCCAACCTATATGAGGAAAAAAATAATGCCACTAGTCCTGTAGGAGAGATGGATCGAGTGACATTTATATTTGCCTAGTTGGCCCGACCTTCTCAAATTCAAAATCCAGTGCTCTCATTGGCTCTCCTCCATATTTTTTTTATTTTTCCACGCTGTTAAAAAATTATACTAATTTTAAAAAGAGTATAGACACATTGTCAACCCTACTTAAGTTCCATTTTTTTTGTAAAGATTTTATTGTACATAATTTAAACTTTTTACTGCTTTCATAATTTGTATGAGCTCTTTTCACTTTCTTTTATAATATAATATATTTAATACACAATAATTTAAAGATTTTTATAAAAAATCATTTGCCTATTTAATAAATGTTTAATTTATGTATTGCTTTATTTTTACATTATCTTGTTACCTTTGTCATCTCTTAGTCCCATGCTCATTAGTGAACCATCATGCCACAATAGGGCATTTAGCGTGTTTGGTAATTGGTGCAAACAGTATCCTTCGTATTAGTCTCCCGCACATATTATTCTTAAATTACAGATATAGTTAGATTATAATTAAATCTTACCATGGTCACTGAGATCACTATCTTCGTCATTATGAGGTTGTAAAATAGAAAGCTGCTTTTTGGAGTGCTTTGACGGACTGTCATCATAAGCTTTTTTCTTCGGATTAGATTCCTTGTCCTTCTTTGATTTCTTTTTATACTCATTGTCATCTTCTAAAAGTTCTTTGTCTTTCTTGGATTTTTTCTTTGGGCTTTCGTGAACAGAAAATGGGTTGTTATGTTTTGATTTTTTCTTAGAGCTTCCAAAAGCAGGCGAATCTTCATCTGTTTTGAGTTTCTTCTTAGGACTAGGAGTTTCCATAACAACAGATAATTTTTTGTGCTTCTTTTCGTAATCGACTGATCTAACGCTGTTGTCATCTGATTCTTCTTCCTCTGACTGATAAATGTTTTTCTTTTTAGGAGATTTGATCAATGTTTCGTTTTCCTTGTCCTTCTTCTTCTTTCTCTTCTCAGACTTGGATACTTTCATACCTTTATCTTTTCCCATGTCTAGATTTTATCACTGAAAAAAATAAAGATAATTTATTTTAGATTTTATACATTGGAATGACGTAATTTATATTACCTTAAATAATTTACGGAACTTCCAATTAATTACAAATAATATAACAATACAATTAGAAGGGACTTCATAAAAGCCATATATATAGAGTAAGATAATTTTAAAACTCAAATCCAGCCAAAAATGTTACTCTGAAATATTTTTTTTCTTCTATCAAGGGACCCAAGAAATAATAAAAAAAACTATTCAACACCAACAAACAATACTCCAGGATAAGAACTTGTTAATTTTCTGACAGTGCGGGAGAATCAAAAAATTAGAAGGGGAAGCAATGAGCACATGAGATTTTGGCAGGTAGTAGGTCGGGCTAAGTAGGCAAAAAAAATATCACTGGAGAAGGGGCGTCACCCCCAGGATAACAGGCCTAGTGGTTTTATTTTTCCCCTCACCTAGGTTGGCTAATCTGAGAGTCAAGAACTTTTAAGGCTGGAATTGTAGTATTGTCTAAAATTTAATTAGCATTATTTAAATTTCATTTAGTTTAGTCAACAACTGGACTTACAGAGAATTTTGAGTTATCAAGGTTCCAGTGTGTAATTTAATTTTTAAGATTCCTTGTTACGTTATAATATATAGCTAACATGATGGGATTAAGGAGCTGTATTAGTTACTTTACCCAAAATAATGCTCAACTAGAATTTTGGGTAAATCCAGAGAATAAGAACCAGTTTAGGGAGGGGTCTAGAAAAGTGGGTGGGGCCTCAATCCAAGGTACTCGGATGTTTTGACAAGGGATTAATAATCTCTATAAAATCTCCATACAAGGGAGCGTTTAGAGGAGCTTAGAAAATTAGGCGGTCCTCCCTTGAATGTACTGTTTTGACAAAGGGATATAATCTCTTAAATTTATAAATCATACCAAGCTCTCGGCTGTATCGTCTCCTCCAGTTCAACCTAGTTTTGATAATAGTCAAAGCAAATTGAAATATTTGTTAAACTCAACAGCCACTAACTAGAAATTTCCATGAATTGTTATATAGCAACAAACTACTCAGCAATGAATAATTCTTTTCACGATTGTTTTTTAATTTTTCTCAAATCGAAATTTTATTAAAGGTATTTTTCTTTTTTACAAAAGTACTATGTAGCTAAAAGAAAGGAAGGTTATATTTAACCGGCTAAGTATTTTATGCAACAATCTTTTTTATAAAACTTGATTCTTATTGAATTTCAAACATAGTGACCAAAAAATCCAGCCATTTACAATAACTTTGTCTCTTATAAACGCCCGGTAAAAGCCAAGCTATAAATGCATAACTGAAGAAGAAAATCACCCAGAAAATACTAGTAAAAGCAAAGTACTTGATGATAAATATGGAAAACAGTATTTATCGTAAAAATAAATTAAATCTTTGACAAAAATATGATATATTCTATAAATTGAAGGTGCATTAAGACATATTAAATTAAATCATTAATGAAATACAAGGCGAAGTCGTACAAAATGACGTGAACATTGGCTACGACTGTTGACAACAGTAAAAACTTGAAATTATGTGAAGAAAAAATAAATAACTAAAGTTATGGAAATGAATAATTGATCAAGAAGAAATTTCTCACAAATAAGACCAAAAATAATACTAAATAAACTTTAAAAAAATAAATAAAAATAACATACCAAACTTGAAGGGTCGAGACGTTGTCACGAGGGCAAAAGTTCTGGTCGTAATGGCGGAAAATGAAGCCACGATCCCGCACAAGGATTTTAACGGGCTGGCCTTAAACTGTACTACAAGCGTAGTTGACTCTATTTCATCGAATTACGGGTTGTAAGAATAGAAAACTATTAATATTTCGTTGCAAAATCATTAATAAAGTTAGTTAAAAGAAAATAATAGAAATTAATTAAAACTAACAGTTCATTTCATTTAAAATAAATCACATTATAAAAAAATGCTAGACAAACAAGTTCGTTATATTCGTTATCACCCGCCTTCTTTATACAAACATGTTTGTCGCGCGCGTTCTTGGCGGGAAAACAAATATTTTTAATTTCAAAAGGTTGGGTGTATTGTAAGGTAGTTGTGTGACACCCTAATAAAATAATAATTTCAAAAGAAAAACCTTTTAATGA
Source organism: Gerris lacustris (assembly GCA_951217055.1). Taxonomy (NCBI): domain Eukaryota; kingdom Metazoa; phylum Arthropoda; class Insecta; order Hemiptera; family Gerridae; genus Gerris; species Gerris lacustris. The sequence continues at coordinate 31,091,322 of OX578282.1, read as the reverse complement.
TGCTTCAATCATATATTTTATTCAATATATTTTTCATTTCCTAACTAAATATATAAAAATCAAATGTTTCAATAATTAAAACAATTGACCAAATAAATTTATTTACTTACCTAAATACTATTATAAACATATTTTCCTAAATGAGATGTCTGAAAAGTATAATTTGTGATGGATTCTAAATAATTTATTAGAATAGCATTGTTATATAAAATTGCAGTTTAGCCCAGTGGCGTAGGAATTCATTTTTGACGGGGGTGGCTCAGCACCTCCACTAAGGGGGAGGGGGGGGGGGATAGGTACTCTTTATTTGAGCTCGATTTCTAGAAGTAGAGGTGCCGGACTACAACCTACCCTCTGTCTCCCCCCTCCCCCCCCATACAGCATAATACACAGTTATAATACTATGCTGTCAATTTAATACATGATGTCCTTAATCAAATTTGTAGTCACTCACTGACAAACAAAATTTTAACTAAGGATTTTAAAAAATCTTCGTGCCGAAAATTATTTTTTATTTATCAGAGATAGAGGTCCCAGAACGCCGTTCCGCCTCAAATCGAGCCCTGCTCTTTATTATAATATAACTATTTTCTTATAACTTTTCTAATAATAATGAAATAAAATAAAAACATGAACAAACTTTCTAATAAATAAATTGATTGAGACTGAATTTGAATTCTAAATTCCAAAATGCCTATTTAAAAAAAAAAAAAAAATAGTCCGAGACAACTCAGACAAACAGTCTCACAATATACGAGTTCATAATTATTTAGCCCAGTGTTTTCCATTTAGTATTAGTTTTCGCAGGAACATTTAATTATTATTCGCGGCCAATCTCCTGCTTTGCAAAAAATTACACAAAAGCGAAAAAAAGTGCCCCTTCAACCAGAGCGGAATACGTCAACCATGGATACTGGTCAAGCCATTTCAAGTGAAACTTTCGATTATTTAAATCGGAAGGAAAATAATATTTTTTAGTTGGCACCCAAGGATTGTTAAGCAATTTAAATTTTCTGTTATCATTGATATATATTATCATTAGCAATTTACTTACTACCACACCAATATCCAAAATATTGATACCCTGATGGTTAAGGGATGATGACTCCGGCATAATTGACGTATGGGGTACTCTTCCGTTGCATAATTTTGTTCACTTTTTTCGTTCAAATATCCGTAGGTTTCGACTTTATAGAGAAAAAATTTAAATAAGTATTTCGTCTTTTTCTCATGATGTCTATCAAAATTTAATAAATGTATAAGAATAAATTGTATGCACTGTTTAAAAAGTAAAAATTAGTTTTTATGCATTATTTAAAAGTATGAAAATAAATTATCTAGCTATCGGCTCAAGCCCGATAGCTCCCCCCCCCCCCCCCCCCCCCACTGGTTTAGCCATTTACACAGTGAACCTATGTAGTGTCACAAAATATAGTCACAGCTTACATTTTAAAGCACAATAGCATTTTTGTGGTAAATAGCAATGATTAAAGAAAGAAATTATATGGTTAGGTTAAAAATTGCCAAGTTGCACATAACTAAAAGTGATCACTCTACTTCTCAATAAAGATAAAAGTTTGATGTGCTATTAACAAACGACAACTGTTGATAGTGCCCCACATTTTTATCTTAATAAGTGACGTACGCCTATATGCTTTTTCAAATATAATATTATTTTCACCTTTTTAGTCACCACATTAAATCTTGTAATCTATTCTAACTTCACATAGCTGTCAGAGGTCATCGGTGTAAATCTTCTGAAATTAAATCTTACGAACAAAATGACTCTATGTAAATCTAGGTATTATTGATTTATCAGCTAAAACAAACTATTTTGTTAAACTGATGACTGATTAATAAAATGTCTTCTGGAACATGTCTATCTGCCAAATTTCTGATTTTGAAGAGGGTCAAATATAAATTACAAAATTTTTTCCCTCATAGCCAAGTGAAACTTAATAAAAGTGTCTAATTATTGATGGGTAGAAAATAACGTCGTATAGAGACTTATAATGTAGTTATAATCAAATTTGTAGGGAGAAAAGTTGGTCTACTAGAACAGGAGATAGACTGTAGCAAAGATACAAGGCGATGTGCTAGAGGTTGCTTTACCCTTCAGCAAAGTCTTTGCTGGGTAGAGGGTCTAGAAGTGTAGCCCCCGCTCCAAGGTGACAGGAGGAGAAATAGGGTTCCAACTAAGCTTTCTATACCCTTCAAAATATTTACCTTTTAAAATTAAATAATTTAAATGGAAATAACCCCTTACCTGACACTGGTTGTCGTTTTATAATTCTACCGCCAAAATGTATCAGAAATTTCGTGATTAATCGGCTAATGCAAACCATTTTGTAAAAGTAATGACTGGTAATTGTATTACCATTCTTTGTATACATAAGATTCTGGTAATTGTATACATATTCTGTGCAAATTTTAGCTTTCTAGGTAGCAGGAAGTTGGTCAAATCTAAGTTACAAAATTTTTCCCGGACAAACATGTAAAGTTATTTAAAATTGTGTAAACTAAACAGAGATGGTTGTTCGTAGATTGTTGGTAGAGATGCTTAAATCATCTGTTGAGTAACAAAAGATTAGTTCTTTAGACTAATAGGTGGATTAAGTCTCTGGTAGGGTCATGAATTTGTTATCTAGTTGCAGGTTCCTTGGTCTCTTAGTCCACTATGCAAGAATTACTGAATTTTATTTCATTTTCAAAATATTGTCTCCATAAAGACAATTAAAATCACAATAAGGAGAGAGAGGGACTCTCTCAAGGAGGTTGTATGGTGATAATTTCTTTTTAAGGCGAGATCATAGACTGTGTGTTATGCATATCAATATGTAAGACCAGCTCAAAAACAATGGAATACTAGGTTTATTGGTCAGTCAGACAAAACGGTACAAAAACAAAACTTAATGAGATATACTGCTCTACCACCAATGTTTCTGTAAAAGAAAAAAAAAAGGCAAAATGCTTTGCAGGAGACATTACATTAGTTTGGTACTTACATTAGCGATCCTAGAGGTCCAAGTTGGTGCTATAGCGGTCCCTCGGACCGATGTACCCACCAGAGAGTTAATCAGTAAATTGTGTGTCTTTCAACTGACACTGTTGTTTAGAAATGGTGTATACACAAATACACACACATATATATTCACACCAATATTTTGCAGAGCAGTTTAATTGGTTAATTAACAATGTGTTTATGCCATTGGATTTCCCAAGTTTTTCGTGTAAAGTTTTACTGATAGGCTTATACTACCCAATCTTTTTACTTTCTGTTATTTATTTTACGCAATACTGTAGATGGCATTTCTTCAGTAAGTTGATTTTTGTTTCTTCCAGAACTAAGATTATATTTTTTTTTAGGTTCATGACCAGGATTTACTTATGCAATCTCATAATTTAAACTTCATGCAACAATGTATACTCGGTTTCCCAATTATAATAGCTCATTAAAACTGCCAAACTGATAAAAACAAAATTTTCAATAGCTCAGTCATTTATGAGTTGATTCTAATAATCCAGATAAGACTGGCGGTATAAGAGTTTACACAGATGGCCACACTATTTACACAGAGACGCACATTATACATATATTATTAGCTATTCTAGAATACATGTTCTACAGTTTTCAGCTTCTTTTTATTTTTAAATTTATTAGTATTTTTATATTGAAGCAAAAAATATTGAGGTTTGAGGTAATTTTCTTGGTTACCCACCTACAGTGGGTTGCCCACCTATACTGGGTAACCAAGTAAATGAGGTCCCATGTGGCAAATATTTAATTGGTTACCCACCCTATATTTGTTTACCAAAAAGTCCTAAGCTCAAAGAATTTTGGGATAAAGGAACATCACTCTTCTGCATGTAAAGGTGATGATAGTCTTTAATCTAATTAACTATTAGGACAAGTGAATATTTACATAATAAAGTAATTTTGGGTGTAAGTAATGTGGATATAACCAACTAATCTAATCAAACATTTAATAAATACACATTTAAAAAGTATTATATATTTTACCATTTATATACAATATGAATATACAATTTGTACAGACTTCTTTAGTTTGTAATTATTACAGTTATTTAGGATTTAGAATTTTATTATTAAAGTAGACTTTCACACATAAAGAAAGACTCCAATTAAAAAAAAAAAAATTTCTGGTATGTAATGCATTACGCTGGTAGATAATTGTGTTGAAGTATTGTAACTGCATTGTAAGTAAATAAAGAGATAATACATAGCTTCTGCTTCTTGGAAGGGTAAAAGGATCCAGTTGATAACAGCTGTTAAATAACAGAATTCTGAATCATTTTGTTTTTTAATGTAGTGAACTAGTGTAGTTTCACCGGGAACTCCACTACACGTACGATTTATATTTTCTCCCTCTAAAGACTAGTGGATATGCAGGAAAATTTAGATATGAGAGGTTCAGATAAGAGATTCCACAGCATTGATACCCTTGCACAGCATTGGTTCCCCAGATTCAGAAGGAGTTGAGGCACTGCATTAGAATACTTCGAAGTTTCTGTCTCAGTCTCGAATCAGTTCCCTCACAGTAAATATGAGTTTGCTTGTCTTCTACTTGAATAATAGTGTCTTCAGATTGCTGTGGGCAAACCAAGCAGATATAAATATTAAATTAAATTTTAACATCAGAGAAAAAAAACCCTCTGAATTATGCAAAAATGGAATTCTGAATTCTTACTCTTAGCAGAGTTTCTTTTTTAAAAAATACTATTAGTAGTATATCTGCACTAATAATTTCTTTTATCTACGATTGATACGAAATATAAATGCAAAATATGCGTAGAAAGTGATTATTTACGTACTTGTATTCATTGAGCATGTGCGTCTCATAGTTCTGAATAATTCCTCTTCTTTACCGCACTAGTGCGGTAAAGAAGAGGAATTCTTCAGCTTTACGCACGATTAGCGAGTTAGTTTACATTTAATTAACAAAACTAATTTGCTATTCTTTTATTAAAGTAACTGTTTATATCGAGTTTTTAGTGAAAAACAATGAATGAATCAAGTGGCTTTGACGAAAATGTAGAGAATAATACTCGTCCAGAAATAATTAATTCGGCAAAAAAATACAACTCAAGATTAATGCCATCTTTATCAAGAGAAGAGATACGAACTTACATACAGCAAGTTTATTTTTCTGTATTTATTATTTAAATCTAACAATCGTAGATAAAGTACGGTACGCAACTCATGCGAAAACGGCATTTTGCATTGCTCGTGTGGTTTTACCACCCTCGCTATCGCTCGGGTGCAAACTCCACACTCGCATGCAAAATGCTACTTTCCGCACTCGACGCGTAATGTACTATTAAATAAATAAATAAGGAAGGTTGATGAAAAGGAAATTTGGATGGTTGTACATCAAAATGATCCCATGTTAATTTCAACCTAATGTGCACATCTGGCATAAGTAAAAACTTTTTTAAAAGTACTCATCCGATTTTGAAATATTTGAGTTCTTTTACCTAAACTATGAATTATTTGCTTTACATTGGCCTTGAAGGATAATATTTCAAGATCTACCATTCCAAATAAATATTAATATAGTATGTGGTAATAAAGAAAGCTGAATTTTAGATGACAAAAACTAGATAACTAGCTTACCTAATTAGCCAAAAATTAACCAATTTGAAAATTTAGTTATAAACATTAGAGTTTAATGTTAAATATAATTTTATTAACCTAAAAAGTATAAAAAAAATAAAAAATTGCACATCTAGAGGATTTGTTTGTACATAGGAGATGCCAGAGGCTAATTTACATTTATCTTAACAAAAATAAAATTGTGGGATTGTGTGGATCAGTCAAAAATAAAAATTGGAAAGTTGGATCCACGGACATTAAGGAAAAATTTATTTTTTTCAAGGCATAAACAAGAATGGTCACCATTCTTGTTCATCGGTAAAACCTCACAATGGTCGATGTACATAGTTATTGTCCCTACATTGTGAATTCTAGAAAAAATTAACTCTTAATGTTATTATGAATTTTGCATTTATTATAATTCATGACCAGGTTCCACAAACGAAAGCTCTAATTAAATTTTATCCCTATAACTCACCACTTTTAGTTTTAACATGATCTTAGTAGTCTCAAATATATTATATATATTACCATTAAAAAAAAAGTTCATTTCTACATATAAAATTGAAAGACTTACCAGATGAATAATATATCCTTGGTTGTTCTGTTCTAATTTGACATCCTCGATACCTTCCTGTTTGAGTTTATCTATAAATTCTTCGACGTTGAGACTTCCCCATTCGTATCTGACTCGTTTGAGGCATTCCTCACGATCAGGGCCAAGCTTCATCTTATCCTCGCCTTCAACCAATTCCTGGACAGAACAATTTTAAAAATGATTAGGTCTTACTTCACAGCCAACTAATCTATCAGCCAATTTTGGGCAGGTCTTTGGCTGAATGTCTTCAGACTGCTACTGGACAGTGAAATTGTTTAAAACCTGGTTCAGTTTTCAGAGATTAAGATTTTTTTAAATTAATAACTGCATTAAACAACAAGTGAGACCGCGTCTCATCTCATAAATGAATACAATGTTAGTGTTAAGCCAGACGGAGGGCCAAAGAGTTGGCACCTCAAATTCAGGACATATGGCAGGCGCTAAATCAAAGGACCACCTCCTAAGAGAGGAAAACAGATAAAAGGGGGAAAGCAGGGTGAAAATTAAGTAAAGAATAAGACAACTATTTGGGTGTTAAAAAATATAATACATAAAAGATAGCTACAGTTGACTTGACATAATTATATAAAGTAATCTGGAAAAGTACATAAAAACCGGTGTTAGAGGTAGAGACCAGTGTTTGTTACTAAAGGTAAGATGTGGATAAGTCCGACCTAGTAAAGCAATTAACTGTGTAAAGGAGATAGAAGGGCTGGTGCAGATGGTTAATTAGATTTAACAAACATTGAAGCTTTAAGGAGAAAGAGAGCAATTGCTATCAAATCCAACTAAGGATGTAGGAGAAGTCATGCAGCAGTCTCATTGATTTTATTACCTCAAATCCAGATTAAAAGAATGAATTAAAAATAAAACAGAAATAATTACTTAGGTCTTAAACTGCTAGTAAGAAGATATATATTTTATCTAATAACGTTCATTTACATTAATGTTGTGGTGATTGTCTTTAACTTGAAGGCCTGCTGTGATGGATGCGAGAATCATGCCGGGTCTTACTTCACAACCAACTAATCTATCAGCCAATTTTGGACAAAGTCTTGCTTTGGCTGAATGTCTTCGGACTGCTAACTGGACCACTTCTCCTTTCTCCACTGCCACAACATACCTAGTTTCCTAGACAACAAAATATATATACAAATAATCAGTAAGATAACATGTGGATTTGGATATAAATGAAATCAAAATTGAGGATCAGCCAAAAGTTTTGAATTTTACTTTTGACTGATCCTCAATTTTTATTTTATAAATATAATTCTTTCAAATAAATAACAACAAAAGAAATGGATAGTTTTTCTAATAAAAAGTTTAAAATAATACTATACTCATGCCATTATACTTTGTTATTCTGACAGCGAGGGAAAATTGAAAAAAATGGGGAGGGGAGCCAATGAGAGCTCAAGATTTTGGCAGGTAGTAGGTCAGGCCAACTAGGCAAACAAAAGTATCACTGGACAACCTTAAGGTAACCCCTAGTAGTTTTTTTTTTTTTTTGTCACATAGGTTGGCCAATCTGAGCTGTTAGATTTACAAAGTATAAAGGCATGAGTATAGTCCATGAAAACAAAGTTTTTATATTATAAATCCTTTAGCATATTGGCTTTGTGATCAATTTTTTTTATTAAATATAATAATGTGTATCGAGCATTCAAAAAAACATACCTGATCAATGACAAGATCGGTTCTGTGAGGTTGAGGAGGCTGGGTGTAAGAATGTGGTACAACTAGTGTGCCTGGTTTCAGTTCTCTGGTCAGCTTGTTGGCTTGAGTAAAGTTTAAAGAGGTGTCGATAGGACAGTGAACAGCTTTCATTGCCAGTGGTTGAAATGGAGCCAAAGCTTCTAAATAAGGAAAATCAGGCTCCGTAAAAATCACCTGTAAATTAACAATAATAAGTATAGAATAGCAGAAAAATATCAATGTTATTTCTTTTAAAAAGTTCATGGCTACTAGATTATAACTATTAGAGGGTCAAAAAAGCTTACAGCAATATCTCTAGATGAAAAGTCTGCACTGTTGTCAAAGTATATTTTGGTTGTTTTACTAAAAGAGTTTAAAAGAATAAAAATGTTTGGCAAGAATAGATAAATAGATAATAATCTTAGTTCATTGATGCCTTAATAATTTTCACAAAATTTCAGCTTAGACAAACAAGATACATTTAAAATTCAAAATGACTTTCTTACGGTATGTTGTGGACTGGATCCCCAAAGTTCAATAAAGTGGACAGCATCGCCAAAGCGTAGACTAGGATGGCCTGTGAAGACAATACAAGGTTGATGGAACTCCTGACTGAATCCTTCGGAATAAATCCTCTTGTAGTGTTTTAACCTTCCGTTTTTGACTAGGTAAGCATGGGGAAATGGCTCTTCCGGTAAATATACCTTACTTTGCTTTACACTGGATAACCTATTGGAAAGTAAAGAATAGTAAATAACAGGATTTTAGAGCAAATGAGAATGTTTCCCATGGCATTATAATAAAAACAAAAAACCTGTCTAATATTAACTTAATATTGTGGTGATAGAAATAAAACCAAGGTTGGTTCATTATACCCCCCACAAGGTCTTTTACTATGAGTTTTTAATTCTGCTGGAAGTAGAATAAAGAAGAAAATAAAGCATACCTAACATTACAAAACTGATCAAACAAGACACTAGAGAGCTCAGCTTGATTGAATGACTGGAAGAGGGTGCCATTACCTTTTTACGTTTAGTTACAGCATCATTCCTAGCAGTGAGTGTGAAATGTTTCAACGAATTGTTATTATGTTTATATAATAATCGACCTGAGGCAAAAATATTACTAGTGGTAATATATTACTTGGTTCAGCTTTACAGCAGCTTGGTTCAGCTTTTTTTTCTTTTTTTTTTTTTATCTAAGAGTTAAGATTTCCAAAAATTCCAATTATAGAGTTTTCTCACTTATCCATTTTCTTCTACTATATTTAAAAATGTAAGGAACATATTTGATTAACATAAAACAAAAGTAGTTAATTTATTTTGACTCACCACTCAGCTAAAATATTAGAATATCCTAAAGACATATCAGCTACCGGTGAAATGAAGTACATGGGTATAGTACAGCTTATAGAGTCCAAATGAGAGGATAAGCATTCAAACAAATCATAAACAACCCCAGATGGATAGCAAGGGATCAAAACATTACCATTACCTTGCAGTGTCTTCGCTAAAACAGAAAAACAAAATATCTGCAGTTGGTAAGGGAAAATTCACTTGGATTCTAATGAACATCAAAATAAAAAAATATGTGTGAGGCTCTCACGCATTAGAAGTGAAACTGAAGTTCTAGAATGCATTACTCTCTTTCATTTTTTGACGAATTTATTATTTCAGGATTAAGAAATGGTTATGGGAAATTTAATTGAAAAAAAAAAAAATATTGCTACGCTAAGGCAACCACATTTATTCCAATAAAAATAAATGTTTGTTTTGATTTGCTGGTCTTTAAATAGATATAATACAATTAATCTGTAAAAATGTTACACTTGGACGAGTCTCGAATTGTAAACTTTGTTACACGATGTCACTATATGAAAAAAATCACTCTACCGCCGCCAAAGAAGTTTCACTTCAAAAAGGGTGAGATCTCCTGTTCTACTACCTCCGAAAGAACTTCATTGATTGCAATAGTCACAGTACACCTTTTACTATTATGACGTCTTCAATTAAAGTTTAAAATTAAACTTTGACAATCATTTACAGAGAACTTACCAAAATCATAAAAAATTGTAATTAAGAGTGGTATTTTGCTTATCTAGAATATTTAGTAATGTCGAACATGATAGTTTAGACACAACACATTTAGAACATTTATCTGCCAAACTAAGAAGCCTTTCAGAAATCAAAACTTGCAAAATTATTAAAAAGAACCACAATAACATTTCAACATGCAATACTGTCATATCTTCAGCTTTGCTTGAAGCAGTGAAAAATGTTTTAGTACGTAAAGATAGAATACAAACACAGCTGAAGTATTTAAATATATTACCAGGATGATAAGAGGTAGCTTGGTTTTCACTTTTTAGTACTATATTTCGCCAATAGGAGCGCACAATGGCAACCTTCTTTAGAGGAGGAGGTCTAAAGGTTGGCTACACTGGATTCAATGCCCAAAAACATACCCATTATTCAATGTTTTTCTATGAAAAGGAGAAAATATCAACAATGTCTCACCTCTGATTTGATTTATATGAAAAGGTCATATAAAAGTCAAGTTATAAATATTGTATGATTAATTAAAAAAAAAAAAATATCAACTTTGTATAAACTTCCGTGATCAATAAAAACACTAAAACTGAATTTTATGGTTTATCTGACGAAATTCATTCAATTTTATTATAATCGATGTTTGACTTATAATATAATATAAGCCCTTAGGCCTGTGGCAACGGGCTTAATTTTATAATTAGAAACAAGTAAAATTAAGTAAATTAATTTGGATATCTATATATTTAGTTAAGTTATTATATCTATTTGAAGACCAACAAATCAAATATCTATTTGAAGACCCACAAATCAAAACAAACATTTATTTTTATTGGAATAAATAGGGTTGCCTTAGCTAAGCAAAAATAAATAATTTCGAGGTGCATCGTCGTGACACCATTCAATTATATAAATGATCTTACCAACAGCTAAACAAAGTTCGCCTAACATTGTATCAGGATTAGCAGTCGGTGTTTGAGTGAGTCCAGTTAATATGAGCACATTGGAATTCTTTAAAGCATTCTGATCCATAGGTCTGAAACAGTAAATTAATTTATAATAATATAGAAAGGATTTCAACACAGAATTAGTATTAAAAAATAATATATGATGAGAACAAAAAAAAAAAACAAAAAAAAAAATGTAAACAGGTTGTAATACTTAGGATGTGTTGTAAGAGTGGATGATCCGCTAACATAGGCAACTTTTTCGTAATCTGAACTAATAATCCAATTACTGCTACCAAGACAATAGCCAGAACTCACAGCAGAGACTTTAAGTGCTCCATAGACATCCTGAAAAATTGTTATAGAATAAATTAATTAGAAGTGAAGTAAAAAGTTTATCAGAGCTATAAAATGCAATGGTTTAGCAGAGGCCACTTATTCTCATTTATCAAACTAACTAACTCAGAGGCGTAATAGACCGTGGAGAGCCTAGGCCTACAAAAGGGCTTATAAAACTATATATGTATGTATTGGATGACACGGGGTTAGTGAGTCACTTCATAGCTGTATAAAACTTACAATTGGCATACACAATCAGTTAGTCGCCACTTCTCATAAGCAGCCACCCATTTATATGGCGATCCTGGGTGACCACAGCAAGATTCTTATTCTCATAAAGTCACAAAAATCAAGGCATTAATAAACACCAATGGTGTGATCATATCCCTAAAGAACTTGAGCAACCATAATGCAAAAAAATTAGTTGATCCTATTGAAATTTTAAGGAACTTATTCATGATTAATAAATCGGTTCAATGATTATGACCAACTAAAGTGATTAAACTCAGTCTGCTCTACACATTAGCTAAGATTTTATTTTTTCAATAAACTGAACAATTTCATTCAAGAAGTGTATTCAACATTTGTATTGACTTGTTTAAGAAGTTTAGCCAACATTTGAATACTCTTCTTTATAATAACAAGAACTAAATTATTAATTCTTGACTAAGAATTTATTATAATTATCAACTTCTTAATTACAGTTACTGTATAACTAAATATATGTTAAAGTTATATGCAATATCATAACAAATAACTATTAATATGCCGTTGTACATTAACAATACTACATAGAGCAATAAGACACATCCAATCTATAACTTATCTTAATAAAATAAATAATAACTTAAAAACTTTGTAAAATAAGGTTAAATAAATAATAATTACAATATTAATTGAAGATAAGGCAAAGTAAACGTTCTATATTTAATGCAGGTAGTAAAAAATATGAAATGCATTCTGATAACCAGGGTTAGGAATTTACATAAAAAAAAAATTTTTTTTTCCTTAGCGTATATTTAATATATTTAAAATAATGCAATGCGAATACGCAGTATCAAGTATTAAAAACTGCTCTATATTGAAGAATATCCCCATTGTTTCTGCCGACACGGAAAGTAGTTATTAATTAAGTATTAAATGTGTTTTTTTCAAATTATCACCCCCCCCCCCCCCCCCCCTGTTGGGCTAAATAATTTATAGAGAATATAAAAGAATATTTCGGGCATGCAGAGAGAATATATTGAGGCTTTTTAGAGCATATTATTCCTAACCCTACTGATAACCAAGCCTTTCTAAACACCACTGATTTGGTCTAAACAAATAAATAATCTAATCACTAACAAACTAACTAACTAACTCTATAGCGGAACAGTCCAAGGGGCATAGGCCTGCCAAAGGGCTTATACAACTGTATAATATGCAATGGATGACACGGAGTTAGCTTGTAGTTGTAGCTTGAGTTAGCTGTATCAGCATTATCATTGACATACCTTTCACAATAATATAATTATCACTAAATACTATTGTTCCAAACAATGTCCATGCTTTTGTAATGAAAAGTAAATGTTTCTACTCATACAGTTTAAAACCACTAAAAGCAATTTAATTCTAGCTATTCTAACAGCTATTTAAATCAAACTGGAAGTATTAAGCATTCTTTATATCGTCATTTAACTGTTTTGACAAATATCCAATTTTAATCAATAATTAAAACCTTTTTGATAACATATTTTAAATAACATTTTCTTTGAGGTAGTCTTGCTCCTCATCCAGTAAAAGCTCTAAGTGGTTCTATTTCTTTCCTTGCAGTAAACTCACAATAGTCCAGTCATTTTAAGCAAAAAAAGGGCTATTTACAAAAATGCGTCATACAAGTAAGAGACTTTGTACAAATTATCTCTGGGGCATCCTGATTGAAATCCTATATAGTCACCGAAAAAAAAAGTTGTGCTCAAGCCGCCATCTTGGAAAATAGCGGTCAAAATACAATTTTTTGCTTCAACTAGCCTAAATATTAGGTTTAGGGAAAAAATGTTCAAGTAAAAATAGTTTATTATGTAATTATCTATACATTTAGTTCTTATAGTTTTCTCTCTCTGACCAACCGTAGAGGAGTATTAGTCCAGGAAATTAAGACCAAAAATAGCTGAATAGGGGGAAAAAGTCCTACACAAACGAAATTTGGGATAGATGTAGGGAGAGGTATCTTGAACAACATACTAAAAGTTCACATTGGTGGGAGGCTTGGCAAAGTGGGGGGAGGGCCGTAAAGGTCCCACTTTTTAATTTTTTGTGAATAACTCAAAAACTAAAGCCTCAAAATTATTTTATATAAAATTCTCTACGAAAAAGGTCCTATTTATTATGTTGCTAGGATCAATAGGTGAAGAGATAAAGAGGGTTTATAATATAATATAGAATAATATTCAGTACGGAAGTATAGACTACACTTATAAAATAAGTGCGCTAATTTATGGTTTTTTGGGTCGCTAAATACGAATTTTTAACTTTCATTCCGAAATTCCCCCCGCAACCCCCAAATTTTGTAATGGAACCCCCTAAAAATAGTGTTTTTATAAACACTATTTATATAGGCTAGTAGAAGCTAAAAATTGTATTTTGACTGCATTTTCCAAGATGGCGGCTTGAGCACAACTTTTTTTTCGGGGACTTTATAGGATTTCAATCAGGATGCCCCAGAGATAATTTGTACAAAGTATCTGGCTTGTATGACACATTTTTTTTTCAAAAACCTAAAATGACTGGTCACAACTATAATATTGCAACATGAAAACTTACTCTTTTCTCGTCATATCCAACAACTTTTATTCTTGAAAGACTGGATTGGACAGACGCTAAACTGTAGAGTTTCTTCCAGCTCTTGGGTTTATAGCTGTCAGATAGTGGAGGTGGAAGAAGATGTATCACTTCCTTCCAGTATTTTGCTGCATTTGGCTTCGGAGTCTGGTCTATATACTGCACTAACTCTTCCATAAATAACCTGAAATACATGTTATAAACTTATTGTTTTAAATAATACTTAACATAATATCATTTTTGAAATTTCTATCTCATTGCTATGCACTAGCATCAATTTAAAATCTTTTAAAAATAGTTTTAAAGCTCTTAAAAATGCCACTTCTAATAGGCCATAATTATTAAGACCCAGATTATAATCATAGAGGAGGCAAATTGCTGTCGCACTTAAAACCTACCACTGGTTGTAACGGCCAACTAAGAAGAAGATTTTATTGAGGAAGGCTGGCAAGTCTTCCACTATGATCTAAAAGTAGAAGAAGGCAGTTGAGAGTAGACTCTCGAACTAGAAAATCAGTATAATACTATGAAATAAAGTAACTCACCTGCCTATCTGGAGAGTGGGCTCAGTGGCATAAACAACACCTTTAAAGCCACTGCCTTCAGTAATATAAGGTAAAGCAAGCATTGACGAATAATTTGAAATCAATATTACATCAATTTCAGAATAATCCACCATTTTTTCTAAAGGAGGACAAAACTCTGGAGCGGAATCCACAAACACTCTGGTACAACATTCTTTAAGTTCCTAAAATCATATTATTTACATTTTTAAATAATCCCTTATTTAGTGAAACGGAATGCTATTTATTTCTTTAAACGTCAATAATTATAATGTATTAACTTACACCCTCTAACTGAGTGTCGACCGAATCTCTAGGCATCCAATTTGGAAGGCCGGCAAGCCTTGCACTATGAACTAAAGGCAATGGAAGGAAGTTTAGTGTAGACTCACATGATAAACCACAATCTAACATAAGCGTTATCTCTTTAAATCTCAAAAGAAAACATGGCTTGTTTGGATGCGTACTCAGGCAATACTGAAAAAATAATAATATTTATTATAAAGTAACTTAGCAAGAACAGTCCTTAGCAGCGAATCAAATTTAACAAGGTAAGTTTAAGGAATGGTGCAAATGATAGTTTGCCATTTGTGCTGTAATATAATACGATATAATTACAGTTAATTTTTTTTTTTTTTAATGTGTGCAAAATAGTTATTGGCTATATTACGAGATATTTAATAGTTTTAAGTTTTCCGTTTACTTGATTGGGAGCCACAGAACCCAGACCATCTAAACCTCTTCAAAGTTTTTTTCTGTCATAGTTAACTTTCTGATAACACTTTGTCTTACCTCTGTCTGGCCTCAGCAGATCTAATCATGTGCGAAATCGTTACCCAAACAAAATCCAGCTATGTCTCCAAAGAGAATAGTACTTCTTGTAATATGCATTCTTCCCACATGATTAGATATTTTTACAATAGTTTGCCTTGTTGGTTGAAATCACAAAACTCATCACTAGTTAGTAGAGGTCTTGATATTATCACAAAGAAATCTAGTAAAAATATTTCTATACAGACATGTATCGCAGTAATTTTAGGAACAACATCAGTTTACCAAACTAATCTTAAATACAACCAAGAAAATAAAACATAATTATTACCAATTTCATATCTCTTGTTCTATAAAACTGTAAATAAAAACTTAAGTAGTTTAAGAGAAGTTAAAATTTAAAGCATGTAATAAAATAAAGTTCTGTTCAAAACATTTATTGATACTAGAATTATGCTAGAATTAGAATTTGACTACATGTAAATAAATAACGTAGCAAATAACCTATGCCCATGCCATCATAACAACTGTAGCAGTTGTGAAGTTTAAGCTTTTGTGTTATCATATCAGTTTCAGTGTTGGCATAGCCGAATTAATATTTTATAGACACACCGTATTGTAATAAGTATAAATAAAAAAAAAAGTTAGTTATTTAAGAATAATTTAATATATTTTTATTTAATAAGTGTGTTAAATTTATATTTATTAATTAATATAATATGTACACAATTAAACAAAAAAAAGAAAAAGAAAAGAAAAGCGCTGCCTGCAACATGATGAGGTGCAATTGTAACCTATTATCTCGGATTGTAACCTCCCGGCGCAAAACTTTTTCGTGGTATTTAGCTTCTAGTGAATAAACTTGTTGATTGTTTACAGCAGAGCAGAGGGTTGATTGTGTTATCTCCGGCTCTGGTCTGGGTCAAAGAGCGTATTTTTTTAAATATCTAGAAATCAGAATCAGAAGTCATGATAAGTTGTTAGGTTAAGCTCAAGATAAAGGTAGCAGAGACAGAGAAGTTTGATTTATGAGCATGACAATTCTGGTTTATACTAATACAATTTGATTTTGAGAACTGGTGTGATAAAGCTATATGGATTTTTTTTTTATTTTGATATAATTTTTTTTAAAAATATAAAAATGACCGCACTTGCTCTTAAAAAAGTATCTGAAATATTGGTAGAAGCCGCGGCATTTAAAGAAATGCTTAACTGGACCGTCCAACGTAAGTTATATGATATATATTTATTTGCCTTCCATTTAACATAATTTTAAAGTATTCATTTTATAGAACCTATGCCCACGCCACAACAACTGTAGCAGTTGTGAAGTTCTCTACAGCTCAGGACTCCATGTTCTCTTGTGGAGAGATAACCTTTTGTAGTGCTAAAATGTAAAATTTGAAATCATTACTCATAGAATTAAATAAATAGATGTACTAAATGTTCTTTATGTATAAATATTTTTTATTCAATAAAGGTATTTACCCTATTCTTAATTTTAAATTTGTTTATTTTGTATTGCATAATAGCTTTCAGCATTCTTATGAAGGACATCATCATTGGCGATTGCGAAAGAAACATTAGTGAAAAATCAGCAATCTTCATGTTGAATATCAATGTGATAGTTACTCAAATGTTTATATTAAGCCGGCGAGACTACATGAGGGTCAGCAAACACAAGAGTGTGGAGGATGTGCTCGCCTCTCCCCTCGGAGTCGGTATTTCAGACCCGAGTCAAAGGGATCTTTGTGGGGGTGTCTCGTCTTCATTCAACCCCTCGGCAAAACGGCAAGAATGTGCAGGGTACCTCTTGTACTCGTGTATACTCACAGTGAGCCCTCGGTGTGACGCCTCGCCGAGAGTGGAGCCGGCTTTATGTTTACCACACTATTTTATTTTTATTATATTCTTATAAACACTATTCTGAAAAAGGCACATAATAATTTTGTTTGTATAAGCATAATCAGGTCAAACCCGTGTGTTGGGGGTTTGGTTACCATATTCTAAAGCTCAGCCAAAATTTAAAATTAAATGGGAAGATAGTTTATGTTATTTTTATAAGATGACTTCTTTAGACGCTCCCATATCTAATAATTCTTTGTTTTACAGAATTAAAATTTCTCTCTGAAGATAGAAACAGACTAGAAAAGAGTTACAACGAGGAAACTGCACGTGTCAAAGAATTAGAGGCAAAGTTAAAAGAAGCCCAAAAACTTTGCTATGATGCCAAGCAAAGAGTAAATTGTGCAATCAAAAAGCGTGATCAGTTGGTTTGTATTTCCCTCTTATTTTATCTCTCATTAGTAAACTTTTTTCTTTTTATTTTACTTATAAATTACTTTTTCTATAAGTCATAGTGATAACATTAAATTGAATGACATGGATTGTCATGAGAGGAGAGCCTACCCAGTGGTAGTTCTGTAGATCAGTTAAGGGTGTAAATTATAGTAGCAAGCCTCGAGGCCTACGCATCTTCAGCCGATAGGGCGGTTATTCAGGGATATGGAGGGATATCATGAGTTTGACTAAAGGATTAGGATGGTGATTTAAGGTTTTGTGCCATTTTATATAGAGGGAAGAAGCAATGTCCTAGCAAGAAATGTGTAATGAAGGAGTTATTTTGTGTATTGTAATCAAGGACAAAATAAGTAGTTACTACATAATTGTAAAATTTAGTCTAAATATTTAGTAATGGGCTAATGCTCATTCTAGTTCATAAAACAATTGTATAATAAGAAAGGAATAATGATACTCTGATTTACGCTGGCAGCAGGAATTGAATCATGGTTCCATAGCCATAGACACTGCTCTAACTCCTGAGACAAGTGTTTTGTTATTCTTTTAAAAACCGCTAATCCGGACAACCATGTGGCTGAATTCGTCAGGACAAACGGGCCCCTACTGTAGTTCTTATTTCAGGGTCAATCCTAAACTGATAAAAATTAGATTCTCCTATGCTTTGTTTGAGAGGTTCATGTATTTATATAAATTTTGTTTTAGGTGAGCACATTGGAGGAGGCAAAAGATATTTTAAATGATCGCGATAGTAATTTACAAGCTATTGCTAGGGGCAAACTTAATTTTTTGAACCTACCTGTGGAAGAGCTTGACACTATCATGGAACTGGATAGTACAGGTTAGAACTTATTTTCCTAGTGTAATCAATAATTTCAATAGGTGCTAGGTTTAAGGGATATGCCAAACAATTACATCTATATTTTTAGTAAGCATAAAGGCGGAAATACACATGCTAGTTACTCGCACAAAAACATACGAGTAGCTCGCAGAGGAGAGCTACTGGCATGTGTATACATCAAATAGTATTCAAGTAAAAAGCACGCGAGTAAATCGCACGAGGTTTGATTTTTGTCTTGCTAGTGGCACAAGTCGAGGGGAGGGGAACTGATAAGGCACGTGTAAACAGGCCTGCCAGCGCAGGGTTGCTAGTAGCTAGCACGAGTCTCCCTCAGCCCTTCAGTCTTCAGTTGCGTTCCTTCCTTTCGCGTGTATCTGACAACTCATCAACTTTCTCCGGAAGTATTCGCAATTGATTCCTAAAACCATTAACGTCCCCGAACCGCATTTCATTTAGTAGGCACTGACTTGTTCCATGTACCTAATTCCCTTCTAGCGATCCAATCTTTACTCACACTCTTCGTGTCTTTTTATTATTTTTCAAATGTTTCTTCAAGTTCACTACAGTTCTTTGCAAGTAACAGAACAATGTGGTTAATTTCATTCCGCACCGATACATTCATAAGGTACATTGAAACAATTAATAAAACTATCAAAATTAATTAAATCAAATACAATTATTTCATAATTTATTCCAGCTAAAAGAAGGCAAGAAACGAATGCCAGTTTCAAAACTAGAACTGTGACTGGAATGTGTATTGTCATGTGCTAGTAGCTCGCACAAGACCGATCATCCGGATGATACTAGCATGCTGTTTCACTGGCAAATGTACCCAGCGTCTGCAGCATGCCAGCTACTGACGTGCTAGTAACTCACCACTGGCATGCTTTTTTACTAGCATGTGTATTTCCGCCTTAATGAGTTGATTGTTGATAAGTGGATTGTGCATGATGAAGGGAATAGATGGTGTCCCTTGCTAACCTTCCTACATTACCTTATAACTATACTCCTACTAACTCACACGCTCCGTTCTTCCTTTTCAACTATTATTATAAATGTACCACTTGTGGGCTGGGTGGGGTGTCTAGACACAGATTATTTTTAAGTAAGGAAGAAAGAAGCAAAAGGTTTTTGGGTTGACATCACAAACTAGAAACTAGACTCACTGTATGTATTTTATAAACTTGTCAAAATATAAGGGTGCGTTCGAAAACACTAACCGGTCAATCTCTCGGTCGACCGGTGGTTTGTTGTGGTTAGTGTCATGGCGGCTTGAAATAATTTGTTTCCGAACGGGTCGGCTGAAGGCAGCAGTCGACTGAAAAGGTTATAAACAAAGAGAGGTTACAAATATAAATTTGTTTTTGTTTGGGTTTGGTGTCAGATAGAAGGATAGAAGTGAAGCTGTGACGATTCCTCAAGTGAATAAACTATTGCAGCGGCACACCTTTGGTTAAATCTGTATATAGCTGTCATCCCTTTCCTTAAACTAAAAACTCAAGATTACACAACTTTCAGCAGCATCTTCCTCCTCAAACCTTGCACTGCACTGTTCACATCGATAATATCAACTCTTCTGAGTACAAATGGTACATTTATAATCTCTTATATGTATAAAATAAGCAAATGAACAGTTTAACAAATGTATATAATCTCTTGTGTATAAATCAAGCAAAATTATGTCACCAAGCGATCCTTGACCGAACAGTCTCTTTCAATTCAGCCAGGGGTTCTAGTTTAGATTGTCTAAAATGTTGAAAAGTAGGATTGGTAACAAAGTAAATTACTATTAGGACAAAGGTAACTACTCTAATGAACTGTGGTACAAAGGAATATCACATTTTTCATCTTTCAGTTTTGATTTATTGTTATTATTATTATTATTAGTCACAAAATTACCCACCAAATTCATTTCAATTTCAAAATATGAAAGGTGAACATCAAAGTTAAAGAGTGCCTATAATGGTCCATGTTTCACAAAAACTAAATATAAAAAATGAATTTTAAAGATCAGAAAAAAAAAAAAAACGACGCAAAAAGAGAACATTTTTTAAATTATGATGACATTCCGCCAAAGAAGGTAACATTTATGGTTACTAACCGGACTCACAGCATTTCGATTTCAGTCGAAGGATGTTTATGAACGCGGTCGGTTGTTTAGGTTGTTGTTTCCGGACAGTCCGGTTACATCTCGGTCGACCTAGTTAGTGTTTCCGAACGCACCCTAAATATTTACAGTATCTTATCTTAATAAATAAAATAAATTCCCAACACACTTTACTGCACAAAATCTTCTGCTTTTATCCAGTTAAAATTGTCATGCCCGAGTAAATAGTAATTTACTCAGTTTATATTAAGTTGTATTGAAATTCATATGTTAGAACAAGTTAGACAACAACAATGATATTGTTAAAAACTTTGTTTTCTCTTTTAAAATATTTAGTTCTGTTTAAAGGATTTAGCAATCTTTAATACTTTATTCATTAGTTGGACAAAAAAGATTGTCTCAATGCATCAATAAATATAGAATATTTTTCCGTCTTAAAATTCCACGTTTATATTAGAGTTGGGACAACCGACTAGAAAAAACAACCGAATGAATAAGTCGATTCGGGAAAAAAACAATCGACTGAAAACAGTTTCATAGCAGAAATAGGGGTATACGAATAAAGAATATTATAATATATTAATTTTTTTTTTTCGTTTTATTTGCATATTACACCTACAATAGTTCATTGTTATAAGTAATAATGATATCTTCGTTATAATGGCATGGTAATCATGATGTGAGAAACTGTCCAATGACAGCACTCACAATTAATGGCATGCGTACAATATGCTAGCTATAATTTCCTTTAATTTAATAAATTGCGTGGTTTATTTACTATTTATAGTTTATAGTTATACTAGTTTATTTATTTGGTTAATTTATTTTTAAAAAATTATTTTCAGTAAATTAACAAAAAAATAATACTTATTCTTAACAATTATTATATTTTAAAAAAAAAATCAAAATAAGTATTATATATATCTATACTTATTCTTAAAGATACAAATATAATTTAATAATTAAGTCTCTGGTTAAATAAAACGCTTGGATATTACCGTAATTGTAGGTAATTAAGGACGTACACATAGGACGACGTTAAAACTAAACGAAACAATTAAAATTAGTCTAGAATAGAGGAAGGTGATATAAGAGTGGTAGGGGAAGGGAACAACAGTGAAGGGCTCAGAGCTGAGGGGTGAGTTGGTGCATGACACTCGTTATCTTGTTATACATGTCTGAATTACAACCCCAAACTACAGCCTGATATGATATCGTTATCAGTTGATTGAAAACTAGATATCCACTACTAAATGAATGAATATTATAAGATAAACCGATTAGTCGACTGTTATCAGTCGATTGGTTCCCAAAGCTAGTTTATATGATGAACTTAGCCTGAGCAGTGATAAAAGGAACATGTAGATAAAATTAAAACTAAATCAGAAAACATTTACTCAAGTTATTAGATACTAAAAGGGACAAACCAACAAACTACGCAAGTAATTGTAAAAATTACCGATACACATACAGACATAGTGCATATATGGTTGAATGTAAGAAGCTTCCTATGCTTGCTTCAATTATGTGATTTAATGATAATTAAAAACTAAGTATAAGGTTGTGTTAGATTGGACTAAATGACAAAAAAAATAGTGATACCGAGAGATTACCTGCACTCCTATAATCTTAGCTTTTTGCAAAATCGGTCATTAACCCACATTCGGCCCTGGGGTCCACTGCATCATGAGTAGTAACTGCAAGGTATTAAATATATTTTTATGTTCAGGTAATAAGGCTTTCTGAAGTGTTAGTGGATTACTCAGTTCATATCCCCCACTATCAGGGTTGTTACTCTAACCCTGTGTTTGATTTCTTAATTGATTGTCCATTTTCTTTTCAAATACTGTTAATATTTTACCTCGTCCCTGCGATATTATTAAAATTAACTTTTTTTTCCTGTTCAATTTTAGGTGTGTGTTTCTTTATTAACAATATTCTCTTATTGGCATTACTTTACTGCCCATTTCTAGGGCTTTGTATTTAATGTCCAGTAAAATTTATTATCAAAAAATAAATATAATTTGTAATAATTAGATAAAAATCTGACACGATCAGTTCTTATCAAGTCTTTTCTTCAACTTATTTTTAAACTTTAAGCATTTTTATTTTGTTTTAACCGTTAACTATTAAACATTGAATGTTTTAGATAATTTAATGTCTGAGTTGAGTTACACAATTGATGAGAATGATATGTCAGAAGCAGGAGAGAATACTTTAAGGAGAAGTCAAAGAAATAAAAGAGCTCCTTGTAGATTTCCATCTGATGATTCTCCTGATGCATCTCAACCTAAGAGAAGTAAAGGAAAAGAAGCCACCCAATATACTGTAAGTTAAATTTAAAAAAAATAATATTTTTATCATTCTTGGTATTATTTTCTTTTACTTTCTCATATGTAATATATGTAAAGAAGGGTATAAATATGTAACTGCTATACGAACAATTTTATAGAAACCTAGGAGTCTTTTACAACTTTTAATTCACAAACACTATTGTACATTCGATCTTTTTCTTAGTGAAAAAGAAAATTTGTCCTTTTAGGCTCTTCAATGCAATTCTTTCAAACTCAAAACCATGAATGACAAGTTCACATAACAAAAAAATATAAATTCAACTAAACAATAGTTATTTACGCAACAAGGGAGAGAAGTATGTTTTCCTGCTCAAGGTTAAGTTTTCTCCTGAGGCACCGCCGAAGGAGAAAACTACTGAAGACTAGTGCACCATGGCTAATAGCTATTAAGTTTGTAGGTATAAAAGTTTTACCTACAAATTAAAATTAGACTTGTAAGTATGAGTATACAAAAAAAAAAAAAACTTACAAAAATGTTTCTTCATATTTAATAAACAAACAAAAAAAAAAACATCCAACATCTTTTCATTGCAAGTAATATTTTCAATATCATAAACATAGGTATTAAATTATGTACTAATAATTAACTTTTTAAGTATGTAATAATAAGTACCATTTTTATACTAAATATACACGTTTTATAACAAACACTTTCAATAGTTTGTTTTTAATTTAAAGACTTTGTATGATTACCTAAAGTAACCTTCCCGAAAAATTAGCTAAACAGTTGAAAAACTTTACTACCAACATAATATTTAAAAAATACCTTTTAAGTTGGTATGATTGTTTTTTCACTCCCATGGGAGAGAAGTAACACTTCCCGCCCTGTTATTAGCAATGTAAAGTCCACTTACAATGCAAGTCGTAGATCAAATTAATTTTGATTCGTGCGTATTTGATTTTGAATTTTTAATGGATTTACACGTTTTGAGGTCCCCTATGTCCAAAAGAATGTCTTTTATGAAATGTCTGTCTGTCGTCTGCAGACACTTAAAAGACTAAACTACTCGGCCAATTTTGATGAAATTTGGCATAAATGTTCAAAAAAAATGAATGATTTTGTTCAGAAAAAATGAAGGAATGATTTTTAGCTACAATTTGGGGAAAATTATTTAAAAAATTCTAAAATGTAGTCCGTTTAAAAACAAATCTAACCATATAAGTAATTTTCCCTGGAAAAATCTAGTTTCCGAGATGTACATGAAAGTAAAACTGATTTAGCTTAAAATCAAATAACAAAAAATAAACATCCTTTGAAACACCTATTGAACAAATAATTAGTTGTTTTGACTGAGATTTTGTGGTACCACTTCATAATTATGACTAGAGAGGTTGGTAGAAAGTTAAACAACAATATTGTCACCACAATTTTTATACTAAAATACTAAAATTTTATAATAAAAATTGTGGTGACAATATTGTTGTGTAACTTTCTACCAACCTATTGAACACTATTTAATGTGTTCAAAAATAAATGGATTAAATTAGACATTATTTTATTTAAATTCTGTCTTACTATGTGTATAAGAGAAAGTTTTGTTAAAGTTTGTGGTACTGATTTTTGGCTTTTGTATTCTTGGCAGGCTGGTGGAGATGAACAAGTAATAGCTACTACGACTGTAACCGTACCATTCAACGGACCTGTAACTGCAACGTCTGTAATAGAGGCAGTGCCATCACCACAAATACAGATACCTCACATTGACTTACCTTATATTATGACTCCTCCACTGAGTGCTTGTTAGTAAAGTAACTTGATGTTATTTTAATATTAAGTGCTACATTGATATCACAAGAAAAAAAAATAAAAATAAAAATAAATGTAAACTTGATTTAAACTAAGCAGAGGAATTGAATAATGGACTGAGGTTAAGTAGAGTCGAGTTAACAACTCTGTCCTACCACATAAACTGACTCCTAATTCCACCTGGTTCCATCTCTTCGGCTCTGGTAATGACTGTTTTTCTATTGAAAGCCTGTTTCGCCTTGGTCAATCTATTGTGAGAGACAGTTTTTTACTACTTTACCTCATTCTCAATCTAATCTCATGATTCTCTCTTTTAATTATATTAACAGATGATGAAATACACATTACAATGTAACGGGGGCCTTTGTAGCTCAGGAAGGAGAGCAGTTGACTCTCCTATCAATGAAGTTAAGCAGCATCCGGTGTGGTCACATATTTGGATGGATGCCACACTAACCCCTTGTCATCAATTACATATATATAGTTGTATAAATCTTTTGGCAGGCCTAAGCCCTCCATGGGCTGTTGGGCCACAATTAGTTTTAGACAGAATAATGTCATAGCTTTTTAGCAAATACAGTAAATAAAGTGACCACCGAAGGCACCGACCAAAAGTATTCACCTTAGGCAGGTGGTCAACATACCCAAAATGAGTTAAAAAAAAAAGTGCTCATTCTGGGGTTTTCTATAAAGTTACACACATAAATGGTGAAAATGAACGTTTATAGAAAAGAGTGACACAAATTGTAAATAGAGTAAAAATTAAAACCTTTCTGAAATATGATTAGCTAATATTTTATAATTTAGGCAAAAACGAGGTGAGACATTTTTCTATAAAAAGTTGAAAAAAGGATGTATTGTACTTACGCTTAATAGTAAAATTTAAAAATGTTTTAGGTAATTTCAGCACAAAACACAATGCTTGTACAAATACGATAATTAAAAAAATACACCTTTTACCTTCTACAAATCAAACTAACAACTGATCAAGAAATACAATTTTCTAATAGAAAAGAAGGAGATATTCCAAAGAAATGACGATGAAGTGAAAAAGAAAAAATATAGAGAAATTATATACTCTTTGTGATTTGTGATTAACTCTTAGAACCAGCAAAATGATTTCCTCTTACTAATTTCTTTGAATTAAAATCCTTCTTAATAATTCTTATAAAACAGAAAGAAAGTAAAGTGGGTTTTATTCATATTGCAAAAACTAGTATTTGAGTTCTAGGAAATTAAATTAAAAATCAAATGTTTCAAGATTATAATAGGTATTCTAACTAAAATATATATATTTTAACCAAAATAAATTTTCTTTAAGGGACCAGAAAAATGTGTTCACTGGTCAAAATAGGCAGATGGTCACAATAAGCAGAAGCAAATGTACAGGAAGTATTGAATTTCTGAAGGGACCATGAAAAAGGGGTCACTTTAGCAGGTTTTACTGTAATAGTATATTATGTTACTAGACTGTGAAGCGAGTTTTTTCTTTACAGCGGCAATTATGATTGAGGAGCCTAGTATCAAGAACGGACATTCAACATTTTTTCCGAATTTCAGTCAACAATTGTTTCTTATAGATTTTTGGCTAATTCTGCTATCCATTTCAGATTCTGCTATCCATTTGCATCAAAAACGACCAGAAAAGGGGTAAAAATGCAATAATATTTGTAGTTTTGTTTCAAATACGGACAAGTTAACACACGTTTTGCTTCAAAAGTGGACATAACGGAAACAGCCAATCAGGAGGCTGCATTTTACTAACTCGTTCCTATGATCCACTACGGGCTTTAGCATCTGAATACCTACTCCTACCATTTTGTCATACATGTTTAGAAAAATGATACCCTGAGGGGAAATCGATAAATCAATTTTAGCTCTAAATTTGGGGGCACTACTCCCTAAGAACTCTGAATAACGTGAAAAAAAATTATTTCTCCAATATTATTATTCTAACCATTATTTTTGACGTCATTTCGCTTCAAAAACGGACAAAACCTTGTTTTTGTTTCAAAAGCGGACAACTCCACTTTCTAACTCCATTTAGCAGCTAAAATATCAAAGAAATTCACGTTTTCAGTACTTCTAACTAGTTTTGAGTCTATTAAGAATCTACAGAAAAAAAATCATTGCTTGCTAGAGCAATGATTTTTTTTCTGTAGAATTTGAGCTACAGTTTTTCGGCTCTCCTATAAAATTTTGAAATGTGCTCTTGTCCGTCTTTGATACTAAGCTCTTCAATTAAATATTGCCAAGGTAACGAAAATACCCTTCACAGTCGTGTGCATATGCTATTTTTTCCGAGGTAGCAGACAATGAAAAAAACATTAAATATTAATCAAAATTAATATAAATTTAATAATTAAATATAAATTTATTAATTTTTTTTAATTCAATTTAATAATTTAAATTTATTATAATTATAAAAAATATTAGTACAAACTTAAGATTTTGAGAAAATGAAACCTAAAAGAGGTTACACTATAAAAAAAGATAAAACGCATTGACATCTAATGGATTTTAATCGTACTAAGAAGCATGTCTACTTGATTGCAGCGCTAAAAAGGGCACTTTTGATTAATAATTAAGTTTTTATTTTTTCTCCCTTTATTACCTCCCTAGATTTACCTCGTAATAAAAAGATTTTTTAAGTCCACGTAATGAAAAAATGTATTTTAGCTATGTTTTTTAGGCTCTAAGTTTACTATTTCACAGCATACCATGGAAAAAAATAATTTTAATTCCAGAGGGCTTTTACACCCGAAGACACAGAACACTTAGGTGGGTCCATCAGACAAACCCAGGTTGGAGAGCCAACTCTAAACATATTGTTTAAAGTGGTCAGTAAACCATGTTTCACCTCGATCAGACATGGTTTATTTTTTACATCTTATAAAAACAATTTCATTAAAAAATAAGACTAATGTGACAGGGAATTTACAAGCCTGAAGAAGCCATAATGTGATGGCGAAATATAGCAGTTCAGAAAAGAGAGGAAGTTTTAGTGTTTTATTTATTATATCAAATATATAATTTTATAAAAGGAAAGAAACCCTAAAAAGGCCAATTTCAAAAAAAGAAATTAATTTACAAAAATTCAATTTATCAATTCTTGTCCAGTTTATTTCTACAGCTTTTCAATCCTGCCAATTTCTAGCTATCTAATTCCAAGGATTCTTTCAGGAAATTATTACCAAAGTTTGTTTAATTATTTGCATCTCATTTTATTTTTGTGCAGCATGCATCTAAAGAAGCAATTAAATAACAAAAAGTAGTAGTTATAGATTATACCATTTAATGTGATAGTGATAGCTTGGTAAAATCATAAGTGTGCTCTTTTTTTTTATTCAATTCAGGGGGGCTTTTACGCCCAAATACATAGGATCACTTATGTGGGTCCTTCGAGCAAACCTGTGTTGACCTTGTATCAATCCAGTATTAGATTGATACAAGGCCAACACAGATTTGCTCACAACCCAAGACAACCCAACACTCATGTGTGAAGTTTTGGTCAGTAAACCATTTCTTAGCAACTGTGGGATCATCAATTTTTTATCGAACCACCATGAGAGTGTCAACCATGGTTGTACGGACCAAAACCTGCTGGTGCTACCTCTTTTGAGTAGCTCCCCATTTATTTAGGCAATGCTGTGTAGACATTGAGTGGGGGACCTGTGGTCTGGGAATTAAATCCATATGTGGCAGTCATCATTAAATCCAGTGCGCCCGATGCAACTTAACTTTAATGATTGGAGAGTAACCCCTCTGCTATACGAACTACCCAGGCCCCTCGATATAAGTGCTCTCAATAGCAATCATTGCTTCTTGTTTAATGTGTGATTGATTGCTTTTTTAGTGTGATTTCCCCCGAATATAACATTCATATTACTGTTGAAGCTGTTGTCTCCTTCATCTTCTTTCAACCTGATGCTCTTTCTAAATTCATGTTCAATGTTTTTCATAACCATTCAAGTTTTAAAACCATTAGTTTTTCTGTTATAGTGGATACTGATACTGAGACTGTAAGCAGTGAAGAAGCTAAGTTTCAATCCTCTAAGGTGTTTTCCTGTCAAACTAACATGAGGCTTCACAACTGGAACCAAAAATCTCATATTATGGGTGAATCTTGCACTGCCTGTTCTAAAAAGTAATTATAACATTTTCATTTTTTTATGTTACATTTCACTTGTTATTAAAAAAAGTATACTAGAATTTATTATTGACAAAGCAAGAAAGAACGGGAAAAATGTCAACCCTTTGTTTTTAAGGGATGATTTTAAAGGATTTGTGTTCAGGTTATTACTCATAACATAACTGCAATGTTTCAAATTTTTGTTTGGTTACTTTCGTAGACACAACAGGAGTTAACAACTTTCTTCTTCTTTTTTCTTCTACCAAAGAAAACAATTGTTAGTCCAAATTTTCGTTATTTGAGGTTTGTCTGTACATGATATGTTTAAGTTTTAATAGTACCTGTGTAGGTCCTGACATTTCATTCCTAGTCAGTTAGTGGGAATTTCAGTTGAATACGACATGAAACAGTGTTTATATAATCATATTGGGTGCAAAACATTGGGTTTACAGCCTCAATCAGAAGATATTTAATGTCATTATGAAGCTAATTAAGGAAGCCTACATAATGGTTCATTGATTTGTTGTATGTTTAAAGTTATAAATTTACTTTTTAGATTGTATCATTTATTGATTAAACCAATAACTTTTTGTATTCTTGTTTAGGATTAAGTTTTCTTCAGTGGCATTCAAGTGCTCCAATTGTAGAGGAGTGGCTCACACTGACTGTAAGGATATGGTTCCATTACCTTGTGTGCCTAAAGCCAACACTCCTACTGCAATGAGTTGCAAGCGTACTGTAAGTTACAGAAGTTTTTTTTTTTTTTTTTGATTTTGAATTTATTAGGTTTTATTTTTTTTTTGTTTCCTCTCTTGGTGGTTTTTACTATTACTGGTGTTTCAGGGATATATCAGTGACTACGCCCCTCAGACATCGCCTATGGTACCAGCCATTGTTGTTCATTGCATCAGAGAAATAGAATCTAGAGGGTTGAATGAAGTAGGTCTCTATCGAGTACCTGGTTCTGACAAGGAAGTCAAAACACTCAAAGAAAAACTCCTCAAGGTACAAGCAGTTGTGTTTTATAATCTAATATAGGTAGTGTAGGGAAAGGAAAAAAAATAGATCAACTTTGATATTTTTTAAGTGATAGAAGGATTCAAAGATGATTCACCCTGTGAGGTAATCTCCTACCTTGAAAAAACTTAATTAAAATAACTATTAAGTAAAAAGAAGCAAGTTAACCCTCTTATATTTTCTAGTATAGTCAAGATCATCTAGCTCAGTTCTGCTTCTGGCTTCTACCTCACCATTCCAAATAAAAAATATCTGTTTACTTAAAGCTACCATTAGTCAATGCTGCGCTAGTAGAGCCAGTTCAATAGTTACTAGTTCTATTGTCTAACACTTCCACAGGATGAGCCCTTATGTCATTATAATTATAATGGATCCTTATAATATATCAATATAATTATCCCCACAAATAAACCTTAGCTAAGTAAGATGTTTTCAATAAGCTCAAAAGTTTTACTGCTTCGAGTTTTCTTCCCCTTGCAGAAATAACTGCTTGTGTGTGGTTCTAATAATTGGTACATTGTTATAGGCCAAAGGAGTTATAGATCTGTCAGATGTTCCTGATATTAATACTGTGTGCGGTTGCCTCAAAGAATTTCTAAGATCTCTTAAAGAAACACTTATACCTCAGAAAAGATGGAACGAATTAGCCAACGCCTCAGGAGTTCTTAAAGGAGAAGCAAAGAAAAATGAAATTTTAAGAATTATCCAATCTTTGCCACAGCCAAACAGGGATACGCTCTCATATATTGTCCTGCATTTGCAAAGGTTTGAGTTATTATTAACAGTTTTAATTGATATAAACAGTTTTCAATAACCCAAAGAAAATTAATTAATTGTTCAAACAAATAATTTTAATGTTGCAGAGTTGCTTCTGCTCCGAACTGTAAGATGCCAGTTGCAAATTTATCAAAAATGTTTGGTCCAAATATAGTGGGCTATTCTAAGTACAAACCTGAACATATTCTGATTGAAACTAACATAAGTAACAAGGTAATTAAATACGCATTTTGTATTTTACGAGGGCCGTTTAGAAAGTAACCTCCCATTGGGCACTGTGTGGGAAATAGTAGGAGTAGCGGTGCCATTGTTGCACTGACGTACGCGGCAGGTCAGTCTGTATCAAGCCGCGGTCAAGTGAAGATCGTACGAGCACTAGTTTGGTTTTTATAGCATCTTGAAATGTGCGCTCCAAAAAAACACCCTGCCAAATACTAAGTGCTAGTTTTTTGGTGCTCGGTGAAACTTCTTGGAACCCATCAAGCACAGAACTTCCGGTAACCTAACCTCTCTGTCACTAGCTCGTATAACACTAGACAGCTCCGAAATTTTGAAATGTCGATTTTCACAAACTTTTCCATCAATTTTCTGAACGAGTTCATCTGTGTGACTAATGATGACCTACCACTTCTCTCTTCATCATGAATGTTTTTTCGTCCACTTTTATATAAACGAACCCATTCATGTACAACTCCTTCACTCATAACACTTGGTCCATACACGGCACAAAGTACCTGATGAATAGCTGCTGCCAAATATTGTTTGCCAGAAAAAAACCTTATACAAGCTCAGACTTCGCATTTGGTGGGGAGTTTTTTTGGAGCACACATTTCAAGATGCTATAAACGACCAATGGCTCGACCACGGCTTAATGCGGACTGACCTGCCTTGTACGTCAGTGCAACAATAGTGCCACTACTCCGCACACAGTGGCCAATCGGAGGTTACTTTCTGAACAGCCCTTGTATTTCTTTTTTTGTAGTTACAAAGAACTCTAATCAATTAAGTAATGTTATCTAGGAAAGGAATACTTAAATACTGAAGTGCTCTGTTTATTGAATGGTAGTATATTTGGATACAGGGAGTTGAATTTTGGTACGCCAATGACAATTGGCGTTTGTAATAATTTTTCCAAAATAGACTGAACTGTACGTTTTGAATTATTTTGCTCTTATAAACATTATTCTTGTTGTGTGCTAAGTCAAGAAACGCAGTTAAATAAAACGTGAAATACTTGATTGCTAAAGAAGTAGGGATCTGACTAGTTTGCCATAGAATACAATTAAAAAAACATAATAGTACTTATAAAATAACATTTGCCCTAAAAGCATCTTCATCTATAGTACATAATTAAAAATATAATATATCTAACACTTAAGCTGTGGCTTTTGTTTTTTGTTTTTTTCATGAAGACAGTTTGGATAATTGAACACTTAGATAACTAACAATCGTTGCTCTGTTGTAAATGGATTCGTAGTTTGTTAACAACTCTTGTTAATGCTGCATTTAATAAATCTTGGACATATTGAAATGTCTCATTAAAATTACTACAAGCATCAGTGGGAAAATGCATCTCCAGTAGTAATATTATATCAAATTGAATGAGATAATTTAAAAAATCTAGATTATAAATTTTCGATTTAAGTCCTCTAATTCCTTTCTCACTGATAGATCTTTCTGTGCAAGTTTAGGAACCTCTTCCTCCTCCATCTGCCCTGTAAGTGCTGGAGTACCTCAGGGTAGTATTCTTGGACCCCTCCTATATTCCTTCTACACACATGATATCCCTCAATACCCTTCCTCAGTCCTTGCCACCTTCGCAGATGACAAGGCAATCCTATCAGTCCACCAAGACCCTCAACTGCATCCAATAACACTCAAAGTCACCTTCTCCTTCTCGAACCTTGGTTAAGAAAATGGAGGATCCGGATTAACGAGCAGAAAAGTGTACATATCACCTTTACTCTTCGTCATAGCACCTGTCCTCCAGTCATTCTTTACCAAGTTCTCCTTCCTCAATCCAGCACTGTCCGTTACCTTGGCCTTCACCTTGATCGACGACTCACCTGGCAACATCACACAAAAACTAAACGTACTGAAATCTCAAGACGCTACAAGTTACTGCTTCGTTTACTAGATCGTAGGTCCAAAATTACTCTAAACAATAAACTTCTAATCTACTACACAATTTTAAAACCAGCTTGGACTTACGGTCTGGAGGTTTGGGGTAGCACCAAGCCTTCCAACTCTCGTCGACTTCAAACTCTTCAATCCAAAATCCTCAGGAAAATTACCGATGCTCCTTTTTATGTATCCAACCTCACCCTCCACAATGATCTTAATGTTCCATTTGTCCGTGACCTATCAATATCCCGATATCAAAAATTCCATCAGTCCTTATCCGATCACCCCAATCCTTTAGTAGAACTTCTTTCTTCCCAAACCATCCCAGATAACCCACTTCGCCGCCTTAGGAGGCAGTGGCCTAGAGATTTGCTTAACTTGTAATATATACTAAAATTAATTATCATCTAACGTATCATCCATATTTTTATTATTATTATTTTTTTTTTTTTTTATTTTTTTTTTTATTTTTTTTTTGGTTGTAGTTTTAGTCCCGTTCAACAGCTCATTAGGTCATTACAGGACGGGGGTTATCCGGCCACTTTACTCATCTAATCGATGAGATCATCAGTGTGAAACATGTCTCACCCCGCTGGGATTCGAACTCACAGCCGGGGGTTAGACTTTGGTTTCAGAGTCGAGTGTGCTAACCCCTCGGCTACACCGGCCCCCTTATTTATTTTTATTATTATTATTATTATTATTATTATTATTATTATTATTATTATTATTATTATTATTATTATTATTTTAAAATTATTTATTGTTATATTCTAAAATATTCACGCCAAAAGGACTAGCCAATGGACTATATCCTTTCCATGTAATTCCCCGCCCCAAAAAACATCAATGTACATCAATAACACTTATAACATTAAAATTTATGTAGTTGTGTTAGTCAATAAAAATTAAAAAAAAAAAAAAAAGTCCTCTAATGTTGTTGTAGGATAATATTTTAATTTTTCTACTTAAGTTTGTTGAATGATTAAGGGTTTTCCGAAGTTGACTGTGGGTGGAGGGTTGTTATCCCAGTATTGGTGTTATCCTGGGTCCAGATGTTCTCTCCTACGCCAGTATACTTGTCTTATCATTCTGATGTGCAATGTATATTTGTGGTACTCTTATCAGTAATGCTACTTCAGTTGAGAATACTTGTAACAACTAGAGTTCGGATTTTGCATATTTTGATTATAATTTTTTTATTCCTCCAAGAGATTTGTCTTTACGAATTAAAATGTATGGAAGCTTTAGGCCACTTTAAATTCAAATTTAAAATGCATATTTTTGCATAAATATGGAAATTTCTTTCATAAATATAGAAATAAAAATTTTAAAAAAGGTACATATTTTTTTTTAAGGATTAGAGTTCATTCACTGTAGTCACTAGTATCATAGAATAACTGGAGACTTGTGGTTTAAAGCTTACAAAGGCTGTAGCCCTCTAAAAAAATTGTCTAATGCACTTTTGAAACAGGTATGTAAATTTTCAATTTGATACAAGCAGTAGTTGTCTTGCAGAGTGATACGTTATATTAAATTCATAATATTTGAAATGGAGTTGTGGGGTATTTGTGTTGAGGTATTGGGTTGAGGTATTTTTATGATTACTATTACAATTTTAGGGTAATTTTAATGTAGGTGTAGGGAGAATTATCACCCAGCTCTCTCACTCCATTATCCTCTATTCTATTTATCATCTTCAACTTGTCACTCATCATGAATAATTATTTTTTCAAAATTTATTACTATTCTAATCTATTTTGTAAATTTAAAATAATAAAAAGCAGTTGAAGTAGTAAAAATGTTCACAAATATTTTTTCACTGTTTTTCTATTTATTTATTTTGCAGATTATGGCTGAGTTTCTACTGATTCCATCAGAGTGTTATGAAGAACTTCTCTATTCTAATGATAGTGAAAATCAAAACCCAGAATTACAGAAAACTCCATCTCAAAACAGCCTTTTTGCTTTCTTATCTGATTCAGCTTCTAGTATAAAGTAGGTTTTTTTTTAATTTAAATTTTTTTAATAAGATGGATTCTTTGGCCCAAAAGACCTTAAAGAGTCATATATTATGCAAAGACCTTTTTTGTTAAAATATTAATCTATCTATGTATAATATTTATGCCAAGACCATATATAATTCTTCTTTTTTTTAATATACTGTGAAAACTTAGACAAACTTCGACTTACAAATGATTGACAGAAAATTCTGGCTTACAAAATAATTATTCTTGAATAAAAAATAAAATATTTATTCTGTTAATTAACTACAATAAAATAGAATATAATAAACATAAATTGTAGGTTTTAGCCTTTATTAAAGAGTTAATAAGAAGATAGTTCAGTAAAACCCCCCATATCCGTCACCTACGGGAATAATCCAGTCCTAATCCAGTTGAGGAATGCGCTTCAAAGTCTTTCAGACCCTTTTTCCAATCTTCAATTGTTGTTATACCAACTGCTAACTCTGAAGCTAGTTTTAGAACGGACTCACCTTTGTCAAACCGTTAAACAATATCTAACTCCTACAGTAATGTACACACAACCTGTTTTTGTTTCAGTTGAGCCGCCATACACTAAAAATATAGCGTAACACTGGCTTGTAAGTATAGAATGACACGCACGATAAATAAGTACGAAGTCTAGCAATCAGTATCAGTACGATAACAAAGTCGGACTGCTTTTATCGTTTTATACTCAATATGATAAGGGTGAAGTTCGGTCGTGTCAGATTAAACTTTTTTAAAAAACCAGGTGTCATGGTCGGATATTCTGAGGAGTCGGATATCCCAAGGTCGGATATGGGGGGGTTCTACTGTACTTTTAAAGTTATGACTTTTTTCAAAATATTTGACTTTTGAAGTTGTGAGAACCATCTAAATTTATAAGTCAAGGTTTATCATTAAATGATCATACCATTAAAAATCTTTACTAGATATTTATTAGATATTTTATTTTATGATCATTTATATTTATTTTTATTCTTTTTCAGGACTGTCAAGAAACTTCTTAAATAATTAATTAAAATTAATTTATAGTCCAAGAGATTGTGAGCACTAAAGTGACTGACTAACATTAAGATAGAAATTTGTGTTGAGTTAATTTTTTTATGTTCTCAAAAAATATTATATGCTCGGTATATTTCAACGGACTATTATCATAAGCTTTTTCTTTCGGACTAGATTCCTTGTCCTTCTTCCATTACTTTTTATTCTCATAGTCATCTTGTAAGGATTTTTTATTTGCGCTCTCGTAAACAAAACAAACAAAGACTTGATTTTTTTGTTTTTTTTTTCTTAGAGCTTCCAAAAGCAGGCTTCATCAGTTTTATTTTTCGTCTATGGACTAGAAGTTTCTTTTTCCTCTTAGGAGACATGGTTTGCCCATAAGCTGTTAAAAAAACAAAACTCGATGGTGGAGAGCTGCCATGTCCCGCACATTTGGGTGATCAATGTGATTTTCATTATTCTGAGTGCAAAATTAGTTAGGAGACCAAAAATAAATTTGATGTTTTTTTTTTGTCATAGGTTGGCCTATGATACTAAAATATTTATCCTAACCATCTTGATTTTTGGTTTACTAACTAATTTTGTACTCAGGATTTTAAAAATCACCTTGTCCACCAACATGGACAGAACATGACCGCTTTCCACCAGTCTTCTTTTCTTTTAATAGCTAATGAGCAAGCTGTGTTCTTAGAGGATACCAAAAATTAACTCGTACACAAATTTCTAGCTTGATGTTACTTTTGTGCAAGCTATCTTCTGGACTATAAATATAGTTTATTTAAATACCAATGAAACATATCAGTTGTTTCCCAAAAAACAATTTTTTTATTTTTAATCTTGTATATATATATATATATATATAAAAAATCACATTTATAACACATTTTTGGATAATCCATGCTCTTGTAAGTGCATAAATATATGTTAAGTTAATTGCTAATAAAACACCTCTTTCAAAGATGCAAACAAATTATTTTATTAGTGTTATTTTAATTTTTTTCTTCATACTTTAGGACATTTTTTTTTTCATATTTAAATTATTGTGTTACCAAATTACCAAATATGAGCATCTTTATGTGTTTTTAAACAAATGTTCCTTTATTTTAGTTTTATAAGAATGAGTTTAAGTATTGTATTAAACTGCAGTAGAGTCCCGCTAATCCGAACCCTGCTAATCCGAAAATCCGCCTAATCCAAACAGGATTAGGAGGATTTTTCTTGGATTTGAGGGCCAGTAATACGGATTCCTTTCAGTCTTTCTTGAGAAAACCATAGGAAAAGTGCTTCGTCTACTAGAAGGTTTTCTAGAATTTGTTATTTTTAAATTAGGATATTATTGCCTCCTGAAGTCAATATATGGCATTAATTTACAAAAATCCGCCTAATCTGAACTGGGTTCGGTCCCAATTAGTTCGGATTAGCGGGACTCCACTGTATTCATAATGTTCCTCGCATTTTTTTCTAATACTCTTAAATTAAGTTTTCAAATTATATTATAATTTTTGTACTAATGTTTTACATAGGTTTTTATATATTGTAATATTAAAAAAAAAAATGTTGAGTGCACCAAACTGAAGAGATTGTTTTAAACAAATGTTCCTTTATTTTAGTTTAAGAATGAGTATATATTGTATTAAACTATTCATAATGTTCCTCGTATTTTTTTATTTTTTTGAATACTCTTAAATTAAGTTTTAAAATTATATTATAATTTTTGTACTTATGTTTCACTAAGGTTTTTATATATTGCAATATTTAAAAAAATGTTAAGTGCACTTAACTGAAGAGATTGTTTTAAACTTGTAAGTTTTGTGCTTTTGTACTGTATTATGACTTACCATAGTGTATATAACTTAAATAACAATCAGTTAACTGATGAGGTCCAACTATAGTAAAGCAAGGCTGCATTCACTTCAAAACAACTTTAAAAATATTTACTACTATCATTTTTTAAATAATAAACATGTAAAATTTTAAGATACCGTGAATCAGTGAAAAATATAAACCAACAGCTATTTATGCTCATCCACTGCCGGCATGCGTGTCTATGGCGATTTTAAAATCTTGTATTGCGCCCTTATATAAAAAAAGGTTGAAGCCTCTGGTAAAAACACTCTTGTTTATACCTTAAAAAAGTATTAACATTTGTCTAATTGTCAGTAAATCCTCAACTTTTGACATCCTCGCTATTCTAAATTGATATCCATATAGTAATTAATAATTTTGAGTAATTAATCATTTAGAGTATTATTCGTTATTTCATTCTTTTTTTTCTCAACTTTATGTTTATTTTATACTTACTGTACTGTTTATTTATAGTTTATAAATTATACTGACAATATGGGGTTATATCCAGTTTAGAACTGAAAGCTAAGATAAGACTCAACTTATGTGCAATTATATTATATTTATACATATAGATTGTTAGTAAATTCAGTTATATTCATACTATCCTTGGAGCTAACTAATCTGGCAGTCCATGTAATGTTTAAGTTATGTTTTCTGTATTACATAATTGCATCATATTATATTGATCATTAATAGATTTTATTATATGAAATATTAGAGTACAGGATGTACTTGTATTTTTTAAATAAACTAGGATGTGAATCAACCTACATTAAGAATAACTAAACAACTGCTTCATACACTATCAGTTTGTTTTTATTTGATATGACAGTATCATTACTTTTTTTTAATTCCTCAGGACATACATTCCAATTTATTCTATTCGGTATTTTAACATTTATTTTTGTAATGTGTATTTGATCTCTTTTTAATAGTGAATAAATAATTTGCATTTTTTATTTTTCTGTAAAACCTAGATTTTTTTGCAGCAGAAATTTTTTAGTTCCCTCGAACACATTAATAGATGCTTAAGGAGTTCTTGTGACCTATAGTGTAGTAGTAGTAATAATAAGGGGCGGGGAGGCCTATTCCAGCAAACAGACCGCATTTGGATCCTTTTTGCCAACCCCAGCCGTTCCTACACCCATCAAACCACCACCACCTCATTCTCAAACCTCTTTGTTTGGATTATGAAGGAGAGGATGTCCTGCCACTTCAGTGTAAGTTCCTCTACCCCAATTTCTCCCCTCCCTAAGATATGAAAGCGCAATCTCCCATATCCTTCACACACTCCCAGGTAATGGTAAGCTGTTTTCTCTTCCTCTCCACACACTGGGCATATGGGGTACTCCTCTACCTTTAGTAATGCCAGACGTCTAATGAGCCTACAGTTTCCAGTTGTTCTAGATATAGTTTTTCTCAGGTTGGTCCTGCTGAGTCCTAACAGCCATCTGGTTTTCCTTTTGTTTATTTTCGGCAGTACCATCTTAGACTGCATCCCTCTTTTTTGCTTCATCCCATACCCACTTGTTAATGGCTGATTTGACCTGACCTTCCGACCAACCAGTCAACTGCAGGTTCCGGTCCACAGAAAGGCATAGAGGCTCCTATTTTTGCTACCTCATCTGCTTTCTTGTACCCTGGGATCCCTTGGTGTCCCGGGACCCAGAGCAGTGTTACCTCCTTACTCTCTGCCAGCAGCTCTAGTGTCTCCCGACACTCCCTCACCAGTGCAGATGTTGCACTAGGGGCGCCGAGAGCGTGTAGTGCTGCTTGGCTGTCCGAGCATATAGCTATAGACTTAACAGTTGCTTCCACCACCTCTAGTTGTCTTGCCACCTCTAGGGTGGAATAGATTTCCGCCTGGAAGACGGTGGTAAGTCTACCTATTGGGAATCTCTCATTTTCTAGATACAGCCCCTCTCCCGACATTCCGGTTTCATTCTTTGAGCCATTCGTATATGCCACTAGAATATCCGTGCCAAATTTCATATTTCCTTGTTCCACCTTATAATTCCTCTTAAGTTTTAACTGACGTTCCCTTCCTGACACTCTAATCGCAGCAAGGAGGATCTCTGGCTCAGCTACCCTTTTGATTTCCAAGTGTCCGGTTAGGGATCCTTTCCCTAGCTCTTGTCCATTGTCTCCGAGTCTGACAAATGACAAAATGGCCTCTCCTTTAATCCATATCTTAAGTGGAGGGATGCCTATCAAGGCTGCTGTAGGTGTCGTCCTCATTGCTCCTGTTATGCTTCTACAAGTCAACCTCTGAATCTTGTTTAGACCCTTAGCTGAACTAGCTACTCTTATCCTTGGCCACCTATATATGTGACCTATAGTGTAGTATTAAGTAAGATTAGGAGTATGGAATAAGCTTTTAATAATGAAATTCTTCTTCCATAAAAAGAAAGATTTTATAACCATAAGTCCTCTGGCCAAATAAAAAAGAACCATTTTATGTAGAGTAGAAATCTTGTCTTAAATTTCATAATTATTATTTATAAATATTGTCTTAAAAGGAGGTTGTATTATATTATTTCATTAAAAGGGCGCCGGATTCCTTTGTTATGCCACTGTTCAGATTTTATTTCTCTCGGCGTGGCACGGCGCCCTGGAGCAAAAACTCCAACTGCTCCACGGTAGTTACGCCACTGATTCCAGAACCTAGTGCACTGAAAACATGGCAGCTTTCATTGAACCTAAATTAAGCCCAAAGGCTCAGGTTCTAAAGCCGAAGACATAGGTGATCCATTGAGCAAACCTGACACTTCAGTTCAGTCAAGTTCACAGTCAAATTAGACAAATTAATGACCAACTATCTGAATAATTCAAAGTGAGCT
The DNA here is from genome assembly GCA_951217055.1 of Gerris lacustris. Taxonomy (NCBI): domain Eukaryota; kingdom Metazoa; phylum Arthropoda; class Insecta; order Hemiptera; family Gerridae; genus Gerris; species Gerris lacustris. The sequence continues at coordinate 31,050,831 of OX578282.1, read as the reverse complement.
GAATTTTTGAGCACACCTTTATTTAGTGTTTTCTAACAACATCCAAAAAGTGCCCTTGAGCTTCATGAGTTATAAGGCTCAGATGAGGCCAAAATTTGGTTTTTCGCTTATATCTCCTTTCCTATTGACTTTAGGTATTGAATACTCTATAGAGAAATTAAAGGGGAGGAAATTCTGAACAAAAAAGTATTCTTGTAGTTTTTTTGTAAGACCAACTGTTATTGTAAAAACTTGCCATGAAAGTTGAACTGAAGAATAACGCTACAGTAATACCGAATTTCACAACCATTTGAGGTCTGAAATGTAAAAAAAAAAAACATAAGCCGAATCGAAGGGTCTTCTTTGAACAATATTTAAACAACAAGGTTCCCAAGATAAAATATTTAAAAAATTGCTAAATAAAGCCAATAGGATGGTTATGTACCACAGCCACAAATCAGGCTCAAATGTGGAGAAAATTGAGTTTTTCACTTATATATCCTTCCCTATTTAGTCCAGTCAAATTAGGATATAACTTTGCAAAAAAAGGAAAGTGGCTTAAAATGTTCATATGACTTTCCTGTCTAACATACTAAAAGTCCCCGAGCTCGCCCCCCCAGGGGGGGGGGGGGGGGGGTAATAGGTACTTTTTTTTGCTTTTTAACAAATATCTCGAAAAGTATTGACATTAGGTGAATTATGGTTTTTACAAGTTAGTTCTTCATTAAATTTTCAATACAAATAGTCCTATAAAATGTTTTTTTTTAGCTCTAACGGTTTTTGAGTTACAAGCGCTCAAAATCAGGTAATAAAAAATAAAAGTAGGATTAGGGTGCAAAAGAATTCTTTTATTAGGGTTTTCTGACCTCAAGCCACCCTATATTTATTTTTTTAATAGATTTTTTACTCCCCCTCAGTGGCGCACCCAGGATTTATTTTTGGGAGGGGCACAGATTAAAAAAAAATAAGGGGGGGGGGATGTAATGTGGGCTTAGCATAATCGCAGACAATTAACCAGTCTGGTTTTCTTTGTTCTTAAATTACTTTATATCAAGGGCGAATCCAGCCAATTTTGAAGGGGGGCTGGGCTCTCTTTTAGGGGGGTCCGGGGGGCCTCCCCCGGGAACATTTTTATAGTTTACGTTACTTGAAAACGTCACTTTTTAGCCTATTCTAAGAGCATCTAAAATGTTATTATATACAAATAAATTTAAGTTTTTTATGAACGGGACATGAAGACCGGGGTATTTTATTTAAACAAAATTATATACATACTAATAATATTTTATTATTAAAAGTTAATAGATTAATGTTTTATTTTAGTAGCCAGAAAAATAAATTGGTACATTTTAAAAATATTTTAGTTATGTGAATTAACAAAAAAAAAAAAAAAAAAAAAATACGTACGCCAAATGTTTTGAGTTTAACAGAAATTAGCTGATAGTATTAGGTTAAAAATAAACATAGTAGGGTATATAATAGTCCAGTCAATAAGTACAAAAAATAGTCTTCCTTGCGAAAGGTCGGGTATCTGCAATTTTTAAAATCTTATTCTACAATTGAACTCGTTTCCAAATTCATTAATATTAATTATTCGATAATTAAAAACTATTCTAATGACTGCTACTAACTATTTTAATTAAATTTAATTAACATATTAAAGTAAAACTTTAGATTAAAAAAAAACCCTTAAAACAAGATAAATTTAATTAAAAACTTGATTTAAAAATGTTATATTGTAACCTTTCATTCAAAATAAACAATGGATAATAGTCGGAAAGAAATTCGTCCCACTAAAAAGTTCTGACCATGCACAATGGACATGCACAGCACAGTCGTAATTTTATGCAGATTTTTCCAAGTTCAATAGACGGTACTTTTTTACCCTATTATAGGGAGCTATAAGATCCCTCCCTATTACAGATCCTTAACCTAAACGGGTTGATAACTTAACTTACTTCTATTCTTTTTCTTCATCTTCTTTTTAAACACACAAAAAAATATATGTCGGGCGAAACTAGGTAGATTATTACTTATTTATTAAGTGATACTGACTTATTTAAAATACTTACTTATTTGCATACTTAAATTTTTAGTCTATGGCTTTGGAGGAGGGGGGGGGGGGGCACGTCTTTTTAAACGCCAAAAAAATATGCCAGGCTAAACTAGGTATATAATTACTTTTTTTCACTATTACTTTACATGTGCTGCGAGATTGCATACTTAAATTTTACGTCATTGGCTTTGAGGGAGGGGGGGGGGGGGGGGGGCACGTCTCTTTAAACGCCAAAAAAAAAAAAAAAAAAAAAAATGTCGGGCTAACTAGGTATATAATTACTTATTTATTTATTTATTTTTTGACTATCACAACACTATTACATTAACACGTGCGGCGGAATTGCATACTTAAATTTTAGGTCCGGCTTTGGGGGGGGCACATGCCCCCCGTGCCCCCCCCTGGGTGCGCCACTGCTCCCCCTTCCCAATTTTTATTCCTCTAATTCCCGGTTGGTGGTTAAAAAACGGTTGGAGCTAAAAAAAAATGTAAAGGACCGTTCAAGGTCAAATCAAGGGTACTTTTCGGATGTTGTTTGAAAACACTAAATAAAGGTGTACACAAAAATTCAGCTCACTTTGAATTATTCCGATGAAAACTCCTTATTTGACTGGACTATTAATATGATAAGGGTTTACAAGTTTTAGCTCCCTGGCATTCAATCCCCTTTAAAAATGTTACTTCACCTATCTTATCAAAGTGGAGGTCCAACTTAAAAGTACCCAAAAAGTTCCATTTTAATTGCCTTAAGCTAGGTCCACACTTTTATTAAATCTGCACATCATGATCTTTTTACTGTATCAAAATGGGGCCTTGCATTAAGTAATAGGCGTGCTGTGGCTATTTTTATAGAGGCAAAAAAAGTTTGGGTAAACCATAAACGTAAACACTAGCCAACTTTCAACCCTCAGTCCTCTTACCCAGAGCTCAAACGCCTTAATTTTTATCGGCACAACTTTGCTTTTCTTGTAATCGTTTCTTAATGTGCTGTTTATTTTATTTTTTTCCCTAGTCCATGAACTACGGGTTCTATGATTTTTATCACTTTTTTTTAAGTTAGCAATTATAATAAATTTACAATTTTGCAAAAAAAAAAAAAAAAAAATCCTCTCCTTATGTTACCCATTAATATATATAAATGTGTACCCACAAAAATCTTTGTGACAGAGGACTAAGTTCCTACTCCTATAAAAGAAGAGCTATTTTGAAAAGGGTAAATTTTCTTAAGACAGAGCAGCTTGCATACAATCTAAACATAATTATTATACTTTCAACTGACTGGAGTTTGATTAAACAGTAGGAATGGGTTGGATCAAGACCTGAGGTGATCAGACAAGGACCAACCCAGTACTAACTGATGGCCAACCTTCCTTACTCTAACTCCATATATAATGGGTATTCGAATTCAGTGGGAGGTATACAGGCAACATTTTAGTAGTTTCCTCTTACTGAATGGAATCATACGGATGATAATTATTGGATGAAAATACTTTCACCCACCTCCTCATCTCACTTCCAGTGACGTAATGAATAAAATTAGTACTTCTCAGTCAATTGCTGTTCTTGATACACAAATGTGATTATGATATGCGCATTTGATACAGGTCCAAATTCTGTTTTTCACCCATATAATGATATATGGATTTGATACAAGTGTAGACCCAGCTTTAAGCGTAATAGGTATTTTTGGTAACACCATCCTCTAGTAGGTAACTGAGAAAGCCCAAAATGAATCCACATAGAGAACTGTAGGAATACACCTAAAGCTAGGTGTCCACCTGAGACTAAATCTCGAGAGCGAGTCTCATAACCATGTCAAGAGCAACATCAGACCCGGTCGAGTCTCCAAGACTACTCTCACATTTGTGTCAACCTGAGATCTCACAGTTCCATCTGAGACTTGCCCAATGGAGGATCCTCTTCAGCATTGATAATTCCCTAACACTTTTTTTGTAAAGTAATCAAAAATAAGAAATTATGTTGGTCGATGAAAAGGATTTGCACACTAGTAAAAGATCTAAAAATTGAAGACGCCCAACAGCTGAGACTTTTTTAATGTTGGCAAATCTCAATGACACTATATTTTGAAACGCTATTCCTATAAACATTGCAATATTATTATAATAAAATATGTATTAATAACTAGCATGCTAGGAATTAGTTGCTAGGTTTATCAAGTAGGCCAAGCGATTAAATCGATGGTCACAGTGAAGAAGTAGGGTAAGTGGACAAAATCAAATTTTACAGGAGAGCAGTTTTAAAGTTTGTCATTTCTTCCAAAATCAACTAAACTTGTTATAAATATGCTTGTTATCACTAAACATTTTATTTCATCCAAATATTAATGTAAAAATGAAATCTAAGCAAAACATAGGTTATTCTTACTTTTATGAGACACCTAATTTCGTCCCATTGACTTACCTATTTCTTACCGAAATTACTGATGTGTTTTAGGGAAAGGAATTTTAAAAATAAGGGAACACAACATATTGAAAACTCAAATCTTGTATTGCTTCCTAGCTTACCAAAGGTAGCGGAAGCTATGTGATCGTTCTGGAGAACGAAAATATTTAATGTCTCCGATTTCAAAAATTCCAAGACAGAAATCCGTTTCAGGTAACGGAGCATTTTTGGTTCCGTGTCTATCTGTCGGTCCAACATATCTTAAAAACTGTACGCCTGATTTAAATGAAATTTGGATGGTAGGTCACAATTAGCCATTGTTAGTCCCATATAAGTTTCAATCTTTTTCAACTTTTTTGGGCCCATTTGCTTCTCTTTCAAATGCGCACAAGGCACAAACATACATTTATTTTCTTCTATATCTTCAAAAGTACTCATCTAATTTTTATCAAATTTTGATGGTTTGTCCAAAGTAGCCCGCGGATAGCCCCAGATTAATCTCAACTCTCTGCGCTCTTTAAATTTTGCTAAATTGATAACTTTAATTCATGTAAAAAATCAATTTTGACAGATTTAAAAAAATGAGGGAAACAATTAAATAAATTAGACAATAATGGCTTGTAAAATTATAAAATCAATAAAGTACGTACTAGAGAGCGAGGAAGCTATGTGCCACACCAATTAGCAGTCTATGTTTAAAAAAAAAATTACATAAAAAAGTTATGCATTGAAGAATTAATAAATGACCTTTTCATAAAAATAAGACATAATTTTTACAATAATCAATTATTAACAAACTGGGGAAAGTTCCAGTAACAATTAAAAAAATTAAACGATTCAAGCAAAGATAAAGATGTATTTAAAATTGTTATTAAAAATGTATTTATTGGTCCAAAATTATTACTGACTATAATCTTCTGGATTGATTTCCTCTAAGTCAGGATCTATGGGATCACTATTATTGGTTATTTTTGTTCCCATCAAAGTAATGGAACATGGAATCGATTAATGGGGGAAATCCATTAGATCTCGTTTTTTAGCCTCACTGATAGGTACTAAACTGTTGTAATTAATCAATAGTAAAGAAATGGGTTTTAAAATTTGATTTCTGCGATGTTGAACATTTGAAATTTTAAACTCTTCATTCTTCATCTTCCTGTAAAGATGATCTACTCTACTGTAGCCATTGTATAGGATGCCAAATAAATTTTTCCTCAGTCACCAAAACTTTTACAGTAAAAAGTTAGGCTAGAATAAAAAAATAGTAACAGGAAACACATTATCTATAAAAATTTTTGTTGTTTTCTCACGTAGAGTTTTGGCATACCGAGAAATAAACGTGATTACAGTTGGTTAACAAAGTCTAATTACCTATTTTTAAACATTTCTCTGTTGTGAATAAATGGATGCCGTCTAAACTAATAAGTAAGAGCTCTGAGCTCTTGACAAATGTGAAAAAGTGGTTATGTGGACTTGCTGATTAATTCACAATATTGCAGATTATTGACTAAATAAACTTACCTGACAACAAACTCAAATATTCAATATATCCAAAAATGCACATTCCTTTTATGGCGGTTCTATAATAGATAGGACTTGCCTACTTCTACACAAAACGGCTCTTTCTAAATACCTACGAACTTACTGGAATTTACTCAAAAAATCGATTTACCTACTTCTTCACTGTGACCATCGAAATGATCCCTTCCCTTATAAAGATAAAACCATGAAAAAGTTTATGACACAATAGTTAATTTTTTTAAAAAAAATTATGAAAGGTATTAAAAAGTAGATGATTTCATGGTCACAATACCAAGGAAACCCTTTTTACGTGACTTCATGCACAACCATTTTATTTTTATAAAACTTTTATTAACTGTGGGTTTACTCAATAATTTTAGATAAAGCCAAACCTACATGTGGTTCACTCCACTGCGTAAATATCAATTTCGTTCAGCCAGTTTTGTGCCTATAAAGTTGGATAGGTGGCGACGGATGTACATACAGACAGATTCACAAGAAAAAAGTTAAGGCCGGTTTTAATTATCGTAATGTTTGAAATGAATCAGTATCCAAAGATTTTTTGGTCAATGTATTGTACATACAAAACTGTAGTTATATTATGTAGATAAAAAATTGTGTAAATGTTTGCTAATATCTAATTTTTTAATAATATCAATTATACATATTTAGCTCTAAAATATTAAAATACCACATGCTATGTACATTCCGTTAAGAAATAAATAATATATTCTTCTGTCAGCTGTAGTTATATTGTTTCTAGGTGATTTATATAGCAGATAATACCTCAATAATTCAGACTAATTGGGACCAGACACAATTTTCTGTAAAGCAATGCAGCAATACTATTATAGCTTCTTCAGGCCACAGCTTTCTCCATTCATTTTTAAAATTTTATTTCGTAAGGCCTTACCAGGCACTTGCTATCATTTGAAAGATTATTTACGACCTTACGATTTATTTACTTAGTGAAAGCAACAACTTTCCTCGCCAGAATATCTGCATCATTAAATTTTTCAGTAGGCAGTCCAGATTTTCAAGGTTCTACTGTACCAATTTCGTTATTTTTTTTTTAAATCTTTTTACCCATCAACGGTATTTAATTTGCCTAACATTCCATAAAATATCATTAGCTTCATAAAGCTTGATCAGGAGAAACGACTCCTTTTTTTAATGTTGTTAAGAATATGGGAATAAAGAGAATTAAATTGGAATAAAAAAAATAAGAAAACAATATTAAATGTAATTAAATGGATGTAGTGAAAGTTCTCTCGGAGACTAGACTCAACAATTCGAACTCTGAGACTGAGTCTCAAGACACAGGGGAAGGAAGAGCTTGTCGACTTGAGATTCAGATTCTCCAAGACTTTTGAGGTATCTCTCCAAGAATACAGGTCAGCCCCACTTTCACTTTAAACTTTAGTCTCAAGACTAATAAGTCTCAGATGGACACTTACCTTAAGAATCTTAAAAACTATTATCAAATAAAACACACCATTCAATTTTTTACAATTTTTTTAATTATTTTTTTTTTACAGTTTTTATATTCAAAAAATTTCCCTTTTTCCATTTTTTTGTTTACATTTTTTTTATTTTACTCAATTTTTTTTTAAATAATACAAAAAAAGGAGGGGGAGAGGATTAAAAAATAATAAATAAAAAACAAGAGGGGAGAAAAAAAAATCAAGATAAACTGTAAAGTGTATAAACTTAATGGTATCAATTATACAGAGATGAACAGTAAACATATTTCAATTGAGTAAGCCAACAAAAAAAAATAATTAAAAAATAGACTTACTGAACTTACAAACTAACAGGCTTAACTGATTCTGTTTCCAATTTTATTATACTATTTTATATATAACCAATGAAAAGTAAAAAAAAGAAAATTCTGAAAATAAAAAAATCCAACAAAAAAATGGGAGAACCAATTTTAGGTACCAATTAATATTTTTGGAATGACGCAAAAGTAAAAAAAAAGGGAGCACAAAACAATACCTATAAAGTAGCTGTAGTAAAGAAATTGATTTATAATGTATAATAATATACTGGGGCAAAAAAAAATAAAGAAAATAAGACGGGAATAAACATGGTTTAGGAAGTAAAGGATTAAAAAGGATTAAGGAATAAGGTGAGGGATGGATTAAAAAAAAAATCATACTTTAGGAAGGACTCCAAACAAAAAGAGATTATCGGATGAGGCAATGAAAACAAAGTAAGAAATTTAAACATCTCTCTCATATCAAACATTTTAGAGGAGGTTTTAGCTGGTACATTTGTTTGTATACAATATAATAAGCAATACTTATAATTTTCTTTTATGCGATAAAATAAATTGGATATTTCAAAATAATCCATGATAACTCCTACTCTTAAACATTTAGAGAATGATTAAAACAAAAAAGTAAGGGATAGAGAAAATTTACAAATTATATCGTAAGTTGACAAGTCATACACTTATCAATAATTGTTTAGTTTCAACGGTGGATATGAGAGAGTTGGAGCAAGTATAACGATCCTCTGCTAATAATTTCTTTTTAGGAAATATTTCAGATATACTTGAATGATGATTTCATAGAGTAAAAATTATAAAGGTCTTTTTTTTATTAATAATATAGATTTTCTCTTAAAAAACAGTTTTCTTTTCTAAACTCAATGATCATGGTGAAAACAAATATATAACTTAACAAAACTTTTCCCCTTTAATCTGTGCGTCAAAAAAATTGGGATGAGAAAAGATTTAACTGAATTATTCTCAATATATATATATTACTAGGCTTTATTGTTGATTTGGTCAACTATATCAAAAGTGATTATCACAGAAAAGATCTTTATACTTGCTTTAATTTTTTTTTAGTGTATCCAAGAAAATGAACATCTGAAATACTATATATTTGAATTAACTTAGCATAGGTTTTACAAGCTAAATAAATATATTAAACTTTTTTAATAATTTGAATATTTAAACAGTTACAAGCGAATATACTGATGTAAACCATTAGTGGAAATTGAGTAACTGTAATTATAAGAAGAGATATAAGCAGAAAAAAAGTTAACTACTAGTGTTCATTTGTATGGATGTTATTTGATAAAAGGTTTTACCCCATCCTAAAAGCCCTTTATGTTGTGGGAGGTTACTACCGTTAGTATATCTTTTTTTTATTTTTTTATTTTTAAATAATTTTTCTCTTTTTTTGGGTTTGAGTTGCCAGTTTATTCCTTCTTGGAGGCGGCCTGTTTAGCCTGGTGTGCCTGGAGCACGGCCACAGCCTCCTCTACCTTGGCCTTAAGACTCTCGTGATGTTCAAGCATGTGAAGCAGCTCGGAGTTGTCTATCTCGAGGAGCATGCCAGTGATCTTTCCGGCAAGTTCCGAGTACATGCGTGCGATCAGAGGGAACAGACGTTCTCCTAACATCTGCTTTTGTTCTTGTGTGTCAGCCGCTGCAAGCATAGAAGCGGTCAAAGGCTCTTGGCCGTGGATGTGAACAGCCTGCTGCACTGGTGGGGGTGCCTGCAACAACAATAAATATACGAGTAATTATATAATTAGAGTTTCCAAACTTGTTCCTTAAGTTGTTACTCTTTAGAAGTACACAATTGATAATTATATATTTTGATAGATGGTCTAAAGGCTCTCCTGAAGTACTAATATAACTAACGCATAAGAAATTAAGAAGCTTTAAATGTACCTGAGTAGGAGCTCCTGGATTGCGCATGTTTTGAGTATATTTGTAAGCAGTGGGCTGAGGAGCAGCTCGAGGACCCTGAGCAGATACACTGACTGGAGCAGCACGGACGACAGCACCAGCTCCACCTCCCATTGGACGGACTCCAGCACCCATGGCCCGCATGCCACCAGCTGAGGGAGCGGCGGCAGGGGGACGTGTCGCTGATCTGAATGGAGCTTGCATGTTCGGGAAACCTGAAGCGGCTTGGGCTGCATTAGGTCTGACCTGGGGTTGAGCAGGCCATCTCGGCTGAGGTCTCATCTGAGCCATCTGGGCTGGGCCGAAGAATCTTTGTGGTTGAGGGATTGTGGGTACAAAGTACCCGCTTGCACCACCTGGCTGGAAGATCTACAACAACAAAAAGTTGATTATTTTTATTCTAGTTATATTATGTTTCCTTTTGATATTATTTTGGCATTTGTTTCACTTTACATTAGTAGTGGAACTTAAAACGTAGTTTTATGCAATTTCCATATCAGTATTGAACCTATTCCTTCCACTGCTCAACTTTCCCCATACTCTTGCTTAACTTACCAAACTAACATAGGGCAGGTTGAGAAACTAGGATGTTTCTTACATTAATGGTAATATCTTCTGAATCAGATCTAAAAAGGTGGGTCCACACCAATAAAAATTTGAGTTGTGTGTTGAAATTAACTGCATGGTTAATTGCAAAAAAATTATCACTAACAGTCAATAAATTTTGAGACAGTGTCTACACTGCCATACAAGCACACCACATTCAACTAAGTCCGCACAACACAAATTTTTATTAATGTTTACCCAGCTTAATAGTTTTATTTCTGAAGATGTTTGAAGCAGGATAAATTACTAACTTAACATTGAAGAAGTCAAGTAAATCTGATGTACTGTTTAAGAGTTATAAGTTATATAGTAAATGCTCGACTAGGGGCTAGTTGAGCATTTTTTTTATATACTTAAGTAGGGGAGGGGGGGGGGGACCCCACCCTACCTAAAATACATTAACCTAATTTTCATATGCTGCTTTAACCTTTTTAATACCTATTACAATTGATATAAATTAACATGTTAAATCCTTTTTTAGGGCGGCATATATAAAGTAGGTGAATGGATGGTGCACAAGCTCCCTCTAGAATGCAAGTGGTGTTAGACCTTGGAATGTCATGAATTAATTTGGTCAAGGTTTATTGAAAGGCAGACCAATTTATTTTCGCAACCTTACAAATTATCCTCAATCTTCCTACAATTTTACACGAACATCTTAATTTGTGTTACAGGTCACTCTAAATTTATTTAACTAATTTAGACGAGGGTTTTAAATCAATGATACAAACTTTTAAAATTTGGCTAGGATGAAATTTAGGAGGTAAATTTAGTGATAGCAATTCATGGGCTAGATATAATTTCTTTACTAATTAGCACCTTTAAGTAAGTTAATTGCAAAGCAGGCAATTTTTAATGTCCTGATTGCACTTTTGAGTGAACGTAGAAGTGACACTTTAATATTTTGTAAATAGATATCAGAGCTCATTGAGTTCTATTATCTTTTTTAACAAAAATTTCTTAAAATTAATACTTTAAACTGAAGAATTATCTTACCTGTCCCATCTGTTGCATCCTTGCGTTGGCCATACGCTGCATGTATTGTGATGCAAGATGTGCTTTCCTGTCCTCTTTACGCTGAGCCAGAGCTACGTACAGTGGTTTCGAGCCTACTATGCGACCGTTCATTTCTGTTACGGCCTTAGTAGCTTCTTCAGGTGATGAAAAGCATACGAAACCGAAGCCCTTGCTGCGCCCATCTTCAAGCATGACCTAATCATAGAAAAATAAGGTAAATTTCAAGCGACAATATTTCTTCTCAAAAACATCAACTGGACTGGCCTAATCCATTGGCTTTAATAGACTAATTGTTTCTGTTCGAAATGGATCTTACTTCCAATTTAATAATTTCCATTTTCCTAGGAATCAATTTTAAGCAAAAACAAAAATAAATAAGTATGAAAGAAAAGGTAATATGAGTTATGTGTCAACATTGTGATAAAGAAAAATGTAACCCAAAAATGTCAAGGCAAACTTACTTGAAAACAATTTTTTTGGATGTCCACATTAATGCATTTATATTTATCTCTCTACAATTACACATTATGTTCGATACTTTATGAGTATATTTCTTTATTATTAAAGAGTTTTGTAAACTGACAGAGTGATAGTGCCAATATAGTGTATGTTAAAACCACACTTTTTAACTGAATTGCATTCAAAAGTTATTTGGCTTTGAAATTTATACAATTTTTTAAGTTGTAAAAACATTTCATTTTTTTTGTTTGTTTTTGTTTATCTGTATTAACAACTATCAAAGGCGAGTTGAAAAGAAAACATTTCATGTTAATCGAATAAAAATTCATAAAGTTATAGACATAAAATATAGTAAAAAGTTATTCTTTAAATTATCTAATAGTGGCTCAAAATGTCAAATACATTCCTAGCTCCAAGGTAGAGCATTTAACTACAGTCATGGATTCAAATGCAAGTAACTGCATCATATTTTTTTATTCAAATTAAAACCTTTAACACAGAGTATTTTATTCAAATTAAAACCTTCGCATCGGGTATTTTATTCCGATTAGTACACATATTTTCTTTAATAATTGTTAGATTGATAATTCTTATAATTAAATTGATTTTTATAATAAGGAGAATGGAGAACTTATCGTAATAAGAATATTGTTTTTGAGAAATAGTGTAGGGTAGTTGCATTTTTCATTTATCAATTTAAACTGTAATGGATTCATTCCATAATAAATTATTATTGTCTTTTAATTCATCAGCCCAATATAATACCCTATACACCTTGACAACCACATAGGGCTGTCATGTGACACTGATGGGAAGGGGGGCATATCACCCCAAGCAGTGACAATGCTGGGTAGTGAACGTCTTCTGGAGAATAAAGAGCAAAGCGCTTAAGGGTGGCAAGAGCCCTCAGTTACATTTTTTAAAGAAAACTCCACCAGCCGCTTGCTTTTTCCCATAAATAATACTTTATCAGTTGAAAGGGGGACTGGACCCCCAGTATCCTTTTCATCCAGATGAAAATGTAATAAGAGAAGAGTAACAGGTTATAAATTAAATTTACAAATCCTTTTTCCATTCTTTACTTACCACCTTGGCTGATGTGATAGTACCAAATGGAGCAAACTCTTTCCTGAGTCTGTCATCATCTATGGTGTCGTCTAAGTTCTTAACATACAGGTTCACACCCTGGTAACGGTTGAGTCGCTCCATCTTCAGTTGTTCAAACTTCCTCTTAAGCTCCTGCTGTCTCTCTGCCTTCTTTTGGGCTCGTCCAACATACAGTGTCTAGAAACAACACAATATTTTAATAACTAAATTGTTTTTTATAACAATTCAATAAAAAATATCAAATAAAATATTGATTAACAAGTACTATACAAATTGTTTACATTTTTGGAATAACATTATGATCCGTTTGTACATGTAAAAGATTAAACTTAATTAAAAGCTATGTTACAACTCTGGAAAAAACAAGGCATTTTTTACTTATCATATAAAGAAGAGGTAAGGTGAAGCTAACAACGAATTCTAATAGCAAGAAATATTAAAAATAATCCTCAGGCCAAATGCTTAGCTAACTTCTGACATAATCAAATGACAGTAGCGTGTGAAAACACTTAGGTTAATTTGTTCTATGAAATATCAGGTTAGAAAGTAATGTACACATTACAATAAAGTAATTTACACGTTACTTCTTTCAAGTAATGTTCATAAAAAGGGTTAAACATAAGAATCCGATTAAACTAGAACTCACTTTTCCTTCTGACATTTCTTTGCCGTTAAGATCGTGACAGGCCATTTCAGCACATTCCGGGTCATCAAAAGCTACGAAACCAAATCCACGTGACTTGCCATCATCCTTCGACATGACTCTGTGGCTGGTAATAGATCCATACTTTTCAAACATATCCCTGAGCATTTCATCGGAGAAGTCTTCCCCGAAGTTCTTGACATATACGTTAGTGAAAAGTTTGGCCTTCTCGCCAAGCTCCTTCTCCCTCTCTTTCCTGGGGATAAACTTACCTACAAAAACCTTTTAACAAATACCAAAAATATTAATATAGTCTTATAAAGATATTATTAGATCTAAATGCTAAGAAAATGTACACACAAAATAAATAAGTAGGTACTGTACATCACTGAAACTTATATAATTGTTTTACAATAAAAGTAACAAAATAGGATGATTTTTTTACCTTCTTTCCATTGAGTAACATGCCATTTACTTTTTCAATGGATTTGGTGGCGGCTTCTTCAGTTTCAAAATGTACAAATCCATAGCCTTTTGAATCTCCATTCTCGTCTTGGGCTACTTTGCAGCTGAGGATGTTTCCGAATGCACTGAATGTGTCGTACATGGCCTTGTTGTCGATGCCTTTGTCTAAGTTCTTGATGAAGACATTACCCACACCAGATTTGCGGAGAGATGGGTCACGTTGAGACCACATAATACGGATGGGGCGGCCCTTCAGAGAGTCGAAGTTCATTGTGTCAAGAGCCCGCTCGGCTAAACATTAAAAACAAACCAAAATATTGTAATGCAAATAAATCTGACAAATTTGAATACTTATTTAATGAATAGCGCTGAATCAATGATAGTGAACAAACAAATTACTTCGAAGATAATAGATTTAATTATAAATTAAAGTTTTGACCTCATAAAATCTCAATAATAATGATACTTGAAGGCCAGGGAAAGGAAGGATCATACAATGTTTCTCAGGCCAATAAAGCACCTTAAAACATGATTCACGGAACATGCATATAGACTTTAGTAAAAAATCTAATTAATAGAAGAATATTGAAGAAAAGTTTAAGATTCCATTTGAGAGTGTTAGATAAAAAATAAATAAAAATAAACCACGAGAACTACCCAATAATAATAAAACTAATGTAATATAATAATGAAACCCCTTCCATGATCAGGACTTAAAAAAGAATGTTCCTATACCCATTATCAAGAGACAAGACATAACACTGCTCAAGTAAGGGACTTTAAACCCAGACTAACAATTTTATAATTTGAATTCTTAAATTAGAGACATTTTTAAGTGTACTTTTAATTATAATAAAAATAAAGTAAAACCATTGTTGAAAAAAATTATAACTCCCAGCACTTAGGCATTAATAGATACACCAAAGGCTGCGGTAACATCCTTCAACTTTTATTTAGCACTTTTATTAAACAACTAGAGATGAACACTTAGCCATTAGACCATAAGTGCAATTTTAATTATTCCACAGAAATGTCAATTGACAAAATGAGCAATTGATAGAAATGTCCCCACCAAAAATGTACATGTAGTTGAATAAAAAGCAATGGTTATTTTCTTTTTATAATTTCCAACAGTACTCTCTGATTCATTTTAATTTAATATTACAATTATAAGAACATTCCTTCATAAAAAATGTATCCTCTCAAAGTGATCCTTTAAATTTAATTTAGTACTTTTATAATCATCAGGATCGTAAGTGCAATTTTAATTATTTAACTTAACAGAAATTCAAGGTACTCTTATAGAAAAGGCCCCCCCCCCTTTTGTTTTTTATACAGAAGAGTTTATTTCCCTTAGTCTAACTACCTATTAAGACAAAGGGATATTCAGTCCAACATGCTTTGGGACAAAGGAATATCACACTTGTGCATAAAAAAAGTGTGTATTCGGTTGTCAGAAGGTATATTAGATTAAAAAAAAGTGGGGGGGCCCATTTCAATAAAAGTGCCAAATTCAACACCAAAAATTGTCATGCAGTTAATAAAAATACAAAAAGGAAGAATAAAAAGCATTTGTATTTTTTTTTTTTTTAAATTATTAGCAGAGTAATCTCTCATTCCTTTTTATTTAACACTATAATTTCAAGAATATTCGGTCATAAAAATTTGTTTCCCCTCATACAGTCTTGATATGATGTAACCTCTCAAATATCTATTTAAAGGAAGAACATTTCCGAGTAAAATAACACTCAAGTGTTATTATGATTTGATAAAAAAGGGGTATTGTTCATATAACAGTTTAAAGTGGGGGCTATGTTCACCAGTGATAAGATTACACTGGTTAGATGACGTTATAACAAACTAAATACAATAAGGTATAGATATTTAAAAGAAATATCAGTGTTGATAACAGCACCAATGATTAAAAATATAATAATTATGTTTTAATTGTATTAATAGAGGCTAAAAATCACATTAATTCAATCAATTTTTTTTTTTTTAAATACATGTTTGAAGTTTATTTACCACCTAATTATTTTAATAACTGCATTTATTACTTGAGTAACAAGTTAGAGAAAAATGTAAAACAATATTCTTCTTCCTTTTATAGCTAAATAGATATTTTTTTCTTAGAATGTTGTATAAGGTAAGGGGGAGTAACAGCTCTAATGAGATTCTAGTTATATGCATACTGGTTTCCCTTGTAAGGAAATCTGAGGAGTTAAAAGTTTGAGGTTGCTCGACTGTTACAACTCCCATGTCCAGTGAATATTGCATAACTGACAGTTATACCCAAGAGTGGAAAGTTGAGTTAGATCCCACCACTACTACCTCTGTATAAAAGCTTTAAGGCATTCATATCCTACCACCTAGTTAGACCAGGTGAAGCTAACAACACCTGCCCACCCCTCATACCTCCCCTTGTACACTTTCCACTGTGACAAATACCTTAACAAAATGCCACCCTATATAGAACAATCTATTTGTCATATAAACAATGTGCCCCAAATACTTCACATATAAATTCAAAAACAATCCCTCAACCACAACAACACAAATTAAACTCCATTCTTTAACGAATTTTCAACAACATTTTATTACTAAGACTAAATAAATGTGTGCAATCCATAAAACAATTTAAAAAAGATTATAACTTTGACTTCCTAGTTCGGTTTCTATATTATTATTTTTTTTTTTTTTATAGGAAATTATTAAAATATCAAGAGGGTATTTCCTTAGAGTTCTACATTTAAATTTAATTATAATACTGTTAGAAGTAACATTTTTTTCTACAGTAGGCTAACACATGTGCCTGTGTCACAAGGTTTCCAGTCACCCATACTAAGTAATGGCCATAGTGTTGCTTAACTTCAAGGGTAATTTTAAAGTGAATTGAGTTATGCAGGCTTTCTCACTTTTAGTTCCATGTAATCCAATATAATACAGTGTCATGTGATACACCTATTGTGGCATAAATATGCTACAATAGATGTATTTTTATTATATACTGAAATTATTTAAAATAAATAAAGGTAACTATTTATCTTAAGGCTTATCAGCAGTACTGTTAAAGCAATAATTTAGCCATGGTAAATGTTTATTCTGTTACCTTAGAAGAGAGAAAGTAAAAAAAAAACCTAATATAGATTATTTTTTCAGGAGGTGTTAACTGTTAACATTTCCTTAAGAAGTAAATAATTTTAAGTAAGTAATTTTAAATGATAGTGTTAATATTAAAAGTTCAATGTATGCTGTTTTCCACGTAAAATTTTTAATTCAGAAGATTATTTGTGCTTGACACCATACAGTTCATTAAGTAGGTCAGAAACTATAAGAACCTTGTCAGTAAGACATGTAAAAAATTGGTAATATTTGCCACATTTTAAAAGAACGGAAAACTATGGCCAGTTCATTCATTAACAGCATATTAGGCTGACCATTCACAGTCGTTTCAAACTGACCATAAGAGGGGGAATCTTTAACTGGAGGGGATGTGAATGGCCAAGCCCAACTGGATTTAGAACCCTTGAAAATCTACCATGCCCTTCCATTGGACTTAAGCGAGCCATAGCTAACAAACAATCAGGCAAAATTTAGTGTTTTAAAGAATTTCTTACTAGGAATTGAGAAACAAGGACAAAATTGTTCTTAAACTAACAACCAACAGGATCTATTTTTCTCTACTACAATTATTTCAAGAAAATATTGATAATTCCAAGTTTGTAGGATTCTGAAAAAGTAAACTAAATATACATGAACTATTAATTACTAGGCTGCAACTTCCCAAAATGAGTGCGGCAAAAGAAAATCCCACATCTAAGCAAAAAATTTAAAATTCTACGTATTCTAAAAAAAATTGATGGAAATTCATCATAAACTTAGCTTTTTTTATAGATTATACAAGTTATGAGCAAAGTGGTGTACACCAGTCTTTCGTGACAAGGAACAAAGTGGCAGGCCATCTTTGATCAGAGATGAACTTTCTAAATTTTCATGACTGATTAGCATGAGGAAGTGACAGAAGAAATAGGCTATCTGATATTCTATGCTTGGACGTCTCATCTAATGAAAGTTTGTCTAATGATTTTAGTTGAATTAAACCACACTTTAGATGATAATAATCCCCCTCCCCTTAAACTTTACAAAAATTAGCAATAACTCGTTTAATTAATAATGATTATAGGCATTTGAAATGGTTTT
Organism: Gerris lacustris; assembly: GCA_951217055.1. Lineage (NCBI taxonomy): Eukaryota > Metazoa > Arthropoda > Insecta > Hemiptera > Gerridae > Gerris > Gerris lacustris. The sequence continues at coordinate 31,032,666 of OX578282.1, read as the reverse complement.
GTACAAAGATTTTTTATTTTGTAATGATTAAATTATTAATCTGTTTCCTAAAAACATAAGATATGAAGTAACTCAGGAAATAATGAATACAACAAGATGCTTTTAGACAAATTACTAATTAATTTATTTAAAGTCTAATTATTATAAGTCTAAGTGTTAAAGTTCACTCTTATAATTCTAATTATTTATGGCTTATTGTAGTTAATTTATGTAGCTTATCTAGGCCAAGGATCTAATCCAATATATTCTTGACATTTTCATTAAAAAACAAGTAACAAGGAGTGTTCAATACAGACCTATCAATCCATATGTTTATATAAGTTCCATACAAAAATATGCCTATAAGTTATAAGTTCCATATATTGCCTAATACAATTAAATAGGGAAGAAAATGACTGCAGCATGGTTGGATTGACCATCTTTCTGTTTCTGGAACGTAGAATATTCTTAGAAAAAAATAGCCAAAACTAATTTACTTCAGACATAAACATCACAAGTCATTTTCATTTTTAATTCCCGCCAAAATTTAGTTTTAGCTTTTAAAATTAGGGTAAGATTCGTCTCACAGGTTAGATAAATAATTAATGTTCATATCAAATAATGGTAAATCTGCACTATTTGGCCCACTAACTTCTAATTGTCCGATTTACTTAAGTTAGTGGGCAAAATAGTGCAGATTTACCTTTAACACGTTTGTTATTCTTTTTTCCTCTGGGAAATAATTAAAAATAAATTAGATAAGTAAATCATACAATTTAAAAATCATAAAAAATAGATTAACAGACTACTTAATCTAAAGATTTCTTAAAAAAGAAAACATTTAAGTATTAACATAATTATTTGAGACAGTGAAAAACTCATTAGGTATTGGGATGTTTCACGTTGAGTAGATAATGTAATACATAATTATGGAACTGGGTTGAGTCATAATGAGTCACATATTGGTAAAATTCCAAACTGTAAATTACATATTCCACCATATGTGAGGAAAAGACTATTACAACAAAAGTTTGTAGAATGAGTAGTATTAGACAATTTAACTAACTAATAATATATTATAAATATCAGGAGGTTAATTATATCTTAGTGATATTCTATTTGATTGAATGAAACAATTTAATCTTAGATATAAATCTCTAAAACGTTTAAATACTATCAGGGTTTAAAAAAAAAATGGTTGAAAGGCCACTATTGGTAAAAATATAACCTTAGTGAAAACGTTTCCTGTCAATTTTTAACCCTCTCAATAGAGTGAAAGTTGAGGAAGTTACAGTAATAAATTATCCATTATAGTTTAATTATTATAAAAATGATGTCGAATTGAGGGGAATTAGTTTTATGAAACAACTTAACATTAAATATATTTGGAATAATGAGGAAGAGCATTGGCAAGGTGTAAGTAAGGTTGTGCAAGCCCCATGTGGTGCCCCTAGATCGAGAAGCATGGGCGCTCTAATCTACCATCCCGTGCCAGACATAACCTTGGCCAGAAACTACGCATTCTAACTACCCTTCGCCAAAGTTTCACAATATTGATGCTGTAATCCGCATAGATATAGCTTCAAATTGATGATTGCACCAAGTATAGAGAGTATTAATTACTACCGATTAGGCAGAACAAAAAAGATAAGGATCTTAAACGGAAACTCACCGTCAGCTGGCTGTTGGAAGTTGACATATGCGTATCCGAGGGATCGACGGGTGATCATGTCTCGACATACTCTGATTGATAGGACTGGGCCGGCCGTAGAGAATTTCTCGAAGAGCATAGCCTCCGTGATGTCTTGGTGTAGGTCTCCGACATAGAGAGAAGCCATGGGGTAGTTGGGACCACCTGGGCCTTGATTCATCTTGGATGTTTAAGTTCGACGGAATTTCAACGAAAGCGATCCGGATCTTTATACGCCCTCTCTTCTTGTTCTAGCAGCGTTTCTTCTTGAGACTTTGATGCCCGAGAGTCTTGTTCAGATGTTTTCCGACAGCAGTTAAGACCACGTTGTTCTTCAAAAAAAAATCTTGCTTAAAAAGATTTACAAGTTTCTTTATTTTTTTTTTAATTAATTTTACTATTTTTTTGGTATTTTATATTATTTTTAAATTTTTTTGGGTTTTTTTAAATTGTATATAGAAAAAAAAGTGGGTTGTGTGACCCGATTTTAGGATACACAACCACACACAAAAAATAAAAAGAACCCTAACACTCCTCTAGGAAAGATGACTGCCAACTGACTCGATTCGGGTCACGTCGTCTCCTCTACAGTTTGTACATGCGCACTTCGTCGTTAAACCGCCATCTTGCCCATGTGTAGTTGCCAAAATCAAAATTAACCTTATAAATAACTGTTCAAAATAATTCTTAATAACCTGAATTATACTTAATTATAATCTGTAGATTCCAAATGTATTTATACCTGATTTAAGGAATTTGTTTGTAAATATTTACTTATTTTCTAGTACTTTCTACCCCCTCCCTTAAAATCTCAAATACGATTGGACAATTGACCACAGCCTTCAGAATTTACATTTGGTGAAATAAATTGGGGCCTCTTCTGGGGACCTGTGAAGAAATGACAGGCGGAAATGAGACAAGCATTAAATTAAAGTCTTCTGTAAAAAAAATAAAAATTTACAAATATATATAACTGTAATATCATAGCATTGTTACATAAATAATTCTTGACAAATTGTGAAAAAATAAATGAGTCCTAGGAGGAGGTCGAAGATATAAATATGAAGAAACAGGCTATTAACAAAGTATATTATTTTTATTTAAAGATAATTTACCAAATGCGATGTAAATAATTTATTTAAGAAAATTATTACTTTAAATCAAAAACTTACATTTTTCTTGTAATTTTTAGATGATGACTTTTCTAAATAGAGATCCTCAATTTTCCCTCTTTTAAACGAAACCTTCAAGAAGGTATTTATTTATATTTATATTGCGTTCAGAGTTCGGCAACTTTTTCTGCAACAAATTTAATTTAACTGTTTGTTCTGTTGTTGGTTTGTTACAAAATTAAAATAAGATGGATTATCCAGATTCTGACGAGGAATTCGAAATTATGCATGCCGCCGAAATGGAGGCGATGCGAGAAATGGAAGGTTTGGAAAATGTCTTTGGATTTATTTTAAGTTTAACATTATTTGTCTTTAGATTAATTATTTTTGACAGTCGGCCACTCAACAAGACAAATAAGTGACTTAATCCATGATATTAACCACACGTTTTGAATGCCTTAATTGCTATTTTAGTGAGACAATCAATGAGTACAAGATAGCAATTTTTTGAATACTTATTTTCTTTATTCAGGGGGTCCTTTTGGGTTCAATCTGTGTTGTCTTCTAATTATATGTATAGAATTGCTGTGAGCAAATTGAACCAGTTTTAAAGCGGATTATTCTGCTTTTACATTGGTAAAATTATGACCAATCAATGTATTTTTTACTAAACATTTGTGTTAATCTTCACTGGTTAATCAACACATATAAGTAAAGAGTATCAATTATTTACAGAAATATAATCTTATTAAATTCTGTGAAATTTGTTTACTTAATACTATAAATTTTAACTACTTTTGGTGACATAAACTTAATTTTTTTTGGTTTTCCCTCAACTATTTTATTTTTTCTACATTTTACCCAAGTTGCATTTAGACAAAACTTCTTAAAAATCTAAGATAGGGAGGATCTTTAAAGATAAGGGGTAGGCACAATGTTGTGATAAGGGTGCATAATATGTAATGTATGCATAATATTTACTACGTTTCCATGTGTTTAAATAAGGAATGAATCCTGATTTGGGATTTAACAAGCTAGGTGTTTCCAAGAGTAGTATTGAATCTGTAATTCAATACGAAATAAAAAAAAACTTTTTCTTGGTTACTTTTGGTAAAGTTTATAAATCATTTTGTAACCTTCACCTTTTATAACCATGTTTTTTATTACGTATTTGGCAAATTTGATTACAGTTTCAACAGAAATATGGTAGGTGCGCTCACACCCATGCTCTGCGTGTGTCAGGATTGAGTTCAGGTGTTTCCATGCAACTCGATCTAGATACGATCACAGAATTTAGTGTATCCTATTGGGATCGCGATCGGATTCAATCTGTATTGAATCTAGGTTTTAATAGACACTTTGGATCCAAAAACTGTATTCAACCCGTATTCAATCCGTATTTTAAACATCATAGAAACGTAGTAATTCTGATTTAATTTTGGTGATCAGGGAAACTAAAAGGTTTATCTAACGGCATTTACTTGGTTACCCACCCAAAATTACTTCATTGCATAAATATTCCTTGGTCTTTATAGTAAATTAGACTAAGGGATATAATCACCTTTACTCACAGAAGAGTGATGTTCCTTTGTCCCAAATTTCTTTGGACTAAATATCCCTTTAATGGTTATAAATACAAAAGAATTCCCTATGTGGTAAAGAAATATAGGGTGGGTAACCAATTCAATTTTTGCCATATGACACCTCTTTTAGTTACTCACCTATGTGTGGGTATCCTAGTAAATTAGTACTGATCATACTTTGTAAATAAATTACAAGTTTTTAACATTAGCTTGTATACTTTCCCCTTAACTCAAGAGAAATCATTTTATTTTATTTTTGTATTCATAGAAGATGAATGTTTTTCACCCCCTCCTCTTTCATCAAAACCAAAATCTAAAAGAAGCTTAGATTTTGGTGAAAATTTGCCAACACCTAGTACTGCTAAGAAGCCTATTGTGGTGGTCCCACAAACATCACAACTGTCTGTAAGTATGATGTCGTATTAAATCAATTGTTTCAGATGTTTATAAAAATTTGTCTCAATTTTATATATTTTATTTCATTATATGTTAAATAATTATATCAGTGTTTAATTTTTGTTTGTTTAGATGTTTTCTTAAACTGGGTCCACACTTGTGTCAAATTCGCGAATCATGATCGCAATCTTTTTCTTGTATTAAACTTGTGTATCAAAATGATACACAGATCAGATGTCATATTCCCACCAAGAGTCGGTATTTGCCTGACTCATAAAACGATGATACTCGGAAAAAAGATAAAAGTTTGGATGAAGCCGTATCATTGCGGTGACCTCCGAGTAGTGATGTAAAATACCCGGGTATTTAAAACTGTGGGTAAATACCCTGGGTATTTACCCGGGTAAATACCCATTTTGGGTAAATACCCAGGTATTTATGATAATTTTTAAAGTTATGACTGCTATGAGTTTAATTTCAAACTTATTAATTGTAAATAAATATATTATGAAAGAGTTCAAGTAGTTATTAAGTGACAGTATGTCTCAATAATATTGTTGAATGGATATTAATTACTTAATAAGAATAATAGTCGAGGAGATAGCGTCCTAAAAAGTGTCTAACTAACATCCAGCTAGAAATTTCTGTATAAGTAAATGTTTTGGTGGCATTTAAGAAGTTTTTAATCCTTTTGTATACCTCTTCATTATTTTATTATTGACTGTGATATTTTGGACTAATTGTCTGTCATCATTATAAACAAAACAAAAATAAATTAAAATAAACAAATATGTGGTTGGCTAAGTTTTTCGGCGGGACAATCCGATGGAGACCGGCCATATCACACCCTTTATGATGGACAATCTGATTTTCATGATCCTGGAGTATGAAATTAGTTAGTTGACCAAAAATTAAGTTGATAGTTCGTCACTTAATAGGTTAGTTAGTCAAATATTACTCCAAATCAAAGAGGTCACCTATTAAGTGACAGACTATTATCAACTTGATTTTTGGTCTACTAACTAAGTTAGTACTCTGGATCTTGAAAATAGCATTGTCTACCAAAAAGGGCGTGACATGGCCGCTCTCTACCGGTTTGTTTTTTTCAAATGCCTACTTCCAAACTACGCCCGCTGATGAACTTAGCTGACCACATGTTCTTAAAAGGCACCAAAACATTTACTTATATACACAAAATTCTAGCTTAATGTTAGTCAGACACTTTTTTGCACGCTATCTCCTGGACTATAATATTAATAAACCTAAATAGAAACCTTAAGTTTTCTAAGTGAGTTAAGGCGTAGGCCTTAACTCTTGACACGTGATATTTCTGATTGCCAGATATTTATAGCAATCGCCTATACACATACAGTAACAGTATAAGAATTGAGTAACAAGGGTATAAAAATATGCCAATTAATAATAATGTGTGTTCATATTATTTACATATTTTAGACAAATATGAATTTATATTTAGGCCTGCATGCCTGCATAATATAAGAATGCATAACCTAATTTACAAAATAATAATCCTGTGCTTTTCCTTCAAAATGGTAGTGTTTTCATTGCACAGACTTTCAACATAAGCATTCATTTTGAAACCATTGAATCTGTATAGCAGATATTAATATAGTTACTTAGAAATAATAACTACCCGTACGCTGGGTATTTTTGAAGACTATTCTTTTAGGAATTAAGTGAGCTTAACACATCTATACTCTCTAAATGACATTTATTAAAGCCATTAGAGTATGGAATATGCTCAGATTCTCTTAAAACATTTTTTAAATCAATATTTGTCATAAATACCCTCATTTTGGGTATTTACCCTGGCCTCGGGTAAATACCCAGGTAAATACCCATTTTTATTTACCCTACCCGCTGGGTATATACCCGGCCCACATCACTACCTCCGAGGAAATAATAGTAAATACAATAGAACTTCAAGAATAGTAGTACTAAAGTAAACACATTATACTTTTTAACTCTGACAGCTTAGGAAAATCGAGAAAAAAAAATGGGAGGAGAGTGTATGAGAGCTTGAGATTTTGGCGGGTAATAGGTCGGGCAATGACAAGGACTTAATTTCGAAAACTATAAGAGATCGCAATCATGATATTTGATACAGGTCCAAATTTTGTTTTTTACCTGAATCATGATTGCTATGACTATAAGTGTGGGCGCAGCTTAAGGATTGTTTTTATTTAGATTTCAATTATTGTTTTAAAGAGTCTTAATTTGTATCCCTTTTTCATGGACTTTTATCCATGATAGAGAATTTTAAAATGTCTTTTTAGTTACTTTCTTTTTTATATGGCAGTGGCTAATACACCAATATGGCCTTTGTTGTTAAACTCACTACAAAATAAAAAATGAAACTTCTAAAAGAATACTAAAACAGTACAGTCTCGCTAATCCGGACCCCGCTAGTCCGGACATCCGTATAATCCGGACAGGCCAAAAACTATGTACAATTTGGAACTAGGGTTATTCAGATTTATGAATTGTTGAGATTATCGGGGTTTCTACTTTTATTGTCTATTACCATTTATAAAATTGTTCCTAGTATAGTTTACAGGTGTACATTCCAACGTTCGACACGAGGATTACCCGGTATTTCTGTTAAAAATAAACAGATTTAGAATAATTATGAATAAGTAAGAACATCGATAAATCTGTTTCGGTTCCATAGAAATGTAGGACGGAAGATATAAAGGTAGAGTATTCCAGAAAATAAAATTATATATGAGATGAGGAGAGGATTTTAAGAAACACGTAGCGGCGGTTTAACGGAGTTCCGTGAAATTTAGCCAAGCCGCCAGTGTACAATGTCTTAACTTTTTGTGAAATGATTAGGCGTTGCTCGAATTTTGTTGGACCTGGTTTTCTCCCCGGGTCTGACAGCACTTGTTTTATTATAAACCAATGCTTGTTGTGCATTAAGTATTATTCTCTCGTTGTGAATTGTCGCGTTAAGTGAAAATATATAATTCTATTGAATGTGTAGCTCGAGATGTTTCTGGTGTAATTCTCTACTAGTCCCATTAAATTTTATTTCGGAACATAGCTTGTTTCCCTAGAAGTCTCTTCTATACCTGCACCTGCGTAATAGATTGCCATTTTAATTTAATTTATTTGATGTTCGGACTGGTGACAGAAAAGTCTTTGAGACTAATAGAAGTATTTTTTTTTATGATAAAAATCTCGATTTAATTATTTTTACCCAACTAAAACTTATTTTATAGACATTTTAAAACTGATTCCGTTTAATCCGGACTTTCGGTAATCCGGACAGAATCCGGTCCCATCAAACCCGGATTAGCCTAGACTCTACTGTAAACCAACAAGTGAAAATAAATATAAAGAGAAAAAATGAAACCATGTCAATTTTCATATGTATTATGTGTTAGTTCTAAAAAAAAATATACATTAAATATATAGGGTTGGAACTAGAAATTAGTGTGATTTTCTATAATAAAGATTATATCTACTTTTTTCGCCACACGCATCGTTCAGGCGCAAATGCAGGTTGAAGTAAGCGTATTATTTTGATACTCAAGCTCAATACAACACCAATCGTGTTAAACGGCAGCGGGGTTCCATGTGAAGGGATCTGTAATCCCGTAACTACCTCCCTTCTCTTATATACAAATAATATATATTTGTTATTTAAACCATGATATGAGAATTTTTTTTTGTTTTTTAAGTGGTGAGTAGTTATTGAAGCAAGCTAGTAATGGAGTGAATAGGATGGGGGCTGGGCTGGTGACAGTAGTATATTCCTGGCTCTAGCTTTAGCCTTCTCACTAGTCATTGTTAAAATTACCCTCTCATCGAGACATTGTCTTATTTATAATACCATTCTAACAAACTTCATAATTTTAACTTTTTGCCTTCTTTTCAAATTTATATATTCAGGCTGAACATATCGTTCTGGTGCGTTTGCGCCTGAAACGATTGAAAAAAGTAGATATAATCTTTATTATAGAAAATGTTATTCAGATGGTTTTAGTAAAGAATGATTTTTTACCCAAAGTTGATAGTTTTTTAGCTATATGGAAAAAACTGAGAGAAAAAAAAGGTTTTTTTTTATGTTTTTGGCTATAACTCAAATTCCAACAAAAAGTTTTGGTGGCAAACCTCAGATTCGTAATCAGCACCCCAAAAATCATTTAGGAGCAAATAATCATAACTACTCCAGAATTTGTTTTAAGAAACTACCTAGTGACTGGACTATAAATCTAGCAAAAAATGTATAGCCTATAACACCCGCAGAATAAGCTTAACATTGTACCCAAAAACCAACAAAATCTGTTCAGCCATTTGGATGTGATTGACGCACAGACACACACACATTTTCTAAACTTAAATTCGTTATCAGGAAAACATATTTAGTGTAAATACAAAATTTGAGACCAATCGGATAAATGTACAGACACCACTCCAATCTTATGTATACTTATGATTAAACATGTTTTTTAAAAATCATTGGGATAATAAGTTCAATATTTCTAACAAGCTTATTATAAAATTGAATTTATTGTTTAAAACTGGGGTCGGAAACATATTTTCCATGCAATAACTAGAAAATCACAGAGGGCACACTTGCCGCGGTTGATACCTTATTATGGGTTTACCAAGGGTTTTGGATGCTGACTTTAAAAGAGCAGAAAAAAAATGATAATTTGTGTCATATCGAGGGACAGGCGAATCATTAGAAGACACCGAGGGCACCAGATTGCCGATCCTTGGTTTAAAGAATAAAAAAAAAAAATAAAATAAAATAAATAAATAAAGCAAAACTTACCAAATTTGTGTTAAAACTTCAGTGAAGTACCTTTTTTTGTAATTTTCTTCTTTTTTTTCTTTTTTTGTTCTTTTTGTATAGCTGGTTAAAACCTTACATTATTCTTTTACATTCTACCTAATCAGTCCTACTTATAACTACTATATTTTTTTTTATACTTTATCCTTTTAAATTTTTTTCTGATTTTTTAATTTTTTTCTCTTAACCTACTACATAAGTAAAACTAACAAATTTTTTTCTTCTAAAATTAAAACCACTGCCCATTTTTGAAAAAAATTATAATCAGCTGGTTATTGTTATAAAAAGTTGTCATGGTAATTAAATTTACACCTTAAATTGTTTGTTTACATGTCTTTTTTTTAATTTATAAAAACTATTTCAAATAATTTGTAAACATTTTTTGTAATATGATGAGTATACTTGTTTTGGTATTTTTAAAATTATTGATTAAGGTCAGTTTTAAGTAATAATAAGGAAAACTCTTAAATAAATAAAGTTTTTCTTGAAACTGGCTCACACGTAATGGTGTATAATTTTATTTTTATTTTGAACATTTATTCTACCTATGAACAATTTATGTTCTAGAATTAGGCATTCTCATGAAAATATGAAAACCAATTATCAACCCAGAGTAACCATTTTCAATTAATTCAATCAGCTTGATTTAAATAAAGTATTGTGATATATATAAAAAAAAATAGATTACAGCATTTATTGGGTTTTCATGTTCTTTGTTCCTTAAATGAAAAGTTTTTTTTTTAATGAATCCGTGGTCTATCATCTGTCCTGAAGCATTGAACCTAAAGTTTTGACCTGATACCAATTATTTTGTATAAACATATTCAGCACGTCTGCACCTTGAATACCTAAATTATATTAATCAAGAACACTACATAAGTTTTATGAAGTTAGGATAGCATACATTTTAACTTTTAATTTAACTGTGCTTGTCTCACAAAATCTTGATAATATTTCTCAAGAAATGGGTCCAACAATTTTGATGTGTTTTTTAAGAACATAGCAGTGGAGGTTCCCTTACTTTGGGCTCAGCAAAAATCAACTAACACTGATTACACTAATATAAAAAGCTAGTGAAAGCAGGACGGTTACTGGCATAGTTCGTCCAGTTTTCGCTCTGACATGTAGTATCACAATAAAAACATTTCCTCTCTCCCTTGAATTGTCCTTGGGGCGAGTGTCTAAGGTACATTACGTCCAAGGAAAGGGGACCTCTCTTACATTAAAATTACAGTGAAACATACTGTGTTACTTTAAGGTAAATCTAGTTTCCAAGATTGTAACACTTAAAATATATGTTTGGTACAAAAAATAGGTTCTATCAATTTTATTTTGTCAAATTAGTATTAATTTTATTTCAATACTGCTTTTTGCTGTATCTGTTCTATCTATAAATAAAAATGGATTTTATTAACTTGGTAGCTTTCTAATTATTCTCAATATTATTATTTGCTTTAATTAACAAAGTTGCGTTACATTTTCAGCAGGATACATTGCAAGTGCCTCCAAGTTCTAAGTCAGCTGATACCACATTAGATAACTCTTCTACTAACACGTCGGTTGGTTGTACTCCTTTAGATTTCCCAACTAAAAGAACTACAGAAGATTTATTCGGCGATATTTCAGATATAGATGAATTTTCAACTCCAATAAGCAGTCAGTATCTATTTATTTTATGTTTGTGCAAACCACTAATTGCTTATTTTTGTTTTTGATTTTACTGTATTATAACTTTATACTGAGTGTGTAGCGAAATCCAGGTTTATTGCCATACATTTATTGGTTTTCTAGAAAAATTCTATGTGACACTTTAGATTTTTTCTTTTTTTTGGGGATGGGGGGGAATGCAAGATGTTTATAATTTACTTTGAACAATCAAGTAAGGATGGTCAATGATGTTCCGTTCTTTCTTTTTTAAGTTACAAAGTTTATCTGACTATTAATGAAATCCTTTTTTGTGTTCTAAAAGACAAGTGTTCTTTTGACATGAAATCACTTTGTATTCTTTGCTATATTATTTTTAACATATGTGTTTACCTAACTTAAGATATTAGCTTTAAATGTTTTTTTTTTTTTTTTTTTTTTTTTTTTTTAACAATTCTTAATAGTCCAGGAGGTAGCGTGCAAAAAATTGTCTAACTAACATCAAGGTAGAATTTTGTATACAAGTCAATCTTTCAGCGCCTTTTAAGAATATGTGGTCGGCTAAGTTCGTCTGCGGGACATAGCTTGGCAACAGGCGTTTGAAAAAAAAAAAAAAACCGGTGGAGAGCGGCCATGTCTCACCAATTATGATGGACAATGTGATTTTCATGATCCTGAGTACAGAATTAGTTAGATGACCGAAAATCAAGTTGATGTTAGTTTCACACTTGATAGGTTAGTTGTTCAAATATTACTAAAAATTAACGTGGTCACCTGTCAACGGACAAACTAACATCAACTTGATTTTCGGTGTACTAACTAATTCTATGCTCAGGATCATGAAAATCACATTGTCCACCATAATTGGTGAGACATGGCCGCTCTCCACCGGTTTGTTTTTTTCAAACGCCTATCGCCAAGCTATGTCCCGCAGACGAACTTAGCCGACCACATATTCTTAAAGGGCGCTAAAAGATTGACTTTTATACAAAATTCTACCTCGATGTTAGTCAGACAATTTTTTGCATGCTATCTCCTGGACTAAAAGCTTTTTATGACTAAGGTTGACATTAACAAGGATGCAAGCTTACATAATGTTGGACATGTTTTAATTCCAGCATCCAAAACATAACATAATTTCAATTCTGGTAGTGTAACAAGTATACTCGCTCCTAGCCTCCATGGTGCATGCTGCCTTAATCTTGTCCATGACTCTTTCAGCTTACTTATCCATAGCTATAAAAGGGTTAAAAACGTTTAAGCAAATGAAGCTCAAAGAGAAAAAAACCAACCAGTTTATTGTAAAAAGAATACAATTTTGAATTTTTAATCAGATCAGTTATGACTTATGACTTTATTTGGCCATTAGGGAATCTCAGCAGAAACAATAAACTTAGTTTTAACACAAGTTTCTTTTTTATGAAGGCCCAGATTGATTTGTTTGTCAAGCAAGACAGAGGCTCTTCTACCTATAATGTTGAAAAGTTTTGTTCTGGCTAATTTATTTTCATTAAGTTTTGTTGACTCTTTTATTGGAATTTTATATGTTTGCAGATGCTAGCAAGAGACCAAGGTTAGAAGAAGAAGAAGAGGAGCTGTCTAAAGAAGTGAAACAAGATTTCCTTATCAGTAGAATAGTTGAGATGAGAAAGAAAACAGACCAGTTTCTTAATCCTTTATCAGCGGGCAGTTTATCATCCAAGTATGCTTTTCTCTTAGAAACAACCTTAAGTACTGATAATGACTTAAAAAATAAATTCAAATAATAATTAAATAATAAGTAAATTAAATAATTTACAAAATTAAATTAAATTAAATACTTAAATTTACTCTATTTTCCTCTGTCTGTCTCCCTTTATAAATAGTAATTATAATTTGATTTAAATTAAAATTTAAACGTTCCGTAGTATGAATACTACCAATAACTTGTAAAAATTAATGACATCCTTCTGATGTTATATTTATTCCTGTAAATTCACAGTGTCTTATCCTATTTTTTTTTTGGGGGGGGGGGGGTTATATTCAAATTTCAACCCTTTCATTGATTTAGATTTGTAATCTCATTTATAGGTAACGTGCCATGTTACCTATAAACAAGATTATGGTTTCAAAAAAGCTGTAAACAAGTTTTTATAGGTGTGCAGTGGAGTCACTTGATTAAGAAAGGTAGAATAAAGAAATACATCTCTCCACTAAAGTAAATTAATGGTAATACGCGATCTTTTAACCAATAGTGGATCACCTTCATTTGTGGTCATATTTCAACCTCAGTATCAAATCCATTTTTACATGTTTTGTCGACACTGAAAATGCTCCCTTGAGGTTGAAAGCTGGCTTCATTGGGTAATATTTACTTTAATAGAGAGTTTAAATTGAGTTTAAATTTTCAATTTAATAGAGAGTTGTATTTTGCTGTGAACAAGTATTCTTGTCAGCCTGCCTGAATTTAAAATATTTTATAAAATCTATACTTAAAACTGTGGTAACTCCTTTTGATTTTTAAATTCTAACAAACTCCAGAAAGCGTTTACTATGGAGTAAAAGCATCAGTTTCTTTTTAAACAAATTGTTCTGAGTTAGTTGTTTCAACCTAGCTATTGGGCCACTTTTTGGGCCCTATTTACTATTCTAATATTAAAATTAGTATTTAATCTGACAGCATGGGAAAATTCACGGCAGAGCCAATCAGAGCTTGAGATTTTCACGTATGACCTTGTAGATGTCAATATCTCGAGTTCTCATTGGCTCTCTTTTGATTTTCCTACACTGTCAGAGTAAATACTAATTGTAAAATTATTATAATACTGCATTGAGTTCAGCCACTTCACACCCCAATGTATCACAGAAGTGAATACAGTGTGATCAATAGTGATCCATGAAAATCAAAGTGCCTAGGTGGGGTGTTGAACCCATGAGCTCGACCTTGATTTATAGATGGCCAAGTAAGTAAGATCATGGCTACTCTAAATCCTTTAAGTGAAACTTTAATACAACTTTAAATGCTTCTACTGAAAACTAGTTATTATACGATATCATCAAGAATTGAACGGATCATATAAAAGACAAGAAAAACCTCTAAATCAATTAATTATTTCTGTTTTAGGTTTAAAAAAATAGAAGACTGTATGTCTCGTAAAGTACCGCAATGGCCGTTCATTCCTATCTGTGGATATGGAGATCAAAGAATCTATCTCAGGCTTCGCTCAGAAGAATTCTTTAATCAGGAGGTTTAACTTTTTTTTTTAAATTTAATTTTAAAACTTTGGATACTGAAACATTTTGTTTGCTACAAAATTACTTCTGGGAGGGGGGGGGGTGAATATTTAGGAAACGTTGATTACAGGGCGATACCTTTTTATGATACTAATATTTTATTTTGTATTTCAGGTCAGTGATATAACTCAATGTACCAAAGGTGGAAATTTCCTGTCACTTCCTTATTCTGAGCTTAAAAATTTAGCTAAAGTAGAGGTGATTATATTTTTATCTAAGACAAACTGTATTCACATGCTTTGCTATGGGATGTGTAGTTTTTATTTATTTATTTTTGTTATCTAATCACCTTCAACATGTTTATCTTTTCCCCTTTAGGGGTTTAGGAAAAGCTTAATTACCTTGTAACTTACTTTTATTTTATTTGTTCTGGACAGGCTGATAAAATTGTAAAGAAAAAGGAATTGGAGAAGAAACAGACAAAATCTAAAGAAGTTGAAATGGGTTCTTCTAAAGATCTTCTAGTGGAACGATACAAGCCTAAAAATTATTTAGAACTACTGTCAGATGAGGTAATTAATTTAAATTACATAAGCAGGATTCAATTAAAAAAAAAAAAAAAAAAAAAAATCCAGATATTGATGATTCACTTTTAATTATTTGAAGTATAATTATTATTACATTACGTTAGTTAAATTGTTAAAATAATTAATAAAATGGAAAAAACTACTGAGTATGTGGATTTGATCCGCCATGGCCATCAGTCTGAAACTAGCATGGAGGGTTTGTCTCTTTCAAGATGGTATAGTGGCACGATCAGTCCAGTCAGGGGGGGGGGGGGGGGGGTTGGGGCCTTGGTGCCGCCATACCGGGGTGTCGTTCTGGTGGCACTAGACTCCTATATCTTTAACTTGGGCTAGAGTGGGGGGGTTTCTCAAAAGCCTTGATGCTTACATATTTAGTTTAGTCATAGTTATAACCCTATACCCAGCTTTTGTGGGATTGATGAGTATTTTATTTTCCTAACACTGTCTATGAGTCTAATCTACCAGTTTGTATGTTTTTTGGTACCCCCCCCCCCTTTTTACCTCCATAAATGGAAGAAAAGAAATTAAAGAAACTTAGCACAACAATAGTTTCTAAAAAAGGTGACTGAATCAAAATCGAGTTTGAGTTTTACCGATCCAAAGCCAAAAATGTGTGCAAGTTTTGTTATTTTCCCCCAACTTCCAACTAGTAAGATATTGTTTGGGGAAAAATTATTATGAAACTATTAAAAATTACGAACAAACCATCACATAATTTTAGGCAATTTAAAAATAAAATCGCGATAAAATGTTATAAAACTAACTTATATATTGCAATCCTTTATCATTTTATCATCGTGATATATATTACAATAATAATAAATAAATATTAATATACATTGAGATTTGTGCATGACTTTTTTTTTTTTTTTTTTTTATAATAATACCTTTATTAGAATATTTAAAACAGTAATAATACATTACATATTTGACAAGTGATTTAATATATTAGCGCATCTAAGGTTATCTCTCCACTAGAGAACATAAAGTTCTGTGCTGTGAAGAGAGAGTTCTTATAATCATATTGTATTGTTGCTGCTTTACAATAATAATTAGTTATGATATATTTACTTAGTTATTCATTTAATTTTTTCCTAATACAACAATTATTCTAGTAGTAATATTTATAATTATATTTGTAATTATTATTTTTATTTTCTAAGAATTATTCTTATATAATTAATTTGTTGTTTATTTATTTATAATTTATTTTATTTTTGTAATAATAATAAAATGTATATTTATTCTAGTATTAATATAATTTAATTATACATAATTTTTTTTATTAATTATTTAATTAAAATCTATTTTTTAATTTTTTTTTTTTTTAATTAATTTAGAACAATTTGGTTTTTTATTTTAATTTTAAATAGTTCTAATTTATGTATACTCTTAAGTTCATTGGGTAATTGATTAAATAATAATATTGCGTAATAAGTCCAGTGTCTTTGTGCCATAGAGGTTCTAAGAGCTGGTACTACGTAATGACCTTGGCTTAGACCTCTAGTTATTATGGCATGGTCTATTTTCTCTAAGTGTTTTCCTTCCTGCAGGCGGGTTAGACATTTATATTGATATAATTGTTTGAGAGTTAGTATCGAAAGCTGCTTAAATAGTGGTTCTGAGTGTTCCACATGTCTTTTATTTAATATAATCCTTACAAAAGCTTTTTGTTTGATAAATATTGTTTCTTTCATAGAGTCACAAGCTGACCCCCACGAGATTAGTCCATTTTGTATTATTGAGTCGACAATACTGAAATATAAGACTCTCAGCTGTGAGATATTTAGATACATTCTTAATTTTGTAAAAGCCAAAATTAATGTTTGTAATTTTTTATCCAAATTGTTAATATGTACCTTCCAATTTAAGCAGCTGTCGATAGTGACTCCCAAATATTTGGCGGTGGGAACCCACTCAATATGTGGGCACTGGCAATACATAAATTGACAATTTTGATGATGTATGATCAATTTTTTAATTTGTGGTAATGTACTCCAATGCTACGAGTAAGCCATTACACATGTCTTTTTTACGTTTATCGTCAATATAAAACAAATTTGCTAAAAATATAAAAAAAATATAAATTCGCTGAACATATAATAATAGATAAATTTGCTAAATCAGATTTACTTGTAATGTAAGTGTAGGTACACAACTACAAAATAGATATTTTAAAACTAACTTATATATGGTAATTCTTTATCACTATATCATTGCTACGAAGATTCGTTACTTTCATATGGTTTCCAATCGCTCCCAGAATCTTCTAACCAGAGTTAGAAGATTCTCCAACCTTTCAGAAAGGTTGGAGTCCTCTGATGAGAGGTATTGAAGAAGAGCAGGGCTGTCTTCTTTTATCTAGAACATATGTCTAGATTAATCAACTTAGTTGTTGATTGTAATAGAGGTACTAGTAATAAACCGATAAAGGATTGAAATACATAAGTTAATTTTACAATACTTTTACATGATAATTTTTTAGTTAACTTATAATTTGGTTTAATAATTTTAATTATTTATTTCATTAAAAAAAATAATAATAAAAATAATACTGTGATTTCATTTTTACTACGTTTTTATTAGCTTGCTTTCTTATTTGTTTGTTTGTTTGTTTGTCCGGTACAAATCTGGCAATCGATTTCATAGCTCAGAACACGATGACAATGCATTATTTTAATACTTTTAGCCATCTTTCAGCAGAATTTAATTGGTTTTCAGCAAATTTTGCTGTATGGAAAGTTAGTTCGGAAAAAATCCGCAAGTTATGTTATTTGTTTTGCCATGTCCCATATTTACGCAATCTTCATTTTGACGGGTCTCAAATTTGTGATAGATAAACATTGAATGACAACAGAACAGAAAATATTGATTATATTATTTCAAATATATCGTTGGCACGCTTTAGATTTGGTGTTGGGGAGATCCGTAGGATTTGTCATTTTATAAGTTTAAGATTAGCTCTCTAGATGGTTGTCATTTATGTGAAGTAAATACATTCGGATTTTTTTTTTTTTTTTTTTTTTTTTTTTTTTTTTTTTTTTCACTAACATTATATATTATATAACAATTACAATTACATATATTACAATTCAACAGAAAATTTAAAAACGTAGTATATAAAAAGTTCTTTTTATCTTGAAATTATTTGTAAATATAAATGTATAGTAGTATGAAAGGTAATAATTAAAATTATGCTGAAAGTTAGCAATTACACTGCACTAAAACAGTATTAGACGTTGTGTGCCGCTTTAGTTGCACTTCGGATTCTATAAGAAACACTGCTGGCATAGCAGCACCACTGGTTTTTTGGAAATTTATCTTTTCACAAATATGAGTGCTGCCATCGCGGCACACTTAAGTTAAGGGGGAAAAGTGTAAAAAGAAAAATTGGTTAAATTTTTTTGAACTTATTTATCATGAGAAGTAAGAAAATATTAAAAACACTGTCAGATTTTTGCATGCCCAATCATAAATTTATAGTTTTTGATAAGAGTAGATGAATTAATCTCTCATCCTTTTTTATGGTAACTCTTTTCTTACCATATATCCATGAACATGTACTACCACTGTACAAACCTTCAAGAGCCATCTAGAGGCTGTAAGAGGTTCTCTACTCCAATCAGTAGAAGAGGAGAAGAAAGTAAGTGAGGCCTAATAAGCTGTTGACTGAGCAATGTTCAATTTATTCTCTTGTATGTATAAGTATATGTTGACAACTCAACAATCAGAACCACCTTAAACTTTCTGGACAAAGCAGTTGAATCTGGACAGAGCAAAGTCACTGCTATATTTCAGGGTAAAACTCATACTGAGTATTGTCCATACCAATAATCAGTCCTCTTCCTGATGATGAATGTCAGTGGCACTCTTTCTTTTAAGCACCACTACTTTTTTTCAGGTTTGAGTACTTTGCCCAGGAAGTTTATGGTAATTCTACTTTAAAATTTCCAAGCAGCAGGAACACTAGAAAATGAATTGGAGAAAAATTTAAGATTGTAGTTAAGTTAATCCAAACCTAAATAGTGATAATTTCAGTTTGTTACAATATAATGCTCTATAATATTTGTAGACTAGCACATATAACTCTTTATTCTAATTGTACTTTTGGTTATAATTACCTTTCTAGGGAACCAATAGATCATTGCTTCAATGGCTTAAATTGTGGGATAAAATTGTTTTCAATAGAAATGTAACTGTACCTAAAAAGGAAGAGTCGGCCCAGAATTTTGGATGGAAGGGTCAACGATTTCCTTCTAAAAATTTTTCACAGTTAAACACAGAGCTTGACGAGAGCGATAGACCTCAGGCTAAAGTAGCTTTACTCTGTGGACCACCTGGTCTTGGTAAAACAACATTAGCACATCTCATCGCTGTACAAGCAGGTAATCACTTCAATATAAATCTTGATTTTCTAGAGGAGCTAAGTCCGCAATTGCTAAGTCTGCACTGGTTGCTATGAGCATCTTGAACTGCTCTGTTCAAAGTTGTCCCTAAATTTACACAATCTCATATGTGGTCTCTTTTAAAACATTTAGACTTATTAAAAAAATGGAGCCTAAAATATTAAATATACACTTTATTATACCATCTTAGTGTGTGATTCCCTAGCTTTTGTCATCGTAGATTTATTGGTTTTCTGGTAGTGACCAGTTCTTGTTCGATGTGCTAGCAGTTATCTTAAGGTTATCCAGTGATCCTATTGTTTGCCTAGTTGGCCCGATCCACTAACCGCCAAAATCTTGAGCTCCCAACATTTTACCTTCTATGCTGGAGGCATCTTCTGGTGTGTACATGTTATTTTAAGTGAGAGACAACGTGAAATCTAGCAGTTCGTTTTTATTTTTATTTATTTTATTTTTTTCTATGTTTTTCAAGAGCAGAATTATTAAGGTTAGATCTTTCATTAAAACATGCTATATTTTTGTCTTGGATAGCTCTTTGAACTTCCAAATTTTCTAAGAAGTCTAATTTCCAAATTTTTTTTTTACATGTTTTTAGAAGTTCAATATTATCAACATCAAATATATGATTGGTTTCTAGTACAAAGTTAGCAAAACTGGACCTTTTTACATGTTTTTGAGGTCTGTCTTTCGATATTTTTGCCATGATTTATTGTTTTCAAGAATGAGTGTACTTCTACCTGTAAATATCTAGTAGTAAAAATTTTACAAAACAAAAACGAACTTAGAGACAGTTACAAACCATAGGCAGAACTTGGCACCATTTTGATCTGCCAACAAAAAATCGAAACAAAAGATTAATGCAGAGTGTACAAACTGATATGCATAAGCCTGTAAAGGTTTTTATGTCGGACAATCAGGTAGAAAACTAAGTACACACATTGCTGAACCCTATAAATCATTGCAAAAAATATTGAAAGATAGACATAAAAAACATATAAACGTGTCCAGTTTTGCCAACCAAGTACTAGAAACTGATCATATATTTGGTATCATAATTATGAACTATACTCATAGCATGTTTTATTGAAAGATTGTATTACCTATAAAAATAATTTTGTAAAATAACTAGTATTAGATTTAAGGTATAATTTTAGTTATAGTGATATAAAGTTCAAACTTATTTGTTTGTTTCTGAGCTTAGTGACTCATAACTAATGAGTTACATACATATAACTTTTTTTTTTTTTTTTTTTTTTTTTTTTTTATAAACAAATATTTTCTTATTTTAGCTTTTACTGAAATTAAAAGTTGTGAACTTTGAAGCTAGAGTAATATAAGGAATTTATTGATTAGCTTTAAGTAGTTAAAAAATTGATGTACCTGACCCTTTACCTACACTGGCTTCCGCCTTCGATCTTCAGACCCCCTTACCTTTGGTTCCTTCTTTAATCCTTCTCACACAGCCCTCTCCTATCATCTGGTTAAGCAGCATCGGGCATGGTCACTACTTGGATGAGTGGCCACGCAGATCTGGGTTCAATTCCTGGTCCCCTCGCTCAATGTCAATCCAGCATTGCTTAAACAAATGGGAACAATCTTAAAAAAAAAAAAAATTGCACCACTACGTTTCAGCCAGGAAAACTATGGTCGACACTCTTAGTTTGATAAAAATCTAGGTGAATCATGGTTTACTGACCACTTCAAACAAAATTTTAAGATTTGGCTTCGCCCCCCTTGGGTTTGTCTGATGGACCCACTTAAGTGGTCTGTGTCTTCGGGTGTAAATGTCCTCTGGAATTAAAATTATTTTTTGGGTATCCCCTCATATATGATAGGACCAACGCCTGGCAGCTAATTCTAGTTAGTGAAAAGGAGAAGATATTTAGATAAGACTGAGTGGGTAGAACAATATACAAGTTCTAGAAGTTAAGTGGGCAACAAAAAATAGTCATACGCTTGTTGTCCACACAGGCCAAACCTTTAAAGTACAGAATTA
The DNA here is from genome assembly GCA_951217055.1 of Gerris lacustris. Lineage (NCBI taxonomy): Eukaryota > Metazoa > Arthropoda > Insecta > Hemiptera > Gerridae > Gerris > Gerris lacustris. Next base: position 31,011,235 of record OX578282.1, on the reverse strand, counting down.
AATTTCCTGGTTTATTGTGCATTGGGTAGTATAATAATGAATATCTTATAAGTGAAAAACTGTGTGCTTAGTGTTAAGTAAGTCCAAGTTAAACCTTGTGCACTTGTAGCAGTAATATTCATGTTCCTCTACATCCAAAGACTATCAGTTATCCTGATAGTGTAAGACCTATCATGCTCTCTTAAATTGCTTTCTTTACATTATAATTTGTCTTATCACACGATAAACTTATTGATTTCTTTATGCAGGGTATAATGTGGTGGAGGCCAATGCTAGTGATGATAGATCTGCTCAGGCATTCAGAACTCAGCTGGAAGCCGCAACACAAATGAAAGCAGTTCTGGGCGAGGAGAAAAGACCTAACTGTCTTATTCTCGATGAAATAGACGGAGCACCATCTGTAACTAACATTATTTTTATTGCTAGAAATTTATTTTTAAAATAAAATATTTAAAAAAAAATTATAAAAAATAATAATAGTAATGAAAAATTGTTTGGTTGTTTCTATTAAATTTTTCAAATTTACATTTGTTTTATTTAAATTTGTTGTTATTGTTGTTTTAGGCTGCTATTGATGTTCTTGTAGGTTTTGCTACAGATAAGGAAGCTAAGAAGGGTAAGGGTAAGAAGAAGGGTAATGCAGGCGCTAAAGGTATACTACGCAGACCTATCATATGTATTTGTAACGACGTCTATGTACCTGCACTTCGTCCACTCAGGCAGATAGCGTTTACACTTCACTTTCCTCCTACTTCAGCAGCAAGGTTCTTGACTTTTATGACCTCTGGGATATCTTAATAAATGGTGTTCTGTGTTTTTTTAATTGTTTTGGTTCAGCTAACTAACCAACTCTGTAGTGCAACAGCTCGTGGAGGGCCCAGGCCTGCCGAAGGGCTCATTCAACTATATAGCTGTAATGTAACTTTTTTAACCCCCTGGGGTTTCCAAATTGAGCCCAAAGGTGGTAATCCGGAGACATAGACCATGTAGGTGGGTCCATTGAGCAAACTCAGAGGGAGGGGGTATCGGCAGTTTTAAACATGCACTTAATATGATCATAAGTGCGATACATGTCTTACCTCCCTGGGATGGGGATTTGAACCATTGCCAAGAATATTGATAATTGCCTGGAATTGGAGGGGGGGGGGGGGGGGGGGGTTGTGTTCTGGGAATTGATCTGTGGTTGCCCATTCAAGTTGTGACCATGTCCCATCCTGTTAACTTTAATGATATTAAAGCTAACTATTCTCCTATCCAAGCTATAGAAACCCCCAATCAACCAACGCTTTTCTAAAAACGTGAGCTCTTATTGAACCTCCCTTCAAACTTTTCTCTTCCTGTTATTTATTTTTTTTTTTTTTATATATATATATAATAGTAGTATGTAATAAATTTAAAACTAAGGGTGTTAGAATAAATGTATTACATGATGTTTTTTTTTATGCTGAAGCCTTAATATTGTTTGATAGCAATAAAATGTTGCTTCCAAGCTTACTGAAGATAATCGAAGCTATATGATCGTTCTCAAGGAAGAACAATGTTTAGCCTCCGATTCAAAAATTACAGGGAACTTTTTTGGTCTGTCTGCCTGCCACTCAATTTTCACAAACCTCTAACAAACTATTTGTCCGATTTTAATGAAATTTAGATAGTAGGTCATAATTAGCTCATTGTTGGTCCCATATAAGTTTCAACCTTCTATGCCCATTTTTTGTCTTCCACATGTGCTCAAACATACAAGTATTTATTTATATTAAATAAATTAGACAATAATGGGTTGTACAAGCATATCATTAATGAAATATGTGATAGGATGCGAGGAAGCTATGTGCCACACTAATTGGCTGACTATATTTTGTGTTTCAGACTTGGTGAAAGGCTGGTAAAAATATGTCGACTAGAAGGAGTAAAGACAGATTTAAGTTCCATGATGGCTCTCGGAGAAAAAACTAACAATGACATCAGAGCCTGTCTCTCCGTACTTCACTGTATTAAAGCTAAAACAAGCAAAATATCACTTACACAGGTAATTACTATCAATGATATGTTTATTTTTTAAGCTCAGCCAAGGGGTTAACTTATTCACACTAGCCTGAAACCATTGTTACTGCCCAGCACATGGGGCCAGAATTGTGTATAAAATATTTTAAAATCCTCTATTTTTTTGTTACATACTTACTTACTGAATGGCGGCTATAGGCCGGGGTGGCCCTTGGCCTCTTAATTTAATGCCGTCCATCTTTCTATATTATGTGCCATCTGTCTCCAACCTTGAGCTACTAAAATTTCCAGATCCTTTTCCACCTCGTCTTTCCATCTATTCCTTGGCTGCCAATCCTTCTTTTTACAACTACGTTTTCTGTCCATATCCTTTTCACTGATCTTCCATTATCCATTCTTTCAATATATCCAGCCCATCTTATCATTGCCTTCACAAATCTCAAGTGCTCCTAAATCTCTTGTATCTCCCTGTTCCTTTTGATTCTCCAGATATTTTTCTTAAACACAGGACCTTAATCATCATTATTCTTCTCTCGAAGACCTTGAGTTTGTTACAGTCTCTGTATAACAGAGTCCAGGTCTCTGATCCATGCTGTACTACTGGCCTAACAAGTGTCTTATAATATAGTCATCTTAGTGACTCTTGACAATATTCTTGACTTAAATAGTTTTAAGTTGGCAAAGTATTAATTCTGTTCCCCAGCATGATTCTACTGTTGTTCTCATCAGTAGTCGTGTTTTCTATACTTACTTCAGCACCAAGATAATAAAAGATCTGACATTTTTTCAAAATTAAGGTCTTCCAAGGTGATATTTTCGTAAAATCTGCTTTCTTCTGACCTTTCTCCCATCCTCCACTTGAACACTAAAGGTCTCCCTTTATGCAATAATATTCCTTGCAGTGATAATAATATCATCTGCTAGTACTTTCTATGTGTGACTGCTTTACAAACACCTTAAAAAAACTAGGAATATTTTATAACTTTACAATTTTACATAACAAAACGTTCTTTTTCTTAGTGAAAAATTCTCATTTTTTACTAATTAAGGAGTTGCAATACTTTACCACAATTATCTGCCCGTGTTATGCAATACAAACCACAAAATGCATTTTTTTTTAAATTATTGGACTTAATAATTTACCTCAACAAGAATATTTATTGAAACCTAGGTATTTCCAATTTATTAGTGAGGTGGGTGGGTTGTTTAAAAATTCTTTTAGAATTCATTTTGTGTTAAAAATTACTCGCATTTGTTAGAATTTGTAAATTGTACTTATAATTTTTAAATGATTGAACTGAAAAGATTAGTAAAACAAAATTTTAAGTACTAACAAATTGTATAATTCATAATAATACTTATTTTTCTTATTATTATTATTATTAATTAACCTACTAAATATTAATATTTTTTTTAATAATGAGAGATTTTAGCATTGTATGTTAAAAAGAAAATCACTTATTTAAAAATTGATTACATCAACAAATCTTATTTAAAATATTTTTGCCATTCTCAGCAATTTTATTTAATGTGTATTATTTTTGAATGTTTATTATTATTTGAAATCCTTGACCTTCTCATTCATCTAGTCTTTAGATTTTATTTTGACTTATTAAGGGATTTGTGTTATATTAAAGAGCACTGACCTTGTTTATTTACAGAAAAGAAAACAACTTCTGAATTTAGATTGAACTGCAATTTACATAAAAATTTCACTTATCTATTTGAAGCGAGCGTAAGCGAGCTTCTTACATTCAACGAAATATGCATCTTGTCTGTCTGTCTGTCTGTCTGTCTGTCTGTGTGTAACGTTTACGTGTCCGACGATAACTTGAGTAAAAGTTGACCGATTTAGTTGAAATTTGGTATACATCTTTCTTTTACTAATACTCAGGCTAAGTTCGTTGGACAGCGTGATCCGTCCAAGAGTTCGCGCGCAATGCTCGCGTAAACGTGAGCTTCAAATTTAAAATTGGAATTTCTGGACGAGAAAAAATTCTATCATCACCTATTTGATGAGACAAACATTTTTTTCAAATAACATTTTTTAGTAAAACCAACAACGATAATGCTATGAATTAATAAAGATCGCTAAAACTATTAAAGCGGACCTAAACGTTTAAAATAGAGAAAACAACGTTTTTACCGATATCTTACGTTCTAACGAAACGATTTTAATAAAACTTCATATACATTATACATCGTCTAAAGTACAATTGAAACAGGCATGTAAAATTTCAACTTTATACATACAGTAGTTTTTGCGTAACGAAGTGATATATTTTTTAATAATTGAAGTGGAATGGCCGGGACGAGTAGACGAGGTAAGTTATAGTAGAAAACCCTTCTCCCCAACTCTCTATTACTAGCATATTCTTTAAATATTAACTCATCATGATTAGCTATCTAATATTTATTCCATTACGCTCGCTTCAATGATAGAGCCACGCGATGCCTAGTTATAATTTGAGTTTAACTTAAAATTAATTTTTAAATTTTAATTAACATTTTTTTTCTCTTGCACCGGGGGGGTTGAAACCAAATTGAGCCCGAAGGCAAGTAATCCAAGGCTGTAGGCCACAAAGGTGAATCCATTGAGCGAACCTAGTGGAGGGGGGGGGAGGGGGTATCTGTCACTTCACTTACCTACTTAAACCTATAGTTGAAATACCACGATGAGTGAAATGCAAGAGGTAATATAGCTGCTATAACTAAAACTAAAGCATTCAGGGATGGTAGAATTTTAATGAACTAGAAATAGGCAGGCCCCGGTTTAGGGTAAGCTGCCCCCTGGGCAAAACCTTTGTACCCCCCCCCCCCCCCCCCACATATAAGGACTGAGATATTTGTGATTATTGAATTGTATTTTCGGGTTACCCCAATGTGATACCATATACTGTTGTAAAAATTACTTATTAGGTATTAACCTGAAATGGTGTGTACTGTTGATAAAAATTAGTAGGGCTATATTTAAATAATATTAATTATTTATAACTACGTTTTTAGTTCAAACTGCAAACATATATACCTACATTAACATAATTTTAAAGGTACCAGTTTGCATGTCTAATTTTTTAAGTGTAAAATCAATTTGTATTTAATAAATACAACACGTGGATTAAAATTGTGTTATAACTTTTATTAAAAAAAGAGAAAACAAACTAAATAGATACTTAGATATGAATAATTACAAGATAAAAAGAACTTTTATATACTATGTTTTTAAATTTTCTGTTGACTACATAAAAAATCATAAATTTGAAACCCGTCAAAATGAAGATCATAAATATGGGTCATGCTAAAGCAAATAAAAAAACTTATGGATTTTTTCCGAACTAACTTTCCATACAGCAAAATTTTCTGAAAACGAATTAAATTCTGCTGAAAGATGGCTAAAAGTATTAAAATAATGTATTGTCATTGTGATCTGAGCTATTCTAAAAGTTTCAAATGTCTAGCTACTCGGGATGTTAGTTAAAAGTCAATTGCAAGATTTGTACTGGACAAACAAGAAAGCAAGCTAATAAAAATGTAGAAAAATAAAAAATATTACCTTTGAATTTGTCCACAGCTCATGTATGAAATAAACATTAACATTTTGAAACGAAGGAAAAAGCCAAATTTTTGATGAAATGAATTACAGTAAGTGAATAGGCTGTAATATAATAATTTTCTATACTTTTCTTGAAAACTTTTAGTTAATATAACTACATGGACCTTTTTCTTGATTTTTTCTTAGCAAACTGGGTAACAACTTCGGAAAAATCTGTTTTTAGTGTCTTTTTTTTCAGAACACATTAAAACCAAATAGTTCAACTTTCTGTTCAGTAAAGTTACTCTTCTTGGATTTTTAACTTTTGAAAAACTTCTTTCAGCACTGCAGTTTGTCAATCATAGATCAATACAATCATAGACAAAGACAGTTGCTTGTAACCATCTCTTGCGTGGCCTACCCAAGCTAGTTGTGTCGTTCCCGGTTTTTTTACTGTTGTTCTGGAAATAATAATAAAAAAATAAAAAATATCCGAAAAATTCTGCCCCCCAGAAATTGCCGCCCTGGGGAATTGCACAGTCTGCCCATTGGTAAATCGGGGCCTAGAAATGGGCTAAAATCATAACAATCTTTACCATCACTGACACAATTTAAAATTACAAACTGGAGCAAGCCTTACTAAATAAATAATTATCAACTGTTCTTATGAATAAACATTCTGAATTACTATTTAAAATTGTGTAAAAAAAATAGTCCTAGACTACTCTAACAAACTTCTAATACACTTTCACTCATACATCTGTGTAGCTGCTGTCTCTTTGTGTTGCTCTGTAATCTCAAAAAATAGATTTTTCATCAGTTTAATTTGTATGGTAAGGCAAACATATTTTTTAAAGTGTATTATTGGGAGGCTGCATCTCCAAATTTAGGGCTAAAATTAATTTTCTCAATGTGTGCTTCAAGGTATGACTCTTAAGGCTCTACCGCCCTTTGAGGTTAGGAAAAACAGTAAAATTAAAATTATACTTGTTCTAAGCAAGATATCAAAAATCTAATCACAGGCTTCATTCCTAATTTTAATTCTGCACAATTTGAGCCCTATTTCAACGTCCTATGATAAATAGTACAGGCGCTATTTATCATAGGAAGTTGAAATAGGGCTCAAATTGTGCAGAATTAAAATTAGGAATGAAGCCTGTGATTAGATTTTTGATATCTTGCTTAGAACCAGTACAATTTTCAATATAATGATTTTTCTAACCTCCAAGAGCGGTAGAGCCGGATATGCTTGCAGAATTTAGTTGAAATTGGTCCTGCAGTTTAAGCTTCCCATATTTTTTAAAATGTTTTCTGTCATTGTTAGATCTTTTGTTAGGTCCAGGAATTTTGTTTATTTATTGTTATTGTAATTATTCTTATTTTTTATTTTGTCTAATAAATTATTTGATGTGTTTTTATTTTATTTTATTTTTTTTCAGATTCAAAATGCAAACGTGGGGATTAAAGATATGCAACAGGGCCTTTTCACTGTCTGGCAGGCAATATTCCAGATTAGTAAACCTAAAACGTAATTATTATTCTTCTGTAAATTATGTAATAATTGATAATAAGATAAATAAAGCTTTTTATAAAAATTTATAGAAATAAATGTGTCAAAGAAAAAGAGTGAATAAGTTGTTTCTGCTATTATAATGACAGCTTTCTTAATATATAAACTTCAGTAGAACTTAGATAACTAAAACCTAGATACCTCAATTCTCAACTAGTCAATGTGGTTTTCATTTCCCTAATTTGAGATTGCTAATGATTTAACCTTGATAACACAAAAAGTATTTAACTAAAAATTAAAAATGTTCCATTGAGGTTGTTCGAGTTATTGATTTTCCACAGTAAAATGATCTAGCTCACCAAACAAAAAAATTGTCTTAATTTCATTGGCTTCTGAGCAAACCAATATAAAATAAATAAGTTAAAAAAATAAAAAAATAAAATAGCCGCATACATTCAGTTAAAATATGAAGGGATTATTTATCTCTTATAAAGGTATAATTGGTTTGAATTCCAGCTCAATCAGCGAAATAGTATCGAAATTATTTAGAATTTTAAAATGGCTGCAGATGTCATAACGAAATTCAGTGGAAATTTTTTTCTTATAAAGAAGTATAATTGGTGCAAATTTCAACGCAATTAGTTATTAAAATGGGTCACTCTCTAGCTTAAAGCATGCGCAAGTTATGTGTGACACTGACAGAAAAACCACTCAATTGGTTTTAAAAACACTCAAAACAGATAGAAATTCCGTTGAAATCTGATTCGTATTTTTTGGGTGAAAAAAAACAACACAAAATTTTCCTTTAGGTAAGGAAAAATAAAAATAAAAAATCCAAGGTACACACACATAGTTTTTTTCCTATTTTTATTTTGTTGTAAATTTGTATTCATATTTTATTTACTTTCTTCTGGGACCATAAGGTTTTAAAAAAGGGTGTCTGAAACATTTTGCTTGTATATTTAAATTTTTGTTTTACTGTTTCATTTTTTATTTTTAAACTGTTCAGTTAACTTTTTTATATTTGATATTTGTTTCAGTAAAGTTTACATTCAAGAGGGATTTTCAAAAGAGCAGATTTCGGCTGCTTCTCTGTTGGATTCTAAACCTGAAGTCTCAATTTATAGAGCAAGGTAAATTTTAGTTTTTCTTAATAAAAATTGTGGGGGAAGCTGAGTTGCTAATAGTGTACTTGTAAATCGTATGAAATCGAAACTCTGTCATGTCTATTGATTTTTTAAATCCATGAGAGGTGGTCATATTGAGCAAATGTGTTGAGTGGCTGGACCTCTGTCCTGTAATTACAAATAAAAATGAAGAAGTAAAATTCTGTAATAATAAATGTTTGTCATTTCTAGCTGGTGGTCATCCCAGCTGTTTTTAAATTAGGTTCTCCATTGTCAGCCAATCAATACACAAAGTTATGTTGTGAGCAAAGCTGAAAGATCAAAAACTGATAAGTTTATTGTAAAAAAAAAAATATTAAAACAATAAATGCTATAGACTGGGGTTAGTTCAATCAACAAATTTAAAGTATAGGGTTTATTTTATGGATGTTGAGGTGTAAAATAGTATATTATGTTACTAGGCTGTGAAGTGAGTTTTTTCTTTATCGCGGCAATTACATTTACTGTCGAGCGAAGCGAGACAGTAAATATTGCCAAGGTAAAGAAAAAACACTTCACAGTCGCGTAGCATATGCTATTTTTTCCGAGGTAGCAGACAATGAAAAAACATTAAATATTAATCACTAATCAATATATAATAATAACAAATATTAGTACATACTTAAGACTTAAAAAAAGAAACCTTAAAATGAGGTTACACTATAAGGAAAGATAAATAAAACGCATTGACATCTAGCGGATTTTAATCGTACTAGAAGCATTTCTACAAAGACTGCAGCGGTACTAACGGAAGTTTTGACAACTACCCGCCGGAAAATAAAAATCTTTTAGTTCCTAGGACGTAAAAGATTTTTTCTTTACAGCTAGGAGTAATGAAAAGATTTTTTAAGTCCACGTAATGAAAAAATGGATTTTAGCTATGTTTTTTAGGCTCTAAAGTTACTATTTCACAGCCTACCACGGAAAAAATGTATTTTCTTAAAGCAAAACAACTATTTCATCATGAGTCGTTTCGACTCCTATGCAGTGCCATCTTCAGTAAAGTTTATTTATTTTCTAAACATTCAAAGTTATATAAAATTAGAAACCTTGGTTACATACAAATTAGTAAATTAATAAGTATAATTGTATCAATAAATATGATAGAACATCAATAGAAGATTTCTAATTTTATGTAATTTTGTATGTTTAAAAAGTAAAGTTGACTGAAAATGACTCTGCATATGAGTTGAAATGTCTCATGATGAAATAGTTGTTTTGCTTTAAGATAAGACATTTTTACACCTCAGCATTCATCAAATAGACCCTATACTTAAAATTAATAAGGTGTACGCATTAAATTATCTTTAATTTAATTCCTCAACAATAATCAACCAATTTAGTAATTAACTTTAAAAAAGTTGTTAATTTAATTAGTGCCTCCCAGGTAGGGTTACCAGATCAAAAAATAAATTTTCTGGAGTAAATTCCGGATTTTTTTTAGATAATTCCGGACTTTTTTTTGTAAATATAATGCTAATGACTTAATGAGAGAAAACGAAGTTCTCTGTCTACTGTAGTACTCAGTATACGCACTGTGTTTGTGTCTTTATAGTTATTTATTTCTTTATGTGAACTGTGAAAATTCCTGACGTCTTAGAATTCCCCCCGCATGCCGGACAAAAATCTATATTACCGGACATGTCCGGAATATTCCGGACGTATGGCAACCCTACTCCCAGGGATATTTTTTTCTGTATTTAGTTATAACAAACATTTATAGATGAAAAATAAACAGTGTGAGTACCAGAATATGTAGTACATATTTAACAGAAGAATGTCCGTGATTTTCTTTCTGTTTCTAAGCTAAATCACCTCCTAGCGTTTCTAGACAGTCAGATATCTGGATAGTTTTTTCTGTACATATTTATTTTTGACTTATTATATGACTTTCTTTTATTTCTTTAATTTTGTTTGTCTTAACAAGAGATGATTATATTGTACTGGTTATGTTTGTGCAGAATGGCGGAAATCCTCAGGATTGTTCATGGCTGTGGTGATTATGATAGACTTGTACAAGGTGTTTACGAAAATTTCCCTTTAATAAATACCAAAAAATCTATTTCTTTCTCATCAGTAAGTTTAATACACTTGTTTTGATTTGTATAAATGCCAATTTTATATGTTTATTCTGTTTTTAAAGCTATCTTCTGAATAACCTAAATTGATTATGGTCTTCTTGTTTATAATCTTTTGTATTAAAGCCACTCAAAATTAGTTGTTTTTAGTGAAAAGGGGTTCAAAGTTATCGGGATCCTAAAGACATTGGTCACTTCTGCTTCTACGTGGCCATCTATGAATCAAGGTTGAGATCACAGGTTCATTTGATCTCACTTAATTCACTTTGGCAATACATTGGGGAGTGAAGTGGCAGAACTCCATACGGGGTTACTAACCAGAGCTTAAATTGGTGGTCCCTCTTCTGAGATTGAACAAGTGGCTCGTCCTCCCGGTTCTACTACCACCAAGGATTCACTTTTGCTGCTGATGCCAGTTTAAAGCTGGCGTGAGAAAGAAATGCCACCACTGCTGATGCGGGTTATAGCTGGCATGAGATTTTACCTTGTTCTGAATGGTATTATGAGTGCCAGGGAAATTTTTATAGCACCCTTTAGTGGTTCTTTATAGTATTACTAAGTTGTTCATAAATGGGTTGCTAGATAACACATCCCCATCCCATGTTTTTATTTAAATAAAAAATAGAATTCTTGAAGAACTGCTCTCTAGGTTAATTCTCTTCACAGACCTCCCTTCTACTACTTAGGGTTTCCTCGTCCCCCTTTATTACCCGTATTACCCTTTATTTTAATTTTACTTCAATTTTTTTTAAAAATAATGAATGATTCTTCTTCATGTTTTATCGCCACCTTAAGGCACCGGGTTAAGCTGTGCCATCACCGGGTTAAGCTGTGCCATCACAACACTTACTTGTCTACGTTTGTCGATAGCTAATAAATATAGATATTGTTAGGTTAACTAAAATATTATATAATTAAAGTTCCTATACATTCTATTTTATATTATTTACCTTATCATAATCATTAAAGTCTCTATTTGCTATTTATGTATGTATATTAGTAACAGATATTCAAACATTATTGGGGGAAAACATTTTTAAAAAATCAAAGACTTTTACAAAATATAATGTGTAACAATCAATATGTTATAAAAATATATGAATCAATTGTCACGAGGAACCTGTAATAAAATGAGAAAGTTCAAGTGTAAAACAATGTTGCACTGAGTTTAGTGTAGAATGGTACTTTCCCTCTTAGGCAAAAGGGTTGTATTTAATGCAGACCTGATACTAATACCATTAACTTTATTACTATATCTAAGTGAGGTACACTACTGCTCTCATATCTTTATCATGCATGATCTCTTTAAAATATGTGTTTCTTTAGCGTTGGGAACCATTCGATTAAAAAAAGTCGACTAAACGGTTGTTTTAAAATATTCATTCATTCGGTTGTGGATATCTAGTTTTCATTCGAATGATATCAGTCTATAGTTTGGAGTTGTATTAGTTGTAATTCGGACGTGTATATGTGGACGTGTGTATAACGAGATAACGAGTGTCATGCGCCTTCTCACCCCTCCTCCGCTCTGAGCCCTTCACCGTCGTTCCTTTCCCCTACCTAAAACCAAAAAACATCCGAATGAAACATTCGAATGAAAAAGTCGACTGGATTCAGTCTCAGTCTATATTTTTTCATTCGAATGAAAACGATGTTGTAGCAGGCTGTAGTTTGGGACGAGATAACGAGTGTCAAGCGCCTTCTCACTCTCACCCCCCCTCAGCTCTGAGGCCTTTACGGCCTCCACCGTACTACTCCTATATAAAAAAAAACCATTCGATTGAAACATTCAACTTGCGGGTTCAGTCTCGGTCTATATATCCTATACCCGCTATGAGACTGTTTTCAGTCGATTGAATTCAATCGACTGTTTTTTCCCGAATCGACTTATTCATTCAGTTGTTTTTTCTAGTCGGTTGTCCCAACGCTATGTTTCTTGTGTTATAATTTTTTTTTTTTTAAAAAGAAAGCTTTTATCAACTGCATAGTAGAGACTGTTAATTGTTTCAGTTTACATTTTTTTTTTTTTTTTTTTTTTTTTTTCAGTTGGCCCTTGCTCTTAAATGGTTCACATTCCACGATATTGTCAGCAGAGATATTTACGCCAATCAGAATTATATTCTCTATCCATACCTATTATATGGATTTGTAGTTTGGCACTTTGTTTTTGGTACTTATGCCTGGCCTAAGCTCACTTACCCTCACGTTGGATATGAGGTATTGTATATGTAATTTGTCTTTTAAAATATTATGTCTTCAATTTTGATCTATTTATGGGTGTAATTGAAGTAATCTAATGCTGTCATTATCAATAGGAGTTCTGTGAGCTACTGAAAGTGTTTATAAAATGAGCATCTGTTAAAATACAACATTTTGTATTCTATGGTCTATTAAAATGAGTTTTATAAAAGATTAAAAATTGTAAAAAGTAAATCTAAAATAAAATTGTCCTTTATTAGAATTGAAAAAGTTTTAAGGATGATATAGTTTTTTAAAAAAAGAAAATTGAGACAAAAAAAAAAAAAATTGTGCAAAAGAGATTTAGAAAACGGTAATTAGTAGCTAGTTTTATCACAGTAATTATGTACAAACAAAGATCTCTTTTTTAAAAGAATAACTGAGCACACTAAGGAGGAAGAAAAAAAAAAAAAAAAAATCAAAAAAATTACTAGACTACAAAAGTATATTAAAGGGACTACAAAATTACTTTCGGAGTTAAATGGTATAGGGGGTTAGTTCAAAGAACCACTTGAAGAAATAGAGCTGAAACACAACCAAGCAAGATAATCATAAATAAATAAAACAGGGGAGCAAAAAAAAGAGAAAAAACTGTTGGCTTAGATGTAGAGGGGGTTTTTACAACTAACAATATATATATTCATAAATATATAGAATAAAGTTTCAAATATACGAAAAACAAAAAAATATTTGTCCTGAAAGAAAAGAAAATAAAGGAGCAAGGTTGTAGAAAATAAATGAAGACAAAAAGAAAATAAAAAATTGTGTTGAAATATGGAAAAAAAAGAGATTTTTTTCCTCTTCCTCTTATAAAAAATATAATAGTTTAAGATAGTCAAGGAGGAGGGACTAAGTAAAATATAAGTGGAAAAGCCATTAGTAAGGTTTAATAATAAGCTTCTAACGGACAACGGTTTGTTACTACGTATATACATATATATTACTGTTTGCCCGGCTGCCAAAATGGAATATGTAATATGGTCAAAAGCCGAGGGTAATGAGTTTTCTTAAATTCAGCTCAAGTGGAACGCTTTTATATAGAAGAGGAGGAGTTATCTAAACAAGAGTGATGGAATAAAAAAAGGGGTGGTTCAGTGAATGCTTTTTCTTTTCTTCGTGTTGTGTTAAAAAGCTGAATTATGAATAAGGTCATTAAACTGTGAGAAGGGGTTGGACCCCAGTTTTTTTTTATTCTCTCTATGTTAATTCCTTTCTTATAAGAACCCCCCTTTTTTTATTTAACCATCTTTTTCTTATACAAGGGGGAGAGGGGGTTCTTACCGTCGTTTATCTTTTTTCCTCTTGTTGACCTCTTATTATACTTCTTAGTCAAAAAGGAAAATGGTATCCTTTTTTTTTATTTAGTACTTTTTGTGCCTTAAATACTCCCTGAATAGAATAATAAAATAGGGGTGAAGGAAAAAAGAAAAAACTGAATAAGAAGCAATTAATGATAAGAATATATATATATATATATTTATAAACATAAAAGTGTTTATTAAATGGGGGGGGGGGGGGGGGGGGGACAACAATTAGAACGTAACGCACTGGAGATTTTTAGCGTTAATAATAACATAACTTATCATTTTTTACTTGTTAAGAATAAAAATAAATAAAGAAAATATACTATATGAATAAATAATATTTTTTTCTCAGGTTTAAATAGAATCTCAAAAAACAATTACAAATAAATAAGTAAAGAGTGAAAAAGTGTGGAAAAATGACTAATGAGTAAACACTGTTCAATAGATTTAATGTTTTAGTCATCTCAAGAGCCATGTAGATTTGCTTTTTCTTGTTTGTTTTTTTGGAGAGTTGTAGTATATTTATTTATTTATATTTTATTTTTTTGTTGTTTTAACACTGAGAGTTAAAGTGTGAAATTGCTTTAAATATATAACAATTTTTCCTATAACAATTTTTTTTTAAAAGAAGAAATAATATAGAGCGCTATTAAAAATGTATATATATGTCACTTGCTAATTAGAATAAAAATAATAAAGATATGAATTCGACAAAAGAAGAGTTATGTATATTTATGATTAAAAGTAAAATAAAATACCCTATGAACTTAAGAAAGTAGAGTTAAGGATGGGATTTTTAACCGAGGGTAGTTACCTTTTTACTTCTCCTAAATGTGTGCAAATTGCAATTGTTTGTTTGTGCGGAGTGAATTCTCAGTTTTTAAGTGCGTTCTACTTCTGATGTGAACTCGTCAACAATTATACTAGAAAGAACAGTTAAGTAGAAGTTAAATGTGAACAAATCTAAAGATTTTGTGAATCTTGAAGATTCAAACTCATCATAGAGGTCATTCTCTAGTGAGGTGCTCATAATGAGAGTCATTTGCAATTAGCTTGGTCCTTGTAATGGGTACAAAACATCGGGATTCACAAAATCTCTGATGCTGTTTCCTTCGGAATACCTAATTTTTTTAAGCTCTGGTCGTGGAAACCTTTGCTATAGAATTTAATTTGTGAACAGTTAACTTAGTATTCAAATGTTGTCAAATGAATGCAACTGTGTTTTTCAGGGTGACTGAGTGGTCGAAAGTACTCACAAGCAGCTACAACATTGCACATTCAGTAATTAAATTCGATCTAAAGGATCTATTAGAATTCTAAAGGCACTAAAACACCAATCTTTAAGAAAAGAAACACACTAAGAACATTATCTGGTTATGAATTTATTGGTTTATTCTTGTTCCCTTTTTTAATACTTTTATGCATCCTCAGCTTTAGCTGATTTAGATGGTGATTATTGAAAATTGTAGTTATTTACATTTAAATAAAGAATTAGAGTGTTGATAGAGGTAATCTTAAAGTATTTAAAGAATACATTGATCTTCACCTAAAGTTTATTTAGGACTAATCCGTCATCTGTTCTCTCATAGTCTGAAATGAAATCTTCCATGCATTGAAGACGATCACCTTTTGAAAGCTAACTTCAGGCAGTAAACCTTAATGTGTTCGCTTTTGCGGCTCTGTCATAAAGAAGTTCTAGGTAGTTCCCATGGTGACAGCGTTATAGTGGTTGTGTCTGATCTCAGGTCATGTTGCTACTATTATCAGAGCAACATGTTCACTCCTGAAGTCCTGAAGATGCTTCTAGCTTAGGAAGGGACACATCAGACATACAACTTCTACTTTAACACAATCATCACGGGATGAGATAATTCATTCAAGTCATACAATAAAGTATCTTGTGATGGGAGAATGGCCTTCTTTATTCTTCATCAAGTGACTTTACTTTTCATCTATACAACCATACTGTAAACTTACTACTATACTATTGAAGTAGGCTTAAGGTCCAAAAAAATCTCAATTTAGTTAAAGTAAGAAAAAGGGTTTAGTTTCCAAAGATATTAATTGTTTTACAATACCCCAGGCATCTCAGAGAACTATCTAAAAGGGTTTATTCTCCTCTTAAGCCTAAAGCCTATTATTCTCTATTGACCAAGCTATCAGTTGTTGGAGAGAATTTATAAATATTAGTTATTAAAATAAATAAATAATAATTATAATTTTCTACTTATTATGTGTTTTTGTTGCAGATGACACAAAGAAGCAACAGGCAAAAACAGCTGTTAAACTACTGTATAGAGGGAAGCGCTGCTCATGTGAGAGCTTTTGTAACTAAGGATTCATTACTGATGGACTGTATTCCTTACCTTCTCGACATTATCAGCCCCAACATGAGAACTGTGAGTAATGTATTGGTAGCATCAGGTCTTATAATTGTGTTTTATAAGTATTGAGGACAAACGTTTAGATTTAAGAATTATGAGTCATGCCCATGCCAATTTAAAAATTGTAAGTGTATGCTACACAAGAGGCTGTTCATGAGAAGAAGAGGATGCTAGATGGATGGATAGAGTATAGAACGACGTGGTGGCTATGGGTGTGAGATATTGGTGCTCGCGGATATCAGACCAACATTTTTGGACAGACGTGATAAAGAAGGCCAAAGCCCACCCGCTATTGAATAAAACCCAATTTTATTTATATGTCCATCTGTCAATCAGAATTTATTCAGTTTCTACAACATTGTAGTCAATAATAGGAAGTGTAATATAGCAAAATACAGGCATATGATGTTCAACATGTTGTTTAGAACAAAATTGTGTATTCCAGTTAATTAAATATGTAGTTGTAAATTAATTGGTAAATTAGATTTTGAATTTTTACAACATTGCAACAGTAATAGGAAGTTTGATATAACAAAGTACTATTGTATGATGCTCAACATGTTTTTCAGAACAAAATTACCTATTCCAGTTAATTAAATAATTGCAAATTAATTGATACATTAGATTTTGAAGTTTTACAACATTGCAACAGTAATAGGAAGTGTGATATAACAAAGTACTATTGTATGATACTCAACATGTTGTTCAGAACAAAATTACCTATTCCAGTTAATTAAATAATTGCAAATTAATTGATACATTAGATTTTGAAGTTTTACAACATTGCAACAGTAATAGGAAGTTTGATATAACAAAGTACTATTGTATGATGCTCAACATGTTTTTCAGAACAAAATTACCTATTCCAGTTAATTAAATAATTGCAAATTAATTGATACATTAGATTTTGAAGTTTTACAACATTGCAACAGTAATAGGAAGTGTGATATAACAAAGTACTATTGTATGATGCTCAACATGTTTTTCAGAACAAAATTACCTATTCCAGTTAATTAAATAATTGATAAATTAGATTTTGAATTTTTACAACATTGCAACAGTAAGAGGAAGTGTGATATGATAAAGTACAGGAGTATGATGTTCAACGTGTTATTCAGAACAAAATTACGTATTCCAATTAATTAAATAATTGATAAATCATATTTTCATTTTTTACAACATTGCAACATTAATAGGAAGTGTGGTATAACAAAGAACAGATGTAAGATGTTCAGCATGTTCTGCAGAAAAAAAAAATGTATTTTAGTTGATTAAATAATTGTAAATTAGATTTTGAATTTTTTATGTACATCGACATTCAAAATGTTGATAGCACTTTTCTTATTGATTGATATCCTGCTAAAAGTGTGACTATGTAACTATTTTAATTTTTAAAATAAAAAAGGTGATATGAAAATTACCCTAGCCTCTATAAACTTTCTTATTATATTTTCATATTAATTAATGTACTGAATTATACAATAAATGATTGATTGTATTTTCAGGTAAGTGCTCAACTGTTGAACCAAAAAGAGAAGGAGATTATGAACCAAGTTGTTTCTATTATGATTGACTATAATATGAACTATACTCAGGAGAGGAATCAAGATGGAGTTTACAATTTTAATTTGGACCCGTAAGTATAGTGATTTATTAAAATGGCGACATTTAAATATTTTAAAATGCAATATGAGTCATTCTATTTTTTTTTTTACTTCTGAACTTACAGGCTTTGTGATCATTCTAAACAATATTTTTTTATGTCTCCAATATCCAAAATTCCTGGGACAGAAATCAGTTTCAGACATGAGAAACATTTTTGATTTTTTGTATGTCAGATGGTCTGTCCATTTTTTTTTTTGAACATTTTTGCAAACTCCCATATCTTAAACACTACTTGCCTGATTGTAATGAAATTTTGATGGTAGGTTATAATTAATCCACTGTTGGCCCCATATCAATTTAAATCACCCTTCCACTTCTGCATGCTCTCAATTTTTTTTGTTTATTAACATCTATATCTTTAAAAGTACTCAAAAGTAGTCCTCTGATTATCCTATATTATTTTCAACTATCTGCTAAGATATAATATTGAATAAAAATAAATGTGACCACGCTGGGAATCATAACCTGGTCTAAACAACTAAACTTTCAATTCCCAGTGGGAAGTACCACTTTTTTTTTTATTAAAAAAGGTGCATTAATTACCCCCCGAAGACATTGAAGACACTATTTTTAATTTTTTTATAATTATATCAAATACAAAGGAGACAGTAACAAAATTAGTGGGATATTCTTATTTTATAGTCAGTAATTGTTTGTCCAATAATAGGTCGCGAGGTAGCTTTGTGGCAGACTTTTTTTTTTTGCATGAGATCAGCCCAACTTCATTTTTTACCTTTCTCTTCAATGTTGTCCACCATATTTGACTCTAGGATTGTTCCAGTGGTCTAACTTAGTTCTTTAGGCTTTGCTAAACCACCATAGTTATTATTTTTATTCGATATATCTTATTGGTCATAAATAATTAAAATAATTTTAAAAAAGTTGTTATTCTTTTATTTATTTTTCTTTTAGCAATCTAGAGGAAGTTGGTAGATTTCCAGATTGGAAAGCTGAGCGTACATTAAGCTATGCTGGGAAACAAATGATAAGTCGTGAAATAGAAGTAGAGAAAATGAGAAGAGCGGAACATTCACTATATAGAACTAAAGTAGCTCCTAGTCAGGAAACATCTTGTGTTAATGGTATCTCTGGTACTCCAAAACAACAAGCTATCAAGAAACCAGCTGATGATCTGGCTACTCCTCCACAAGGTATTCATTTTGTAAAGAGTTATTAAACCTACTTGAAATAAGTTTTCAATTTAATGTGGTTTTTAATGTTGAAATAGAAGGGAACTTACTGCAATAAGTAGAAACTTTAAAACAATAATAATCAGAGGCGTAACACCTGTGGAATGCTTAAGTCTGCCAAAGAGCTTATACAACTTTACTATATAGACTTTGAAATACAATTCATTATAAGTAGAACTTAATTCAGATGGTTGCAAGGTTTATAGAAGCCCTGAAGCATTGTTAACTCCGTGGACGTCAAAAGAAAGCTAGGCTCTTGGTGCGTTATACAGCTTCAGAAGCCAGGGGTTATTGAGAAGAATGAGTGGTTATTCTTTGTTTCGTTAGCTATAGATGTCTGCCATAGACATGGAAGTTATATAAAGGCCATAGGAGGGTTAACATTCCTCCTGCCTCATAGTTTTTGAAAGTATTTCTGACCATTGGCAATAGTCTAATCTGAACGAGCCTTTCTTCTACTTTATGGAATAATTTTTTATACCTACCTCAGTTTCCTACCTAATAGTTATGCATTCTACAATTTCAAGTTATACCTCTAGACCTCTGGATCATTGTGAAATACTTTAAAAACCACTAAATTTTCAAAGTTTTTTTAGGTTTTCATCAATTTTTACCCCCCAAGGCCCCCAAAGGATTATTGAAGTAAAAGTGACTATTTTTTTTCAAAGAAGACTAAACTTTTAACAAAATGAGACCAAAATGGTTTCTATAAATCTAATACTTTCCAAGATACAGCTGACCAAAGTTTCAAAAAATATCCAAAATACCTAAGTCAATGTAAGAGGTTTTTTTAAAAAAAAGATTCACCGCTTTTGACACTGAAGAACCTATTTTTCAGCTGAAAAACAGGATTTACACAATTACTAAATCATTTCACAATATTTTGTAGAAGAATATAATATTTATTTACATGAAAGGTAGATAGATATGTTTGAGCATTCCTTCATAACAAAGTTATGAAACATGCTAACAGTGTAGTGAAGATGTGGTGTCAACAGTATCAGTTGAAATAAATAATTTAATGCGCAGTATGGTGTAAATTAGCAGTATGGTATAAATTAATAATTAACTTTGAACAGCTGTATCTTGGAAATTATTGGATTTGTAGAAACAATTTTTGGTCTCATTTTGTTACAAATTTAGTCTTTTTTAGTCACTTTTACTGCAAAAATTGGTCGTTGGGGGGTAAAAATTACCGAAAACCTGCAAAACTTTGAAAATTTAGTAGTTCTTAAAGTATATCACTATGATCCAGAGGTCTTCCAGGGTCAGAAACTTATTAACCATCCATCATATACAACATACCAAAAAATCAAAACTACCTTATTTGATGCCCCCATTTTTACGAAGATTGTACTGGACTAATAAGGGTGATTCCAATTTAAAGTGCCATTTTGGAATCTAAAATTGGACTAAGACTGAAAATTTTGACTTTTTAAAAAAATTCAGGAAAAATTATGGAATGTTCTCGGACTAATTTCAGATATATTGCAGCATGCGGGACAGATGGGAAATATTTTTTTAAATTTTTAGGCCGGAATTAAGTTTATTTAAAACATGGTAATTAAGCCACGTTAATTACACACTTTCGTGCGCGGTTGTTACATTTCACACTTTAAGAAAATATTTTGGTCAGTAGTTTAAAATAAAAATCCAATTTTAATACACCATTAAATAGCCCTCTTAAAAGCCTAAACAATGAACTATAACTTAACCTAAAAAGTTTTTGAAAATAGACTTTAATAACATGCACTGTAATTACGGTTAAAAGGGTACGTAACTGGAAGAACAATCGGAATTAGCGCTAGCTCCCAACTGAAGGGCTCAGCTCATCCCCTATCAACTGTTGCTAGAAAACCAGTGTTGCGGCATTGCAAAAATCTCTCGCCACTTAAAATCTCCCTGCCACAACCAGAGTAGGGGTAACATATATATAATGCCACGGTAATTACATTTTTTTAAAGGACAAACTTTAACTTGAAGTTCCGTTTAGTAATAATTTATTATTTTTAATAACTAACACATATTTTAATCCTGGTAGGACCCTACTTCAAAATTATCCAATAAGTTTTTAAATAAAATTATTAATGTATGAGCTAGAGTGAAGTGAATAAGAACAACTGACTTAAGGACAGCCACGGTTGTTACAAAATCACCTTTTGAAAATTTTTGTAGCGATTAAAATCAAGCAGCGCATTATTTTTTTGCTTAGTTGTAGTTCTGTTAGCTTAACTGAGTTACCATGAAGAAAAATCCTGTCAATTATGTGAAAAACGCTCCAGTTATTCATCTAGGACATGAAAATTGCACTTTAAATTGGAATCACCCATAATCAAGATCCCTGAACATTTTTTAATACTCAATTTTAATTGCCAAATAATTGAGTTACTTTTTATTATTTGCAACTGCACAAAAAATAAACAATTCATTTTTGTTTGATTTTTTTTTCTGTTTTCTAGTTTCCGTTTGAATATAGATTAAATATTTTATGTTTATGATTTTAGACAAAGGAAAAGATGCTAGAATTCCGAGTCATTTACAGAAATTGACCCCGAAGGCTTTGAAGAGGAATACTGAGAAGGTTAGAGTTTATTTTAATCATGCTTATTTATACTTAATTTTTCTGCTCTCAATACATTTATTTTTTTCGTCAAAATGGTTCAATAGAAAACCAAATTTATTTCTTTGCTCACTACTCAGCACCATTTTTATTTATTTTTTTTGTCTCTTTTCTTAGGTTATTAATAGGTTATTCTCAGGTTATTAATGGGATCAACCATTTTTCAAACCATTATTAACTTAAATTCAGTGGCACAGACTTTTAAGGCTTAGACACAAAATCTATTTTAGCTGCAAAATAAAACAATACCAACTACTTTTTTAATTCATAAAACGACAGTAAAGAGAAAGGAAGAAAGATTGATGTATTACCAGACAATTATTTCTAGTGTATCTAGAAACATATTAATATCGAGCTCATATAAATTGATAAGATAATATAGTGAAAATAGTATACAATGTGTATCATTTTCATATTATACTATCATTTTGAAAAGAAAAGGGTTAAGAAGAGAAAAATCCTTTTCTCTGGAATTATGTTCCTACCTTTTTTGCACCACCCTTTGCATCATCTTTAGATGATTTGGGATTCGTTTATCGTTAGGCATTTATTTTGTATTGTTATAAAATCATCAGGTTAGAACAGGTTTGTGACTCTTTTGAACTGTATAAAAAGAAAAATTCAAGGAAACCTAACAGATAGGAAACTCTCCTGTTGACATGTGAGATAATTGACATTACTGCACATTTCATACAAACTGGTACTTGGTTCGGGCTGAACAATCAAAAATTGAAATTGGTTTGGAACAGTTTGATAGTTTGGAGGACTGTTGGGCTGGAATGACATTTTTCCCACTGCATTATGCCCATGACACTCATATGGATGATTTCCTTACTTGTTAGAACAAACTTGACTATGTTTCCTAGTGCTAATATTTTGCATTATCATGCA